>CM072542.1:15675000-17125000 GCA_036898165.1 Silybum marianum | reverse complement strand
GTTGTTTTGGAGACATATTTAAAGGAGAGAGAATTGATTCTGTCAAGCATGGCCTTCTGGAAAACAGCCATGTCTGATTTCTTTAACGGAGAGGACTCAGAAGTGTCTTAAGAGGGATGAACAGCTTCTACAGTTGTAGAAATAAGCTCTCTGAGCGCCTCCAGAGTTTGTGTATGCTGTGTTTGTTCGTTCTGAATGGCCAGAAGAATGGCATTTTGAGAATCCAAGGAAAGTTTTAGATCCTCCACAAATCTCTGAATTTTATCACCAAATGCATGAAACGCTGCATTGGTGACATATTCAGAATGTGTAACCAGTGTTTCTCCAACACATGGAGCCCCTTCACTCTCGCGTTCAGAGAGGCCCTCATTCACACCTGTTTTGACATTGAGTGTGGAGGGACTTCCAACCTATCTTCGAGGGCTGTGATTAACAGGCACCTCTTCGGTTGTTCTGATTGTCTGAACAGAATCCTCATCATCAGAGAATGAGGTGCTGAAGACAGTGTGCTTACCTTGATGAAGTGTAAACAATCCGGTAAGTGGTGCGTCCTGTGGCTGTAACCCCTCTGATGGGATTTCCTCAGCTTCTAAACTATCAGAAGATATGGACTTATCTTCTGAGTGTCCTAAGACAGTGTCGGTCACAAAGACAGCGACATTTTGTGTGGAGAGAGGCGAGTTCTGGGGCAATGGAACTCTTATATTTTCCTCATCATCCTTTTGAGAGAATGATGAAGAGGAGGTGCTTTCCCCGGCAGTGCTTGATTCAGAGGATTGAGAAGTTTCCTCTGAATGGACGGTTTCTGGGTGGTTTGGACTGGGTCGTCCTTGGTCAATGAGTGTAGATGTGTTAGCATCTACCTCAGTAAATGAGGTTACCCTTTGGGATGTAGGAGAGCTTCGCTCAATTGTGTCTCAATGGACATCTTCAGTACCCTCTTTTAGTAAGAGGTCGGCATGGGTAGAACCACTTGGATGGTCACTCATATTATTTTCAGTCTCAGCCTCACTTGACCCCTCACTTCCTAAAACTGGCTCTAAATGCTCTAGGGTAGAAATTCTCTGTTCTGAGAAAATCATAGAGCTTCTATAAGATTGGAGATAAAAAGAGCTAGATGGAATTAGGTTTAGCATGTACCTGGAAAGCTCCCTTAGAGTGGGATAGCCATTGCGGTCGATGGTTGGTCGATGAGAGCTCATTGAAGCGATTTTGCAGAAAGGTTGAATTAATGGAGCCTAGAGTGCACTAGTTGCAGGGTAGGTAACCAGGGATAAAAATCGTGGAAACATTAAGGCTGTGAGAGATTTTCCTTGGGTTTGATGACTTACCTTAGTGTGCACGGCAACTTTGATTTCTTGGAAAATGAGGCTTGCATAGTCCAAAGGGCAGTTGAAATACATACCATACATGATCGTCAGAATGTTTCTGCTAGCTTGATCGAGGGACCCAATTTTACATGTGAGACTCTTGTCAGAATGAAGACAAGGAGATTCCACATTGGGGGTAACTGCTTTCTCTTAAATTCAGATAGTTTAGTTAGGGGTTCATTGTATCTAAGGAAATGAATGAAGGATAGCAAAGCTTCAGCAGATGGATTCGATTCTAGGGCTGGATTTGGCACAAAATCACCATCAATTTGCACCTGTGATGGGGATAAATGAAAATACCTGGGTATCTCCACAGCATTTTCAGGTTGATCTGGATGGCTGAAATTTACAAGCGAAGTTTCTTCATCACGAATGTACATCGATTGCCAAACTTCTTGAACATAAATTTTAGGACATTTGGGTTTGTCAGAGTTAGGGCTTGGTTTAGTGGATGCTTTTGGAGAAATTCGACCATGATTCTGAACTCGGCCTGGTAGGTGTTAGGATCAAGAAGAACCTGCACATTGTTTGCTTTTAATGGCAGTTTGACAAATGGAGCACTATCTGCAGTAGAATCAACGAGACGTCCTTCGTCATCGTTGAGAATTGGATTTGCAAGACGAGAAGCCATTGATGAGAATTGGGTTAGCTGATGAGTAAATTCGTGAGTAGGAGAGTTTGAGCAGTAACAATTGTGAAGAAGAAGATGAGTTTCTGAAATTTAGGGGTTTTATATGGGAGTAGGAGAAAACGGTTTAGGAGGGATGATGTAAGCACACAGGCGTAGATACATGCAGTCACACGTTGGGTGACACATGGAAAGTAGAAAGATGAGCTAGTGATGATTAAACCACGATATTTGAGATAAAAACTGAAGGGTTATCGGCTTAAAATCGGTTGATTATCTCTTAGGTAATTAAAAAGAATTATAAAACAAATTGTTAATTAATAAAAAAAAATCATTTTAGTTGATTAAAACAATTTGAATGTTATAAATCTGTTTATTGAAATTTAAAATCAGTCATTCGGTAAATGGAAAAATGTTTTGAACCGAATGAAAGTTTAATTTTCCATGAAAATAATAAAAAAATTAAAATTTGAATATATAGATTTTGAATAACCTTGACGGCAAGAGTTAATAAAATATACACATTCATTAGAAATTTTAGAATATATTGATTCATAGAAAAGTATTTTGAAAACCATGTCAACTTAGAATCATCATCTAAGGTGAGTTTGAAATGAATCATACAAATTCTGAGAGACCTTGACGGCAAGAGAAACACAGAATAAGAAGATTCAAAAGAAAATTAAGGAGATGAAAAATTTAGAAGGCAGCTAACCAACGTTAGACTTTGAAAAACCCCTTTAATAAGTAAACTTCACCTAGAATGGTAAACTCCCCCTTGAGAAGTGAACTCCCCCTTGAATGATAAACTCCCCATTGAGAGATGAGCTCCCCCTTGAATGATAAACTCCCTTTTTTTTGCTTTTCAAGAATTGCCTCCTTTCTGGTATTACTTGGATGTAAAGCAGTAAAGAGCGCAAGAAATAGAATAAGACTTACATCAGAGGCGATCAGAGTTCTCTGAGTGCTTCTGGATAAAACCCAGAAACGATCAGAGGTCTCTGATCAACTCTAAAAAATAAGATTTACATATTTATCATCCCCAACTTGCTGATTAAAAAATTAAAACGCTTCTCATCCAGAGTTTTTGTAAAAATATCAGCCAGTTGGTAATCAGTAGAGACAAAGTACATTTCTATTGTGCCCTTCTCTACGTGATCTTTGATAAAATGATACCTGACATCAATATGCTTCATTTTTGAATGCTGAACTGGGTTTTCAGTAATGGCAATTGCACTCTCAGAATCACAGAGTATGGAAATCTTATCATAGATTAGACCGTAGTCTTTGAGTTGGGTCTTCATCCAAATAACTTGAGAACAACAGCTAGCAGCAGCAACATATTCAGCTTCTGCAGTAGATGTTGAAACACAATTTTGTTTCTTGGATGTCCCGCTGATAAATCGATTACCCAGAAGTTGACAGCTACCAGAAGTACTTTTTCTGTCCAGCTTACAACCTGCATGATCAGAATCTGTATATGCCATTAAATCAAACCCAAAATTTTTAGGATACCATAGACCCAATGAGGGAGTTCCCTTTAAGTATAGAAAAATTCTTTTAACAGCGGCCAAATGAGATTCTTTTGGTTTGGCTTGATAACGAGCACAAAGACAGGTGGCAAACACAATATCAGGCCTACTAGCAGTTAAATACAGAAGAGACCCTATCATACCTCTGTATCCCGTGACATCTACTGGTTTCCCAGAAGGATCAGGACCTAGTTTCATACTAGGAGAGATAGGTGTTTTCATAGGTGATGAATTCTGAAAATGAAATTTCTTTAACATGTCCGAGACATATTTTGCTTGATTAATAAAAATACCAGAGGTACTTTGCTTAACCTGGAGTCCTAGAAAGAATGTTAGTTCTCCCATCATACTCATTTCAAATTCAGTTTCCATCAATTTAGAAAACAACTCAACTTCTGTTTGATGAGTAGAACCAAAAATTATGTCATCCACATAAATTTGAACAATAGTTAACATACCTTTGCCTCTTTTTATGAAAAGTGTGGTATCGATTTTACCTTTTTCATACCCTTTGCTGATCAGAAACTTAGATAAACGTTCATACCAGGCTCTGGGTGCTTGCTTTAAGCCATACAGAGCTTTGTCAAGGAGATAGACGTATTCTGGATGTCTTGTATCTTTAAAGCCAGCAGGTTGTTCAACATACACTTTTTCGTTGAGATTTCCATTTAGAAATGCACATTTAACATCCATTTGATAGACTTTAAAGTTTTTGTAAGTAGAGAATGCCAGAAAAATTCGTATCGCCTCCGGTCTTGCAACAGGAGCAAAGGTTTCATTGTAATCAATGCCTTCTTCTTGACAATAACCTTTTGCCACCAGACGAGCCTTGTTTCTGATCACAATTCCGTCTTCATCCTTTTTATTTCTGAAGACCCACTTAGTATCAATAGCAATTTTGCCTTTTGGTAATGGTACTAAGTTTCAAACTTTGTTACGTTCAAATTGAAGTAACTCCTCCTGCATTGCTTCTACCCAACTAGGTTCAACTAAGGCTTCATGAACTTGCTTGGGTTCGATCATACTAAGAAAGTTGACATAGAAAGCTTCGTTTGTTGTAGCAGAACATGTTTTGACACCCTCAGAAGGACTACCAATGATAAGATCTGTAGTGTGTGATTTAGTCCATTTCTTGATCCTTGCTTGTGGTAATGGTTGAGCCTGAACTTCTGTGTCAGAAGATGAAATAACTTCTTCTGGAGATACTAATTCTGAGTCTCTTGCTACTGTCTCCCCCTCAGATGATGGACCAGAAGAAACTTCTGGACAATCAGATGGAACAGAAGGAAAGAAAGAGTTTGGTTCAGAAGAAGTAGGACCAGAAAGAGTTATGCCAGAGGTATGAAGAACTTCAGGTATGCTTAAGGATAGAGTTGGTTCTGACAATATTTCTTCGCCCAGAAAATCTTGAAAAATAGCATCAATCTCGGATTCTCTGGATCTTGAAAGATAATCAGAAGTGACAGTATTAAGTTTGAGTTCTGAAGAGGAATATTCAGAAGTCAGTTGTGTTTGATCATCAAAATCAATGTTAATGCTTTCCATAACTGTTTTAGTTCGTAAGTTAAAAACACGAAAAGCTCTAGAATTTAAAGAATATCCTAAGAAGTTAGCTTCATCTGATTTTGGATCAAACTTGCCAAGTTTGTCTCTGTCATTTAAGATAAAACGCCTGCATCCAAAAATTATGAAAGAATTTGACAGATGGTTTTCGTTTGTTAATAAGCTCATAAGAGGTTTTGAGATGCCTCTTAACGATTATGGAACGATTCTGAGTAAAAAAAGCAGTGGCTACAGCTTCTGCCCAGAAGTAAATGGGAAGTCCAGAAGCTGCAAGCATCGTTCTGGCTGCTTCAACCAAAGTTCTATTGCGATGTTCAACGACACCATTCTGTTGGGGAGCGCGTACAGCAGAGAAGTTCTGAGTAATTCCATTTTCAGTAAAGTAAGCTTCAAGTTTGGCATTCTTGAATTCAGTACCATTGTCGCTTCTTAGTTGTTGAATCTTTTGGTGTAAAAGAACTTGGATTCTGGTCATCATATTCTGGAGTACGATTGGTACATCTGACTTCTGTCGAACAAAAGCAAGCCAGATATACCTCGAAAATTCATCAATAAGTACCAGTATATACTTTTTACCAGAAAGACTCTGAATTGCAATGGGACCACAGAGATCGACATGTAGCAATTGTAGAGGTCTTATGCATGAGTGATCACTTTTTGTTTTACGAGATGCTCGTTTTTTCTTTCCCAATTCACATGTAGGGCAGAGGTGATCTTTTTGAAAATGAACTTCTGGAAGTCCAGATACCAAATTAAGTTTTACAAGCTTCTCAAGATTATCAAAGTTTAAGTGAGACATTTTATGAAGCTAGAGCCATGCAACTTCACTATTTTTGGAAATAAGACATAGGGTTTCTTTACCACCCTTAGAGGTAAAATTCATCATGTAGAGGTTACCTTTTCTGTCTGCTCTCTAAAGTTCCTTACCTGCCTTAGAAAATAAGTAACAATGTTTTTCATCAAATACGACAAGGATCTTAGAATCACATAGTTGACTTACACTTAGGAGGTTATGTTTCAATACAGAAACATGAACTACTTTAGATAAGGTAATGTTACCTTCCTGTAAAGTACCGTAGCCTTTGATCTGACCCTTAACATTATCACCAAACGTTACAGCTCCACCATGTTTGTCTTTGAATTGGGAGAGTAAGTTTCGTGAACCAGTCATGTGCCTCGAGCATGCAGAGTCAAGATACCAGATATGCACACGCTGTTTCTGCAATCAAGATCAGAGTTTCTTAGGTACCCATATCATTATGGGTCCTTTAATGTTAGTTTTTGTTTTATCAGCTTTTTTTATTTGCTCTTTATTTGTTTTAACAGAAGACAAAGGCTGATTGTTTGTATTTTTTGTTTTTTTGTTTTTCTTTGTTTTGTTTTTATGGAAGTACGAATGATTTGCAGTTGATGGATTTGAAGTTCGTGAGAAAAATTGTTTTAATTTTAAGAATAAGGAAAACCATTCAGAATTCTGAAACATAGAGGATTTTATTGAATTTTCATTACGATAATGATAATTACAATTATTCGTAAGACTGTCTTTTCTAGTATCAGTTGTTCTAAAGAACTTCCTATCTAGACTAGACATATGTTTAGAATCTGAGATATTCTTCATCTGAGATTTCTTCGGATTTAACTTCTCAGAAGCTTTTGGATTTAATGAAACAGGAACAGATAGATTAGATTTCCATTTACCTTTCTGGACATAAGAAAGTTCTGGAGGATAGGATTTAGGAGTTTGGATAAAGATTTTCTTTTTAAGTTTTTATTTTTTTTCAAGTTCAAGACAAGATTTAGCTTTCAGACACATTCCTATAAAATCTGGATGTATGAAAACAGATTTTTGTTGTTTAGGAGGAACAGAGAAAATCGGAATTGCACTTGAATGTTTCTGAACATTCATTCCAGACGCTCTTATCTCCAGAGGTTCATTAGTAAATAGAAATGGGGCGTCTTTATTCTTAATAACCTCTGGAGTTTTAGCATAGATAGGAGATTGATGTGCAAAGTGAGAAAGATATGTTTCTGAATTATCAAAGAAATCCTCACTTTGATCATCATTTTCCCAGGGATATGTGATTTCTTCTAAATCCTCTTGAACTTCAGAAAGATTTAAATCAATAAATGAACAAGGAAAAATCTCTGGGTTGTTTTCTAACTTTTTTTGTTTACTGTCATTTTCAAGTTTAAAGCAATTGTCCATAGTCAAGAGAAGAGCATTTTCAAAACTAAGTCTTAATTCTTCCTCTGCTTGAGTAGTAATAAACGCACCAGCCTTTGGATTCAACTTTATAAGAACACTTGAACCGAACTTGAAAATATCATCCTTCTTCTGAATTTTATTTAGATCAATGTTAGTCTTTTCAGAAGAATATCTAATATTTTTAAACTTGAGTTTTCGTTGACGATGACCATTTTCAAATTTAGATCGTTTAAAGCATGATTGTTCATAAATAATTGGAAACACGGGCTTCTGTTGTTGTCCCATACGAAAAACAGAGTTTAAACAAGACTTCTTTTCACACGTATAGGGATCTAAATCTTCAAAACCGATTCCAGATCATCCTACTTGTGTACTTATTTTCTCATGAACTTTTTGAGCATCCAGATATGTTTTGATCTGGTGCGTTTTGTTTTGAAGTTCAATGTATAGAAATTCTCTTTCTTTTTTAAAGTAGTTTTTAAGTGCTACAGAATTTAATCTGTCACTTTCCTTAACTTGAATTTCCTTATTCTTTTCTTCCAGAAGTTTTTTTTAAAACTTAAGTGCTCCTTTGTTAACAAAAATTATGTGTCTTTCAAGGTTTTAGAAATCTTTTCTTTTTCAGTGTCAAGTTCCAGTTTCTCTTCTGTTAAGATATCCATCGAGTGTGATATTGAATTGTAGGGATGGGAGATGGGAGAGGGCGACTAGGGTTTTGCTAGGGTTTCGTGATTTTTGCCGGATCTGCTATCGATTTCTTGGTTTTCGTGTTGCATTCTCTTCGTTTTTCTCTTCTAGTGTTTCGATTTGTGGTTGGATCGTGTTGGCTGTCGTTTCGAGGCCTAGGGTTTCGGTTTTGTTTTTTTGCAGCTGTCGTGATTAGGGTTCCGAGTTCTTGTGTTGCGATCTGCCATTTTGTGCCATTTTGTGCTCGATTTGGGATTACTCGTAGCCACGATCGTGTTTCCTTGGCTTGTCTAAGGCTTCGTTCGTGGTTAGTGATTGTCGTGAATCGTTGGCATGGCAGGCATGGTTGGATCGGAAGGTGGCGTAGGTGTGCATGTGAGCAGCGTAACCAACGTCAACAATGACGTCAGCCCTAGGGCTGACGCAGGCGGTTCATCAGGCGACTTGGGAGGTGACGTCACCCCTAGGGCTGACGCAAGCAATTTGGTAGCAATTTGGTAGCAATTCGGTTCTTGGAGAGGGTTCGAAGCCGGAGCTTGAGTTTTTTCCTTCAGATGATCGTGAGGCTGAGAGCCTTCTTCTTCCGGTTAAGTTAACTGAAACCATGGTAAAATCTTTTAATTCTACTCTATATGGTTATTTTCTGGGCCCACGGGTACATTTCCCGATCGTGCAACGTAGTGTGGCGCATGTGTGGGGAAAGTATGGTTTTAAGGAGGCCATGTTTCATGCGAATGGGTATTTCTTTTTTCGTTTCAATGATGAAGGGGGTTGCTTAAGTGTCATTGCTGAGGGTCCCTTGATGATTCGTGGTGTTCCATTGTTTGTTCAGCGGTGGGACCCCACTAAGGGTCTTGTTAAACCCGAACATTCCACTTGTCCATTATGGGTTAAGCTTCACAATATTCCACTTGTTGCATTCAATAAGGAGGGGGTAAGCCGCATTGCTAGTGTTTTGGGGGTGCCGAAACGAATGGATGCTTGCACGACGGATATTTGTGAGCGGTCATGGGGTCGTCCTAGTTTTGCTAAAGTCCTTATTGATGTATGGGCTATAGGTCGATTGAAGCAGGAGATTGAGGTTGTTATTCTCAACCTTACCGGTGGAAAGAATGAAAGTGTCAAAGTTCAAGTAGAATATATTTGGGAGCCAGTTCAATGTGAACTATGTAAAATCTTTGGACACAAGATCTCTTCGTGTGTGAAGGCGGCTTTGGATAAGAAACTGGTCTCCAAGGATAAAAAGAAGGTGGACACAGATGGGTTCACGGTGGTTGAGAGGAAGCAGTGGCGGCCAAAGGTAGTGACTTCTAAGGGGGATGGTAAAGATGGGGGCCAGTGCTCAAACTCAAAAGAAGATGAGGCGGTTGTTGATAGTACTTTGAAAACGGATCCAATTGCAATAGTGGTTCAACCGAATCTGATTTCTGTTAATGCCGTGAACAATGGTCAGCCAAGTGTAGTTTTGTCGAATGAGGTGGATGGTTCTGTATTGCCTCAGAAGAGTTCTAATATTCCTGTCCCTAAGGAAACTGGTGTGGATTCGGTTGTGGGGAGGTTGAATATATCTGATGGCATGGGGTCAAAACAGATGCCAAAAGAAACGATGGTTCACTCGGTTGTGAATAAGATGCAACCAAAGCCTATAAAGGGGATTCTTAAGAATCCAACTATTTCAAACCGTTTCTCAGCTTTGAATGGACGTGAGGTGGGATCTGGGGATCCTGTTGAGGAGTCTACTGTAGAGTCGTCAAAGAGTAGTGGGTCGTCCAAAGTGGTACAAAAGAAGGTGGTGGGTAAAGGGCCGATTTTGTCACCCCAATGATTAAGCTCGCATGTTGGAATATTCGGGGTCTCTCTTCCTCGATTAAACAAAGGGAGGTGAAGTCATTGGTGCGTTTGCAAGGTTTGTCGTTTTGTTCCATTCTTGAAACTCATTTAATTCGTAGAAACTTGGTTGATGTTTGTACTAATGTGTTCCCGAGATGGAATTGGTGTTCTAATTTTGGTTCGTGTGATAATGTAACTCGGATTGTTTAGGCTTGGGATCCTAAGGTCATGAATGTAATGGTGCTTGAAACTCATTTCCAGTTCATGCATTATGAAGTTCATATCTTAGGAGAAGTTGATCCTATTTTTCTCACTATTGTGTACGGTTCTAATAATGGCACGAAGAGGAGAGAACTTTGGTCGGGTCTCAGGAAATTCAAGGTTCTCTTAGGTGATAAACCTTGGTTAATTTTGGGGGATTTTAATGCTATGTTATTCCTTCATGATGGTCTTGGAGGCACGTCTACTCGTGATAGGGAAATGAATGATTTCCATAGTTGTATGTCTGACATTGAAATATTTGATCTTTCTTACACGGGGTATCAATTCACTTGGTGGCAAAAACCGAAAGGGGGAGGGGGTTTAATGCGAAAACTGGATAGGGCAATGCTAAATACGTCGTTTACAACTCGGTTTGGGGATTGCTCTGCTTATTTTCTGCCGAGGGTATCTCAGATCACTCCCCGGGCATGGTTTCGTTTCAGGGTGGCAAAACGAAGAAGGTAATGGGATATATATTTGATAATGCTGTCTCTACTCATCCTCTCTTTCTTCAGACTGTTGCAGGAATATGGAATCAACCTTTTCAAGGGTCTTTTATGTTCCAAGTGCTGAGTAAATTGAAAATATTAAAACCTCATCTTCGTAAGTTACGGACGATGATGGGTGATCTTGAACAGAAGGTTAATTCATTGAAGGTGGAATTGGATGGTATTTAGAACGAATGTGACCGGGACCCTTGGAACCAGGATTTACAGGAGCATGATGCTACGTCAGAGGGCCAAAATAAATTGGCTTAATGAGGGTGACTACAATACCAAATTCTTTCATCAAGCGGTTCAGGAGAAGCGATCTCTTTCTCGAATTTCTGTGGTGGTTGATAGCCAAGGGGGGTGTTTGTACGATGAGGATGTACCACAGGTATTTGTTGACTATTTTAAGTCCATTATTGGACAAAGTGGTCACGAAATGAACTCTTGTTTAGATCCTGACTGGTTTGAGCGGCGGCTTTCCCTTTCGGAGGCTTTACATATGATTCGGCCAATTGGAGATAAGGACATTGTTGATGCCTTATCACAAATTGGTAATGATAAAGCCCCTGGATCTGACGGGTATTCGGCAAAATTTTATAAGGCTGCTTGGTCAATTGTTGGAAAGGAGGTAATGCGGGCTATCCACAATATTTTCTATTCGGGAAGACTGGACGGTGAGTTAAATCAGACTTTATTATGCTTGATTCCTAAAGTGCCGAATGCCACTTGTGTTTCTGATTTTCGGCCTATAGCCTGCTGTTCAGTTATCTACAAGTGTATTAGCAAGGTTATTGCTAATCGTATGAAGACTTGCTTGGAAACACTTATCAACCCTGCGCAATCTGCCTTTATACCAGGTAGACGAATATCTGATAATATTTTAATGGCGCATGAATTGGTGGCAGGGTATCACTTGGATTCGGGACCTCCAGGTGTGCGCTAAAAATTGACCTTAGGAAAGCCTATGACATGGTCAATTGCGATTTTGTGATTCACATGCTTACTGAACTTGGAATTCATCCAGCTTTGGTAAAATGGGTGAAGGTTATGATCACCACTCCTTCTTATTCTATTGCTATAAATGGTGAAACCCATGGGTTTTTTGTGGGTAAACGTGGTATCAGGCAGGGTGATCACATATCACCATACTTATTCACGATAATCATGGAAGGGTTTTCGCTTATTTTGAAGCATTGCATTGAGGAAGCAGCTGACTTTAAATTCCATAAGGGATGCGGTGATTTTATGACCACACATCTTTGCTTTGCTGATGATTTTTTTGTATTTACCAATGGTGATATGGCGTCTATTGAAGTGGTCAAGAAGGCTTTGGATCTTTTCCAAATAAAATCTGGTTTAGCTCCTAATTTGGAAATGAGTGATATCTTCTTTGGTAATGTCCCGGACAGTGTGAAGCAGGCCATTCGATCTTCCCTTCCATTCCGTATGGGGTCTTTCTCAATCCGGTATTTGGGTGTCCCTCTTTCTCCGGTAAGATTGCATACTGATAGTTTCAATGGAATTGTTGGCAAAGTGAAAAACCGCATTAATAATTGGAAGAACAAGTTCCTTTCGTATGGCAGTCGACGGCAACTTATCAAATCGGTCCTCCAATCATTACAGATATACTGGATGTCAGTGTTTGTATTGCCTGCGGGTATTATTTATGATTTGGAATCCCTATTTCGTGACTTTTTATGGGCTCATGGTGACAGCTCCAAAGGCAAGTGTCGTATAGCCTGGGATGATGTTTGCAAGCCGGAGTGCAATGGTGGGCTAGGCTTTAAAAAGCTTGGCTTATGGAATAGATGCTTGGTCACGAAGCATATATGGGACATTGTTACCAAACGTAATTCACTTTGGGTCAACTGGATATGGCGGCATTATATCCAAGATGCTAACTTCTGGACTGTTCGCAAGAAAGATTGGTGGTCTTGGATTTTCAGGTATATCTTGAAGATTCGACCTCTAGTTCGGTATCACTTTATATCACATGTTGGTAATGGTACAAGCACTAATGCATGGGAAGATAAGTGGTTATTGGCCGGTCCCTTGAGTTCGTTTATTACTTATCGTCGTTTTTGTGCCATGGGTTTTACTATTGATACGACGGTTCAACAGTTCATTGATGTGATTGGTGAATCTTGTCCAAATGAGTTTATTAGTCATTCACCTCAATTGCATGATATTCCAATCCCACACTTGACGCAAGATCCAGATCATATTCGGTGGATTGGTAGAGGGAATGATATGGTGGATTTCTCTATCAGCCTTGCATGGAAATCGATGACCCCTGAGATGGAGGTAAAGTCGTGGACGAAAGTTGTTTGGAATAAGGCGCATATTCCAAAACATGCAGTTTGTGTATGGACTGCATGTCATAGACGATTGCCTACACAAGATCGAATTATGAGCTGGAAGCAACACCCTCCAGATATGAAGTGTCTTCTATGTCACCAATGTCTGGAAACTCATAATCATTTGTTCTTCCAATGTGTTTACTCGAAAGCTCTATGGGATTGTTTGAAAATGGAAGTTAGTATTGGAAGCACCCCGGATACGTGGGATGACATCATGGCTGCCATAGACGGATGTAGTTTCAATAATTGGTCCTCTCTATATTGCATCACCTTTGCGGCAACGGTTTACTACATTTGGCAAGAGAGGAACTGAAGATTGTTTGAGAACAATAGGCGGATTGTGGATACCCTTTTTAAAGAAGGTAGAGGTGTCATTCTTCAAAGAATGGCTTGGAAGCGGAATTGCAGGCAAAGGAGTATTCCAAATGTGGCTCCTACTTAGTTGGTTGCGGTTGGTGTTTTGGAGTTGTATTGGTCTTGTTTCGGTTTTGGTGGGTTTTGTTTCCCTTTGTTTATTTTGGTTACACGCCTTGTGGTTCTTGTTTGTCTTCTTTATTTTGGTGATGTAACTTGAACTTTGATTGGTTTTTCGTTTTAATGGATGTGCCTGGAATTTCCGCTCAAAAAAAAAAAAGATATCCATCTCTCTTTTGTAAATATCTCTTTCCCTTTGTATTGTGGAAAGAGTTTTCTCAATGTCTTTTCGTAACTTCTTTTCAATTGTAAGCTTTTGTTTAAGTTCCTCAAAATTATTTGACAAAAGCACAATTGTATTCTCAACTTCAGATGATTCAGAAAGAGTACTAACCGGTGATTCAGAAGGTTGTTCTTCTGATTCATTTGTATTTGCCATCCCACATAACATGGTGGGCTCTTTCAGTGACATTATACTTGTATTTATTTTTGTAATATGTTTTTTCTTTATCCAGAGCCCCTCTACAATATTTCGAGTAATGTCCCGGCTTGCCACATCTGTAACATACATCTTTCTTTTTCTTCATTTCCTCTTCCTTCTTTTCTGTTTCAGTCTTTTCAGATCTCTGAACCTCTTGCTTAGGAGTATAGACAGAAGAACGATCAATCCTTTTATTTCCTTGAAACACCCTATTTCCAAAACGGTTTGTAAACTGTTTGGTTATAAGAACCAAGGAATCAGAATCTTCTTATGAAGCAGCTTCTGACATGAAAGCCTTGCTTTTCACTCTTCTATCTTTACTTCTTCTTCTGGTCGTACCCTTTGATTCAGAAATCAAAGCCAGAGGTCCATCTATAGTTGTTTTCTTTTGTACAACCTCCTTCTCATGGGCTTGAAGAGTTCCAAATACGTCATGTAGAGACCATTGCTCAAGATCTTGATTGGCTTGTAAAGACATGGAGAGGTTTGACCACTCTGGATTTAATCTCTTTAGAAATAAGACATTATTGTCTTCCTTTGATCGAACAATATCACATCTTTTGCATAGCTTTATCAGATTATTAAATCTATGAAAAGTCTGTTCCAGAGATTCATACGCAATGGCCTGGAAGCTGTTGTATTCGTTCAGAGCTTGAGCTCTTCGGTTTTTCTTCATTTTAGCACCAATTTCCAGAAGATTTTCTAATTGATCCCATAATTCCTTGGCAGTATCACAGGAATCCAGAGATTGAAAAATCTCATTTGGAATAGCCAAGATAAGAAGAGTTTTAGCCTTTTTGGCTAGTTTAACTTTGGTTTTTTATTCATCAGACCAGTTTCCTATTTAGCTTTGGAACTTTCCTAGCAGGAATCTCATCAGTATTGGCTGTTGCTGGAATTCGTGGAATAGTAGTCATGGGAACCAGAGGACCATTTTGAATGATTGGAAATAGACCAGCATCCAGTCCCTCGTAGAAATTTACCATTCGTATTTTCCATTGAGGATATTCATCACGTATGAGAGTAGGAGGTTTCGTCAGTGATCCAGAGGTATAAACAGAATTCAGATTTGAATTTGCCATTTTGTTTGTAGAAAACAGAGAATCGAGAAGAATGTAAAGAAAAATTAATTTGAAATTTAGAACAATTAAACTTCAATTGATTTGAATAACAGAATGATCGTCTTACTAATTCTTCAAAATTTTAGCTACAATTACCACTGTTTTTGGAGAAAATTACTATGAATTAATAAAATCTCGTAGAACAGGGTGGAATTATGAACAGTAGTTAAAACAGGAAATTATTGAATGAATGAAGAGAGAAATTTCCAAATTAAGGAGATCTAATAATCAATAGATTAATTAGATAGCTCTGATACCAATTGTTGGTTCCAGATTTCTTCTTCAATGATTAATCGATGAATCATATATCAGAATGTAAGCGGAAGCAATTGATATTGATTAATCAACAGTAATAAGAACAGTAAAAGAATGAAGAACAGATTAGCTTTGTAGTATAACCTGAATCATGATTACAAAATACTTCCAATGACGCACAGTATGTTCTTCAATTTAAAGTACTTAGATCGACAACTTTTACATTAGTGAAAAGATCTATTTATACAAATAACAGAATGTAAAAGTCAATATCTTAACCTATTACAAACTGACACGTATGAGATGGGAGCGTGTAACAAACTAATCAGTTGTAAAAGGGTAGACATGCTGGATGTATGTGCCACGTCATGTTCTTCATCTTATGATTCATACTTTCAATGTGTAACATATATGGACTAACATGTGCTTAAATGAAGTGGCATGTCATGCTTCCTGAGCATAACTGATTATGTTACTAGTACAGCTGACATGTCAACATACAATAGGCTAGCCTGTTAACTTTCTCTATGTAATAGTATAAATCGAGCTAGCATTCACTTTTGTATGTGACGATTGAATTGCAGAGAACGAAAGAGAGTAATTTTTATACTGTAATAATCATCTTATTGAGTGAAATTCAAGTTACCATTGATCTTCATATTGTTCTTCATTTTATTGCACATAATTCTATTACTGTTGATTCAATTGCTTTCGCTTTACACTCTAGTTATCTACGTTTAATCAGCTGTATTTTGAGTATTTGGGTGTTAGGACCCAAACAAGCAAGATATCAATATATGAAAAGATTATGACAGGAATGATAATAGCCAAATGTAATATGTATTGATTGAATGTACTGTATTACAGAATATATCTTTACAAGGTATATGAAAACATTAGTTCTAACAATCTAACTAACTATCTATTTATACATACAATAGAAAGACTAAAGTAACAAAGCATTCATAACAGACAAGTTCAGAATGGGTTCTGAACTCCTTCAGATCTTCTTCAGATGTATCTTCAGAACTTCTTCAGAACCTCTTCAGAAGTGTCTTCAAAACTTCTTCAGATCTTTTTCTCTTTTAAGAACCCAGTGCCTTTTGAAGCTATTTATGATATCTCTATCAATCTCCCCCTTAGCTTCAAAAGTTCAGATCATACTTCCGGAAATTCAGAATTTCTCTTACATCCTTCAGAATCAGTCTTCTGTATTCAAGTAAGGATTCAGCAACTCTAATCATTTCTTTTGCAAGTTTCTTGTGCTTCTCCCAATCTTCATTGCTCAGATTTGGTCTTCTATTCTGTCGTTTTACCAAACGATCTCTGATTGCCATGAGAGTTCCATTGCAACATTTGTGGAGTTCTTCAAATCTCACAAATAATAGTTCCTTAAAGCATTTACAAACGAAGCCAGGAGGATGAATTACTAAAGTGCTTTTCTTCAAATTCTGAATATCTGGTAGACTCAGATTTGGTTTGCTAAAGTGTACTTGTTTCTTGTTTGGAACATAAGAAACTTGGAAATCAGTCTTTGCAGCCCATATAAATTCTCTGTATAATCCATCTCTAAGCACTGGAAAAGATTTTCTGAACTTGGTGATTGAGTCATGGAAGGGATAAAGACTTCTGTACACTCTGAGAAGATCTATGAGGTAAACATTCTGAAAATCAGCCTCAGAAAAGGTAGAAATCTCACCATTTTGTCGTTCAATAGTAAAGAATGCATATTTGTAATTCTGTCTTGTCTTTAAATCAGCATTAATCACTTTGATCACAGGACTATCTTTCCTTGCTTCATTGATTGGAATCCTTATCTTTCTGATGATATCTGAGTACCATTGTTTCCAACCAAAAGGCTTTTGAATCCAGCAATCTATATAGTTGAATTTTTGTTCATATTCCATGAACATTTCTGGATGGAAATATTCAAGGAACATGGTGAAAGCATTTTCTTCTATTCTTTGCACTTGTAGTTGTTCCTCTTCAGATATTTGCTCTTCAGGAACCAACTTTTCAGAAACTTCTTCCTTTTCTTTTTCTTTTTCTTTTTCTTTTTGACTTACTTCAAAACTTTCAAGATTCAGAGTGTAATTCTGAATTTCTTCCATGTCTTGCCTCTTTGTATGGATCTTGAAGTCATAAGCATCACTTAGTAAATAATCTGCTCCTCTTATCTTGTTTACTTTCTTTTGACCAGCTAGATAACTCTTTCTCACAAATTCTCTAAAATGTATTCTTTCTTTGATCAGATAGATAATTTCTTCTTTGATGTCAGATTGTTCAATAAAATCTGTCATGTATTTCAGAAGCCATTTGAGGAAGGATGTAGAATACTTTGGAATATCAGATACAACAAATGTCTTAGAGATTCCTTCAACAAGATACATGAACCCAATATCTGGATTAGTAAACAATCTTTTCAGCCCAAACCTTTCAATATATACAGGTTCCAACAGATTTACTATGTTAAGTCTGTATTCCAAAGCCAACTGAAAATCATGCTTTATGAGATTCCTTATATATATTCCCAAGATTCTTCTAATCTCTGAGACTAACTCAGATTCACCTGAGTTAACACAAAAAGACAAGGTTGCCAACTTATCTTGTAGTCTTAGCATGTAAACATCAAACTGAGTGCATTCACACAAAGTACCATCTCTTCTTTCTGCTCCAAATCTGAATATAGTCAAATCATTCTGAATTGATTTTGACATACATCTGATCTTCTTTATTAAAGTTGAATCATGAAAATTCTGAACACCATGATTCTGAATAAAGTTCTTCACTTGAACAATATGGTCTTCAGACCATTCATCATTCAGAAAGTCTTCCAACATTGCAAACTTCATACTTCTTTTGTACATGAAGCAATAAGTGTCTTCAAGAAATATCAGGCTGCTTTCTCCAGAAATAAACACATTTTCCTTTTCAAACACTTGATCCAATACAGGTTCTTCAAGTACTGGAAGATCTACTTTAGGAATGATAATACAAGGTCTGAACCTAACTTCAAATTTTCCTGAGAAAGCAATTAGAATTTCATCAACAATTTCAACTCCTTCCATATGAGCTAAATCAAATTCCAATTCAACTCTTTCATCTGGTTGTTCAAGAAAATTTCTGAAGATAGAAAATCTGTTGTCCAAAAGTCTACACTCCAGACTTCTTGGATAGTTCAGAAAGACATGCACCCAACAGAATTGATTCAGAATATTCCATAATCTTTCAGAAGCACTCAGAAGTTGTTGAGGCTTCCAAATTACTAAAGCTTTTATTTCTTCTGAGCTTTCTCCCGTGTTTACACCAATCATATCCTCTTCAAACATGATCATATCAGAAAGATCACTTGGTTCTCCAATGACATCTTCAAAAGCAAGGTATTCCCTTAGCATTTCTTCATTAGAGTCTGGAATTATATCTGTGTTATCTGAGCCCAAGTTACCTTCAGAATCAAGAGATAACTTTTCTGTTTCATACCCTTCTTCTATCATTTCTTCAGAAGAATGATCATTTGTCTCTTGTGCCTCATGTTCTGCAGATAAATATCTTCTATAGCTTCTGAGACTTTATTTGATTCTTCACCAACATTTTGAGTATCTTCAGAGGTCTTCTCTGAACTTTGAACTTGATCATTTACATTAGTTTCTGGTTCAGATACTCTCTATCTTTTCTCCCCCTCTTAATTATCAGGATCCTGATCATCAAGACTCCTTTTAAAAGTATCTGATTGAGATCTACATTCTAGAGCAGATAACCTTGTGCTTAACTCTGACTGAGAACTCTGAATTGATGATAGCTGATGTAGAATCTGAGAAATATCATCTTTTGTTGCATAAACTTGTGGAGCAGAAGAAGAAGAAGGTTGAGAAGCTTTCAAAGAAGAAACTGAGGAAGCCACTTCAGAAAAAACTGACAACAGTGCTTGTTTAAACATATTAAGATCATTGGAAGTTTGGAGATGAAAATCATTCAGCCTGTTAACCATATTTTCCCCATGTTGATCCAACCTAACCTCCAACACCTTTTTGGTAGAGTCCGTCAATTCCTGGATGTCCTTCTGAATCTTTGCAAATTCAGAAGTACATAAATCTTTGAATTCTGTGAATTCAGAAGATGCGGGTAAGTTGCCAAGATCAACAGATGAACTTGTTTTCAGACCTTCAGAAGAAGGTTGGCCTGTATGAGCCACAAAGGCATCATGAACCACATGTGATTCTGTCAATGGAGCTTTTGTGATGTTCACCCCACCAGGACTTCCAACTAATCCTTGATATCCAGAGATAGGAATATCTATAGTTGTTGATGCAATGTGACAAACACTTTGCTTAGGAACATCTGAAAGATGTGTGCTTGTGTGAATGGATACCACATTAAGTGGTTCAGAAGGCTCAAAGTTGAGTGGACACTCAGACTCAATGTGCTCAAAACTATGAAGGGGGGACATATATCCTTCATTTTCAACAAAAGGAACCTCCAATTGGGGTCCTAATGGATTATAAGCTGCTTGCCCCATTTGTGTTGTTGAAACACCCTTCTGTTGAGAGATTGGTGAGTGGCTAGGGGGGTTAACCAAAGTTGCCATGGGCTCACTGGCTGTTTCAATATTATCCACCAAAGAATGTGGAATAATAGTAGATGTGGGTGCCCGGCTTGTAACAGGTGGTTCACAGGTTTGTTTTTCTTTTACCTGTGTTCTCCCCTCATCAATTTTTTGTCTTACCCTACTACCCAGTCTCTCAGTTTCATTTTTCCTCTTCACTTGTTGAGGTTGTTCTCCCCATGAACAGCCTCCCCTCTCTTTCTAGTAGATCTAGACTTGCTTGCATGATCACCACTCTGGTTTGAATCAGGGGAAGGGATTACTGGTTGAGGTAATCCCATAGATTCTAAATGCTCACTCCCAATCCTAGATGATGTACTTACAAGAGTAATTAAATGAGAAGGTAGTGGAATCCCTTAACCAAGCCACTGCCTATGAGTCGCCGGCTCATTCTTCAACAGGCAAGTGCATTTGGAAATTGAAGTTTTGCATTTGGTGGTCTTAAACTGTCCATAGTGAAGATAGGAACATGTACCTCATGAGCTAGAACAGGAACTTTTGAGACAGCCTTCATTGCTCCTTTGATGAGTGTTTGAAAAAATCTTTAAAATGGTATGTAGTTGAATGTGGACATCTTCAAAATTGCAGATTTGAGTTCATCAAAAATGAGACTAGCATAATCATAGTGTTTGTTGAAGGCAACTCCATGAAAGATAATCCTCCCATTTGCTGAAGCTTAATCTAAACTTGAGCTCTTCCCAGATAAGCAGGTATTCAGAATGGAAAATAAGCAATACCAAATTGGAGGTAAACATTTTCTTCTAAAAGAGCTCAAAGCACTAAGGTTTTCAGAGTAACCTAAGCTCATAAAATCTGAGATCATTTCTGATGAAGATGGAATTGAATCATAACAGGTTTTCCCAAGAACCTCATCTGGTTTTGGCAAATAGTGAAGGCTCCTAATATCATCTACAGATATACATACTTTGTAGGCATGAACATAAGAGACAATTTCATCATCAGTTTCATTTACCTCAGCATAATGCCAGAACTGTTGAAGATAAGAAGCAGGAACAAAGAATTTCCTTGAAAGTAGAGTGCGCAGGGGATGTTTCTTCAGAATTTTAATCAACATTACTTGATCATCAATGAAGTCTTTGGATTTGAAGTTCAGTGCACAATTATTTCTTTTGATGTCAAGTAATTTCTCAGCAGGTACATAGAGTTTGGACAGGTCACCACTTTCATCAGGAGTCTGGGATTCACTTTCAGCAACATTTGATTCAGAAACAACATCAATGGGTGTATTTTGTGTTTCCCCAATTTTAGCAGTTGTCGGGTTAGGGTTAGGGTTAATGATAGGGTTTGAAGGTCCGGCTTGATGAGTTGCAGTTGTGGCTGTGTCTTGAAGCATTTGATCATCATTTAGTGGGATTTCCAGTGATCCAACCATCAATTTTTGAGGCACAATCTTGAACGAACCATCACTCGATGATCCATTGTTATCATTGAAACTCGAGGAAGTAGAAATCATGGCATTTGAAGTAGACATGATGTTGGAAAAACACAGATTGGTAACAGAAAGAGGATCAATAAACACAGAAAGATTTCTCAGAGAAAAATTGCTAAAAAATGAAGATGATGAGGAATCCATTGATTTATATGACTGGATAAGGGCTGAAGGACACGTGGCCAAAAAGTAAATGTGATTAGAGTAGTAATCATCATTTATTAGGAGAAATGAACCGTTTAATGGTCGTGTTTAAGAGAGATCCAATGAAATTAAAACACGTGACACACGCTTAAGTGAAAAATCAACGGGAAGTTTAGTTCTGAGAACAAGTTCAAAAACTTCATAATTTGTTCAGAATTTCTGAGAAAAAGTTCAGAAGTCTGAAAGAAAGAATTCAGAAGAACTGCAGAATTGTTAAATGGAGTTCAGAACTAAACTTGGATCATCTTAGAAGACCAAAAATCATTTAAAAATATAAACTTCTGAAAAATATAAAACATTTTGAGAATTCAGAAGTATATTTGAACAAACAGAAAACTGATTTTATCTAAGGAAGCTTGTTCGTACTTCTTAGATATAAAGTGCAAGACTTTATTTCACCAATGCAGAGTTGTTATGTAGGAAAGAGTAGTTGGGAAATTTGAAATTAATACCACTCCCCCTTGAATCACTAGCAATTATGATTCTCCCCCTTAACTTATTGCAACTTTATCAAAGAATCAATCAAATATTAGTGAAATGAGAAAAAAAATTGAAAAGTATTAAAAGACAATCAACCTAGATACATAAGAAATATACTTCTGAGTTTGAAAAGAAGCAAAGATCTGAATGTTGAACTTCAGAATATGCAAAGTAATTCTGAAGAGCAAAGTATTCAGAATTTGATATAAAAACTTCAGAATGTAACTTCTAGAGTATAGATGATGTGTAATACTTACATAGACATGTTCATCATGCCCAATTTACTTACCAAGAAGTTAAATCGTTTTTCATCAAGTGCTTTGGTAAATAAATCAGCTAACTGATAATCTGTCAGAACAAAAAACATTTCAATATTACCTTTTTCCACATGATCTTTGATAAAATGATAGCTTACATCAATGTGCTTGGTTTTTGAATGTTGAACAGGATTGACAGTGATGGCTATGGCACTCTTTGAATCACAATACAAAGGAATCTTTTTGAAAGTGTAACCATAGTCTTTTAGTTGAATTTGCATCCAGGTCACTTGTGAGCAACATATTGCAGCTGCTACATACTCAGCTTCTACTGTAGAAGTAGTGCTTTTCCTGTCTAATTTGCAACCACCATGATCTGCATCTGTAAATGTTGTTAGTTCAAAACTAGAATCCTTAGAATACCAAAGTCCCAAAGAAGGAGAACCTTTTAGGTATCTAAGTATTCTTTTTTGCAGCTAGAATGTGTGATTCCTTAGGATTAGCTTGATATCTGGCACAAATACATGTAGCAAACATTATATCTGGTCTACTAGTAGTTAAGTAAAGCAAAGATCCAATTATGCCTCTGTACTTTTTCTGATCAACAGATTTGCCATTTAGACCAGGTTCTAACTTAGTGACAGTGGCCATTGGAGTTTGAATACTTGAACAATCAGTCATGTCAAACTTCTTAAGTAAGTCAGAGACATACTTAGATTGATTAATGAATATGCCAGTGGGAAGTTGTTTAACTTGAAGACCAAGGAAAAATGTCAACTCTCCCATCATACTCATTTCAAATTCTGTTTGCATGATTTTCTCAAAATTTCTACAAAATTTTGGATTAGTAGAAGCAAATATAATATCATCTACATAGATTTGTATCAAAATCATATCATCACCCTCCTTTTTCAGAAATAAAGTTGTATCAACAGTACCTCTTTTGAATTTAGAATTCAGTAGAAAAGTTGTAAGAGTATCATACCATGCTCTTGGTGCTTGTTTAAGTCCATATAAGGCTTTGTCTAATATGTAAACATGATCTGGGAATTCTTTTCTTACAAAGCCTTCTGGTTGTTCAACATACACTTCTTCATGTAAAATACCTTTCAGAAATGCACATTTCACATCCATTTGAAATACCTTCATGTTTTTATGAGCAGCATAGGCAAGAAAAATTCTAATGGCCTCTAATCTGGCAACAGGAGCAAAGGTTTCATCATAATCAATTCCTTCTTGTTGACAATACCCCTTAGCTACAAGTCTTGCCTAGTTTCTCACAACAATTCCATTTTCATCCATTTAATTTCTGAACACCCATTTTGTGCCAATGACAGATTTACCTTTTGGCTTTGGTATTAATCTCCAGACTTTGTTTCTTTCAAATTAATTTAACTCATCCTGCATGGCTAAAATCTAGTATGGATCTTGAAGTGCTTCATATGGCTTTTTGGGTTCCATGCTACTTAAGAAATTTACATACAGACATTCATTTGATGTTGCAGATCTTGTTTGAACACCTTTTGATGCATCTCCAATTATTTGATGAACTGGATGACTAGATGTCCATTTGTTCACATTTGGCAAGGGTTGAACAGATGAAACATTATTCAGAGAATCATAATCATCAATAATTGCTTGAGTTTCAGTATCATGATTGATAGCTGAATGTAAATCTGAAGACTCCCCCTCAAATGGAAAAATCTGAATTGGTTCAGAACTGTGAGGTTCATGGTCAGAAATATTTTGAACCGGTTCAGAAACAACTTGAATTGGTTCAGAAGTTGCATTTTCAGAAGGTGGAAGTTCTGAATTTGAGGTAGAGAGTTGTGGTATTGATGTATTTGAAATTTGTATTTCTGAAATTTCTTGATCAGTTGTGTTTCTGAGAAGAGAAGGATTTTGATAATCTGCAGAAACATTTACAGAAATATCAAATAAGTCTTGACATAAATTGTCTAAATTGGATTTAAGTAAAGTTTGAGATGCAGAAGTAGAGTTTGTCTGATTATGTTCTGAATCCAAACTTTCAGAAGTTGGTTTATGTGCGAGTTCTGAACTGTTTTGTTCAGAAGTCATTGTTGGCTCATGAAATCTGACATTTGTAGTCTCAATGATTCTTTGAGTTCCTTTAATGAGTACTCTATAAGCTTTGGATCATTGAGAATAGCCAACAAAGATACCAGCTACACCTTTTGGTGCAAATTTGTCAAGATGTGGAGTATCATTCTTTAGAAAACACCTGCAACCAAAGATTTTAAAATAATCAATAGAGGGTTTTCTTTGTTTTATCAATTCATAAGGAGTTCTAAGAAATTTTCTGTTCAAAATGGTTCTGTTCTGAGTAAAGCATGCAGTAGCAATTGCTTCTGCCCAAAGAGAGAGAGGAAGTTCTGAATATGCAAGCATGGTTCTTGCAGCCTCTACCAAAGTTCTATTCTTTCTTTCAACTACCCCATTTTGTTGAGGAGTTCTTGCAGCGGAAAAATTATGTGAAATACCAACAGATTCCAAAAAATTCTGAAGTGTAGAATTAGTAAATTCTGTTCCATTGTCACTTCTGATCTTTTGAATTGGGAGTTGAAGACGAACTTAAATGTTAGTGAATTGGCATGATTCAATCCAATTTGTTCAAGAGGAATACTCGATATATGTTTATGAACAAGGAACAATCACCAATCTGGAGGTTCGTTAAGCAGATACCAGGATCTATATCAAATTCAAATTGAACTATACAGTTCAGAATTTGTGTATCATACTTCATAAGTGAATTCAGAAACTTCAGAAGTTAGTTCAGAACCTTCAGAAGTTAGTTCAGAACCTTCAGAAGTTAGTTCAGAACCTTCAGAAGTTAGTTCAGAAACTTCAGAAGTTAGTTCAGAAATTTCAGAAGTTAGCTCAGAACCTTCAGAAGTGTGCTCAGATACTTCAGAAGTTGTTCAGAATTGATACAGCTGGGTAGCGGGACCCCCGTGCTAAGTCGTAGGTGGAGGACACTATTCATCAAAGAGATTTCACGAATCATATATAAATCATTGATTTTCATCACTTGTCTACAATATTATCTTGTTGTCATACTTCTAAATTTTTGAAGATTGAAGGCTTCCGCATAAGGCATATGATAACACCGTTCAATATAGCTTATTGTTAGACAAGAAGTGCTTAATTGTCTATGCTCAAGACATCCTCTTAGTTTGTATAGATATTTTTTATCATGGCCCTACAATTTCATCAAAGCTCAATTTCTTCAAGCTTGTCAGCAAGTGTTCAAAGTTTGACTATATTGGTCAAAATTTTATGTATGCTTTCTGAAGAGCCAGATTTGAAAAGTTTTCAGAATTTTGGATGATTAATTCAGTTTTTGATTTGAAGATTAGAATTTTGAGTTTCAGCAATCATTTCTCTGAAGATTTATTCTTGAGGCAAGACCGATGAGTGCTTGCAATCTGTGTTTTGAGCTGATCACTTAGAATATAGAGTGCTTGCAATCATTGTTCTGCAAGAAACACTCAAGATGCTAGATTGTTGAATATCTTCAATCATCTTTCTGTTCTGATCAAGCAGAAGTTTGAGTGTCTATAATCAGTGTTCTGGTGAATTTATTCTGTGTTAGAGATTTGAATGCTGATAATCATTCATCTGGTGTGAAGATTGGATCTGGATTTGGTTATTCATTATTCTGGAAGTATTCTGGAAATCGGCTAATTTTTCTAGTTTGACTTTGCTGATCAAGAAGCTATGTTCTTAATGTCATCTTCCTCCCAAAGCTTTATTGTCAAAAGGTGTTTTGATCAACCAAGCTTTATGTTGATTCCCCATTTCTTGAGCGTATTAGAAGAAGTTCTTGAGCTGAATGCTTATTCAACTCATGGTTCAAAGACAATCAGATTCTTTGTTAAAAATTGCAGTTGCACAATGGATTGTCATGACATATCTATAGTTTCAAGCTGAAGTTAGTGCACTCAGTCGGGGTTATTGCACATTGATTCTGAAATTAAAGTTGAGAGTAAAGATAAGAGCTATATTCAAGGGGGAGCTTGGATTTATTCAAGGGGGAGTTCTCTTGAAGATCAACAACACTAATGTTTTTCAAAGAAATCAAGGGGGAGAAGATCTGAAGATTAAAGACTATGATTCCTTTACAAAACATAGGGGGAGATTGTTAGGATCCAAAGAATCCTATGAATTTGGATCCTATGTTTGAAATGTTTTGTAAAGAAAAGAACTTCAGAATCTAAAGATGAATAGTTCAGAAGTTCTGAACTAGTGCTAGAAAGATAAACAAAGTCATCTTCAGAAGTACAAAATATATATTCAGAAGTTCTGAAGAAGTTCTGAATAGGTTCTGAAGTGAAAAGTCAGAAGTTCTGAAGACAATTCAGAAGTGGTTCTGAAGAGCAAAAGTTCGAATTACGAAGGCAGGTTCGAAGTTACGAAGAACTTCTGAATAGAGTTTTTGATGACGTGTCTCATTGTTATTGGGCTGTGATTTAAATACATGTAACTGTAGTTTTACATTTGTAGTACAAATAGAATGTCTGTTAGACTGTTAGTGGTTGAACAAAAATAGAACAACACACATGAGAGTCGTTTAAAGGTGTAAGTGTGTGTTTCTCTGTAAAGCTTTCTACAGTTCTAATAAAATAAGGATTCATTGAGCATTCTATATCAGATCTATTGTAATAAGGGACTAACATTGGGGATCTGGGTTCCAACACTTCTTATCAGACTTCTTTCTCTCAAATTCGAACTTACTTCTTTCAATGACAAGTACCTGTTCAAAATCATCAATTTGTTTTGAAAGTTTTATATTTGTCAGCTCACAATATTTAAGTTTGCTTTCAAGACTTCTATTTTCAGTCCCAATTTGATTTTCAGATCGATGAGAATCATTTTCTCTTTCGTAAACTACTCTTCTAAATCAGATTTATACTGATCTTTCTTTATAATCCGATACTGAGAATAAATCCATTTATCATGCTCTAAATCAGTAATCCTTATCTAAATATCAACATTTTTCATTATCATCTCAACATTTCTCTTTTTGCTAAAATTTTGATATAAGTAAGTAGTTGAATCTTCAGAAGCTTCAAGGAGTTGAGCATGTAACACCTTCCATTTAGTGCAATCATTTTTCAAATCCTTAATCAATGCATTATTTAAAATACACTCGCATTTGAGTTTATAGATCTCTTTCTTTTGGTTTATAACCTGTTCTTGCACAGAAGATGCCTGAGAATTCAACTCAGTAGTAGACATCTGAAAAATAATCCTGAATAATCCTATAAAAAAAATTCAAAAACAATAAATCAGTACTTGAATATATCAAAAATATAAGCACTTATTACCTGATCGAATGATCGTTGACATAAACTTCGATTAAAATTTGAATTGTGCGCGAAACCAAATTACAAGGACTAAAAATGACAAAAACTAAAACTTGAATGACTCAAAAACACAACAACACAAGTACAAGGAATAAATATGTAAAATTTTGAAATTTCAAGTCCAAGGGCTAAAAGTGACAAATATGAAACTTAAAGTCCAAGGATCGAAACTGTTAATATTTGAAACTTCAAAGTCTAGATACTAAACAGTCAACACAGAAAGTGAAAAACTGACGAAACTAACAGAAAAGAACTAACCTTGAAAAGAAACTTAACAAAAAAATTAACTCTAACAGACTTAATAGAACGAACAGAAAAAGGACCAAAAATGTAACAAAAATTAACGAAACTAACTGAGACTTAACCAACTGTCGCTAGTTCTTACCAATTGTCACGAAAAATCAGAAACTATACTCACCAAACCACGACTTTTACCCTTCGAAAAATGCAACATTCGATAATCGAAAAATGAAATTTTTCTTACCTTTGACTTTCAACGTCAATCCAACAACAAGTATGTTATCGAAAAATCACAAAATTCTCACCGAAACCATATCGAAATCGCAACGAAACTTCACCGAAAATTTGCGAAATAATGTTACTTTGGTTAATTCTTTGGAATTATGTTAGAAACATGTTTCTAAACACTTTTAATGATCAATAAGAACACATGAAAATCAAAATTTTCAGAAAAATCAAATTTTGAGATTAAAACTAGAAATTAATGATACAATCATGTCTAAAAACACTTTTTATGAATGAATTTGCACAAAAACGGATCAAAACAACATTGATTTGCAAAATCACTCCCCAAAAAATTCGCAGACCACTTTTTCTCAAGAACTAAAAAATTTCATAAATCTTCAAATTCAACAAATTTTGATGAAATTTTGAAACCAAATTGATGCAAAACAATTATAAAATGATGGAGAACACTTTGCAATCAAAATCTAATCCAAAAAACACCAAAAAATATCAAACCCATTTGTGTTATTCATGTTCTTCAAAAACTTCAAGAAATCTTCAAAATTCTTCAAAAATTCTTCAAATTCCAGCACAATTCTTCTGTTTAATCTCTTATACGAATTGTAAATCCCACTAAGATCAAGTAACAAGTTATTCTAAACAATTAATAACAACAATTAAGAACAAATTTCTTATATTCAACTTTCTCTCTCTACATTCTCTCTCTAGAATATTACAAATAAGCTCTCTTAAGTGTTACTATTAATTCTCACTAATACAAGAGTATTTATACTATTGACTAATTACAAAGTCAAATTACATAACTATCTTACATTAAGTTCCATACTTTGACTTTTTTAATATGAAATGTTGACTTTTACATAATTGTTGACTATGTTGACTTTGACTTCAAGGCTTTGACCTCTTCATTCTTCATTACCGGTGTTCTCCGATACAACATAATTTTAGATATAACACTTTTGTCTTACAAAATAAAACCATGTATATCTAGAGTATCCGTCAATTAGTACCAGAATATAGTTTTTTTTTCCAGGCAGACTTTATAAAGCAATGGGACCACAGAGGTTCACATGTAACATGTGCAGAGGTCTAGGGCAAGCCATATCACTTTTTGTCTTGTGGGAGGCTCTTTTGAGATTTCCCATCTCACATGCGGTACAAAGGTGATCTTTCTGGAAATGAACCTCTGGGAGACCCTCAACCAGATTATGTTTTACAAGCATCTCTAAATTTGAAAAGTTTAGATGAGATAACTTGTGATGCCAGAGCCAAGCTACTTCACTGTTCTTAGAAATGAGACATAGAGTCTCTTTTCCATCTTTAGATGTGAAGTTCATCATATAAATGTTACCTTTCCTGTTAGCTCTATGCAATTCTTTTCCTGACTTTGTACGCAAATGATAATGCTTTTTCTTGAAGAAAACGCTCATGTCAACATCGCAAAGTTGATTTACACTAAGTAAGTTATGCTTTAATCCAGAGACATAAGCCACCTTTGATAAGGTTACGTTTCATTCTTGTAAAGTACCATAGCCTTTTATCTCCCCCTTGCCATCATCACCAAAAATTACAACTCCGCCAATTTTATCTTTGAATGCAGAGAGTAAGTTCTTAATTCCAGTCATATGCCTAGAGCATCCAGAGTCGAGATACCATATGTGCACACGCTGTTTCTGCAATACATATTAGAGATTTTTAGGGACCCATTTATGTTAGGCTTAGATGATGTGGTTGATTGGTTTTGAATTTTACTTTTTACCCAGCTTTTCAAGAGACTTTTGGTTTGCATTTCTTTGAGTAAGAAGGAAAACAATATGGACTAGAGAAGAGCTTTTTCAATTTTAACAAAAGAGAAAGACACTCATAATTATGAGAAAATAAATATTTCATTGAAATTTCATTTCGTGAATAAGAATTACAAGATTTCTTATTCGACTCTATTCTAGCATCAGTTGTACTATTGAACTTCTTATCTAGTCTAGAATTATTTTCTTCGAAATTCATTGTCTTCTCTTGAGTTCTCTTTTGTGTAGGCCACTCCCTTTGATCCTTAGGAGATTTCACTTAAACAAAAGATGTTAGATTGTTTTTCATAACCCATTTTTGTTTCTGTTCTGTAGTGAATTTAACAGGTTTTTGAAATTTAGATTGTTATACATTTGAAAGTATGAACCATAAGATGAAGAATATGACGTGGCACACATATCCAACATGTCTACCTTTTGCAACTGATTAGTTTGTTACACGCTCCCATGTCACACGTGTCAGTTTGTAATAGGTTAGGATGTTGACTTTTATTTTGTTCTATTTGTATAAGTAGATCTTTTCTCTACTGTAAAAGTTGTCGATCTAATTGCTATATTGAAGAACTCACTGTGCGTCATTCCATGTATTTGTAATCATCATTCAAGTTATAATACATAGTTAATCTGTTCCTCAATCTTTGATCGATTCTTATTACTGTTGATTAATCGATATTAATTGCTTCCGCTTATACTCTGTTTTATGAATCAATCGATTAATCTGTGAAGAAGAGAATCTGGAACCAACAATTGGTATCAGAGCCAGATAATCAATCTATTGATTATTAGATCTCCTCAATTTGGAAATTTCTCTCTTCATTCATTCAGTAATCTCCTGTTTTAACTACTATTCATAATTCCACCTTGTTCTACGAAGATTTACAGCAATTCTGTCCAAAACAGTGGTAATTGTAGTTAAATTTTGAAGAATTAGTAAAATTTTGTTGTTCAATTCAATTGAAATTTACTTGTTCTAGATTTCAACTCAAATCTGTCATTATATTCTTCTTGATTTAAAAAAAAATGGCAAATTCAAATTTGAATGCTGTTTACACCTTTGATTCTCTAACCAAACCTCCAACTCTTATTCGTGATGAATATCCACAATGGAAGATTCGAATGATAAATTTCTATGAAGGATTGGACATTGAACTTTATCCTATTGTTCAAAATGGTCCCTTCGTACCAATGACTACAGTTCCAAAAGTTCCTACCACTACCAATACTGCTGAAATACCTGCCCGAAAAGTTCCAAAGCTAAGGGAAAATTGGAATGATGAGGAAAAGGCCAAAGTTGAACTTGCTAAAAAGGCAAAAACTCTTCTTATCATGGCTATTCCGAATGTGATTTTTCAATCTCTGGATTGCTGTCATACTGCTAAGGAATTATGGGATCAGTTAGAAAGTCTTCTGGAAGGTGGTGCTAAAATGAAGAAAAATCGAAGAGCTCAAGCTCTGAACGAATACAACAGCTTCCAGGCTATTGCAGATGAATCTTTGGAACAGACTTTTCATAGATTTAATAATCTGATAAATCTATGCAAACGATGTGATATTGTTCGATCAAAGGAAGACAATAATGTCTTATTCTTAAAGAGATTAAATCTAGAATGGTCAAATCTATCCATGTCTTTACAAGCTAATCAAGATCTTGAGTAATGGTCTCCACACAATGTATTTGGAACTCTTCAAGCTCATGAAAAGGAGGTTGTGCAAAAGAAAACAACTATAGGTGGACCTCTGGCCTTGATTTCTGAAACAAAGGGAGCTACCAGAAGAAAAAGTGAAAATAGAAGAGTGAAAAACAAGGCATTCATGTCAGAAACTGTTCCAGAAGAAAATTCTGATGATGATGATGAAATATAGGCATTTGTTGATTCCTTGGCTCTTATTACCAAACAGTTTACAAACCGTTTTGGAAATAGGGCAATTCAAGGAAATAGAAGGTCTGATCGCTCTAACTATACTCCTAAACAAGAGGTTCAGAGACCTGAGAAGACTGAGACAGAAAAGAAGGAAGAAGAAATGAAGAAAAAGAAAGATGTATGTTACAGATGTGGCAAGCCGGGTCATTACTCGAAGGATTGCAGAGGGGCTCTGGATAAAGACAAAACATATTACAAAAATAAATACAAGTATAATGTTACTGAAAGAGCCCACTATGCAGAGAAAGAAAACTGGATCGGAGATGAGTCCAGCGGTGATGAGGCCATGTTCTGTGGAATGGCAAGTACAAATGAATCAGAAGAACAACCTTCTGAATCACCGGTTAGTACTCTTTCTGAATCTTCTGAACTAGAGAATACATATGTGCTTTTATCAAAAAAATTTGAGGAACTTAAGCAAAAGCTTACAATTGAAAAGAAGTTACGAAAAAATATTGAGAAAACTCTTTCCACAATACAAAGGGAAAGAGATATTTACAAAAGAGAGATGGATATCTTAACAGAAGAAAAACTGGAACTTGACACAGAAAAAGAAAAAATTTCTAAAACCTTGAAAGACACAGAAGTTTTGATAAAAAAGGAGCACTTGAGTTATTAGAAACTTCTTGAAGAAACAGATAAGGAAATTCAAGTTAAGGAAAGTGACAGATTAAATTCTGTAGCACCTAAACACTATATTCAAAAAGAAAGAGAATTTCTGTACATTGAACTTCAAAACAAAACGCACTAGATTAAAACATATCTGGATGCTCAAAAAGTTCATGAGAAAATAAGTACACAAGTAGGAAGATCTGGAATCGGCTTTGAAGATCTAGATCCCTATACGTGTGAAAAGAAGTCTGGTTTAAACTCTGTTTTTTGTATAGGACAACAACAAAAGCCTGTGTTTCCAATTATTTTTGAACAGTCATGTTTTAAACGATCTAAAACTGAAAATGGTCATCATCAACGGAAACTCAAGTTTAAAAACATTACGTATTCTTCTGAAAAGACCAATATTAATGTAAATCAAATTCATAAGAAGGATGATATTTTCAAGTTTGGTTCAAGTGTTCTTACAAAATTGAATCCAGAGGCTGATGCGTTTATTCCTATTATGTTGATCCCATTATAATAAGCACAATGACAATAATATAGCAAAATAATATGACACGAACAATGATTTAAAGAACTTACGTAGTCATATATCTCTTGAATGTATATGTATCGACTACAATCAGATTCAGCTCTCTCTCTATGAATTATGAATCGACTCCCTAAAAGTAAAACCCTAACGTTCTATTTATATTGCTAGGTCTAGTCTAATTAAGGAAACAAGAGTTTAAGGAATTATAAACTTCCTTTTACAATAAAGCATATCTTTTCCTTATTTTGTCACAATTAAATAATAATAAACCTAACAATCTCCCCCTTTGTGGCAAAATGAGTCTTCATCTTCTTAGCTCGAACATGCCTTCAAATCTTCATAGTGTTTGTCGATAGATAATTCTGTCGTTGATTATCTTGATCGCTTCTAAGAGAGAGTTTCTTTTGTCATTGCTCATCCTTGTTGCGCTCTTTCTATCTGTAGCAAGTTCTGACGCAAGCCTGTTTCGGATTCCCCATAACGTATCGTCAGAATATGCAGCCATTTCGTGGAATCTGAGAAACCGTTTTTCTCTAGAAGCATGCATCCAAACTACACCATGAACAGGACGAGTGATGACGGTGGCGACTAGATTACTGTCAGGTACAGGTAATGATTGATCTGGCTTAGTAATATGTATCTTCTTTTGCTCGCTTTCGATCCCTCGTTGAAGATCATGAAGATAACTGTACCGAAGCTCTTTCTGAACATGCCTTACCACTGCCCTTAATTCCCTTTGCTCGTGTACGTTTCGGTTGCGCTTGTCTCTCAGATCGTTGTAGATGATCTCCAAGTCTATTATATCGAGATTTGCAAAATCAGCTTCAGAGAAGGAATACGTTTTACCATCTTCTCTTTGGACAGTGAAAATCGGGTACCCGACTTGAAAGATCCTTGCAGTGTCTATCTTCAAAATCCCGACAACCATGTGCCTTGAGACCACATCAACTTGAGGTAAAGCTCTCATCCTCAGGATATGGAGATACTCTCTAACTTGAGCAGGGTCCATTTCCATCACGATATGAATGTGTGCCAAATCATCAGGTTTTGCTTCCTTGCGGAAGATCTTCTCCATAGTTTTCTCAATATATGGCACACGGATCTGCTGATTCACCCATTTGGATTTACTTTCCGTCAACATTCTTTCCCACCGAATCTGATGAGGTAGGAGTCTTGGTTCGTTTTCTTCCCTTAAGGCATAGTTTCTTGCTATATGCCTCAAGTTCACATAGTCTTGCTCTTGGAGTACTGGTTCGTACGGATCTTGGAACCAGTTTTGAAGTGAGTTACGCAGACGTTGAACATCAACTCGTTCTTCATTTTGTTCGAGTTCGGCAGGTTCGGTTGTACTCTCGAATTTTATATCCACAGGCTTTTCAACCGTTGGTGTATCGTCCTCTTGAGTCGTTGTAGTGCGTTGCCTTTGTTGGGTAGATTGAGCAGGTGGTCTTGAAGCTGAGGCAGCAACTGCTCTTGATCGTGATCTTGTCGTTTGGCGTGTCTCCCCCTCAGGACGAGTTGGAGCGGAGCCCGGGTCGTCCTGGTGAGGTCTGGATGTAGATGTACGAACTACCGGACGCCAAGACTCTTGGATTTCGGCGCGAAGAGCAGTAATAGCACCCAGGATGTCATCCGTTTGGCGCTGTTGGGCGTTTTTCAAGTCGGAGAGCTCTTGGTCAATATGGGCGCGAAAGACATCGAACTCGTGACGAGTTACAGTGGGGATCTGAAGATTGCCCCGAAGAAGACCCTCAAGCGAATCCTCCAGTTGACCGGTTGCATTGGATTCGGCTAGCAGATTAGCATATAACATCGACATGAGTTCATCGGTGTTGTACTCATATCGATGCGGGGAATAAGGTCGATCTTCGGGGGTGATGGTGGCGGTGGAGAGTGGCTGGTGCTTGGACGGCTGGAGCTTGCATGAGAAGGGTCGGCTTGTACAGGAGTCGGTTCTTTAAGATGTGCAGCTTCACGAATTTGGCGCACAAAGGCTTCTCTTTCGGCTGTCATTAGGACAAGATGTTCAGCAAGGGTGTCTCTTGCCTTCCGGGGGAATAGAGAATGAGGCGATTTAGTTGCTGTATGGGTAACTCCGGGATCACTTAGATTTCCCGTTGACATAACAGTTGATTCAACTGTATGACCTACGTTCAGCATTGGCAAAGATGTAGCGCTGGTAGGATTTCCTCCCAATCCTCGTGGAATGTCCGAAATGGACATCACTATGGGAGTTCCGACTGGGCCACGGAGGCTCGCAGTGTCTATAGACTCGTGTCCCCTAGCTGGGTCTAGACTCTATGTGCACACAACCGAAGTCGAAGCAGGTGAGCTACTGCCTCTTGTTTCAATAGCTATGCCTCCCGAGTGGAGGGGAGCTAGATAAGGTGCTAGACTCACAAGTATTGTTGAAATTGTTGGCTGTTGGGAGCCTTCAGAGTGGCTAGGGGGGGGCGTGCAATTGTGCTGCTAGGTCCACAGCGACTTGTCCACTAGTCATACCCAATGAATGAGTAGGGCTAGTTGACTCGGTTACCTGGTTGGGGGATATTGGACTCTCACTCTCTATCGTTTTTGTCTCCCCTTCGCTCATCTCACTAATTCTATTTCAACTTGAACTCCCTCCGTTCAGGGAATATGTCCGACATAGATGGGGAGGATGGATTGGCTTCAAATTCAAAGTTGAATTGAGGTTCCTCATCGGAAGGTATGGTAGGTGCGGAGGTGGGTGAATGGATGATTGGTTCAGGGTTCGGTTCAGTTAAAGACTCTTCATTCCCAGAACTGGAATCTGTGATAGAGGGTTGTGGGCCGATGCGGCTGACGGCTTGCACTTCTATTTCTGCAGTTCCTTGGCGACGACGGAGCGGTTGGTTGTCAGAATCATCCTCATCTGATGATGAAGAGCGGGGGCGGACACGTTGTCGGCTGACCAGTGTTTTGAATCGGGGAGTTAGGATAATGGGTCGGGTGCGGGGGTAGTTGGAAGTGGTTGGGTTGGGGGGCTGATCAGAAGTACCTCCCTCGTCATGTTCCCTCGCAGTATGCTCATCACCCTAGTCGGGATCCCCCTGATCCTGACCCTGCTCTTCTATTCTAGGACCCTCACCTCCCTCAATATTTTCCTCTTGGATTGGCTCTTGGGCAGGCGCAACTGGAGATGGTTGGGCCATTAAGCCATGTCGCTCCCTATAGGCTATCACACTAGGTGCATTCTGATCAGCATAAGCGCGGAGCGCTTCAGGGATAGGCATGGTATAGTTGAAGACCCGATCATTTAGGCGTAGAAATTTAAGGGCACTGGTCGGGCCTAAGGGTGATCCGACTCTTCTAGGGATGGCAGGTCGGGAAGTCATCATTGCATGGATGAAAAGTTGAAGAAACCGCTGAAAAGGTACGAAGGCACGATCGTGAAAGTTGGATTTGTCTTCCACTAGTTCCACAAAGTCCGTGCAGATGAGCATCGCGTAGTCATAATGACGGTTGAACGCGATGCCGTGAAAGATTCGAAGAACCGCAGTGCTGGCCTTGTCCATGCCAGTGTGTTTGCTAGTCAGACATCGATTGACGATGGTGAATAGCGTGAACCAAATCTGAGGCAGGTACATCCTTTTGAACTGGCCGAGGCTTGTGAATGGTTCAGGGGATTCGTACCCAAGGGCTAGGATGTCGGCAACCAGCTGTTGGTCGGTTGCAAAGGCTTCGTATGGGTGTTCGGCTGTGGCGAGCGGCAGGCGGAGAATGCGGCGAATTCTGGCTGGAGTTAGGCGGGTGACAAAGTCATCGATTTGAGCAGTGAAATGATGGTCACCTTCGTCCGGATGGTATGTAAGTGTGTACCAGAATTGTTGGAGGTAGAAAAGGGGTACTCGGTGGTCTAGTGCAAAGGCTAAGCGAAGCGGATGTCGTTGAAGAATGTCAAGGATGATTTGGTGTTCGAGAGTGACACCAAAGTCTAGACGGTGGTTGTTCGGTTTGATTTGTCGAAGGTGAGCTCTAGGCATCAAGAGGTCATCCCGGTTAGCTGCGGTGATGCTTGGATTTGTGGAGCGTTCGGACGGCATCGGGTTTTCATCATCTGAATGGTTCGGATCATTGATGGCTGCTATTGGTTGCTGAAATAAGACAGTTAGGCAAACCGAGTGAAAAGTTAGTGTATTGAGTCTTAACAAAAAAAATGCTAAGTCTTTTTGTCGAGTCCCATTGGGTCGATAATAATTGTTATCGAGTGCAATGGGATCGAGGAAAAAGGTGTTGTCGAGTGATGGAGAATCGACAAAAAGACTTGTAGAAAAGTTAAGATCAAACCTGTGGAAGGGATGTCGACTCAATGAGAATCGAGAAGCACAGGTTATCGATCTATGAGACTCGATGGGAAAAAAAACTTAAACATTTGACAGGTCATGTTATCGAGTCTTATAGGGCTCGATGAAAACACTTAAGGATTTTCATCGACCTTGAGAGAATGGATAACAAATGTTATCGGGTTCCAAGGGATCGATGAAAATAGTTAGTTGTTGTCATCGATACTATTGGAGTCGATAACAAGTGTTATCGAGTCCTATGGGATCGATAAAAACACTTAGTGATTGTCATCGATCAAGAGGTTATCGATAAAAAAAGTTGTCGAGTCACAAGGGCTCGATAAAAACACTTAGGTAAAACGATGATGTTCTTCATCATCTAACATGGGTCGATAAAAATTCAAAGGTACAAAGAAGGACTCGATAAAAACGCATAAACCATTCTAAAACATTCTAAGTGCTCAGATTCCAAAAAGGGCCTAAAACTAAGGCAAAATCCTATGGCTAGGTGCGATTAGTGATAGGGAATACTTTTAGTAAAGCACTTAAGTCTAAAACCCATTATTTACCCACGATTTTGACTGATGAACAGTCAAAATCGGAAACCCATATTAAAACCAAAAAAAAAACGAACAGTCATTCCACAGAAAAGCTAATCATGCAATGGATTTAAGAACAAAGTGCAAGAATTAAAGATGATAAGGGGAGAATTACGAACCTGGTGGTGCTTTCGGATCTGTAAAACTCGATGTTTTGAGATTTTGATCTAGAGAGGGTTTTTCAGAGAGGGAAATTCAAAAATACTTGGGGAAGAAGACCGTGTAAGAGTGGGGCCCGATGTCTTTAAATAGTGGTCATCGAGTGATGACACGTGGCAGTTAGTGATAAGGCCGATGAAAAATTTCCCGTTTTCAAAGTGTCGATTGGGGAGGTTGTCGAGCCAGAGGGGGTCGAAACAATCCACTGTTGTCGGGCCGTTAAGGGCCGAGAACCTGACTTGAAAGATTTTTTTTTTTAAGGAACTTACAAGGCAGAAATCATAAGGCTCCCCCTTAATATGTGCTAAGAAGTGGTGTGCTCCCCCTTGGAATGTGAATGGATAGGAAAACGTACCTTGTTGCTCCCCCTTGAACGATGAACCATGGTGATAACACAGCGAGGTAGAAAATAGAAATGAAAGTAAAATTGAAAATTCGGAACTGTAAGATAAAGGTCAAAATCTAAAAAATGAGAACCCAAGTGTTATGCAGATTGACTCGAAGAGTAAATGTGCAAAAACCCTTGGATAGACGTTTTTAAGGATTTTGAGACACACTGATTTGGGATAATCAGGTTTTAAGATTGAGCATTCCCAACTTGGATACTAGGAACTGGAATTGTTTCTCATCCAGTGCCGTGGTAAACAAGTCGGCAAGCTGAAGCTCCGTATTAACAAAATATAGTTCAATTGTACCTCTTTCGACGTGATCCTTGATGAAGTGATATCAAACGTCGATGTGCATTGTTTTCGTGTGTTGAACCAGGTTGCTTGAAATGGCTATGGCGCTTTTGGAGTCACAATAGATGGGAATCTTGTTGAACCAGAAGCCATAGTCTTTGAGTTGAGTGCGCATCCATAGGACTTGCGAGCAGCAGCTTGCGGCAGGGATATATTCGGCTTCCGCGGTGGATGTGGAGACGCACGCTTGCTTCTTGGATGACCAGCTGACCAATTTGTCTCCAAGGAATTGAATATGGCCCGAAGTGCTTTTGCGATCGAGCATGCATCCGGCGTGATCCGAATCTGAAAAGGCAGTTAGCTCGAAACCCGTATCCTTGGGATACCATAGGCCAAGATTAGGTGTACCTTTTAAATACCGGAAAATACGTTTGATCACACTAAGATGAGATTCCTTTGGAGATGCTTGATATCTCGCGCATAGACAGGTGGCAAACATTATGTCCGGACGACTAGCCGTAAGATACATGAGAGAACCAACCATGCCCCGGTAATTTTTAGAATCCACATCTTTTCCCGAAGGATCAGCGTGTAGTTTTGAATTCGGGGACATGGGTGTACCAATCGGAGAACATGACGTCATGTTGTATTTACACAACATATCCGAGATGTATTTTGATTGGTTGATGAATATTCCAGTAGAAAATTGTTTGATTTGAAGACCAAAGAAAAAATTCATCATTCCCATCATGCTCATGTTAAATTTTGCAATCATGAGTTCGGAGAACTCTTTGCATTGCCTTAGGTTAGTCGAGCCGAAGATGATGTCGTCCACGTAGACTTGAATGAGCATAATGTCACCTTTGTCCTTTTTAATGAAAAGAGTTCGATCGATCTTACCTTTGGAGTATCCATTTTTCACTAAATAGGTAGACAAACTATCGTACCATGCGCGGGGGGCTTGTTTCAATCCATACAGAGCCTTGTCCAGAATGTAGACATGATCTGGTTTGGAGGAGTCGACAAACCCGTCGGCTGAGAAACAGACTTCTTCACGCAAAACACCGTTTAAGAAGGCCGTCTTAACGTCCATTTGGAAAACCACAAAGTTCTAATGTGCCGCGTAAGCCAAGAACATTCGGATTGCTTCAATACGGGCGACGGCGGCAAATGTTTCGTCGTAGTCAATGCCTTCTTGTTGACGGTATCCTTTGGCGACAAGTCTAGCTTTGTTGCGTATAACGACTCCATCTTCATCTTGCTTGTTCTTGAATATCCATTTCGTGCCGATAATGGTTTTGTTCCGAGGACGAGGAACAAGGCGCCATACTTTCAGACTTTCAAATTGATTGAGTTCCTCTTGCATTGCCACAATCTAATCAGGATCATTCATTGCCTCATGAATGGATGTGGGTTCAATCTTGCTTATGAAGGAAGAGAACATGCAATAATTGGCTGATGCGGAACGCGTTGTAACTGGTCTGTTTGGATCTCCGATAATTTGTTCAACAAGATGAGAGCGGGTCCATTTGGTCGTATGAGGAAGCGGTTGAAATGCATTTGGATCCGGGGTGTCATCTTGATAAGAACCTAATGGAAGATCTTGAATAGATTCCAAAGATGGGGCCACGTTTGATGATCTTGTGGCACTTGTGACATCCGTAGGTGTTGAAGTGGATGGTGGGGGAGAGGATGTCGGTTCCGCAAGATTTGGTTAAACAAGCGGTTGAGGTTCAGGTGGAACAAGAGGAGCATCCGATGAGATAGTTTGATCGGGAGGAGCAGTCGTAGAGGTGCTTGGAGATGCAGCAGTTGAGACGGTTTCCGTTGTAATTGGCGGTCCTGAAAGATCCGAGGTCTCGGCAATCTCCAAGGTGGGCGGGGGAATCTGGAGAGAAGAATCAGTAGATGGTCCAAAGTAATCCAAGTAGAAGTACTCGAATAGGTCATCCAGATTTGACATGGCAGTTTTGGACGTTGAAGGTTTAGCGGGGTTGGGAGCAGGTTCCGAACGAATGTGATCGGAAGCTAGTATGCGGGTGAGTGCGGGTCCAGAACTGTTGTGTTCAGGAGCCATTTCAGCATTTGGATCGAATTGTACATTAACGCTTTCAGTGAGGCAACGTGCGTGTTTTATGTAGACCCGATAAGATGACGCATTTGGTGAGTATCCGAGAAAGTAAGCTTCATCGGCTTTCTTCTTGAGTTTCCCACGATCTTCTTTTTTTGTAGACCCGATAAGATGACGCATTAAGTATGAAGCAACGAGTGCCAAACGTTCGAAGATGCTCGATGGAAGGAACGCGATCGAAGACCAAGTGATAAGGTGTCTTGTTGAAGCGTTTTTTGATGATGGAGCGGTTTTAAGTATAGCAAGCTGTGTTGATAGCTTCGGCCCAAAGGTGGAGAGGAAGCTTCGAGAAGGTAAGCATAGTGCGAGCGGCTTCAACAAGAGTTCGATTTCGACGTTCGACCACACCGTTTTGTTGTGGAGTACGAGCTGCAGAGAACGTGTGGGTTATACCAACCGAGTCGAGGTAACCGTCAAGGGTACGGTTTTTGAATTCAGTTCCATTATCGGTGCGGATGGTTTGTGCAGTTAGTTCTAGCATGACTTGAATGGCTTTGAGAAACGTGATGATGGTGTCAGCGGTTTCATTCTTTGATCGAAGGAACTTTACCCATGTGAAGCGAGAGAAATCGTCCACCATTACTAGGCATACTTTTTACCATGTATGGTTTGAGTCCGCATCGGGCCGCACAAGTCCATATGAACGAGTTGAAGAGGTCGAGTCGAGCTGTGAACTATCTTGGGTTTGTGAGAGACCTTCTTCATCTTTCCCATCTCGCATGCGTCACAGAGATGCGGTTTGTCGAATTTAACAGATGGGAGGCCGGTGACTAATCCGTGAATGGAGAGGCGATTGATGTTCTTGAAGTTCAAGTGAGATAAGCGACGATGCCATAACCAGGTCTTTGGACTAGAAACGTTTGATAGAAGACAAACACTTGAGTGGGCATTTACTTGGGAAAGATCGATCGTGTAGAGGTTGGACTTGCGTGTGCCGGTTAGAAGCTCATTTCCATCAAACGTGCGAACACAGCATCTATCGGGTCTGAAATTTACTTCGAGTTGCTTGTCACAGAATTTTCCAGTGCTCAACAGGTTGTGGCTTAGCCCTTGTACATAAGAGACGTTGGAAATGGTGATGTTGTTTTGAATGATATCACCATATCCTTTTATCGGTGCCAAGTGATTGTTGCCAAATTTGATGAATCCGCCCTTCTTTTCAGTGTAGTTGGCAAGCAGCTCCTTTTGTCTGGTCATGTGTTTGGAGCATCCGGAATCTAAGTACCACACATGACCGATCTGCACAAAATCAGGCAGATTTAGGTACCCATTTGTAAATGGGTCCATCATGGTTAGTTGACTTTGCACCCTTGGGTACCCACTTGTGGTGAGACTTATGGGCGTTAGGCATTTGATTTCTCGGACCCGATTTAGAAATGGATGATGAACGATAAAATTTGTGATTAAATGAATCATGCAAGTATGGAAAATAATCATAACCATAATCAATAGGAGGTTTACGAACAAAATCATCCACACCGCAATTAGAGCAACAAATTTTATTACGAGAAAATTTGATTAAATGTCTAAATGAATGAATTTGATAGGGAAAATGAAATCTCGAATTGTTTCTTTTGACATATGTATGTAAAAACTTGTCTTCTTTGCGGGGTGTTTGCTTTGTAGTGTGCGTGCCCTTTTTGACCCAAACCGACTTGGTTTCTAAAGTATGAAGCGCTGAAACATTGAAAGAAACACAGTTAGTATGGTTTTTGAAGACATGATTGGTTTTCGTTTGTTTATGAGTGGTTGAATTTTGACTTGTGGAACACTCCGTTGGTTCAGTAGGCAATGAAACTGTTTCCATAGGTTGTTTGCCTTTGTCTAAGAATTCAGTGTGAGTAGGAAGTACATGATTGAAATCAAACTCATCACACATGTCATTTAAACACTCGTCCGATTCAAGTGAAGATTGGTTAGAAAGGGCATCTAATTCAGCATTGATTTGTTCGTCGGAATAGGAACATTTTTGTTTTGGAAGATTGGAATTTGGGTCCATTTTGAACAACTCTTCGCAATTATCTAAATAATTGCTATAGAAGGCTTTACAAGTTGAAACATTTGAAATAATATCGTTTTCACGAGTTTTGTTCAATTGTAAAGTCTCGTTCTCAAGTTGTTGTATTTTAAATAAAAATGATTCATTTTCTTTTTCCGCCAAAGAACGTTCAGATTCCAACACTTGTTCGAGTTGAATAATTTTCTTTTCTAAAAATAGAGTGGGAATGTACGGTTTACATTCAGGAATCTTGCTTTGAAGTTCTTCGGCTGAATAAGATGGAAAGTATTTGTTTGGAAGAGATTCACTTGAAGATTCCTCTTCTACTATATGAGGATAGCAGAAAGGTATTTGAAAATAGTTTTAGTTTTGTCTCTTCCAATCTTCTCTTTCCTCAACACTAGGGTCTGGTTTCATAAATTGAATTTGGTAATCTGGACAAAGGTTCAGATATTCGAATTTATAAATCGTCGGAGTATTATAGATAGCCTTTGCTAAATGTTTCGGGTTTTCAAAACCTAATCCGGCTTTGGAGCTTAAATCTTTCGGTGCATTTAAGTGAATAGTGTGTTCAGTTTGACCAAGCTTGTAATGTTTTAATTCCAACGTTTCGAGTTTTTCTAGTAAATCTTGTCTTTGAAAACTGACAAAGTCAAACTTTGATGAAAATTTGGCAGTCTCATTCCTAGATGTTTGAAGTTAAAGTGTGAGATCAGATATTTGTTGTTGGAAAAGATCATTTTCTTCTTTTAAAACCATTTTCTCCGTTTCGAGATTGTGTGCTATACTTTGAGTAGTGACAAGGTCGGTTTGCATAATAAGCAATTGTTTATGGTTATTTTCTAGGCTTGCTTCTAAATTGGAAACCAAGAGTTTCTCGGTTTTCAATTTGGAGTGTAATTCATTTAATTGACACATTAAATCATGCATTTGAGATACAAAAGAGTCATAGTCAGAAGGGCTTACCTCGGGTGTGTAGTCGGAAGCGTGAGAAGGAGTGTCATCAGAGTAAGCCATTAAACTGAAATGTGCTTGAGTATCCCCTTCCATGTCATCTTCATCATCTTGATTAAGCCATTGTTCATCTTCAGCTAGAAGAACTTTACCGGCTTCCTTTTGTTTGGACAACATCAGTTTGTAAGTGAAGTAGTTAGAGTCCTTCACTAATGGCTTCTTACATTCCCTAGCGTAGTGACCAGATTTGCCGCAGTTGTAGCACAGGCTTCTCTCACCCTTGAACTTGTCTTCTGGCTTGGGTGTAAGGCGAGGTTCTTCTCTTCTTGGTTTAGGTTCAAACAGGGGCTTTCGCTAATGATTATTAGATCCCGATGAATACCTTTGTTTATTGGGATTTGAGCTACGTGAGAACTTTTGTTGAAAAGATTTGGTAAGGAAGGCCAGTTGATGTTGAAGTTTGGCAATTTCTGGATCATAGTCAAAATCTTCGTCTTCTAATTCGGGAAACATTTCTTGAGGAGCGGAAGAGGACTCTTTTGCCATCAATGCGATTGGATCCGGGTTCTTCTTTGAATTTAACCCCATTAGTTCAAGAACCTCCTCTTCGTCTTGTTGAAGGGTTTCATAGACTTCATGAAGATCAAGGTCAGCAAGATATTTGTTGTGTTTGATTTGATTAGCAAATCGGCGCCATTCCGGTTGAAGATTGCTAACAAATTTAACATTGTTTTCGATCTTTGTCTTACGAATTTCGTTTTTGCTAAGTTCGTTCACCAGTTGAACAAAACGGCTATATGTGTTCGTAAGACTTTCTCCATCTTTTGCTTTGAATTCTTCATATTGAGAAATGCAGTTGGTGATTTTGAGTTGTGTGCCAATCTTCGTTCCAAGCATGAATTTCTCTATGACTTCCCACATTTCTTTAGCCGTTTTCTTGTGGCTATCAATGCTCATGTAGATCTCATTTGGAAGGCTCATAAGTAGATAAGAACGGGCAAGTTGGTCACCTCTCATTATCCTCTTCTCGTTTGCATCCCATGAATTTTTGAGTTTAACTTCCCTTCGTGCGGGCGTAGGAGGAGTGTTGTTTGGCATCGCAGGAAACACCTGATAAAAAGGTGGAGGTGGACCTTCTTTGATTGAACTCATGATCTCATCGGCATAGTCATGTCGGTCAATGAAATCAAGGAATCTATCCTTCCATTGAGAATATTCTCCCGGAAAGAGAATTGGAGGCTTGGTGTCTGTTCCAATGGCCATTACTTCTCGGGTGGTCATTGTACTTTTTGGTTAGACCTCGATCAATGAGTTTTTAAAAATTTCTGAGTTCTCGCTTGAGACAGTAGGTTATTATCTAGTGACAAAGGAGGACGAGGAAAAAAAATATCGATTGAAGGATTTTTATCGGGTGTGAGGTGCTCGATGAAAATTGGTATCGGGTGACTAAGGATCGATAATAATTGTTATCGAGTGAACAAGAATCGATAAAAATTGTTGTCGAATTGAATGAGCTCGATATAAAAGGTTATCGAGTGAACAAGACTCGATAAAAAATGTTGTCGAATTAAATAGACTCTAAAAAAAATTCTCGAGTGAACAATACTCGATAAAAAATTGATTAAAGAAATTTGTCGAACACTGACCTACTTGATCAAAAAAATTTCGATTCAATAGGACTCGACAAAAAATACTTTAATTCTGAGTTTTCTGTGATTGATAAACCAGAAAACAAAAACACAGTTTTCTTGACTAAAAAGAACTAGTCTTTTTATGGACAAGACTGTCTGGGTTTTCGAGTTTCTTATTTGTTCAATTACGGAAATTATCAAGATTACGAGAATTTATGATTTTAATAAGGAAATCTTTAGTAAAAAAGCTGCAAGAGTCACAAGTTCCTGAGTTTTTTTATGTAAAGATATTCAAAAGTAAACAAAATAAATTAAAGTAATTTTAATTAAACAGATTCAAATATTTCATGTAGGGGTCGATAAAAATTCAAGATTTTGTGAAGTTGAATCGATAAAAATTCAATCAACAGAAGAGGCGTTCGAGAAAAAATCAGTGATCAGTATGAGGTAGTCGACAAAAATCAGAATGAAGTTTTATCGGGTAAAGCATGAAGCAGTAAGACTCGATAAAAATTTAATGAACAGCAGAATTTGCAGAAATCGAAATAAGTACTTTCTGTTTCGTGGTTTGCTCAGAAAATCGTAAAAACTCGTGATCTCAGGCTCTGATACCACTTGTTGATCCTATTATAATAAGCACAATGACAATAAACAGTTAATAGCAAAATAATATGACATGAACAATGGTTTAAAGAACTTACGTAGTCATATATCTCTTGAATGTATATGTATCGATTACAATCAGATTCAACTCTCTCTCTATGAATTATGAATCGACTCCCTAAAAGTAAAACCCTAACGTTCTATTTATATTGCTAGGTCTAGTCTAATTAATGAAACAAGAGTTTAATGAATTATAAACTTTCTTTTACAATAAAGCATATCTTTTCCTTATTTTGTCACAATTAAATAATAATAGACCTAACATATTCAAGCAGAGGAAGAATTAAGACCTAGTTTTGAAAAATATCTTCTCTTGACTCTGGATAATTGTTTTAAACTTGAAAATGACAAACAAAAGTTAGAAATTAATCCAGAGATATTTCCTTGTTCATTTATTGATTTAAATCTTTCTGAAACTCAAGAGGATTTAGATGAAGTCACATATCCATGGGAAAATGATGATCAAAGTGAGGATTTCTTTGACAATTCAGACACATATCTCTCTCATCTTGAACATCAATCTCCTATTTATGCTAAAACACCAGAGATCATAAAAAACAAAGATGCCCCTTTTCTCTTTACAAATGAATCTCTGGAGATAAGAGCTTCTGGAATGAATTCAAGTGAAATTCCGATTTTCTCTGTTCCTTCTGAACAACGAAAACCTGTTTTTATACATCCAGATTTTATAGGAATGTGTCTGAAAGCTAAATCTTGTCTTGATCTTAAAAAGGAAGAAAAACTTAAAAAAAAGATCCCTATCCAACTTCCTAACTCTTATCCTCCAAAACTTTCTTATGTTCAGAAAGGTAAATGGAAATCTAATCTTTCTGTTCCTGTTTCAGTAAATACAAAAGCTTCTGAGAAGGTAAATCTGAGGAAATCTCCGCTGAAGAATATTTCAGATTCTAAACATACGTCTAGTCTAGATAGGAAGTTCTTTAGAACAACTGATACTAGAAAAGACAGATTTCAGAATTATGAATGTTTTTCTTTATTCTTAAAATTACAGAAATTTTTCTCACAACCTTCAAATTCCTTCACTGCAAACCATTCATACTTCAATAAAAATAAAACAAAGCAAAATAGAAAAACAAAAAATCCAAAGAATTCGTCTTTACCTTCTATAAACTCAAATCAAAAGCAAATACAAAAGGCTGATAAGACAAAAACTAACGTTAAAGGACCCATAATGGTATGGGTACCTAAGAAACTCTGATCTTGATTGTAGAAACAGCGTGTGCATATCTGGTATCTTGACTCTGGATGCTCGAGGCACATGACTGGTTCACGAAACTTACTCTCCCAATTTAAAGACAAAAGTGGTGGAGCTGTAATGTTTGGTGATTTTGGTAAGGGTCAAATTTAGGGCTATGGTACTTTACAGGAAGGTAATATTACCTTATCTAAAGTAGCTCATGTTTCTGGTTTGAAACATAACCTCCTAAGTGTAAGTCAACTATGTGATTCTAAGATACTTGTATGTCTTTGATGAAAAACATTGTTACTTATTTTCTAAGGCAGGTGAGGAACTTAGGAGAGCAGACAGAAAAGGTAATCTCTACATGATGAATTTTACCTCCAAGGATGGTAAGGAGACCTTATGTCTTATTTCCAAAAAGAGTGAAGTTGCATGGCTCTGGTATCATAAAATGTCTCTTGTAAAACATAATTTGGTATCTGGACTTCCAGAAGTTCATTTTCAAAAAGATCACCTCTGCCCTGCATGTGAAATGGGAAAGATAAAACGAGCATCTCATAAAACAAAAAGTGATCACTCTTGCATAAGACCTCTACAATTGCTACACGTCGATCTCTGTGGTCCCATTGCAATTCAGAGTCTTTCTGGTAAAAAGTATATTCTGGTACTTATCGATGAATTTTTCAGGTATACTTGGCTTGCTTTTGTTCGACAAAAGTCAGAAGTTCCTATTGTACTTCAAAATATGATGACCAGAATCCAAGTTCTTTTACACCAAAAGATTCAACAGCTGAGGAGCGATAATGGTACTGAATTCAAGAATGCCAAACTTGAAGCATACTTTGTTGCAAATGGAATTTCTCAGAACTTCTCTTCTGTACGCACTCCTCAACAGAATGGTGTCGTTGAACGTCGCAACAGAACCTTGGTCGAAGCAGCCCGAACAATGCTTGCAGCTTCTGGACTCCCAATTCACTTCTGGGCGGAAGCTGTAGCCACTGCTTGTTTTACTCAGAATCGTTCCATTATTGTCAAAAGGCATCTCAAAACATCATATGAGTTTATTAACAAAAGAATACCATCTGTTAAATTCTTTCATATCTTTGGTTGCAGGTGTTTCATCTTAAATGATAGGGACAAACTTGGCAAGTTTGATCCAAAATCAGATGAAGCAAAATTATTAGGCTATTCTTTAAATTCCAGAGCTTTTCGTGTTTTTAATCTAAGAACTAAAACAGTTATGGAGAGCATTAATGTTGATTTTGATGACCAAACTCAATTGACTTCTGAATATTCTTCTTCCGAACTCCAACTTAATACTGTTACTTCTGACTTTATTTCAGGATCCAGAGAATCCGAGATTGATGCTATTTTTCAAGACTTTCTGGGCGAAGAAATACTGTCCGAACCTGTTGTATCTAACTATTCTTTTAGTATACCTGAAGTTCTTCATGCCTCTGGCATAACTTTATCTGGTCCTATCTCTTCTGAACCTAGCTCTTCAATACCTTCTGTTCCTATTTCATCTGATTGTCCAGAAGATTCTTCTGTTCCATCATCTGAGGGGGAGACTTTAGGATCAAGAGGTTCAGAATTAATATTTCCGGATGAAGTTATCTCATCTTCTGACACCGAAGTTCAAGCTCAACCAATATCACAAACAAGGATGATGAAATGGACTAAATCACATACTCCAGATCTCATAATTGGTAATCCTTCTGAGGGTGTCAAAACACGATCCGCCACAGCAAATGAAGCTTTCTATGTTAACTTTCTAAGTATAATTGAACCCAAGAAAGTTCATGAAGCCTTAGCCGAACCTAGTTGGGTAGAAGCAATGCAGGAGGAGTTACTTCAATTTGAACGTAACAAAGTTTGGAACTTAGTACCATTACCAAAAGGCAAAGTTGCCATTGGTACTAAGTGGGTTTTCAGAAATAAAAAGGATGAGGACGGAATTGTGATCAGACACAAGGCTCGTCTGGTGGCAAAAGTATATTGTCAAGAAGAAGGTATCGATTACGATGAAACCTTTGCTCCTGTTGCGAGACTGGAGGCGATAAGACTTTTTCTGGCATTCTCTGCTTACAAAAACTTTAAAGTCTATCAAACGGATGTTAAATGTGCATTTCTAAATGGAAATCTCAAAGAGGAAGTATATGTTGAACAACCAGCTGGCTTTAAAGATTCAAGACATCCAGAATATGTTTTTCTTCTTGACAAAGCTCTGTATGGCTTAAAGCAAGCACCCAGAGTCTGGTGTGAACGTTTATCCAAATTTCTGATCAGCAAAGGATATGAGAAAGGTAAAATTGATACCACACTTTTCATCTAAAGATGCAAAGGTATGTTAACTGTTGTTCAAATTTATGTGGACGACATAATTTTTGGCTCTACTCATCAAACAGAAGTTGATCTGTTTTCTAAGTTGATGGAAACTGAATTTAAAATGAGTATGGTGGGAGAATTAACTTTCTTTCTCGGACTTCAGGTTAAGCAAAGTACCTCTGGTATTTTTATTAATCAAGCAAAATATGTCTCTGACATGTTAAAGAAATTCCATTTTCAGAACTCATCAACTATGCAAACACCTATCTCTCCTAGCATGAAACTAGGTCCTGATCCCTCTGGAAAACCTGTCGATATCACGGGCTACAGAGGTATGATAGGTTCTCTTCTATATTTGACAGCAAGTAGGCCTGATATTATGTTTGCCACTTGTCTTTGTGCTTGTTATCAAGCTAATCCTAAAGAATCTCATTTGGCTGCTGTCAAAAGAATTTTTAGATACTTAAAGGGAACTCCTTCATTGGGTCTCTGGTACCCTAAAAATTCTAGGTTTGATTTAATGGCATATACAGATTCTGATCATGCAGGATGTAAGTTGGACAGAAATAGCACCTCTGGTAGTTGTCAACTTCTGGGTAATCGACTTATCAGCTGGACATCCAAGAAACAAAATTGTGTTTCAACATCTACTACAGAAGCTAAGTATGTTGCTGCTGCTAGCTGTTGTTCCCAAGTTATTTGGATGAAAACCCAACTCAGAGACTACGGTCTGATCTATGATAATATTCCTATACTCTGCGATTCTGACAGTGCAATTGCCATTACGGAAAACCCAGTTCAGCACTAAAAAACGAAGATCATGTAGAAAAGGGTACCATAGAAATGTATTTTGTCTCTACTGATTACCAACTGGCTGATATTTTTACAAAAGCTCTGGATGAGAAGCGTTTTAATTTTTTAATCAGCAAGTTGCGAATGCTAAACATGTAAATTTTATTCTTAGAAGTTATCAGAGATCGCTGATCGTCTTCTGAACTTCATCCAGAAGCACTCAGAGACCTCTGATCGCCTCTGGTATAAGTTTTTTTTGTTGCGTTTTATTCCTTTTCATCCAAGTTATATCATAAAGGCGCCAATTCCTGAAGCGAAGGGGGAGCTTATCATTCAAGGGGGAGCTTATCATTCAAGGGGAGTTTATCACTTAAGCAGTTCAAAGTCTAACACTAGGTTAGCTGTCTTATGAATTTTTCCATCCACCTGAGTTTCTTCTGAATCTTCTTATTCTGTGTTTCTCTTGCCGTCAAGGTCTCTCAGAATGCCTATGATTCATTTTAAACTTATCCTAAATGGTGATTCAAAATTGACATGTTTTTCAAAATATTTTTTCTATGAATCAAAATATTCCAAATATTTTTATTGAATATATACATTTTCTTAACTTTTTCCGTCAAAGTTATTTAAAATTTCTATATTAAATTTTAATTTTTCTTATTATTTTATTTTCATAAAAAATCAAACTTTCATTTGGTTCAATTTTTTATTTCACCAAATGACTGATTTTAAATCTAAATAAACAGATTTATATATTTCAAATTGTTCTTTAATTAATTTTCTTTGATTACTTAACCATTTGTTTTATATTTTCTTTTTATTTACTTTTGGGATAATCAACCGATTTTAGGCCGATAACCCTTCAGTTTTCTTTTAAAAAATCGTGTCTTACTCATCACTCCTACTTTCCACGTGTCATTCATTGTGTGACTGCATGTATCCACGCCTGCGTGCTTACATCATCTTTCCTGAACCGTTTTCTCCTACTCCCAATACATAAACCTCTTCCAATTCCAAATCGGTCTCATATAAAATCCCCAAATTTCAGAAACCATCTTCTTCCTCCCCACTGTTACTGCTCACGCTCTCCCCCTCACGAACTTGCTTGCAAATCTCACCAACTCTCATCAATGGGTTCTCATCTTGCAAATCCAGCTCTTAACGATAACGAAGGACGTCTCGTCGATTCCACTGCCGAGAGTACTCCGTTTGTCAAGCTGCCATTGAAAGCAAACAATGTGCAGGCTCTTCTTGATCCTAATACCTACCAGTCCGAATTCAGAATCATGGTTGAATTTCTCCAACAACATGAACTAAACCGAGCCCTAACTCTGACAAACCCAAATGTTCCTGAAATTTACATTCAAGAAGTGTGGCTATCGATTTATATTCGTGATGACGAGACTTTGCTTGGAAATTTCAGTCATCCTGATCAACCTGATACTGCTGTGGAAATTCCCATTACCAAGAAAAAATTAGCCAGGTATTTTCATCTATCCCCTTCACAGGTACTAATTGATGGTGAATTTGTGCCAAATCCAACCCTAGAATCGAACCCATCTGCTGAAGCCTTGTTATCCTTCATCCTCTTTCTTGGTTACAATGAACCCCTAAGCAAACTATCTGAATTTAAGAGAAAGCAGTTACCCCCAATGTGGAATCTCCTCGTTTTTATCCTGAACAAGAGTCTCACTTGTAAAATTGGGTCTCACGATCAAGCAAGCAGGAACATTCTGACCATCATGTATGGCATGTTTTTTAAACACCCCTTGGACTACGCAAACCTTCTTTTCCAAGAGATTAAAGCTGCTGTGCACACTAAGGTAACGCATCAAACCCAAGGAAAATCTCTTCCAACTTTGATGGTTCCAAGATTTTTATCCCTGGTTACCTATCCTGCAATTGGTGCACTCAAGACTCCATTAGTTCAACCATTTTGTAAAATTGCTTCTATGAGCACTCATCGTCCAACCATCGACCGCAACGGATATCCCTCTCCCAGAGAGCTTTCAAGGTACATGCTAAACCTAATTCCATCTAGCTCTTCTTATCTCCAATCTTATAGGAGCTCTATGATTTTCTCAGAACAGAGAATTTCTACCCCAGAGCACTTAGAGCCAGTTCTAGAAAGTGAGGGGTCAAGTGAGAATGAGGCTGAAAATAATTTGAGTGATCATCCGAGTGGTTCTACCCATGCTGACCTCTTGTTAAAAGAAGGTACCGAAGATGTCCATCGTGACACAATTGAGCGAATCTCACCTACATCCCAAAGGGTAATTTCATTAACTTAGGTAGATGTTAACACATCTACTTTCATTGACCAACGACAACCTAGTCCAAACCACCCAGAAACCATCCGATCAGAGGATACTTCTTCATCCTCTGCATCAAGCACAACCGGGGAAACCTCTTCATCATTCTCTCAACAGAATGATGAACATATAAGCGTTCATTTGCCCCAGAACTCGCCACTCTCCCCACACAATGTTGATGTCTCTCTGACCAACAAAGGTTTAGGAATCTCAGAAGATAAGTCCATATCTTCTGATAGTTTAGAGGCTAATGAAATCCCATCAGAGGGGTTACAGCCACAGGATGCACCACTTACCGTAGTATTTACACTTCATCAAGGTAAGCACATTGTCTACAACACCTCATCCTCTGATGATGAGGATTCTGTTGAGACATTCAGAACAACCGAAGAGGTGCCTGTTAATAACAGTCCTCGAAGACAGGTTGGAAGTCCCTCCACACTCAACGTCAAAACAGGTGTGAATGAGGGCCTCTCTGCACGCGAGAGTAAAGGGGCTCCATGTGTTGGAGATACACCGGTTACCCATTCTGAATATGTCACCAATGCAGCATTGCAGGCATTTGGTGATAAAATTAAGAGTTCTGTGGAGGATCTAAGACTTTCTCTAGACTCTCAAAATGCCATTCTTTTGGCTATTCAGAACGAACAAAGACAGCAGTCGGAAACTCTGGATGTCCTCAGAGAACTCATTTCTACAACTGCTGCAACACACCAGAGCCAAGCTTCTGATCATTACTCTTCTCTGCATAAAGGCATCCAGGCTAATTCTGAGGCTGTTTTCTACATACCTGAGGCAATTCCAACTCCAGCAGTCACAATCTCAGTTGATGAATATAGATCCTTAGTGGCCGATCTTCACAAAATTATCAAGGCTATTCATCCCTCTGAAGACACTTCTGAGTCTTCTCTGGTAAAGAAATCAGACATGGCTGTCTTCCAGAAGGCCATGCTTGACCGAATTAATTCTCTCTCCTCCAAGTATGTCTCCAAAACAACTGCATGCACTTCAAATGTGAATTTAAAGCTATCATCTATGGATACCTCTCTGTCTCAACTTACAGGTCTGGTAAGTTCTCTTTCTGATTCTTTTAATGAAAGGAAAAAGGCCAAGGAGGAGCGTGCTTGCAGAAAAGCAGAACTTAAACGCAAAAGGTCTGAGGATCAGGAACCTGATTCTCAGAAGGGGGAGAAAGCTCCAGCACCCAAGAAAGCCAAACCCACTACCAATACTGAAAGCTAAAATCCAATGCCGTCTCCATCTACTTCTAACAAACACCAATCATCCTCCAAGCAGCAAACTCCTGCTCAAACTTCACACACAAAAACCCCTCTAACTCCAACTCCATTAGCCACTCACTCTGGGCCTCTTCCAAAAGATCCAGAAATAGCTAAATTCATTCTTGAGGTAGTCGGCAACTCAAGACAAACACCATACTCCTCGTCAACTCAAGCAGCAATAACCAAAGAAAAGGAAGCCAGAGCCAGAGCTGAGGCATCAAAGGCTAAAGTTGAAGCCGTGAGCAAACAAAGAGAAGAAGAACGAATTGAAGCTGAAATAAGAGCAAAAGCTGAAGCAGAAAAAGCCTTTGCAGAAGCATCAAGAGCTCAAGCAGAAATGGAAAGAGAAAAAGCTGCACAAGCAAATGCTGAAGGATCATCAAGTCGAGCAACTGAGAATAGAGAAAAACTGCATAGACTTGGAAGAATTGATCTTCCAATACTGGAAACCACAAAAAGGTACATGTATGCTTCTATAGACCAGAAGATCTATCTCATGTTGCCCAATTTCTCAAACGCCTACAATGTAAGTGATGCTGTTAAAGACAAAGTCATGGCACACAGACAAGCAAGAAAGGACGTTCATACTTCTGTACCTATCAAACGGATCTCTGCAATAAAACATTCACCATTTGAAGATACAGAAATATGGTACACAATTTATGAAGTTATCAGAGAAGACAATAAGACTTATTACTTCTGTGATAATGATCTATTGTCCATCTTTCCCTCTGATCTTATCTTTCTGGAGAAATTCATGAAGGCTCAAATGACTAAAAGAAGTGATGATCAAGATCAAATTGCTTATTCTCGAATCATTCAATGCATGAAGTCCTACATCCAGTACAAGAGACAGGTAGATTTTCAAATAGGAATCATTTTCAATGTTGATAACCTAGCTATCTCTGCACCCAATGAAGATCTAGAAGGCATCAACAATATGAGAATTGGCAAAGTACTGATAAACCCAGAGGAAGGGGTGATTTTCAAAAGGCCAGACAGAAAGAGCTTCTACAGAATCAAAGAAGCACACAAATACTCAACAGAGGTCGTTTACATTGCAAAAAGCTTCATCTCTTTTGATAATAACAATCACAATCCAGAGGTTATTGAGAAGATGATCAACAGGCTTTCAACTTTATTATCAATCAGAGAGATCATAAATAAGATTGGAAAGATTGTATCTGAGGTCGCTCCTTTATGAACAGACTTCACTCTTCTGGTTGCATACTTAGGGGGAGATTGTTACACATTTGAAAGTATGAACCATAAGATGAAGAATATGACGTGGCACACACATCCAGCATGTCTACCTTTTGCAACTGATTAGTTTGTTACACACTCCCATCTCACACGTGTCAGTTTGTAATAGGTTAGGATGTTGACTTTTATTTTGTTCTATTTGTATAAATAGATCTTTTCTCTACTATAAAAGTTGTCGATCAAATTGCTATATTGAAGAACTCACTGTGCGTCATTCCATCTATTTGTAATCATCATTCAGGTTATAATACATAGTTAATTTGTTCCTCAATCTTTTATCGATTCTTATTATTGTTGATTAATCGATATTAATTGCTTCCGCTTATACTTTGTTTTATGAATCAATCGATTAATCTGTGAAGAAGAGAATCTGGAACCAACATAGATGTAGAGAGAGAAGTATTGAGAGTTTGAGCTTGATTTCTTTTCTTGACTTCTACCTCTTTTTCATGTTCCAGAGCAGATTTGACTTTGAGACACATGTCCAAAAAATCAGGACACATAGGAATTCTAGGTTTCTGTTCTTTTAAAGGAACATAAATTATTGGAATTCCATTTGTAAGTCTTTCGATTTTGGATCAGATGTTTTCCGTTCTATAAAGTCCATAATTGTAAAGTCTCTTGACTCATTTGGGAATAGAAATTCACTATTTTCAGGATTAGGATTTATAGTTGGAACATATACAATAGGTAATATGTTTTCAAAAGATGTCAGAAGTTTGTCTGAATATTGAAAGAATTCATCATCATACTGATCTTTAGTTTCCTATGGGTAAACCTCAAAGCCTTCATCATCTCTGCCTAGACAGTCATTTAAGTCAATAAAGGTACAAGGGATAATATATGGATGATCATGTGAAGGTGGAGAGCTATTAGCGTTTTGAAAGTTTTTTTTTTCTAGTTCTGCAGCTTCTTTAAGAAAACATTCATCTAGGGTTGCAAGTAAATCCTTTTCAAAATTGGATCTTATCTCTTCTTCTGCATGCATGGGGATGAACTCAGTGAAAATTTTATCCTTTTTATGTCTTAGATTTAAATCAACTTGATTTATTTTGCTGATTTTTCAATCACAAGAGTACTTAATGTTCATATACTTTAGTTTTCGAACTCTATGTTCATTTTCATACTTTGAACTTTAGAAGACAGATTGTTCATATAGAACTATAAAAAACACTTTTTTGTTCCTTTTCCACATGGAACATAGATTACAAGGTAAATCTCTTTTTGCATGTATAGGGGTCAAGGTCATCAAAACCAACACCAGCCTTATCCATTTGCATATTTATTTTCTCATGCACATCTTGAGTTCCTTCTTCTAAAGATTGATGTGCAGAAATTCTCTTTTCTTCAGAAAATAGTTTAAATGGCCACATAATTCAGTCTGTCACTCCCCTTTTCTTCTATTTCCTTGTCTTGTTGTTTCAAAAGTTGTTTAAGCTCACCAATCTCTTTTTTGCAAACACTATCCGTAGAACCTTATTTTTTAAAGTTTTTCATTTTCTATAGAAAGTTCTAATTTCTCTTTAGTCAGAAGCTCTATTTCTCTTTTGAAAATATTTCTCTCTTTTTCCATGAGTTCAAAAGATTTTTTAAAAGCTTTTCTCTTTTGTTTTTTATATGAGAGCTACTGTCTAAGTATGTCAAAATCTTGAGTGAGATTAAAGATGGTATTCTCAAGTTTAGCTTGTCCAGAAGTAGAACTAACCTGAGTGTCAGAGGCTGGATCCTCTGCGTCATTCTCCATGGCCATGCCGCAGAACATGGCTTCTGCATCACTTGATTGATCAGAACCCCAGATTTCTATGTCGGCCATCTTTGCTCTTTCGTCTCTGTTGTACTTATATTTATTTTTGTACTACATTTCATCCTTTACCAAAGATCCTTTGCAATCCTTGGAGTAATGACCAGGTTTGCCACATCTGTAGCAGACGTCTTTCTAACTAGAGGTGCGTCTTGTGTTGGCACAAAGACTTGTTGATTTGATCTTTCACCTCTGATGTCAAATCTACGTCTGTTCTGAAATGATAGATTTCCAAACTTTCTAATGAATTGTTTGGTAATGACGGCTGGTGATTAAACGAAGGCACCAATTTCATCATCTTTTGAACCCGAAAGTCCAGCTTCTGTATCAGCTTTTGTAACTAGAGCCCTGTTTTTGCCTTTCTTCTCTGCCTCTCTAGTCCTTCTTTTTGACCATTTAGATTCAGAAATGAGAGCTAAAGGACCACCAACATTCAGCTTTTTCTGCTGCACCTCCTTCTCATGGGCTTGCAAAGTCCCAAAGATATCATGTAGTGACCATTGCTCTAGATCCTCTTTGGCTTGAAGAGACATTGTCAAGTTAGACCATTCTTCATCACGACGTTTAAGGAATAAGACATTATTGTCTTTTTGCGATCTGATGATGTCACATCTTTTACACAGATTAATCAGAGTATTAAATATGTAGAATGTCTGTTCCAGTGTCTCTTCTGGAAAAGCATGAAAGCTGTTATACTCATTCAGCGATTCAGCCCTTCTGTTCTTTCTCATTTTTGCTCCTTCTTCAAGTTGATTTGCCAGCTGATCCCATAGATCCTTAGAAGTTTCACATGAATCTAATGACTGGAAGATGTCATTTGGGATTGTCATGATAAGAAGCCTTTTGGCTTTGAGATGAATCTTAACCTTCTTCTTATCTTCTTCATCCCAGTACTTCCTCTCCTTAGGAAGTCGTTCAGCAAGAATTTTAGCAATGGTAGCTGTAGTAGGAATTCTCAGAATTCCCACAGTTGGAACAAATGCTCCATTTAGCAAAGAGAAATATAAATCTAGATCCAAACCCTCGTAGAAATTGATCATCCGGATTTTCCATTGAGGATATTCCTCTTTTATTAGAGTTGGAGGTTTTGTTAAGGAACCGGAATTGTACATTGCATTCCAGTTTGGATTCGCCATTTTCAGAAAACAAGGGATTGTAGAAAAAGAATTGGAGATTTGGAATTGAAGCTAATCAATCAAAAATTTGAGAACTATTGAGACAAAATCATGATTTTCAACTTTTAAATGCGAAGTACCACTGATTTGCAAAAAATTGAAAAGTAGGGTAGAATTGGGAACAACAATTAAAACTTACGAAATTCTATTTGGGCAGGGTATTTGATCGGCTAATCAATAGATTGATTAGATTACTCTGATACCAATTCTTGGAACCCAGGTCCCGATTGATACTCAAACAGTGTTGATAATAGAGTAAATGTAAGCAATAGCGAAAGCAGTATATTAATCAACATAGTAAACGAGAATGGTTAATTAAATAGGATGAACAATCAATTACTCAATGCAGATTGTATTTCTCTCAAGTATGATCAAGTTACAGTATTGATGAATACAAATAAGCTACGAGTTGATTAATTAAATAGGATGAACAATCAATTACTCAATGCAGATTGTATTTCTCTCCAAATCAATCGACACTTAATACAAGAGACGCTCTAGCTATTTATACTATTACATAGATCAAGGTCAAAGACCTATCCTATCATATATACTGACACGTAAGCTAAATCTCTAACAAAATATGTTACACGTCATATCTCACGTGTAGATATCTTGTATTTGATCCAGAAGTGGCTCTGTCTTCTGGATTGGAAGACTATCTTCTGGAGTGAGCTTCTAGATAATAGACAGTGTTCTGGAGAGATCTTCTTGAAATAGTCACTTTGTCTTTAACAGATTTTGTTCATACTTTTACAAGAATTATATTCTAATACCATATGTAACAGAGAGATAGGTATGTATTTGTCCCAAGGGAGTATACAAGAGTGTACAAGTACATAAGCAGTTTGTAGAAGGGAGGGGGTGAATACAAACACAACTTTTAGGTTTTTTAAATGAGTTTATATCAATAAAAAAATTTACAAGTTGTAAGCGGAATTAGGACAAGTATTAACCTATTCTATTACAACTTTAGAAATCACTAAGTGTTTTTGTTGGTCCCAAAGGAGTCTACAAGAGTTCAGGGATATAGAAACAATTTGTAGAAAGGGGGTGGGGGGGGGGGGGGTTGAATACAAACACACAGATTTTTAGTTTTTAAATTAGTTTATATTGAATAAACAAATTTACACAGTTTGATGCACAAGAAAATGAGAAAAAAGAGGCAGAGGTTTGAGAAATAGAATGTAGCATGCATGAAGATGAAGAAGGGATCTTCATCTATTTATACCCGTTTTCAATTTATTAAAGACAAAGGGTTAAGACACATGTCAAGCTCTCATTGGAAGCTTGTCCTTTGTTCAAAAGCAACCATGCTTTTGGCCGCGTGTCAACAATAGTAAATCAGATTTGATGGGGACATAAGAGACTATCCGTACGTCCTTTTCTGACATCGTATAAGGTTTTGACTTTTGTGCATCGAGGATAAGATCAACATTGATCTTGCTTATAGACTTCACTTGATAGCTGAACTTGAAACTTCAAGGACGAATTTTCAGAGTATCATTGAGGCCTAGCAATACTTCACACTTCTATTTAGACAATCCTTGCTATCACTAAGCCGCTTCAAATCACTAGTTGATTATCTCTATCTTCATCTTGGTCTTTGACTTTTGCTGACTGTTTTTATGGTGTGAATGTTGTTCTTCAGATATTCGCAGATAAGGTTCAAATTCCTGACTTTCAGCGATCACTGAGTGCAGTCAGTGTGTTCTATCGCTGCATTTGAACTTAACTTTATAGATGGAATTATCAATGAGTATACAGAGGAATCATATTCAAATCACTGAAAGGAGTTATGATTAACAATCTCCCCCTATTTGACTATGATTAAGCAAAATCGGAAAATTGTTTGGAAAATTAGTAAAGACTTAAGTAAGATATCTAAGTACTTATCTGTGGGATCTTTTTCAGCTAATTTACTATTTGAATTGAGTTTCATTTATAAGGATATGAAAACACAATTTTTACAAGTAAAAAAAACTTTAAGTACATTCACTGATTAATTTTCAGAATGAAATGTCAGTGAGTAAAAGTGGTTAAAAAGAAGATAGAACTCTTATGTTCATGTCCCATTTACTGTTTTCAGGGATCTTTTCAGTACACAAATGGAGTAGAGTACTTCATTGAAATTTAATTAGACATAATCTAAAGAATTACATTGATAATAAAATTACAATATTAAGTAAAATACAAAACACTGAAGAATACTACAAAGGAAAGAAAAATTCTAAGACTAAACAGAGAGTCTATCTTGTCTTCTTCGTAGTTCATTTAAGTACAACTTCTTTTGTCTCAGCATTGGCCCTGTATTTGACTAGCAGTGATAGTACTTGACTTTGACAAAAGTTGAAGGAGCTCTAGTGATATCTGAGTTTTTGAAGAATCCAAGACAGCCATCATTGTCTACAAATACCATACCTGCTTCACGGAAAGTCATGATGTCGCCTTCAGCTAATTGTAGACCTTGAGAGGATGAGGGATGATAGAGCTATCAGGGAAATCGAGATGCCCAAGGAGACTTTCATACTTGAACATAGTCTCATTTTTGGAGGATGAGCCTTCTTCAACGTTTGATCTTCTTTTTCTTGTTGACTCAGGGAGAGGAGGAACTTGAACATATTATGACATCCTTTGCAGTAGCTGATCCAAAAGTCTTTCCACCACGTCTTTGAATTTGGACTTAGAACCCTGAATGGCATCTTTGATTTCTAACCATTCAGAGTATCCATAGAACTTTAAGAACCTGGCTTCTTCTTTTTCGCAACTCGAGTGTCTGTACATTCGTACATATACCGTCAGACCATTTTTCTTAGAAGTGCATCCTTCGATAGTAGCACGAGTGATTGTTGACTCAAACACTCGATAGTTGAAGCTATCAGTCCACCAGCGTAGTTCACTTTTCCTGTAGCTTTGTTTTTGGGTGGTCAGTGCTTGTAAGATCTTTTCTTGAGGAGTGACAAGATTCACGATCAGATTTTCTTGAGCTAGTTCCTTTTGTGCCAGAGCTTCAACGATCTTTTCACTTTTGTCGTTCTGTTTTTTTATCGTTTCTTCTCTTAAGGCATCCTCCCTGAGTAGTCTTCTTGCCAATTCTACATCATTTTCAGTTTGTTTGATCTTTTCATCCCTGATTGCTTGAGCTTCAAGGGCTTGTGCTCTCTCTTCCTTTGACAAGAAGTCAAATTCATCCACTACGCTGATAGGTATTGGTTCTTCTAGTTCAGCGGTACGGGGTACCTTTATTCTATTTACTTCGAGTTCCCTGAGGAAGTTTATTCGCCGTTACTCTTCATCAGGCTCGCTTATTGGTTGTCTTTGTATGCGCCGGCTTGGAATAAGGCCTTCTTCATCTTCAGAGTCGGATTCAGATATATACAGGAACTGCTCCTCTGATGAAGGTTCCCTAAAAAATGTAGAGTCCTTTGGGGGACTAGACTCTGTTGGTCCCAATAAGGGTCTACAAGAGTTAAATATTAAGTAAACAGTTTGTAGAAGGGGGGGGGGGGTTGAATACAAACACACAGATTTTAGTTTTTAAATGAGTTTATTGAAAAATAAACAAATTTACAGTTACAAACGGAATTAGAACAAGTTAAAAACCTATTCTATTGTAACTAAAGAAACACACAGTTTGATACACAAGAGGATGAAAGAAAGAATGCAGAGGGTATAGGCTAGAAGGAAGCATGCATATAGATGAAGAAGATATCTTCATCTATTTATACCCGTTTGCATTTAATGCAAAGCAAAAGGTACATGCCACGTGTCAAGCTTGGATAGGAAGCTTGTCCTTGTAAATAAGACAACCATGTTTTTGGCCGAATATGAACAGTACCGTATCAGATATGATGGGGACATAAGAGACACGTCGTACGTCCTTTTCTGACATGGTTCTGGGTTTGACTTTTGTGCATTGAGGATAAGATCAAACTTTAATCTTGCAGAGGAAGCTTCATTTGATCGCTGACACTGAATGTTCAAGGATGAACTTCAGTGTTGCTGAGGCTTCACAAGATTTCACACTTTGAGTAGATAATCGCTGCTATCGCTGAACCGCTTCAGGTCACTTAGCTGATTATCTCTTTCTTCAGCTTTGGTCCTCGACTGTCGCTGAATGATCTTCTGGTGTGATAGCTGATCTTCAGGTCTTCAGAGATAAGCTTGTTGATCCTTGAACTTCAGCGATCGCTGATGATAATCAGCATAAGCTATCGCTAAATTTGAACAGAAGCTTATCTAAGGAATTTCACTAAGTATAGTAAACGAATCATATTCAAATCACTGAGAGGAGTTATGATTAACAATCTCCCCCTATTTGATTATGATTAAGCAACATAGGAAAATTGCTTTAAGAGACTAGTAAAGGACTTAGAAAATATTTAAAGAAAAAAAAAATTTCAAGTACTAATCTGTAAAGTCTTTTTCAGCTAGTCTATCATCTAAATCGAGTTTCATTTATAAGGATATGAGAGCACAATTTTGCACGTAGATAAGCTTAAAGTACATTCGCTGATTGAATTTTCAGAGTGAAAGATCAGTGAGTAAAAGATAGTGTAACGAAAATAGAACTCTTATGTTCATTGTCTCTTTTACTATTTTCAGGGATCTTTTCAGTACTAGGATGGAGTAAAGTACTTTGAATTTCATTAATTATAATCTGAAGAATTACAGCGAAATGAAATTACAATGATAAAGGTAAAGTACTTGTACACTGAAGAAATATTACAAAGGAAGTAGAAAACTATGACTAGTCAGAGATATTCTTGTTTCTTCTTTGTAGCTCATTCTCATAAAGAGTCTTCTGTCTGGTCATCAGAGGAGTATCTGACCAGCAGCGCAAAAGCATTACCTTTATGAGAGAGGAAGGGGCGCTGTGAATTTCTTGGTTTCTGAAAAGTCCTAAGAACCCTTCATTATCCAAGAATATCATACCAGGTTCAGGCAGTGAGATGATTTCGTCTTCTTGATATCTTCGGTTTTCAGGAAGAGAGGTACAAAGCATTGATATATCAGGGAACTCAAGATGACCAAGAATGCTCTGATAATCAAACTTAGTTTCATGCTCATTCTTCGAACTTGAGCCACCTTAAGCAACTGATATTTTCTTCTTTGTTGGTTCAGGGAGAGGGGGAACTTGCACATGTTGTGACATTCTCTGCAGTAACTGATTCAACTCATCTTCTACCACATTCTTGAACTTGGATTTGGAACCCTGAATGGCATCTCTGATTTCGAGCCATTCAATGTATCCATATAACCTTAAGAATTTTGCTTCTTCTCTCTCTGTTCTGGATGGCCTTGTCATTCTTACATATACCTTTGGACCACCTCTGTTGGAGTGTCGCCCATGGATAGTTGCGTGAATGATTTTGTCATTAGTCGAAACTTCAGCATCTCTGTGCACCAATCCAGTTCTTTGTCTTTCTGAGTTGTGGCTTCAGTGGTTAGTGCAGTGAGAATCTTCTGTTGAGCGAGAATGGGATCTACGTTCAGGTTTTCCTGCACAAGTTCTTTCTGAGCCAGAGCTGCAGCGAGCCGTTCACTCTTTTCTAATTGCTCTTTTGCTGCTTTGTCTCTTGCTGAGTCTTCCCTGAGAATCTTCCTTGCTAAAGCAAGATCATTCTTAGTTTGCTTTATTTCTTCATCTCTGATCCTCTGAGCTATCAGAGCTTGTTCTCTCTCTTCTTTGGATAAAAAATAGAATTCATCTACTATCCTGATTGGTACAGCGTTTATTGGGTCTTCTTGGGGCACCCTTATTCTCTTGGCTTCGAATTCCCTTAGGAATTTTATTCGCCTTTCTTCCTCTTCAGGCTTGCTTATGATCTGCTTCTGAACGCGACGCTGAGGGATGAGGCCTTCTTCTTCCTCAGAGTCAGTTTCCTCTATGTACATAAACTGCTCTTCGGGAGAAGGTTCCTTCCTTGTGGATGAGTCCTTTGGGGGACAGGGATCACTGAGGGAAGGAGAGAAAGGAGATTTATCAGAGAGAGGTTTTGAAGGAGGAAGGGTTATATATGGGGATTCAGAGAGAGGAGTAATATAAGGGATAAGCTGAAGAGATACCTTATCAGCGGTGTCCCCCTCTGATATAGGGATGATGGCCTCAAGATCGACCACTCTGGCTGAAGGTCCAGCTCCGTCCCCCAAGGGCTCTAGCTGAGATGTGCTTGGTCTGGATAATCTGAATTGCTCCAGTGCAAAACCCAAGTCATCATCATCAACCTCATAGTGAGGGATGCGTTCCTCTTCTTCTTCATCATCTTCTTCCTCATCATCATCATCAAGTCTTGCAGTGGAGGAAGGTTCTGGTCGTTGGATGTAGGGAGAGATCCTTTCATCTGGAAACCGTCGATTGTGCTCCCCGATAAGTTCGTCAGCGAACTCTTTGGCCACCTTCTCCCCCTCAATGTTATCATGGGGCAGAACATGGATCATCAGAGTGCGCACATTTGTGTGCACGTCCTCCAGCATGGTCCGATCAGCAGAAGCAAATGAGAGACCAGTCTCACTGAGCTTTGAGAGAGCCTGCATCATGTCGGACTGAGTCTTTAGAATAGACTCGAGGACAGCGGCCTGAGCATCAACCTTTTGCTCAATGTTGGTGAGAGATTAACGAAGGTCCTTGTGGTCGTCCTTCAGAGACTGAACATCAGACACCAAGTTGCTGACGTTGATCTTCATTCCTGGAGTGCCAGCGATCTGCCTGAAAATCAACTCTGCTGAAGTTTGCAGAGTGTCCAGCCTGGCTCTGGTTAGAGCACACTCATTGATCAGATGGTCCATGGCAGGGAATGTGGGAGCAGGTAGGGACACAGGAGGCAACTCAGTGACCCTGGGAGGAAGCTTGGGGGCAAGGTTCTCCATCTTGACATCCCTGAGCTTTTTGGCACTGGGAGGGCGTTGAGGAGACTTCATCATTGGCTTCGAAGTGGTGGTGGTGGTTGTGGTCGCTGTCGCTGAGTAGAGAGGAGCAGTGGCAGCAGCTGATGACATTGACAAAGAGGCGAGAAAAGAATCCGGATCAGATGATGGATGAAAAATATCATTATTTTCCTTGAGAATATCATGAGGATTACTCTCAGGGACTACTTTGGCAGAGGTAGTGTCCTGAGGATCACTGACCAGTGTCTTAGAGTATCTGAAAGAGATACTCTGAGGTCCTTTTAAATTGGCTTTCCAAAACTCAGATTGCCTAAACAATTTTGAGGTTTGGACTGCGTGCATTTCAGCATTATCAGAGATAGGGACAACTATCACTGAGTCACTTGCTAATGTGAGGACCAAAGAAGTAGAGATAGAAGAGGTAGAGAGGGCAGTGAAAGTAAAACCTGATCCAGCTTCAGCAGAGCTGGCTATAACACCTTCAGAGACCTTAGTCACTGATGGTGGTGGTAGTGCTGATGAAGCTTCAACGGCAGCAGAAACCGTTGGAGTGGCTGTGGATGAGGGTGGTGATTGAAGTACACCAAAATCAGAGAGGATGGTCTGTTGAGAGACCACCTTCTTAGGCTTCTTTGAGGCGATGGTCTTCTTATGACCATCAGTGGGGGTTTTCCTCTTTGTAGCAGTAGTGCCTTGGGTACTCACTGAGGGGATGGGCAACGAGGAGGTCACTAAAAGAGGTGCTCCTATAATTTGTAGCATATAGGGAGTGAGAGGAGCATCACCTGGACGTTCTTCCAGGTCCAGGGACTTCTTCCCTACCATAGAGAAGGCGAAGTCACCAACTTTCGGGTAGCTCTCCCCGAAAGCTTCTTCAAGGATTGTGGAGAAGAAACGTGGGTAAGGGATAACGTGATGTCTGGTGGAGGCGTTGAGGCGGCTGCACATATCACTGAAGATGTAATCAGCGTAGTTCAGAGGATGACCCGTGCATAGAGAAAAGGCAAGGTCTTGAAAATGTTTGCTCGCCTGATCGTGGGAGCCAACCTTTGACCCTAGGCACTGAATGACCTGGGTGAAAACATACTGCCAACAAGCAGGGAGTCGCTTCTTTTCCAGCCTTGAACCCACCGTCTTCACCAAGGGGTTCTCCCATTTGTAGCCAATGGATTCCAAGAAAGCGTCTATATGTTGCTTTGTTGGTTCAACAACCCATTGCTCATTCTTCTTGCGCTGAGGGAGTCTTAGCGCCTTGCGTACAAACCCCGCTGAGAACGCGAAGAAGCCAAGGTCAGGGATTGTGAAAGAGATAGCAGGAAGGACAGTGCCTTTATCTGTTTTCAGCGTGGTACATTGCGCCGTGTACCAGCGAGCTGATATTCAGTAGGAACAAAATGGAGCTCAACTTCACCATTCATCACATGATCTCTGACAAAGTGATATCGGATCTCAATGTGCTTGGTTTTGGAGTGAAGTACAAGGTTGTTAGCAATTTCTATAGCACTTGTGCTATCACAGTAAATAGGAATTTTAGAGAGCTTTAGATCGTAGTCTCTGAGTTGATTCCTCATCCAAAGGATTTGAGCACAACAACTACCAGCTGCTACGTATTCAGCTTCATCGGTGGAAGTGGACACTGAGTTTTGCTTTTTACTTGTCCAACTTATTAACTTTCCACCTAGCCGCTGACACCCACCAGTGGTGCTTTTCCTATCAATCTTACAACCTGCAAAGTTACTGTCAGAGTAACCAATAAGATCAAATCCTGAGCCATTGGGATACCAGAGACCAAGATTTGGAGTTCCTTTCAGGTATCTAAAGATTCGCTTTACAGCGATTAGATAGGATTCCTTCGGTTCAGCTTGATACCGAGCACAGAGACAGGTGGCGTACATGATGTCTGGTCTACTCGCTGTAAGATACAACAAAGACCCAATCATTCCTCTATAGGCAGTGACATTTACTGGTTTCCCATTGGGATCCTTTTTTTAATGTTAGAGGAGGCGCCATAGGAGTCTTCATCGCTGAGCATTGATTCATGTCAAATTTATTCAACATGTCTTTAACATATTTGCTTTGACAAATAAAAATTCCTTTGTCAGATTGCTTAATCTGCAAACCTAGAAAATATGTTAGTTCACCCATCATACTCATTTTATATTGTTTTTGCATTCTTACAGCGAAACGAGTGCATAGTCATCAACATATATCTGAGCGAGAATTGTATGACCTTTATATTTTCTTAAAAACAGAGTTTGGTCAATTTTTCCACGAACAAATTTTGCTTTAAGAAGAAAATTAGAGAGAGTATCATACCAAGCTCTAGGAGCTTGTTTTAACCCGTGAAGAGCTTTTTCAAGTTTAAAAACATAACCAGGGTGGTTAGGGTCTGAGAAACCAGGGGGTTGTTCAACATAAACTTCCTCGCTGAGTTTTCCATTTAGAAAAGCACTTTTAACATCCATTTGAAAAACTTTGAAGTCTTTATGGGCAGCATAAGCTAAAAAAAGGCTTATGGCTTCTAAACGAGCTACATGGGCAAAAGTTGTGAGAGATGCCTTTTTCTTCAAAGAAACTAACCAGAGTACTATTTTTGAATTCAGTACCATGATCGCTTCATATGGAGCGAACAAGTAAGTTGTTCAGCACTTCCATTCTTTTGATAAAAGAGATTATCATTTCAGGGGTATCACTTTTAGATCGAAGGAAGAACACCCATGTGTATCTGGAGTATTCATCAACAATCCCTAAAGTGTATTTCTTTCCAGAGATTGATTGGACATTGACAGGTCCAAAGAGATCCATGTGGAGTAGCTGAAGAGGAGTGGTCACTGAGGAAACTTGCTTTGACCTGAAGGAGGCTTTTGTCAGCTTTCCCTTCTCGCACGCTGAACAAAGAGATTCCTTTGTAATGGTGTGATTTGGGAGATCTCTGACTAAGTCTTTTTGAGACAAATCATTTATTGTCTTAAAGTTGAGATGAGAGAGTCGTTTATGCCATAACCAGTTTATGTCTGTGGATGCTTTAGAGATGAAGCACACGTTCTCAGAGTGAGAACTCTTCATGATTATGACATATACGTTTTCAACTATTTTGCCAGAGAGGGCAAGCTTATCATTTCCGTCAGTGACAGCACATCTATTCTTTAGGAATAGAAATTTGAAGTCTTTGTCACACAACAGACTAACGCTAAAGAGATTGTGCTTTAGTCCTCAACGTAAGCAACACGAGAAAAAGATGTGGCTTCGTTGGACAGAATTCCATAACCTTTAGTGTATCCTTCGCCATTTCCACCAAAGGTCACTGATGGACCAGCTTCTTCTTTGTAATCAGAGAGCAAAGATTTTCTGCCAGTCATATGCCTCGAGCATCCGCTATCAAGATACCAGATTGGCGGATGAACTACTAGCTGAAGAACTCTCTTCAGTGGATATCTTCACCGTAGTTGGTTTAGCAACTTTGGTGGATTTCACTCTCACTGATTTATCAGCTTGAGCTACTTTCTTTCCATGAGCTAGTTTATCAGCTCTAGTAGCATTAAGACACTTGCTTGCAATGTGGGTTGTTTCACCACAGTGAAAGCATTTCCTATACTTAAAAGGTTTGGAGAAAAGAGTGGGAACAGGAAGTTTCTCAGGGATAGGTCCAAGAATTCCTTTATCCATTGTCCTTGGAGATATTACAACCTTTTCAGGGGTAAGAGTGAGATCGATTTTAATCTTGGGAGTTGGTCTCTAAGAATAATCAGGGACCTTTTTCCCAGGTTTAGAAATTTTCTCAGAGGACTTCTTTTTCTTATCTAGAGTTTTCTTATTCTTAGGAACATGGTCAAGAAACTTGTTTTTGATCACCTTCTTAGAATAATCCACAGAAAGCTTCTCTTTTGAGGAAGTGGAAGAAGAGGTTGAAGAAGAAGGATCAGGGATAGAAGAGATAAACATTCCAAACTTGAGCATGGAACGATCATTCTCTGATTCTTCCTTTTCAGGGTTATAGCCTAACCCACTTCTCACTTTCATAGTTATTTGGTCATTGATGATCTCATTGAGTTTATCAGAAGCCTTACACCATCCTTCGATGGTTGCTTTTTCAGACTTGAGATCAGCAATAGCCTTTTCCCTATCAGCGATAGCTTGTTGTTTCTCAATGCTTATTGTTTGATTTGCAAAAACTTGGTCTTTGAGAGAATCCTCAAGTTTGGAAAGTTCTTTGATTCTTATGTGGCAATTTTTTAATTGTTTAGATAAGTCAGTGTTAATTTTCTCAGCTTTTATCGTTCCATTCAAAGCATTGTAAAAATCAACAGTCATTGCATCGAGAGCCGACAAGTTATCTTTTTCAGAGAGTAAGGAGTCAGAGGGAATGTTTACCTGAGTAGACGGAGACTCAGAGGAAGAAGTTTCAGAGACTTCTTCAGCGACAAGGCCTTTGCCTTTTTGCTGGTTTTTCTTCATATCTCTGTATTTGTTTTTCATTTTCAAATACTTCTCCTGTTTATCAGAGGTATGGGTGGTAGTGGGAGCAGTAACTTTCTTTGACCTGCATTCACTTGCAAAACGGCCCTTTCTCTGACAATTGAAACAGATCGCTGAGGTTTTTTCAGCAGGTAACGTTTTCTGTTTTTCAGAGTCAGAGAGGTTAGAAGATTTTAGAAAATTGCTCTTTCTAGCAAATCTTTTAAAGTTGTTGGTCAAAAGAGCTAGAGAGTTATCAAACTCAGAGATGTCAGCATCAGTGAGTTGATCTTCTGAATCAGTTTTACCTAATTCAGTTATGGAGGTGATAGTAGAAGAAGAACCATTTTTAGAAGAAGTTCCTTCAGAAGTCACAAGTGCTAAGGAAGTACTTTTAGCACCCTTGAGTTCATTAAGAAGATTTTTCCTTAAAAGTTGGGATTGTTCCTCATTTAAGAGCATACCATACAATGCACTTAAGGACAAGGTTTCAAGATTATTTGACAGTTTTATACATGTAGTGTACACTGCCCATTGATCGGGCAATGCCTCCATGAATTTTTTTAGAATTTCAGCGTTTGAATATACCCTATCGACTGATTTGAGATCAATCAGTAGACAGTTAAATCGCTGGTGAATTTGAGAAAGGGATTCACCCTTTTGATACATAAAACTCTCGTATTTTCTTACAAGGTTTATGCATCTAGATACTTTAACCTCAGAAGTTCCTTCATATTGGATACATAGAGTATCCTACATGGCTTTTGAAGTTCTCATTTTCATTACAGAATGATATACTTCATTAGGCAAAGACATTGCTATTTTAGATCGTGCTTTCGCATCAATAGCAACTTCTTTCTTGTCTTCCTCAGTCCATCGATCTGGAGTTTTTACAATACTCCTTTCAGCGACGGCTGGGGTAGTAACGATGGCGGTGTACGAGTGCTACTATGGCTGTAGGAACGAAAGGTCCGTTTTCTACATAGTATGGAATCTTAGGATCAGATCCCTCTAGAAAAAGTGACATTCTTTCTTTCCATAACGGGAAATTATCATGGCTGAACCTTGGAGGTTTAGCTAAAGATCCGTTATCGTTGTAGTTTGTATTAGGGTTTGTCATTTTAAAATATGATCTAAAGAAAAATATTTTAAAGAGAAAGATAACAACACTGCTCTGATACCACTTGTTGGTCCCAATAAGGGTCTACAAGAGTTAAATATTAAGTAAACAGTTTGTAGAAGGGGGGGGGGGTTGAATACAAACACACAGATTTTAGTTTTTAAATGAGTTTATTGAAAAATAAACAAATTTACAGTTACAAGCGGAATTAGAACAAGTTAAAAACCTATTCTATTGTAACTAAAGAAACACACAGTTTGATGCACAAAAGGATGAAAGAAAGAATGCAGAGGGTATAGGCTAGAAGGAAGCATGCATATAGATGAAGAAGATATCTTCATCTATTTATACCCGTTTACATTTAATGCAAAGCAAAAGGTACATGCCACGTGTCAATCTTGGATAGGAAGCTTGTCCTTGTAAATAAGACAACCATGTTTTTGGCCGAATATGAACAGTACCGTATCAGATATTATGGGGACATAAGAGACAAGTCGTACGTCCTTTTCTGACATGGTTCTAGGTTTGACTTTTGTGCATTAAGGATAAGATCAAACTTTAATCTTGCAGAGGAAGCTTCATTTGATCGCTGACACTGAATGTTCAAGAATGAACTTCAGTGTTGCTGAGGCTTCACAAGATTTCACACTTTGAGTAGATAATCGCTGCTATCGCTGAACCGCTTCAGGTCACTTAGCTGATTATCTCTTTCTTCAGCTTTGGTCCTCGACTGTCACTGAATGGTCTTCTGGTGTGATAGCTGATCTTCAGGTCTTCAGAGATAAGCTTGTTTATCTTTGAGCTTCAGCGATCGCTGATGATAATCAGCGTATGCTATCGCTGAATTTGAACAGAAGCTTATATAAGGAATTTCACTAAGTATAGTAAAGGAATCATATTCAAATCACTGAGAGGAGTTATGATCAACAGACTCACTGAGAATGAGGGATGGAGAAGGAGGTTCATCAGATACAAGGTGTGGAGGAGGAAAAGATGGATAGGTTGGGGGTTCAGAGATTCGAGTATAGGGAATAAGAGGAAGAGTTACCTCTGCGTTGGTCTCCCCTTTAGAGATTGTTGGGGTGGAGTCAAGATCCACCACAGTCTTGCCTTTCCCTGAGGGATCGGACGGTCCTTCAGAAGGAGGTGGTCTGTCCCCCATAGGATCTCTGTAGATGATTTTAGGCATGAATTTGCCTGGACGACTTTGATTCCAAATTTGATTGACATCTGGGGGAATTTCGTCGTCATCGTCATCATTATCTTTTCCTTGATGAGGAATATCCTCATCATCTTCATCATCTTCTTCATCTTCATCCTCTTCATCATCATCATTAGTGACAGCGACAGGTTCTGGCTGATGGGGTTGCTGCTGGGGTTGTTGCTGATCGTAAGGAGAAATAGGAGTTCCAGGGATTGCTTCATTTACTCTTCCTATAATCTCGTCAGCGAGCTCTTTGGCGCATCTCTCCCCCTTAATGTTATCAGCAGATAAGACTCGCACCATGACACTACGCACATTAGACCCTATATCATTAAGACTCGTAGTGTGCGCAGACTGGTTCTGGGTAACTTGATTCAGCGTGCTCTTGTCTACATTAGTAAAGGAGGGGCCCCTGTCACCGATGCTCTGTAATAGCAGCATCATTGCAGCTTCAGTTTTCTGAATAGAATCAATTTCCTCGCACTGAGCTTTGAAGGCCTTCTCCAGCCTGTCGATGGTCCTTCTGGTCAAAGTGTCCTCCTTTAATTTCTGAGCGTCAGTGTAGGTGTTGTTCACTAAGGCCTTCATCCCAGGGACACCAACAACCGTCCGAAAGATGTACTCAGAAGAGAGTTGAAGAGTGTCCACCCTGGCCCTTGTAAGGGCACTCTCTTGTACTAGGAAATCAATCGCTGGGAAAGAGGGGTTTGGAAGGACAATCTTAGGAATATCCCCAAGAAAGGCCAGAAACTGAGCAGGGAGCTTCTCCTGTTTCCTTTTCCTTAGCTGCTCAGGAGATTTCAGCGGTTGTCCTTTGCTTCCACTGACAGAGGTGGCAGTGGCCTTGGTGGTGGTGGTGGTCGCTGACGTACTACGAGGAGGCAGAATACCAGATGATAACATAGACAAAGACGCCAGAATGAGATTTGGATTAGGCGAAGGATGAAGTGAAGAAATATTATGAACCTTGAGAGTATCGTGAGGATTACTCTCAGGGATACCACAGTCGAGGGTAGTGTCTAGAGGATCACTAGCTTGTTTCTTATAATGTCTGTGTGAAATATTCTAAGGTCTTTTGTTAATGGCCTTCCATAATTCATATTGTCGAAACAACACTGAAGTGTGAACATCATGCATTTCAACCTCATCAAAAATAGGGTCAACTATCTCTGAATAACGAGTTGATATGAGAACCAAAGAAGAGATGATAGAAGACGAAGAGAGGGATGTGAATGTATTAACTGATCCAGCTTCAGCGTAGCTGGCTATTACATTCTTAGTGACCGGAGTCGCTGACAATGGTGGTAGAGCTGATGAAGCGGCAACGGATGTAGAGACCATTGTCGTGGCAGGGGCTGAGGATGGCGTTGGTAATACGACTTTGTCAGAAAGGGAAGTCTTTTGAGAGACTCCCTTCTTTTGTTTCTTGGTGGGGGGCTTTTGAGCGATGGTATTCTTGTGATCCTCACTCGGCTCCTTGCGTTTTAGAGGGAGGAGGTGCCATGGATAGTCACTGATTGGTTTGTCAATGAGGTAGGCACAAGAACAGCCTCGCTAATGAGCTTCAACATGTAGGAGGTGTAAGGAGCATCTCCTAGATGTTCAGCGACATCAAGCGATTTCTTGCCGACCATTGAGAAGCTTTGGTTGGCAACCGTTGGGTACTCATCTTTGAAGGCCACCTCCAAAATGGTAGCGAAGAACCTTGGATAGGGAATGAACTTCTCCTTCTTTGCAGCTCCCACCTTGTTGTACATGTCGCTGAAGATATAGGCAGCATAATTCAGCTTGTAGTTAGTGCAGAGAGCAAAGCCCTTATCCTGATAGTGCTTGCTCGCTTGGTCTTGAGAGCCCATCTTAGAACCCAGGCACTGGATCACCTGGGTGAAGATGTATTGCCATCTTCCAGGCAGTTTTTCCTTCTCCATCTTTGAACCGACATTCTTATCAGCTGGATTTTCCCAAGCATAACCAATGGAATCCAAGAAGTCAGTGATTTTCCCAAGCATAACATTTCTGTTTCTTTCGTCTAGCAGGGAGGCGGAGAGCGTTTCTCAAAAAGCTAACAGTGAAGTCGAAGAAACCATGAGTTGGAATCTGAAATCCAATGGCAGGAAGTTTGTTTCCCTTATCCATTGTGAGAGTTGTGCAGTGTGCAATGTACCATAGAGCCTGAAGGTGAGCAGTGATGCCTATGGGGTTGTGAACAAATGCGTACATCACAGGGCAAGTCTTGATGAACGTAGCACCATCATTGTATCGTGGTTTCTCAGCGGGGATGTTCACCAGGGCTAAATAGTTGCATGACTTGAACATTGCCTGTTCCAAAGAGAAGGTGCATGCAGGTGCTCGCTGAAGGGTAATCTAGGCAGATTCATCAGCTTGAGTGTTCTTGCTTGAAGATGTCATTGCTGTTTCAAAAATAGGAACACCAAATAGAAAGATCATGGTTTAATACTTAATGTATAGACCAGAATGAGTTCTTGGTATGAAGAATACCAAATTTGAAGAAGCAAAACAAGTATTATGATGAACAATGATCAAAATACTTGTTATTTGGTAGATAAACACAGATTTAGAGTAGTTTTAGAGGGTTTTAAAACAAGTGTGATTAATAAAAAACAAAACTGGTCTTCTGTTCTAAGAAGAAACTTAGAAAAGGTTTTTGAGGAAAAATAATATTTTAGGGTTTTAATAAAAGATATTAGATTAACATGCAAGATCTTTATAACAAGAAATTATAGAAGATACCATAGAGATGAACTTCGAGAAGAAAAAAAATATTGGATCAAACCTTAGGAGTGAAAATGACGAAAAACGCACAAGTGCGTGTTCTTGGTGTTTTTGAGGAAAACTTGAAGATTCAAAGAAGATTCTTGCTTTTTTTAATATTATGAGCGCATAAAGAATAGAATGAGGAAGATAGTTGCTTAAATACCAAGAGGAGAGAGAAAAAAAATACTAAACGACGGTTTTAGCTTTTTGAAAAGTAATGATGACCTAGCGCACGTTTCTAAAAAAGGTCTGTTGTGTCCTTTTCTTATTTGTAAAGGTTAAAAAAATTATCATTTAAATAGACATTTAAATGTTAATCATTATCTTTAAATTTTTCATCAATAGACAATAAAGGATTGTCAGTGATGGGTTTTAACTTTTGAGATTCATTCTTTGAATAAGATAGTCAGAGAGTGTAAGGATTTAGAAGTTCATACCTGAGCAAGATAAATCAAGTCTCGCTGAGTCAGAGTTTAGAGAATGGACATTTGAAGACTTAATTTGTACGTCACTGAATATTTTGTTTATCATTGAATAAAATTTACTCAGCGTTTAACATGCCAAGTTCATTGATGAGTAGATTGAATCTAGTCTCATCAAGAGGCTTGATGAAAAGATCAGCAAGCTGATATTCAGTTGGTACAAAATGAAGTTCAACTTCTCCATTCATCACATGATCTCTGATAAAGTGATAACGAATCTCAATGTGCTTGGTTTTGGAATGAAGTACAAGATTATTTGCAATAGCAATAGCACTGATGCTATTACAGTAGATGGGGATTTTAGAAAGTTTGAGATCGTAGTCTCTTAATTGATTTCTCATCCACAGGATTTGAGCACAAGAGCTACCAGCGGCCACATACTCAGTTTCATCGGTAGATGTGGACACGGAGTTCTGCTTTTTCCTTGTCCAGCTTATCAACTTACCACCTAATAGCTGACATCCATCAGTGGTGCTCTTTCTATCAATCATGCACCTTGCAAAATCATTATCAGAGTAACCAATTAGATCGAACCTGAGCCTCTGGGTTACCAAAGACCCATATTTGGAGTTCATTTCAGATATCTGAAGATTCGCTTTACACCGATTAGGTGAGATTCCTTTGGTTCAGCTTGATATCGAGCACAAAGACAGGTAGAATACATGATATCGGGTCTACTCGCTGTAAGATATAGCAGAGATCCGATCATCCCTCAATAGGCAGTGACATTTACAAGTTTCCCATTTGGGTCCTTATTCAGAGTCAGAGGAGGTGCCATAGGGGTCTTCATTGCTGAGCATTGATTCATATCAAACTTGTTCAGCATGTCCTTAACATATTTACTTTGACAAATAAAAATTCCTTTGTCAGATTGTTTAATTTGCAAACCTAGAAAATATGTTAGTTCACTCATCATACTCATTTTGTATTCTTTCTTATTTGAGCAAAAATAGTATGACTTTTATATTTTCTTAAAAATAGAGTTTGATCGATTTTTCCACGAACAAATTTTTCTTTAAGAAGGTATTTTGAAAGAGTATCATACCAAGCTCTAGGAGCTTGTTTTAACCCGTAAAGAGCTTTTTGGAGTTTGAAAACATAACCAGGATGATTTGGGTCAGTGAAACTAGGAGGTTGTTCAACATAAACTTCCTCACTGAGTTTACCATCTAGAAAAGCACTTTTTACATCCATTTGAGAAACTTTGAAGTCTTTATGGGCAGCATAAGCTAAAAAGTCTTATGGCTTCTAAGATAGCAACAGGAGCGAAAGTCTCATCATAGTCAATACCTTCTTCCTGTCTATATCCCTGAGCAACAAGTCTAGCCTTGTTTCGGATAACACTGCCATTTTCATCTAGTTTATTTCGAAAAACCCATTTGGTTCCAATCACTGTTTTATATATGGACGAGGAACAAGATTCCAAACTTTGTTTCTACGAAACTCAGTTAGTTCTTCTTGCATGGCAGAGACCCAACTTGGATAAGAGATAGCTTGATCTATCTTCTTAGGTTCAGAGAGAGAAATAAAATTAACATAGAGGTAGATATTACCTTTACCTCTACGAGTCTTGATACCTGCATTTAGATCACCAATAATTTGATTTATTGGATGATTTGCAGTCCATCGCTGAGCTGGTGGTTGAGGAGATTGATCAATTGTTGATTCAGCGACTTCTTCTTGTTTGGGGACAATGTTGGTTGTTTCAGCTATAGGTACTTCAACATTCATTATTAACTCTTGAGTTATGTTAGAGATTAGATCAGCAGAATATGAAGCTTGGTTATTCAGTGAGGAATTACCGAATGATGTATCAGAGGGAGGAATCTGATTGAGAGGAGTGATATTAACCCCTGAAGATAATGTAGGAACATCAGGGATTCCGTCATCATTATTTTCAGCATTATTTTGATTACTGAAATAAGTTTCAGGTTCCCCATAGTGAGATTTCATCCATTCATTTAATTCCGCATCTTCTTCAGGGAGAGACATCGAGTTAGTTGGACGAGATTCATCAAAGTTGACGTTCATGGGTTCTTCAACGTGTTGTCTTCTCTTGTTGAAGATTCTGAAAGACTTGGATACAGAAGAGTATCCAAGAAATATCTCATTATCACCTTTAGGATCAGATTTACTCAAATGATCTCTATCATTCATAATATAGAATCTACATCCAAAAATGTGCAGGTATTTCAGAGTAGGTCTTCTTCCATGAAATAATTCATAGGAAGTCTTTTTGAATCGCTTTACTATCAGGGATCGTTCTGAGTAAAGCACGTCGTGTTTACTACTTCAGCCCAGAATTGAGTAGCTAGATACGATTCACAGAGCATTGAGTGAGCTGCTTCAATGATCGTTCGATTTCTTCTTTCAGCGACACCGTTTTGCTAAGGAGTTCTCACTGATGAGAAATTATGAGTGATTCCCTTTTCTTCAAAGAAGTTAATCAGGGTACTGTTTTTGAATTCAGTGCCATGATTACTTCTCATGGAGCGAACAGTGAGATTGTTCAGGACTTCCATTCTTTTAATAAAAGAGATAATTATTTCAGGTGTGTCACTCTTGGATCGAAAAAAGAATATGTTATACCTAAGAAGTATGAACCATAGGATGGAAGTATGATATGAGTTGGCACACTCTTACCTCATGCATCTCCGATTACAACTGAATTCTGTTATACGCTCCTAACTAATGACGTGTCAGTTTGTAACTAGTTAGATTGTTGACTTTATATTCACTGTAATAGTATAAATAGATCAACTCTTTGAATGTAAGGTTGTCGATTGGAAAACATACTTTTGGAGATCATATTGTGCATTTTATTCCTGAATTTTTGTAATCGATCTTCAAGGTTATCAATACAATTTCAGTCTGTTCTTCAACTCTTATTACTTACTGTTTGTTTGATAATTACTGTTGTTAATTGATTTGAATTGCTTCCGCTTATACCTTGATTCTCAAATCTCTCAATTAACTATTTAGAAAGAGATCTGGGTTCCAACAATTGGTATCAGAGCCAACTAATCAATCTATTGATTATTTGATCTCTTCCATTTGGAGAAATCCCTCTTCTACAGTAATGTATCTTTCAGTTTTATACTACTGTTCATAACTCAACTCTGTTTTACGAGAATTTGATAATCTCATAACAATTTTCTCCAAAATAGTGGTAATTGTGGTTAAATTTGAAGGATATTGACCTGTTTTTCGATTCAATTGGAGTTTAATTGTTCTAAATTTCATATAATCTGTCAATTTTTTTTCTCCCATCTCGTTTCTCTGTTCTCTGTCACAAATGGAAAATTCAAATCTGAATGCTGTGTACACCTCCGGTTCTCTGACCAAACCTCCCACTCTTATTCGTGGTGAATATCCACAATGAAAAATCTGAATGATAAATTTCTATGAAGGATTGGATACAGAACTCTACCCTTTTGTCCAAAATGGTCCCTTCGTACCAATGACTACAATTCCACGAATTCCCGCTACTACTAATACTGATGAAGTCCCATCTCAAAAAGTTCCAAAGCTGAACGGAAACTGGTCTGATGAGGAAAAGGCCAAAGTCGAACTAGCCAAAAAGGCCAAAACTCTTCTTATCATGGCTATTCCAAATGAGAATTTTCAATCTCTGGATTCCTGTGACACTGCTAAGGAATTATGGGATCAATTAGAAAATTTTCTGGAAGGTGGTGCTAAAATGACGAAAAACAGAAGAGCTCAAGCTCTGAACGAGTATAACAGCTTCCAAGCCAATCCTGAAGAGTCTCTAGAACAGACCTATCATAGATTTAATTCTTTAATAAATCTATGTAAAAGATGTGATATTATTCGATCCCAAGAAGATAACAACGTCCTATTTCTTAAACGGTTGAATTCAGAGTGGTCAAATCTTTCTATGTCCCTTCAAGCAAATCAAGATCTTGAGCAATGTACGCTGCATGATGTTTTTGGTACTTTGCAAGCTAATGAGAAAGAGGTTGTTCAGAAGAAACCAACTATAGGTGGACCTCTGGCTTTGATCTCTGAATCTAAGGGAACGACCAGAAGAAGAAGTGAAGATAAGAGAGGAAAAAGCAAGGCCTTCATATCAGAGGCTATTCCAGAGAGTGATTCTGACTCTGAGGATGGAATCAAAGCCTTTGCTGATTCTTTGGCTCTTATTACCAAACAACTCACTAATAGGTTTGGGAATAGATCATTTCAGGGAAACAGAAGATCTGATCGATCTACTACTTATTCTCCCAAACAAGAGACTCAAAGAACTGAAAAATCTGACGCTGAGAAGAAAGAAGATGAGATGAAGAAGAAGGATGTGTGCTACAGATGTGGCAAGCCAGGACATTACTCTAAGGATTGCTGAGGAACTCTGGATAAAGACAAGACGTACTTCACAAATAAGTATAAGTACAATGTCACTGAAAAAGAGCTCATTATGCTGAGAAAGAAAACTGGCTAGGAGATGAGTCTAGCGGTGATGAGGCCATGTTTTGTGAGATGGCAAAGACGAATGAGTCAGAAAATCAACCTTCTGAACCACCGGTTAGTACTTTCTCTGAATCATCCGAACTTGAAAACACAATTTTGAAGAACTAAAAACAAATGCTTACAATTGAAAAGAAATTACGAAAAGGCATTGAAAAAACTCTTTCTACAACACAAAGGAAAAGAGACAATTATAAAACAGAGATGGATATTTTAACTGAAGAAAAACTGGAACTAAGCACTGAAAGAGAAAAGATTTCCACGACTCTAAAACTTACTGAAGTTCGGATTAAAAAGGAGAACTTAAATTTTAAGAAACTTTTGGAAGAAAAAGATAAGGAGATTCGAGATAAAGAAAGTGACAGACTAAACTCTGTAGCACTTAAAAATTATTTTCAAAAAGAGAGAGAATTTTTACATGTCGAACTTCAAAACAAAAGGCTACAAATCAAAACATATTTGGATGCCCAAAAAGTTCACGACAAAATTAATACACAAGTAGGAAGATCTGGACTTGGTTTTGAGGATTTAGATCCCTACACGTGTGAGAAAAGATCTACCTTAGATTCTGTCTTCTGTATGGGATAAGAACAGAAGCCAGTGTTTCCAACTTTATATGCAAAATCAATCTTCAAACGATCAAAATATGGAAATCGTCATCATCAACGAAAACTCAAGTTCAAAAATATTGTATACTCATCTGGAATTACGAACGTTGATCTGAATAAAATTCAGATGAAAGATGATATTTTCAAATTTGGTCTAAATGGTCATATAACTTTGAATCCAGAAGCTGATGCTTTTATTCCTACACAAGTAGAAGAAGAGTTACGACTTAGTTTTGAAAATGATATTCTCTCAAGTCTGGATAAATGTTTCAAACTTGAACATGAAAATGTATTGCAAAGTTCTTTAAAGAAAAATCCAGAGATTGTTCCTTGTTCTTTAATAGACTTATATCTTTCTGAATCTCAAGATAATTTGGGAGTAATCACATATCCTTGGGAGACTGATGATCAAAGTGAAGATTTCTTTGACAATTCTAAAAAATACTTTTCTAATTTAGAAAATCAAGCTTCACCTATTTACAGTAAGCCTCCAGAGGTCATCAAAAATAAAGATGCTCTTTTCTTATATACTAATGAATCTCTGGAAATCAGAGCCTCTGATAAAAATGTTGAAAAACATTTCAGTGGCATATCGATACTCTCTGCTTCATCAAAAGAACAGAGACAATCTGTATCTATTCATCCAGACTTCATAGGGATGTGTATTAAAGCAAAATCTTGTCTTGAACTTGACAAAGAAGAAAATCTCAAAAAAGGTTTGAAAGATAAGAAGTCTCCAAATCCCAATCTTCCAAAGTTTACTTATGTTCAAAAGGGAAAATGGACATCTAATATCTCTGCTTCTGTTTCAGTAACTTCGAAAGCTCCTAAAAAGGTAAATCAGAGAAAGCCTCCGCTGAAGAACATTTCAGATTCTGAAAATAAGTCTAGTCTAGATAGGAAGTTCTATAGAACTACTGATACTAGAAAAGACAATATTAAGAAAAATTGTAGTTCTCATTATCTTAATGAAAATTCAATGAAAGCTTTTCTATCTCAAAATTCTGAATGTTTTTCTATGTTCTTGAAATTAAAACAATTTTTCTTGAGGACCTCTGATCAGTCAAATGCTAATTTCTCATACTGCAAAAATAAACAAAAGAAAAACAATAAGATTAAAACTGCAAACAATCCTCAACCCTCTGCTAAATCAAATCAAGAGCACGTTAAAAGAATTGACAAATCCAAAACTAACATTAAAGGACCCATAATGCGATGGGTACCTAAAAAACTCTGATTGATTGCAGAAGCTGCGTGTGCATATCTGGTATCTTGACTCTGGATGCTCGAGGCACATGACTGGAACGAAAAACTTACTCTCTCAATTCAAAGACAAAAGCGGTGGAGCTGTGACGTTTGGAGATAATGGTAAGGGTTAAATAAAAGGCTACAGTACTTTACAAGAAGGTAATATTACCTTATCTAAAGTAGCTCATGTTTCTGGATTGAAACGTAACTTGCTAAGTGTAAGTCAACTCTGTGATTCTAAAATCGTTGTGGTATTTGATGAAAAACATTGTTACTTATTTTCAAAGGCAGGTGAGGAACTCTGGAGAGCTGACAGAACAGGTAATCTATATATGATGAATTTCACATCCAAGGATGGTAAGGAAACTCTCTGTCTGATGTCCAAAAAGAGTGAAGTTGCATGGTTATGGCATCATAAAATGTCTCACTTGAACTTTGACTCTCTTGAAATGCTTGTCAAACAAAAATTGGTTTCTGGTCCTCCAGAAGTTCACTTTCAAAAGGATCATCTCTGTCCTGCATGTGGAATGGGCAAAATTAAACGAGCTTCTCATAAAACAAAGAGTGATCATTCTTGTACTCGACCTCTGCAATTGTTAGATGTTGATCTCTGTGGTCCCATTGCAATTCAGAGTCTCTCTGGTAAAAAGTATATTCTGGTACTTAATAATGAATTTTACAGGTATACTTGGCTCGCATTCGTAAGGCAAAAGTCAGAGGTGCCTATCGTTTTACAGAATATGATGACCAGAATCCAAGTTCTTCTACATCAGAAGATCCAACAGCTCAGAAGTGACAACGGTACTGAATTCAAGAATGCCAAGCTTGAGGCATACTTTGTTGAAAATGGAATCACACAAAATTTCTCTGCTGTACGCACTCCTCAACAGAATGGTGTAGTTGAACGTCGCAATCGCACCCTGGTAGAAGCAGCAAGAACGATGCTTGCAGCTTTTGGTCTTCCCATTCATTTCTGGGCAGAAGTCGTAAGCTTGTTTCACTCAAAATCGTTCCATAATTGTCAAGAGGCATCTCAAAACCTCTTATGAGCTTATCAACAAACGAAAACCCTCTGTCGAATTTTTTCATATTTTTGGTTGCAGGTGTTTTATCTTAAATGACAGAGACAAACTTGGTAAATTGGATAAAAGATGAAGCTAAATTCTTAGGATATTCGTAAACTCTAGAGCCTATCGAGTTTTTAACTTACGTACTAAGACTGTTATGGAAAGCATTAACATTGATTTTGATGATTAGACCCAACTAACTTCTGAGTATTCTAGTTGGGAACTTAAACTTAATACAGTGACTTCTGATTATCTTTCAGGACCCATAGAATCCGAGATCGATGCCATTTTTCAAAATTTTCTAGGCGAAGAAATATTTTCAGAACAAATACCTCGTACCCCATCCTTAAGTATTCCTGAAGTTCTTCACACCTCTGGAATAACTCTATCTGGTCCTACTGTGTCTGCGCTAGTTCCCCTGTCATCTTTGCTCCAATCTCATCACATGCCGATCCAGCATTTACTCTAGTATCTTCATCTGAAGCTACTTCTGTATCTTCATCTGAGGGGGAGATTTCAACCACTAATGATTCAGATTCAACAATTCCAGATGAGGTTATTCAATCTTCTGAAACAGAAACAAAAGTTCTGGCTCAACATGTACTACAAACAAGGATGACAAAATGGACTAAATCACACACTCCAGATCTCATCATTGGTAGTCCATCAGAGGGTATTAAGACAAGATCAGCCACTGCTAATGAATCATTTTATGTCAACTTTCTTAGCATGATCGAACCAAAGCATGTCCATGAAGCCTTGTTAGAACCAAGTTGGGTGGAAGCTATACAAAAAGAATTACTTCAATTTGAACGTAACAAAGTGTGGAACTTAGTACCTTTACCAAACGGAAAAGTTGCTATTGGTACTAAGTGGGTGTTCATAAATAAGAAGGATGAAGACGGAATAGTGATCAGAAATAAGGCTTGTCTGGTGGCTAAGGGATACTGTCAAGAAAAGGCATTGACTATGATGAAACATTTCCTCCTGTTGCAAGACTTGAAGCCATAAGACTATTTATGGCTTTCTCTGCATACAAAAACTTTGAAGTATATCAAATGGATGCTAAATGTGCATTTCTGAATGGTTATCTCAAAGAAGAGGTGTACGTTGAACAACCTGCTTATTTTAAAGATGCAAGACATCCAGAATACATCTTTCTTCTCGACAAAGCTTTATATGGTTTAAAGCAACCTCCCAGAGCCTGGTATGAACGATTATCCAAATTTCTAATCAGCAAAAGTTATGAGAAAGGTAAGATTGATACCACACTGTTCATCAAAAGAGGCAAAGGTATGTTAACTATTGTTCAAATTTATGTGGATGACATAATATTTGGCTCTACTCATCAAACTGAAGTAGATTTGTTTTCTGCATTGATGGAAAAGGATTTTGAAATGAGTATGATGGGAGAACTAATCTTCTTTCTCGGACTCCAGGTTAAACAAAATACCGATGGTATCCTTATTAATCAAGCCAAGTATGTTTCTGACATGCTAAAGAAATCTCATTTTCAAAATTCAGCACCTATGAAAACACCTATCTCTCCCAGTATGAAGCTAGGTCCTGATTCTTCTGGAAAATCAGTAGATGTCACCGACTACAGAGGTATGATAGGTTCTCTTCTGTATATTTAACTGCTAGTAGGCCTGATATTATGTTTGCCACCTGTCTTTGTGCTCGATATCAAGCAAATCCAAAAGAATCCCATTTGGCCGTTGTCAAAAGAATTTTTATATACTTTAAAGGAACTCCTTCATTGGGTCTCTGGTATCCTAAAAATTATGGGTTTGATTTAATGGCATATATAGATTCTGATCATGCAGGATGTAAGCTGGACAGAAAAAGTACCTCTGGTAGCTGTCAACTTTTGGGAAATACACTTATCAGTTGGACATCCAAGAAACAAAATTGTGTATCTACATCTACTGCAGAGGCTGAATATGTTGCTGCTGCTAGTTGCTGTTCACAAGTTATTTGGATGAAGACTCAACTCAGAGACTATGGACAGATATATGATAAGATTCCCATCCTATGTGATTCAGAGAGTGCCATTGCCATTACTGAAAACCCAGTTCAGCACTCCAAAACAAAGCATATTGATGTCAGGTATCATTTTATCAAAGATCACGTAGAGAAGGGCATAATAGAAATGTATTTTGTCTCTACTGATTACCAATTGGCTGATATTTTTACAAAAGCTCTGGATGAGAAGCGTTTTAATTTTTTAAGCAACAAGTTGGGGATGATAAACAAGTAAATCTTATTTCTCATTATCTCAGAGTTGATCAGAGATCTCTGATAGCTTCTGAGGGTTTTATCCAGAAGCATTCAGAAGTCTCTGACCATCTCTGTTCTTGAGTTCTTTATTTCTTTATATCCAAGTGGCAACAGAAAGGAAGCATCTCTTGAAAAGCAAAGGGAGAGAATGATACAACTTCTGAGGGGGAGCTTCGAGGTTGTTTCCAGGGGGAGAAAAACTAAGTCTAACTACTGTTAGCTGTCTTCTGAACACGTTTTCTTTCAACATTTGTTTTAAATCTGCTTTTTCTGACTAACTCTTGCCGTCAAGGTTATTCAGAATTTTCAGATTTAACTTAATTTTTTTTGAAAAATTGTTCTTTTGACATTTTTTTTGGCCCAAATTCTTTTTCCATTTTTTGTTGACTTATTTTTCTTCTGAAAATTTTAAATATAAATAAGTCTATTTTAATTAACTCTTGCCTTCAAGGTTACTTTAAAATTTTCTTATTATTTCTTAATTTCTTAGGAAACATCTGTCAATAAATAATAAACTTTCATTTGGACCAAAACTGTTTTATATCTCCAAATGTATGATTTTAAATTCGTTAAAAAGATTTAATCTTAAAAATTGGTTTAATCAATTAAAATGATTATTTTTCTTCATTCAATACTAATTTTTCTTATTAATTTCTTTTTAATTTTTTTTTGGGGATACTCAAAAGGTTTAACTTAAATAAACCCTTCAGTAACTCATCAAACCTATGCTAAGTCATCATTTACACAATTTTTTGCTTTACACGTGTCTTTCATCGTGTGAATGCATGACTATACGTCCGCGTGATTACATCAGCATAACTGAATCGTTTTTCCTATTCCCCAAATTTAAAAACAAAAAAAACCCTTCTCATTCCATATTACACCCAAACTCTCTCTCATATATAAACCCCAAATACAGTACTTCATCTTCTTCCTCGCAAAATCTACAGTGCTTGCTATTCTGCTTTCAAATTCTCTCAAGCATTTTTAGTCATCCATCAATGGCTTCCAGACTTGGTCTTACGAATCCAAATGATGACGAAGGTCGTCTTGTTGACTCCACGACGGATAGTGCTCCAATTGTCAAACTGCCTTTTAAAGCAAACAATGTGCAGGTTCTCCTCGATCCCAACACATATCTTCTCGACTTCATAATCCTGGTTGAATTTCTTCAACAACATCAACAAAACCGTGCCCTAACCTTGGCCAATACAAATGTTCCTGAGTTGTATGTCCAAGAGGTATGGCAGTCTATGTACATTGCAGATGATGACACACTGCATGAAAATTTCAGTCATCCTAATGAACCTGGGAATGCCGTGGAAATACCCATCACTAAGAAGAAGATCGCTAGGTATTTTCACTTACCTACTCCTACAATTGAAGTTGATGGTGGAATTGTACCAAACCCTGACCTAGACCAAAATCCAACATCTGAAGCCCTCCTCTCATTTATTCACTTCTTGGGGTATTATGGGAGTTTATCCAAGCTCTCTGAATTTAGACGCAAGAAACTGCCCCCAATGTGGAACACGCTTATCTCCATCCTCAACAGAAGTCTTACATGCAAGATCGGATCCCTAGATCAAGCCAGCAGAAACATTCTTACAATCATGTATGGAATGTACTTTAACCGACCCCTAGACTATGCCAACCTCATCTTTCAAGAGATAAAAGCAGCTGTTAACACTAAGATATCCTTCCAAAATCAAGAAAAACCTCTTCCTGCCCTGATGTTTCCCATGTTTCTATCGCTGTTCACCTACCCAGCGATTGGTGCTGTTAAAGCTCCTATGCTTCAACCATTTTGCAAGATAGCATCCATGAACTCCCATAAACCAACTATCGATGTCACGGCTACTCATCTCCAAGGGAACTCTCCAGGTATATGCTCGATCTTATCCCTTCCTCCTCTCTCTATCTCTTATCTTATAAACGCTCTATGGTATTCTCAGAACAGAGAATACCTACCCCAGAGCACTTAGAGCCAAATGTAGGAAGTGAGGGGTCACGTGAGGCTGAGTTTGAAAAGAATCAGAGTGCACAACCGAGTATTTCTACCCATGCCGACCTCTTAATGCAAGAGGGTACTGAAGATGTCCATAGAGACACATATGAGCTCAACTCTCCTTCTTTCCAAAGGGATACCACATTTGCTGAGGAAGATGCCAACACATCTACTCTCATTGACCAAGGACCACCCAGTCCAAACCACCCAGAAACCATCCGATCAGAGGATATTTCTCAATCTTCTGCATCACGCACTACCGGGGAAACCATATCCTCTTCATCATTCTCTCAAAAGAATGATAATGATTATATAAGAGTTCATTCGCCCCAGAACTCGCCACAATCCACACCAAATGTTGTTATCTTTGTGACCAACAATGTCATAGGAACCTCAGAAGATAAGTCCAAATCTTATGATAGTTTAGAAGCTGAGGAAATCCCATCAGAGGGGTTACAGCAATAGCACGCACCACTTAGCGGAGTGTTTACACTTCATCAAGGTAAGCACATTGTCTTTAGCACCTCATCCTCTGATGATGAGGACTCTGTTGAGACAATCAGAACAACCGAAGAGGTGCCTGTTAATCACAGCCCTCGAAGACAGGTTGGAAGTCCCTCCACACTTAACATCAACACAGGTGTGAAAGAGGGACTCTCTCAATGCGAGAGTATAGGGGCTCCATGTGTTGGAGATACACTGGTTACACATTCTGAGTTCGTCACCAATGCAGCGTTTCAGGCATTTGGTGATAAACTTCAGAGATCTGTGGAAGATCTAAAATTATCCCTGGATTCTCACAATGCCATTCTTCTTGCAATTCAAAATGAACAAACTCAGCATGCTCGAACTCTGGAGGCACTCAGAGAGCTTATCTCTACAAATGCAGAAGCTCATCGATCACAGGCTTCTGATCATTTTTTTTTATCTGCACAAAGGCATCCAGGCCAACTCTGACGCTATCTTCTTTATTCCTGATGAAATTCCAACTCCAGAGGTCACCATCTCTGTTGATGAATATGGCTCCTTAGTGGCAGATCTTCAGAAGATCATTAAGGCTGTCCAACCCTCTGAAGACACTTTCGGATCATCCCTGGTAAAGAAGTCCGACATGGTTGTCTTTCAGAAAGCCATGCTCGAAAGAATTAATACTCTCACTTCCAAGTATGTCTCAAAAACAACAGCCAACACTTCAAATGTGGATCAGAAGCTCACTTCTCTGGAGTCCTCTATTTCTCAATTATCTTTAATGGTAAGCTCTCTCTCTCTGCTACATTTGCTGCTAAACAGAAGGCTAAGGAAGAGAGGACATGCAAAAAGTCTGAACTCAAAAGGAAAAGATCTGAGGATCAGGATCCTGATTCTCTAAAAGGGGAGAAAATGCCAGAATCCAAGAAAGCTAAAACTACTATGAGCACTGATACTTCTTCTCAAGATAAAGGAAAAGCTTCTGCCTCATCTCCATCTGCACCTCCATCTTCAAAACAAACACCTCTAACTCCAAGACCTCTGGCCACACATTCCGGCACTCTTCCTAAGGATCCAGAAATGGCCCAATTTCTTTTGGATGTCATTGGCAATAACAGAAGTGTTCCCTACCCTCCAGATGTTGAAGCAAAACTTCTCAAAGCTAAAATTGCCAACGCTAAAGCCGAAGCTTCAAAATCTAAAGTTGAAGCCTTAAATAAAAGACGAGAAGAAGAAAGAAAAGAAGCTGAACTTCATGCAAGAACTGAAGCTGAAAGGATCTCTGCAGAAAGAACAAGAGCAAAAGCAGAAATGGAAAAAGAAAAAGCTGAAAAAGCAACTGTTGAAGTATCATCAAGTCGAGCAGCTGAAAATAGAGAAAAACTGCAGAGACTTGGAAGAATTGATCTCCCAATTCTGGAAGTGACAAAAAGATATATGTATGCTCCTACAAGATCTATCTTATGCTACCTAACTTCTCAAATGGCTACAATGTTAGTGAGGCTGAAAAAGATAAATTCATGAGTCATAGGCAAGCCAGAAAGGATGTCTACACAATAGTGCCAATCAAGAGAGTTTCTGCCATCAAGCATACTCCATTTGAACAGACAGAGATTTGGTATACCATATATGAAGTAATTAGAGAAGACAATAAGACTTATTACTTAGGTGATAATGATTTATTGTCCATCTTTCCTTTTGATCTCATTAGATTCAGATGACCAAAAGAAGTGATAACCAAGATCAAGTTGCCTATTCTCGGATCATTCAATGTATGAAGTCCCTCATTAGATACAAGAGACAAGTAGATTTTCAAATAGGGATCAATTATAATGTTGATAATCTTGCAATCTCTGCTCCTAATGAAGACTTGGAAGGTATCAATTCTCTAAAAATCGGTAGAGTATTGATTAGACCAGAAGAAGGGGTCATCTTCAAAAGACCAGATAGAAGGATTTTTTTCAGGATCAAAGAAGCACACAAGTATTCATCAAAAGTTGTATACATTGCAAAATGTTACATCTCTGTTGATATCAACAACTATGATCCTGAAGTAACTGAGAGGATGGTAAAAAGACTTGATGGTCTCTTAAAGCTCAGAGGAATCATCGAAAAAATCTCAAAGATCATTTCAACAGTTGATCCACTCTAAGATAGACAAAACAAGGATCATATTCCAAAACTCTGGTTTCATACTTAGGGGGAGATTATTAGACCTAAGAAGTATGAACCATAGGATGGAAGTATGATATGAGTTGGCACACTCTTACCTCATGCATCTCCGATTACAACTGAATTATGTTATACGCTCCTAACTAATGACGTGTCAGTTTGTAACTAGTTAGATTGTTGACTTTATATTCACTGTAATAGTATAAATAGATCAAGTCTTTGAATGTAAAGTTGTCGATTGAAAAACGTACTTTTGGAGATCATATTGTGCATTTTATTTTTGAATTTTGTAATCGATCTTCAAGGTTATCCATACAATCTCAGTCTGTTCTTCATCTCTTATTACTTACTGTTTGTTTGATAATTACTGTTGTTAATTGATTTGAATTGCTTCCGCTTATACCTTGATTCTCTAATCTCTCAATTAACTATTTAGCAAGGGATCTGGGTTCCAACAGAATACCCAAGTATATCTGAAATATTCGTCAAGTATCACAAGAGTGTACTTCTTTCCAGACAGAGATTGGATATTGACAGGTCCAAATAGATCTATGTGAAGAAGTTGAAGAGGATAAGTCACTGAGGAGACTTGTTTAGATCTGAAAGAGGCTTTTGTCAGTTTTCCCTTCTCACACGCTGAACAAAGAGATTCCCTTGAAAAGGTATGGATAGGGAGATCCCTGACAAGTTCTTTTTGAGATAATTCATTGATCATCTTAAAGTTCAGATGAGAGAGTCTCTTGTGCCATAACCAGTTTATATCAGATGAGGCTCCGGAGATGAAACAAATGTTCTTAGAGTGAGAACTGTTCATATTAATGACATACACATTTTCCAATCTTTTACCTGTTAGGCAAGTTTGTCATTAATGTCACACCGCTGACTAACGCTCAATAAGTTGTGCTTTAGTCCTTCAACATAAGTGACTCGACTGAATGAAGTTGTTCCATTGGATAGAATTCCATAACCTTTGGTGTATCATTTTCCATTTCCACCGAAAGTCACTGAGGGACCAACTTCTTTATTGTATTCAGAGAGCCGAGATTTTTTGCCAGCCATGTGCCTTGAGCATCCGCTATCGAGATACCAGATGCCTTTAGCACTCTACATACAACAAAAAGATTAATTTTTTATAGGTACCCATATCACTATGGGTCCTGCTGTGTTAGTGGAAGCAGTGGCGGAAGAGTTACAAGATGAAATATTTTCTTCAGTGGTTATCTTCACCTTGGAAGTTTTACCAATCTTGGTGGATTTCGTTCTAGCTGGTTTATCAGCTTGAGCTAATTTTTCAGTTTTAGTAGCGTTAGGACATTTTCTTGCAATGGCGGTAGTCTCACTACAATGATAGCATTTCCTATAATTGAAAATAGGTTTGGAATTGAAAGAATTCAGAGAGCAAGTAGAAGCATTTTTCAGGAGCAGAACCAAGAATTCCTTTGTCTAGTGTCCTTGGGGAATTAACAATTTTTTCAGGGACAAGAGTGAGATCAATCTTAATTCTGGGAGTAGATCTCTGAATAAACCCAAGGATCTTCTTTCCAGATTTAGGATGGCTCACTGAAGGAATAAAGGAGTTCTTCTTCTGTTCTGAAAATTCTTGATTGTAGGAACATGGTCAAGAAATTTGTCCTCAATTATCTTCTTAGAATCATAAGATTTAGAGATAGAGCGCTTCTCATTTTAAAAAGAAGGATCAGGGATTGAAGAAAGAAACATTCTGAATTTTAACATGGAACGATCATTTTCTGATTCTTCCTTGTTAGGGTTATATCCTAAACCACTTTTGACCTTCATAAGGATCTGGGCATTGATGATCTCGCTGACTTTATCAGAAGCCTTACACCATTCTTCGATGGTAGCTTTTTCAGCCTTGAGATCAGCGATAGCCTTTTCCCGATCAGTGATAGCTTGTTGTCTCTTAATGATTATTGTTTAATTTACAAATACTTGGTCTTTAAGAGTTTCTTCAATATTTGTAAGTTCTTTGATTTTTAAATGACAAATTTTCAGTTGTTCTGAAAGATCAATATTGATTTGTTCAGCTTTGATCTTTCCATTTAAAGCATTGTAAAAGTCAACAGTCATAGAATCGAGAGCAGTCAAGTTATCACTTTCAAGTATAGAAGGTAGAGATGTTTACCCGAGTCTAAGGAGACTCTGAGGATGATGTTTTAGAAACTTCTTCAGCTTCCTCGATTCTTGCCATTAGATAGTGGAAGGCAAGATCTTCTTCATCAGAATCTGATTCATCAGAGGTTTTGGCCCAATCACCTTCTTGATCCCAATCAACTTCTTCAGCAACTAGACCTTTGCCTTTTTGCTGGTTCTTTTTCAGATCTCTGTATTTTTTCTTTAACTTAGAATATTTTTCCTTTTTATCAGAGTTATGAGAGGTGGTGGGTGCAGCTACTTTCTTAGATCTGCACTCACTTGCAAAGTGATCCTTTCGCTGGCAGTTATAGCATATAGCAGATGCTTTTTTAGTAGGAAGAGTCTTTGACTTGTCCGAGTTAGCGATAGCAAGAGTTTTTAGGAAGTTACTCTTTCTAGCAAATCTTCTAAAATTTTTAATTAGAAGAGCTAGAGAGTTATCAAACTCATAGATGTCAGCATCAGTGAGCTCTTCTGAATCAGTTTGATTTAATTCAGCGATAAAGGTAATAGAGGAAGAAACTTGTTTTGAAAGATCTACCTCTGAAGTCACTAATGCCAAAGAAGTACTTTTGGCACCCTTGATATCATTTATGAGGTTTTTCCTTAAAGCTTGAGATCGCTTTTCATTCAGGATCATTTCATATAAAGCACTAAGAGAGAGAGTTTCAAGATTCGTTGACAATTTTAGACATGTAGTGTACACTCCCCATTTTTCAGGTAGTGCCTCCATGAACTTTGTCGTATTTCAGCATTAGGATATTCTATGTTGACAATTTTCATATCAATCAAGAGACAGTTAAATATTTGGTGAATATGAGAAAGGGTTGCGACTTTTAAATGCATAAAGAGCTTTGTCTTACCAAATTTATACATCTGGTGATTTGAACTTCATCAGTTCCTTCATATTGGATACATAGAGTACCGCACATGGCTTTAGATGTTCTCATCTTCATTACAGAATGATAGACTTCATCTGGTAAAGACATTGCTATTACGGATCTAGCTTTAGAATCTATACCTACTTCCTTTTTCTCATCTGCAGTCCATCGATCTGGAGTTTTGACAATTCTCCTTTCAGCGATGGCTGGAGTGGTTATGGTGGCGGGAACACCAGGGACCAGGGCTGTAGGAATGAATGGTCCATTCTCTATATAGTAGGGGATCTTAGGATCTGACCCTTCTAGGAATAGAGTCATTCTTTCCTTCCATAATGGAAAGTTATCACGGCTAAACCTAGGATGTTTAGTTAAAGATCCATTATCAATGTAGTTTGTATTAGTATTGGTCGTTTTAAAATAGCTAAATAAACAAGTATTCTAAAGATTAGTAAGCAAGAAACACTGCTCTGATACCACTTGTTGGTCCCAAAGGAGTTTACAAGAGCTCAAGAAAATAGAAACAGTTTGTAGAAGGGGGGGGGGTCTATACAAACACACAGATTTTTAGTTTTTAAATTAGTTTATATTGAATAAACAAATTTACAGTTACAAGCGGAATTAGAACAAGTAAACCTATTCCATTGTAACTTAAGAAATCACACAGTTTTATGCACAAGGAAATGAGAAAGAAAAGAGGCAGAGGTTTGAGAAATAGAAAGTAGCATGCATGAAGATGAAGAAGGGATCTTCATCTATTTATACTCGTTTGCAATTTATGCAAGACAAAGGGAATAAGCCACGTGTCAAGCTCTCATTGGAAGCTTTCCTTTGTTCAAAAGCAACTATGCTTTTGGCCGCATGTGAATAGTACTAAATCAGATTTGATGGGGGACATAAGAGACTATCCGCACGTCCTTTTCTGACATAGTATAAGGTTTTGACTTTTGTGCATCGAGGATAAGATCAACATTGATCTTGCTTATAGACTTCACTTGATCGCTGAACTTGAAACTTCAAGGATGAATTTTCAGAGTATCATTGAGGCCTAGCAATACTTCACACTTCTATTTAGACAATCCTTGCTATCACTGAGCCGCTTCAGATAACTAGCTGATTATCTCTATCTTCAACTTGGTCTTCGACTTTCGCTGAATGTTCTTGTGGTGTGAATGTTGTTCTTCAGATCTTCACAGATAAGGTTCAGATTCCTGACTTTCAGCGATCACTGAGTGCAATCAGTGTGTTTTATCGTTGAATTTGAACTTAACTTTATAGATGGAATTATCACTAAGTATACAGAGGAATCATATTCAAATCACTGAAATGAGTTATGATCAACAGTTTTGATGCACAAGGAATGAGGGAAATAAGAACAGAGGTTTGTAGGAGAGATAAACATGCATGAAGATGAAGATGGAGGTCTTCATCTAATTATACCCGTTGCATTTAATGCAACTCAGAAGGTACATGTCACGTGTCAAGTTTCTATAGGAGACTTGTCCTTTGTTCATAAAGCAACTAAGCTTTTAGCCGAATATGAACAGTAACCTAACCAGAGTTGATAAGCACGTGGAGTGACAGTAAATGAGCTCTGTACATACTTTCTGACAAGGTATGGGGGTTTGACATTTGGGCATCAAGGATAAGATCAACTTTGAACTTACTGAGTAGGCTTCATATTGATCGCTGATCCTGAGACTTCAAGGATGAACTCTTTAGGTATCACTGAAGCATACGCAAAATCTCACACTTTTGTTAGACAAACGTTGCTATCACTGAACCGCTTCAGATCACGAGTTGTTCGTCTCTTTCTTCAGATAGGTCTTCAACCATATCTGAATGGTCTGTGGTGTGAGTCTTGTTCTTCAGATCTTCTAAGTTCAGATAGTGTTCCTGACTTTCAATGATCACTGAGTGTATAAACTAGAAAGTACATTCACTGATAAATAGTAACTTAAACTTGGATTTTCAGTAAGTATACAGAGGAATCATATTCAAATCACTGAAAGGGGTTTGGATCAACAATCTCTCCCTATTTGAATGAGTTTCATTTATAAGGATATGAAATCACAATTTTTACAAGTGTATAAACTAGAAAGTACATTCACTGATAAATATAGGAAATAAAAATCAGTGAGTAATAAGGTTTTAAAGTTATCAGAACTCAAACGTTCATTGTCCTTTCTACTATTTTCAGGGATATTTTTATTACATTGATGGAGTAAAGTACTTCATTGAACTTCATTACTAAATAATTTGAAGAATTACTTTGGATGATGAAATTACAATATTAAAGTAAAGTACTATACTCTGAAAGAAAATACAAAGGAAAAACTGGGAACTAGGGTGTAGGTTCCTAAGAGTTATCAGAGAACTCTTTTCTTCTTTGTAGCTCTCTATCAATTCTTCTCTTCTGAAAGTGAAGTGGATCATTATCCAGTGAGCAACTATAATAGAGAATCTTGAGGAGTTTGACAGGAGCAAGAGATAACTCCTTATTTCTGAGAAACATTATTGTACCATCGTTGTCCTGAAAAGCTGTCTGTAGTTCAGGTTTCCCGACTATTTCTTTATCTTCATATCTTCTCTGAGTTGGCAGGGAGGTATCGAGCATTGAAAGACCAAGGAGGACAAGATGGGCGAAAAGACTATCAAAGTCATACTTTGTCTAATGTTCATTTCTGAACGATGGACCTTCATCTAATTCGGACTTCGATTTTTTTCTTTTGGATTTTGAGGGAAGAGGAGGTACTGTTACGTAATGTGAGATCCTTTGCAAGAGCTGATCCAGATGTCGTTTCACTATGCCTTTGAATTGAGACTTTAAATGCTGGATACCATCTCTAATTTCCAGCCATTTAGAGAAACCATTGAATTTCAGGAACCGAGGGGCTTTTTCATGACGGTTGTGTTCTCTGAAAAGAATTACTTTTATCTATGGACCAAATTTTGAGTTTCGTCCAGAGATAATAACATTTGTGATCGGTTCAGGGAGGACACGAATGTTCATTTTCTTTTTGCAGCACTCGAGTTCTTTTTTCTTTGGTCTTCTTTGGTCTTTGTTCGCGACTTGTAGAATTCTTTCTTGGGCTCTGAGAGGATTTCTCATTTTTCAAGTTTGATTCAGCGAGCTCCTCTTGTGCTAGTGCCTCAGCAACTTTAAGGCTTTCTTGAGATTCTTGAAGTTGATTATCTCTTAGTCGCTGAGCTTTGAGTCTCTCATGTCCTGCTAAGGCTTCAGCGACCTTGAGGCTTTCTTATGCTTCTCTTATTTACTTATCTCTTAGTCACTGAGCTTTGAGAGCTTCTTCTCTTTCTTTAGGGGAAAGGAAGGAAAATTCATCTTTCATGGAGGTAATTACTGGAAGAGAGTCTTCAAGACCAGTGGTACGAAAAGGAATTTTTACTCTAGTCCTTTCTAACTCTTTTATTAGCAGAGTCATTCGAGCTTCCTCTTCCGGTTCAGGAATGGACTCTCAATTTACACGCCTATGAACTAGTCCTTCTTCGTCTTCACATTCTGATTCGGATATGTATGTGCACAGATCTACGATCGAAGGTTCACTCAGAAACGGAGTCACCTTAGGAGGACAAGGTGAGCAGAGATTGGGAAAAGATGGTTCATGGTTAGATATTTCTTCAATACTTCTTATAAATGAAGTATTGGTAGGGATAGAATGGGGTAGAAGTATAAGAGGTTAGGGTTCAGAGAGAGGGTGATAGATTTCGATAGGAAGACAAACCTCAGTGTTATCGAGCTCCCCCTCTTTATTTAGGAAAGCAACATACTCTAAATCAATGGGTTGTTTATTCTTTGCTTGTGGATTCGGCTGCTCCTTTCTGAAAGGGGACTTATCCCCCAAAGGTGTTTTAAATACAACCCCGGTTTGTGTCCCTGGGCGTACAGACTTGAAGAAGGTTGAGGGACCTTGGTCATCATCATCATCTTCATCTCTTAGTGAGAATGAAGGACCTTCTTCGTCATCTTCTTCTTCATCGTCTTCTTCTTCTACATCTTGTTGAGAGATGAGGATGTTTTTATTAGTTCCCTGATTGACTTCAGAGGCTTCTTTGTCAGTGGCTAAGTCTTTAAGTCAGAAGACTTTGTCAGTGGGAAACTAGAGCTCGGATACAGAGCTGGGAAGTAGAAGAACGGATTAGTGCCAGGCTAAGTCAAAATGATGCAGAGCTCGAATCTTCAATGCAGAGCCTCTGATTCAAGACATCTCGGATTCAAAGAAAGTATTTTCCCAGTGAGGTCTCACGTACAGAAGCGGTTATTCACCTTTACAGCATGGCATCCTCTCTTTGATTTTTCTTTTAACATTATAAATAGTAAAGTTGTTTAGGGTTACATGTTTGCTTGAACATATTAGTTTTTCATTGTATTTGAGGGATTTGTAAGAACTTTGAGAGCTTTTCTTCACATACGTACTATGTGTTCTTGGTATAATTCTGCCACTCTCGTTTTTCAAAGATCAACACACATGATGACTACTTGATTCCAGTAATTGGTTGGCAATTCCTTTTATATTATTGTCGTAGTTCATTCAATGTAGTTTAATTGGTGAATTTATATTTGCTTCCGCAATTATTGAGTCTAAAGAGGATATGGGTTCCTACAGATACACCGTCAAATAAGTCAGATGGTTTAAAGATAGAGTATTGGACTTTCATCAACAAGATTCGTTTAATTGGAAAGGATGTTTACTCGGAGTTTTCTAGTATAAAGTTTGTTGATGTTCATCAAATTTTCTAGAAGAGTTAGAATTTCTTGTATCAAAGTTGAATGGGAGGATTGTAAGGATTACATGTTCACAGAAGCAGACTTTCCCAATCTTCATCTACATTATATGTACCAAATTTACACTAAGTTGGCACTTTATGATGATAAAGTAACAAGGTTCATAAAACGGTTGGCTTCTATAAAGCATGGAACTTTAAGAGATACTTTATGGGTTGGCATGGTAGACTTCCAAGTTGCATTATTTTGTGAAGAAGAAAAGTTTTTCTGATAGCTCCGAATATTTAAATTATAACGCATAGATCAAATACATACTGGAACTGTTATTCTTGAACTAGTTAGATTTGTTTTCAAGAATTCTGGGGGAAAGATTTTTTTTCAAAATTGTAGATGTAGCCAAACACTCTTCTGGAACTCCAAGGAAAATCTATGATTCTCTGAAGAAAAAAAAAGATTGAAAAAGAAACCAAAGCATGAAAGTGTAGATGATTGGCCCAAGGTGAAAGATTTGGTTGTGCTGAAGTCGATTCATATCCAAAATCAGTTGAATTACAGAAGCATCATCATCTTGAAATTCGTTCCTATTCTGAAAGATTGCAAATTTGAAATATGAAGCAAAGAGGGAGATTGTTGGAAATACAGATTTGCTTCAAATATGCGAAGTATAAAGTCTGGAAAGAAGAGTTTAGAGCTCTGAATTAGTGAAGAGGTGACTAAGTACAGAAGTTTGTAAAGAAAATTTCAGAGATGTAAAGATGATCATTTAGGGGGCGTTTGGTTTGCACGATTCTGATGGAATTGGAAGGAATTGGAATGATCAATTCCATTGACCAAATCAATTCGGGCATTTGGTTTATCTATGGAATCGGATTGAATTCCACACATTCCACCATCAATGGATTTGGTCATTCCATCACAATTAAGAAGAAATTCAATACCATTCCATCCCATATTCTCAAGAAGACAAAATTATCCCTATCTTCCCTATTTGATTTGAACCACCACATATCTGAACCATTGTCGACCACCACCAATATAAACCACTGTCAACCACCTCCGACCACCGATATGAACCACCGCCGATCTGAACCACCGACCACCGCTTATTTGAACAACCATCAACCATCGTTGATCGGAACTACAGTCGACCATCATCAATCTAAACCACCGTCGACCACCACCAACCACAGTTGGTTTGAACCACCACTGACCAACGATGATTTGAAACACCGCCGACCACTATCGATCTGAACCATCAATCACCATGGATCTGAACCACCACCAACAACCTTTCGATCGAAACCACCATGGACCACCACTGATTACTGCCAATTTGGACCACTATCGACCACACCCGACCATTATCAATATGAACCACCGCCGACCACTATTGATATGAACCACCGCCGGCTATCCTCGATTTGAACCACCATCAACCACCACCGACCATCATCGATCTGAACCACAATAGTTGGATTTCAATTTCATATATCCAAAACGGTATTTTGGTTATTTACCAATATTTGATTCCAATTCCAAAGAGACGTTATGTGAACCAAAAAGACAAATTCCAATTCCTTTAACATATTATATTCCAATTCTGTCAAGCAAACAGGAGGTCAAACCTGATAACATTCCATTCCAATTTCTTCATAGTCAAAATTCTTTGACAGATTCCATTCGTACCAAAAACATTATGCGAGCCAAACGTCCCTTAGAGTGCGGAAGAAGAATGAAATCGGCTAAGTACTAAGTCTTTCAGTGTTGGATATGAATTTCTAAATGGGAAATGCAGATTTAAAGTCTTAGAGAGTTCATGATCCGAGCCGAAGACTTTTCTTATACGAGAATACGTATCCAAATGTGACAGGCATGTGATGTAAATATTTTAACCATATATTTTCCATTCTAGAATAAATAGAGGGTTAGTTAGATCAGTTTTAGTAACTTTTGATACGAACCTTGTCTAAGTGTGCTCACAATAGTATGTGTAAATGTTTATTCAAAAGCTTACAATGAACTACGTATGAGGTACTATTTATACACCTCAAAGAGCTAAGTCAAAAGCATACACTAATTACGCGTATAATGGTGCTCCAACAAACTTGTAAGTGGGACAATTGAGGTTGATTAGCTTTACACTTGAACAATGAAGAAGATGTTGAGTCTAGAAATATTCTAGAGCTATGTTGGGTCTCTACCTTGCCGTATGATCATAACGTTAGGCACTTCTTGATTGTTATGCAACTTGGGTTCTAGACTTCAACACTTGATCTTTTTACAATTTTACATGATAGAGATGGGATCTAACAAATTGGACATTCACTAGAGATGGCTTTGGTCTGTTTTCTTATTATGCACGTTGAACAAAGAGATTCATTTGCGTAAGTGTGTTAAGGTAGATTAGTGACAAGCTCCTTTGCAAAAATCATTTGGTGTCTTGAAGTTCATATTGGAGAGCGTTTTGTGTTACAACCAATTCATCTCGGGGGAGGCTTTAGAGTACAAGAAGATTTCGTTAGTGAGTATAGCCTTTGTGTTTATAACATAGATGTCGTCCATTCCAGTCGCAATCAAGAGAAGGTTTTTTTTCTTATCCTTGATTGTACATTTATCCCCACTAAAGTTCACATTGGAACCTTTAACACATAGATAACTAACAGGATGTTTGTTAACCTCATAACAATTCCATGAAGAGGCAGTTTCTGAATCGCTAAGAGTTGAATCATGTGTTGGAACCCAGATCCCTTTCTAACAATTAATCGATAAATCAAAATAAGTAATTATGAGCGGAAGCAAACAGATCTATGATAAACAGTAAAATTAGTAAGAACAGAAATGAAGACCAAACGTAATTCGTATTGAATTGCTTTTAATGATAATCAACAGTGCATACAATTTTGCTCTCAAATCTGTGTATTTCAAAATCACGTAATTACAATCAGTGAAAGAGCTATTTATACGATTACAAACATGAAAGTCAACTATCTAGCCTATTACAACTTGACACGTAAGCAAGTGAATAACAAACTTAGTTACACACGGAGGATGTGCCTGCCACGTCATCAGATGTGCATATACTTGCATAATTCTGAATCATACTTCTTTGAAAATGAGGTCTAACAATCTCCCCCTAAGTATGAAATTCAAAATGCTGCACGAGTAGCTTCGTTGTTCTTTCATAGGCTCAATAGTTGATGACTAAGCACGTATTGTAATTTTGTCAGAAGGCAGCTGTTTGAGAAATGACTTTGGAGATGGAATCTGTAACTTCTCTGAGCTTCATTACATTTTATGATATAAACAACTTCTTTAGAGTATCTGTGAGCATCTTTAATTCTGAAGAAGCTTTTTCTGCTCGGCCTTCTCAACACAATTCCGACTTCTGGTTTAGTTATCACATTCCCAATCCTTAATGCATTTATATCCTCCAAATCTTCATTTGGAGCATAGATACACAAGTTATCTACTTTGTAGTTCAAACTCGTTTGGAAGTCTACTTGTCTTCTGTATCGAATGAAGGACTTCATACAATCAATGATATGGAAGTAAGCAACTTTGTCTTGATCATCTCTCCCTCTGTTCATTTGAGTCTTCATAAATTTCTCTAGAGTTATCAGATCAGAAGGATTGATTGACAATAAATCATTATCACAGAAGTAGGATGATTTGTTGTCTTCTCTAACAACCTTGTAAATTGTATACCAGATGGTGTTTGTTCAAATTGTGCATTCCTGTATGATACAGTCTTGATTGGAACAATGGAACAAGCCTCCTTCCTTGGTTGCCTGTGAGTTATGAATTTGTCTTTGATCTCATCACTAACTTGGTAATCATTTGAAAATTTCGGCATCATTAGGTATATCTTCTGACCCGCAGGGGCATACATGTGCTTATTTTTTATTTCTACGTTGGCTAACTCGAGTTTTCCCAACTTCTGCATCTTTTATTCATTTGAGGCTCTGAATTTTGCAGACTCCCTTCTTTTTGTTTCTTCAAAATTAGCACGTGCCCTTTCAGCGGCTTCTTTAGCCTTTTCAGCTTCTTCTCTCTCTTTTTCTGCTTGAGCCATAGCTTTCTCTTCTTCAGCTTTGGCTTTTATGGCTTCTTCCTTAGCTTTTTCTGCTTCATATTTAGCCTTTTGTTCAGCCTCAGATCTTATTCTACTCTCTTCTTCTGTTCTAGCTGCTTCGGCTCTGGCTGCCTTAGCTCTGGCTTCTTCTGTTCTGGTAGCTTCTACTCTGGCAGCTTCTTCTCTGGCAACTTCTGCCCTAGCTGCCTCTGTTTCTGCTGGGTGAGGTTGCATTTTAGTGTTGCCAATTATATCTAGTATGAATTTGGCAATTTCAGGATCCTTGGGCAAGAGACCCTTGTGAGTAGCTAGAGGAGTAGGCGTCACTGGAGTCTGTTTAGAGGGAGGAGGTGCAGAAGGTGAGGAGGTTGAAGCATTACCTTTGTCTTGTTCCATCTTCTGACCCGTTTTAGTTTTCCTCTTTTTAAGGTTTTCCATGTTCTCCCCCTTCTGAGAATCAGGATCCTGATCCTCAGAACGATTGTGTTTTAACTCCGCCATTTTACATGCCCGAGCTTCTTTGGCTTTCTTCCGGTCTTCAAATGAAGCAGATAATGTACCAACCAGAGAGGATAACTTTGAGACAGAGGTTTCCAGAGATGTGAGCTTTTGATCCATATTCAAGTTGCTGGAGTTGGTTTTGGATGCATATTTGGAGGCCAAGGTATTGATGCGTTCAATCATTGCCTTTTGAAAGACTTCTTGGCTAGAGAAGAGGCAAAAGAAGAAGTGTCTTCAAAAAGGAAAAAAACAGCCTAAACGATCAATATTCGTCAGCAGAAATTGTGACTTCTGGTGTAGGTATCTCTGAAGGAAGATTAAAGATGGCCTCTGCATTAGATTTAATTCCAGCGTCCAGAACCTGGAAGTGAGCATTAGCAGAATTCCGTTGAGCCTCTGCATTATCAGAGAGAAGCTTTCTGATATCCCCCAATGTTTGAGTTTGAGTTGCTTGGTGGGCTTGAATGGCTGTTAGAGTTTGTTGTTGAGAAACCAGGGATAATTTTAGATTTTCCATAGATCTCTGAATTTGATCACCAAATTCCTTGAACGCTGCACTGGTGACAAATTCAGAAGAGGTAACCGGTGCATCTCCAACACATAGAGCCCCTTGTCTCTCGCGTTCAGAGAGGCCCTCTTTCACACCTGTTTCGACGTTGAGTGTGGAGGGACTTCCAACCTGTCTTCGAGGGTTGTTATATACAGGCACCTCTTTGGTTGTTCTGAAAGGTTCAGCTCCCGATCATCAGAGGATGGGGAGTTGAACACAATGTGCTTACCTTTAGGAAGGGTAAAGACCCCGGTAAGTGGTGCATCCTGTGAATGTAACCCCTCTGATAGGATTTCATCAGCATCTAAACTAACAGAGGGCATGGACGTACCCCTATGACATCGTTGGTAATGAAGACATCAATGTTCTGTGTGGGTGGTGGCGAGTTCTGGGCAAATGGAACTCTTATATTTTCATCATCACCCTATTGAGAGGATGATGAGAATGAGGTGGATTCCTCTGATGTGCGTGATTCAGAGGAAAAAAGAATTCCCTTTGATCGGTTTGGCTGTTGGTGGTTTGGACTGGGTTGTCCTTTTTCAATGAGAGTAGATGTGTTGACATCTACCTCAGGAGATGTGGGTACCCGTGGGGATCTTGGAGAGATTCGCTCAAATGTGTCTCTATGGACATCTTCTGTACCCTCTTGCTTTAAGAGGTCGGGATGTGTCAAAACTCTCTGGTGGTCACTCGAATTCTTTTCAATCTCAGTCTCACTTGACCTTTCACTGTCTAATCTGGGCTCTAAGTGCTCTAGGGTAGATACTCTCTGTTCTGAGAATACCATAGAGCGTTTATAGGATATGAGAGTAAGAGAGGTTGAAAGAATAAGATCTAGCATGTACATGGAGAGGTCTCTGGATGCAGGATAACCGTTGTTGTCAATTGTTGGCTTGTGAGAGCTCATTGAAGCTATTTTGCAGAAAGGCTGAAGCAGAGGAGCTTTCAACGCACCAATAGCTGGGAAGGTAAATAGTGATAGAAAGCGTGGGAACATTAAAGCAGGAAGTGGTTTCCCTTGGCTCTGGAGGGAAACTTTGGTTTGAACAGCAGCTCATTTCTTGGAAGATAAGGCTTGTGTAGTCCAAAGGTCTGTTAAAGAACATCCCATACATGATTGTGAAAACATTCTTATAGGCTTGATCGAGAGACCCAATTTTGCAGGTGAGGTTCTTATTCAGAATGGAGACTAGGACATTCCACATTGGGGGCAACTTATTTGTTTTGAACTCAGATAGCCTATGGAGGTGTTCATTGTAACCTAAGAAGCGAATAAAGGCCAGTAGAGCTTCTGGTGTGGGATTAGGTTCTTGGTCAGGGTTGGGAACTTTTTGACCTTCAGCTTCAATGTAGGGTTGAGGAAGATGAAAATACCTTGCTATGTTCTTGCGGGTAATTGGTATTTGGACGACAGTTTCAGGTTCAGTGGGATGTCCAAAGGTTCCAATTAGGGTATTGTCATCCTTGATGAACATAGTTTGCCAGACCTCTTGCACATAAATTTTAGGAACATTTGGATTTGTCAAGATTAGGGTTCGGTTCAGGGAATGGTTTTGCAGGAACTCAATCATGATCCTAAAATCAGATAGACAAGTGTTGGGATCGAGAAGAACTTGAATATTGTTGGGTTTCAATGGTAGCTTGACAACTGGAGCACTATCAGCTGTTGAATTGACCAAGTTACCGTCGTCGTTTTGGGTATTAGGATTTGCAACAGGAGACGCCATTGATGAAGAAAGCTTTAGAGAGAATAAGACTCCGATTGAGAAGTATTCAGATTCTTGAGGAATATGATGAAGCACAGTACTGGTAAATTCTCAAATCGAGGTTTATATATGAGAGAGAGAGAGAGAGTAATCGAGTGATTTTTGAATGGGAAGGGTTTTAATTTGGGGACTAACAAAAACGGTTCGTGTTTGCTGAGGTAAGCGCGCAGGCGTGTCAACATGCAATGGCACGATGGATGACACGTGTAAAGGAAAACTGACAAATGAAAAGGTTTAGCGCCTAAACCGATTGAGTATTCCCTTCTCAAAAAAATTAAAAGGAAATAATTAAAAGAAAATTACAATTAAACAACCAGATAAACTGTTGATTAAAAAATAATTTTAAATGAAGTAATTCCTTTAAAAAAAATTGAAAATTAGACATTTGGATAGAAAACTTATTTGCACCAAATGAAAGTTTAATATTCGAAGCCAAGTATTTAGTTGAGAAATTAAAAAATTATAAGAAAATTTTAAGTAACCTTGAAGGAAAAAGTTAAATAAAATAGGCTTATTAAAGAAAATTTCAAAAAAAATACAAAGGTGGAGAATATCTGGTCATAGAAAACAATTTTGACCATGAATGTCAAAGAACATCTTTTCAGAAGAATTTAAGTTGAATTATGAAACGTCTTTGTAACCTTGACGGCAAGAGTTAGTCAGAAGAAACAAATTCAAAGAAAATTATTAAGTCAAGAGAGGTTCAGAAGATAGCTAACAGATGTTAGATTTGACGTGCTCCCCCTTGAACATGTAAGGTATTACATTATGCTTCCCCTCAAAATTTCATTCTGCTCCCCCTCAAAAATTGCATTCTGCTCCCCCCTTGCAATGATAGGAGTTGCGCCCTTTCTGATGCCACTTGGATCACAAATGTGAGATTTATTCAATGAAGAACAAAGGTGTCCAAAGGCTTTTGAGTGCCTCTGAATTAAATCATCAGAGGTGACTAGAGGCTTCTGGAAGTTTCTGGTATGTGCGAAACAATATATATGTACAGAAATAAGTAATTTTAACAGAATTCTATGAAGAGCAAAGAATTAAGTAAAATTACATATTTAACATGCCCAACTTGCTGACTAGGAAATTGAATCGTGTCTCATCCAGAGCTTTTGTGAAAATGTCAGCAAGTTGAAAATCAGTAGAGACTAAATACATTTCGATTGTGCCTTTCTCTACATGATCTTTAGTGAAATGATACCTAACATCGATGTGCTTGGTTTTTGAGTGCTGAACTGGATTTTCAGTAATGGCGACAGCACTCTCTGAACCAGAGACCAAGTGATGGAGATCTCTTGAGATATCTAAAAATTCGTTTAACAGCAGCCAAATGCGATTCTTTAGGATTCGCTTGATAGCGAGCACAGAGGCAAGTGGCAAACATAATATATGGTCTACTTGCAGTCAGATACAGAAGTCATCCAATCATACCTCTATAACCCGTAACATCCACTGAGTTCCCAGAAGGATCAGGGCCTAGTTTCGTGTTGGTAGGGATAGGAGTTTTCATTGGTGTGGAATTTTGAAGATGAAATTTCTTAAGCGTGTCAGAAACATTCTTAGCTTGATTTATAAAGATGCAGAGGCATTTTGTTTAACCTGGAGTCCTAGAAAGAACGTTAGTTCTCCCATCATACTCATTTCAAATTCTTGTTCCATCAATTTAGAAACAGATCAACTTCTGATTGATGAGTAAAACCAAAGATTATGTCATCCACATAGATTTGAACAACAGTTAGCATACCTTTCCCTATTTTGATGAATAGGGTTGTATCGATTTTACCTTTATCATAACCTTTACTGATCAGAAACGTAGATAGGCGGTCGTGCCATGCTCCAGGTGCTTGTTTAAGACCGTATAAACCTTTGTCGAGAAGATAGACATACTCTAGATGTTTAGCATCTTTAAAACCAGCAGGTTGTTCGGCATACACTTCTTCTTTGAGATACCCATTCAGAAATGCACATTTAACATCCATTTGATATACTTTAAAGTTTTTGTACGCAGAGAAAGCCAGAAATAGTCGTATCGCCTCGAGTCTTGCTACAGGGGCAAAGGTTTCATCGTAATCAATTTCTTCTTCTTGACAATACCCCTTAGCAACCAGTCGAGCTTTGTTTCTGATCACTATTTTGTCTTCGTCTTTCTTCTTTCTGAAGACCCACTTAGTAGCAATAGCTACTTTGTTCTTTGGTAAAGGAACTAGGTTCCAGACTTCGTTTCGTTCAAATTGTAGCAGTTCTTCTTGCATAGCGGTTACCCAGCTAGGTTCTTGCAAGGCTTCATGAACATGTTTTGGTTCGATCATGCTAAGAAAATTTACAAAGAAAGCTTCATTTACAGTAGCAGATCTTGTCTTAACACCTTCAGAGGGACTGCCAATTATGAGATCTGGGGTGTGTGACTTAGTCCATCTCGTCATCCGAGATTGAGATACTGGTTGAGCGTGAACTTCTGTTTCAGATGATGGAAGAACCTCTTCTTGAAAGGATTCGGAAACAGGAGGATCATCTACAATCTCCCTTTCAGATGAAGGCACATAAGTGACTTCTGGACAGTTATTAGATGAAAAAGGAAGGACAGAGGGGTCGGATGAGCTCTCATCAGGTGATTCAGGACCAAAGAGTGTAATTCCAGAAGCCGGGAGAACTTCAGGAATACTTAAAGATGGATTGGTAGGGCTTTGCTCTGCCAATATTTCTCCGCCCATAAAATCTTGAAAGATAACATCTATTTCAGATTCTCTGGTACCTGAGAGATAATCAGTTGTTACTATGTTAAGTTTAAGTTCAGAAGTAGAATACTCAGAAGTTAATTGAGTTTGATCGTCAAAATCGATGTTAATGCTTTCCATTATAGTCATAGTTCGTAAATTAAAAACTCTAAATGCATTTGATGTTAACGAGTATCCTAAGAATTTAGCTTCATCTGATTTTTTGTCAAACTTGCCAAGTTTTTCGCTGTCATTTAAAATAAAACACCTGCAACCAAAAATATGAAAGAATTTGACACAGGGTTTTCGATTATTAATAAGCTCATAAGAGGTTTTGAGATGCCTCTTGACAATAATAGAACGATTCTGGGTAAAACACGCAGTGGCTACAGCTTCAGCCCAGAAATGAATGGGAAGTCCAAAGGCTGCAAGCATCGTTCTGGCAGCTTCCACCAATGTTCTATTGCGTCGTTCTACTGCACCATTTTGTTGAGGAATGCGCACATCAGAGAAGTTCTGTGTCATTCCATTTTCAACAAGGTAAGCTTCAAGCTTGGCATTCTTGAACTCAGTACCGTTGTAATTTGTTAGATGTGAATCCATTGGTGTAAAAGAACTTGAATTTTGTTCATCATATTTTATAATACAATTGGCATTTCTGATTTCTGTCTAACGAATGCGATCCATGTACACCTGTAAAATTCATCAATAAACAACAGTATATACTTTTTACCAGATAGACTTTGAATTGCTATGGGACCACAGAGGTCGACATGTAACAATTGCAAAGGTCTAGTACAAGAATGATCACTTTTTGTTTTATGAGATGCTCGTTTTATTTTGCCCATTTCACATGCAGGGCAAAGATGATCTTTTTGAAAGTGAACTTCTGGAAGACCAGCAAGATTATCAAAATTTAAGTGAGACATTTTGTGATGCCATAACCATGCAACTTCGCTCTTTCTAGAGATAAGACAGAGGGTTTCTTTACCGTCCTTTGATGTGAAGTTCATCATATACAAATTACCTTTTATGTCTGCTCTCCAGAGTTCTTCACCTACCTTTGAAAACAAGTAACAATGCTTTTCATCAAATACAACGAGTAATTTAGAATCACAAAGCTGACTTACACTCAGCAGGTTATGTTTCAGTCCAGAAACATGAGCTACTTTTGATAAGGTAATATTACCTTCTTGTAATGTACCATAGCCTTTTATTTGACCTTTACCGTTGTCTCCAAACATTACAGCTCCACCACATTTGTCTTTGAATTGGGAGAATAAGTTTTTTGATCCAGTCATGTGCCTCGAACATCCAGAGTCAAGATACAAGATGTGCACACGCTGCTTCTGCAATCACAGTCAGAGTTTTTTAGGTACCCATCTCATAATGGGTCCTTTAATGTTAGTTTTAGATTTTTCACTCTTTTTATCTTGCACATGATGTGATTTAACAGGATTTAAAGGTTTGATCTTTATTCTTGCTGGTTGTTTGTTTTTCTTTTGTTTAGTCCTGTCATATGAGATATTATCATAAAGACGATCAGAGGGCCTCGAGAAAAATTCCTTTAATTTTAAGAATAACGAAAAACATTCAGAATTCTGAGACATCAAAGAGTGCATTGAATTTTCATTAGAATAATGATAATTACAATTCTTCTTATTTTTGTCTATACTAGTATCAATAGTTCTATTAAACTTCTTAGCTAGGCTAGACTTATGCTTAGAATCATAAGTGTTCTTCTGTTGAGACTTCCTCTGATAAACCTTCTCAGGAGTTTTCTGAATTACTGAAACAGAAGCAGAAAGATTAGATTTCCATTTGCCTTTTTGAGCAGAAGTAAACTTTGGATAACATGATTGAGCTGATTTTTGCTGAACAAAACATTTCTTTTTAAGACTTTCCTCCTTCTCAAGTTCAAGACAAGATTTGGCCTTAAGACACATCCCAATGAAGTCTGGATGAATGGACACTGGTTTTCTCTGTCCTGTTGGAGGAAAAGAGAATGTTGGTATTCCACTTGGATGTTTTTCAATATTCAGACCAGAGGCTCTGATTTCTAGAGGTTCATTAGTAAATAAGAAACGAGCTTCCTCATTCTTAGTTACTTCTGGAACCTTTTTGTACTCAGAAGGTAGTTGATTTTCTAAAGTTGAGAGATAATTTTCTGAGGTAAAGAAATCATCATCTTGATCATCATTTTCCCATGGATATGTAATCGTTTCAAAATAGTCTTGAGATTCAGAAAGATTTAGGTCTACAAAAGAACACGGGAATATCTCTGGATTGTTTTCTGAAGAGATTTTCTAAACATTTTCTTCAAGTTTAAAGCATTTATCCAGAGTGGGTAGAATATCTTTTTCAAAGCTTAGACATAGTTCTTCTTCTGCTTGTGAAGGAATAAATACATCCGCTTTTGGATTCAAAGTCATATGAAAGCTTGAGCCAAATTTGAAAATGTCGCCTTTCTTCTGAATTTTATTCAGATCAACACTTGTTTTTCCAGAAGAATACTCGATGTTTTAAACTTGAGTTTTCGTTGATGACGACCATTTTCTATTTTTGATTTTTTAAAAATAGACTGTTCATATAAAATTGGAAACACATGCTTCTGTTCTTGTCCTATACAGAAAACAGATTTCAGAGTTGATCTTTTCTCACATGTGTAGGGATCGAGATCCTCGAAACCAAGTCCGAATCTTCCTACTTGTGTATCTATCTTGTCATGAACTTTCTGAGCATCTAGATATGTTTTGATCTGTAGCTTTGCCTTTTGAAGTTCAATATGTAAAAATTCACTTTCCTTTTGGAAATAGTTTTTAAGTGCAACGGAATTTAGTATGTCACTTTCTTTAGCACTAATCTCCTTTTCTTTGTTTTCCAAAAGTTTGTTTAAGTTCAATTTCTCTTCCTTGAACTTAACTTCTGTATTTTTTAAATTTTTTGAAATCTTCTCATTTTCAGCATTGAGTTCCAATTTTTCTTCAGCTAGAAGATCCATTTCTCTTTGATAAATCTCTCTCTCTCTCTCTCTCTTTGAGTTTCAGAGAGAGTTTTTTCACTTGTTTTTGCAGTTTCTTTTCAACTGTAAGCTTTTGCTTAAGTTCTTCAAAATTAATAGATATTTCCAAAATGGTGTTCTCAAGTTCAGATGTGTCAGATAGAGTACTTACAGGTGTTTCAGATGGCTGATATTCTGATTCATTTGTTATGGCCATTCCGCAGAACATTGCTTCATCACCACTTGACTCATCTCCTAGCCAGTTTTCTTTTTCTGCAAAGTGAGCTCTTTCATCGACATTATACTTATATTTATTCTGGTAGTACATTTTGTCTTTGTTCAGAGTTCCCCTGCAATCTTTTGAATAGTGCCCTGCCTTGCCACATCTATAGCACACATTCTTCTTTTTCTTTAACTCCTCTTCCTTCTTCTCTGCCTCAGTCTTCTCAGATCTCTGTATTTCTTGACGACGTGCATAATTAGGAGTAGGGCGATCAAACCTTTTGCTTCCTTGAAAGGATCTATTACCAAACCTCTTTGTGAATTGTTTGGTAATAAGTGCCAATGAATCAGCAAAGGCTTTGATTTCATCATCAGAGTCAGAATCATCCTCTAGAGTTGCTTCTGACACGAGAGCCTTATTTTTTCCTTTCTTCTTGACTTCCTTACTTCTTCTGACTGATCCTCTCGTTTTAGAAATCAGAGCCAGAGGTCCACCGATAGTGGTTTTTTTCTGAACAACCTCTTTCTCGTGAGCTAGTAGAGTACCAAAAACATCATGTAGGGATCATTGTTCCAAATCCTGATTGGCTTGCAGAGACATCGAGAGATTTGACCATTCAGGATTTTATCGTTTGAGAAATAAGACAATATTGTCTTCTTTAGATCTGATGATGTCACATCTTTTACATAGATTTATCAGAGTGTTAAATCTATGAAAAGTTTGTTCCAGAGATTCTTCAGGAATGGCCTGGAAACTGTTATATTCATTCAGAGCTTGGGCTCTTCTGTTTTTCTACATTTTTGCACCTCCTTCCAGAATGTTTTCCAGTTGATCTCATAGTTCTTTGGCACTTTCACAAGAATTCAGAGATTGAAAAATCTCATTTAAAATTGCCATGATTAAGAGACTTTTAGCCTTTCTGGACAATTCCACATTTGCCTTCTCTGCATCAGACCAACTATCCCTTGATTTTGGAACATGCCTTGCAGGGACCTCATCAGTAACCGCAGTAGCAGGAACCCTAGGAATAATTGTCATTGGAACGAATGGACCATTTTGAACATTAGGATACAGTTCAACATCCAATCCTTCATAGAAGTTTATCATATGGATCTTCCATTGTGGATATTCATCACGTATTAGAGTAGGAGGTTTGGTCAGAGAACCAGAAGTATATACAACATTCAGATTAGTATATACTGAAGATTTATTGATATTTGGAGTAAACAAATTTCAAATTGATTGAAATAAAACTATATTCTTACTAATCTCAGATTTAAGCAAAAATTACCACATATTTAGAGAAAATTGTAATGAAATTAGCAAAATCTCGTAAAACAGGGTAGAATGAAGAACAAGAGCTTAAAACTGAAAAATACTGTAAATAGAAAGGCGATTTCTCCAAATGGAAGAGATCTAATAATCAACAGATTGATTATCAGGCCCTGATACCAATTGTTGGAACCCAGATTCCTTTATAACAATTAATCGATAGATCAAAATAAGTAATTATGAGCGGAAGCAAACAGATCTATGATAAACAGTAAAACTAGTAAGAACAGCATTGAAGAACAAACGTAATTCGTATTGAATTGCTTTTAATGATAATCAACAGTGCGTACAATTTTACTCTCAAATCTGTGTATTTCAAAATCAAGCAATTACAATCAGTGAAAGAGCTATTTATACGATTACAAACATGAAAGTCAACTATCTAGCCTATTAAAACTTGACACGTAAGCAAGTGAATAACAAACTTAGTTACACACGGAGGATGTGCTTGCCAGGTCATCAGATGTGCATATACTTGCATAATTCTGAATCATACTTCTTTGAAATGGAGGTCTAACATCATGTTTGGCAAAAAATAAGTCTGCCTCTTAATGGTTCCAAAACCATTTGAATCATTTTGTATGATGGACCTCTCTTAACCATTAATAGCCTTGATTACGTCCGGGACAATTATCAAACAATTATATTTCATTTTGCATTATATCATAAGGGCCTCTTAATCATTCTGACCACTTAATCATTCTGCATCAAATGATTCAGCAACTGCAAAACAACCCCTAATGCTTAGAAGATTTTATTTTAGTCATTCTATGAAGGCAACATGTCATAATGTTGTTAGCCATTAGTCAGTACACCAAAGCAAGGTTATTGAGGGACCTTTCTCTTGTTTATACTCAGATAGCAGTGACTTATTTTTGGTCATGTGCCTGAAGCAGCCACTATCCATGTACCAGATTCTCTTAAAGTCCTACAGTCACAAAGAAGATTAATTGTGTTTTGGTACCCATTGTTTTGCTAGGCCGTGCAAGGTTAGAAGAAATCTCGGTGGTCTTTTCCTTTTTCACCATAGATGATCTATTAGCATAGGAGTCTGTTGCCTCAGGATTTGGACAGTCATAGGTATCATGAGAAGAGCTACCATATGCATAGCATTTGCTATAGTTAAAACGAACCACATGTCTATAGGCATAATATTTAGTAACACGGGGGGTAAAAAGAACCAACACCTAGAAACCTTTCTCTATAGATACTTGAGAGTACATGGCTTCTTTATTTTCATACAAGTTAATTCAATCTCCAGTCTACGTCCAAAAACCTTCTTAATAAAGGAATGTGTAGTTTTAACGTTGCTAAATGAGGATTGGTTAGCTGAAGGGTTCGGAAAAGGTTTCTACATCTAACCATTCTTGCCAGACTTGGGTTTGCAGGTGTAAAGAATATATTAGTTCTCAGGTATAGAAATAGATTTTCATGAGTTTTTGAGACTCCTATGAGTCTTTCCAGTCTTAAAGGAACTGGAGGGTTGAGGATCTGTAGAAGAACACTACAAGTTGTTAGAGATATCATAATAGCTTCAAAAGGCACTGGGTTCTGAAGATATAAAGATCTGAAGAATGAAGATTCAGAACTCAGAAGAAAACACAAAAGCCTAAGACATAACTTCTGAAGTGTCAACTTCAGAAGTTCTGAAGATATTCTGAAGAGGTTCTGAAGAAGTTCTGAAGACACTTCTGAAGAAGATCTGAAGAAGTTCAGAACCTGTTCTGAACTTGTCTGTGATATTTGTACTGTTACTTTAGTCTTTCTATTTCTAGTATAAATAGATAGTTTGTTAGATAGTTACAACTAACGTTTCCATAAGCCTTGTAAAGACATATTTTGTAATACTGTTCATCCTATCAATACATACAACATTTGGCTATCATATTACTGTTCAAATCTTTCCATATATTGATATCTTAAATGTTTGGGTCCTATCAATTGGTATCAGAGCCAATTCATCTATTCTTGAAAGATTTGTGAAAGAACTTGTCAGATCTGACAGTTCTTGGTGTTCTTGATCTACAAAATTCAAATTCAACTCAGGTGAATTCTCGATCTATTAACAATCAAAGATGTCTAAAGAAATAGTCTCAATCGGATCTGAAACGAAACCACCAACTCTCTTCTTGGGAGAATATCATCAATGGAGAATCAGGATGATTCAATTCTTGGATAACATAGATGAAGCCTTAATGCAATCAATCACAAATGGCCCACTAGAGGTATTTGTTGAGATTCCAGTTGTCCCCAGAACTAAATCCACTCCTGAAATCCCTGCATCAAGAATTAAAAAGAGTCCTGGAATGTATAATCCAGCAAAAAAGGCTCAAATGAAAGTTGATAGAAGAGCATTGACCTTACTCACTATGGCAATTCCTAATGAAATATTCAATAGGGTTGATAGTTTAACTTCAGCCAAAGCCATGTGGGATGAAGTGGAAGCTCAGATGCAAGGAAGCACAGAGGCTCAAGCACAGAGATTAAATATCTGTGTAGGAACATATGAAAACTTCAGATACAAAGAAATTGAATCTATCACTGATACATATCATAGATTCAACAACATTCTGAATGATATGAGAAGAAATGGTGTTCAGAAATCAAATTCTGAGATAAATAATAAATTTCTGAACAATCTAGGAAATGAATGGTAAAATTTTCAGATAATATGGTAACTAGGAACTTGTCCAGAAAGACTGTTCATGATGTCTATGGCATCTTATTCCAACAAGAGGACAAGATCAAAGTTAGGCAACATGAACAAAAGAAGACAAATGAAACAGTTGCCCTTCTGAGCAAGAACTACAATAATTCTCTGACCATGGCTACTAAGAAAGTTTGTGAGATTCCAGAGACAACTGTTTGTGATGGGGATGAATCAGATGAGGAGCTGAAAAGCATTTCTGATAATATTGCTTTTATGACAAAGCAATTCAAACAAAGATACAATCAAAAATATCAGAATAAACCTGGATCTGATGTTGGACCTAAGAAAGGTCAAGAAGTTGGTCAATCTGAAACATTTGAACCAGCAAGGTGCTTCAACTGTGGAAAGCCTGGACATTATGCAAGACAATGCAAGATGCCAAAAGCCAAGAATTCAGGCTACTATGAGAAGAAGCATCTGTTAGCTAAGAAAAAAGATCTTAATCCTGCTCTAGTGACCAAGTATGAAGAGGACTGGTTAAACTGGAGTGATGGAGATGATGATGAAGAAGTTGCTCACTATGCAATCAATTGCTATATGTGTCAAATGGATCCAGAAAAGGACAAACAAGACACTGAGGTATCTTCTTCGTCTTTTGAATTAAATTCTGAAATAAACTACTCTTCTGAACAAAATTCTGAACATAACACTGTAAATTCTGAAATGAAAAATCAATTTCAAAACATGTTTTCTGAATTTGAAATACTCAGAAACATAATCAAAGGTGAAAGAATTTTGGTCAATCAATTCATGGCTGAAAGTCAAATATATAAAGAAAATTGTCAAGCAGCTGAACAGATTCTTGAAAAAGTTTCTGAAGAAAAACTTGTTTTAAAAGAAAAAATGGATAGTTTACAAAAGGAAGTAATTAATGAGAAATTTGAAAAGGAAATTCTAAATGTTAAGATGAATTTTCTGAATCAAGAGAGACTTGATCTTTATAAAGATATTAAGGAATTAGAAGATTTAAATTTCAAAAGATGACAAACTGAACAAACTCTGAACATTTTAACTAGTCAGGCTCAGAACTCAAAATTTTACAATATAAAAGCAGGTTTAGGATATAATGACAGTCAAATATTAAAAAAGGCACCTGCAAACTTGTATGATTATTCTAAAATGAAAATTTTCAATGAATCAAATACAGGTGTCATTTCTAAACCTGTGAAGTATTCTTTGCCTGAAAGAATACCGTTTATAAAATCAGAGACTTTGTTTTCAGAAGAAACCCTCTTAAAACTGATGAACCAGAGATAATCTCTGAAACATAAGAAATAAATATAAGTTCAAATATTTGTGAATCTTCTGAATCAAATATTATTTCTGAAGAAAAATCTGAAGTAATTGTTAAGTCTGAAATAATTTCAGAAGATACTTCTGATAATAAATCAGAACATGAAGAAAGATATGATGAATTCTCAGAAATTGACTCTTTAGAAGATGTTGATGAGAATCCCAATATATTTTTTGATAATTCTGATGATGAGTCTACAACAACAAAAAATTCAAATATTTTTGCAACTAGTATGACTCAAAATAAATTTTCAGATCTAATAAATGCTTCTGATTCAGAAGATGATGATGATCATAGGGTGCAAGTGATTAATAAAAATGGCTATTTGGTTTATAAATCACAATCTTGTATGACTGAAGGAGAAATACTAAAATCTGAAGCTTCAAAGATACCTTCAGAAATGTTTGGTCCTATGTTTATCAGAATTCATATTTTTCTCCTACTAATACAAACATTTTATTGACTTCAACACCATGTTCAGTAACATCTTCTGACTTCAACACCAGAGTTAAAAATTTTGAACAAGGACAATCCTCAAATTCTCTCTCTGAAGTTCAGAAAATTAACTCAAATTCTGAAAATAAACATAAAGTGAACAAAAGAATTTCTTATACTAATCCTCATTTCTTATCTTTTACAGAGCTATCCACTTTAGTATGGAGAAAGAAAGATGAAAGACTGTCAAAGAATGACAAATTAGATAGTTTTTCATTTTTAAAGAAGAATGATGTACCTAAATCAAAGAAAGTGAATAAAAGAATTTTTGTTGAAAAATCAAATGTTATTGATTCTTATATATCTAATGATGTTGTAAATACACTAAAGAAAGATAAATCTCAAAGTTCTGAACAAACTTCTGAATTGAAAAATCTGAAGAAAAAGTTCAGAACTTCAAATTTTATTACTAATCTCAAAGGACCCATTCTGAAATGGGTACCTAAAACTCAATAATCTCTTTTGCAGATATGTCATGTATGGGTCTTAGATTCTGGATGTTCAAGACACATGACACCTTTCAAAGAACTACTAACTGATTATCATGAAAGATATGGAGGAACTGTTAGCTTTGGAAATAATGCAAAGGGATATGTAAGAGGATATGGCACTTTCATTAAAGGAGATGTGAAAGTAATGAAAGTTTTCTATGTTGAGGGACTAAGATATAATCTTTTCAGTATTAGTTAATTCTGTGACAAATACTGGAAGGTTAATTTTGACATAAATTACTGTCATGTTCTGAGTACAGCAAACAAAAATGAATTAACTGCTTATAGAAATGGAGATATCTACACAGCAACATTCACTGCAACTGGTGAACTACAAGGTGTATGTTATATGTCTACATCAATGAAAAATGATAGTTGGCTTTGGCACAGAAGAATGTCACATCTGAACTTCAAAGCCATTTCTGAACTAGGCAAACATCAATCTGTAAGAGGACTACCAAAGATCAAGTTTGAAAAGAACTCTCTTTGTTCTGCGTGCGAACTAGGGAAGATCAAAAGAAGTTCTCATCCTCTGAAAATGCTATCTTCATGCAAAGCTCCACTAGAAATGCTACATATGGATTTGTGTGGACCAATGAAGACTCAAAGCATGGGGGGAAAGAAATACATCCTTGTCATAGTAGATGAATATACAAGATAGACTTGGATTAAATTTCTGAAACTCAAATCTGATACTGAACGACTTATACCTTTTCTGAAGAAAATTCAAGTTCTTCTTCAACTCCCAATTCAAAAGATCAGAAGTGACAATGGAACAGAATTCACAAATTCTACACTTCAGAACTTTTTGGAATCTGTTGGAATTTCACATAATTTTTCCGCTGCAAGAACTCCTCAACAGAATGGGGTGGTTGAAAGAAAGAATAAAACTTTGGTAGAGGCTGCAAGAACCATGCTTGCATATTCAGAACTTCCTCTTTCTCTTTGGGCAGAAGCTATTGCTACTGCATGTTTTACTCAGAACAGGACCTTTCTAAACAGAAAATTTCTTAAATCTCCTTATGAAATGTTAAAACAAAGAAAACCCTCTATTGATTATTTTAAAATCTTTGGTTGCAGGTGTTTTCTAAAGAATGATACTCAGCATCTTGACAAATTTGCACCTAAAGGTGTAGCTGGTATCTTTATTGGCTATTCTCAAAGATCCAAAGCTTATAGACTACTCATTAAAGGAACTCAAAGGATCATTGAGACTACAAATGTCAGATTTCATGAGCCAACATTGACTTCTGAACAAAACAGTTCAGAACTCGCACATAAACCAACTTCTGAAAGTTTGGACTCAGAACATAATCAGACAAACTCAACTTCTGAATCTCAAACTTTACTTAAAACAAATTTAGACAACTTATGTCAAGACTTATTTGATATTTCTGTAAATGTTTCGGCAGATTATCAAAATCCTTCTCTCATTAGAAGCACAAATGATCAAAACATTTCAGAAATACAAATTACAAGCACATCAGCACCACAAATCTCAACCTCAAATTCAGAACTTCTACTTTCTGAAAATGTACATCCAACTTCTGAACCAGTTCAAGTTACTTCTGAACAAGTCCAAGTTATTTATGAACCAGTTTCAGATACTTCTGCACATGTACATCAAAGTTCTGAACCTATTCAGAATTTTCCTTTTGAAGGGGAGACTTCAGATTTACATTCAGTTATCAATCATGATACTGAAACTCAAGCAATTGTTGATGATTATGATTCTCTGAACAATGTTTCTTCTATTCAACCATTGCCAAATTTGAACAAATGGACATCAAGTCATCCAGTGCATCAAATTATTGGAGATACATCAAAAGGTGTTCAAACAAGATCTACAACAACAAATGAATGTCTGTATGTTAATTTTTTAAGCAGTATGGAACCCAAGATCCAGACTGTATTTTAGCCATGCAAGATGAGTTAAATCAATTTGAAAGAAATAAAGTCTGGAGATTGGTACCAAAACCAAAAGGTAAATCTATCATTGGCACGAAATGGGTATTCAGAAATAAAAAGGATGAAAATGGTATTGTTGTAAGAAACAAGGCAAGGCTTGTAGCTAAGGGGTATTGTCAACAAGAAGAAATTGATTATGATGAAACCTTTGCTCCTGTTGCTAGATTAGAAGCCATTAGAATATATCTTGCATATGCTGCTCACAAAAACATGAAGGTGTTTCAAATGGATGTGAAATGTGCATTTCTGAATGGTATTTTACATGAAGAAGTGTATGTTGAACAACCAGAAGGCTTTGTAAACAAAGAATTTCCAGATCATGTCTACATTTTAGACAAAGCCTTATAGGGACTTAAACAAGCACCAAGAGCATGGTATGATACTCTTACAACTTTTCTTCTGAATTCAAAATTCAAAAGAGGTACTGTTGATACAACTTTATTTCTGAAAAAGGAAGGTGATGATATGATATTGATACAAATATATGTAGATGACATTATATTTGCCTCTACTAATCCAACATTTTGTAGAAATTTTGAGAAAATCATGCAAACTGAATTTGAAATGAGTATGATGGGAGAGTTGACATTTTTCCTTAGTCTTCAAGTTAAACAACTTCCCACTGGCATATTCATTAATCAATCTAAGTATGTCTCAGATTTACTTAAGAAGTTTGACATGACTGATTGTTCAAGTATTCAAACTCCAATGGCCACTGCAACTAAGTTAGAACCTGATCTAAATGGAAAATTTGTTGATCAGAAAAAGTACAGAGGTATAATTGGATCTTTGCTTTACTTAACTGCTAGTAGACCAGATATAATGTTTGCTACATGTATTTGTGCTAGATATCAAGCAAATCCTAAGGGATCACACCTTTTAGCTGCAAAAAGAATCCTTAGATATCTCAAAGGTTATCCTTCATTGGGACTTTGGTATCCTAAGGATTCTAGTTTTGAACTAACAGCATTTACATATGCAGATCATGGTGGTTGCAAATTAGACAGGAAAAGCACTTCTGGATCATGTCAGTTTCTGGGTGATAGACTGGTTAGCTGGTCTTCAAATAACCAAAATTGTGTTTCTACTTCTACAGCAGAAGCTGAGTATGTAGCAGCTGCAATCTGTTGCTCACAAGTGATCTGGATGCAAATTCAACTCAAAGACTATGGTTACATTTTCAAAAATATTTCCTTGTATTGTGATTCAAAGAGTGTCATAGCCATCACTGCTAATCCTGTTCAGCATTCAAAGACCAAGCACATTGATGTAAGATATCATTTTATCAAAGATCATGTGGAAAAAGGTAATATTGAAATGTTTTTTGTTCAGACAGATTATCAGTTAGCTGATTTATTTACCAAAGCTCTTGATGAAAAACGTTTTAACTTCTTGGTAAGTAAATTGGGCATGATGAATATGTCTATGTAAGTATTAAACATCAACTAAAATTTAGAAGTTATATTTTGAGGTTTCTTATTTCAAATTCTGAATACTTTGGTCTTCAGAAATCTTCTGAAGATGTATATTCAGAAAGTTAATTTTTTTTAAAACTCAGAAGTATACTCCTTTATCTAGCTTGACTGTCTTTCAATATTTTTCAAAATTTTTCATTTCTTTAAATATTCTCTCATTTCTTTGATAAATATACTGTTTAAAGGGGGAGAATCATAGTTGCTAATGATTCAAGGGGGAGTGGTATTAATGTCAAATTTTTGAACTACTATTTCCTACTAATCAGATCTGAATTGCTGATTCAAAGTCTTACACTTCATATCTAAGAAGTATGAACAAACTTCCTTAGACAAAATATTTTACAATTGTTCAAACCTACTTCTGAATTCTCAAAATGATTTCTATTTTTCAGAAGTTTGTATTTTTAAATGATTTTTAGTATTCTAAAGTGATACAAGTTTAGTTCTAAACTAAACTTAAAAGTTCTGAAGTTCCTCTGAATTTTTTCTTTCAGACTTCTGAACTTCTTCTCAGAAGTTCTGAACTATTTCTGAAGTTTTTGAACTTGTTCTCAGAACTTAACTTCCCGTTGATATTTCTTAAGTATCACTTAAGCGTGTGCCACGTGTTTTAATTTCATTGGATATTTCTTAAGCACGTCGTCTAAACGGTTCATTTATCCAACTTAATGATGATTACTACTCTAATCACATTTACTTTTTGGCCACGTGTCCATCAGCGATTATCCAGTCATATAAATCAATGGATTCTTCTTCGTCTTCATTTTTTAGCAATTTTTCACTGAGAAATCTATATGTGATCATTGATCTTATTTCTATTACCAATCCTTGTTCTTCAAACATCATGTATACTTCAAATGCAATGGTTTCTGCTTCCTCAAGCTTCAATGACAGCAATAGATCATCGAGTGATGGTTCATTCAACATCGTGCCTCAAAAATTACTGGTTGGAACAATGGAAATCCCACTGAACAATGATCAAATGGTTCAAGACACAGCCACAACTGCTATAAATCAAGCCAAACCTTCAAACCCTAACCCTAACCCTAACCCGAGAACTGATAAAATTGGGGAAACACAAATTGAACCTATTGAAGTTGTTTCTGAATCAAATGATGGTGATAGTGAATCCCAGGCTCATGCTGCAAGTAGTGATATGTCAAAACTTTATGTCCCTGCTGAGAAACTGCTAGAAATCAAAAGAAATAATTGTGCTTTGAACTTCAAATCGACAAACTTTGCTGATGATCAAATGATTTTGATCGAAATTCTGAAGAAACATCCACTCCGCACTCTACTCTCTAGGAAATTCTCTGTTCCTACTTCTTACCTTCAACAATGGTGGTACTATGCTGAGGTTGATGAATCTGAAGATGAAATCGTGTCCTATGTCCATGCTTACAAGGTATGCATCTCTGTGGATGATATTAGGAGTCTTCACTATCTGTCAAAACCAGATGAGGTTCTTGGGAAAACCTGTTATGATCCAATTCCATCTTCATCAGAAATGATATCAGATTTCATGAGTTTGGAATACTCTGAAAATCTAAGTGCTTTAAGCTCTTTTAGAAGATAGTGTTTACCTCCAATATGGTACTGTTTATTCTCAATTCTGAATACCTGTTTATCTGGGAAAAGTTCAAGTTTGGATCAAGCTTCATCAAATGGGAGGATCATCTTTCATGGCGTTGCATTCAACAAGCATTATGATTATGCTTCCCTTATTTTTGAAGAACTCAAATCTGCTGTTTTGAAGAAGTCCACATTCAACTACATACCATTTCAGAGGTTCTTTCAAACACTTATCAAAGGAGCAATGAAAGCAGTGTCAAAAATCCCTGTTCTAGCACATGAGGTACATGTTCCTATCTTTTCTAAGGACAGTTTAAGACCCCCAAATGCAAAACTTACATTTCCAAATGCAGTTCCACTTCCTTCTCACTTACTTGATCTTGTAACTACACCAAATAGTGAGTATTTAGAATCTATGGGATTACCTCAACCAGTAATTCCTTCCCCTGATTCAAACCAGAGTGGTGATAATGCAAGGGAGTCTAGACTTGTTAGAAGGAGAGGGAAGGTTGTTCAAGGGGGAGAACAACCTCAAAGAGTAAAGAGGAAAAATGAAAATGAGAGAATGGGTAGAAGAGTTAGAAAAAGAATTGAAGAGGGGAGAACACAGGTAAAAGAAAAACAAACCTGTGAACCACATGTTACTAGCCGGACACCCACATCTTCTATCATTCCACATTCTTTGGTGGATGATATTGAAAAAGCCAGTGAGCCCATGGCAAATTTGGTTATCCCCCCCAGCCACTCACCCATCTCTCAACAGAAGGGTGTTTCATCAACACATATGGGGCAAGCAGCTTATAATCCATTAGGACCCCAATTGGAGGTTCCTTTTGTTGAAAATGAAAGATATATGTCCCCCCTTCACCATTCTGAGCACATTGAGTCTGAGGGTCCCCTCAACTTAGAGCCTACTGAACCACTTCATGTGGAATCCATTCACACTAGCACACACCTTCCAGATGTCACTAAGCAAAGTGTTTGTCACATTGCATCAACAACTATAGATATTCCAATTTTTGGATATCAAGGATTAGTTGGAAGACCTGGTGGGGTGAACATCACAAAAGCCCCATTCACATAATCAAATGTGGTTCATGATGTCTCTGTGGCACATACAGGCCAACCTTCTTCTGAAGGACTGCAAACAAGATCATCTGTTGGTCTTGAAACCTTAACCACATCTTCTGAATTCACAGAATTCAAAGATTTCTGTACTTCTGAATTTGCAAAGATTCAGAAGGACATCAAGGAATTGACGGATACAACCAAAAAGGTGATGGAGGATAGGTTGGATAAACATGGGGAGAGTAATGGTTTTCAACTTCAATCATTTAATGATCTGAACTCTTTTAAACAAGCACCTCTGACTGCTTTTTCTGAAGTGGCTTCATCTGTTTCTTCTCTAAAATCTTCTCAGCCTTCTTCTTCATCTGTTCAACTAGCTTTTGCAACAAAGGATGATATTTCTCAGATTCTAAATCAGCTTTCTTCTATTCAAAGTTCTCAGACAGATTTAAGCACAAGATTGTCTGCTCTAGAGTGCAGGGTTCAATCAGATACTTCTAAAAGAGTTCTTGATGATCAGGATCCTGATAATCAAGAGGGGGAGAAAAGACAGAAAGTATCTAAACCAGAAAATGCTGAAAATGTTCAAGTTCAAAGTTCTGAGAAAACTTCTGAAGATGCTCAGAATGTTGGTGAAGCATCCAATAGAGTTTCAAAAGCTATAGAAGATATATTATCAGCAGAACATGAGGGACAAGAGGTAAATGATCATACTTCTGAAGAAATGATAGAAGAAGGGTATGAAACAGAGAAATTATCCTTTGATTCTGAAGGTAATTTAAGGTCAGATAATACAGACATAATTCCAGACTCAAATGAATAAATGCTAAGGGAATACCTTGCATTTGAAGATGTTATTGGAGAGCCAAGTGACCTTTCTGATGTTATTATGTTTGAAGAAGACAGGTCTGGAGCAAATATGGGAGAAAGCTCAGAAGAGATAAAAGACTTAGTAATTTGGAAGCCTCAACAACTTCTGAGTGAAGATTTAGAAGAGCTTCTGAAGGATTGTGGAATATTCTAAATCAATTTTGTTGGGTACATATGTTTCTGAATAAACCAAGAAGTCTGGAGTGTAGACTTTTGGATAACAGATTTTCAGTCTTCATAGATTTTCTTAATCAACCAGATGAATATGTTGAACTTGAAGTTGATCTGAGTCACATGGGAGGAACTGAACTTGCAGATGAAATTCTGATGGTCTACTCTGGAATTGGTTTCAGATATTCCAAAATACTCTAACTCAACTCTGAATTGGTTTCTTACTTATGCCAAGGATTATATTGAAGATTCAGATGTCAAAGAAGAAATCATATATTTGATCAAAGAAAGAGTTCATTTCAGAGAAATTATAAGGAAAAGTTATCCAGCTGGTCACAAAAGAGAAAACAAGATCAGAGGAGCTGATTATATACTTAGTGATACTTATGATTTCCAAATTCACTCAAAGAAACAAGACTTAGAGGAAATTCTGAAGTTTTCTCTGAACATTGAAAGTTTTGAACCAAGTCAGAAGGATAAAGAGAAAGGGAAAGAAGTAATTTCTGAAGCTGTTTCTGAACAGTTGGTTCCTGTAGAGCAAGTATCTGAAGAGGAACAACTGCAAGTTCAAAGAATAGAAGAAAGTGCTTTCACCATGTTTCTTGAATATTTCCATCCAGAAATGTTCATGGAATATGAACAAAAGTTCAACTATATTGATTGTTGGATTCAAAAGTCCTTTGGTTGGAAACAATGGTACTCAGATATCATTAGAAAGATAAGAATCCCAATTAATGAAGCAAGAAAGGAAAGTCCAGTGGTCAAGGTAATTAATGCTGACTTGAAGACAAGACAAAATTACAAGTATGCATTCTTTATAGTTGAAAGACAAAATGGTGAGATTTCTACTTTTTCTAAAGCTGATTTACAGAATGTGAATCTCAGAGATCTTCTCAGAGTTTACAGAAGTCTTTATCCTTTTAATGATTCAATCACCAAGTTCAGAAAATCATTTCCAATTCTCAGAGATGGTTTGTACAGAGAATTTATATGGGCTGCAAAGACTGATTTTCAAATTGCTTATGTTCTGAACAAGAAACAAGTACCAGATATTCCGAATCTGAAGAAGAGTACTTTAGTAATTCCACCTCCAGGTTTCGTTTGCAAATGCTTTGAAGAATTATTATTTGTCAAATTTGAAGAACTCCACAAATGTTGCAATGGAACTCTCATGGCAATCGGAGATCTTTTGGTAAAAACACAAAATAGAAGACCAAAAAATCTGAGCAATGAAGATTGGGAGAAGCACAAGAAGCTTGCAAAAGAGATGGTGAGAATTGTTGAATCATTACTTGAATACAGAAGCTTAATTCTGAAAGATGTTAGAAAAATTCTGAACTTTTGGAAGTATGATCTGAACTTTTAAAGCTAAGGGGGAGATTGTTAGAGATATCATAATAGCTTTAAAAGGCACTGGGTTCTGAAGATATAAAGATCTGAAGAATGAAGATTCAGAACTCAAAAGAAAAGACAAAAGCCTAAGCCATAACTTCTGAAGTGTCAACTTCAGAAGTTCTGAAGATATTCTGAAGAGGTTCTGAAGAAGTTCTGAGACACTTCTGAAGAAGATCTGAAGAAGTTCAGAACATGTTCTGAACTTGTCTATCATATTTGTACTGTTACTTTAGTCTTTCTATTTCTTGTATAAATAGATAGTTTGTTAGATAGTTACAACTAACGTTTCCATAAGTCTTGTAAAGACATATTTTGTAATACTGTTCATCCTATCAATACATACAACATTTGGCTATCATATTACTGTTCAAATCTTTCCATATATTGATATCCTGATTGTTTGGGTCCTATCACAAGTCCTATCTATATAATATAACGATGAATCTAACAACAAATATCAATAATCACATCAATAGGTCTTTAAATCATATGTATATGATATGTGATTCTCTTTCTGCAAGCTCTCTCTCTCTCTAGATCTATACAATTACATTGGTATTTATTACCCTACTCTATACAAAGAGTAAACTACAATTTAGCTCATGTTGAATTTGTTGATTTCAAGCTTTGACTTCCCTATCTTCAATATTGTAATCTCGGATATAATATATTTATACCTAACAATCCCCCCCCCCCCCCCCCTTGTATTCGAGATAACAATTCGGCAAAACAGCTCTAACGATCTCCTTCTTTCATTGAAGACGATCAAACTTTGTCAACAAACAATATTCAACTAAGAAACAATCTTCCACTTTATATAAAAGCAAACTGCATCTGAAAACAAAAAAGCTCCGCTTTATGCAAATCAGAATCTTCAGATCAACTTCTTTAGCCTAAATAAATCATTTAGAGACTTCGGAAGACCTTTTATCAGAAACTTTAACATTCAACAACTAATTTTTAAACTGTAAGGCTCGAAGCTATGAAAATACGTGTACTAAGCTTGTCATTTATATATCATGGGAGTATCAATTTTCTATAAAAACTTCTTCAACCAGCTTGAACTTGAATCTGCTCAATATCTCTTCTACAATCTTTGAATCTAACGGCTTTTCAACCTTAGAATCAACAGATTTAGATTCAAACCTTTTAAACATATGAGTACTTCGTTAATCTCTGTTAACTTTGATTGCTCCCCCTTAACAACAACATTAAATCTATGGATATCTTTTCGCATGTGACTTCATGCGTTTGCATGTGTCTTTAATATAAAATTTCTCCCCCTCATAATGATTAGGAGAATCCTTAGCAGAATGAACAATCAAAGACTAAATAATTGTAGATGTATAAAATAAAACTCTTAGCTCCCCCTCAGATAGATATCTCCGTCAGAACAATCCAGCAGCCTACAATCCTTGACCAACATTTCTTGAGCATCCTCACACAAACCTTCTTCTTCTCTACTTTCGAACAAGAATTTTAACAAACAACAAATATTAGTTTTTCAGATCAAACACAACAAAAACACAAATATACCAAAACTCAGCAACAAATATGGATCAAAATTCAAGATCTACAATTTTTCTCAAGAACACCTCAAGAACACCATGAATAAAAAAAATCAATAAAATGAACTTTATGAATTAAAACTTGAAATCTTTGATTGTTTCATGTCTAAACCCACTTTTCTTGAAAGAACTTACACAAAAACGGATCAAAACAACAACAAATCTCAAAATCACACTCTAAAAATTTCCCTGACTCCATTTTTGAAAAACATGAAAATTTTCAAAAATCTTCAATCTTTGATTCTTGATGAAATTGAAAGATGAAATCAATGAAGAACTTGTTTATGATTATGGAGAAACGCTTTGCAATTAAAAAAAATCCATACCAAACCCGTTTTTGTTCTTAAAAAACTTCAAGAATGTTGAAAAATGGCAAAAATCATCAAAAAAATTCTTCAATTCTTCAATCTTCTGATTTCTGCTCTGATTCCAATTGTAAGTCCTATCTATATCAGATAACGATGAATCTAACAACAAATATCAAGAATCACATCAATGGATCTTTAAATCATATGTATATTGATATGTTATTCTCTCTCTACAAGTTGTCTGTCTCTCTCTAGATCTATACAATATATGAAAGTGACAAATCTCTCAAAACTGTTTTTCATCAAAGTACAATTACATGGGTATTTATACCGCTACTCTATACAAAGATTAAACTACAATTTAGATTGTGTTGACTTTGTTGACTTCAAGCTTTGACTTTCCCATCTTCAATATTGTAATCTCAGATACGATATATTTATACCTAACAAACACTGAGTCGCGGAGACTTTATTGCTAGATGAGACAAACCTTCGAAACTTTGATTTTTACATATCTTTGTTTGTATTATCTTTTTCAAAGGTGTATCCCAAACAAGATTTGACATGCGTAGGAATCTAACAATCTATGAATTTAGTTACTTTTGTTGAAGCTTATCACCACCCTTTCTTGGTGGCTTCCTCAGCTTTCGGTTCAGCAAAAGCTTGTTCTCTTTCATTACTAACTATTTGATTGATTATGTTTGATCACGAAGATCATTTTAAACTTTACTCAATTTCTTTATCTTTATTTGACACTTTTCCAGCTTCACTTGAATCAAAATTTAACCATTCAACTTTAGTTTTGCCATTTATTGCATTACAAAGATCAACAATCAGATAATCAAGAGGTTTTCTCTTAACGACGTTAGATAGAGAGGGATCATCGAAGTCAGGTACCTGAAAGTTTCTGGATGGTTTTGCTAGAGATAGGGATGTGTAGAATGAACCAAACATCTTAACCGAACTGGTCCCATACCGAACGAAACCGTAACGGGTACCGAAATAGACAAATCGGTTCGGTCTTCGGTGCTGTGATTTTCCCATTTTCGGTTTCGGTCCAATTAGTTTCAGTACCGGCTAATACCCGAATTGAACCGAACCGAATGCAACCCAATGGTCACTTTTAATTTTTTATTTCTAGAAAATCATTCCTCTTACCAACCATACTATCTTCCATTTTTGAACCAATATCCGCCTAAAATACTAACAAAATATCGGTTATGATAAAGAGGGAAATACCGGTTAGTCATCTAGAAATATCTCCCATTTTCCTATTTTCGGTTTTGCTTACTTTAAGTTTTTTTTAACATGGGTTAAGTGATTTTGTTTTGTGGTGTTTATGATCAAAAGTGAAAAACCTGTTAGTCGTCTCGAAATGTCTATATACAAACACAAATTTGATACCAGCCGGTTCTAGTCCCGAATTCCCGAAACAGGACCAAAACCGTACCCATACCAAACTAGGGTATCAGGTTCTCAAATTTTTTCAGTAAAAAATTCGGTACCATCGGTTTGATACTGTTCTTAGACCGAGCTCACCCCTAGCTAGAGATGAGGATTGTGGAGGCTTCAGGTTCTTCAGCCTTCACATCTTCAATCATTACTATTAAGCAAATACATGCCACATCATCTTCATTAAAAAGGGACGAGGCTGATGAAGAGTCCACCAAATCATGTTGTTCAACGACTACTCCTAAACCTTTTCGTCGATGAGATTTTAGTCTAGGGTACTCTTCTTTTAGCTTCAAGTACTTGTCATCTTTTGCACGTAGAGTAGAGGGTTTGATGACTTTCTTGGACCAACATATACTAACAAAATGTCATTTTCCCTACTAAATCTAGGAGGTTTGGTAAGAGATTCATTGTTGTAATAGTTTTGAAAATAATATATATGAACACCTGGTGATTAATAAAGACATTGCCCTAGATTGTTTTTAGTTTGTCGAATAATACTTTAGAAAACTGACTGGATGACCTAAAGCGGTTCAGTGTGTAACCTTGTCTACATTAGAAGCAATGATCAAAAAATTGAACTTCCAAGTATACTTAAAGCCTAACTCATAAGTCATGTTACTGAGTACAAGACTTGTTGAAGAAGCCTCTAACAACTCTCTCTCTAAAATACAAGTAGGGTTATATATATTATGTCAAAAGGGTACATTACGATCTTTTTTATTTTCCCCTACATGTATGGACATTACTTTGACGCATTGCTCACTACAAGTCATTTACTGCTAAAGATGGACACAGAAAGGATAATCCGCTTCAGTCTGCCTTCTTCGGATAGCGATGGTTGCTCCCCTTGATGTATCTCATGGTCTAGAGTGAACCATGGGCACTGGTCTTGCCTCTCCTAACCTCTCAAGTTTTGACATGTGGACTAAGTTGGTATATCACATTTAATGTGATGGGTATAAATACCAGAGTTGAGCTCTTCTCTTTGTGTGTATTCAAGACATCTTAAACATTGTAAATTATGTGTATTTGTAGAGAGGGGGGGGGGGGTTGTTTTAATTTGAGTTGCTTAATTTATCTCAGTTTCCTTTTTCGAATTTTTTTTAAGATTATGTTTCCTTATCTTGTAGAGCAAACAATATAGAAACCTTATTAGTAAATCTATATTGATCAATTAAACTTAAATTTTTAAAAATTATGTTTGTATGTATTCAATTATTCAACCCCCCCCCCCCCCCCCCCAACCCTACAAACAAACATGTAGAGTCGTTATTATCCATTCATGATCAAGATACATATCAATACTTTTAAAACAAAACAACACAACAAGTCATGATTATTTGAACATGGGTTGTATCATTTTATCTTTTAGGAAATTAATTTAAATGAAACATAGTTTCTTTTAGTTGTTATTTAGTAGAAATTTTAAAACTATACTTTTAGTGCGTATGACAATGCTTCTTAGGTTTATTATTCTTTTAAATAAAAAAAGAGCTTGTTGATTATAATCCATTTTTTACATAAAGATATAATATATTTTGTTAGTTGTAGTTAAACAATATCACGTGCTTTATTAATTAAATAAAAATATATGATATGTTTTTCACAATGAACTTGAAACATGTTTTTAAAATAAAAAGTGAGTCTATTATAAAATCTTAGTTCACACATATTTATGAATTATGAACATTATTAAATGACAATGACTTGACTTTCTATCAAAATCAAGAGGGTTGTAAAGGGCTTACCAATCAAGAAACTTGTCGTGAACAAATTGTAAAGAAGTGCATGACGATAAATTTGAGAGTAAACTTTAATTTGGTCCCTAGAATGTAGTGAAAGTTCTATAAATCGTTCTTAATCTTTAATGAATCTAAAAATTATCCCCATGATTTGTTTTTATTTTGAAAATAATCTTAAACATTAATTTCGGTTAAAAATATCCGCTAAGTGATGGATATTTTAATCTTCTTATCGATCTTCATAACCTCCTTTTAGAAATTGAACATAATATATTATATCATATTATATTATATTATACTTTCTAGTACATATATACAATATATTTGGTATTTTATAAAATTTTAATTAAAAGGAAAATAAATCGTCTGTCATATCTTCTCATGTTGGGTCTTCCCCAACAAGTTCGATGAAACCCCGTAACTCATCGATATCTTACGACCCAACCCTTATCGTGATTGTTCTATATATAAACAGAAGTTTTTTTTTTTGGATTTTCCATACAAACCAATGTTAAAAAGAGGATGTGTTGTTCTGTATTTAAGCAGGTCTTTCCATGTCTATATTTTCATTTGGTAGTGGGTCTTTCGGTTTGTTGAATCTAACGAGAGGCGTGCCACCAGAAGTTTAAAAAATATTGGATTTGGGTGAAATTGGTTTTGATTTTACTACGTGCTCACATGTATATTCACTAGTTTAAAATCAGGCTTTGAACATTCGATTTTGCTAAATGCTAAAGTATTCACTACGAAGTTATAAAGTAAGCCATAAGCATTTAAACAAGTATTTTGTTTCCGGATCTAAGAATGTTAAAAGGCCCCCAATCAATAAATTTCCTGGATCAGCCACTGGATACAGAGATGGTTGAGAAGAAGATGATGAATAAATACCAACCCCTTAAACATTTGGTAAACAACCCCTTAGTGTTGGGGGACCAATTTCAGAATAAATGCCAACACCAAGGATTACTTTTAGACTTATCAGAGGTGAAGGACAAAATTGTAGTTTACTCTCCATTTAAAGATTTCTTTTTCTCAATAGAATCTCGTAAAGTTCAAATGATTATGCTATAATAACATTTGAGGTATTTATATTTGAATGCCTTATAAAAACATATTATTTAATACTTACAGTATGATTAAATTTGTTTTAATGTGCGAAACTAACACCATAATTAAATTGAGTTAATATGATATTAAAAAGTTTTATGTACTCAATAAATCGTTTTATAAGGCTGAAGTCAGAATTGTAAAAACTAAAACCTCCTATAAAATTATTATAACCGCCTTAAATATATGACACTTTATTTTTTTGATCCAATAAATTAAGTACTTTAACATAGTCTATTAAAACATTTAAAAATTGATGGCGCTCTCAGGTCCGATCCTGACATTTTTTAGGACCGGGGCAAGATGAAAAAATGGGCCCTCGATAAGTATGAAAAACATTCAATATGTTTCTTTTATCATCAGAAATAACATTGAAATCAAAAAACACTAATAATTTATATAAAACCGTTTTTTAGTATTCCTAAACGCAAAATCAATCAATAATAATTCTAAATTAATATTATCTATCATATAATTTTTACAGAGTATCGTGAATCCATTCCACTGACAAACACACTTAGGGTCACAATGTTGATGATTTAGAGTAACACTTTATGTAAATCAATATAAATGAGTTGAGTTTCAATGTCAGATCATGTTAATATTTTCATCACCATTTTAAACTTTTAGGGTTAAAACATATTTTTTAGGAACCATCAATCTTAGAATCAAAATTCCATGTTTATTATAGTTTGAAATCTTATTGTTGTTTTAGAGACATGATAGTAGTTAAAATTCATGCACCAATGAAAAGATAATAGTAGTTTTTGAAATCATAAATATAGATATAAGTTGGATCGTTTTATATAGTTAATAATTATTTTTCTTCTAAAATGCAGGAGTTTCTTAATTAATAACAAGAAAATCTACTATATCCTAATACAAAAATATAAATTCATGCAGTTGGAAATGAACGATGGACAATAATATATCAATGTCTTCTAAAGAAGGTAGTTTTAGATTTTAGTAGTAAATTAAAAAAACTTAGAGACACAACAATCAGTACTATAAAATGAACAACCAATTAATTTTTTTACAAATTTCTTCTCTAATGTAATTAATGATTACATGTTTAGATTCTTAATATAATGCTAGACTCTTTTTGGATCATAGATAATAAAAAAAATTGTCTCTTTTATTGATTATTAATTTTTTTTTGAACTACTAGTATCACTACAAGATAAATGACTTTTAGAGAAGGAAGTTTCAGAGAAGGATTTAGAAGTGTATCTAAAGGTGATATTTAGAGAAGGAATTACATGAAAAAAGAAAAGAGTGTAACAAAATGTAAGATGACTTTTAGAGAAGGATTTCAAACCAAATAATACACTATGAAAATCGTCCCTAAAACTTTTAGAGACGATTCTTATATAAATCGTCACTAAAAACCGACCAACAGCTTTAGATACGTTTTTTAAAAGCGTCTCTAAAGAATAAACTATTTTTATTTTTTATTTTTAAATTGAACAAAGAGTTTTAGTTACACTTTTATAACTTTTTGAAGCGTATCTAAAGGTTTTTAATTTTTAATAAATTATATTTATAGGAGACGGAGCTTGTATACAGTATATGACTAATACGAGAATCCCTGTGTTACAATTTCCCTTCCATTTTCAAATCGAACGATCTATCCCTGGAATCAATCGTACTGGTTCTACGATTTCTCTTTGATTTCTGTTCAATTCAGGGCTTGAGGATTCGTTGATGCGGTAGGCGACTTCGATTTAGGGCAAGATTTATCGATACGGTAGGCGACTTCGATTTAGGGCTTGGGGATTCATCGATACGGTAGGCAACTTCGATTATGTCTTCATATTGTCATTTGAAGATTCATTGCAATCAATTATTATTACTTGGATTGGTTTGCTTCATCATATTAAATGGTTTTGTAGAGTTTATACTCGAAATCAAAATAGAAATGGAGTGTTCCAGGTAATCAAAATTGGCATGGAGCTCTCAAAATTACTTCTGGATATTAATGTAGTTTTAATCTGTAAATTTCAATCGATTATTGATGTTTTATAGCTCTTTGAAATGTGGATTTTTTTTTTCCAGATTGTATGATTTAGGTATTTGTTGAACTATGGAGCTTTACAACATTCAACAAGTAATAAGATATATTTCGTAAATACAATAAAAGCATAGAAAACTTGTAGCTGATCTTAAGTTCCACTGTCTAGTAGCATCTGTAGATTTGTATTGGAGCTCAACTATACAAAACTTTAATCATGATTTGTATTGGATTCATCTCTACTTTAGTTGATTATCCTGCTATCCGTTTAGAGTGTAGACCATTGATCAATGTGATAAGATTGACTAGATTAGAACTAATGTGGTGGATTTTATGATGTTTTTGGTTCCCACAATGCATTTAGGCCTGTGAAGTTTCTTGATTCATACAAGGAGAATTGTTTTTGAATTACTCTACAAGAAGAGTGACATAATTGCTTTGCAAAATAGTGATCCCTAAACCTTAAACCCTAAACCCTAAACATGCTATTGAACTCATCTGAACTCTGCATTTTTATTGCAGCTGAGGCTATCTTACTCAGTTTTCAGCATTATATATTAATGCTTGGTACAGCGGTTATCATTCCTAAGGCTCTCGTTCCTCAAATGGGAGGTGGAGTACGACACCTGAATCAAATGCATTCTTTTTTATTTTTTAAGTATACATTCGTTTGGTGAATTAAATAGAAAATGTTGTTTTTATATGTTAGGAGGACAAAGCAAAAGTAATCCAAACACTGCTTTTTGTTGTTGGATTAAACACGTTGCTGCAAACTATGTTTGGGACTCGGTTGCCTGCTGTGATCGGGGGTTAGTGTACTTTCATCGCACCCACGATCTCAATTATATTATCTAGCTGATGGGGCGATCCAGATCCTATTATGGTGAATCTTTATCGAGTTCTTGAATCTTGAAAATAACTAATCTTTATCGAGTTCTTGAATCTTTATCCAGCATATCGGTATCACGGTAGGGAAAGAAATCGGGTACAAGTCCAGCATTAAAACCACTTCATTTTGATGATTTCATTCAATCCAAAGCGAAGGTAAACTCTCTTCAAGATCTGTATGTTATCACTCAGTTTCCCAGAATTCACAAAACGCATGTGTTACAAAAAAACTCAGTGTAATAAGACACCAAATATGTCTAAACTGCTTTATATGACTATAGGACCAAAAAATTGTATTCTAGTCATACTAACTGTAAAAGATGGTAGATAGCAGCTGATACCAAAGTAACTTATAACTTTGTTTCCTTACAAATTTTCCATTTATTTCATAAACTTTCATCTTTATTTACAAATTTTGCATCTGGGCATGATTAAAGATAATCTTCAGGAAGGTTTTTATAAATATGTAACATCAGTTTTTGTTTTCTTATTCTAAAATCTGTTTGATTTTAGCAAATCAATAACTACAACTTTCTTTATATAATGAAATCACTATTACATTTCAGGTGGCCAACATAATATTTCTTGATCACCCTGCTGGATCTGGATTTTCCTATGCAAGAACTCCCAAGGGTTACATGACGAATGATACTTTATCAGCAATGCAGACATACCAATTTCTGAGGAAGGTAGGGTGATTCTATTTTTTAGTGGATTACTTACTGAATCTATTCTTCACCTTGTCAATATTTGAGGCAATTGATGGACACATTTCATGTCTATCCCCAGTGGCTTGTGGCTCATCCTAAGTTTATCAATAATCCATTTTATCTTGCTGGTGATTCTTACGGTGGCATCGTGCTGCCTTAGATCAAGTTATAAAAAAACAGAAGTTTGATCTGTAAAGTGTTAAGAGAGATTATGCCATGATTTATAAAGTGATACAATCATCTTTTTTTCCGCTTTTATAGGTATTGGAGTTGGAGAATGGCCACAAATCAACATCAAAGTACGGTATCTTATTTATCAGCAACTAACTTGTGTTAAATCCTCTTTACAATGCTAAGATGAACTGTTGCTTGAGCTTTTGAACATTATGTAAATATCTTTCTGTTTCCTCTGTTTTCAAACTTTTTGGAGCATTTTTTTATTTCTGAAACACTTTTGAACTATGCAAATCTTGGTAAAACCATCTTATAATATTTCATATCTTTGACCCATTTTTTGAATTTGGATTCCAGAACTTCATACTGAAATTGGATTTGTATGACGATAAAGACGAGAAAAGCTTTGAAGACTGTATCTGCTCACTCATCAAAATGGATTAATGGTAAGCGTTTATAACCCGGTAAGTGCCTACCGGGCGAAGAGTCATCACCATCAATTGCCGAGTAAGACTCTTGATCCTTGTCTTCCCTCTTACCGGGTAAGATTCTTGGTTCTTGTTATATTCACCTGTTAATATAATTAAACCAGCGCTTACCAAGGTAAATGTTAAATAAACGGCCCCTTCGTACGTAGTGGATCATGCACGATACAAATATTTTGAGACATTTGACCAGAAGTAGCAATAGTATGCAAATTTCATAGAATACCTGAATTATTTATGTGGAAGATGAGGTTAGTACGGGATAGTGGTGATGCCTTAAAGGTTAGAGATATTTCTTATTGGAAACCTGTTCATATTTTAAAATATCCAAAAAAGCTTCATGATCGATAGGGTACTTAAAGTGTTACTTATTTGTATGAACTATCAAGGTTTTATAGTGTAGTAGTTTGGAATCAGTACCAAGATTAGTATAGCCTTTGAATGTGTTTTAAAAGTGTCTTAGGGTCTGTTTGTTAGCAGCTTAATGAGATTACTAGGACTCGAAGCTTATTCAGTCAGTAGTTATACATCACTGTTTGGTAGTGGCTTAATGATATAGAAAAATGGCTTATTCAGTAAGCTTTTAGGGGGGGATTTATGCAGAAAGCCAAGTTTTTTTCTAAACATGCCCCTCTCAATTAAACAACATGCACATTCAACTATGAAAACAAAAACCTCCCAAACAAAAGCTTCTCAATCTATATAGACAGATTAATCCACTTAGACAGCTCTATGCATACAGGACTTAATGAAATACCAACCAAACAACACTAATGGACAGTTTAGAAAGCTTATTTCTCTTTTGGCTTTATGGAAGGGCTTTGATCTAGCATCAAGTTAGTAGGAATGTTAGAATTTACATTCTTCTCTTCATTTAGTTATGGACCTGATGGATGAGTTCATGTTTTACAGACACTAAAAATGTATATGCTGTTGTACTCGATGACTATGGCCAACTGGGTGTGTCAGATGATGGTAGAAGCTAACAATTGTTGCAAAGCCCAAAGAAATGTATATGCAATCCACTCAGACAGCTTTATGCATACAGGACTTAATGAAATACCAACCAAAGATAACTCATTACAATTGGATTGCCGTTAAAATTATTATATTACACATTTTCTACTTGTAACAATTGTTGCAAAGTCCAAAGCTAACACTTTCTTACCACTATTTGCTTGTTTTAAGCAAGTGCGGTTATGTTGGTGCTGCTACTCATATATCCGTTTGAGGAGTCTGTCTGCCGACTTTGTATAAGAAGGTTAACTGCATGCAGGTTTAATATATTCTGCTACTTTATATGATTCTTAAATAGGAGAATTTTAAACTTGAAATTATATATGGGTTTTAAATGTTCAGTTTTGTAATAGAATGTTCTTACTGTTTATTGACTTGTTGTAGATAAAGACGGAAATTACCGTTAGCGGTTCACATGAAATTATTACATTATGGCTATCACCTTTGCAGACACCTTGCAATCAGATGTGGCTTCGTCATCTGTTCAAAGTAACAAACGTGGTTCTACTCGAGCAGACAATATAAAAAGGTTAGAAAATAGATGACGGGTGATAAGGTTGAGTATCAAGTTTTACGAAGAGTTAAGGAAGGATGTTAGAAAATGGATTTATGGATTGATTGAATGATGTGGATTGCTTCGAAAACTTCTTTGTTGTTTATATTATAAATGTATGAAAATTTATTGTTTTGAGATTGTTATGTTGTTTTTGTTGATTAATATTATTATTTATAATATATAATTATATACATATATAAAACTGAAATATGGATTAATAATAACAATAATAATAATAATAATATTATTATTATTATACTATTTAGAGAAGGAATCGATCTTTTTAAAAGTGTATCTAAATGTAAGTTTTAGAGAAGATTTAGATTATTTGTGTCTAAAGATAATCTTTAGAGAAGGTTTACAAAGTGTAACTAAAGGGAACCTTTAGAGAAGGTTTTGAAGAAGTGTAACTAAAAATCAATATCTTTTAGAGAAGCTTTTTTGCAAACCTTCTCTAAACGTAATTTTTAGTAACTTTCTGAAACCGTCACCAATAGTTGAAAAGCGTCAGTAAAGAGTACTTTTAGAGAAGCTTTTGAGAAAAAAATGACTAACCTTTAGAGAAGCTTTTAAAGTGTATCTAAAACCCAAAAAAACCGTCTCTAAAAGTAAACAAACGCACACCCTCCCAAAACCCTCCCTAAAACCTTTACCTACCGTCATTTAGCGACGCTCTTTGACGGAATTGAAAAGCTTCTCTAAAAGCTTTAGAGAAGCTTTTAAAACTTTTTAGTACAAAACTAAACCTTCTCTGAAAGTCATTTTTCTTGTAGTGTATATACTATATAGTATATATATAAAAAATTGGGCCCCTGTTTCTTGTGGGCCCTAGGCGTACGCCCGGCCCGCACTTCCTCAGGCCTGGGCGCTCTATAAACATATTATTATATTGTAAAATTTTAGAAATCTGTAATATCATTTTCTAACATAATATTATAATTTATCAATTTTTTGAAATGAAGAATTTAATTATAGCAGAAATAATGAACTATTTGAAAGCCAAGTATGGCATATGCACTAAATTAAAATTGGAACATTTCGATAGCCGTGTTAATCATAAAACATAATTACCAATTTGTATCTCGTGGTCCACGATCCACTTATATACAACTAATTTATTGTCAGAGAGAATTATATGAGAAGCAAATTAATTTGTGAGAATGTGAAAAGAAATATATGTAACATGTCTTATTCAGTAAATGGATTCAATAAAACATTATTAAATTAAATTAAAAAGAGTATGATTAGGAATGGCAACATGGCGGGTTCGGGTCGGGGATCGGTATCTCCGTCTTCGAAACCGATAAGGAAAACCGTCCCCATCCCCGTCGGGTATCTTATCGGGGATCCCCGTCGGGTTCCCGCGGTTTCCCCGATCCCCGTTGGGGAACCCGTTAAGCAAAAATTTCACCGTTACCCGTTGGTTTTACCCGAACCCGAAATCGAATAGAAAAAAATATTAAATTGGGCTTTTAATTATTAGTATACTTAATCCATTTATTTTTTTTAAAAATTATTCATATTATATGTTATTAATATATAAATATAAATATAATATATATATATATAGGGGTAGGTTCAAATGTGAACTCATTTTTGGTTGTGAACGTGAGGACGAATCTCAGCCACACATCTTCGGTTATGGTGGACGCGATCACGGAGGATTGACGCGATTCATGGGAGGGTGGAGATTATTAAAGAAGGGAACCAGATCAAAGCCGCCTTTATTGACCGGATAAGTGGCTGAGATTCGTCCTCACGTTCACAACCAAAAATGAGTTCACATTTGAACTTTCCTCTATATATATATATAGGGTTAGGTTCAAATGTGAACTCAATTTTGGCTGTGAACGTGAGGACGAATCTCAGCCACACATCTTCGGTTATGGTGGACGCGATCACGGAGGATTGACGCGATTCATGGGAGGGTGGAGATTATTAAAGGAGGGGAACCAGGTCAAAGCCGCCTTTATTGACCGGATAAATGGCTGAGATTCGTCCTCACGTTCACAACCAAAAATGAGTTCACATTTGAACTTTCCTCTATATATATAAAGATTATATATATACACTATCGGGCCGGGCCGGCCGGTGAGTACCATCCCCATCCCCGTCCCCGATAAGATCCCCGCCCCGTCCCCGTTAAGACGTTCCCGAACCCGACCCGAATTGTTTGGTTTTCGGTTTTCACCGTCGGTTTCGGGGTTTTTTGCCATCCCTAAATATGATTGTCATTTTGGGAATAACATTATCTGTAATCGTGTAAATAATCCTTGATAAAGGGTGGTTGAGTTTGTTTTTCAAACCGAGTTTTAATAATTTTAAAAATATGATTTTATATAAATGTACAACCATTTGATTATAGGTTTTTTCAATTCTTTTCGCCATTTTAAGGTGGGCAACCAACACGGGTGAAGAGACGGAGGATGGGATACAAAATGCATGGTTAAGGGAGGACCGATTAAAAGGATCAGGACAGTATACAAAATGATTGTTTACAAGACCTATCAACAAAGTACCGATCATGTTTTTTCTTTAATTTTCTGTTGCATGTGACGGCCTTTGAAAGTCTTTTGTATTTATGTTAGTATGTAATAAAAGTAATAAAAATACAACGGCCATGATTTAGATCATATAGTCTCAAGATTGCATTTCAAATTTTGGTTAATAATAACTTGTTTAAATTATACAATCTCCCACTATATGGTACACTATTCTATTTCGTTGTGTTTTTTTTGGTTAGTCATTGTTTGGTTTGTCACCAATTTCTCTTGCTTTATTTTTTGTTTTTGGTGTTGGGCCTGAACGGTTGTAAGTTGTTTTATTTTTAATATATTTACCATGAGGAATCCCTTCCAAAAAAAAAACATAGTTTTAATGTTAAAAGAAATTCTAGAGGAAAGTGATATTGGTTTGGAGCAAAGATAGTTGTAGGAGATAAAACAATGCTAATAACTTCTCTACTAAGCGCTTTTTCTCAGGGCTACGAAATTCATTATAAAACAAAATAACAAATGAAAGCTCTGAAATATGTTACAAGGACTTCCTAGATCGAGACACTGTTATGTCAAAAATTACAACAAATATAATTTATGGTTTGTTTGTTGAGTTTTATCAACTTTAAGATCAATCACTTTGAAATAAACACTAGAAAATAACAAAAACCGAAGTAAATAAGACAAGAGAATTGGTGACGCGGAAAAACCTTGAAACGAGGGGAAAAACCACAAATGATACAAGAGATCGTCGATGTCCTATGGATGTCATCCTTGATAAGAATTACAACGATGTAAATAAAATAACACGTCATCCTGAAAAATGGTAAATAACAAAAATTGCTTTTGCCAATAATACTTTGAAGCATATATATTCCGATGACCCGTGGGCTATTTCTTGAGTTCTTATGGCCTTCTATAAGTGACTCGTGGGATTAGGCCAACGAGTCGACTTTGATTGCCATTAAATGAAGAAAACCGTTGTTATGAATTGTCTTGAATCTTAGCTTCCTCTTATAATAGTCTATAGTTAATGATCGCATGCGTCGTTGTTTTTGCAATAAAAACCATACGTAATGAATGGTATAATAAATATGCATCATTAGCATAACGTCATTGAAAGAAACTTCGATCGTAGATATATAATTATCGGCTAGGAGTCGAAGGATAATAATCCTCGACCAAAAGTCGAAGGTCTTGTGTTCGTGGATAACTACGCTCATAAACAACATGATCATTGGTCACATAAATCTTGATTACAGACGTCGGGGTCAAAGAAAATATCATCGTTGGTCAAAGGTGTGATTTTTACCAAAACAAACACCAAGACAATATCTTAGCTATGCCCTTCACCATTCATAGTTAAGCATGGGAATGGGGAGAGAACCCAGAATCCCATCCCTGACCGTCAATCTCCGTCTCCATCCTCATCTGAGTCATCCGCAACCATGTCCCGATTAGGGAATATGACACATCTCCAACGGGAAATTGGAAGTTTTTTCCTATTTATGTGAAATATTTTAATTCAAATGTGTTAAAACACCACACTCAATCAAAAATTCACATATTTACAAAATTTTACTTTTATGGAGTATCAAATATTCATATGTTAACATAATCACAAAATCATACGTAATTGTTTGATCAGAACGTTCCGGTTCATCATGTTTTTATCTAGATAAAGTAAACTAGTTTTTTTATTTCATTTACATGAAGTATTACGTTAGCCGACCCCTTCCCCATCCCCGATCCTCAGTTTTGCGAGGAATCCTTGCTCTGTCACGATATGTACACCGATTCATAGTATTTATCTTGGTCACAATAGATACTTGATGTGTTTTAAAATTTATAAACTGCAAGTGTACGAATGTGTAGCATACGGGTCAATCACAAGGAGGCGATGGATTAAGCATGGACTCGTTTTAAATTGTGACCTAGGTACGGGAAATCATTGATATTTTGGATTTTTATTAAAAGAACTAAAATGAATGAAGAGTCAATAAAGAAAAAAGCTAACGAAGATCGAGAGGCGTCGTTCTCGAATTTCAGTAATGGTGAGTATTTGTTGTGCAAAATACTTTAACCCACTATCGAGGTGGAAAAACCTTCTAAAACAAACTCGCGCCTACTTTCGTAGGATACGAATATTGAAAAAGAAACATTTAGATAAAACAAATGTTTTCTCATCCTACGTCCCTACCTATTTGCATGTTATGACTGTAGTCATTAAACAATTCGGTCTAAGTCGAGAATCAAACTTTCGTTCATATTCTCAACTACACAAATTAACTAAACACTAAATGAAAACCAATTAACCACAAAACAACTTTCGTTGGTCGAAGTTAATAGACTAGAATCTAGCATTCATTTTATGAATAACTGATTAATCCCAAGACTTTCACCCAAGACAACAAAACCCAATCAAACGAAAGATAGACTACACTACGAAACGTAAAATAGAAATCTAATGAAAGCGGTAAATTGAAGCAATGAAACTATACAAATCGATCTAAGAGTGTCACTCTCCTAGATTCAATTCTTAACCTAAGAAAGCGTTAAAAGAATAAGAGCAATGCATAAAATAAAATAAAGATTAAATAAGAGGAAAAAATAGGGAGAAGAATACTTGTACAAATTCACAAACCACAAAGATAGAGATAAAGAGATATAAAAACAATGGTTATAAAATAAGAACCAAAAGAGTTTTCATCTCATCTTCAAATCCTATATCTAAAACGCAGGGAATGAAGGAATTGTGTAATCGACAAAGGTAAACTAAGCTACATCTATACTGCAGTGCCATATATCTGTTTGAGAAGAAGAAAGGTTAAACCCTAATCTACAAAGAAAGGAAGAAGAAGGGAGAAGTTGGGGAGGAGGTTTCCCAAGAAAAATAATCGATCTCCCCTTTTCTCAAAACCCTAAGAAAAGAATTTATACCTACAAATGAACTACCAAAAAAAAAATCGTCCATGTTGATATGATATTGATTTCTACGTGGCCGCGCAAAATTGCATTCTATTTCCACACGGCCATGCAGATTTGGTCTTGGGCCATCTGAAACTGTTAGTCCCAAAGGAGTCTACAAGAGTTCAAGGATATAGAAGCAGTTTGTAGATTAGGGGGGGGGGTTTGAGTACAAACACAAGCTTTTTAGGTTTTTAAATGAGTTTATATTGAATAAACAAATTTACAATTGCAAGCGGAATAAGAACAAGTAATTAAGCCTATTCTATTACAACTTAAGAAATCACACAGTTTGACGCACAAGAAGAGATAAGAAACAGAAGCAAAGGTTTGAGAAGAAAATTAGTATGCATAAAGATGAAGAAGGGTTCTTCATCAATTTATACCCGTTGCATTAAATGCAAAGCAAAAGGTAAATGTCACGTGTCAAGTTTCTATTTGAGACTTGTCCTTTGTTCATAAAGCAACCATGCTTTTGGCCGAATATGAACAATAACCAATTCAGATCTGATGGGACATAAGAGACAATCCGTACGTCCTTTTCTGACTAGGTAAGGGGTTTTGACTTTTGTGCATCGAGGATAAGATCAAAATTGATCTTGCTGAGTAGGCCCCACTTGATCACTGAACCAGAATCTCCAAGCATGAAGTCTTTCGGTATCATTGAGGCTTTGCAAGATATCACACTTCAGATAGATGAACATTGCTATCACAGAACTGCTTCAGATCACGAGCTGTCTATCTCTTTCTTCAGCTATGCCTTCGACAGTCGATGAATGACTTTATGGTGTGAGTGTTGTTCTTCAGATCTTTAGGGATAGGATGTTGAACCTGATTTTCAGTAGTCAATGAGTGCAGTCAGTGTGTGCCATCGCTGAATCTGAACATTATCCTATAAATGGAATTTTCACTAAGTATAAGAGGAATCATATTCAAATCACTGAAATGAGTTTAGATCAACAATCTCTCTCTATTTGATTATGATTAAGCAACATAGGAAAATTGCTTGAAATGATTAGTAAGGACTTAGAGCTTTTTAAAGTAAAGAATTCTAAGTACTAATATGTGAGATCTTTTTCAGCAAATATACTATCTGAATTGAGTTTCATTTATAAGGATATGAGATCACAATTTTTTACAACTGTAAAAGCAATGAAGTACATTCACTGATTGATTACTAAGTGTAACGTCAGTGAGTATTAAGAGTTTTAAAGAAAATAGAACTCATATGTTCATTGTCCCGTTTTACTATTTTCAGGGATCTTTTCTGTACACAGAAGGAGTAGAATACTTCATTAAATTTTATTAATCATAATAATTTGAAGAATTACAAGATGAAAATGAAATTACAATTGTAATGTAAAGTACAGTACATTGAAGAAAATTACAAAGGAAAAATAAAACATCAGAGACTAATCAGAGAGCTTCTCTTTTCTTCTTCGTAATTCTTTCTCATAAATTTTCTTTTGAAGAAGAACAGGGCCATTCTCTAACCAGCAGTTGTAGTACATTATCTTGAGAAGTTTGGAAGGAGCTTTTCGAATCTCCTTGTTTGTGAGAAGCTTTATTAGCGCATCGTTTCCTAGAAATGCCATACCTGCCTCAGGTTGACTGATGATTTCATTGTCTTCAAATCTTCTTGGTCCAGGCAGAGACGCAGCGGAAAATATGGAACGGATTGACAAACGTCGAATCCAAAGAAAATAGATCTTACAAGCGTAAGAACTAACGAATAACGAGGTAAAACTCAAAGCAATCTCAAAAGAGAAGAAATATTATTAATGATAATGTGTTTAACAAAAATATAACTCAACCCTATTTATAATCTAAAACTAAACTAAAAGATAACTATTAAAGCTTAAAACTAATCCTAATCAAACTAGGAAATTAAAATAGATAATTAAAACTAAAAAGATAATTAAAATAAAAAGATAATTAAGCTAAAGGAATTATGCATGGATAAGGATAATTAAAAAAAGGGAATGAAGGATTCATGGTTATGACAAGATAGTGGGACGGTGGAATCATAGGAATTATGGTTCATGTGAGAGTCCCTGGATGAAACACCAAACAGTCGTCAATGCAGCTTGGAATGCGGGTTGAGCCGCATGGCACCCGCCGGACAGGAAAGTCAGGCGGTTTGGGCGCAGGTATGTTTTCCTGTGTTCGATGTATGATTTCGGGCTTCTTTCGAGCTCGTTTTCTTCCTTTCCAAACATCGAAGGAAACTCTCGTTAACACTCGAATACTCACTATATCAGTCACCCTCACTTGAAAAGAAGTCGACCTCGAGTTCACTTGAAAAATAATACCACTTAATCTTCGATGCAACGCCGAATCATATAACTTTCTTGTTTTCAGTACATTCAGATTCATAAGTCGGCCTTCAAAGTTCGAAACGGTTTCAAGCTCCAAAGAATATTGACGAGGTTGCTCCCATACAAGTTATGTTTTATTGAGCTCGAAATCGTTGAAGACTTCATAAACTGTATTGGAACAACTTGTCGAACAGGCACCATTGGAGTCATGATCAAATCAGCAGCTTTCGGACCACTTTTCTTGATTTCTTGCGGTGAAGATTTCGTTGAATCGAAAATATTTTCAACCGGTTCACTTTCCGTTTTTGTTATCGCTAATTCGAACTCAGTTGCCGATTGTGATAATGATTTTGTTGACTCGAGAATCTCCTCAAAGTCTTTGAGTTTTTTGTCAATCTCTTTCCGAATTTCCTCGTTGACCTTTTCGACTATCGGGAAAACGACTTGAGTTTCTTTGAACGAACTTTCAAGAAGTTTCACATCGGTGGTAACGGTTAGGAAGTTCTCACCTTTTTCTTCCAGAGCAATGTTGAAGTGGATTATGGGTGCTTCGATTGCTTGTTCTTTGATTTCAGGCGTTTCGATTACGGGTTTCTCGATTCCGGGGAAAAAGATCTCTTCTTTTTCCGGTGTATTCTCACGAATAGACGGTCGTTTGTTTAATAGAGAAACCGAATCCACACCATTGTTGTAGATATGGTCGTGCAAAACTTTGACCGGTAGGAACCGTTCCGTCATTAGTTGATTCATTCTCCTCCATGAACGTACCAGTCTTTTTGTTGCCTTTGTCATTGAACAACTAGTTTGATCCCCCATGTGGCGGCAACGCTCTTTAAGCGAAAGGAAACCATCTTCGTTTGCTTCTCTTTCGGGATCTCTATGATATCGAAAAAATGGTCAACCTCGACTTGCCAGTCTAGATACTCTTCCACTCCCATAGTGCCATAGAAGTAGGGAATAGCGGCCTTCATTCGATAATCGTGGTTGTTACGAGGCGGTTCAACTACCTCTTCATGTTCTGATTCGAAACATGAACTGATGATTCGGTTATGTCGGCCACCACGTGGTGATCGGCGGTGACTTGGGTGCCTGTCTCTTCTCCGTCGTTCAGTGTTGCGGGCATTGATCTGATTGTTGAAGTTGGGTGATATGGAGGCGAGGGATGCGGTAAAGTCCGCTATGATCCCATCAAGATCCGCTCGGGTAAGGGGTTGTTGATTTGCCATCACGAATGTGAAGAGACAGGAAGTCTGTGCTCTGATACCAACTGACGCAGCGGAAAATATGGAATGGATTGACAAACGTCGAATCCAAAGAAAATAGATCTTACAAGCGTAAGAACTAACGAATAACGAGGTAAAACTCAAAGCAATCTCAAAAGAGAATAAATATTATTAATGATAATGTGTTTAACAAAAATATAACTCAACCCTATTTATAATCTAAAACTAAACTAAAAGATAACTATTAAAGCTTAAAACTAATCCTAATCAAACTAGGAAATTAAAATAGATAATTAAAACTAAAAAGATAATTAAGCTAAAGGAATTATGCATGGATAAGGATAATTAAAAAAAGGGAATGAAGGAATCATGGTTATGACAAGATAGTGGGACGGTGGAATCATAGGAATTATGGTTCATGTGAGAGTCCCTGGATGAAACACCAAACAATCGTCAAAGCAGCTTGGAATGCGGGTTGAGCCGCATGGCACCCGTCGGACAGGAAAGTCAGGCAGTTTGGGCGCAAGTATGTTTTCCTGTGTTCGATGTATGATTTCGGGTTTCTTTCGAGCTCATTTTCTTCGTTTCCAAAAATTGAAGGAAACTCTCGTTAACACTCGAATACTCACTGTATCAGATGTGTTGAGCATTGAAATGTTAGGGAGAACGAGGTGGGCAAAAAGACTATCTACGTCAAATTTAGTCTAATGTTCATTTCTGAACGATGGATCTTCTTCAGCTTCAGACTTAGATCTTCTCTTTTTGGATTTTTTAGGGAGAGGAGGAACGGTGACATGGACGACTTTGATAGGATGATTTGTTGGTGTGTGAAAATTCTATAAATCGATTATAGATTGAATAAAGAAAAATAATGATCGAACATGACCAAAAATTTAATTGTTGACTAATGAACAAGTTGGATAGAATGTTGTAGTCTAACTAAGACTATTTGCATATGCGTCAATAAATTTAATTATTCACTAGTGAACGCGTAGCACCTTTGAATATGTAGTTTATTTTTTCACTACTGAAAAATATTGACGGTTCATCTTGAACATTTAGTTTAACATGGTTTATGTAGACATGCTTCTGTAATTTAGTTGTTCACCATTGAATTGTAGCACCTTTAAATATGTATTTATTCGTTCACTACTGAACGTATTGCTAGTTAATCACTGAATATTTAGTTTAATTGTAGAACTCAGAAATATGCATAACAAGTGAACAAGGATCGATAATAATAGTTAATAATTCACTAAATTAAAAAAAAATAATAATAAAATAATTAATTAAAAAAGAACTTCCATAATTAACTCTCCTTTAAACACGTAAATCATTAATAAATTCAGCATGTTACAAAAATTAAAAGTTAAATGAATTTGTAAAATACGTAATTTCCCTACCATAAACATTTCAGTGCCAACTCATTCCATACAGAATGAATTATTCTGACTAGAAGGGTACTCGCGCAATGCAGCGAGATCCATTTTAATTTTAATGTTGTATTTTATTTTTTTGTCTTTATCAATTTTATAATACGATTTTATTTTTTGTAAACTTTCTTTATTTCAGATTTTATTTTAAATTATAATATAGGTTTAATAAGGAAATTAACTAAAATAACCAAAATAATATCATTTTTGAATTTTAAGTAATTAATCATGCTTTAATCAATTGTACTAACCGCATAATAATATGTTTTTAAGAGTTTTTGCCAAATTCTTTATAATATAGTATAGATTAGTCAAAATTGGTTAACAAAGTTAGCAGCTTTGTTTGGGTTAACAAATAATTGACCCTCTTTTTTTGAAAACGGTAACAATTTAAGAAAAATACGAGGACAATCCTCAACCAATAATTTGTGCATGAAATTTTTTTCATGTACAAAATCATATATGATTCGGGCGACTTTCCATGGGACTTGAGTGGTTCCAAAAGTCGTCTGCTACCCGTTAGTGCAAACTCACATATGATTTTGTACATGAAAAAAGTTTCTCGTATTCTCGTAAATAGTTAACGTTCTCGTATGAATCCCCTATATATATGTGTGTGTGTACATATATATATATATACAAATACTCACACATATACACCCACACTTGTACGTGTTAGTGTTTTAAATATTATTGTGGAACAAATTAAATTCATATGAAGTAATAAAAACTAAAACAAAAAAAGAACCGCTGATACCAAATAGAACATGATTTAGAGAGTGCAAAATCAAAATTAAATTTGTTGAATCTCTGGTCACTACTTTTAGGTCTTGTACATAATTATATTTATCCCTTAAGTTATGTATTAAAGTAATCCAAATTCCAACACCTTATATAATAATGTGTCTAAACGTACCATAATGCGTTACAGAGTTAAGACTTAGAGCCATTAAGATTAATATGATGACAAATCCACAGATCATAACAAGTATTTAAAACCATGCTTCAATGACGAAATATATGGTATCGCAGTGAAGCAAAGATAATAATAAGAAATACATGATAAAACATTTTTCACACCAATACAATACGACAACTAAATCATCATATTGGTTCTATTTACATGTAAGTCATTGTTCTTGTAAAACACAAAAAAAAAAAAAAATACAACATTTTATTACTTCTTGAAACTAGGCATAAAATATTATGAGATTTCTTGGTATTTTACCCCAAAAAAAAAGTCCAGAAAAAATAATGGTGTCATCAACAAATCCTCTTTTACATAACAAAACAGAATTGTTCAAGATATGATAAAACTGTATATAATAAAACAGATAAAGTAACCAATTCAGTCCATTAAGTTGTTTATATGAACAATTATGTAAATTATCAAATCATAGTAAATTAAATAAGTTTTACAACAAAATATATCCATTAAGTTGTTTATATGAACAATTATGTAAATTATCAAATCATAGTAAATTAAATAAGTTTTACAACAAAATATATCATTAGAAAGTGCTCATCAAATTAATTAAAATAACACCAAGATAAAAGGTTTACGTAGTTTCCAAGTTTTATTTTTTATATTTTCTATATAATTTTTTTATTATTAGTATTTAATAAATAAAGTAAACAAAATATAGAAACCGTATAAAAAATTATTTCTGGACAATAACGTGAAAGTCTAAAAATCATAAAATGCCATAAAGAAAATTTAAAAAATGAAGATAATTATGTTTTTATTTTGAGGTTATATTGGTAAAATACAGGTCTGTTCCACCTTCTTTTATGGGGTGGGGTTGGAACACCTTTCTTCCCCTTTTTTTCAAGATGTTCCTGCCAACTCCACATAAAAGTTTTGTCAAAGGTTGAATAATGATACCTAACTTGTTCTTTTTTGTCTTGTCATGTTCATCGTTACAATAGGTTTTTAAGACGTTTTAACAAGTTTGAAAGGATTTTTTTTTGAAAGACAATCACACACACGTTCCCAGGGTATCAGGAATCCAAGGACACCCGACTAATCCCCAGCGACCAGGACCCACCACAGAGTGATAGGCCAAGGTCTGGATATCGCCACATGCGACTGCAGGAATTCGAATCCGGGTAGTCAGGGATACCATCCACTGACCCCCCAAAATGTTACCTTATCACTGGCCCAAACATGTTTTGATTTTTAAGAATATTTTTAAAACAAAGTGTTATATTCATTATTTTATACGACACTGTTTAAAAGTGCTCTATAAACATGACTTTTCTATAACAATGATTTTAGAAAATACTTATGAAATTTGTCTTATAAAATAACTAATACGACACTTTATCATAAAAATCTCTTAAACAACTTGTCGAAACATCATATAACAATGTAACATGTTTAAATATAACGTTTTTATCATTTGATCCTAAATTTTAAGTCCTACAAGTTATTTTTTTAAAACGACTAATTAAATATTTTATAAATAATTTTTATTAGTTTCCAATAAAGTTGTATCTTTTCCGACCAAAAATTGGACCATTTGTTGATTTAAAAAGTAGCATGACATGGATTTTTTTTTCTTGCCAACTTTTATTACAATTACAAATAAGATATAATTTACTCACTTTTCTTATTACTTTTTAAAAATGATTGTTAGTTTATCTTTCGAAAATATATATTACTAAATAACATATATAATTCACTCACTTTACCTTTTATTTTATAAAATTATAACATGAAAATGATTGTTCATTCGTCTTTTAAAAAATATAAATTTAAGTAGATAAGTATACGTTTTAAAATGAAACTTCTTTAAACTTTTAGCACATGTTGTATGAGACACGTGGAGTCATGATCGCACGAGGAACACAAGTTAAGCTCAAGAGATTCAAAAAGGAAACCTTTTGAAGTTACCGGGAAATTAGGAGAAATATAACGGATTGCCAAGATACGTGGTTGGTGTAGTATGAAGTCGCATTTCTTAATCGACAGTCGAAAGTGAATTGATAAAAAAAAGGCGATTTGAAAAAAAACGTGGTTCAGAAAAGATGAAGAGCATTTTGGATTTCGAATCAATTCATATGGCTAGGATCGGATACGGGATATCGTTGTTTGAATCTTTAATTTAGTGCAAATCAATGATTCATGATGATGACTTGTGATTGTAGAAGAACTAAAATGTAATTTAAAACTCACATGTTAAAGATTTAATTGTCGGGGTCAGAAATCACGTTTTCAATAATCAAAGCCTTTAGCAACAAACTACATGTAATAACTTAGACCTCATATTGTGAATTACACAACCAACCAATGATTGTGCAAAAGAATGAACTTGAATAGGCGTAAACAGTCAATGTAGTAAAAAGATTAACTTAATTATTTGTGAGTTTACTATTGAGATAGTGTATGTTCACAGAAGAGCAAGATGCTTGTATCTCACTATATTGAATAAGTTTACAAGATTGTTCACTCAAGTCACCAAAATGTCGCGAATCCGATCTAACTTCTAAAACTAAATATTATGGCTTTCGTTTTTGTATGTAACCGTTGCAGCCATAGAAGACTTTATGAACAAAAAATAGACTATAATTTTGGTAACATCTAAAAATACATTAATGCTTTAATAGGCGTACGAAGCTCCATCACAATCTTGTGGTGCTTCATCAGAAGTTCACGTTGTTGGTAGCTTATATTTAGGGAGATTAGAGGTATTGTTACTTCTGTGGAAGCTTCCACTGACGTTTGAATGTTGCCAAATCTCATTTGGTTCTGTAGAATGGCAAATGGACATTCGAATTCATAGCAAAGAAAAAGAAGGGAATTTTATTATAAAATTTTCTACACTCCACCTTTATATACTAAATTCCCAATTTTAACGTCAACCAACATTTAGTTATTCATCCAACATGTAATCAACGCCATCTTGGGCATATGTGGCTTAAGTGCTGATGAGTTATGATAGGACCATCACCCATTATCATAGGGTGGCAATTATCGATACTAAACGAAAATAAACCGGTTTGGGTTGAAGATTTTGACACGCCAACCCGTCAACCCTCCAACCCGCCAACCCTCTAAATAAACGGGTCGTGTTCGTGTTGACCCAATCGCCAACCCGTCAAGAAAATTTTAATTTTTTTTAAATATAATATTTAATATTTTTTGAACGTTTTATGTGTTTGTTAAGATTTTTTGTTGAAATTTGGATGTTTATATCTGACTGAATTTTTAGATGACCTGTCAACCCGTCAACCCGTTTTTGACCCGCCAACCCGCTACCAACCCGCCAACTCGCGGGTTGACTCGCCAACCCAACTGTGTGCGGGTTAGTGTTGTGTATTTAGACACGATAAGCTAAACAGGTCGTGTTAGGGTTGAGCCTCCTTGAACCCACGACCCGCCAACCCGAACACGATATGATTGCCACCCCTACATTATCACTAATACACAATTGAACAATCCTCAATGATGAAAAATAAACATTTTTAAATTAATCCTTGATTCATTCTCTTCTTAGGAAGTTCCTTTTGGGACTAGAACTTCTTCACCCCAGGACCGATCCTGACATTTTTTAGGCTCGGGGCAAGATGAAAAAATGGGCCCTCGATTAGTATGAAAAACATTCAATATGTTTCTTTTATCATCATAAATAACATTGAAATCAAAAAACACTAATAATTCATATAAAACCATTTTTTTAGTATTCCTAAACCTAAAATCAATCAATAATAATTCTAAATTAATATTATCTATCATATAGTTTTTTACAGAGCATCGTGAATCCATTCCATTAACAAACAAATTTAGGGTCACAATGTTGATGATTTAGAGTAACACTTTATGTAAATCAATATAAATGAGTTGAGTTTCAATGTCAGATCATGTTAATATTTTCATCACCATTTTAAACTTTTAGGGTTAAAACATATTTTTTAGGAACCATCAATCTTAGAATCAAAAGTCCATATTAATTATAGTTTGAAATCTTATTATTGTTTTAAAGACAAGATAGTAGTTAAGATTCATGCACCAATGAAAAGACAATAGTAGTTTTGAAATCATAAATATAGATATAAATTGGATCGTTTTGTACAAATATTATTTTTCTTCTTAAAGGCAGGAGTTTCTTAATTAATAAACAAAATCTACTATATCCTAATACAAAATTATAAATTCATGCACTTGAAAGATGAATGATGAACAATATATCAATGTCTTCTAAATAAGATAGTTTTAGATTATAGTAGTAAATTAAAAAAACTTAGAGACACAACAATCAATACTATAAAATGAACAATCATTTAATTTTTGTTTACAAATTTCTTCTCTAATGTAATTAATGATTACATGTTTAGATTCTTAATATAATGCTAAACTCTTTTTGGATCATATTAGATAATAAAAAAATTGTTTCTTTTATTAATTATTAATTTTTTTTGAACTACTACTATATACTATATAGTATATATATAAAAAATTGGGCCCTTGTTTCTTGTGGGCCCTGGGCGTACGCCCGACCCGCACTCCCTCAGGACCGGGCCTGCTTCACCCTTATGGCGATTAGAACAATAATTGGCTGAGTTTTTATCTTGCTCTTAGTACTTCTCTTTATTGGCTTTCGTGAATTCAGTTATTTACTGTAATTTTGTTTGAGACAAACAATTACATTTAATTTTGAGATATTTGTTAGGATCCGAGATATCCTAAGTTTTAAATGTTTTATAGAGTCATTATTCAGAGTTCAAAATTCAGAGAAAACTTCAGACTTCAGAGTTCAGAAGTCTGAAGACCAAAGTTCAAAAGTTTTGAAAACCAAATTTCAAAAGTTCTGAAGACCAAAGTTTCTGATGTTCTGAAGTTCTGAGGAGTACTAAGTTCAGAAGTCTGAAGAAGACATTCAGACTTCTGACAGAAATTCTGAATAGGCATTTTGAGGACGTATCGTAATGTCATAGAGTTGTGATGAAAATGTCTGTAATTGTAGCATTTCCTTTCTAGTATAAATAGTCTGTAATTTGGTCCTTGTTCATTATAAGAGTCGATTAAAAGTGTACAATGTGTTTCTATAAGGTGTTCTTATGTTTTATATCAATAAAGTGGATGATTTGAGCGATCTTTACCAAATATGTTTAAATCTTGAGATGTTAGATAGAAATATACCATGTAAACAATAGCTTTATATAAAACATTCTTATGGTTAATGATTTCCTTATTTGTGTACTCTAATCGGTTTATTTTACCTCATAGAACGAACATTCTTGTTATGCATTGAGTTATTCGTTGAGATTTTGTTTCAGACAAGTGATTACAACTAAATTTTAGATATCTAACTAGGGTAAGATGCTGGATAGAAATCACCACAATAAAATTGGTTTTATTGGACGCATTAAATGTTTAAGGATCCTAATAAAGTGATTTATAAGACTTAAGTTTATAGTACTAAAGCAAAAAACATCAAAATTAAAAGTGTAACAATAGGTTTATAGTATGTTTTTGGGCGTTTAACAAGTATTTTAGGATACTTTTATATTAAATTGTCATAAATGTTAATTTTTTTTATACAATACTATTTAGGAAATACAACAATTAATTTAAAATGCCTAATACAACAATTTATTTTAAAAGTGTCCAAGAAAACTTGTAAACGGCAAAATTGTCATATAAAAATATTGTAACACTTTCAGATAAGACAATTTATAGTTTAATCTTGTAAACTTAAGTTCTATAAAATATCCTATTAGGACGCTTAGAAATTCTATACATTCTATAAAGCCAATATTGGCGTAGTGAATATACCATATAAACCTTGATTTTGTGGAAAACATTTTTATATTTAACGAGTTCCTTTGTGTGTATTTTAATCAAAATTTATATTACCCCATATAAGGAACATTCTTGTTAATTATACGGCGAGATCAAGAAGTAAGCATGGAACTTAAAGTTCGGAGTTGTTTGTCCTAAAGCTTACTCGGAAATTTAGTTTACCTGGTACGGCTGCAGTTCATTAAAATGGTATCGCATCTAACAATTTACCTGGTAAACATTTACCAGGAAAGAGTTGTCATCCTCACGTATCAGGTAAGACTCTCCATCTTTATCATTGCTCAGTAAACACTGACCAAATAAGCATTTAATAAATGACCCTTAGTTCCATTCAACCCATAATTTTTACCAACACGATTTTGGGAAACCAATTATATATTGGATACCAAATGAAATATGACTCCAAACTATACTTCCACCATTGATCTTAAATTCATCTTTTGAGTGCATATTCGTCGACCGCTTCATCATATAAATATTAATTATCCTAGATAGTACAACACCAATTACCAATTCTCAAACTAGAAGTTATTTGTCATTTAATTATTAAAACTACAACAAAATCGGGTTTATAGGATGTCATAATTCTATAAGTGTCCTAATAAACTATAAGAGAGAAATATTAATTCAAATGAAAAACTTGTATTGATCAACTTACAAGAGTACATATTTATATGTACAATTTGAGAATCAAAATAAAATAGAAAAGATTGCAACTATCTTAGAGGATACATTAATAATTACAATGAATAAAACCAGAGATATGATTACATAGTAAATCAAGGGATTGTGATCAAATGTAGTTAAGAGGGTGATTTGGTGATCAAGTGTAGTTAAGAGGGTGATTTGATGAGATATGATGTATCTCTATCATGCCCCCGCAAGATGGACGATCGATGAGTGAGACCAATCTTGGAAACGAGTGCATGGAATCGAGTGCGAGGAAGCAGTTTTGTAAGAGCATCAACTAGTTGATCATTGCCTGAAATGTATGATACACGTAGGTTTTGATTTTGAACATTTTCACGAAAGAAGTGATAGTTAAGGGCTAAATGTTTCATTCTAGAGTGGAACTTCGGATTTGCAACAACATATGTAGCTCCTATATTATCACGGTAGATGACCGGCTTGGTTGTGGGCAAGTGTCCTAGCTCACGAAGTAAGTTTTGGACCCAAAGGACCTCAACAATAGTCGCAACAACAACTCGATATTCGGCTTCGGTTGAGGAGCGAGGAAGAGTACGTTGTTTAGGAGAACTCCAAGATATAGGATTCCTGCCCAAGTAGACAATGTACCCGGTTGTAGAAATGTAATCATCCTTATCACCCGCCCAATCAGCGTCAGAAAAAGCATGAAGAGTATTTGGCGAGCCTCAACGAAATAGTAAACCTTGAGTACTTGTACCTGCAAGATAGCGTAATAACCGCTTGAGAGCAGCCCAATGATCTTCAGTAGGGGTGTGCATGTATTGAGATAACCTGTTTACAACAAAAGAGATGTCAAGTCTAGTTAAAGTGAGATACTGTAGGCTACCTACGAGCACTCGATATTCAGTTGGGTTGGCGAGAGGGGTTCCAGTGCGTGTGGATAAAGGAGGATGTGTAGCCATAGGAGCGGGTACAGGTTTGGCATTAGACATATGAGCACGGGTTAAAAGGTGTTGAATATATTTTTGTTGACTAAGAAGGAAACCATGAGGATGAGGTATTAATTCAACACCAAGAAAATAGGATAAATTACCAAAATCTTTTAGTGACAAATGAGAGGAGAATTGAGAGATAAGTTATTCCATGCCATTCAAGTATGGGATATAGACCAATGTATTCACCACCATTATCACTAAAGATGGTAAGTATAGGCCGACCAAAGAATTTTCAACCAAAAGTGTGAACTTATTAAATTTGTTAGTGACATCACTTTTATTTTTGAGAGGGTAAAACCACGAGTATTTAGAATGGTGATCAACAAATATAAAGAACATCTAGAGGCCCTTTAGATTGAACGGTATTTTGGTGAACTGGCAATTTATGGCTCTTATTACAATCACATGAGTTACAATGAAAATTACTTGACGTGGGAATATTTAAATTAAAAGCGTTATTAATATGACGTAAAATAGAATAGAAGGGATGGCCTAATCGATGATGCCAATCAATAGTGGATGGTAGGTGAATGGAGTGAACGGGCGGACGGGTAGGATGAAAATCATAGATTCCGGAATTAGTTGGACCTTGAAGAAGAAGTGCCCCCGTGCGAAGATCCTTCACAAGATAAGAATATGGTAATAAGGTTATAGAAGAGTTATTATCCCGACAAAATTTAGAAATAGATATTATATTACGTAAAACGATAGGCACATGAAGAATATTATTAAAATTGAATTTAGTAGTAGAGGTAAGGAGAGAAGTGGAACCCATGTTTGAGATGGATAGGCCCGAGCCATCTCCAATAATTAGTTCTTCGGCACCATCATATGGAGAGTGAAGAGCAAAATTGTCAAGATCGTGTGTGACATGATGAGTAGCCCCGCTATCAACGAGCCAACCATTGGAAGGGTCGTTAGTGGTGGTGGTGGTATAGGCACGAGGAATCAGAGATTGATAGCCTTTATGAAAAGGCCGAGAGTGAGCATTAGGAGGAACCATAGGTGGGTTTGAAGGGTGGGAGGGTAGTATGGCGGTTGGGATTTGGGAACGAAAAGTAGGACATTGGGAGACATAATGACCGTAATTTCGACACCATTGACACTTACCTTTGAATGGTTGAGAAGGACGAGTGGCAATTGTGAAAGTAACTTGGTTTGGAGTAGGGAGAAGACCAGGGTTAGGGGAGAAATGATGTTTTTGGTAGTTTCAATTTTTGTTTTTGGCAACATAGTTAACAGTTTCGAGAAAAGTAGTTGAAGGTTTTATTTTATGTTTGAGGGAGAGTTCACGGTTGATAAGTTTTTCATGTAACTCATCAAACATGATAGGGTTTTCTCGACTTTGAACTGCATTAATAACACTATCATAGTCGGGATCGTTGAGTTGGTCAAGGACTTTGTCAACAATGTCTTCAGGATCAAGAGGTTGGCCAAGAGAAGCTAGTTGGTCAGTACAACATTTGATGTCTTGCATGTATTCAGAAATTGAGTGAGTACCTTTAGTGATATTACGAAGATGGTATTTTATTTGGTTAAGATGACCTTTGGAGGGATTGGCATAGGTTTTGGTAAGAGTTTTCCAAGCATCATAGGTGGTAGCACATTGCAGGATGAGAAGAACGAGAGGGCCAGAAAGAGTGCCGGCAAGAGCTCCAAGAATAAGTTTGTCTTCCCGGAACCACATAGTATAAGCGGGATTAGTGACAATGGTATTGTTAGATTCGATGGTTTTAGAGGGTGTAAGGGAAGAGCCATCTATGAACTTATGAAGATCATAGTCAAGAAGAGTGGCTTCAAGTTGAGTTTTCCAAGAGATATAGTTGGTTGGAGTGAGTTTAAGAACATGGAAAAGGGGAACTATGATAAAAGGTTTGGTAGGTTCAAAATTGTTGGGATAACAGATGACTCGTTGGATGCCATTGACAGTGTTGGGAGAAAAGAAAAAAAAGTAGCAGAAGTGGGCAGAATATGGACCTCAAGCTCTGATACCATATAAGAGAGAAATATTAATTGAAATAAAAAGCTTGTATTGATCAACTTACAAGAGTACATATTTATATATACAATTTGAGAATAAAAATAAAATAGAAAAGATTGCAACTATCTTAGAGTATTACACTAATAATTACAATGAATAAAATCAGAGATGTAATTACATAGTAAATCAAGGGATTGTGATTAAATGTAGTTAAGAGGGTGATTTATATAATCATATCTCTGATTTTATTCATTGTAATTATTAGTATAATCCTCTAAGATAGTTGCAATCTTTTCTATTTTATTTTGATTCTCAAGTTGATCATTACAAGGTTTTCATTTCAATTAATATTTCTCTCTCATATAAGTACTTTATATGACTTAATTTTTTAGCACCACATTTCATTACTTTATTCATTAACATAAAATGATGTTACTAGCGTATATTTAGGGTGCGTTTGGTACGCAAACAAGACAAAACAGGATATAACAGAACATGACAACTATCTCACGTTTGGTAAGACAAGATATGACAGGTGAGTTGTTTAGTGTTTTTACCCCTAGTGAGTTGTTTACCCCTAGGACAGGACATGACTGGTTAAAATGACCAATTTACCCCTAGTGAGTTGTTTAGTGTTTTTTTTACCTAATAATCAATCTAAATGAAAATTTACAAATAATATTTAAAGATACAAAAACCGTCTAAAATAAATATTGTATAAAAAGCACACATTCATAAATCAAAAAACTTAAACATGATACATCCTACACATATGTACCAAAAGAAATAAACACAAAAGTTCAAATGTTTACCAACTAACATAATATGCCTAACTTGTTTAACATGGTCGTCACTAATCTTGGGTTGAAAGTAGCATTCAATTCGTGCCATTCCAAAGGCATAGTGGAATCGGGTTATCTGCAAAATACATGCTAATAACAATAACTTGGTCACCATAAAAACTCAAAATCGGAGGATACAAACGACCAATACCAACTTATCCATTTCATCGTATACCGTCTGCAAACCCTTTTCATTCATCTTTAGAAGCACCAACTGTTCTCTTTCCATTTTTTGATGATGCGTCCCCTTCTTGCGACATGGAGGATACAAACGTGCCATTAGAAGGAGTAGACAAAGGAACAATAAGTTCTTCGGTGTTAGCACCGGTCTCGCTTTCTAGATTTATGTTTTTCATTACATCCGCAACAGATTCTGCTAATTATCTTGTAGCTTGATCTTTCCTAAATATCGTCTTCAGTCTCTCATATAATATAAACATTACCTTTAGATATTCCTCTAGCACTTGAGCATCCACCGTTACACATTGATGCGTATCATTCCAACGGAACCCAAAAATCGAATAAGATATACATCAGATTAGGAAGAAATCGACTCATGGAGATGAAATCAAATAATCAAATAGTGGTAACCAAACAGTGGCCAAAAAAATCAAACAGTGGTAACCAAAATAGTGGCCAAAAATCGAATAAGATATACATCAGATTAGGAGAAGAAATCGAGTCATGTAGATGAAATAATGGAGATGGAAACAAATAAGAAATCATATTACTTGAGGGAGGAGTGCGGCTGTTGAGAGGTGTTCGTGAAACAGGCGATGTTGAGAGAGGAGTTCGTGAAACAGCCGCTGCTAAGAGGAGTTCGTTAAACAGGGACGATTTGTTGGATGATTGCTGGAATATTCGTGATCGGAGAACACGAACTGGACAAACCTGGACGATTGAGAACGGCTATTGTAAGGGTTTTGGTTGAGAGGCGTGCATTAGGTTACAAGGGTAAAATGGTCTGTGGGTTCTTGTTCTAGTTAGTTCTTGGAGGTTAGGAGTTAACACGCGTGTCCCATGTTTGTACAAGTTAGTTCTAGTTTGTTCCATATTTAATCACACCAAAGATGGGACAAGCCTGTCCTGTCCTATCCTGTCCTATCCTGTCCTATCCTGTTCTACACACCGTACGAAACGCACCCTAAAGGAGCTCTCAATCCCCGAAGCCCACAATTTAGTTGCTTTCGATCCAAATCAACCGCACAAATCTTAAAATGAGAAGAGTCCATAGGCTAGCACAAACTATAGAAAACCATGAACATGATGATGGGCAAACACATAAACCATATGAGAATTTGCACGTCCTATATTTAATGGTATCTAGTCATGTATTTAAGTACCTTATGATCATGGCTACTTACAACTTTGAAAGAAATCCATTATTTTGTTAATAACATGCCCAAAAGGCAATCGTCAGTGATTGTTTGTTTGAGTACCTCATGTTCATGGCTACTAAGAACTTTGAAAGAAGGCCATCATTTTTTTAATGGCATACCCAAAAGCCAATCATCAGATGAATATAAATATTGAGTTATGATTAAGAAAAGACATTTCTATGAAATTCCCTATCACATGTGGTTCTTAAGGGCAAGTTTAATGTTACGCCGATCGAGGTTTCCAGCATATAACATTTTTCTCGAATAAAAGACATTGCTTAATTGGTATATTTATATTTTGATTTAATGTTCTATTCAAAGTAACAGTAACCTTTGAATAATATATTCTACATGTCCTTAGTGAAATATTATTTTGGGGCTATGCTTGAAGTAACAAGGTAATGACTAGCATATGTAGGGGTTTATATGAAAAATATAAAATCCACGCATAGCTAAAAGATGGGAATCTTATGTATAAGATGTAACTCACTAATTCTAGTTTCTTGAAATTAAAGGGTGTTGGGGATAAAGATATTTTTGGAGTTACCTTTTAGCTACTATCAACAACTTGATACTAAAAAATTAAAATGATCTTTCGCAGGCTAGTCGACCTGATTATATTATTACACTCATGATTTGGCTTAATCCACCCAATCATGATATTGAAGGATGGAACCTTTTCCCGAAAAAGATTTATACTTTCCGAAAAATAGCCCAAGAATATTCCGACTGTTTGATGACCCCTTCTTGCAATTCTTCTGAAAGGACCATATGCTTCTCAAGTTTGAGTTTTACTCACATCTCGAATAAATTCAAGGACATATTCGAAGAAATTTTGCATGAGATATCATATGATCAGGGTTATAAGTGTTTCTCATCTGATCCTATTATGATATCATCCTTTGCCTTGATGATATTGAAGTCATACACTTTGATGCAAACTCTAATCACCTTGTAACTGATTCACAGAATTATTATTAGGTGTCTGATAATACCATGAAACTTACATATTTGAAGAAAAGAATGATGAGATGCATGATGTATATGTTGTTCCAATGATCAAATGGCGAACATAATTAACGAAATTTGCATGTGAAAGGAATCTCATTAGTCATAATATTTGACTACAAGATGATATGGTGAAAATGAACACACGTTTTTACTGTATGAGAGAAATACTAGTCTAGAGAGAATTGGTTTGTCTCAAAAGGGTTCTACAAGAGTGTATATTTGTAAAAAGAGGGTGGCGGTTGAATACAAACACCCAAATTTTCACTTTTAAATTCGTTTATTGATACTGAGTAATAAATACGTGAATTTACAGATTGTTGAGGAATATGATAAGGTAAAACATAATCTAAACAATCTACGAGAGTTACAAGATAGAAGAAGGTGTAACTGAGAAGAAGGCTCTTCTCAGCTATTTATACCCACTGCATTAAATGCAAATCAGAGGGTACAATCCACATGGCAAGCTATGAGTGGAGGGTTTGTCCTTTGTCTTCAGAGATGCACGCTTTTTGCCGCATATGAGCAGCTGACCTTACAAATTTCGTAAGCATGTTTGGAGAAAATTAAGTAACTCAGTACATGTACTTGTCTAGTAAGACATGAGGATTCTCCTTTGGTAATATAGGATAAGACAAAAACCAATCTTATTGTGCCTCACTCTTTGATAGCTGATAGTGAAGACTCGTTGAGGATTCTTCAGTTATCACAAAGTCTTGGTCACATTTCATACTTCATGTAGATAGTCTTGTTATCACTAAAACCGCTTCTAATCACAAAATGACTTATCTCTCAGTATTTCCCTTCTAATATATTTATCCATCATATCACCATGGATGTATTCACTTTTCCAAGAGCTTACATATTTGAGATGATCCATTAGACAGAGATGAAGTTGACAGACTCGCTAAAACCTATACTTAACATCTTAAAGATAAGTCCATATTCAGGTTTAATGTGCATCGAGTGAGGAGAGTAAGGACCCTTCTCAAGTAGTTGATAGGGGTTTTAACACACCTACAGACATAACAATTAAGATCAAAAGCAAGTATACTTCTGACCCTAATGTTGTCTTTCATGTAATAAAATGGTAAAAACCAAGTATCGTATTCCACAGGGATAGGTATCTTAAGTTGCAAGATCTTGAGTTGAAAGACAAACTTTAGATGGCGATTTTGAAGATTTTGATTGATTTGGATTTATGGTGATTGATTTGACAGAATAAAGAAAGTAGCATGGGTGTAAGACGTGTGGTGAGATATAAAGACAAATTCAAATGGACCAATACCTCTCAGTATTGTAGTTCCAAAATAACAAGTTCCACCATCTATTTTGAGGGTATTCCTCTCGGACTTTAATACCTGCACTGATGTTTAAATTCAACCCATATCTCTATGCAGTATCAGTACTAGTGGCAGTGTAGAGTAGAGTCCTCAAAATATATGGATAACAACTCTCGTTGTTTAAAATCACTCTCTCGAGCAGATTCCCATATCATTCAAGTTGGTGTTTCCAAGTGGCTCCTCTCAGAGTCCGACTATACTTTAACACTTTGACAACCGACCAACCCGTCGAGAATTAATCAATTTAAATAAAATAGATAACAACTCTCGTAGTCAGCAACTCTCTCAAGTCTACTTCCCATATCATTCAAATTGACGTGCAATTCAATGTCTCCTTCTAGAGTCCATGGCACTTTAACACTTTTCAAAGTAATCAACTTTTCAAGAAGAATGTCATTGGTTATAATCTCACCACACGTCTTACTCCCTTTGGATTATTATTGAGAAACAATTACCATTATACTTTGGATTATAATCTCACCATTTGCCTCACACCCACACTTAGGAAATTTGGTTACTCATACTAAAATGTAAGTGCAAGGAAATGTAAATGACAGAAAGTAATTGCATGAATTTATGTGCGAAAAGTAATTGCATAAAATTAAAGGACATAAAATAAATAACTGAATTTAAATGACATAAATTAAATAGCAGAATGTAAATGACTTAAAGTAGAACGCAAAAAATAAATAACAGAAATTAAAGTGCATAAATTTAAAGACAAGAAAGTAAAGGAAGTAAAAGGTGCAAGAAAGTAAGAATCGAAGATCAAGAAGTTATTTAAGAACCAAAGTACTTGAGAATATCAAATACCAAAGGCATAGAGCCAAATGGTACTTGGTGGAATATTCTTCAAAGCTTACAAACAACCTCTATTTATACTATCAAATAGAGGGGCTGTTGATCCCAGAATATCAAGTACAAAACAGAGACGTAGATTAATGCAGTAAAAATATAAAGCAATTAAGAACAATGATAAAGAACTTCATAATTCATATATCTTACTTGTAGATTTGATTACAATGTAAGCTCAAGAATGATCTTTCTCTCTCTCTCTCTCTATATATATATATATATATATATGAAGTACAAAACAAAACAATGACCTAAGGTCTCTATATATATTAGAGAGTTCTACCTAAATAAGGAATGTTTAGAGTTTAAGGTCAACTAAAATTGCCTTAATTACAAAAGCTTATCCATTCCTTATTTTACACTTTTGGCGCAATCTTTCAAGGATCCTACAAAACTAGGATTCCTAACAATCTTCCCTTATTGTGTCAGAGTGCGTCTTCATCTTCTTGACTCGAATATTCCTTCAAATCGGCGTAGAGTTTGGCAATATATCAGTCTTTTGTCGATCAACTCAATCCCTTTAAGAATATTCTCCCTTTGTTCATGCTTCATCTATCTTGGATTCTTTTTCATCAGATAACCTGTTCCGTATACCCCATAAAGTACCATCTGAATAAGCAGCAACTTCAGTGAATCTGAGAAACCTTTTCTCTCTAGTTTATTTTAGGTACACCGCACCAAAAGAGGGAGCATGCAGAAAAGTAAGAACATCGAGTTTTTCAAGTCCCCGAATACTCTGATTCGAATTGGTCAGATATACCTTCTTTTGCTTGCTTTCAATACCTCTTTGTAGATCATGAAGATAACTGGACCTTAACTCTTTCTGTACATGTTTAACAATTGCTCGTAGGGCCCTTTGCTCATCAATAGTTCTCTTTGGCTTGTCTCGCAGATCCATGTACATCTCTTCCATATCGATCACATGAGTTCCTTATCTTGTGTAGAGACATAACCCTTTCAAAAGGTTGGGCTTTTAGCTTTAACAACCACACTTACTCTTTGGTTTGTTCCGGGTTCATATCCATGACTTGATGGATATGAGATAAATCTTTTTCGCTATTCTTCTCGACAAATATTTTTGTTCATTGTTTCTTCAAGATAAGGAACTCTGATTTGTTGATTTGTCCATTTGGAGTTTATTTCTTTCAAAATCCTTTCCCATCTAATCTGATGTGGCAGCAAGCCTGTAACAGCTGGAGATCCAGGTTGATAAGCAAGATTTGCATGTTGTACGTGTAAATAGTCTTCTTCACCAAGTACAGGAGCATAAGGATCTTTGAACCAATTATGAACTTGAACTCTTAAGTTTTGAATGTTGACCAGTTCATCCGTGTTTGATTCAGGTTCTTCTAGGCGAGAAGCACTTCCAGCTTCAAAATCCGCCGTAGGCTTTTCAACCGTTGGCTGATCTTGTTGTTGAATGACGGGAGTAGGATCAGCTTGTTGATGTGATTGAGTACCCGCTGATGATCTAGGAGCTTGTGGAGTTCTTGTTCTAACCGATGGTTGAGCCCTGGTGACTCAACGACGTGTCTTCCCCTCAGGGTGATTCGGACTGGAATCCGGATCATCCTGACAAGGTCGACGGCGTTTGAGATGTTCTGCCGGTTGACAAGATTGTTGAATCTCCAGTCGTAATGCTTTGATAGCTCCAAGCATAGGTTGTTCCATATTCTTGTTGTTGCTTTCCAAGGTATCCAGCCGTTCATCGACATGAGCTCTAAATACATCAAACTCATTACGAGTGACTGTCGGAATTTGTAGATTTCGGCGGAGAAGGCCCGTTAGATCATCTTCAGGGAGACCTCTTGCTTCAGCCTCTGTAAGTAAATCCGCAAGTAGCATAGACATCAGTTCATCCCTATTGAACTGAGATTGTCGGTGGGTGTTGGATTACGTGGAGGTCAGGGATGCAAAGATTCTTCAGAGTCGGAAGAGAATAACGGAGGTGAAGATCGACTTGTACTTGGGCGAGAACTGCTTGCAATTGAAGGGCATGACCTGGCATGAGCAGTTAAGCCTTGACGGGATAAGAGTTGCATGTGAGCTTCATGCCGATCAAATACCCGTGCTTGAGTGTCATTAGTTTCCGTGAACGGTGGTAGAGCGGAGGTACCTGAAATGGGAAAACCGGGGTCACGTAGAGCAACTGTTGTCACCGTAGATGACTCAACTCCGGGACCTATATTCAGCAGTGGCAGTGATGTAACGCTGGTAGGATTTCCTCCCAATCCTCGTGAAACGTTGGGAATCGACACACACTATAGGAGTTCCGTCCGAGCCACGAAGGCTTTCGGAGTGAAATGATGCGTGTGTCCTTGGAGGAGCTAGACTCGATGTGGAGAGAAATGAAGTCGAAGTAGGTGAGATACCTATTTTCAATAGTTATGCCTCTCGAAAGGAGGGGAACTAGAGTAGGAGCTAAACTCACAAGTAGTGCTGAAACAATAGACTGTTCTGAGTCTGCCGAGTGGCTGGGTGGGGCGTGCACTTTTGTTGCTGGGTCCACAACGTCTTGTCCAATGTGTATACTCAACGTATGAGTATCCACATGAGACTCGGTTACCTGGCTGGTGTTTGAGGGTATCTCACTCTCTTGCATATTTTGCTCTCCTTCACACAAGCTCACCTGTTCTTTTTCAACTATGTCTCCCTCCGCTCTCCTTATATCTCCTTTATGTGGTAGAATTGGATTAGCTTCAGGTATTGGATCAGGTTGGGAAGCAAAAGATTGACCACCTTCCAATGATGTATTGTCAGAAGAGGATTCTTGGATGGATGGTTGTCGGCCAACCCGGGTCAATGCATCATCGGAAGTAGTGATTCGTCGTTCCTGTCTTAGCTGAAGATCTGCAGAATTGTCTTCAAGATCAAGGTATGTATCAGATTCGGATAAAGAAGGGGGGGGGGCATGACTTGGGTACGATTTACTAGCCTTTTTGCTCGTTATCGTCTTACAGGTGGGCGAGATGTCGTTTCAAATGATGGTTGGGTCGGTGGCTGAATTTGGAAGGAAGGGGTGGGAATAGGTTAGTTTGGAGGTGGAATGGGGATTATCGGGGTGGAGGTAATTTGGATTTGCGGATCAGATGCACCCCCCTGGTCATTTTCCCTCATTCGTCTCTTCTCTCAAGACCCTGTTCAGGATCCCGTTGATCCTGAACTTACTCAGCTACTATTGGACCCTTACCCAACTCAATATTTTCCTCACGGTTTCGCTCATGGGCAGGCTCCACCAGAATGTGGGGAGCCATTAAGCCGAGTCTCTCCCTATACTTTATCACACTAGGTGCATTCTGATTCGCTAAGGCTAACAGGGCTTCAGGTATAGGCATAACATATGGAAAGCGTCTGTCATTTAGTTTTAGGAAATGTTGGACACAAGAAGGGCCAAGAGGCGAACCCTGCTCTTCGGGGGATTTCCGGATTTGACTACATCACGGATTGAATGATCAGTTGGAGAAATCGCTGGTAAGGTAGAAGCTTCTTTGCGCGACCATTGGCTTTTTGGTTGACGTACTCGACCAGATCCGCCCAAATTAACGGCGTGTAGTCGTAGTTGCGTCTGTGGATGATTCCATGAAAGATGCGAAGAGTCGCTATGCTCGCGCAGTCCATCCCGATGTGTTTTCCGGTTAGGCAACGATTGACTAAGGAGAATAGTGTGAACCAAATCTGAGGTAAGAACATACGCTTGAATTGGCCGACCGAATTGAGGATTTCGGTGAAACCGAGAGCTCGAATATCCCGGTATAGTTCCTCTGCTAACACTGGAGAATCATATACTTCTGACACCGGCAGTTGTAAGATGGTGCAGAACCGAGACAGATTCAGGCGTGTCGTGAAATCATCGATCCGCGCAGTGAAGTGGTGATTTCCCTCGACTGGATGGTAATTCATAGTGTACCAGAATTGTTGCAAGTAGAAGACTGGGACGCGGTGTTCTAGGCTGAAGGAAAATCGAAGTGGATGGCGCATGAGTATCTCCATGATGACTTGATGCTCCACCGTCATGCTCATGTCTAGGCGATGGTTGTTGTGTTCTAAGTCTTTCCGCTCCACGGGGGGCATGAGCATATCGTCTCGATTGGGAAGATGAATACTCGGTTCAGTGGACCTTTCGGAAGGTAGCGGATGTTCATGATCAGAAAAATTTGGATCTTGAATGGCAGCCATGTGTACTGAAAAAGAAGAGTTAGTAGACCATTGAAATAAGTCAGTTTTGAGCATAGAGAGGAATCTGATGAGGTATGTTGGGTCAAGCATGGTTCCGTGATACCCGATATACCTGACAAATGTCGGATCATAGAAGCACTGAAGATTGTCGAGTGAAATGTGGTTTGATGTCGAGTCAAGCTAACCGATATGTAACATTTCAAGTGTGGATATCGGGTCTAAGGGAGCCGACATAGTTGTATGTCGGGTCTTATAGATGAGATATACGAACTTGAAGGATACTGATTATGGTATAGCATGATACTACAACCATGTATCTCGGGTCTTTCATAAAGTTGACTTGACATATATAGAACTTTGACCATGTCAGGTTAGGGAGAGCCGATAAAAATTATGCAAACACAAACATGGCTAAATAGTATCATGCGATAAACCTCCTAAGTCAAGGTTGAACATTTTGTCATGTTAGTGTGTTGCGACATAGGTTCGTGAGTGTCTCAATAAAATAACTTAGGCATTGTTGAATGACCCGATAAAAACACTTAAGCAACATTTAAGAACACCTTAGGTGATTTTGTCGAGTTAATGGGACCCGACAAATATTCATATGAATCGATAAAAAACCTAAGGGAATGACAGTCGACTCTAACACCCAGAAACACATGTTTGAGTTGTTTTTAAGCCTAGATTAAGCAACTATGGTGATCGATGAACATAATAAAGCACTTTTGTGATATTTATTCAGTCCAGGATCAAGAAAAACCAAGAAAATCAGAAAACCCAAGGGTTTTAGCCCATTTGGGAACCGAACAGTTTAGCATCAAATCGAAGTGCATGTAATGGTTAAAACCTGAATTCGCAAGAATTAAAGTTGATCTAGGATAGGATACGAACCTGGTGGTTTATTTAGATTTCCAAAATCCGAAGAATCTTAAAACCGATCGAGATGGCTGTGTTCTTGAGGTGTTCAGAGGGAAAATGGATGAGAATGAATATGAAAAGATGAACAGTGAAGTGGGTCCTAATATTTAAATAGTGGGACGTTGAACACGTGGCATGAAGTGTTTGGGACACGTCAAGAAAAGTGGAACATGTCGAGTCTTGAGAACTCGACATCCAGGGTTGTCGGTTTTGTGACATGCGATAAAAAAAACTTTGTCGAGTGTGTAGCATTCGACAAAAGCCGTTTGTCGGGTCCTATAGACGCGACAAAAAATATGACACTTAAAAAAATTTCTTAATTTTTTTTAAATAAAATCGCTCCCCCTTAAATGATGCCTAAGATAAGAAACCTTAGCTCCCCTTATTAAGATGCGAGTTAAGTAAAACTTACCTTACCGCTCCCCCTCGGAATCAGAATTGGTAACGAAACAGCTTGAAATTTTGTTAGTAGAAGACGATACAAAATAAAAGACAAGAACGAAGTAAAACAAAAGAAAAGACAGAACTTGATTATTAAACTTTACAAAATGAGAAGTCAGAGAAAGTGAGCATTCATCCGTAGGGGTGAATGTGCATTATTATCTGACTGGACGTTTTTTGTACAGATTAATATAAAAGATTTGGATTTTAAGTGCGTAAATTGATTATGCCTAACTTGGACACTAGGAATTGGAATGATTTTTCATCCAATGCCTTTGTGAACAAGTCGGCAAGCTAAAGTTCTGTATTGACAAAGTAAAGTTTGATCGTACCTCGTTCGACGTGGTCTTTAATGAAGTGGTACCTTACATCTATGTGTTTCGTCTTTGTGTGTTGAACCAGATTGCTCGATATGGCAATTGCCCTTTTTGAGTCGCAATAGATCGGAATCTTATTGAACTAGAAGCCATAGTCTTTGAGTTGTGTGCGCATCCATATGACTTGAGAGTAACAACTGGCGGCAACAATGTATTCGGCTTCCGCAGTCGAAGTGGATACACATGTTTGTTTTTTCGAAGACCAGCTCACCAGTTTGTCTCCCAAGAACTGAATATGGCCCGTCGTGCTCTTTCGATCCAGCATGCAACCGGCATGATCAGCATCTGAAAAGGCAGTTAAGTCGAACCCCGAATCCTTACGATACCATAGGCCAAGATCAGTAGTACCTTTTAAATAACGAAAGACACGTTTAACTGCACTAAGGTGGGATTCTTTGGGAGATGCTTGATATCGAGCACAAAGACATGTAGCAAACATTATGTCCGGTCGACTAGCTATTAAGTACATTAACGAACCAACCATTCCCCGATATGTCTTGGGATGTACCGCTTTTCCCAAGGGATCGGCGTATAGTTTTGAACCCGGAGACTTGGGAGTCCCAATCGGAGTACATGTCGTCATGTTATATTTGTGTAACATATCGGAGATGTATTTCGATTGGTTAATGAATATTCCCATTGAAAATTGTTTTACTTGAAGACCAACGGAAAAACTCATTACTCCCATCATGCTCATGTTGAACTTTGTCGTCAAGAGTTCGGAGAAATGTTTGCATTGTTGAGGGTTAGTCGAGCCGAAAATAATATCATCTACATAAATCTGAATAAGCATAATATCTTTACCTTCCTTTTTAATGAATAGAGTGGGATCGATCTTACCTTTCGAGTACCCGTTTTTCACCAAGTATTGAGACAGACTATCGTACCATGCACGAGGAGCTTGCTTGAGTCCGTACATTGCTTTGTCGAGGATATAGACGTGATTGGGCTTCGAAGCATTGACAAAACCGTCCGGCTGTGAGACATATACTTCTTTTCGGTGAACACCATTCAAGAAAGCGTTCTTGACATCCATTTGAAAAACTACAAAGTTTTTATATGCGGCGTATGCCAAGAAGAGTCGAATGGCTTCTATACGTCAACCGGGGCAAAGGTTTCGTCAAAGTCAATACCTTCTTATTGTCGATAGCCTTTGTGTTGATCATAACTCCTCTCAGTGGTTTGAATATGATTCCTTTTTACATCTAGTGAAATTCCTTGTTTAAGTTTAAGTTCAAATTCAGCAATAAGCATACGCTGACTGCCATCAGCGATCGCTGAAGATCAAGGAACCTTAAGCTTATCTCTGAAGATCTGAAGATCAGCGATCACACCAAATGACCATTCAGCAAAAGTCGAAGACCAAGCTGAAGAAAGAGATAATTAGCTACGTGACCTGAAGCGGTTCAATGATAGCAAAGATTATCTATCCAATTGTGAAGTCTTGTGAAGCCTCAACGTTACTGAAAGTTCATCCTTGAAGATTCAGTCTGAGCGAACAAGTGAAGCTTCTCATACAAGATGAACGTTGACCTTATCCTCGATGCACAAAAGACAAACCTTATACTATGTTAGAGTAGGACGTACGGATTTTCTTTTATGTCCCCATCACATCTGATATGGTACTGTTCAAATGCGGCCAAAAACATGGTTGCATTATGATCAAAGGACAAGTCTCCTATGGATACTTGCCACGTAGCATATACCTTTTGTGTTGCATTAAATGCAAACGGGTATAAATAAGATGAAGATATCTTCTTCATCTGTGTGCATGCTGCTTTCTTTCTTCAACCTTCTGTATTCCATCTTACTTCTTTCTTGTGCATCAATCTTAGTGATTTCTTAGTTACAATAGAATAGGTTAAAACCTGTTCTAATTCCATTTGTACCTGTAATTTTTTTTATGGAATATAAACTCATTTAAAAACTAAAAATCTGTATGTTTGTATTCAACCCCCCCCCTTCTACAAACTGTTTCTATATCCAAGAACTCTTGTAGACTCCTTAGGGATCAACAAGTGGTATCAGAGCAATGTGTTTTCTATCTTAAAAATATTTTCTTTCAAAACTATTTTAAAAATGTCAAATCCTAATACAAACTATAATGACAATGGATCTTTATCTAAACCTCCAAGATTTAGCCATGATAATTTCCCATTGTGGAAGGAAAGAATGTCTCTGTTTCTAGAAGGATCAGACCCAAAGATCCCTTACTATATAGAAAACGGACCATTTGTTCCTACAACTATAGTAGCTGGTGTTCCTGCCACCACTACTACTCCAGCCATTCCTGAAAGGAGTATCATTAAGACTCCTAATCGATGGACTAAAGTAGATAAGAAAGAAGTTGCTATTGACTCAAAAGCCAGATCTATAATAGCAATGTCCCTCCCTGATGAAGTCTATCACTCAGTAATGAAAGTGAGGACTTCTAAAGCCATGTGGGACACTTTATGTATTCCATATGAAGGAACCTCTGAAGTACAAGTGACTAGAAGTATTAATCTAGTAAGACAATATGAAAGCTTAATGCATCATAAAGGTGAAACTCTTTCCGAACTTCACCAACGATTTAACTGCCTGTTGATTGACCTAAAAACAGTCAACAGACACTATTCAAATGCTGAAATCCTGACGAAGTTCATGGAGGCACTACCCGAACAATGGGCAGTGTACACTACATGTCTGAAATTGTCAAAGAATCTTGAAACTCTTTCTTTAAGTGCTTTGTATGGAATGCTTTTAAATGAAGAGCAATCCCAAGTTTTGAGGAAAAACCTCATCAATGAACTCAAGGGTGCCAAAAGTACTTCTTTGGCACTCGTGTCTTCAGAGGTAAATCCTTTAAAAAATATTTCCTCTTCCACTATTACTTCTATCACTGAATTAGGTCAAACTGATTCAGAAGATCAACTCACTGATGCTGACATCTCTGAGTTCGATAACTCTCTGGCTCTGTTAACGAATAACTTTAAAAGATTCGCAAGAAAGAGAAACTTTAGAAGAACACCGACTCTCGCTGACTCTGATAAATTAAAGACTATTCCCGCTGAGAAAGCCTTAGCCATATGCTACAATTGTCAGCGAAAGGGTCACTTCACTAGTAAATGTAGATCCAAGAAAGTTGCAGCCCCCACTACTGTGACAACTGTCAAAATTCGAGCTTTCAGGTTAGCTTCTATTAAGTTTATTAGTGTTTATATAGTTTAATTATAAGAATAGGAGTTAGTTGGTTTAGAATGGCCGAAAAATCTCTTGCATTTCCGGTAATCGCTTAAAATGTCCGGTTCCGACCCGTAACTGTCTGAAACGTCCAAAACAGTGCCAAATGCTCTAATTTATACCCAATTTATATAATATATATATATTTTAGTATTTTTAATATAAACTTTTATTTTTTTAATAGGAAAGAACCAAAATGGGCTAACAAAGTGAGAAAAAGGCCAAAATTGAGAAATTGGACTTCAAATCTCATATTTTGGGCTTAATTTATACAAATAAAAAAAAAAAAAACAAATTGGTTTGGGTAGGGCTCACCCCATGGCCGCCCCCCCCCCCCCTTTTTCCTACCTATAAAAATGTTTTTTTTTCTCATTCTCATCATTTTACACTTTCAAAATTCAAAATTCACTCTCTCTCTCTAGAATCAAAGGGACACAAACATTTCACTCTATTCTCTCTAAAAACTCAGCCACTTCTCTTCATCAAAATCATATTGGGAGCAAGAAATATTGAAGAAAAAGGATTTTATAACCATCCAAGTAAGTATAAAACTTCATGTTCTTCATTTTCTTGCAAAATTTGGGTGAAAAACCCACTTTTCTTGCATTTCTAAGTTACTTTCTTCTAATATCCAAAAATTCTGAGTTTGTGGAGAGATTTTACACCAAAACATGTAAAATGTTTATAAAATGGTGATAATCTATGATCTACACAAATAAAACTCAAGAAAATAGGAGAAAAATCATGATTTTATGTGTTCTTGAACAAAAATGGTGATTTTGGTTCTGGCAGATTAATGCATGTGTGTAAATCGTCAATTTCTTACAATTTTATGTTCAAATATCATGAATCTTCTTTCTACAAATTTATTTAGTGAGTTGGGGTTCTAATCCAAGTGGTCTCACTAAAAAACATTGAGTTTTGACCCCCCAAATGCACATAACAAGATGCATGTGCATCTGGAAGTTCAACAGTAGGTAAACCCTACTTTGAACGACCATAACTCTTTGAATATTCTTCCAAATCACTTGATTTTTCTTCTGGAAGTTAATTTAATGTGTTACCTTTCATATGCCACTGATTTTATTAAAAAATATGGTGATTTAAGGTTCCAACTAATTAAAACAAAATGAGTGTGCAAACTGTCAACCAATGACAGATTTGTGCATGTATGTTCAAATGACTATATTTCTTTCAAAACTCAATGAAAAAGGATGATTTTTCTTTTGAGAGTTAGTTTTATGAGCTATATTCAGTTTGCAAGTAGAATGACTTAAAAATATGGAGTTTGGCCCTCCAAACACCTAAAATACTTTAGGTGTGCAATCTGTGAAACCACCAGCAGCTAAACTCTACTTTGTGTGTTAGTATCTCCTTTGTTATTTGTCTTTAATGCATGATTCTTCTTCTAAAACTTTATTTTATGAGTTAGGATTCATATGAATCCAGTTTCATACAAAAATATGAAGTTTTGAGGCACTAACCAATTTATTAAAGTTAAGTGTGCAATCTGTCAGCTAATGACAGAATTGTGCATGCAACTTTGTAGTGTCATATCTCATTCATACCTTCTTCAAAATCAGTGATTCTTATCTCAAAAGTTTCCTTTATGAGTTATGATTCCAATCCAACTGGAAATTCTTGAAAACACTGAGTATAACTCCTCAAGTAAGTGATTTACTAACATGGTGTAATCTTATTTACCGGTTGTGACATAATGTTTTGCATGAATTATTTGAACCACTTGTACATGTCCAAAAGGCATGAAATGTGGTCACAAAGACCATAACTCAGTACTTTATCTTATATAAAAAGATAGGAAACTAGGTAATTTTGGAAGCCCTTTACAACTGATCATTTTTAGGACAATTAGTTTATGTCCAGGAGAGAAATTCTGGACTTAATTGATTTTTATAAATGTTGATCAAGTGATGGATAATAAGGTTACTTTCGGTATAAATTACGATATTAACGAGCATATGGGCATTTTGTATAATTGGACACATATAGACACATATGGGCTTAAGATTTATTCACCTCTATAAGTAGTATTAGACGTATAAGTGACGGTTTTGAGTATTACTCTTTGATAGGGAAGCGTTAGGTCGTCGTGTGGGGATCGGATTGTGTTGTCTTGTGTCGCGGAGCTTTGCTATAAGGTGAGTATTCACAGCCCCTCTTTCAAAGTATTTTCTACGATTTGGAGTGAAAAGCATGATTGAATATGTTATATGAGCTATTTTCATTATGATTATGAAATTTTGTTAAATTTGACGTTGTGGGCACTAAGGCATGTACACTAATAGTTATATTGAGTAAAATGTAACATAAAAGTTTGTACACTACTATTAACTCAAGTGAGGAGCCGAGGGTATTTGTGGATAGCGCTATTTGGACGGACAATCCCACCTAAAAACTACAAGTAGGGGTGTACTGTACTTAAAAAGAAGGGAGAAACGAAGGTTCTACATATGTGGGATATTAGTCCCACCGCTAAGGTAGAATTAACAATAAATTTTTTTGTGGTCAAAAGGTTTAGTGGTGGCTCTTTATATACTAAAAATTAGAGTACGTAATGCCTTGACGTTTTAAGATATTAATAAGTGCCAAAGATTTATTTTGCTTATATTCACTTACACAAATGGATGTTTGAAATATTGAAAACCTGTGAACTCACCAACTCTTTGTAGTTGACCTTGTTTTTATCATGCTTTTCAGGGGTAAGAAAAGATTAACCGAATCTTTCTATTATGTGGGCGCCTCGACATCAATCATCTTGTTTATTTGAAACTGTTTAGTTGAAACACTTGGTTTACTTTATTTTGTTAGAACTTTTAGTTGATGCGATGTAAAATTTTAAACTTAAACTGTTATGTATTTGAATGGATGGTTGGTGTTGTTTTTATCCTATTGTTATGAAATCTTGCGCTATCACACCTCGTGTTTCCGCTTTAGCGGGGTGTGACAGACTTGGTATCAGAGCCATAGGTTATAGAGAACACCGGTTTTCTATTGAAACCAAATACTATAACCAATTTTTTTTTTTGAAAAACTATTTTCGTAGATAAATTTAAAAAGCTCACTACTAGTATAATTAGAATAAGCAACGATCTAACATATCATAATTAGGCAAAGCCTGATCACCTATGTCTAAATATGGTATGAATAAGAAAGGACTTGCATTAAATTATTCTAAAAATAGGAATCGATCGGGAAATCTTTCACTTCAAAATGAAAAATATGATTTTATGTGGGTTCACGTGATTATTATAAAATGTTTCTGATATTTATAATTTTTTTTTTATCTCAGCACTATGTCCACATCCGACCACTCCCCGGATGAATCCGGTTATGTTACCAGCAGGGTTAGGAGAGCCGACACAAACTATGATGACTATGACCCATCCGAGCATAGTCATGAAGAGGATTCTGCCGACTCTTCTGCTCGATCTTCTGTTCCCATGCCCGTACCCATACCTACCGGTGAGGGGACATCTCGCGGGCCAAGGACGATAAGGACTGCCCGCAAGCGCGTTCTCCCTCTTCAGAGAGTGACTTTCACGATTCCTTCCGTCCAACCATCTCAGTCGCGATCTAGCTCGCGAAGTGTGACTCCTCCTCCACCTGCAGTTGGAGTACCGGTGCCCCGACCACAAGGAATGACCGCAGCAGAAAACTACTGGGTCACGGGTATGGCTAACGAGGTACATACTCATCGGCTGATGTTGCCCTTGAGGCTAGGTTGGCGGTTCGGAGGATGCACACTTACCTAGAGTGGGTGATAGGAATATTGTTTTGGTTGGTGATGCATTAGTAAACCTGTTTAGGAAAAGCTTTTGGATTAAAAACACTTTTATTTCGGTCTTGTTTATTTTAAATTGTAAACAATTTGCTATCTTTTGGGATTTGTATTTTGAAACTTGTGATGTGAATGTTATGTGTTATGCTTATGAAAGATATCCATGTTTCATTGTATATTTCTTGATTTTATGTCTAGTTGATTGATATTAGACGTACATTACATTATAAGCTTGAGCTTAGTAAGTAGAATTAGATCGGAATTAGTAATAGAAATCTGATCGAAACTCAATTTAAAATTGTGTTTTTAGAACAATGCCTCCGAGAAGAGTAAATTCCGATGTTGCACGACTAGTATCCGAACAGCTCATGGCAGCACTACCAGGTATTGTGAGCCAAATAGCAGCTGGTTTAAACGCTAATCAAAATAACAATCAGGGTTCTGGAGATAGGGAATGTACGTATAAATCCTTTAGGAGTTGTAATCCTAAAGAATTTTTCGGAACTGAAGGAGCCGTCGGTTTATTGACCTGGTTGGAAAGCATGGAGTCTGTCGTCCACATTAGCAAGTGTGCTGAGGGAAAGAAGGTGGAGTTTGCTGCCTGTCTATTACAAGGGCGAGCATTAACTTGGTGGAACACCCTAGTACAAACCCGAGGTCGGGAAGCCGCCAACAGTCTTACATGGGAAGATTTCAAAAGAATGTTAAAGGAAGAATACTGCCCTAGGAGCGAGATTCAGAAGCTGGAAGCAGAGTTGTGGAATCACGAGATGAAAGGGAATGATATCGACTCCTACACAGCCCGATTTCATGAATTGGCAAAAATGGTACCGCATCTGGTAACGCCTGAAGAGAACCGCGTTGATAGGTATGTTTGGGGATTATCTCCGAAGATACGCGGGGATGTTACCTCAGCAAACCCAAAAACTCTACAAGAGGCAGTAAGTTCGGCAACCAGACTCACAAACAATGCTACTCGCTCGGGATTCTTTGTAAGGGATAAGGCACAAGGGAAGAGAAAGATGGATGAAACAATAAGAAAGCAGTTTGGAAAAAGGACAAGTAAGGAACAAAGAACTTCAGGTAACTACGGAATTCAAACTCAACCTGCGGAGAAAGAGAAAAGACCTCATCCCAAATGTGACAAGTGCAATAGACAGCATACCGGACGAAGTATTATCTGTCAAAAATGCAACAAAGGAGGTCACTATGCCAAAGATTGCAGGAGCACAGGAAGGCGGGCATGTTTTGAGTGTGGAAGCCCGGATCACTTTCGGAATACATGTCCACGATAGAATCAAAGACCGAACACTAATCAAGCACGACCGGTCAACCAAGGAAATCAAGGAGGTCCGGCAAGAGGCCGAGTGTTTGAAATTGGAGCTGAGGAAGCAAGAAAGAATCCAGATGTCGTTACAGGTACGTTTCTCTTGAATAATCATGATGCATCTATACTATATGATTCTGGAGCAGATAGGAGTTTTGTGTCATTAGATTTTAGACCAAAGATAAATCTAAGGCCTCAAAAGTTGAAAGAATCATACGTAATTGAATATGCCAACGGTCAAGAGTGTAGGGTCAATGATGTAATAATGAACTGCACTATAAATTTGGCTAGTAGGGATTTCTGTATAGATTTAATCCCGATTAAACTAGGAAGTTTTGACGTGGTTGTGGGCATGGACTGGTTATCCAAAAACCGAGCCGAAATCTGTTGCTCCGAAAAGATCGTACGAATTCCGTTACCCGAAGGGGGAAAACTCGAAGTACACGGAGAGAAACCCAGGAGGGGTATTAAAGTAGTGACATGTATGAAGATGCGAAAGTATTTGAGAAAGGATTGCATTGCTTTTCTAGCTCACATCAAGGATAAGAAGGCTGAAGAAAAACGCATTCAAGATATTCCTATAGTTCGGAATTTTCCTGAGGTATTCCCGGACGAATTGCCTAGAGTACCCCCACCAAGACAAGTGGAGTTTCACATAGAATTAATTCCTGGAGCCGCGCCAGTCGCGAAAGCACCATATCGATTAGCACCATCAGAGATGCTAGAGCTGTCGGAACAACCTCAGGAATTACTCGACAAAAGATTTATCAGACCTAGCTCTTCACCTTGGGGAGCCCCAATTTTATTTGTTAAGAAGAAAGATGGATCTTTTCGAATGTGTATCGATTATAGGGAACTCAACAAGTTGACAATTAAGAACCGATACCCCCTTCCCCCGGATTGATGATCTGTTTGACCAACTTCAAGGTGCAACGTACTTCTCGAAGATCGATCTTAGATCTGGATATCATCAAATGAGAGTGCGAGAAGAAGATATCCCCAAGACGGCCTTTAGGACTCGATACGGTCACTACGAGTTCCTAGTCATGCCATTTGGTCTAACAAAAGCACCAGCAGTTTTCATGGATTTGATGAATAGAGTATGTCGACCGTATCTCGACAAGTTTGTGATTGTGTTTATAGATGATATACTCATTTATTCTCGAGACAAAAAGGAGCATGAGCAACATTTGAAGTTGATATTGGAATTGCTCAGAAACGAAAGGTTGTACGCGAAATTCTCTAAATGTGAATTCTGGATTCGTGAGGTACACTTTCTTGGCCACGTGGTGAATGAAAAAGGAATCCAAGTTGATCTAGCTAAGATTGAAGCCATTAAGAAATGGGAAGCCCCAAAGACACCAACGGAGATCCGCCAATTTCTGGGATTGGCAGGTTATTACCGGCGATTTATCGAGAATTTCTCTAAGATCGCGTAACCACTAACAACTCTAACACAAAAAGATAAAAAGTTTATTTGGGGAGAGAAACAAGAAGAAGCCTTCCAGACACTCAAACACAAGTTATGCAACGCACCGATTCTAGCTCTACCCGAAGGAGTAGATAACTTCGTAGTCTACTGTGATGCTTCACATCCGGGAATAGGCTGCGTGTTAATGCAAAAAGACAAGGTTATTGCATACGCATCAACACAACTGAAGATTCACGAGAAGAATTATACTACTCATGATTTGGAGCTAGGAGCGGTGGTGTTCGCACTCAAGATCTGGAGACATTATCTCTACGGTACTAAGTGTACTATATTCACAAATCACAAGAGCCTTCAACATATTCTTGACCAGAAAATGTTAAACATGAGGCAAAGAAGATGGGTTGAACTACTTAGTGACTACGACTGTGAAATAAAGTACCATCCAGGCAAAGCTAATGTGGTAGCCGACGCGTTAAGCCGAAAGGAAAGAGTAAAACCAACAAGAGCACAAGGAGAGGCTTTGAAAGAAGAGAATTTGAAGAATGAAACCTTGCAGCACCTAGAGAAGGAATTTGAAATGCAGACAGATGGGGTACATTACTTTAAGAATAAGGTATGGGTACCGAAAGTTGGTGATCTACGATCAATCATTTTGGACGAAGCCCATCGATCCAGATATTCAATTCACCCAGGAGCAGATAAAATGTATAAGGATTTGAAAGAGTATTATTGGTGGCCAGGAATGAAGAAAGATATAGCTTTGTTTGTAAGCAAGTGCCTGACTTGTGCTAAGGTAAAGGCTGAACATCAGAAACCATCTGGTTTACTCCAACAACCTGAAATACCAAAGTGGAAATGGGAGCAAATAACAATGGATTTCGTAACTAAATTACCCAGAACTGGAAAGGGGCACGATACTATATGGGTTACAGTAGACCGACTTACCAAATCGGCTCATTTCATCCCCATTCGCGAAAATTTCAGTATGGAAAGGCGTGCGCAAATCTATATTAATGAAACAGTTACACGTCATGGTGTGCCTATTTCCATTATTTTGGACAGAGATACACGATTTACATCGCGTTTTTGGCAATCACTTCAAAAGGCATTGGGTACTCGTTTGGATTATAGCACTGCCTATCATCCTCAAACGGATGGACAATCGGAAAGAACTATTCAAACGCTAGAGGATATGTTACGGGCTTGCGCAATAGATTTCGGTGGAAGTTGGGATACCCACCTGCCACTTGTGGAATTCTCCTATAACAACATCTATCATACCAGCATACAATGTGCACCATACGAAGCTCTATACGGACGTAAGTGTAGATCACCGCTTAGCTGGGTAGAAATCGGAGATAGACAGTTGACAACACCCGATATTATTCAGGAAACCACTGATAAGATCTCGACAATCAAAGAAAGACTCAAGATAGCAAGAGATCGTCAAAAGAGTTATGCGGATAATCGGAGAAAGCCGTTGGAGTTTCAAGTGGGAGATAAAGTTCTATTAAAAGTGTCCCCATGGAAGGGACTGGTACGCTTCAAGAAGAGAGGCAAGCTGGGTCCAAGATACATTGGTACATTCGAAATACTTGAAAGAATCGGACCAGCGGCGTACAAGTTGAAGTTACCACCGAATCTAAGCGCCATCCACGACACATTTCATGTGTCGAATCTAAAGAAATGCCTAGCAGATGAAACGTTGATGTTACCCATGGATGACGTTCAGATTAACGATCGGTTAAACTTTTGAAGAACCAGTTCAGGTTTTGGACCGAGAAGTTAAACGGTTAAGGCGCAGTAAAATCCCTATTATTAAAGTCCGTTGGAATGCGAAACATGGTCCAGAATATACCTGGGAACGTGAAGATTTGATGAAGCAAAAGTATCCCAGCTTATTCACGAACACCCCGGAGAAAGCCACTTCTTAAATTTCGGAACGAAATTTCTTTAACGGGGGAAGGCTGTGACAACTGTCAAAATTCGAGCTTTCATGTTAGCTTCTATTAAGTTTATTAGTGTTTATATAGTTTAATTATAAGAATAGGAGTTAGTTGGTTTAGAATGGCCGAAAAATCCCTAGCATTTCCGGTAATCGCTTAAAATGTCCGGTTCCGACCCGTAACTGTCTGAAACGTCCAAAACAGTGCCAAATGCTCTAATTTATACCCAATTTATATAAAATATATATATTTTAGTATTTTTAATATAAACTTTTATTTTTTTAATAGGAAAGAACCAAAATGGGCTAATAAAGTGAGAAAAAGGCCAAAATTGAGAAATTGGACTTCAAATCTCATATTTTGGCCTTAATTTATACAAAAAAAAAAAAAAACAAATTGGTTTGGGTAGGGCCCACCCCATGGCCGCCCCCCTCCTTTTTCCTACCTATAAAAATGTTTTTTTTGTCATTCTCATCATTTTACACTTTCAAAATTCAAAATTCACTCTCTCTCTCTAGAATCAAAGGGACACAAACATTTCACCCTATTCTCTCTAAAAACTCAGCCACTTCTCTTCATCAAAATCATATTGGGAGCAAGAAATATTGAAGAAAAAGGATTCTATAACCATCCAAGTAAGTACAAAATTCATGTTCTTCATTTTCTTGCAAATTTTGGGTGAAAAACCCACTTTTCTTGCATTTCTAAGTTACTTTCTTCTAATATCCAAAAATTCTGAGTTTGTGGAGAGATTTTACACCAAAACATGTAAAATGTCTATAAAATGGTGATAATCTATGATCTACACAAATGAAACTCAAGAAAATAGGGGAAAAATCATGATTTTATGTGTTCTTGAACAAAAATGGTGATTTTGGTTCTGGCAGATTCATGCATGTGTGTAAATCGTCAATTTCTTACAATTTTTATGTTCAAATATCATGAATCTTTTTTTTACAAGTTTATTTAGTGAGTTGGGGTTCTAATCCAAGTGGTCTCACTCAAAAACATTGAGTTTTGACCCCCCAAATGCTCATAACAAGATGCATGTGCATCTGGAAGTTCAACAGTAGGTAAACCCTACTTTGAACGACCATAACTCTTTGAATATTCTTCCAAATCACTTGATTCTTCTTCTGGAAGTTAATTTAATGTGTTACCTTTCATATGCCACTGATTGAAACAAAATGACCATATTTCTTTGAAAATATGGTGATTTGAGGTTCCAACTAATTGAAACAAAATGAGTGTGCAAACTTTCAACCAATGACAGATTTGTGCGTGCATGTTCAAATGACCATATTTCTTTCAAAACTCAATGAAAAAGGATGATTTTTCTTTTGAGAGTTAGTTTTATGAGTTATATTCAGTTTTTAAGTGGAATCACTTAAAAATATGGAGTTTTGACCCTCCAAACACCTAAAATACTTTAGGTGTGCAATCTGTGAAACAACCAGCAGCTAAACTCTACTTTGTGTGTTAGTATCTCCTTTGTTATTTGTCTTTAATGCATGATTCTTCTTCTAAAACTTTATTTTATGAGTTAGGATTCATATGAATCCAGTTTCATACAAAAATATGAAGTTTTGAGGCACTAACCAATTTATTAAAGTTAAGCGTGCAATCTGTCAGCTAATGACATAATTGTGCATGCAACTTTGTAGTGTCATATCTCCTTCATAACTTCTTCAAAATCAGTGATTCTTATCTCAAATGTTTCCTTTATGAGTTGTGATTTCAATCCAACTGGAAATTCTAGAAAACACTGAGTATAACTCCTCAAGTGAGTGATTTACTAACATGGTGTAATCTGTTTTACCGGTTGTGACAAAATGTTTTGCATGAATTATTTGAACCACTTGTACATGTCCAAAAGGCATGAAATTTGGTCACAAAGACCATAACTCAGTACTTTATCTTATATAAAAAGATAGCAAACTAGGTTATTTTGGAAGCCCTTGAAAACGGATCATTTTCAGGACAATTAGTTTCTTTCCAGGAGAGAAATTCTGGACTTAATTGATTTTTATAAATGTTGATCAAGTGATGGATATTAAGGTTACTTTCGGTATAAATTACGATATTAACGAGCATATGGGCATTTTGTATAATTGGAAATATATAGACACATACGGGCTTAAGATTTATTCACCTCTATAAGTAGTATTAGACGTATAAGTGACGGTTTTGAGTATTACTCTTTGATAGGGAAGCGTTAGGTCGTCGTGTGGGGATCGGATTGTGTTGTCTTGTGTCGCGGAGCTTTGCTATAAGGTGAGTATTCACAGCCCCTCTTTCAATGTATTTTCTACGATTTAGGGTGAAAAGCATGATTGAAAATCTTATATGAGCTATTTTCATTATGATTATGAAATTTTGTTAAATTTGACGTTGTGGGCACTAAGGCATGTACACTAATAGTTATATTGAGTAAAATGTAACATAAAAGTTTGTACACTACTATTAACTCAAGTGAGGAGCCGAGGGTATTTGTGGATAGCGCTATTTGGACGGACAATCCCACCTAAAAACTTCAAGTAGGGGTGCACTGTACTTAAAAAAAAGGGAGAAACGAAGGTTCTACATATGTGGGATATTAGTCCCACCGCTAAGGTAGAATTAACAATAAATTATTTTGTGGTCAAAAGGTTTAGTGGTGGCTCTTTATATACTAAAAATTAGAGTACGTAATGCCTTGACGTTTTAAGATATTAATAAGTGCCAAAGATTTATTTTGCTCATATTCACTTACACAATGGATGTTTGAAATATTGAAAACCTGTGAACTCACCAACTCTTTGTAGTTGACCTTGTTTTTATCATGCTTTTCAGGGGTAAGAAAAGATTAACCGAATCTTTCTATTATGTGGGCGCCTCGACATCAATCATCTTGTTTATTTGAAACTGTTTAGTTGAAACACTTGGTTTACTTTATTTTGTTAGAACTTTTAGTTGATGCGATGTAAAATCTTAAACTTAAAACTGTTATGTATTTGAATGGATGGTTGGTGTTGTTTTTATCCTATTGTTATGAAATCTTGCGCTATCACGCCTCGTGTTTCCGCTTTAGTGGGGTGTGACAACTACCTCGCAGACCTCTGATAAGTAAGAGAAGTGTTTGAAATTAAAAAACAAATACAAAGATCTGAAGAAAAACCAGGCGAAAGGCAAAGGTCTTGTCGCTAAAGAAGTTGATTGGGATGATGAAGGTGACTGAGCCAAGACCTCTGATGAGTCAGGAACAGATGAAGAAGATCTTGTCATCTTATGTCTTATGGAAAGAATAAAAGATGCTGAAGAAGTATCTGAAACTTCTTCCTCTGAGTCTCCTTCTACTCAGGTATCCATCCCTTATATCTCCTTAATATCTGAAAATGATAACTTATATGCGCTTGATGCTATGACTGTTGATTTTTATAATGCTCTAAATGGAAAAATCAAAGCTGAGAAAATTAACACTGATTTATCTGAACAATTAAAAAATTGTCATCTAAATATCAAAGAATTTTCAAAGATTGAGGGAACCTTAAAGGACCAAGTTTTTGTAAATCAAATGATTAGCATTGAGAAACAGCAAGCTATCGCTGAAAGAGAGAAGGCCATCACTGATCTTAAATCTGAGAAGGCTACCGTCGAAGGATGGTGCAAAGTCTCTGATAAGGTAAATGAGATCATCAATGCCCAGATCCCTATGAAAGTAAGAAGTGGGTTAGGCTTTAACCTTGAAAAGGAAGAATCATAGAAACACCGTTCCATGCTTAAATTTGGAATGTTTGTCTCCTCTATCCCTGATCCTTCCTCTTCTTCTCAGAGACCTCACTCTAATGAGAAGACTCATGTGTTAAAATCTTTCGATTATAAGAAAGTGGTCAAAAACAAGGTTCTTGACCAGGCTCCTAGAAAGAAAAACGCTCAGAAGAAGAACAAGAAATCCTCTACTTCCTCAAAGAGCAATCCTAAACCTGGGAGAAAAATCTCTGAATTTTTTCATAGGTCAACCCCCAGAATTAATATCGACCTCACTCTTGTCCTTGAAGAGGTTGTCATACCTCCAAGAACAATGGATAACGGAATTCTTGGTCCTATCCCTGACAAAGTCCCTTCTATCTCTTTGAAACCTTTGAATTCCAAACCTTATAAATATAGGAAGTGCTATCACTGTGGTGAAACTACCCACATTGCAAGTAAGTGTTCTAATGCTACAAAAGCTGGTAAACTAGCTCATGGAAAGAAAGTAGCCCAAGCTGATAAATCAGCAAGAGTGAAATCCACCAAGGTTGCAAAACCAACAAAGGTGAAGATATCCACTAAAGAAAGTTCTTCAGCAAGTAGCTCCTCCACCACTCCTCTCACTAACAAAGCAGGACCCATAGTAATATGGGTACCTTCAAACAGTTAATCTCTTTGTTGTATGCAGAGTGCTAAAGGTATCTGGTATCTCGATAGCGGATGCTCAAGGCACATGACCGACAGAAAATCTCTGCTCTCTGACTACAAAGAAGAAGGTGGTCCATCAGTGACCTTTGGTGGAAATGGCAAAGGATACACTAAAGGCTATGGAATATTGTCCAACGGAGCCACCTCGTTTAGTTGAGTTGCCTACGTTGAAGGACTAAAGCACAATGTCTTAAGCGCTAGTCAGCTATGTGACAAAGATTTCAAAGTTCTATTCCTAAGGAATAGATGTGCTGTCACTGACTGCAATGATAAGCTTGTCTTAACAGGCAAAAGAGTTGAAAATATATACGTCATCAATATGAATAGTTGTCACTCTGAGAACATGTGCTTTATCTCTAAAGCATCCTCTGATGTCAATTGGTTATGGCATAAAGGACTCTCTCATCTCAACTGTAAGAAAATTAATGAATTGTCTCAAAAGGAACTTGTCAGAGACCTCCCAAATCATAGCTTTGCAAAGGAATCTCTTTGATCAGCGTGTGAAAAGGGAAAGTAGACAAAAGCATCTTTTACGTCTAAACAAGTTTCTTCAGTAACCTCACCTCTTCAGCTACTCCATATGGATCTCTTTGGACCTGTCAATGTCCAATCTGTATCTGGAAAGAAATACACTCTTGTGATTGTTGATGAATATTCCAGATACACTTGGGTATTCTTTCTTCGATCCAAAAGTGACACCCCTGATATGACAATCTCTTTTATCAAAAGGATGGAAGTTCTGAACAATCTGAATGTTCGTTCCATGAGAAGTGATCAGGGTACTGAATTCAAGAACAGTACTCTGATAAATTTTTTTGACGAAAAAGGTATCTCTCACAACTTCTCTTCAGTAAGAACTCCTCAGCAAAACGGTGTTGCTGAGAGAAGAATCGAACTATCATTGAAGCAGCTCGCTCAATGATCAGCGAATCACGTCTTTCAACTTAATTCTGGGCCGAAGCGGTCAATACAGCATGCTTTACTCAGAATCGATCCCTGACTGTGAAACGATTCAAGAAAACCCCTTATGAATTATTTCATGGAAGAAGAACAACTCTGAAGTATCTTCACATCTTTGAATGCAAATGCTACATTCTGAATGACAGAGATCATTTGGGAACATTCGATCCAAAAGCTGATGAAGGAATATTTCTTGGATACTCCTCTGGATCTAAGTCTTTCAGAATCTTCAACAAGAGAAGACAACACGTTGAAGAATCCATGCACGTCAATTTTGATGAATCCCGTACTACCCTTACTTCTCCTATCCCTGAAGAAGATGAAGAATTAAATGCATGGATGAAGTCTCACTATGGGGAACCTGAAACTTATTTCAACAATCAACCTAATGCTGAATTAAGTGATGATGGAATCCCTGAAATACCTATTGACAATGATCCATCTTCAGGGATCAGTGTTACTCCTCTCAATTAGATTCCTCCTTCTGATGCCTCTCTTGGAAATTCCCCAGTAAATAATCAAGCTTCATTCTCTGCAAATCAATCCCCTGAGTCTCCTCAATTGATTTTAAACGATGAAGTACCTGTTGCTGAAACAACAAGTATTGTCCCTGAAGTAGAAGAACAAGTCGCTGAATCTGCGGTTGATCTCTCTCCTCAACCACCAGCTCAGGGATGGACTGTAAATCATCCAATAAATCAGATTATTGGTGATCCTAATGCAGGTATCAAAACATGTAGAGGTACAGGTAATATATGTCTCTATGTTAACTTCATCTCTCTCTCTGAACCTAAAAAGATAGATCAAGCTATCTCTGATCCTAGTTGGATTTCAGCAATGCAAGAAGAACTAACTGAGTGTCGTAGAAACAAAGTTTGGAATCTTGTTCCTAGACACTCTGATAAAACAGTGATTGGAACCAAATGGGTATTTAGAAATAAGCTAGATGAAAACGGGACTGTTATTCGCAATAAGGCTAGACTTGTCGCTCAAGGATACAGACAGGAAGAAGGTATTGACTACGATGAAACCTTTGCACCTGTAGCTCGTTTAGAAGCTATAAGACTTTTCTTAGCTTATGCTGCCCATAAAGACTTCAAAGTTTTTCAAATGGATGTTAAAAGTGCTTTTCTAAATGGGAAACTCAGCGAGGAAGTTTATGTTGAACAACCCCCTGGTTTCTCAGACCCTAACCATCCTGGTTATGTTTTCAAACTTGAAAAAGCTCTTTATGGATTAAAACAAGCTCCTAGATCTTGGTATGATACTCTTTCTAAATTTCTTCTTAAAGAAAAATTCATTCGTGGAAAAATTGACGAAACTCTCTTCTAAAGAAAATATAAAGGTCATACTATACTCGCTCAAATATATGTCGATGACATCATCTTTGGTTCCAAAAGACCCAAATTATGTACTCGTTTCGCTGCAAGAATGCAAAAACATTATAAAATGAGTATGATGGGTGAACTAACGTATTTTCTAGGTTTGCAGATAAAACAATCTAACAAAGGAATCTTTATTTGTCAAAGCAAATACGTTAAAGATATGCTGAACTAGTTTGATATGAATCAATGCTAAGCGATGAAGACCCCTATGGCACCTCCTCTGACTCTGAATAAGGACCCTAACGGGAAACCTGTAAATGTCACCGCCTATCGAGGGATGATTGGGTGGCTGCTATATCCTACAGCGAGTAGACCTGATATCATGTACATGTCTCTGTGCTCGGTATCAAGCTGAACCGAAGGAATTCTATCTTATCACTGTAAACCGAATCTTCAGGTACCTGAAAGGAACTCCTAATATGGGTCTTTGGTATCCCAAAGGCTCAGGATTCGATCTAATTGGTTATTCTGATAGTATTTTTGCAGGTTGCAAGATAGATAGAAAGAGCACCACTGGTGGGTGTTAGCTACTAGGTGGTAAATTGATTAGTTGGACAAGTAAAAGCAAAATTCTGTGTCCACCTCCACCGCTGAAGCTGAATACGTAGCCGCTGAAAGTTTTTGTGCTCAAATCCTTTGGATGAGAAATCAACTTAGAGACTATGATCTCATGCTCTCCAAGATCCCTATTTATTGTGATAGCACTAGTGCTATTGCAACTGCCAACAATCCTGTACTTCACTCTAAAACCAAGCACATTGAGATTCGATATCACTTTATCAGAGATGTGATGAATGGTGAAATTGAGCTTCATTTTGCACCCACCGAATATCAGCTCGCTGATCTTTTCACCAAGTCTCTTGATGAAACTAGATTCAATCTACTCATCAGCGAACTTGGTATGTTGAACACTGAATAATCATTACTCAGCCAACAACAAATAGTGATACAAACAAAGTCTTCTATTACCATTCGTGAACTCTGATTCAACAATATCTATACTTTCTCACTCAGGTATTATCTTCTAAACCTTTTTCGCTCCCTGATTTTTCTTGATCAGGGAATGAATCTGAAAAGATAAAACTCATCACTGACAATCCTTTATTGTTTTTGATGAAGATTTTAAAAGACAATGATTAATCTTTCCAAATGGATAATTATCATTATATTTTTTAAAAAATAAGAAAATGACACGTCAGAACTTTTCTAACACAAGACGGACCACGGCGTTTCCTTTCCAACTCCTTTCTAGGGACGTACGCCAGATCATCATTTCTTTTTCAAAAAGCTAAAACCATCGTTTAGCTATCTTTTTCTCTCTCCTCATGCTATTTAAGCAAATCATTGCCTCATTTCTTTCTTTACGCTCTCATAATTTCCAAAAGGCAAGGATTCTCTCTTGATTCTTAAAGTTTTCTCACGAACACCAAGAACACGCACTTGTGCTTTTTTCTTCTCGAACTTCACTAAGGTTTGATCTAACCTTACACATTAATCTGGAAGCATCTTGTTTCACTTCTCCTTACTTTTCTTATAATCAAAACAAAAAATCTAGGGTAAATAAAATAAAAATCTGGATTAAATTTCAAAACCCATCAAAACCCTGTTCTAAGTTTTTACTTAAGTACAAAAGACATTTTTTTTGTTTAATCCATCTTTTATATTCTACACCTAAAATTTTTTATATACCAAACTTTTAAAAACGTTTGGTATTTTAATTGTTTTTCTACCACAAGTATTTTGATCTTGTTCATCGAAACACTTGTTTCTTTTCTCCTTACATTTGGTATTCTTTATACCAAACTCTAGTTTATACATTTTGTATTAAACCATGATTTTTCTATTTGGTGTTCCCATCTATGCTACAGAAATGGCCTCTTCAAGCAAGGTTGTTGAAACTACCCACGTCGCTGACACTCTGGTGGCTGTTGCGGTTTGCCACTCTCCATTGGAACAAGCAACATTCATGCCCTGCAACTATCTTGCCCTGGTGGACATCCCTGATGAACGTCCACAATTCGCTGAGGGTGCAACATTCATCAAGGCTTGCCCACTGATGTATGCCTTTGTTCACAACCCTGTTGGCATCTCCTCTCATCTGCAAGCCCTATGTTACACGGCTCACTGTACCACCTGCACTATTGATAAGGGCAAAGAACTCCCTACAATTGGTTTTCCCATCCCCACTCTCGGCCACTTCGCCATCACATTTGGATTCTTGAGGCAGGCTCTTCGCCTCCCTGCTCGTGGCAAGAATGAAAAGTGGGCCGGTGAACCCTCAAATCAGCTGATCGACTCCTTCTTAGACTCTCATTCAGTGCCTGGGGTCCAAGACTGGCTCGCATGATCAGGCCAGCAAGCACTTTCAAGACATGGGCTCCGCTCTCTGCACGGGCTACAGGCTGAACTTTGGTGACTATATCCTCAGTGATATGTTCAACAGGGTGAAAGCTGCAACAGGCACTCCGTCATCCCCTACCCAAGATTCTTTGCAACCATCTTGGAGGATTCCTTTGGGGATGAGTATCCCATGACGGCCAACCACTCTTTCTCAATGGTGGGAAAGATATCCCTGGACATTTAGGAACGTCCAGGTGATGCTCCCTTTACCCCATACATGCTGAAGATCATTGGAGCCCCTGCTTCAGTGTCTAGCTCACTGAGAAACCCATCAGTGAGTATCTCTGACACTTTTGTCCCCAAAAGAAAACAACTAACCGATGGTCATAAAAAGACCATCGCAACCAAACCTAAGAAGCCAAGGATGGTGGTCTCTCAAAAGACCACTCTCTCAGATTTTGGTGTACAACCAAAACCATCAGCTGCCCTTGCTATTTCAACGGTTCTCTCCTCCGTTGTTGCTGCTTCAGCACTACCACCACCTTCAGCGACTACGGTCACTGAAAGTGTATTAGTCAGCTCCGCTGAAGCTGTATCAGGTAATACTTTCACATCCTTCTACTCTTCTTCTATCCCCTCTTCGTTGGTCCTCACATCAACAAATGATTCAGAGATAGTTGTCCCTATTTCTGATGATGCTAAAATGCTCTCAGTCCAAACCTCAATGTTGTTTAGACAATTTGAGTTTTGGAAGGCCAGTATCACAGGACCTCAGCATGTCTCTCACAGGCATTCTAAGACACTGGCTAGTGATCCTCATGACACTACCTCTGCATTAGTGGTCCCTGAGAGTAATCCTCATGATGCTCTCAAGGTTACTAATATGCCTTCTCATCCGTCATCTAACCCAGAGCTCTTTTTGGTTGCTCTCTCTCTGTTGTCACCAGGTACCGCTCCTCTCTTCACTACAGTGACAACCACAACTACCCCCAAGGTTGCTACTACTCCTCTCAGCAAGGATAAAGGGAAATCTCCTCAGCAACCACGGACATCTGCCAAGCTCATGGAGGTCAAACAAGAGAACACTGCTCCCAAACTCCCTCGCTGCCCTTGCTGAGCTTCCCCCCATTGTACTTCCTAGGCCTACATAGTACATTCCCTGCCATTGACTTTCTAGTCAGGGAATGTGCTCTCACCAGGGCTAAGGTAGAGCATCTACAGAAGTTTGTTGAATTCATCTTCTGAACTGTGGTTGGGACTCCAGGGATAAAGGCCTCTGTCATAAATATCCTCACTGACATCGAGTCCCTGAAGGAAGACAATTGGACACATGCTCAGTCCAGTGCCCCTCTGGAGAAGAAGGTGGATGATCAGAATCTGGTACTTGAGTCTATTCAAAAGACTCAATCCGAAATGATGCAGATGCAGACAAAGCTCTCTGAGACTGGCTCCTCTTTCTCCACTGCTGATCGGATATCCCTGGATTCGGTCCTTCAGTACCAAGAACGCCATGAAATCAAGCTGAAGGACATTCAAGCGAATACCCACATGCTGATGGTGCATTGTCTCCCTGCTGACAACATCGAGGGGGAGAGATGTATCAAAGAGTTCGCTGACGACATCATTGCGGAACATAATGCCACCTTTCCTGCTGATAAAATTTCTCCATACACCAAGCATGCAGAGCCTTCCCTCACTGAAGGAATAGTGGAGGAAGAAGAAGAAGAAAATGATGATGATGATGATGAAGATGATGACATCCCTTGCTATGGGGGAGCTAATGACGATGACGATGACGATGATATTGGAAGTGCTTTGGAGCACTTGAAAATGTCAAGACCAGACAACTCCATGTCTGATGTCTCTCATCAAGAGCCTTTGGGGGATGGACAACCTCCCTTTCAGGGAGAGTCCGATCCCTCAGGCAAAGGAAATGACGTGGCCGATCTTGATGCCACTATCCCTATATCTGAGGGGGAGACCACTGTCGAGGTATCTCTTCCTCTCACTCTCCGCTCTGCTCCAATTTCTGAACCACCCACATAACCCTCTTTCTCACCATCAAATTTTGGCTCTGGCAAATCTCCTTCTCTCAGTGAGCCCAGTCCCCTAAAGGACTCCACTTTTTGGAAGGAACCTTCATCTGAGGAGCAGTTTGTGTACATATCTGACTCTGACTCTGAAGATGAAGAAGGCCTCATTCCTAGACGCCGCACTCAGAGACCCTTAATAAGCGACCCTGAAGAGGAAGAAAGGCGAATAAAGTTCTTAAATGAACTCGAAGCCAAAAGAATAAAGTTGCCCTATGCTGAACTAGAATGTCCAACTCCTATCAGCATGGTGGATGACTTCTATTTTCTATCGATGGAGCAGAGAGCACAAGCACTTGAAGCTCAAAGAATAAGGGATGAAAAGATGAAGCAAATAGAGAGTGATCTAGAGCTTGCAAGAAGAATACTCAGGGAGGATGCTGCTAAAGACAAGGCGAATAAGGCGCTGATCGAGAAAAGCCAAAGAGTCGCTGAAGCTCTGTCACAAAAAAACTGAATGAAGAAAATATCAAAGTGAATCCCATCCTCGCTCAAGAGAAGATCCTGAATGCTCTAACCAATGAAGAACCAAGCCACAGAGAAAAAGAACTGCGCTGGTGCACTGAAAGATTCAGTTTTCGGAGGTCTGATTCAAAAATCATTCGAGCAACGATCGAAGGACGTCCTTGCAAAAGGTATGGACTGACGGTATTTGTTCGAATGTACAGACATGCGAATGCTGAAAAAGAAGAAGCCAAGTTCTTAAAGTTCTATGGATACTCTGAATGGCTAGAAATCAGAGATGCCATTCAGGGTTCCATATCGAAGTTTAAAGATGTGGTGGAAAGAGCGTTGGATCAACTTCTTCAGAGGAGGTCACAACATATACAAGTTCCGCCTCTCCCTGAGCCTATAAGAAAGAGAAGATCTAATGCTGAAGGAGGTTCATCTTCCAAAAGTGATCATGAAACCAAATTCAACTACGAAAGCATTCACGGTCATCTGGAAATTCCTAACATCTCAATGCTGAAAGTCTCTCTCCCTCAAGACAGAAAATATGAAGAAAATGAAATCATCACCTTCCTTGAACCTGGTATGATTTTCTTGGATAATGATGGTTTCCTAGGGCTCTTCAGAAACAACGAAGTCAGCAAAGCTCCATCAGCCTTCATCAAGATCATGCATCACTACTGCTGGTCAGATGATCCGCTGATGAATCGACAGAAGAGGCTCTATGAAAATGAAATACGAAGAAGGCATGAAAATCTCTGATTAATATATAGTTATCTTTCCTTTGTATTACTCTTCAATGTATTGTACTTCTCTCTACTTACAAATTTGTAATTTCATTGTTCATTTATATCTTCAGATTATTAATGAAATTTCAAATGAAGTACTCTACTCCAACTGTGAACTGAAAAGATCCCTGAAAACGGTAAATGGGACAATGAACATAAGAGTTCTAACTTCTTTACATACCTCCTTACTCACTGATATTTCTCTCTGAAATTTAAATCAGTGAATGTACTTAGGCATCTAGTTGTAAAAATTGTGTTTTCATATCCTTATAAATGAAACTCAATGGCTATAATAGATTAGCTGAAAAGGACCTCACAGGTTAGTACATAGAAAATTTTCATAATTATTTCTTAAGTCCTTACTAATCCCTTCAAGTAATTTTCTCATATTACTTAATCATAATCAAATAGGGGGAGATTGATGATCATAACTCCTCTCAGTGATTTGAATATGATTCCTCTTTACACTTAGTGAAATTCCTTGTTTAAGTTTAAGTTCAAATTCAGCGAAAAGCATACGCTGACTGCCATCAGCGATCGCTGATGATCAAGGAACCTTAAGCTTATCTCTGAAGATCTGAAGATCAGCGATCACACCAAATGACCATTCAGCAAAAGTCGAAGACCAAGCTGAAGAAAGAGATAATCAGCTACGTGACCTGAAGCGGTTCAGCGATAGCAAAGATTATCTATCTAAGTGTGAAGTCTTGTGAAGCCTCAGCGATACTGAAAGTTCATCCTTGAAGATTCAGTCTCAGCGATCAAGTGAAGCCTCTCATACAAAATTAATGTTGACCTTATCCTCGATGCACAAATGACAAACCCTATACTGTGTTACAGAAGGACGTATGGATTGTCTCTAATGTCCCCATCACATCTGATATGGTACTGTTCAAATGCGGCAAAAAACATGGCTGTATTCTGAGCAAAGGACAAGTCTCCTACGGATGCTTGCCACGTAGCATATACCTTTTGTCTTGCATTAAATGCAAACGGGTATAAATAAGATGAATATATCTTCTTCATCTATGTGCATGCTGCATTGTTTCTTCAACCTTCTGTATTCCATCTTACTTCTTTCTGTATTCCATCTTACTTCTTTCTTGTGCATCAATCCTAGTGATTTCTTAGTTACAATAGAATAGCTTAAAACTTGTTCTAATTCCGCTTGTAACTGTAAATTTGTTTATGCAATATAAACTCATTTAAAAACTAAAAATTTGTGTGTTTTTATTCAACCCCCCCTTCTACAAACTGTTTCTATATCCGAGAACTCTTGTAGACTCCTTAGGGACCAACAGTTTGGCAAAAAGTCGTGCTTTGTTGCGTATGACAATTCCGTCCTCGTCTTGTTTATTCTTGAAGATCCACTTGGTTCCAATAATTGTCTTGTGCTGAGGTAGGGGAACGTGTCGCCATACTTTCAGGGTTTCAAACTAATTGGGTTCTTATTGCATGGCGACAATCCAATCAGGATCAGACATGGCTTATTGAATGGTTTTCGGTTCAATTTTGCTTAAGAAGGATGAGAATAAACATTCATTAGTCGAGGCAGACCGTGTTGTGACAGGATTGGACGGGTCACCAATGATCTAGTTGGGTGGGTGAGATCGAATCCATTTGGCTGTATGAGGAAGTGGTTGACCAGTCATGGTTCCGGAATTTTCATCCACGTGTTGACCGAGGGGAAGATCTTGTACAGACTCTAGAGCTGGTGAAACGTCGGTAGAAAGTTCCCTTGAAGTGGTAGGCGGTTGAGTTGTAGAGGATAATGGTTCCGGATTTGATGTGGTTTGAGGGGTTGTTTCGGTTAATGGTGTGTGGAGGGGTTGAGCGACTTCACTCGGAATGGGTAGGCCCGGTTGAGGGATGGGGGCTATGACAGTAGGGTTGGTCGAATATGTAGTTGCCGCAGTGGAGACATTGTTCGCGAGATTTGGATTTGGAGAACTATTGGGGGTCTCGACAACTTTCAACGTTGGAGGGGGCACAGTGGTTGTCTCGGAATCAGTTCCGAAGTATTCAGTGTAGATGTGCTGGAACAAATTATCCAAATCGGATGGTGTAATGTGAGAAGTTGAAGTTCGATTTGGAGTAGTCGGGTTATGAGCAGGTTACGAACTGAGGTGTTCAGAAGCTAACACGCCAATGATAATCGGTTCGGTAATATGAGGTTCGAAATTCATTTCAGCTTTTTTGTCGAAGTGGATATTGGCACTCTCGGTGACGCACCTTGCATTTTTCATGTAAACTCTAAAGGCAGAGGTATTTGGCGAGTAACCCAGAAAATAGGCTTCATCGGATTTAGGTTGTAGCTTCCCAAGATTTATGTTATGATTCATAACAAAACATCGTCCACCAAATGTATGAAGATGATGGAGGGAAGGAATTCGTTTGTTGAATAGCTCATACGGTGTCTTGTTGAACCTTTTGTTGATAATCGACCGATTTTGATTGTAGTATGCGGTATGAATGGCTTCGGCCCAGAGATGATGTGGAAGTTTGGAATAAGCAAGCATTGTACGAGAAACTTCGACTAACGTACGATTACGGCGTTCCACGACACCATTCTGTTGGGGAGTTCTTGGTGCAGAAAACGTATAAGTGATGCCCATAGATGTGAAATAGGTGTCAAGTATGCGGTTTTTGAACTCGGTGCCATTATCTGTACGAATCGTTTGGACAGAAAGCTCCAGTCTAACTTGAATGTTCTTCAAAAATGCAATAATTGTGTCGGGAGCTTCGTCCTTAAATCGAATAAATTTAACCCATGTGTACCGAGAATAATCATCCACCATCACGAGAACATACTTCTTTCCGTGGATGCTTTGAGTTCTCATGGGACCACATAAGTCCATGTGTATGAGTTGAAGAGGACGTGTTGTTGTGTTCTAATTTCGGTTTATGAGACGCCTTCTTCATCTTGCCAATTTCGCAAGCACCACATAAGTGTGATTTCTCGAATTTCATCTTTGGTTAACCGGAGACTAACCCTCCACTTGCGAGTTTACTAATATTTTTGAAGTTCAAGTGGGATAGTCTGTGATGCCATAACCAGTTTTTCTCTTTGTCCACCTTCGAGAGAAGACAAATGTCAGTGGGTGGTTTAACCTTTGACAGATCAATGGTGTAAAGGTTAGACTTGCGGGTTCCAGTGATCAACTCTTGACCTTCGTATGTTCTAACACAACATCTTTCGGAACGGAAGATTACTTCAACTTCCTTGTCACAGAATTGATCGATACTTAGTAAATTGTGACCAAGTCCTTTGACATAAGAGACTTTTGAGATTGTAAGATTATCATTGACAATATCGCCATATCCTTTAATAGGTGAGAAATGATTGTTCCTAAACCGTACCGAGCCGCCTCGTTTTTCAACGTAATTGGCAAGAAGCTCCTTCTTTCCGGTCATGTGCTTGGAGCATCCAGAATCTAAGTACCACACATGACCAACCTGCAAAGATTAAGCAGACTTAGGTACCCATTTGTAAATGGGTCCTTCGGGGTTAGTTGGCTTGGCAACCTTTGGTACCCAAGTGAATTGGGGTTTTGGTGCCTAAGTCAAGGGCCTCTTGGGAACCCACTTATAAACAGGTTTATAATGAAATGAATTGTCGTAATTGGAATTGTAAGAATTATGCTCCTCATAAAAACGATTATAACCATAAGCATTCAGACGCACAAAGTCATTTACACCACAATTTGAGCGACATATTTTATTTCTAGAAAATTGAATCAAATGTTTGTATGAATAAATAGTAGATGGAAAATGAAATTTGCGACTATTCCTAGGAACATTGAAAAAACTAGATTTATTGTGGGGGGATGACTTTCATACGCCTTTGCCTTTTTGACCCAGACTTGCGTTGTCCTTAAAGAGCGTAGAGCTGAAACATTAACAGGAGCTTTATGAGCAGGAGTAATAATAATTTGTGGAGGTGTCTTTGTTTGAGATGACTCGGGTTTTGAAAAACTTGTGGTACATTCATTTTCAAAGATGGGAAGATACACAGAGTCAATCGGCTTCTTGCCTTTATCAATAAACTCCTCATGACTTGAAAGATCGGGATTGAAATCAAAAACATCAACAGATGCATTTGTAAGATCCAAGAAGTTATGTTCAGAAGAATCTGTGCTTTCAAGTTCATCCAACTCTTTATCCATTTGTTCGCGAGTGAGGAAAGATATATGTTTAGGAGGACAATAATCAGGATCAAGTTTGAAGTAGGATTCACAATCATCCAAGTATGAGCTAACAAATGCTTTACATGAAGAGATGTTTGATTCTGTTTCAATCTTGAGTTTTGATTGCAAAGCGTTGTTTTCTAATAAATGGATTTTCGTGATTAAATCCTCCTTTTCCCTTTCCGATGAAGAACGTTCAGTTTCCAACACCTTTTTCTAATTGAACGATTTTCTTTTCTAAAAATAAGGTGGGAATATAAGGTTTATAATCTGGAGGTTCGACCTGAAGTTCTTCCTCGGTATAGGAAGGAAAATAATTATTCGGAAGAGTATCTTTTGATGATACTTTTTCTATATCCGTCAGATAGCAAAAAGAAATTTGATGGAACTTTTTGTTCTTCCTATTCCAATCTTCCCGTCTCTCAATTTTAGGATGAGACTTCATAAATTGAATTTTAAAATCTGGACCAAGGTCTAGATATTCAAATTTATAAAGGGTTGGTGTATTGTAAAGGGCCTTTGCCAAACATGTAGGATTGTTAAAACCTAGGCCGGCTTTTGAACATAACTCATTTGGTGCATTTAAATGAATTTTTTGTTCTATTTGTCCTATCTTATACAGTTTAACTTCCAAGGTTTTGATTTTGTTTAAAAGATCGTCCTTTTGAGTGGTGACAAATTTCACTTTAGAAGACAAATCTTCGATCTCATTTTCGTAATTGTTAAATTGTTTTGTGAGGTCGGAGTTTTGTTGTTTGAGTTTAGCATTCTCGATTGTTAAAAAATCGTTTTTGGTTTGAAGGTTAATAGTCTCACTTTGATAGTTGGCAATCTCGGACGTAGCAAGAATGAGTTGGTTATGATTGTTTTCAACACATGCCTCTAATTTGGAAACTGAGAGTTTCTCGGTTTTCAACTTAGAGTTAAGATCTTGCAATTGAGTGTTTAATAAATTCATTTGAGAAATAAAGTGCTCATAGTTAGAACTACTTACTTCGGGTGAGTAGTCGGAAGCGTTGGTCGATGAGCCATCATCATTAGGATCAGTGTAAGCCATCAAACTGAAATGAGCTTGAATTTCTTCGTCCGGTTCATCGTCGTCGTGATGTAGAAAGTGATCGTCTTCCACCATTAGTACTTTACCGACTTCCTTTTGTTTGGCAAGCATGAGTTTGTACGTGAAATAGTTGGCATCTTTGACCACGGTTTGTATTCACGAGCGTAATGGCCCGTTTTTCCACAGTTATAACACAAACTCTTTTCGCCCTTGAATTTATCCTCAGTTTTAACCGGTGGGCGGGTATCTTCTTTCCTTGGGTTTGCCTCGAAAATGGCTTTTCATTCGATGTTTTTGGGTCCCGAAGCATAGCATAATTGATTGTTATTCGTACGAAGAGAGAACTTACGTTGAAAGGATTGGGTGAGAAAAGCCAGTTGTTGCTGAAATTGGGCTATCTCGGGATCGTCATATTCTTCCTCTTCCAAATCCGGAATGTTCTCTTGAGGTATGCTTCGAGTTGGAAACTTTTCTTCTTTAGCTACTAGGGCGATCGGTTCGGGAGTCTTTTTGACTTTGCGGTTTTCTTCCATAACTTTTTTGTAAAAACTCAGATACCTCGTTCATCTAGAAATTTGTTGTGTTTGATTTTATTAGCAAATCGGTGCCATTCAGGTTGAAGATTACTGACAAACTTCACATTGTTCTCGATATTAGACTTATGGATCTCGTTCTTACTGAGTTCGTTGATTAGATAGACGAAACGAGTGTAAGTGTCAGTGAGACTTTCATCTTCCTTGGCCTTGAACTCCTCATACTGAGTGATACAATTCGTAATCTTTAATTGAGTACCGATTTTCGTGCCGAGCATGTATTTCTCGATTTTCTCCCACATGCCTTTGGCTGTTCTTTTATGACTATTTATACTCATGTAGATTTCATTCGGAATGCTGAGTAGTAGATAGGAACGAGCAAGTTGATCACCTTTTGCTATTTTAGTCTTCATCTTGCTGAAGTGTTTCATAAACTTCGTGTAGATCGAGTTCAGCCAGATATTTGTTGTGTTTGATTTGATTAGCAAACCGGCGCCACTCTGGTTGAAGATTGCTAACAAATTTGATGTTGTTCTCGATCTTAGTCTTACGAATTTCATTTTTGCTTAGCTCGTTCACCAGTTGTACGAAACGAGTATAAGTGTTCGTAAGACTTTCTCCTTCTTTAGCCTTGAATTGTTCGTATTGGGAGATGCAATTAGTGATCTTGAGTTGTGTGACATTTTTAGTTCCCAACATGAACTTTTCGATTTCCTCCCACATTTCTTTAGCCGTTTTCTTGTGGCTATCGATGCTCATGTAGATGCCGTTTAGGAGGCTCATCAGTAGATATGATCGGGCTAATTGATCACCTTTCATTTTTTTCTTTTCATTTGCATCCCATGCATGTTTTTGTTTTACTTCTCTTCGTGCGGCCACCGGAGGAGTATTGTTTGGCATGGCCGGAAAATCTTGATAGAAAGTAGGAGGAGGACCTTCTTTTATTGAACGCATGATCTCATCGGCATAATCATTGCGTTCAATAAAGTCAAGAAATTGATCCTTCCATTGAGAATATTCCCCCAGAAAGAGAATAGGGGGTTTGGTGTCTGAACCAATTGTCATGGATTCACGGGTAGTCATTGTACTTTACTAGTTGACCTCGATCAATGAGTTTTTAAAATTTCCGAGTTGTCACGTGAAACAGTAGGTTTTTATCGATAGACAAAGGATCGACAATAAAATTATCGATATGGGTCTGAAAGTTTACGGATTTTGTCGGGTGGTTGAGACTCGATAAAAATTATTGTCGAGTGAAGGAGACTCGATAACACTGAAAGGAAATTGAATCGATAAATAGAGTTTTATCGATTGATAACTTTGTTTTTCTCGATTAGACACTATTCGATAAAAAAAATTTGACTTGATAATTTAATGAATTGATAAAAAATTTATCGATTTCTGTTGTCTCAAAAAAAAATTGTCGACTCAAGTGGACTCGATAAAAGATCAAAGATACTTAATCTTAGTTTTCTGTAATTGATAAACCAGAAAACAAGAACAAAGGGTTCTTGACTAAGAAGAACAAGTCTTTTTATGGACAAGAATGTCTAAGTTCTCGGTTTCTTATTTGTTCAATCACTGAAAAAACAAAATTACAAGAGTTTATGATTTTACTAGGGAATTCTTTAGTAAGAAAAGCTGCAGGAGTCACTAGTTCCTGAGTTTTCTTATGTAAAGAAATTCAAAAGTAAATAAGATAAACTAGAGTAATTTTAATTAAAGCAGATTAAAAACTTTGTGTTTTAGTCGATAAAAATTTAGGAACAACAGTATGAATCGATAAAAAATAATCATGCAGAAGTATGAGTCGATAAGTATTTATGCAACAGTTGAATGAATCTAGAAAACACAGAAGTGATAATCGAGAAAAAACACAAAGAAACATAGATAATTATCGATAAAAATTAATAGATAGAAGTATGGATCGATGAAAAAAACATGAATTTTTATCGGGTAAAGCTATGATATGTGAGAACCGAGACAAATTCAAAGAAAAAGGAAAAAAACGCAGAAATCGAAAAAAATACCTTCTGTTTCGTGGAAAACCTCAGAAAAGCGTAAAAACTCAGATTGTAGGCTCTGATACCACTTGTAGTTCCCAGATTAACAAGCACAATGATAAAGCAAACGTTAAATAATAAAGAAATACGAATAGGATGATATGAATGAATACTGTAGTCGTATATCTCTTGATGTGTATATCGATTACAAGGAATAATATGAGAAATCAGCTCTAAAGTAATCGACTACTTCTAATGAATACCTAGACTCCTATTTATATTGAAAGGTCTATACTAATTAAGGAAGGAAAGAGTTTAAGGAATTATAAACATCTTTTTACATTTAAGCATATCCTTTTTTTATTTTGACACAATAAAATACTAGACCTAACAAATCAAGACGAGAAAGAAAACCAAAGAAGTCAACGAACCCGATTCCAAGATCCCAAATGGGTTGGACGGTGGTTGTCACACCCCGCTAAATCGGAAACACGAGGCGTGATAACTCACGATTTCATAGCAATAGGACAAAAACAACACCAATCATCCATTCAAATACATAACATATTAAATTCGAAATTACATTCTTACAAATCCAAAGTTTTTAACAAAATAAAGTAAGCAAAGTGTTCAAACGAAACGGTTTCAAATAAAACTTGATTGATGTCGATGCGCCCACATAACACAACATTTCAGTTTATCTTTCTTACCCCTGAAAAGCATGATAAAACAAGGTCAACTACAAAGAGTTGGTGAGTTCACAGGTTTTCAATACTATAAACATCTTCTGCATAAATGAATTTTGAGCAAGTTAACCTTTATGGCACTTAATGAATCTTTAAATTTCAAAACGTCACAAGGCATATTGTACCCTAATTAAAGTAAGTATTGAGCCACCACTAAACCTTTCAACCACAAAACTCTTTATAATTCTACCTTAGCGGTGGGACTAAAACCCCACATATGTAGAACCTTTATTATAAGCAAAGTGCACCCCTACTTGTAAGTTTTTAGGTGGGATTGCTATCCGCACCCATACTTGTCAGTTTGTAGGTGGGATTATCAGTCCAAATAGCGCTATCCACAATTACTCTCGGCTCCTCACTTGAGTTAATAATAGTGTACAAACTTTTCTAGGACATTTTACTCAAATACGAACTACTAGTGTACATGCCTTAGTGCTCATAACATCAATTTCATAATATTTCACATTTGATGATGTAATTAGCTCAAAAATTTCATTTAATCATGCTTTTCACCCCAAAACGTATAAAACACTTTAAAAGAGGGGCTGTGAATACTCACTTGATAGCAATAAATTCCGCTTAGATGCACGAGAGCGTTCACTTGCCGGCCTAAAGTCTTCCTATCAAAGTAAAACACTCAATTGGTCACTTACTTGTCTTAGGGTTACTCATGAGGATGAATGTATTATAAGTCCTTGAATGTCCAAACTTGATTAACTATTAGTCTCGTCATATATAATGCACTTATGCTTTTAATTATTAGATTAATGTGATAGATCATACCAAAAATGTATATGTATATGTACCATTATAGGCCTTTAAGTGATTAGGTTTCATGAAATCAAAGATTTCAGATTCTCACTTTCTGGCAGAAACTTTAGGTTCATAAAATGATCAAATTAAAGTACTTTCCAAAATGAAAAATTTCCTCATCTTTTTATATGTGATACACCACTGAGTTAAGGTCATTTTGACCAGTTTTCATACTTTTTGGAAATGTGAAAAAGGTTCAAACAACTTTTACAAAACAAAGTGTCACAGTTTGTCAAGCAAATTACACACTCTTAGTAAAATAGTCATTTGAGGAGTTCTACTCAGTGTTTTTCAGAAATTTCAATTGGGTTAGAAAGCTAACACATAAAAGAAGCTTTTAAAAGAAGAATCACTCATTTTGGATGAGTTATGAGGAAGTTACATGCACATATCTGTCATTAGTTAACAGATTGCACACTTAACTTATTTAAATTGGTTAACACCTCAAAACTCCATATTTCTGAATGAGACCAGATTTATATGAACCCTAACTCATAAAGGAAGACTCCAGAAGATATACAGTCGTCCAAAGTAGGGTTTACCTACTGTTGGACTCACTGTTTGCAAACCTGAAATGATTTGGGTGTTTAGGGGTCAAAAGTCCACATTTTTGAGTGATTCCACTTGGGTTAGAACCCTAACTCAGAGAATAATCTTTTAGAAGAATATTCATGACATTTGGACAAGTATTTTGCAAGATATGGGCGACAGAAGTACTAGGTAGTAATCTGTCAGCACCAAAAATGCTCTTTTTAAGGGTCATAACCCACATGCAACTTTATTTTGCTTACATTTCTTGAGTTCCATTTGTAATGGTCATGGATTACCACCATTATATAGACATTTTACATGTCTTTGGTGTGTAATCTACCTATGGAACTAATAAAATGACAGAGGAGATGAAAAACATTCAAAGTACAAGAAAAAAATGGGTTTTTCCCTAGAATTTGAAAGAAAAGATGAAAATAAAGTCATTACCTTACTTGGATGATGAAAAGATCTTCAATGTCTTCAATAATCTTGCTAAGGTGATGGATTTTACTGTGGAAATTGGCTGGAATTTGAGGAGGAGAAGAGAGAAGATGAGAGAAAATGAAGAGGTTTTTAGTTCAAATTTGGAGAGAAGAGTGAAAAATGAGGGAAAATGAGAAAATGAGGTTTTTATATGGTGAAAGGTTGGGCTTGGGGGGTGGGGGGGGGGCATAAGGCCCCATACTCTTTTAAAAAAATTAAAAAATTCATATAAGGCCCAATCTAGTTGTTCAAGTGTTCATAAAAAATGAAATAAAATACAAGTAGTTTTAGGTCAATTTTTGGCAAAAATGGTTTTAAATTGGACTTCTATATTTGAAATTAGAAATTTTTATCATCAACTCTTATTATATTTGGTATAATTAAGTAATTTTTGGCATTACATAAGACGTTTCAGGTCCTTGAGTTGATGGGGTCAAACACTAAGAAGAACTCTGATCCAATTTCATTGGTGGCAAAAGACTCTTCTTCCAATTCTCAAGAGATGTTTCCTGATTTACAAGAAGAAGACTTTGACTATGATCCTGAAATAGCCAAACTTCAACAACAGCTGGCCTTCCTTACGAGATCTTTCCAACAAAAGTTCTCACGTCGCTCAAGTCCCAATCAACAAAGATATGCCTCGGGATCAAAGAATCATGAGCGAAAGGCCATGTTTGAGCCCAAACAAAGAAGAGAAGAACCTCGCTCGACACCCAAACCCGAAGATAAATTCAAAGGTGAGATGAGCCTATGATATAACTGTGGAAAATCCGGCCATTACGCACGAGAATGCAAGAAGCCGATAGTCCAAGATTCCAACTACTTCACATATAAATTAATGTTGGCAAAAACAAAGAGAGGCCGGCAAAGTTCTTTTAGCTGAAGATGAACAATGGCTCAACCAAAATGATGATGATGATATGGAAAAGGATACTCAAGCACATTTCAGTTTGATGGCTTACTCCGATGACAATCGTTCACACGCTTCCGACTACATACCCGAGGTAAGCCCTTCTGACTATGATGCTTTTGTATCTCAAATGCATGATTTGATGTGTAAATTAAATGAATTACAATCTAGGTTGAAAACTGAGAAACTCTTGGTTTCTGACCTAGAAGCACGCCTAGAAAATAATCATAATCAACTGCTTCTTATTCAAACCGAACTTGTAACTTCTAAGAGTATAGCTCACAATCTTGAAACAGAGAAAAGATTTTTCAAGAAGAAAATGGTTTATTAAAACAACAAAATTCTGATCTCACACTTCAACTTAACAAATCTAAGGATGAGACTGCAGAATTTTCAGCCAAGTTTGACTTTGTTAGTTTTCAAAGACAAGAACTCTTAGAAAAACTCAAAGATTTGGAATTAAAACTGTACAAAATTGGTCAAACTGAACATACAATTCACTTAAATGCTCTGAAAGATTTAAGTTCTAAAGCCGGGTTAGGATTTGAAACCCCGAAACATTTAGAAAAGGCAATCTATAATACTCCGACATTTTATAAATTCGAATATCTGAACCTTGGTCCGGATTATCAAATTCAATTTATGAAGCCGGATCCTAATGTCGAAGAAAGGGAAGATTGGAAAAGACAAAACAAAAATTTCTTTCAAATTCCTTTCTGCTACCCTCAAATAGTAGAAGAGGAATCTTCAAAAGAATCTCTTCCAAACGACTACTTTCCATCTTATTCTGCGGAGGAACTTCAAAATAAAATTTCTGAATGTAAACCCTACATTCCCACTCTATTTTTGGAAAAGAAAATTATTCAACTTGAAAAAGTGTTGGAATTTGAGCGTTCTTTGGCGGAAAAGGAAAATAAATCATTTTTAACAAAAATACAACAACTTGAAAACGAGACTTTACAATTCACCAAAAATCATGAGAATGATACTATTTCAAATATATCCACATGTAAAGCCTTCGTTAGCAATTATGTAAATGATTGCGAAGAGTTGTTTAAAAGTAATCCAAATTACATTCCCCCAAAACAAAAATGTTCCTTTTCCGACGAACAAATCAATGATGAATTAGATGCCCTTTCTAATCAATCTTCACTTGAATCGGACGAGTGTTTAAAGGACATGAGTGCTGATTTTGACTTCAATCCTGTACTTCCAATTCACACGGAATTTTTAGACAAAGGCAAACAACCAATGGAATCGGTTTCTATTCCGCAGAAACCAACGGAGTGTTCCACGAATCAAAATCACAACACTCATTTATTTAAAAATCATACTAATCGTGTCCCTCTTAATGTTTCAGCGGTTCATGCTCTAGAAACCAAACAAGTTTGGGTCAAAAAGGGCACGAGTACAATAAAAGCATCCTCCCGCAAAGAAGACAATTTTTCTCATTCAAATGTCAAAAGAAACCATAATCGTTTTAGATTTCCTTATAAAATCCATTCATTTCAACATTTAATTAAACTTTCTAGTAATCAACTTTGTTGTTCCAATTGCAGTGTGAATGATTTTGTGCGTATAAATCCGTTTGATTATGGTTATGGTTATTTTCCTAGCATGCAAAATTCTTATAATTCTCATCATAACTTTTATCCATCATCACCGATTTATAAATGGATTCCTAAATATCACGTGACTAACACCACTAAGTCTCGCGTCAAGTGGGTACCCAAAGGTGCAATGTCAACTAACCCCAATGGACCCATTTTACAAATGGGTACCTAAATCTGTTTGATTTTGTGCAGATCGGTCATGTGTAGTACTTAAACACTTGTTGCTCCAAACACATAACCGGAAAAAATGAGTTGCTTGCCAATTACACGGAGAAAAAGGGCGGATTTGTTAAATTTGGCAACAATCACTTGGCACCAATCAAAGGATATGGTGATATCATCCAAAACAACATCACCATCTCTAACGTTTCATACGTTCAAGGCATGAGTCACAATCTTCTGAGTATCGGAAAGTTCTGTGACAAACAACTTGAAGTCAATTTTCGACCCGAAAGATGCTGTGTACGCACATTTGATGGCAAAGAGTTATTAGCCGGCACACGCAAGTCCAATCTGTACACCATCAATCTTTCTCAAGTGACTGCACCATCAACTGTTTGTCTAATCTCAAATGTCTCTAATCAAAAGACATGGTTATGGCATCGACGTCTATCTCATTTGAACTTCAAGAACATCAATCGCCTCTCCAGTCACGAACTAGTCACCGGTCTTCCTGCCATAAAATTCGACAAACCACACTTATGTGACGCATGCGAGATGGGAAAAATGAAGAAGGTCTTTCACAAACCCAAAGTGATTCATAGCACAACTCGACCTCTCCAACTCATTCATATGGACTTATGTGGCCCGATGCGGACTCAAAGCATACATGGAAAGAAGTATGTTCTAGTGATGGTTGATTACTTTTCTCGTTTCACATGGGTGAAATTTCTTCGCTCGAAGGATGAAACTCCCGACACAATTATCACATTCTTAAAAGCCATCCAAGTCAAGTTGGAACTTAATGCTCAAACCATCTGCACCGACAATGGTACCGAATTCAAAAATCGTACCCTTGATGCCTATCTCGAATCCATTGGTATTACACACACGTATTTTGCGGCTCACACTCCACAACACAATGGGGTGGTCGAACGCCGAAATCGAACTCTCGTTGAATCGGCTCGAACCATGCTCACTTTCTCCAAACTGCCACTATATCTTTGGGCCGAAGCTGTTAACACTGCATGCTACACTCAAAACCGGTCCATCATAAATAAACTCTTCAACAAGACACCGTATCAATTGGTCTACGATCGCGTTCCTTCCATAAATCATCTTCGAACCTTTGGCGTTCGGTGTTTCATTCTAAATGAAAATGAAGATCGTGGAAAACTCAAGCCAAAGGCCGATGTAGCTTACTTTCTCGGCTACTCTCCAAATGCGTCAGCATATCGGGTCTACGTCAAACACGCACGTTGCGTCATGGAAAGTGTCAATATTCAGTATGATCCTAATGCCGAAATGGCTCCTATACACGACAGTTCTGTACCCGCACTCACCGGTATCTTAGCTTTCGAACACATCCGTTCGGAACCTGCCCCAAACCCCGCTCAACCGTCAACTTCCAAATCTACTTCTTCCAATATGGAAGAATTATTCGAGTACTTTTACTCGGATTATCTTGGATCTCCCACGGATACATCTACTCAACTTTCCCCACCTATCTTGGATCTTGGATCTCCCACACGAACGGATACTCCTCCCATCCCACCTGTGCTTAGACTGATTAACTGATTGATTGACTTATTAGAATAAGATAAATCAGTCTTGGAGACAAATGATTTTGCATCAACTACATGAGATGTATGTGACATGTTTCCAACACTATCATATGTAGTTGACTTCTTTTTCCAAACCATTTTAAACTTCTTAAAATTACCGGAATTAACAACAAAATCATTGTGAAACCGATTAGAATTATGAGTATGGGAATTTAAAGAACTGTATGATTTGGAGTTGTTAGAATAACTATTCGATTGAACACTTGAAGAGCAGTTATTCTTACAGACACTTATTGTAGAAAGATGATTCATCTTTTGAATTGAACTTGAAGCAGATGTATAACCTTCAAGTTCTATAATTTTGTGCAAGAGATGATTTCTTTCTTCTGTAATCAAATCATATTCTGTTTGAAATTCAGATCTCATTTTCTTTCCATTCACAAGATTTGTTTCTAAAATAGATAATTGATTTGAAAGTTTACCAATTTTCTCTTCAAAGGTTTTCTTTTCGCTTTCAAACACTTTTTCCAAGTTTTTGTTGTTAGCAACCATCAAAACACTTTTCTTGAGTAAATTTGTCTTAACAGTTTCAAACACTTTTCTTTCATCTTCTAAAATATTTTGAGTTTCAAAAAGTTGCTTTGAAAGTTCCAAACATTTTGTTTCAAAAGATTTTCTTTCTAAAATCACATCTTGTTCAAAAATCAGACACTTGTTTAGAAAGTTTTTGAATGGTCAGTTCACAGTTTTTAATTTTGCTTTCAAAGGCTTTTCGTTCAATTTCAAGTTTGTGTTTTTCATCAGAAGTTAAATGTCTTTCTTTCTCGAATATCATGAATTCAGAAATTTTACTTGAAAGAGAAACACTATAAGTCTCAGAATCTTTGAATTTCTCTAACTCAGAAATTTTATTTTTCAACTCAAAATTTATTTTTATCAACTCAAGATTTTTCAATTCTTCATCCTTCGTATGATTTGGATTGCTAGAAGCTCATTGAGTTGATATTGGAAATACTCTTTATCATTTTTCAATTCTTTTCTAGTTTGTTCTGAGTTATTAAACTTAGATTTGAGATAAACGTGTTCACTTAAAAGTTCATTAAGAACTTTCATGTTATTTGTGTGTCTTGTTTCAAGTCTTTTAATTTTAGCATTGAGATCAGAAATTTGATTGTTATGACTCATCTTTAAAATTAAAAAATAAATAACTTGTTACCTGATAAAGTGATCGTCGATCAGTGAGTTTTGAAAAAAATTCGGGTGACTGTTCTGAGTGTTTTACCGGGTATAAAGGATGCGATAAAATAATTTTTTTATATTTTTTTTTCGGGGTAAAATGGATTCGATAAAAGATAGATGTCGGGTAGGTTTGAGTTTTGTAAGAATTTATGTCGGGTCAACTTAACGCGATAAAAACTAGAGTTAGTTCGAATGTCGGGTTGGTTGGATCCGATAAAAATTCTTACTTTAAAGATATAATATTTATCGAATGACACTTTGCAAAAAAATAATTCTTGAATCTCGGTATTAGCAGATGCGATAATAAAAATCTGTTTTGATCTTTAATTGATGAACCAGAAAGCAAAGACACGAAGGGTTCTTGACCAAAAGATCTAGCGTAACAGAGTTATCTAGTCTTTTTAGGGAAAAGAACGGCTAAGCTCTTGTGTTTCGGTTTTCTCAATTAAGGTCACTTGCAAATTTCCTGAGGCTTAAGATGTTTACTAGAGGATTCTTTATCCAGAAAAGCTGCAGGAATCAGAGACCCTGAGTTTTCTGTTGAAAAAGAATGGCAAAAGTAATGCTAAAATAAGCGATATTAGTTTTTGCAAGTTTGACTGAAAACAAATTTGAATTTTTTTTTTTTTTTTTTTTGAACTTTTTTTACTATTCACCCAACAAAACACTATTCACCCGACAAACACTATTCACCCGTCAAGTTACTATTCACCCGACAAAACACTATTCACCCGAAATTTTTTTCCCCCAGAAAATGTCCAAATTTAATGAAACTTTAAACTTTGGAGTTTGAGCAAAATAGATCAAAATCGATGCGATAAGGAATGAAAAAGTAACCGTTTTCGGAAAAAAAATCCTTAAAAAATCAAAACTATTTGACGAAATCGATTTAATCACAAAAAAATCACACACATATAAATCAAGATGAAAATCAAAGATAAACAAGCACATAAAAAAAATATCTTAACCGTGTGTACCTTTTCTTTCAAGAAATCTTTGCGAATTAATCAAAACTCTGATCGTTTAACTCTGATACCACTTGTTGATCCCAGTATTTCAGGTAACGATGTAATAAACGCACTAATATATGAAGAACACGTTGAATAAGAATAACTGACGTTGTATATCTCACTTGTATAATATATCGACTACAAAGTAATCTCTCAATAAGCTCTTTCTCTAATGATATGAATTAATGATCTACTTCTAATGTTACCCCTAACGCTCTATTTATATTGCTAAGAGTTATAATGAGATAAGGAAACTATAAGAGTTTGAGGCATTATATAATTGCCATAATTACAAGATAATTATCCTTTCCTTATTTAACACAAATCTAATTCAACCCTAACTCTAATTGTTAAACATTTCCATATTTTTGACTTTGTTGACTTTACGCTTTTGGTCCTTCATATCTTCAATAGTTTCATCTCGGATACAATATTTTCAGACCTAACAATATAGAAATGGAAAAACATGTTTTTGTTCATTTCCCACATGGAATACAGATTCCAAGGTAGATCTTTTTTTGCATGTGTAAGGATCAAGGTCATCAAAACCGAGACCATACTTATCTATTTGCATGTTTATTTTCTCATCCACGTCTTGAGCGTCTTGATATTTCTTGATCAAGAGCTCCTTCTTCTGACGGTTGATGTGGAGAAATTCCCTTTCCTTTTGAAAATATTTTTAATAGCTAGAGAATTCAGTCTATCGCGCTCCTTTTCTTCAATCTCTCTTTCCTTTTTTTTTTCAAAACATGCTTAAGTTCATCTATCTCCTTTTTATGGATACTTTCTATAGAACCTTTAAGTTTTAAAACTTTTTCATGCTCAACAGAAACTTCTATTTTCTCTGCAGTCAGAATCTCCATTTCTCTTTAAAAAATATTTCTCTCTTTTTCAAGAGCTTTTCTCTTTTGTTTTTTTTTTTGATGATTGCTTCTGTCTTAGAGTTTCAAAATCTTGAGTAAGATTAAATATTGTGTTCTCAAGTTCAGATTGTCGGAAGTAGAACAAACCTGAGTATCAGAGGTTGGTTCCTCTGCATCACTGTTCTCCATAGCAATGCCACAAAACAAGGCTTCTACATCACTGGACTGATCAGAAAACCAGTTTTCTATATCAGCCACTTTTGCCCTCTCATCTTTGTTGTACTTGTATTTGTTATTATAGTATTATCCATCTTTGACCAGAGAGCCTGGCAGTCTTTGGAGTAGTGCCTAGGTTTGCCACATCTAAAGCAAACATCCTTCTTCTTTCTCAACTTCTCCTCTTTCTCTTCCTCTTTGTTCTTCACCAGAGTGCCTCTTGTCTTAGCATAAAGACTTGTTTCTTTGATCGTTCACCTTTGTTGTCAAGGCTACCTCTGTTCTGAAAAGATCAATTTCAAAACTTTCTAGTGAACTGTTTGGTAATCAGGACCAGAGATTCAGCGAAGGCACTGATTTCTTCATCTTCTAAAACAAGAGCCTTGATTTTTTTTCCTTTCTTCTATGCTTCCCTGGTCCTTATGCTTGACCCTTTAGATTCAGAAATGAGAGCCAGAGGACCACCAAAATTCACCTTCTTCTTTTGTACCTCCTTCTCGTGTGCTTGAAGAGTTCCAAACACATCATGTAGTGACCACTGCTCCAGATCCTGGTTAGCCTGAAGAGACATTGGCAGATTTGCCCATTCTTCATTTAGACGCTTAAGGAATAAGACAATGTTGTCTTTTACGATCTGACGATATCACATCTTTTGCACAGATTTATCAAAGTATTGAATCTGTGATATGTTTGTTCAAGTGTATCTTCTGGTAGAACATGAAAACTATTATACTCATTTACAGCTTGTGCTCTTCTGTTCTTCTTCATCTTCGCCCCACCTTCTGGTTGGTTGGCCAGTTGATCCCATATTTCTTTTACAGAGACTGAAATATTTCATTTGGAATTGCCATCATTAGGAGTCTCTTTGCTTTGAGGTCGATCTCGACCTTTTTTTTTATCTTCATCATCACAGTCCTTTCTTTCTTTTGGAACTCGTTGAGCAAGGATTTCAGTAGTTGTCACTGTGGCAGGGATTCTAGGAAGAGTCACGGTTGGTACATACGGTCCATTCAAAACAGAGGAGTACAAATCCAGATCTAAACCTTCGTAGAAATTAATCATACGAATCTTCCACTAAGGAAACTCCTCCCTTAGTAAGGTAGGAGGTTTAGTCAAGGATCCTGAACTGTACATAGAGTTCCAAATTAGGTTTGCCATAATTCGTAAAAAACAGGGAATTGAGGTTTTTCAAGGAAGTGTAAAGAGAAATTGAAGATTAAATTTGAAACTAAACAACTAAAACTTGAAAACAATCACGAGAACTTCACGATTTTCAGATCTAATTGCAAAGAACCACTGATTTGCGAAAACTTCGTAAAACAGGGTATGAATTAGAAACCACAATTAAAACGGAGAAGTTCTAGTCGAGTGTGGATTTCTCCATATTGGACCGGCTAATCAATAGATTGATTAGATGTCTCTGATACCAATTGATTGAATCCAGATCCCAATTATCACTCAATTGATGTTGATCACAGTTTATATAATGAACAGTAAGTAGAAGCAATTTGTAATCAACAATCAAACTAGGATTGGTTAATTGAAATAGAAGAACATATTCATATCACTTGAAAGATATTTGTATTTCACTCAGTAAGTCGAATGATTATATTACGCAAAAAAATAATCTGACAAGTTCTTTCGAATTCAATCGACACTTAATACAAGGGACACTCTATCTATTTATACTATTACATAGATCAAAGTCAAAGAGCTGTCCTATCACAGACTGAAACGTAAGCCAAATCCCTAACTGAATTTGTTAGAGTTTGTTACACACTTAGATCATGTCTAGTGCCACGTATGACCCACTTGTATAAGTATCCAGAGGTGGCTCTGCCTTCTGGACTGGAAGGCTGTCTTCTGGAATAATCTTCAGGCTAAAAGACAACCTTCTGGAGAGAGCTACTAGTAGGATTCACTTTGTCTATGAAGAAGTTCTGTTCATACTTTCACACAAAATTATAATCAAACAGAATTCATCTCAGAGATTTATTTAGAATAAGTTCTTCACTTGGGATGAGTGAAAGAAATACTCAAATGGGAGATGTTAATCTTCTGAATTATCCTTATGATTTCAGAATTCATCCAAGAAACTTGAACTTAGAAGAGATTGATGAAATTGAAAAAGAAGTTTCTTCTAAAGAATAGGTTGTTTTTCAGAAACTATTGAAAAAGGCAAAGAAAAATAGAAGATATAATGCCTGAGAAATATGAACAAGTTGTTGTTCATGAAGAAGAACAAGGAGTACTTATGGAGATTCATGCTAATATGGTTTCTCTTAAACTATTTCTTCCAGAAATGTTTATGACATAGGAGAACTATGAGATAACAAAATTTATAGACTGTTGGATTGGAAAAAATTCAAGATCCAAGAAATATTACACTAACTTTGTTTGGTGTGTTGGAAAATCCAGATTTGTTGTTCATTCTGAAAGTCCAATTAAAAGATTGATCAATGAATATACAAAGAAATTGAGATGCAATGCTTATTCATTTTATGAAATAGAAAGAGAAGATGGTGAAGTTTGTACGATAATAGAAGTAGAGTTTCAACATATAGGTCTGAGAGATCTTGTCACAATCTACAAAAAGATAAATCCTTTCCATGACAAGATAGCAAAATTTAGAAAGGCCTTTGCCTATATAAAAGAATGGATTTTCAGATTGCATATGTTTTGGGAAAAGATAGAGTGTTGTTAATTGCTCCTACTACTAATCTAGATGGAATAGATGATATTCGTACATGCACAATGATTATAGATTTTCCTGGATATGTTTGCAAATCTAGGAATAGGAAACATTTCTTGAGATATGAAGAGTTACACAAGTGCTCAACAAGAACTATCAGAGTATTAAGAGATTATCTAAGAAAATGGTCAAGAAGAAGCCATCAAAAGTCAATTCAGAAGAACAACCTAAAATGAAAGATGTTGCTCAAAGTATGCTCAAGACCTTTGAGAAAGCTCTAACTTATAGAGAGATTATTCTAGAACAGGTTCTTCCAATTATAATGGAATGGAAGTATGATTTGTTAAGTTCTTGGGAATTTCTTCAAAAGAGATAGTCTTCTGAACGTAATTCAAATCTTCTGAATTAGAACAGTCAAGATAAAGTTAAGGCATTCTCAGAAGTGACGGTCAGAAGTTTGAAGTGAAGACTTCAGAAGCAAAGATGAAGAAGGTAAGCCTAAGGCATAACTTCTGATGTAGAGACTTCAGAAGTTCTGAACAAGTTCTGAAAAAATTCTGAAGACACTTCTAAATAAGACTCTAAAGAACAACTTACACGTGTATAGATGTCATTGGTCTGTGATGTACATAGCTGTTAGTGTAGACATTCTATACTTTTATAAGTACAGAGTCTGTTAGTCAGTTAGTATTAACACATTGTAGAGACATATACTTGTAGTTTCCACATTTGTGAATACTGTAATCTTGTGAATATCAATACAACAGGCGACTACCTTTTAACAATTTTTAGAATTGAAAAAATCTAGTTGAGTAAGGAATTATCCATCATGGATGCATCAACTAATCAATAGATAGATTAGGTAGCTTTGATACAAATTGTTCGAACCCAGATCCTCAATAAGCTCAATATTTGGTGAAATAAAAGAAGTAATATAGTATGAAGCAGAAGCAAGTATAAAATCACCAAATAAACTACATATGATGAATATAAACAGTAAGTAGAAATAGGAAACAAACTCAGTTACCGTTCCATAAGTCATCATGTGTATTGATGAGTAAACTTGAGAAATTACAACGAAGAACACCAATAACACACAGTAGTGTGTATAAAAATACTCTCAAAGCTTACTCTCTCTCAATTACAAAACCTGGAAGATTGTTAGAACCCAAATCCCAATAAACACTCATAGAATGTTGATCACAAATAATATATGAATAAACAGTAAGCAGAAGCACGTAAGATCAACAATAAAACTAGAAAACATAAACTGAATTCGATGAATAGATTCATATCGATCAGTGATAATTTGTATTTCACTTAGAGTGCCTATGATTACAATATAGGAAATACAAATTAATCTCTCAGGTTTCTCCAAGACAATCTACACATAATACAAGGATAGCTCACTCTATTTATACAGATACAAAGATAAAATTCAATGAGCTAGCCTATCGTGTATTGACACGTATGTAAAGTCACTAACATAATTAGTTATACATGAAAAGCATGACTTGCCATGTCATATCCCATGTGAAGGTCCTTGAAATTTATTCAGAGGATATTCCATCTTCGAGAATATCAGACAGCCTTCTGGACGACACTATCTTCTAGAAAGTTCAACTTTGTTCTTTGAGAGAAGTTTTGATTCATACTTTTACATGAAATAATTTCTAATAATCTCCCCCTAGGTACAAATAAAGAACTAAGAAAAAAATTGAAAAGACAAAGTAGAACGAGTTTTCATTACATTACTTAAAAGAAAGTGCAAAAGAAAAAGTACTAGTAATGACTAGTAAGGAGATTCTGGATGCCCACTAATTATCTTAATGAAGGTATTTGTGAGCTTTCTCAGGCCAATAACTCCTTTGATGTACAAATCAATATCAAATGTTGCTCTTCTAATACTGAGATTAATATTCTCCTTCTTTAGTTCAACCATTCCATGTAATATGTTCAGAATGTCAGCAGAGTACTTGAAACCTTCTATCATTCTGAAAAACCTTTTTCCTTGAGGTCTTCTAAATACAACCCCTTGCTCTGCTTCAGTTACAACTACACCATATATCATGTTTTCAACACCCTCCAGATCTTCATTTGGAGTCGTGACACTTAAACGTGTGATGCCTCGTTCTATGCCAATCTGAAAATCCACCTTTGCTCGATATTCCACAAAGGCTTCCATACACCTCTGGAATCTCAGAAATGAAATTCTATTATCTGGACTTCTGTCTATTCTTTCCTTCATGTAACTTCCATGTAGCAAGAGATCGTTTGGATTTAATGATAATAGGTCATTATCACTAAATACATACGTTCGCCTATCTTGTCTTTCAACTCTGTACTCAGTGTACATGACATTTTTTTTTTCAAAAATTTTTACCCTTACCCCAATTATTCTTCTGACAAGAGATGTTGAGAAGACATTTCTCCTATCCTGCATGGATCTTGCAAATTTAGCCTTGGTTCATGGATCAGCACCTAAGGCCAAATCTGGAGTATATAATACCACTCTTTCTTCCGTTTCAGCATATATAGATCTATAATTATATTTTGTTTGGAGGGAGATGTTGTCTTGCCAATCTACCTTGCTCAAGCAACTCAGTTCTGCTTGGATCAACGATATGTTCATTTATTGGTTCAATTGTGACAGGGGCATCAAATTGATCAACCATTGGGGCTTTCATTTTCTCATCTACTGGAGTTGGGATTTGTTGGCTTATAGAGGCTTCTAGAACTTCAGATGATTGGGCTTGTGGAATTTTAGTAATGGGAACTTTTGAAACTTGAGAAGATTGTGCCTTTGGAATATCAGTGAAGGGATCTTTTGGGACTTGTGTAGAGGTTTGGCCATGCAGTTTTGGTCTTGTTGTGGATGACCTTGGTCTTGTGGGAATTGATGGTCTTCTATTTCTTTCTAGATCTTGTATAAACGTGGCAATTTCAGAATCTGATGGTAAGGGAGCAGAGGTTATGGGAATCGTAACCGACGTATCTCCAGGAATAAGGCATGTTCCCGCTCTGGTCACCATAACAATAGGCTTTATAATCAATGGAACTTGAGCTTGGGAAGCAGAGGGAGCTTCCTATTGTTGTGATTGTTAAGGAGGAGGTTGTGGTGGTTCTGAAGCTTGTGGAGGTTGGGATGATGAGGCTTGTGGTGGTTCAGAAGCACCTGTCTTCTGTTTCTTGCGAGCATTCTCCCCCTTCTGAGGATCAGAGGAATTTGGACCCTGGTCCTCAGATTGCTTTCTCTTAAGTTCATCCTTTTTACAAGCTCTAGCTTCATTCGATTTTCTTTTGATTGATTGATTGTCACAAATAGTTTGAACAGTGGCCTTCAAGTCATTCACAAAAGTCTCCCATAGTTGTCAACTTTTGGTGAAGATCAGAATCTGGTAAAGGAGTGGGCTTGCTAAGAAGAGTTGACAGATCTTTTGCGGTAGCGTCTGCTTTAGATACAAATTTGGCATTGATCTCTGTGAATTTCTCAATCAGGGCTTTCTGAAAGCCAGCCAAATCAGCTTTAGAAACTAGTGCTGATGGATTGGATGATGATGAAGGACCAGAGTCTAACATCATCTTGATATCATCAACAAAGGCTTGAAACCTGCAGAAGTTATGGTTGAAGTAGAGACAGAGGTGGATGGCATGGCAGAAGGGTGTTTGGAAATTGATTTTGCATTGGCATTCAATCCATCTTCTAACTTCTTTTGAAATGATCAATTTCCAGAATCTTTTGCGCATCTGTTGCAGAAGTAAGAAAGCAATGAAATTTATCAAGTGCCTCTGTATGAGGTTTCTGAGTGGCACGAACATCTATCAGAGAAAAATTAATTGCTATAAGTTTGCATTTAGATTGGATTTGGAGTACTGAATTCTGAGTTTTAGATTTTCCAATGATCCCGTTGTTTGATCAGCGAGTGCTTGGAACGCAACATTAGTGACAAACGCAAGAGGGGTAACCGCTACATCCCCAACACATGGGGCCGCTTGAGTCTCACGTTCAGAGGGGTCCTCATTTGCACCTGTTGTGATGTTGAGTGCTGAGGGACTTCCATCCAGTCCTCGAGTGCTCTTAAGAGCTTCCTCTCCAGATCTTTTGATCACATCAACTTGTTCTCCAACGTTAGAGGGTGGAGAGTTGATGTAGATGTGGGTACCTCGATGCATATCAATTACAGAGGTATGTTGTGCAGCCTGTTGCCATAACCCCTCTAACGACATTTCATTGGCATTTCGTGACAACCTCTGTCCAATCTACATCACTGGTCATAGAGACATCAATGCGGTGTCAGGAGAGTGGTGAATTTTGGGGCGAAGGAACTCTTATATCAGAGTCTTCTTCCTTTTGAAAGGAAGAAGATGAACTAGTTTCCCTAGTTATGCTTGACTCAGAAGTGTTAGAATAAGCTTCTGGTCGATTGGTTTGAGTGTTTGGGTTCGGACTAAGCGAATGTCCTTCTTCAATAGGTACTGGTGCTTGAACACCAGACCTAGCAGATGTGGTAGCTCAGGATGGACTCGGCTGTAATCTCTCATTTGTGTCCATTTCGATATCTTCTATGCTCTCTCTTAATAATCTCTCAGCATGGGTAGAAGCACTTTGTTGGTCACTCATATTCTTTTCAATCTCATCCTCACTTGACCCCTCACTCACTATTCTAGATACTAAATACTTCGAGGTGCGGGGATCACCATGGAGTTCCTATAGATTTGGATAAGGGAAGAGGTATTAGGAATAAGGGCAAGCATGTACCTAGAGAGTTCTCGTGCCTTTGGATAGCCGGTAGTGTGGATTGTAGGACGATGACATTTCATAAGATGGATTTTGCATAGAGGTGGACATATGGGATTTTCCATTTTGTAATGGCACTTCGAATGAACAGTGATAAGAATCACGGAAACATTAGGGTAGGAAGGGATTTGCAGTTTTCTTGAGATGTACACTTGTTGTGGACGGCACCGTAGATTTCTCTATCGAAGAGTTCAACATAATCCAATGGTCGGTTGAAAAATATTCCATGATTGTTAGTATATTGGTGCTCGCTTGATCCATGGAGCCAATTTTGCAAGTAACCCCCTTCTTGAGAATGGAAACCAAAACGTTCCATATTGGTAGTAGAAACTGTGTCTTGAACTTAGAGACCATGGTGATGGATTTGTTGTAGCCTAAAAGTTGAAGAAAGTCCACATTGACATCTAAAGTGGGATTTGGCTCAAGGACAACAACATTGAGAGCTTGTGGTGTGTGAAGATGAAAGAGATTGGCAATTTTCTCTCAGGTAATCGTAACTTCAACCGCATGTTCCGAGTTAGGAATGTCAAAGTTTCCATAAAGTGTTAAACCATCATCATTGATGTCTAGGGATTGCCAGAACTCTTGGATAATTATTCAGGGACACCTGGGTCAGAAATGGTTAGGGCACGATGCAGAATATGAACCTTAAGGAACTCTGTTATTATGACGTAATCTTCACTGTATTTGCTGGGTATGAGGGACACTAGAAAGTTGTTTCGTTTTTTGGGTAGAAGAAATATTCGAAGTAGTTTCAGCAGTAGTGGATTCAACCAGTTGATCATGTCCTTTCACATTTGCGTGGTTTTCGTTTTAGGCGGCCATTGGTGATTTTCGGTGTTTGATGGTTGCAAGTTTAAGCAAGGGGGTTCGTGGAGCTCAAGTGATTCGGAGAACAGGGATGGTAAAAAGAATAAAAAGAGGGGAAAACGAGTTTAAGTAATATGATCGTGGAAAGGTACTCGAGTGGGTGGAATTAGAGCAACGCGAATGACATAGCCTAGAAGAAGGTTCATCATGCGTTCCATAGGGAAAAGACCGTATCCGACGGTTCAGAGTTAGAAACAATAAAACTTGGACATGTGTAAACGTGTCAGGAAGAAAAACCGTCATTGAGGGGAGGATGTGAATAATGGGACAATCAATTTTGATTTGTCACCCGCGAGTAAGCACGAGGAAAAGAAAATTACCCAACTGTGATTCTTTTCCAGAAATCCTTTGCTAATTGACATTCAGGAACGTAAGGTACAGAAGGTAACAAAAAACTTAAAAAGCATTCAAACTGGTCATATGAAAACATTTTGGGACCAGAAGAAAGTTTTAAACAATTTTGAAATCATTTTAGAGAAAAATATAAACATGTTAGAGGCTTCTGTATAACCTTGGCGGCAAGAGTTAGTACAGAAGAAGTGACTTGTCCTAAATTTTTAGAGAAAGATTTTTGCAGCAAGTATGCTAGCCATGCCAGAGGCTTCTGTAGAACCTTGAAGGCAAGAGTTAATACAGAGATTCTAGATGACTTATGGACTTGCAAATTTGTTTTACAGAAAAAGGGACAGACATGCTAGAAGCTTCTTGATAACCTTGGCGGCAAGAGTTGGTAAAGAAGCTCTAGATGATTTATGCATGATCTGCTGCTCCCCCTCAAACTTTGCTTGGATCAAAAAATCCTAAGAGCAATAGACATAGTTTGAGATGCAGAGGCTTCTATAGAGTATACAGAAGCTTCTGTCACTCTGGTTTGAAGTTTAACAATTCAGAAGAACGATAGAGAAAGATAGAAAGACACACTTAGAAGACGAATAAAAAATATCTATATTAATATAGATTCTGGTATGATTACATGTTAAGCATGCCCAACTTGCTGATTAAGAAATTGAAAAGATGTTCATCTAAAGCTTTTGTAAATATCTCAAGAAGTTGGTAATTAGTGGGACCAAAATACATTTCGATTGTACATTTCCCCACATGATCCTTTATGAAATGATACCTGACATCAATGTGCTTGGTTTTTGAATGTTGAACAGGGTTCTCTATTATTGCTATTGCACTTTCTGAATCACACAGGATTTTAATCTTGTCGTATAGAAGGCCGTAATCTCTGAGTTGGGTTTTCATCCAGATAACTTGTGAACAACCGCTGGCAACAACCACATATTCAGCTTCTGCTGTGGAGGTTGACACACAAGTTTGCTTTTTGGATGTCTAACTTACTAGCCTGGTTCCAAGAGGTTGACAACTTCCAGAGGTGCTCTTCCTGTCTAATTTACATCTTGCATGATATGAATAAGTATAAGCAATTAAATAAAATCCAGAAAACATTGGATACCAGAGACCCAAGGAGGGTGTCCCTTTTAGGTATCTAAAGATTCTTTTGACTGCAGCTAAATGTGATTCTTTGGGGTTGGCTTGATATCTTGCACAAATGTATGTAGCAAACATTATATCAGGCCTACTGGCTGTCCAGTACAGAAGTGATCCAATCATACCTTTGTAATTCTTGACATCTACTTGTTTCCCAGAAGGGTCAGAGTTAAGTTTGGTACTTGGTGAGATAGGTGTTTTCATTGTTGTGAAATTGTGAAGTTTGTATTTATTTAAAATCTAAGAGACATACTTGGCGTGATTTATAAAAATGCCAGTTGTAGTCTGCTTAACTTGGAGCCATAGAAAGAAGGTTAGTTCTCCCACTATGCTGATTTCAAATTCACTTTCCATCAACTTTGAAAATAACTCGACTTCTGCTTGGTCAGTAAAACCAAATATAATGTCGTCGACATAAATTTGAACCAGACTTAACTCACCTTTGCAACGCTTGATAAACAAGGTAGTATCTATTTTACCTTTCTCATATTTGTTTTTGATCAGAAACTTTGAAAGAATATCATAACAGGCTCGTAGGGCTTGTTTTCAACCCATACAGAGCTTTATCTAAGAAATAGACATAATTTGGATGAGCTAAACTTTCATTACTAGAGGGTTGCTGGACATATACTTCTTCATTCAACTTGCCATTCAAAAAAGCGGATTTCACATCCATTTGATAGACTCTGAAATCCTTGTATGTAGAGAAAGTCAGGAACAATCGAATTGCTTCATGTCTTGCTACTGGAGCAAAGCTTTCATCATAATCAATCCCTTCTTCTTGACAGTAACCTTTGGCAACCAATCCGGCCTTGTTTCTGACCACTATACCATCCTTATCCTTCTTGTTTCTGAATACCCACTTGGTGCCAATTGCAGTTTTGTCTCTTGGTAAAGGTACTAGTTTCCAGACCCTGTTTCTTTCAAACTGGAGGAGTTCTTCCTGCATTGCATCAATCCAACTTGGATCTTGTAGGGCTTCACAGACTCTTTTTTGACACCATCAGAAGAATAACAGATTATTTGATCGATTGGATAATCTTGTATCCATTTCTTCATACGAGTGTGACAGACTTGTGGAGGTTCGATTTCGATTTTTGGATGTTGTACAACTTCAAGTGCTGTGAACTATTCAGCTTCTGGTGCTGTGAGTTGTTCAGCTTCTGGTGCTGTATTCTGACTAGGAGATGAGCCAAGTGTCTCCCACTCAAATGAAGGCACAGGGGAATAAGGATCAAGAATGAAGCTCTCTGCATTTGGATGAGGCGGAGTTTCCTCTAGACTTGCATTTGAGTTTGATGATGCAGGGATGATCACAATGAATGGTTCCTCATCTGTATCTGCAGGTTCATTTGACACCGTTGGTGAACCAGAGGTATCGGAGATGTTGATACCATAGGTTTGAATGTCCTCTGTTGTTTTGATTAGTACACCGCTGTCTGTATTTGCAGAAGTCGTTTCTTCTTCAAAGCAGTCTTGAAATAAAGCATCTAGTTCGGACTCTCTGGAAGTAGTCAGAAGTAACATTATTTAGCTTTAGTTCTGAATTGGAGTTTTCAGAAGTCAACTGCGCCTGATCATCAAAATCTATATTGATGCTTTCCATGACTGTCTTGGTTCTGAGATTGAAAACTCTGAAAGCTTTTGAAGTTAATGAATATCCCAAAAATTTGGCTTCATCAGACTTCTTGTCAAAATTTCCATGTTTGTCACGATCATTTAGAATGTAGCACCTGTAGCCAAAGATGTGTAAGAAATTTATATTAGGTTTTCTTCCATTTATATGTTCATAAGAAGTTTTAAGGTGTCTCTTGACTATTATTGATCTATTATTAGTAAAACAAGCAGTCGAGACAGCCTCAGCCTAGAAGTGTGTGGGTAATCCAGAGGCTGCAAGCATTGTTCTTGCAGCTTCGACCAGAGTTGATTTTTCTTTCCAAAGGCAAGCCACATATATCTTCTGGTACTTTTGATTTTTTTCTTACAAAGGTAAGCCACGTATATCTTGAAAATTCGTCAATTAGAACAAGTATATACTTTTTACCTGCGGAACCCAGATTTGATCAGGTAACAATGAATGTATGCAAGAACACCAAGAACACTTCTAATATTGATGAAGATCCGATGTTGGATATCTCACTTGTATTGAATATCGGTTACAATGATATTATCTAATAAGCTCTCTTTTATGATACGAATTAATGTGCTCTCTCTTCTATTGCATACCCTAACCCTCAATTTATATGTATAGAAAATACGGTATAAGGAAAGTAAAGAATAAGGCATTATACACATTCCTTATTTACAAAATAGAATATTTTCTTATATTTAAACATTAAACCTTTCCTACTTAATGACTTTGTTGACTTTACACTTTAGCCCTTCACGTCTTCAATAGTTGTCATCTCGGATACAATATTTTCAGACCTAACAATCTCCCCCTATGTATTCGAGATTACAATTCAGCAAATCAATACTCTTTTGAAGACGGTGAACCTTTTGTCAATAAATCTTTCTTCTTGATTCTTTTGCTCCCCCTACGAAAATGATCTCTTGTAAGCTCTGTAGCTCCCCCTTAACATTAGTATGAAAAGAAAATCGAAGGAGCCGCGATGTCGTAGGGTATAAAACTTGTTGGGTCAAAAGGCATGTCGGGCAAGGTGATGTTGACGAAAAAAGATCTCGGGCCAAGTAGATTCGACAAGAATTGATGTCGGACCAAATGGACGCGATGAAAACACAAAGTTTACTTGTCGATCCTTTGTTACTCGACAAGAAATTTTGTCGTGTCTTAAGCAGTCGATAAGTTTTCAAAATTGCCTTCATTTGTCGATAAGTTTTCAACTCTTTCTTCATTTGACTTTGTAACACATTTTCTTCTCTTCACAATAACAGAAATAGTAATTCGTCTTTGATATACCTTTTCTACCCCTCGTAATGATAAGGAGAATTCGAATCATTATGAACATTATCAAAGACAATAAGCGCGAATGTGATCAAATGTAATTGTGGAATATCGGGTAATGGGCTAACAGACAGAATCACATGTAGCAACTGTTATCACTTAATCAAAAATAATTTTAATTAAGTGGCTTATATTCAGTGTTGGCAGCGGGTTGGCACTGATAGGACTTCCAGTTATCACAGAAGTAAGTTATAAAACTAACTTCTCAAACTGTTCTAGCATAAAGAAGAAGATATGGAATGTGAATCAAAAAGATTCGTGTGTAGAAAGAATTTATGCATTAAATGTTAATTTTAAGGCTCAAAATATGAAAATACATTTCACAGACTCGATGTGTATTGAATGTGAAGTTCGGAGACCGGAGGTGTGTCTTCCTTTTTCAATATCCTAATCTTCCGAGTGAAGAAAAGATAGCAGATATGCTCATTCTCCGTGATATATGAATAAATATCTTTTGTGATATACTAGAGTAGTTGGGTGGGTTGACACGAGTTATCGACATTGGGTCCATGTCTAGTTCAATATTCATCTCCAAAGAATCGAGAATGAATAGGTTATGTGGCTACCCGGATAATTGTTTAGGTTTGGTGAACACCAATTATTTTCTTTGAAGTCCTGTCACACCCTCAGTTTTCTTTTATCTCACAAGCACTCAATATATCCTTTCAAAATTTCTAACCTTGGGATTTGTTTCATGGGTAGGTCCTTCCGGCTCAGGATTGACCATTGAAACTTCTATTCCTAACGCACAAAGAGTTTGAAATATTGAATTCAAAATGTTAAGAGCAGGTTCAAAGCTGAGATACTATGAAGCTAATATTAAGAGCAAGTCCATAGCTGAAATGCTATGAAGCTAATCAATAAAGAACAGGTTCATAGCTGAGATACTATGAAGCTAATATTAAGAGCAAGTCCATAGCTAAAATGCTATGAAGCTAATCAATAAAGAACAGGTTCATAGCTGAGATACTATGTAGCTAACATAAATGGAAAAAAAATGTGGTACTACCCCTCAAATGTAGCATAACCTATTGAAAGATTGTCATGTGATGTGAATATTCGGAATTTAGAACACACATGAGGTACCTACAAAACAAATTAAAAGTATTTTGGTACCCAAGCTTTGTTGGGTCCTCGGAGGTTAGCTTTAGATGCAATAAATGGGGAAGTGGGGATACTGTAAGTACCATACCATTTATGAATGAACCTTTGATTGACAAAATCATTTGTTCCACAATTAGAACACCAAATCTTTATGGCACATAGACTAATTAGTTGATTGATGGATTTGACAAAATAAGGCAAATTAGTTTTGGAAACAAATGATCTTGTATCAACTACAGGAGATGTATGTGCATGGCATGTTTCCAAGACTACCATCTATAGTTGATTTCTTTCTCCAAACCATTTTAAACTTCTTAAAATTTCCGGAATTAGCAACAAAATCATTGTGAAACCGATTAGAATTATGAGATCGAGAATTTGAAGAATCGTATGATTTGGAGCTGTAAGAATAACCATTTGATTTAACACTTGAAGAGTAGTTATTCTGACAGACAATAACAGGAGAAAGATGAGTCATCTTTGAACTTGAAGCAGAATCAGAATCATTAGTAAAAATCATTTTTTCTAGGTTATCTAACTCCGCATTTATTTGTTCGGGAGTGAGTTGTTTGAATGATTCTGAATTCTCTTTATGCAATTTTTTAGCTTTGAAATCTCGTTTTCAAGTTCTTTGATTTTGATTGAGAGACGATCTTTTTCTTTAATCATCAAATCATATTTATTTTTAAATTCAGATCTCAAGTTCATTTTCAATCACAAGATTTGATTGTAATTCAGACAATTTCCTTGAAAGTTTACAAATTTTCTTTTCAAAAGTTTCCTTTTTATTCTCAGCTTCCTTTTCTAAACGTTTATTTTTATTGAAAATTAAAACACTTTTATTTAAAACATTCTTTTTATCCTTGTGAAACTTTTTTCTTTCTTCATCTAAAAGGTTTTGAAGCTCAGATATTTGCTTTGATAGCTCCAAACATTTCGTTTCAGATGATTTTCTCTAGAATAACAATTTGTTCAAAATCAGACACTTGTTTAGAAAGTTTTTGAATGGTTAGATCACAAGTTTTAGTTTTGCTTTCAAAATCTTTTCGCTCAATATCAAACTTGTGTTTCTCATCAGAAGTTAATATTCTTTTTTTCTCACATGACAAAAATTCAGTTAATTTTCTTTTAAGAACCACACTATAAGTCTCATGATCTGTAAACTTTTCTAACTCAGAAAGTTTGTTTTTCAGATCAAAATTTATTTTTATCAACTCAAGATTTTTCTTTTTGCAAACGTCTTCATAAAATACATGATATCTATTCCTAATATGCTTGGTGAGTTGTTCCTCCAAAAATTCATTTTGATTTTGCAAAACTTTTCTTAATTCTTCTGAGTTATTAAACTTAGATTTGAGAGTGACATGTTCTCTTAAAAGTTCAATCAACACTTGCATGTTGTTTGTGTGTCTGGTTTCAAGTTGAGAAATTTTTGCATTTAGCTCAGAAACTTGATTTTGAGAACTCATCTTGAAGAAGAAAAAATAAAGTACTTGTTACCTGATAAATTGATCTCGTTCGGTGAGTTTTGGCAATTTTCTGAGTTGTTTTTGACACACATAAATTTTTCTCGATAGAAGAAGGGTCGACAAAAACTTTTATCGGGTTTGTGTTGACAAGAGTTTTTGTCGGGTGAATGGGGCTCAATTTTTTTTTCGGGTGAAGGGGACTCGATAAAACTTTATATGAAAGATTTGAGTCGATAAACAGAGGTTATCGATCAGAAAAGACTCGATAACTAAAGTTTCTCGATTGATCAAGATTCGGAAAAAGTTCTTTTGAATAAAAACGAATCAATAAAAGCTTGCAAAAAAGGAAAATGGATCAATAAAATTTTTATATCGATTACTGTCGACTCGATAATAGACTTTGTCCATTGAGAAGGGCTCGATAAAAATTCAAGGTTATCTAATCTGAATTTTCTTTAACTGGTAAATCAGAAATCACAAACAAAGGGTTCTTGACTAAAAAGAACAAGTCTTTTTATGGACAAGAATAACTAAGTTCTCGAGTTTCTTATTTGTTCAGTCAAGAATAAAAACCAAAATTACTAAAGTTTATGTTTACTTTAGAATTTTTTAGTAAGAAAAGCTGCAAGAGTCACAAGTTTCTGAGTTTTCTTATGCAAAGAGTTTCAAAAGTAATCAAAATAAACTAGAATAATTTTAAATTAAAACAGATTAAATAGTTTGAATAAAAATCAAGTTTATTGAACTTTGAATCGACAACAATTTAAGCTAAAGAATGGATCAGTTCTTTTTTATCGGGTAAAGTAAATAGACAAAAATCAGATCTTGAAATCTAAGACTTTTTATCGGGTCAAACGATTGGAGTATGAATCGAGAAAAACTCAAGAATCAAGAATCGAGAATTTACCTTCTATTATTGTATAAAACTTTAGAAAATAGCCAACCCTCAGATCGTCGGCTCTGATACCAATTGTGGATCCCATATTTGATGAGGCAACAATGAATGTATGCAAGAACACGAAGAACACTTCTAATATTGATGAAGATCCGATGTCGGATATCTCACTTGTATTGAATATCGGTTACAATGATATTATCTAATAATCTCTCTCTTATGATATGAATTAATGTGCTCTTTCTTCTATTGTATACCTTAACCCTCTATTTATATGTATAGGAAATACGGTATAAGGAAAGTAAAAAAAATAAGGAATGTTTCCTTATATTTAAACATTAAACCTTTCCTACTTAATGACTTTGTTGACTTTACACTTTAGCCTTTCACGTCTTTATTAGTTTTCATCTCGGATACAATATTTTCAGACCTAACATTACCAAACAGACTTTGGACAGCTATGGGACCACAGAGGTCAACATGTAGCATGTGCAGAGGTCTGGGACAAGAAAGATCACTCTTTGTTTTATGGGAGGCTCTTTTTATTTTTCCCATTTCACATGCTGGACAAAAATGATCCTTCTGGAACTAAACTATGGGAGCCTATTACCAGATTAAGTTTCAAAACATTCTCAAGATTTTGAAAATTAAGATGAAAAAACTTATTATGCTAGAGTCATGCTACTTCACAAGTTATAGTGCTTTTTGTTGAAGAGAACTTTCATGTCAGCCTCGCAAATTTGACTTATGCTTAGAAGATTATGCTTTAATCCAGAAACATAACCCACCTTTGATAAAGTAACATTTCCTTCTGTTGATCATAACTCCTCTCGATGATTTGAATATGATTCCTTTTGTATACTTAGTGAAATTCCATTGCATAAGCTTCTGTCAATATTCAGCGATAGCATACGCTGATTACTATCAGCGATCGCTGAAGATCAAGGAACAAAGCTTATCTCTGAAGATCTGAAGATCAGCTATCACACCAGAAGACCATTCAGCGAAAGTCGAAGACCCTAGCTGAAGAAAGAGATAATCAGCTAAGTGAACTAAAGCGGTTCAGCGATAGCAGCGATTATCTAATCAAAAGTGTGAAGTCTTGTGAAGCCTCAACTATACTGAAGATTCATCCTTGAAGATTCAGAGTCAGCGATCAAATGAAGCTTCCTTTAGAAGACTAAAGATTGATCTTATCCTCGATGCACAAAAGTCAAACCTAATACCTTGTCAGAAAAGGACGTACGAATTGTCTCTTATGTCCCCATCATATCTGACACGGTACTGTTCATATTCGGCCAAAACTATAGCTGTCTTATTTGCAAGGACAAGCTTCCTATCCAAGTTTACACGTGGCATGTACCTTTTGTCTTGCATTAAATGCAAACGGGTATAAATAAGATGAAGATATCTTCTTCATCTTAATGCATGCTTCCTTCTAAACCTAAACCCTCTACATTTCTTTCTTCCTTCTTCTTGTGCATCAAAGTTAGTGTTTCTTAGTTACAATAGAATAGGTTTTAAACTTGTTCTTATTCCGCTTGTAACTGTAAATTTGTTTATGATATATAAACTCATTTAAAAACTGTTTACTATTTATTGAACACTTGTAGACCCTTAATGGGACCAACAAGTGGTATCAGAGAAGTGTTTGCTTCTTCTATCTTTAAAATATCTTTCTTATAAAGTATTTTAAAATGACAAACCCTGATACGAACTACGATGATAATGGATCTTACCTAAACCTCCAAGATTTAGCCATGATAATTTTCCATTATGGAAGGAAAGAATGTCTCTGTTTCTAGAAGGATCTGACCTAAAAATTCCCTACTATCCAGAAAACGAACCATTCGTTCCTACAACTATTGTAGCTGGGGTTCCTGCCACCACTACTACTCCAGCCATCCCTGAAAGGAGTATCGTTAGAACTCCTAACCGATGGACTGAAGAAGATAAGAAAGAAATTGCTATTGACTCAACAGCTAGATCAATAATAGCAATGTCTCTACCTGATGAAGTTTATCATTCTGTTATGAAAATGAGAACTTCTAAAGCCATGTGGGATACTCTATGTATTCAATATGAAGGAACCTCTGAAGTACAAGTCACTAGGTGCATAAATCTTGTAAGACAATGTGAGAGTTTTATGGATCATAAAGGTGAATCTCTTTCTCAAATTAATCAGCGTTTCAACTGTCTATTGATTGATCTTAAATCAGTAAACAGAATGTACTCTAACGCTGAAATACTGACCAAATTCATGGAGACACTACCCGATCAATGGGCAGTATACACTACATGTCTAAAGCTGTCAAAGAACCTTGAAACTCTGTCCTTAAGTGCATTGTATGGAATGCTCTTAAATGAGGAACAATCTCAACTTCTGAGGAAGAACCTCATAAATGAACTCAAAGGTGCCAAAAGTACTTCTTTGGCACTTGTGACTTCAGAGGCAACTCCTCCTAAAAATGTTTCTTCATCCACTATTACCTCCATCACTGAATTAGGTTAAACTAATTCAGAAGATAACTCACTGATGCTGACATCTCTGAGTTTGATAACTCTCTAGCTCTCTTAACTAATAATTTTAAAAGATTCCCTAGAAAAAGCAACTTTAGAAAACCTTCAAATCTCTCTGACTCTGAAAAGCAAAAAACATTGCCCGCTGAGAAAGCCTCAACTATATGCTTCAACTGTCAGCGAAAGGGTCACTTTGCTAGTGAATGTAGATCAAAGAAAGTTGCAGCTCCTACCACCTCCCAGACCTCTGATAAAAAAGAGAAGTATTTGAAATTGAAAAACAAATACAAGGATCTGAAGAAACACTAGCAAAAAGGCAAAGGCCTTATCGCTGAAGAAGTTGATTGGGATGCTGAAGATGACTGGGCCAAGACCTCTGAAGAGTCTGGTTCAGATGAAGAAGATCTTGCCTTCCTCTGTCTAATAGCAAGAATAGAGGACGCTGTAGAAGCAACTGAAATCTCCTCCTCTGAGTCCCCTTCTACTCAGGTAACTATTCCTACTATCTCTTTACTCTCTGAAAGTGATAACTTGTCAGCTCTCGATGCTATGGCTGTTGATTTTTATAATGCTTTAAATGGAAAGATTAAGGCCGAGAAAACTAACACTGATCTATCTGAGCAATTAAAAATTTGCCATATAAGAATCAAAGAACTTTTCTAAAATTGAGGAAACTCTCAAGGATCAAGTCTTTGCAAATCAAACCATAAGCATTGAGAAGCAGCAAGCTATCGCTGATAGGGAAAAGGCTATCGTTGATCTCAAGTCTGAAAAGGCAACCATCGAAGGATGGTGTAAGGCTTCTGATAAAGTCAATGAGATCATCAATGCCCAAATACCTATGAAAATAAGAAGTGGGTTAGGCTATAACCCTGAAAAGGAAGAATCAGAGAAAAATCGTTCCATGCTCAAATTTGGAATGTTTGTCTCTTCTATCCCTGATCCTTCTTCTTCAACTTCTTCCTCTTCTATTAAAGAAAAGTTGCCTGTGATAAATTCTAAGAAAGTGATCAAGAACGAGTTTCTCGACCAAGTTCCTAAAAATAAGATCGCTCAGAACAGGAACAAGAAATCCTCAGAGAAAAATTCTAAATCTAGGAAGAAGGGCTCTGACTTTTCTCAGAGACCAACCCCCCGAATTAAGATCGATCTCACTCCTACCCCTGAAAAGGTTGTAATACCTCCAAGGACTATGGATAAAGGAATTCTTGGTCCTGTCCCTGAAAAGGTTCCTACTTTCTCTCTTAATTCCAAACCCTTTAAATATAGGAAGTGCTATCACTGTGGTGAAACTACCCACATTGCAAGTAAATGTCCTAACGCTACTAGAGCTGATAAACTTGTTCATGGAAAGAAAGTAGCTCAAGCTGATAAATCAGCGAGAGTGAAATCCACCAAGGTTGCAAAACCACCAAAGGTGAAGATATCCACTGAAGAGAGTTCTTCAGCTAGTAGCTCCTCCGCCAATCCTCTGTCTAACCAAGCAGGACCCATAGTAGTATGGGTACCTTTAAACAATTAATCTTTTGTTGTATGCAGAGTGCCAAAGGTATCTGGTATCATGATAGCGGATGCTCAAGGCATATGACTGGCAGAAAATCTCTGCTCTCTGATTACAAAGAAGAAGCTGGTCCATCAGTGACCTTTGGTGGAAATGGCAAAGGATACACTAAAGGTTATGGAATTCTATCCAACGGAGCCACATCGTTTTCTCGTGTTGCCTACGTTGAGGGACTAAAGCATAATCTTTTGAGCGCTAGTCAGTTATGTGACAAAGACTTCAAAGTTCTAGTCTTAAAAATAGACGTGTTGTCACTAACGGAAATGATAAGCTTCCCTTAACAGGCAAACGAGTGGAAAATGTGTATGTCATAAATATGAATAGTTCTCACTCTGAGAACATGTGCTTTATCTCTAAAGCATCCACTGACATAAACTGGTTATGGCATAAAAGACTCTCTCATCTCAACTTTAAGACGATAAATGAATTTTCTCAAAAAGATCTAGTCAGAGACCTCCCAAATCATACCTTTACAAAGGAATCTCTTTATTCGGCGTGTGAAAAGGGAAAGCTGACAAAAGCCTCTTTCAGGTCAAAGCAAATTTCTTCAGTGACCGCTCCTCTTCAGCTACTCCATATGGATCTATTTGGACCTATCAATGTCCAATCTATTTTCTGGAAAGAAATATACTTTGGTGATTGTTGATGAATACTCCAGATACACATGGGTGTTCTTCCTTTGATCCAAAAGTGATACCCCTGAAATGATAATTTCTTTTATCAAAAGGATGGAAGTTTTGAACAATCTAATTGTTCGTTCCATAAGAAGTGATCATGGTACTGAATTCAAAAACAGTACTCTGGTAAATTTCTTTGAAGAAAAAGGCATATCTCACAACTTTTCCTCAGTAAGAACTCCTCAGGAAAACGGCGTTGCTGAAAGAAGAAATCGAACTATCATTGAAGCGGCTCGCTCAATGCTCAGCGAATCGAATCTACCTACCCAGTTCCGGTCTGAAGCAGTCAACACAGCATGCTTCACTCAAAATCGATCGCTGATAGTAAAGCGATTTAAGAAGACCCCCTATGAATTGTTTCACGGGAGAAGACCTACTCTGAAATATTTCCATATTTTTGGATGTAGATGTTAAATTCTGAATGACAGAGATCATTTGGATAAATTTGATCCAAAAGCTGACGATGGTATATTTCTTGGATATTCCTCTATATCTAAGTCCTTCAGAGTCTTCAACAAAAGAAGACAACATGTTGAAGAATCCATGCACGTTAACTTTGATGAATCTCGTCCCATTCATACCTCTCATACTCTTGATGATGATGAAGAATTGAATGCTTGGATGAGATCTCATTATGGGGAACATGAAACGTATTTCAGCAATCAATCTCCTGCTGAAGCATATGATGACGAAATCCCTGTAAATCCTTCAAGTGACAATCATTTATCTTCAGGGATGAATATTATTCCTCTAAATCAGATTCCTGTTGTTGACTCCTCTCTTGGAAACTCCTCAGTGAACAACCAAACTATATCTGAAAATCAATCCCCTGAACTGATTCTAAATGAAGTACCTGTTGCTGAAACAACAAGTCCTATTCCAGAAACTGAAGAACAAGTCGCTCAATCTGCTGTTGATCTTGATCTCTCTTCTCAACCTCCAGCTCAGCGATGGGGTGCAAATCACCCAATAAATCAAATTATTGGTGATCCCAATGCAGGTATCAAAACACGTAGAGGAACAGGTAATATCTGTCTTTATAGATCAAGCTATCTCTGATCCTAGCTGGGTTTCAGCTATGCAAGAAGAACTAACTGAATTTCGTAGAAATAAAGTTTGGAATCTTGTTCCTAGACCCTCTAATAAAACTGTCATAGGAACCAAATGGGTTTTCAGAAAAAAAAAGCTAGATGAAAAAGGGACTATAATTCGCAATAAGGCTAGACTTGTTGCTCAAGGTATAGACATGAAGAAGGGATTGACTATGATGAGACCTTTGCACCTGTTGCTCGTTTAGAAGCCATAAGACTCTTTTTAGCTTATGCTGCCCATAAAGACTTCAAAGTTTTTCAAATGGATGTTAAAAGTGCTTTTCTAAACGGGAAACTCAGCGAGGAAGTTTACGTTGAACAACACCCTGGTTTCTCAGACCCTAACCATCCTGGTTATGTTTTTAAACCTGAAAAAGCTCTTTATGGGTTAAAACAAGCTCCTAGAGCTTGGTATGATACCCTTTCTAAAATTCTTCTTAAAGAAAAATTTGTTCATGGAAATATTGACCAAACCCTGTTTTCAAGAAAATATAAAGGTCATACCATACTCGCTCAAATATATGTCGATGACATTGTCTTTGGTTCCACAAGACCCAAACTGTGTACCCTGATGGGTGATCTAACATATTTTCTAGGTTTGCAGATTAAGCAATCTGACAAAGGAATTTTTATTTGTCAAAACAAATATGTTAAAGACATGCTGAATAAATTCGACATGAATCAATGCTCAGCGATGAAGACCCCTATGGCGCCTCCTCTAACTTTGAACAAGGATCCCAATGGGAAACCAGTCAATGTCATTGCCTATCGAGGGATGATTGGATCTCTGCTGTATCTTACAACGAGTAGACCTGAGATCATGTATTCTACATGTCTCTGCGCTCGGTATCAAGCTGAACCAAAGGAATCCCATCTAATAGCTATAAAACGAATCTTCAGATATCTGAAAGGAACTCCAAATCTAGGTCTTTGGTATCCCAAGGGCTCAGGATTTGATCTAATTGGTTATTCTGACAGTGATTTTTCAGGTTGTAAGATAGATAGAAAGAGCACCACTGGTGGGTGTCAGCTACTAGGTGGAAAGTTAATTAGTTGGACAAGCAAAAAGAAAAACTCAGTGTCCACCTCCACCGCTGAAACTGAATATGTAGCCGCTGGTAGTTGTTGTGCTCAAATCCTTTGGATGAGAAATCAACTCAGAGACTATGATCTCAAGCTCTCTAAAATTCCTATCTATTGTGATAGTACTAGTGCTATTGCCATTGCTAACAACCCTGTACTTCACTCCAAAACCAAGCACATTGATATCCGATATCACTTTATTAGAGGTCATGTGATGAATGGTGAAGTTGAGCTTCATTTTGTACCCACTGAATATCAGCTCGCTGATCTTTTCACCAAGCCTCTTGATGAAACTAGATTCAATCTACTCATCAGCGAACTTGGTATGTTGAGCGCTGAATTAATTTATTATTCAGTGACTTACAACTAGGGATACAAATAAAGCCTTCAAACTCTCCACTCACTGAACTCTGATTCAACGATATCTGTGCCATCTCCTCAGGTATTATCTTCTAATCCTTATCACTCTTTGATATCTTTTCTCATCAAAGAATGAATCTCTTAAGATTAAAACTCCTAACTGACAATCCTTTATTATTAGTGATGAAGATTTTTTAAAATTAGTAATGATAAACCTTCCTTATGGATAATTATCATTATAATCTTTTAAAAATAAACAAAAGGACACGTCAGACCTTTTTCTGACACACGACGGACCGCAACGTTTCCATTCCAACTCCTTTCTTGGAACGTGTGCCAAGTCATCATTTCTTTTTCAAAAAGCTAAAACCGTCGTTTAGCACTCCTCTCTTTCTCTCTCCTCTTGATATTTAAGCAATTCTTTTGCCTTACTTGCTTCCTTCCGCTTTCATAACTCTCCAAAGGCAAAAGAACCTTCGAATCTTCAAGTTTTCTCAAGAACACTAAGAACACGCACTTGTGCGTTTTTCCTTCTCGAAATCACCTAAGGTTTGATCTAAATCTTTACTTAACATTGGAAACGTCTTGTTTCACAACTTCTTCTCCTTAAATCTTCTAAAATGAAACAAAAACATATTTTAGAAAGAAAATAAAATTAATCTGGATTAAACTCAAAAACTCTTCTATTTCCAAAACCCTGTTCTAAGTTCTCTCCTTAGAACAGAAGACTTTCTTCTTAAAAAGTTTTATCCATTTTTTTATTGTTTTTATAACAAGCATTTTGATCTTGTTCATCAAAGTACTTGTTTCTTTGAATCTTAAATTTGGTATTCTTTATACCAAACTCTGGTTTATACATTCATGTATAAAACCATGATTTATCTCTTTGGTGTTCCCATTTTTTCCTACAGAAATGGCCTCTGCAAGTAAGACCGCTGATACATCTGCTGCTACAACTGCTGACAACACTCTGGTGGCTGCACCAACTTGCCACTTTCCAATGGAGAAAGCTGTCTTCAAGTCATGCAATTACATTGCATTGGTTGACATTCCAGGTGATCGCCCTCACTTCAATGAATGAGCTACCTTCATCAAAGCGTGCCCACTGATGTACACATTTGTCCACAATCCAGTGGGTGTCTCCTCTCATCTCCAAGCTCTCTGGTACACGGCTCACTGTACCACGCTCACCACTGATAAGGGAAACGTGCTTTCTACAATAGGCTTCAAATTCCAGATCTGGGCTACTTCTCCTTCACTGCTGGGTTCGTAAGAAAGGCCCTTCATCTTCCTGTCCGCGCCAAGAATCAACAATGGGGCTCTGAACCTACAAAGTTGCAGATAGACGCCTTCTTGGACTCAATCGGCTACGCCTGGAAGATCCGTCACTGAAAACAGTGGGCTCCAAGGTAGAAAAGAAAAGATTGCCTGCTCGCTGGCAATATATATTTACCCAGGTGATCCAATGCCTTGGGTCAAAGATTGGCTCGCATGACCAAGCGAGCAAGCACTTTCAGGATCTTGCCTACTCCCTCTGCACCGGCCACAACCACAACTACGCTGACTATATCTTCAGCGATATGGTTAGCCGCATCAACGCTGCCACCAGACACCCTGTCAATCCCTACTCTCGTTTCTTCGCAACTATTCTGGAAGTTGCCTTCTGGGAGGAATACCCGAAGGTCGGTGACCACTCCTTCTCCGTAGTGGGTAAGAAGTCCCTGGACATAGAAGAACGTCCAGGTGATGCTCCTTTCACGCCCTATATGTTGAAAGTGATTGGAGCCCCTCTCTCGTGGTCTACCTCGCTGCCCACCCCAACAGTGAGCATCCCGGACACTGTTGCTGCTGCTAAGAGGAAACAACCATCCGATGGTCATAAATAGACCATCGCATCCAAGAAGACAAATAAGATGGTCTCTCAAAAGACCACCCTCTCTGATTTCGGTGTACTACCAACACCAACTGCAGCCGCAACCACTTCAACGGTTTTCTAATCCGTTGTTGCTTCATCAGCACTCCCTCCATCATCGGTGACTCCGGCCACTAAGGGTGTTTTAGCCAGCTCTTTTGAAGCTGGATCAGGTACTACTTTCACAGCCTTCTTACATCCTTCTATCTCCTCTTATTTGTTCCTCACATCAGCACATGACTCAGCGATAGTTGTCCCTATCCCTAATAATGCTGAAATGCACGCAGTCCAAACCTCAATATTGTTTAGGCAATCTGAGTTTTGGTAGGCCAATTTAAAAGGACCTCAGAGTGTCTTTCTTAGATACTCTAAGACACTAGTTAGTGATCCTCGAGACACTACCTCTGCAAATGTAGTCCCTGAGAGTAATCCTCATGATACTCTCAAGGACAAAAATAAGATTTTTCATCCATCATCTAATCCAGATGTGTTTTTGGCATCTTTGTCTATGTCATCATTAGGTGTCGCTCCTCTATTCTCTTCAGCGACAGTGACAACCACCACCAGCGCTCCTCCCATCAGCAAGGATATGGGGAGGTCTCCTCAGGGCCATCCCAGTGCTACAAAGCTCAGAGAGGTCAAGACAGAGATGGCGGCTCCCAAGCTTCCCACTCCCATCACTGAACTTTCTCCTATTTTCCTTCCTAGCCCTACATTCTCTGCTGTTGACTATTTGGTCAGGGAATTTGCTCTAACCAGGGCTAGGGTTGACAACCTTCAGACATTAGCTGAACTAATCTTCAAGCGCATCGTTGGGACACCAGCGATCAAGACCAACGTCAGTAATCTCATCACTGACGTTTTCTCTCTAAAGGAAGACAACAAGGCCCTTCATCAGACCCTGTCCAGCTTGGAGCAGAAGGTTACTGCTCAAGCAAACGTCCTTGATTCTACTCAAAAGACTCAATCCGACATGATGCAGATGCTCACTAAGCTCTCTAAGGCTAGTTCCTCTTTCACTGCTGCTGATCGGACTACGCTTCAGGAAAATGAAACAGTGCTCAAGGACGTTCAGAACAATGTTCGCACTCTGATGGTGCATTGTCTACCTCCTGATAACATCGAGGGGATGAGATGTGCCAAAGAGTTTGAATATGAACTTATCTCGAAGCACAACCAGAGGTTTCCTGGAGAAAAGATTTCTCTATACATCCAGCAGACGGGATCTTCCCTCCCTGAAGGGTTGACTGCTGAGGATGATGATGCTGACGATGATGAAGAAGAAGATCCTATCCCTTATTATGGGCGAATGGACGATGATGAAGACGACGATGACATTGGAAGTGCCTTAGAGCACTTCAGAATGTCTAGGCCTGGAGTCGCTCATCAAGATCCTTTGGGGGACGGACAACATCCCTCTCAGGGACAATCCGGTTCCTCGGGCAAAGGAAAAGAAGCGGTAGATCTAGATGCCACTATCCCAATATCGGAGGGGGAGACCACTAATGAGGTATCTCTTCCTCTTATCCATTATATTACACCTCTCTCTGAAATCCCCACACATCCTTCACCTACAAAAACTTTGTCTAACAATTCTTTTTCCTCCTCTCCTTCCCTCAGTGATCCCCATCCCCCAAAGGACTCTACTTCATGGAAGGAACCTTCTTCCGAAGAGCAGTTTATGTACTTAATAGAAACTGACTCTGGAGAAGAAGATGGCATTATTCCCAGGCGTCGTGTTCAAAAGCCAATTATAAGCGAGCCTGAAGAAGAAGAAGAAAGACGAATAAAATTCCTTAAGGAATTCGAAGCAAGAAGAATAAGGGTGCCTCAAGCTGAACCCATAGACACCAATAAGGATGGTAGATGAATTCTACTTTCTGTCAAGTGAAGAGAGAGAACAAGCATTGGAAGCACAACGCATCAGGGATGAGGAAATAAAGCAAACTGAGAATGATCTTGCTTTAGCAAGGAAATTACTCAGGGAGGACCCTGCTAAAGACAAGGCGGCCTAGGAACAATTGAAAAAGAGTGAAAGGGTCGCTGAAGCTCTTGTACAGAGAGAACTTGCACAGGAAAACCTGAATGTAGATCCAATGCCTGGTCAACAAAAAATTCTAAGTGCATTGTGCGCTGAAGCCACAATGCAGAAAGGCAAAGAGCTTGACTGGCACACTGATACACTGAAATTTCGAAGATCCGAAGCCAAAATCATTCATGCTACTATCCAAGGGCGACACTCCAACAGAGGTGGTCCAAAGGTATATGTAAGAATGACAAGGACAAACAGAACTGAGAGAGAAGAAGCCAAGTTCTTAAGGATTTATGGATACACTGAATGGTTAGAAATCAGAGACGCCATTCAGGGTTCCAAATCCTAATTCAAGGATTTGGTGGAAAGAGTACTGGATCAGTTGCTGCAAAGGATGTCACAACACGTGCAAGTTCTCCCTCTCCCTGAACCATCAAAGAAGAAAAGATCATAAGGTGGTTCAAGTTCTAAGAATGAGCATGAAACCAAATTTGATTATCAAAGCATTCTTGGTCATCTTGAACTCCCTGATATTTCAATGCTTTGTACCTCTCTCCCTCAAGACCGAAGATATGAAGAAGATGAAATCATCTTACTACCTGAACCTGGTATGGTATTCTTGGAAAATGAAGGATTCCTAGGGCTCTTCAGAAACCAAGAAATTCGCAAAGCCCCATCCTCTCTAATAAAGATCATGCTATGGCGTTGCTGGTCATATACCCCTCTGATGAATCGACAGAAAACGATTTATGAGAATGAGCTACAAAGAAGAAACGAGAATATCTCTGATTAGTTATAGATTTCTATTTCCTTTGTTATGTTCCTTCAGTCTACAAGTACTTTACTTTTGATATTGTAATTTCATTTCCCTGTATTTCTTCAAGATTATACTTAATGAAATACAATCAGAGTACTTTACTCCATTCTAGTACTAAAAAGATCCCTGAAAACAGTAGAAGGGACAATGAACATAAGAGTTCTATTTTCTTTAAACTATCTTTTACTCACTGATTTTTCACTCTGAAAATTCAATCAGTGAATGTACTTTAGGCTTATTTACTTGTAAAAATTATGCTTTCATATCCTTATAAATTAAACTAATTCAAATAGTAGACTAGCTGCAAAAGACTTTGTAGATTAGCACTTAGAAATTTTACTTTAAATGTTTTCTAAGTCCTTACTAGTCTCTTAAAGCAATTTTCCTATGTTGCTTAATCATAATCAAATAGGGGGAGATTGTTGATCATAACTCCTCTCAATGATTTGAATATGATTCCTTTTGTATACTTAGTGAAATTCCATTGCATAAGCGTCTGTCAATATTCAGCGATTGCATACGCTGATTACTATCAGCGATCGCTGAAGATCAAGAAACAAAGCTTATCTCTGAAGATCTGAAGATCAGCTATCACACCAGAAGACCATTCAGCGAAAGTCGAAGACCCTAGCTGAAAAAAGAGATAATCAGCTAAGTGAACTGAAGCGGTTCAGCGATAGCAGGGATTATCTAATCAAAAGTGTGAAGTCTTATGAAGCCTCAGCGATACTGCAGATTCATCCTTGAAGATTCAGAGTCAGCGATCAAATGAAGCTTCCTTTACAAGACTAAAGATTGATCTTATCCTCGATGCACAAAAGTCAAACCTAATACCTTGTCAGAAAAGGACGTACAAATTGTCTCTTATGTCCCCATCATATCTGATATGGTATTGTTGATATTCGGCCAAAAAACATGGTTGTCTTATTTGCAAGGACAAGCTTCCTATCCAAGCTTGACACGTGGCATGTACCTTTTGTCTTGCATTAAATGCAAACAGGTATAAATAAGATGAAGTTATTTTCTTCATCTTAATGCATGCTTCCTTCTAAACCTAAACCCTCTACATTTCTTTCTTCCTTCTTCTTGTGCATCAAACTTAGTGTTTCTTAGTTACAATAGAATAGGTTTTAAACTTGTTCTTATTCCGCTTGTAACTGTAAATTTGTTTATGATATATAAACTCATTTAAAAATCAAAATCTGTGTGTTTGTATTCAACCCCCCCTTCTACAAATTGTTTACTATTTATTGAACACTTGTAGACCCTTATTGGGACCAACACCTTCTTGTAAAGTACCATAACCTTTTATTTGTCCTTTGCCATCATCACCAAACATTACAACTCCACCAGATTTATCTTTGAATGTAGAGTGTAAGTTTTTGGTTCCAGTCATGGGCCTAGAGCATCCAGAGTCGAGATACCATATGTGCACACGCTGTTTCTTCAATACAAATTTAGAGAGATTTAGGTACCCATCTCATAATGGGCCCTTTGTTGTTAGGCTTATGATTGACATTTGATTTCTCTTTAGTCTAAGGCTGATTTCCAAGTTTTCCAGAAGTTTCTTGTTTTCCTGGATTAGTTTTAGATTTCTATCTCTTTTGACCTCTGAAATTATTGCGTTTCTTAGAGTCAGAAGAAAACCCGTGTGGACTAGAGAAGAATTATTTTAATTTTCATAAGAGAGAATGACATCAAAGTTCAGAGAAAACATAGATTTCATTGAATTTTCATTTCTAGAATGATAATTACAAGATTTCTTATTTCCGTCTATTCTAGCGTCAGTTGTTCTAAAGAACTTCTTATCTAGTGTAGACTTATTCTCTTGAACATATGAAGTCTTCTCTAAAATCTTCTTCTAAGTAGTCCACTCCGACATTAGGGGATTTCACGAAGGATAAAAGTAATTATTATGATGCCATTTTTTTCTTTTTGTTCCCTTGTGAACTTAGTTTGCTTATGAAGATTCGGGTTTGGAGCTTTTTGTACTAGTTTGGTGTTTTGCAATACAGTTGACATTTTTGACAGGGACGTAAGTAGGAGGCAAACTCTTCTCAAAATTAGTGAGAAATTTCTCTGAATTGTCAAAGAAATCATCACAGTGTTGATCTTCAGTTTCCCATGGATAAACATCAACTCATCATCATCCTTTTCTAGACAAAGCTTTAGGTCAACAAAAGAGCAGGGAGTTATCTCTGGATGATTTTCTAAAAATATAGGACTATCTGGTAGTTCCATTTTAGGAAATGCAATATCAAGTTCTATATGATTTTGAAGAGCAGACTCATATACAACTTTAAGAAGGTCTTTTTTTCAAATCTGGATCTTAGATCTTCTTCTGCATTTATGGGGATAAACTCATCTGCTTTTGGATTTAAAGTGATATGAGTAAATGAACCAAAGTGGAAAAAATCACTTTTCTTCTGAACCTGTTTTAAATCAACTTGACTTGCTTTACAAGAATATTTTATATTTTTGTATTTGAGTTTTCTTACTCTATGTCCATTCTCATATTTTTGATCTTTTGAAAACAGATTGTTTATATAGAACAGGAACATCAAGTGTTTGTTCTTTTCCCACACAAAAAACAGAATCTAATGTAGATCTCTTTTTACAAGTATAAGGATCCAGATCATCAAAACCGAGTCCTGTTTTGCCTAGTTGTGTGTTTATCTGTTCATGCACTTTCTGAGCATTTTGATAATTTTTAATCAAGAGTTCCTTCTTTTATAGATCAATGTGCAGAAACTCCCTTTACTTTTGAATATAATTTTTAAGTGCTACAGAGTGTAATCTGTCACTTTCTTTTGCTTCAAGGTCCTTGTCCTTAACTTTCAGAAGATCATTGAGTTCATCAATCTCCCGTTTTAACAAACTTTCTATTTAATTTTTGAGTTTTAAAATATTTTGGTTTTCCACAATGAGTTCCTGCTTTTCTTCTGTCAAAAGCTCCATCTCTCTTTTGAAAATATTTCTCTCCTTTTCAGTAAGAACAAAAGTTTTTTCGAGATATTTTCTCTTTTTCTTTTCATTTTGAAGCTTCTGTTTTAGAGTTTCAAAATTTAGAGTAAGATTTAAGATAGTTTGTTAAAGTTCAGAAGGTTCAGAAGTGGTACAAACCGGAGTTTCAGAGATTTGATCTTCTGCATCATTTTCCATGACCATGCCGCAGAACATGGCTTCTGCGTCGTTTGATTGGTCTGAACACCAGTTCTCTAATTCGGCATATTTTGCTCTTTTGTCTCAGTTATACATGTATTAGTTCTTGTAGTACATATCATCTTTGACAAGAGCTCCATTGCAGTCTTTGGAAAAATGACCTGGTTTGCCATATCTGAAACAAACGTCTTTCTTCTTCTTCTTCTCTTCTTCTTTCTTCTCTACTTCTGTCTCCTCTACCCGAGGGGCTTCTGTTCTGGGTACGTAGACTTGATGTGGTCATTAACTTCTGTTGTCAAATCTTCTTCTCTTTTGAAATGAACGATTATCAAACTTCCTTGTAATTGTTTGGTGATTAGAGCCAGAGATTCAGCAAAGGCACTGATCTCATCATCTTCTGAACCTGAGAGTACAACTTCTGTATCAGCTTCTGACATCAGAGCCTTGTTCTTTCCTTTCTTCACAGCTTCTCTTGTCCTTCTGCTTGACCCCTGGATTCGAAAATTGGAGTCAAAGGACCACCAACATTCACTTTCTTATGTTGAACCTTCTTATCATGAGCCTGAAGAGTTCCAAAAACATCATGTAGGGACCACTGCTCCAGATCTTGGTTTGCTTGTAAGGACATTGACAAGTTGGAACACTCCGTAATCAGCCGCTTTAGAAATAAGACATTGTTGTCTTCTTGTGACCTTATGATATCACATCTTTTGCATTGATTTATCAAGGTATTGAACCTGTTATAGGTTTGTTCTAAAGTCTGTTCTGGTAGAGCTTGAAAGCTGTTATATGAATTTAGAGTCTGTGCTCTTCTGTTTTTTTTCATCTTCGCTCCACCTTCAAGCCGATTTGCCAATTGATCCGACAACACTTTTGCAGAGTTGCATTGATCCAGAGATTGAAAAATGTCATTTGGAATAGCCATGATGAGATGTCGCTTTATAAAAATGTCATTTATCAAGGTATTGAACCTGTGATAGGTATGATACCAATTGTTATAACCCAGATCCCAGAAACACTCACCGAATGTTGATCATAGATAATATATGATATACAGTAAGCGGAAGCAAGTTAGATCAATAATCAAACTAGAAAACGTAAACTAAATTGGATAAACAGATTCATATCGATCAATGATAATTTGTATTTCATCAAAGTGCCAATGATTACGATATAGGAAATACAAATTAATCTCTCAGGTTTTCTCCAAGACAATCGACACAAAATACAAGTATAGCTCACTCTATTTATACAGTTACAAAGATAAAAGTCAATGAGCTAGCCTATCATGTATTGACACATATGCAAAGTCACAAACAGAATTAGTTACACATGAAAAGCATGACTTGCCACGTCATATCGCACGTGAAGGTACTTGTAATTTATTCAGAGGATATTCCATCTTTTGGAATATCAGACAGTCTTCTGGAAGAGACTATCTTCTGAATTAACTATCTTCTAGAGAGTTCAACTTTGTTCTTTGAGAGAAGTTCTGATTCATACTTTTACATGAAATAATTTCTGACAGATATTCTGTTAATGCACACCTGTTACGTTGAACAACTTTCCTATTTACACTCTAGAAAAAGTAAAGTCAAGTCATTAGCCAAGGCGAAGATCCCAAGCTGTAAAGGTAAGTAACCGCTTTTGCATACGTGGCATCTTGTAATAGGTCCATCTGTACTTGAGAGTGTCACTGGAGGAAACACTTATAATAATCCGAGAAGACTTGACAGTCAGAGGCTCTGCATTGTGCATGAAGAGGCTCTGCGTCAAAGACTTGAGATCTGCACCATTCAGACTTTTATTGCCGCGCATTCATCTTTTGCTTCCGAGCTCTGTATCCGAGATCTGGGTCTCCAGTGACTTGGTGTTTTGACTAAAAGACTTAGAAATCTATTTACTTACACTTTCAAACATAGTTAATTTCTAACACCTTCCAAACTTAGCATAAATTTAGGGTTGAATGAAGGTGTCTCAGGAGCAGAGACTCAATTTGGCCTATGTGTTGGACCAAATATGTTTCCCTCTAACGATGTGATGTCACAAAAAGATTTCCAAGCCTTTGCGACCTTTATTTATAACTCCTTGGAAGATTTACAACTCAACAACACCAAAGTAGAGTCTTCCACATCTTCTCCTATTGTATGTGACCTTGGAGCATCTATAAAAGCTCTTCAGGGTAAGTCTTCGATGAATGTTATGAAACTCGAAGAACTCAGGGAATTGAGGATCTCTTCTAACAAGAACTATACACTTCTTATAAATTCCAAATTTAACGAGTGTCTCAAGTCAAAGCCATTTTTTGCATCGATCAAGAGCTTATCAGATCATATATAGAGTCGAGCGACACTAGAGCCACAAGTCTCTCACCTTGTTGGATTCCGAAAAAAATTCAGAGAGGGCATGAGATCCATGATTCAATCAACCATGGTTCCAGCCTCCTCTTTACCAAAGGATTATATTATCCGATCATAGATACATAAGATGGGCAACATACTCTTGCAGAAGGTAAGTTACTTCACGAGCCACTTCACCTCGCATCCACAATAGCTATAGAGAACATGAAGAACTCGATGGAAACTTTCAGGTTTCGTGCAGACTTGGAAATTTAGAAGACAACCTACACCATAGAGGACATCTGTGAGATGTTTGCTACTAAAGTGAAAAGCATGCCTCCAACAGACTTGAAACTGGCCGACATCAAAAAGAATAGAAAGCGCAAGAAGGCCTCCCGTGTAAAGAAAGTATTTATAAAAAGAAGATATGATGATTAATAGAACTCAGATGTCTCTATTCCTCAAGATCATCATAAGGGGGAGAATTTGATCAATGCCACACCTTTGAAGACCGTCCCTTCTTCTTCCACACCCTCTGCCTCTACGCAGGCTCAACAACAAAAGCAAAGACAAGCTATCCCTTTACCTGATTTTGGTCCCGATGAGACAATTGCACAAGGTTCGAATGAACCAGAGAGGCATATAGCCTCTACTGACGAATCCTCGAGCACTAGCGACTCTTCCACTTTTGCTGAGGCAACGACGAAAGCTCCATTAACAAAATTTCAACAGCCAGTGAATGTTCGAAAACCTACCTCTGATTCTCCAATAGAGGAAGTAGTTCCACTTTAATGAAAAAGCTCAATGAGTTCTTCTGCAATCCTTGTCGGTCAACCAGAGCCACTCTTCACCATGCCTGTCAAGTCACCAGAACTATAATCTACCTCCTGAACAAGCTTTGCACCCATCTCTGCATCTCAACAGCCTTCTGCGGATAAATTTCAAGAGACTATCCAAGGCCATGAATATCTTAGGAGAAATCCTGAAGATAAGCCTTTCTCTTTATCCAAAAGTAAATTAAGCATGGTTGAGAATACTCATAGACACATTTATGCATGGACAATTGAAGATGTCATTCCCCCTCCTCTTGTTCTACATCCTGCCACCATGGAACAGCTGACAAGTAAGAGGTTATGTGTATTCAAATGAAGGAATTAGAGAGGTGCACGAAATCAAGGTAAGAATGTTTGCCGATATTAGTTACCTTGGATACAATGTAGTAAGAGCTGACAAGTAGACCTGCACCTTATACTAAAACGATATGCCAATCTCAATCCTTGGGATTTGATAACTCTTGGTGCTTACGCTTAAAGTAACTTTGATAAAGGGAGGCGATTCAATATGGCTCTGAGCAAGATCAAGACAACAATGGGAGAAAGAAGACATTGAAAATATGCACTCAATTCCATTTGGGAGAAATTTACAAGAACCAAATTTTGGACTTAAGTACAGAACTGCTAAAGAAAGAGGTACTTCTGGATGACTGAGGATTTCACATACTCTAATGAGAATATCAATATCCTTGGAGCTCTCTTAGACATAAGGATGGGCAGACCTAGTTACAACATGCTACAGGCCAAAGAACATAGGAATTTTCTCAATAATATACTAGATTACCGAAAGTCACTTTGGCGTTTCTAGAAAATTTCTCAAGGTCTTCCAGATGCAGAGTTTTGAAGTTTGTTCCATTACTTGTAATTTTTGTTCATCCATATTAAATATATATTTATAGAGGTTGATTTTTTTTTCCACTTCTTGCTTTCAAGTGTGGAGATTACTACATGTATTTTCTTTTTTCAATACTTCGAGGGTGATTATTAGCCCCACTTTTGTTCCATGTAAAAGTATGGAAAAAAGACATGTCTTCTCGACACCAGATGACCTCCACAAGCGAAGTTGTTGAACCAGATCCTGCACACTTAATTCATTGCTGCATATATAGTCGATAAGCAGAGGTGAATTTTGAAAGAAGCAGAGCCTCTCGTCCACTCTGTCCCTATGCTCCAGATTTCAACAATCTGGTTCTCTCAAGATCTCTATCCTATCATAGGCCGCCACGTATGTAGAAAATGATTATTCCATCATTTCTACGTGGAGCTCAATAATTGGAAGATATGTTGACTTTCACAATTGGGCCTATAAATAGGAGAGCCTGTTAGGGTTTTAGAGCGTCTTTTTGGACTTCCATTATTATATACTACCCTATAGAGAATTATTAATCTAAAAGACTTAAAATATGCAGTGGCTATGTGTTCTTGGTGTAACTCCATTCTCGGATTTCTATTTTAATACACATGATGGCTATTATAAATTGTCTTGTAGTTTATGCTTTTATCATTATTTTCCATAATTGTACATAGTTTGTTAAGTAATTGTAGGTATTTTCTTCCGCTCATGCTCTTTCAACAACTTTAGTTGCTTATAATTTAGGATCTTGGTTCCTACAACCATCTAGAGGTATGTCCCGCCATGACCCTCTACACCCTTCCTCTCTCTGAACCTAAACCTTCTATCTCTCTACCCCTCTCCTAATATGTCACATAAAAAGTTGACGTACCTCCATCTCCTGAACTTGTTTCCAACTCATCCGCTCCCTTGCTTGATTCCCCAAGACTAAGAAATAAACCTTCGAAAGCTGAAGACATTCCCTTATATGTAGCTGAGTCTGAAGCTGAAGACATTCCCTATACATACCTGAGTCTGAAGTTGAAGACAAAGATGCCAATTGTTAGATCTGACGGATTGCTTCAAAAGGGATAAGGTTCTAAAGATGAAAGATCTATGAAGAAAATCTTAAGGCATAGTTTCTGAAGTATGGACTTCAAAAGTTCTGAAGAAGACTCTGAAGAGAGGTTCTAAAGAGGACCCTGAAGACGTGTATAGAAGTCATTGGTTTGTCATGTACCTAGCTGTTAATTTAGACTTTCTATACTTGTATAAATAACATACTCAATTATTCAGTTTGTAGTTATAAGTTTTAGAGCATATACTTGTACTTTCCACATTTGTGCATACTGTAATCTTGTGAATATCAATACAACAGCCGACAACTTTGCTACAAATCTTGTGATCCTTATTGCTTAATTGACATTCTAATCTACGGGAAATATCAATAACCTCATCACTATAAGACCCTCAAGCGTCCCTATGTGCTCTAAAGTTGAAGAAACAAAGAGGATGGCTAAACTGATGAATTAACTCAACCAATCTAGAGAAAAATTTCCTCTTCATACCTCTGATGGTGCTCAGTTTAACTTTCTCACTGAAGCCGAGAAGAAAGAAGCCCTGGAAGCTAAGCAAGAACTAGAAAAGCACAAGCAACCACTGAAGGACATTCTACAATTGGTAAATGCTCTAGCTATCGATGCTCGTACTCAAGGAAAGTTAAGAAAAAACCCATCGGTGCTCAAGCTCTATTGATCAAAGAAGCTGAAGCAGAAAAAGAAAAAAGAAGCTAGCACCACAGAAGGCTAAACGAGCATAAGATTATAAATGTGACTATCTCTGGAAGCACAAAAGATTGTCAACTTCTTGTGACGATGGTGATCTTTAGAGAAATAAAGATGTTGTCAGTGGATATCTGCCTAACTTGCAATAGTACATATTCTATGAATGATTGGAGATTGCAAATGCCATTTAGGGATCTAATTCAAGGTATAAAAAGGTGATGGAGTACCAGCTGAACCAGCTCTTCAAAAGAAAATCAAAGGTAATCGAAATCCTTCCTTTACCTCAAAATAATTCTCGAAGAAGGAAAACCACTATCACTAATGTTGAAGAAGGGCCATCACATAAGAATGAGCATGAGACTAAGTTCTCAATAGGTTCCTCTGCATGAACTAGAAGAGACCTAATCTATCCATGCTAAACCAATAACTAGTGATATCCATTGAGAAATCAATGTATAAGCACTCATTTTTACATCTTTAGGATAGCTTATTTTACTTCTATATCCCTAAATTGAGTCTTTTTTTTTCTTATTTTTCTATTTATTGTGTCTTGAATCTAAACGTTATGATTTAATTTGTTTTGGTACCATTAGTAGGGTTATTTTGGTGTTTTGGATAGGACAGTGTTTCAATCCATTGAAACAACATTGGCTACTGTTGGTTTTTGACTTTTCGGCGGTCCTTAATGGATTCAGCCATGGATCAGAAGCTTAATCAAACTTTTTGTAACTTGAAGACAAAGCTATGAAGACGTTTTTGAAGACTTTAGTACTTTTATTTATGCCTTGCTTATCAAGATTAATTATGTACTCTTTGTTGACTTTTTGATAAACTTGGTGGCCAAGATTGTTGGAAGTTTCCTTGTTGTGCCCCTGTTAGGAATCCTAGTTTTGTAGGATATTTAAACATTGTGCCAAAAGTGTAAAACAAGGAATGGATAAGCTTTTATAATTAAGGCAATTTTAGTTGACCTTAAACTCTAAACATTCCTTATTTAGGTAGAACTCTCTAATATATATATATAGACCTTAGGGTTATTGTTTTGTTTTGTACTACATATATATATATATAGAGAGAGAGAGAAAGATCATTCTTGAGCTTGCATTGTAATCAAATCTACAAGTAAGATATACGAATTATGAAGTTCTTTATCATTGTTCTTAATTGTTTTATATTTTTACTACATTAATCTACGTCTCTGTTTTGTAATTGATATTCTGGGATCAACAAGTGGTATCAGAGCCAAACGATCTAAGTTTTGGACGATTCTGATCGAATTCGCGAAACAAAAGGTAATATTCTCGTTATTGTTGTGTTGGTGTTTTATCGCATAGGCTTACTCGACAAAATCCCAAGCACCCAATTTGTTGATTTTTTATCGCATCATGAGTACCTTCATTAGAATCGATAACTGTTCTTAAATTTTTTTTTCTGTTTAAAACGATAAAATTTTCTTTCATTTGACAATCCATTTAACTTCTTCTTCTCGATTCATACTGTTTTTTTTTCGAAGTTCAACAAATCCAAAAAATTTTATCGATTTTCTTTATAACACCATATGAATAGTTATCGCGTCCTTACTATCTGACATTAACTTAAAATCTGTGTTTTTAAAGACTTGTCACACCTTAAGCATCCGATAAAACTTCAAGCTTTTTTTAAGTCTGTTTTCAGTCAACTTGCAAAAACTACTGTCGCTTATTTTAGCATTACTTTTTCCATTCTTCTTCAACAGAAAACTCAGGGTCTCTGATTCCTGCAACTTTTCTGGATAAAGAATCCTCTACTAAACATCTTAAGCCTCAGAAAATTTGCAAGTGACCTAAATTGAGAAAACTGAAACACAAGAGCTTAGCTATTCTTTTCCTTAAAAGACTAGATAACTTTGTTACGCTAGATCTTTTGGTAAAGAATCCTTCGTGTCTTAGCATTCTGGTTCATCGATTAAAGAACGAAACAGAGTTTTTCTTTTTATCGCATCAAGGTGACCCGACAAACATCTTTCTTATCGCGCCTGAGTAACCCGACATACATTCTTACCTTATCTGTGTTTACCCGACAAACCTGATATCGCATCCCTAAGACCCGATAAACACACTCAGACTAGGCACCCGAGATAAAACTTTACTTTCGCGAAATCTCAGATTTTTTTCAAAACTTTCTGATCCAGATCTGAATAAAATCAAGTACAATGACTTCATGTGAAGCTATGGCCATCGGTACCGACACAAGACCTCCAATTCTCTTCCGAGGGGAATATCCACAATGGAAAGATAGTTTTCTGGATTTTGTTGAAAGACACGATCTTGCTGAACAAATCATGCGCTCCATTAAGGGAAGGCCCTCCGCCCGTCGTATACCACAATACTCCCGCCATGCCAAACGCTGATCTACCAGTCGAATCATGTAGATCCCAGATTAACAAGCACAATGATAAAGCAAACGTTAAATAATAACGTAATACGAATAGGATGATATGAATGAATACCGTAGTCGTATATGTCTTGATGTGTATATTTATTACAAGGAATAATATCATAAATCAGCTCTAAAGTAATCGACTACTTCTAATGAATACCTAGACTCCTATTTATATTGAAAGGTCTATTCTAATTAAGGAAGGAAAGAGTTTAAGGAATTATAAACTTCCTTTTACATTTAAGCATATCCATTCCTTATTTCGATACAATAAAATACTAGACCTAACAATATCCCCCTTTGTGGCAAAATGAGTCTTTACTTCTTGAGTTCGAACATGCCTTCGAATCTTCTTAGAGTCTGTCGGTATAGGATTCTTTCGTCGATTAACCTGACAGCTTCTAGGAGAGAATTTCTTCGCACATTGCTCATCCTTGAAGTACGTTTCCTGTCAGTAGCCAAATCTGATGCAAGTCTGTTCCGGATTCCCCATAAAGTTTCATCTGAATATGCAGCTACTTCATTAAACCTGAGAAACCTCTTTTCTCCTTTAGCGTGCATCCAGACAACTCCATGAGCTGGATAGGTAAGGACGGTCATAACATCAATTTTGCCCTTTACAGGAATAGACTGGTCAGGTTTTGAAATATAAATCTTCTTTTGTTCGCTTTCTATCCCACGCTGTAGGTCATGCAGATAGTTGTACCTCAGTTCCTTCTGTATATGTCTAACCATTGCTCTTAGTGCCCTTTTCTCGTGCTCATTTCTGTTCTTCTTTTCTCTCAATTCGTTGTATAACGTTTCAAAGTCCGTGATATCTAGTCTTTTAAAATCTGCTTCAGAAAAGGAATACGCCTTACCATCTTCTCTCCGGACTTTAAATGTAGGATATTTGACTAGAAATACTCTGTCCGTATCGATTTTCAGAATCCCAACTATTCTGTGTCTTGAAAATACATCAGCAGGATTTTGAGCTCTCATCTTCAAGATATGGACATATTCATTGACTTGAGCTGGTTCCATTTCCATCACTAGATGAATGTGTGCCAAATCTTCAGTCTTTTTATCCTTCCTGAATATCTTTTCCATTGTTTCTTCAAGGTATGGCACACGTATTTGCTGATTCACCCATTTTGACTTGCTTTCTGTCAGCATCCTTTGCGACCGAATCTGATGAGGCAACAATCTTGGTTCATTTTGATCCCCCAAAGCATAATTTCTAGTCGTATGCTTTAGGTTCACGTAATCTTGTTCTTGAAGGACTGGTTCATGTGGATCTCTAAACCAGTTTCTCACTGAGTTCCGTAGACCTTGAACGTCGACTCTTTCTTCACTTGGTTCCGGTGCGGCAGGTTCAGCTGTACTCTCGAATTCGATATCGGCCGCAGGCTTTTCAATCAATGGTGTATCGGCTTCTTGAGTTGTTGGTGTGCGCTGTCGGTGTTGGGTTGTTTGAGTAGATGGTCTTGAAAGTGTAGCAGCGGTTGTTCGGGCTTGTGATCTTGAGGCCCGACGTGTCTCCCCCTCAGGACGAGTTGGAGCGGAGCCCGGGTCGTCCTAGTGAGGTCGAGAAGTAGGCACAGAAACTACCAGGCGGCAAGACTCTTGAATCTCAGTACGCAGAGCAGTGATAGCACCCAGAATATCATCGGTTTGGTGCTTTTGAGTAGTCTTCAGGTCGTTTAGCTGTTTCTCGATGTCGGCTCGGAACACGTCAAACTCATGGCGAGTGACGGTGGTGATTTTCCATATTTCTTCTTAGAAGACCCGTAAGTGAATCTTCCGGTTGACCTCTTGCAGTGGCTTCGGCTAGCAGGTTTGCATATAACATCGACATGAGTTCGTCATTATTGTACTCATATCGATGTGGCGATGGAGGCCGATCTTCATGTGGGGATTGTGGCGGAGGTGAGTGACTGGAGCTTGGTTGTGACGAGCTTGCTTGTTGGGGAACCGGTTGCTTCAGGCGGGCGGCTTCACAAATTTCTCTTACGAAGGCTTCCCTCTCGGCTGTCATTAGAGCAGCATGAGCAGCTAGGGAGTCTTTTGCCTTTTGTAAGTGTGTGGGAATGATCGTTTCAGTCTCGGGGGAAATGAAGTAGGTGGGAGTTGTGGTACCTGTATGGGAAACACCGAGATCACTTAGATTTCCCGTTGACAATACAGTTGAATCAACTGTATGACCTACGTTCAGCGGTGGCAAAGATGTATTGCTGGTAGGATTTCCTTCCAATCCTCGTGGAATGTCCGGAATGGACATCACTATGGGAGTTCCGGCTGGGCATGAGAGGCACTCAGTGTGTACAGACTCGTGTCCCCTAGCGGGCTCTAGACTCGATGTGCTTTGAAATGAAGTCGAAGCAGGTGGGCTACTGCTTCTGGTTTCAATAGTTATACCTCCCGAGGGGAGGGGAGCAAGATAAGGTGCTAATCCCACAAGTAATTTTGAAACCGTCGGCTGGGAGCCTTCAGAGTGGCTGGGAGGGGCGTGTGATTGCACTGCTAGGTCCACAAGATTTTGTCCACTCGACATACTCAACGAATGAGTAGGACTAGTAGACCTGGTTACCTGGATGGGAGAATTTGGTTTCGCGCTCACAATAGTTTTTCTCTTCCCATCGCTCACGCTCACGCTTTCTTTTTCAACAAATACTCCCTCCTCTCTCCTTATCTCTCTAGTATAGGGCTCGGTGAATATGTCGGACATTGAGGCAGATACTTGATCGGTTTCAAAGTCAAAGGGCTCATATGGCTCATCAGGTTTATCAGTTGTTGCAGTTGGTTGGTCATCAGTGTCCGATGTAGAATCGGATAAGGTTGGTTGTGGACCAATGCGACTTAGAGCTTGTTCTTCATTAGCAGTTGTTCGCAGACGGCGGGATAGGATTGAGAATCAGTTTCATCTTCATCAGACGATGAAGGTCGGGGCCGAACACGGTTACGGCTAACGAGCATTTTGAAACGTGGGGTCGATCTGGAAGAATACGCCGCTCGTGGGTTAGTGGGTGGTGGTATTGGGATGGATGTGGCAGCAGTTGTCGGGATTGGCTGATCATGTGCATCGCCCTCGTCATTTCCCCTTACAATACGCTCAGCACCCTGTTCAGGATCCCCCCTTGCACAAGATGTTCCTCACGGATTGGCTCTTGGGCAGGCACAACCGGCGGTGGTTGTGCCATTAAGTCGTGTCTCTCCGTGTAAGCTATCACACTTGGTGTAGTCTGATCAGCATAGGCAAGTAGTGCCTCAGGTATTGGCATGATGAAGTTAAACTGTCGATCATTGAACTTGAGGAACTTCAGGGAGTTGGTCGGGCCCAACGGTTATCCGGTACGTCTAGGGATGTCAGGTTTGGAAGATACCATGGCGTGGATAAAGAGTTGCAGAAACCGTTGGAATGTGACGAATGCACGATCGCGATAGTTTGACTTGTCTTCAACTAGCTCCACGAAATCCGTCCAGATGAGCATCGCGTAATCATAATGACGGTTGAAGGCGATGTCGTGAAATATTCGTAAGGCCGCAGTACTGGCCTTATCCATGCCAGTGTGCTTGCTGGTCAGACATCGATTTACGATGGTGAATAGCGAAAACCAGATCTGAGGCAGATACATTTGTTTGAACTGGCCGGGGCTTGTGAGGGGTTCGGGGGAGTTGTATCCAAGGGCTCGGATGTCGGCACAAAGTTGTTGTTCGGTTGCAAAGGCATCGTACGGGTGTTCATCTATGGCGACCGGCAGGCGGAGGATGCGACGAATTCGATTAAGCGGGTGACAAAATCATCAATTTTGGTAGTAAAATGGTGGTCACGGTCATCAGGATGGTATGTTAACGTATACCAGAATTGTTGTAGGTAGAACAGGGGTACCCGATGGTCCAAAGCAAAGGCATACCGTAGTGGATGGCATTGAAGGATATCGATGATGACCTGGTGTTCAATGGAGATGCCAAAATTGAGACGGTGATTGTTTGGCTTGAGTGATCGTAGTTTGTCTCGGGGCATCAGGAGGTCATCTCGGTTGACCGCGTTGGTACTTGGTTCGGTTGATCGTTAGGAAGGCATTGGGTGTTCATCATCAGAGAGATTTGGATCATTCATGGCTGCCATGTGTACTGAAATAAGACAGTTAGTCAAACAGATGAACAGTCAGCATTAGGATGTGATGAACAGAAAAGGATAAATATTTCTAAGTCTTTTTGTCGAGTCCCATTGGGTCGATAACAAATGTTACCGAGTGCAATGGGATCGAGAATCAACAGATGTCGAGTGAAGGTAGGCGACAAAAAGACTTGTTAAAAAAATTGAAAGAGCAAACCTGTATATCTGTAAGATAGATGTCGAGTCATTGGGAATCGAGAAACACAAGTTATCGAGTGAAGAAGAGAATTTTTTTTTGATGTTGAGTCCTAAAGGGTCGATGAAATTACTTGGTAAATGGTGAAGAACAGGTTATCGATCCTTTGAGACTCGATGAAAAGACTTTGAAGTTTTAAGAACATGTTATCAATCTAAGGGACTCGATAAAAACACTTAGACAATGAAAGGGCATGTTATCGATCCTATGCGAGTCGATAACAAAAGTTATTGAGTCATAAGGGTCGATAAAAACACTTAGTGAATTTCATCAATCCTATGTGAGTCGATAACAAAAGTTATCGAGTCATAAGGGTTCGATAAAAACACTTTGTGAATTTCATCAATCCTATGTGAGTCGATAACAAATGTTATCGAATCCTAAGGGTTCGATAAAAACACTTAGTCGAAAACAAATGTTCTTAGCATGATAACTAGGGTCGATAAAAACTCAAAGTAGATAGGAGGACTCGATAAAAACTCATAAAAACTCAGTGACGATCCTAGGTGCTCGGTTCCAAAAAAAGGGCCTAAAACTAAGGCAAAATCCTATGTCTAGGTGCGATTAGTGATAGGAAACAAGTTTAATAAAGCACTTAGGTCTAATACCCACTAAACAGCCACCAAAATCGACTGTTGAACAATCAAAAACGGAAACCCAAAGGGTTTTATGAAAAACGAACTATTCAAGCCACATTATGGGATCATGCAATGGATAAAAGCATTAAGTGCAAGAATTAAAGATCTTAAGGGGAGAAATACGAACCTGGTGATGCTTTCAGATCTGAAAAATTCGAAGATTTGGGATTCTGATGGCGAGAACTCGAAGGGTTTAGAGAGAAAGAGGGAATTTCAAAAACTTGTTTGAAAAGTTTCTATCTGTGTGGGGCCCGATTTCTTTAAATAGTGGTCATCGAGTGATGAAACGTGGCAAAGGGTGATTGGGCCGAGAAAGAATTTCCCTTTATCGAGATGTCGATTGGAAAGGTTATCGAGCCAAGTGAGGTCGACAATCCATTGTTGTCCGGCCCTTAAGGGCCGAGAACCTCACTTATTTATTTATTTTTATTATTTTTTTTTGAAAGAATAAAAGGCTCCCCCTTAACATGTGCATTAAAATTATGTGCTCCCACTACAAACGTGAATAAGTAAAGAACGTACCTTGTCGCTCCCCCTCGAAGGCTGAAACACCGTTAGACACAAGACGAAACTAACAGAAGATGTGTAAATAAATTGAAAATACGGAAGTTTAAGGAGGTTCAAAATCCACAAAATGAGAATCTAAGAGAGATGCAGATTTACCTCTAAGAGAAGGTGAATGTGCGTAGTGTCTTGGATAGACGTTTTCGGTATTTGGAAACCGGCTGATTTGAAGAAAATCAGGAGTTAAGATTAAGCATTCCCAAGTTGGATACTAGGAACTGGAAGCGTTTCTCATCCAGTGCCTTAGTAAACAGGTCGGCAAGCTGAAGTTCCGTATTTACAAAGTGTAATTCAATTGTACCTCTTTCGACATGATCTTTGATTAAGTGATACCGAACGTCGTGGACAGGGTTGCTTGAAATGGCTATGGCGCTTTTGGAGTCACAGTAGATAGGAATCTTATAAAACCAGAAACCATAGTCTTTGAGTTGAGTGCGCATCCAAAGAACTTGACAACAGCAGCTTGCGGTAGCGATGTATTCGGCTTCCGCGGTAGAGGTGATCCGAATCTTAAAAAGCAGTTAGTTCGAAACCCGTATCCTTGGGATACCATAGGCCAAGATCAGTAGCACCTTTTAGATATTGGAAAATACGTTTGATAGCACTAAGGTGAGATTCCTTTGGAGATGTTTGATATCTCGCGCATAAGCATGTGGCGAACATTATATCCGGACGACTAGTAGTTAGATACCTTAAGGAACCAACCATGCCCCGGTAATTTTTGGAGTCCACAGCTTTTCCCAAAGGATCAGCGTGTAGCTTTGAACCCGGAGACATGGGTGTACCAATCGGTGTACAAGACATCATGTTATATTTATTTAACATATCCGAGATGTATTTCGATTGGTTGATGAATATTCCCATTGGAAATTGTTTTATTTGAAGACCAAGGAAAAATTTATCATTCCCATCATGCTCATGTTAAATTTTGCAATCATGAGTTCGGAGAACTCCTTGCATTGTTGAGGATTAGTCGAACCAAATATAATGTCGTCCATGTAGACTTGAATGAGCATAATGTCACCATTTTTCTTTTTAATATAGAGAGTTGGATCGATTTTACCTTTGGAGTAACCATTCTTTACCAGATGGGCAGACAGGTTGTCGTACCATGCGCGCGGGGCTTGCTTTAAGCCATAGAGAACCTTGTCGTGGATGTAAACATGATCGGGTTTTGAAGACTCGAAAAATCCGTCGGGTTGGGAAATGTAGACTTCTTCACGCAGAACACCATTCAAGAAGGCCGTTTTGACGTCCATTTGAAAAACCACAAAGTTCTTGTGTGTCGCGTAAGCCAAGAACATGCGATTTGCTTCAATACGGGCGACGGGCGCGAATGTCTCGTCATAATCAATTCCTTCTTGTTGTCGGTATTCTTTTGCGACAAGTCGAGCTTTGTTGCGTATGACGACCCCATCTTCATCTTGTATATTTTTTAATATCCATTTGGTGCCGATAATGGTTGTGTTTCGAGGACGGGGAACAAGGCGCCAAACTTTTAAGCTTTCAAATTGATTGAGTTCTTCTTGCATGGCCACAATCCAATCAGGATCATTCATTGCTTCGTGAATGGATGTGGGTTCGATCTTGCTTAGGAACGAAGAGAACATACAATAGTTGGCAGAGGCGGCTCGTGTAGTGACTGGTTTGGTTGGATCGCCAATAATCTGATCAACAGGATGAGAACGGATCCATTTGGTTGTATGAGAAAGCGGGTGAAATGCATTCGGATCCGGGGTATCATCTTCATAAGATCCTAGAGGAAGATCTTGAAGTGATTCCAAGGTTGGAGCCACGTCAGAGGATCTTGTAGCACTTGAGACATCCTTAGGGGGCGAAGTTGATGGTGGGGGAGAGGATGTCGGTTCCGTAGGACTTGTTTGAGCATCTGGTTGAGATTCAATCTTTTTTGTTCTACTTGTGGAACAAATGATTTTGTCGATCAACGGTATGTTCATAAATGGTATCGTACTTACAGTATCCCCAATTCCCCATTTGTTAAAACTAAAGCTAACCTCCGAGGACCCAACAATTGGGCACCAAAATCATTTTAATCTGTTTTGTAGGTACATCATGTATGTTCTAAATTCCGCATATTCAAATCACCTGACAATCCTTCAAAAGGTAATGCTACATTTGAGGGGGAGTACCACATTTTTTATTATTAGCTTCATAGCATTTCAGCTATGGACCTTCTCTTAATATTAGCTTCATAGCATTTTAGGTATGGACCTGCTCTTAATATTAGCTTCATAGTATCTCAGCTATGAACCTGCTCTTAACATATTGACTTCTGAATATTTCAGTTCAAGACTCAGACTTATATTCATATAAGAAATATGTGTGTTAGGAATTAGAAGTTTCAGTGGTCAATCCAGAGCCGGAAGGACCTACCCATGAAACACATCCTTAGGTTAGTTATTTGGAAAGGGTATGAATGTGACAAAATTGAGTACTTGTGAGATAAAAGAAAAAGTAAGGTGTGACAGGACTAAAAAGAAATTTGGTTCTTACCAAACCTAAACAGTTATCCGGGTAGCCACACAATCTATTCATTCTCAATTCTTTGGAGATGAATATTGAAAATAGACATGGACCCAATGTCGATAATTCATGTCACCCCACCGAACTACTCAAGTATCTCATAAAAGGTGCTTGTTTCATATATCACGGAGATTTAACATATCATCTATCTATTCTTCACTTGGAAGATTCAGATATTGAAACAAGAAGACACACCTCCGGTCTTCGAACTTCATATTCTGTGCACATCGAGTCTAAATCTTGAGCCAAAATATATACAATATTTCTTTGACACATTGCATGAGTCTTTGTGATTGCACAATCATATCTTTGTGTTTATGCCGGAACAGTTTGAGAAGTTAGTTTTATAACTTACTTCTGTGATAAATGGAAGTCCCATCAGTGCTAACATGCTGCCAACACTGAATATAGTCTTTGTGTTTATGCCGGACCAGTTTGAGAAGTTAGTTTTATAACTTACTTCTGTGATAACTGGAAGTCCTATCAGTGCCAACCTGCTGCCAACACTGAATATAGGCCACTTAATTAAATTTATTTTTGATTAAGTGATAACAGTTGCTACATGTGCTTCTGTCTGTTAGCCCATTACCCGATATTCCACATTTACATTTGATCATATTCGCACTTATTGTCTTTGATTATTCATAATATTCGGATTCTCCTTATCATTCTAAGGGGGAGAAAAGTTATATCAAAGACACATACTATTATGAGGGGGAGAAATAAAATTAGAAAAGATTCAAATGTTTGAAGATGAAGACTTGTCGACTCCCTTTGAACAGACATATTTTCTTGTCGCATCCCAAAGAGCCGACATCTATACCTAAGTGTTTATATCGACTCATGTTCAACAAGTTCAAATCATCATACGACAAGCTCAAAGTTACCGCATCAATGCCTAACCCGACAACAACAATGATATCGCGACATTTTGATCCGACATTAGGTCATAATATGACAAGTTCAAATTGAAGAAATCTCATCATGCCTAATCCGACAAATTCAGTTCATCGCATAGCCTAACCCGACAAACTCAAGCTATCATTCATCAAACAACAAGTTCTACTCGAAGAAAAGATTTTACCCTATGACTTCACAGCTTCTTCAACAATCTGTTATTGAACTTCATGTTATGGGGGAGACACAAATCTTATTAAGTGATCATATTCGTAGGGGGAGCTAAAGATTTCAAAAGTATATTTGTTGACAAAATTTCATCGTCTTCAAAAGTGCTGATTTGATAAAATTGCAATCTCGAATACAATGGGGGAGATTGTTAGGTCTGAGAATATTGTATCCGAGATGACAACTATTGAAGACATGAAGGACCAAAAGCGTAAAGTCAACAAAGTCATAAATATGGAATTGTTTAACAATTAGAGTTAGGGTTGAATTAGAATTGTGTTAAATAAGGAAAGGATAATTATCTTGTAATTATGGCAATTATATAATGCCTCAAACTCTTATAGTTTCCTTATCTCATTATAACTCTTAGCAATATAAATAGAGCGTTAGGGCTAACATTAGAAGTAGATCATTAATTCATATCATTAGAGAAAGAGCTTATTGAGAGATTACTTTGTAATCGATATATTATACAAGTGAAATATACAACGTTGGTTATTCTTATTCAACGTGTTCTTCATATATTAGTGTGTTTATTACATCGTTACCTGAAATACTAGGATCAACATATATGAACAATCTGTCTTCAAAAGGTCAAAATATGAAAATGGACATAGAGTTCGAAAGCTAAAATATAAGAACATCAAGTATACTTCTGATCAAAAAACCAACAAAATAAATCAAGTTGATTTGAAACTCGTACAGAAGAAGGATGAAGTTTTCAACTTTGGCTCATTTACACATATTACTCTAAATCCAGAAGCAGATGAGTTCATACCCATTCATGCAGAAAGAGAGATTAAATTAAACGTTGAAAAAGACTTACTTGCAACTCTGGATGAATGTTTTTCAAAAGAAGCTGCAGAGCAAGAAAATGAAATTTCTCAAAATGAAGTATCAAATTGCTCTGTACCTACTACAAGTCATCCAGAGATAATTTCATGTACCTTTGTTGACATAAATGAAAGCCTAGACAGAGATGATGATGACTTTGATATTTATCCTTGGGAATCAAAAGATTAGAATGGCGATGAATTCTTTGAATATTCAGATAAACTTTTGTCATGTTTTGAAAATAGCTTACCTTCTGTATATGTTCCAATTGTAAATCCCAATCCTGAACATGGTGAACTTTTATTTACAAATGAATCCATAGATTTTACAGTTGTGGACTTTATCGAAAGGAAAACATCAAATCACGAAGTCAAAAGACTTGCAAATGGAATTCTTATGATTCATGTTCCCTTAAAAGAACATAAATCTAGAATTCCTATGTGTCCTGACTTTCTCGATATCTGTCGCAAAGCCAAATCCGCTATGGGTTTAGAAAAAGAAGCAGAAGTCAAGAAAAGAAATCAATCTGAAACTCTTAAATCTTCTCTCTCAACATCTAAATTTCAAAAGCGTGTAAAGCTCACTAGAGAACAAAAAGGAAAATGGGTTTAGAAAGAAAATCTAACTTCTTCTGTTACAGTGGAATCTCCTAAGGGTAAAAAGGTGTGGACCACCGAGAAGAGAACTCTAAAGAAGACATCTGATTTCAGAGGAAATATATCTAGACTAGATAACAAGTTCAATCGAACAATTGATGCTAGAATAGATGTGAATAAGAAACTTGTAATTCCAGAAATGAAAATTAAATGAAATCTTTATTTTCTAAGAATTCTGAATGTCTCTCTCTTCTTATACAATTAAAACATCTCTTCCCTAATCCACATTGCTTTCCTTCTGAATCAAAGAAACAAAAAAATACTAAGAGTCAAAAGAACCAAAAAGCTAAGACCAACCCAAGCAAACTAGAAGTCTAAAGAAAACCTAAGGTCAAGAGTAAGACTAAAAATCAATCAACCACAAAACTAAAGCCTAACATAAGAGGACCCATTGTGCACATATGGTATCTTGAGTCTGGATGCTCTAGACACATGACTAGAACCAAAAACTTACTCTCCGCATTCAAAGACAAAACATGAGGAGTAGTAACTTTTGGTGAAGATGGCAAGGGACAGATAAAAGGCTACGGTACATTACAAGAAGGAGACGTAACATTATCAAAGATGGCTTATGTCTCTGGAACTGAAGCACAATCTATTATGTGTAAGCCAACTTTGCGATGCTGACATGGGTGTCTTCTTCAACAAGAAACACTACTACTTACTTACAGAGTCGGATAAGAAGCTACTAAGAGCCAACAGTCTGAATAAGCAGCAACCTCGTCAAAGCACAGGAACCTTTTCTCGCCTTTCACATGCATCCATACTACTCCGTGAGATGGATGTGTGAGTAAGGTTGTAACTTTATATTTATCCAAATTTGGAATTCTTTGATTAGGCGTTGCAATATGAACTTTCTTTTGTTCACTTTCAATAGCTCGTTGCAAATCATGAAGATAACTATATCGAAGTTCCTTTTGAATGTGTCGCACCACAGCTCTTAAAGCTCTTTGCTCGTCTAAGTTCCTTTTTTTCTTGTCTCTTAACTCTGTATACAATGTTTCGAAGTCCAAAATGTCAAGATTAGCAAAATCAACTTCGGAGAAAGTATATACTTTTCCATCTTCTCGTTGCACTTTGAAAGTTGGATTCTCGACTTGGGAAACATTGTCAGAACCAATCTGCATAATACCAACAATCTTGTGTCGTGAAACCACTTCGGATGGCTTTCGAGCTTTCATCTTCAGTATGTGAACATACTCTTTAACTTGAGCTTGATCCATCTCCATAACCAAGTGAATGTGCGCCAAGTCTTCTGATTTCATATTTTCCCTGAATATCCGTTCCATGGTATCTTCAAGATAGGGTACTCGGATTTGCTGATTTACCCACTTTGATTTGCTTTTCGTTAGCATCCTTTTCCATCGAATTTGATGAGGCAGAAGTTTCGGTTCATTTGGATCTTTCGAAACATAATTCACTTCCGTATGCTTCAAATTCAGATAATCTTCGATTTAACCGCTTCAGATATGCTCTCAAAGTTGATATCTACCGCTGTCTTTTCAACCGTTGGAGTATTAACTTCTTGAGTCACAATAAGAATGGGATGCTGTCTTTAGCGGGATGGCGGTGCAGATGTCGATGGACCAGTAGTAGTTGGAGCAGACGGTTGAGATTGAGCTCTTGAAACTTGGCGTGTCCCCCCCTCAGGGTGATTAGGAGTAGAGCCCCGATCGTCCTGGTCATGACGAGGGGTATAAACGGAAACAGCCGGGCGGCAGGATTGCTGAATTTTAGTGCAAAGAGCTATAATTGCACCAAGGATCTCATCAGCATTATCTTGTTGCTTCTTTTCCATTGCTGCCAAACGTTGATCCATATCAGCTTTGAATAAGTCAAACTCGTGGCGAGTGACCATTGGATTAACCAAATTGCGACAAAGTAAACCCATAAGCTCATCTTCCGGTAGACCTCGTTTAGTGGCTTCAGCTAACATGTCGGCATACAACATCAACATAAGCTAATCATGGTTGAATTGATTTCGAGATGGGGATGGTGGTTGCGGGCGAAAAGCATCATCATCATCGGAAGACGATTGCCGTGGAGGTGGTGGAGGAGACCGACTAGTGCTTGGTCTCGAAGAACTCTCTTGATGAAGATCATGAGCATTTGATCGAAGAGCAGCATGAAACATCTGTTCCATGTTATCGACATGAGAGTGGAACTGGGCGCTTGTTTTCTCAAAAGTTGTCTGAACAAAGTGCTGCATTTCAGGTATGATGGTATACGAGATCGAAGCTGTAACATTAAGGGAAACACCGGGCTCACTCAACACTTCAGTGTTGGCAGTGATGTGGCACTGGTAGGATTTCCTGCCAATCCTCGTGGAGTGTCCGAAATGGACATCACTATAGGAGTTCCGACTAGGCCACGGAGGCTCGCAGTCTGCAAAGACTCGTGTTCCCTATTTAGATCTACACTCGAAGTGAACTCAAACGAAATCGAAGCAGGTGAGCAACTGCTTCTTGTTTCAATGGCTATATCTCCTGAATGGAGGGGAGCTAGATAAGGAGCTAAACTCACAACTATATTTGAAACTGTTGGCTATTGTGAGCCTTCAGAGTGGCTACGAGGGGCATGCAATTGCGCTGCTAGGTCCACAGCGTCTTGTCCACTAGACATACCCAACGAATGAGCAGTACTAGCAGATGCGGTTACCTGGATGGGGACAGCTGGTATCGCGCTCACAATAGTTTTTTCGTCCCACCACACACGCTCACATTATCTTTTTCAACTAAATCTCCCTCCTCTCTCCTTATCTCTCCAAAGTTAGGCTCAGAAAATATGTTGGAACGGGATTAAGAGATCAGATCCATTTCAAAGTCAAAAGGTTCATTTGGCTCATCGGTGTCAGAAGAGGAATCTGATATGGATGGTTGATGGTTGATTCGACGGATAGCATTTTCTTCGACAGTTATGGTTCGTTGTCGTCGGGTAAGCGGGTGATCAGTGGAGTCATCATCATCAGAAGATGAAGGTCGGGGCGAATGCGCGTATGGCTGACAAGAATTTTTAAGCGAGGCATATGTTGGGAAGAAGAAGAAGCTTTTGGATTGGCAGGAGGCGGATTTGGGATAGCTGGTGCAACAGTTGTTGGGATAGGCTGATCAGGTGCACCGCCCTCGTCATTTCCCCAGTACTATTCTCTCAACGCCCTGTTTAGGATCCCCATGATCCTGAACCTGCTCATCCATCCTAGGACCTTCTCCTTGGGCAGGCACAACCGGAGGTAGTTGAGCCATTAAGCCGATCCTCTCCTTTTACGCTATAACACTCGGTGTAGCCTGATCAAGAAAGGCAAGTAAGGCTTCAGGGATAGGCATGATGAAGTCGAAACGTCGATCATTAAGATTGAGGAACTTCAGTGAGTTGGTTGGCCCTAACGGGGATCCCGCTCTTCGGGGAATCGCATGAATGAACAACTGAAGAAACCGTTGAAAGGGTACGAATTGGCGATTGTGATGGTTCGATTTGTCTTCAACAAGTACTACGAAGTCCATCCATATGAGCATTGCATAGTCGTAGTGACGGTTGAATATGATCCCATGAAAAATCCGTAAGGCTGCAGTACTGGCTTTGTCTATTCCGGTGTGTTTGCTTGTGAGACAGCGATTGACGATGGTGAACAACGAGAACCAGATATGGGGCAGGTACATCCTCTTGAACTGTCCTGGGCTTATTAGAGGTTCTGGGGAGTTGTATCCTAGAGCCCGGATATCATTGCAAAGCTCCTCTTCGGTCAAAAGGTCATCAAACGGTCTGGTTTCAGTTGCAACAGGCAGAAGAAGGATTCGACGAATCCGAGTAGGTATCAGATAGGTGACATAGTCATCGACCTGGGCAGTGAAGTGATGGTCTCCTTCAACCGGATGGTACGCCAATGTATACCAGAACTGCTTAAGGTAAAAGAGGGGAACTCGATGATCTAGGGCGAAAGCAAAGCGAAGGGGGTGGCGTTGTAGGATGTTGAGGATGACTTGGTGTTCAAGTGTGATGCTGAAATCGAGACGGTAATTGTTTAGTTGAAGTTTCATAAGGTCAGCTGTAGGCATTTAGAGTTCGTCTCAGTTAGCCGCGTTAATACTTGGTGCGGTTGATCTTTCAGATGGCATGGGAGTCTCATCATCGGAGACATTCGAGTGGTTGATAGCTGCCATTGATACTGAACGAACAAGGTTAGTAAACCATAGAGGACAAGTCAGTTCAATGGATGATGACCGGTTGTAAAAATATATCTAAGTCTGAATGTCGAGTCCTTTTTGGTCGATAAGAGAGTTATTAATGTCCAGGAAAGATGCAAGTAAGGATATTGAGCCTAGTGGGGTCGATATACATGTATATCAAGTACAATAGGGTCGACAAAAAACTTGTTGGTTTAAAAGATTTTTATCGATTGCAAGGGACGCGATAAAAAGTTATATCGGGTCAAGCTGGGTCGACATAAAGACTTAGTAAGGATTAAAGAGCAAACCTATGAGAGTCGACAATGAGGATGTCGAGTGAAACATGTGGATTGAAGCACTTAGTTGAAAGACAATTTAGACTGGTCCACATTGTGGGACTCAACAATAATTATGTCGGGTCATGGGGGCTCGATAAAAAAGTGATCGGCATCCAAATACTCTAGAAAAACACTTAGACGATTTTGGAGATGAATTTGTCGATCCTTTGATACTCGACAAAATTTAAGTCGGGTCTTAAGGAGTCAATAAAAATTCAAGTTAAGATCATTGAAATCGTTCTAAGTGTTTGTCAGACTTCAGATGGTTTAGAAAGGGGCTCAAATGCAAAATTGGCCGAAATTCGAAGGAAAAGCCCATGTCTGGTTTTGATTATGTGTGCAAACACTTCAAGTACAAGATGTAAGCCCATATAAACACAAAAATAGCCCCAAACTGACAGAAATCAAAAGAAACTCGGAAACCCATTGGGTTTTCGGAAGTTCGACAGTTAAATAACAAATCCCTAGCATGCCGTTGATAAAATTAAAAATTTCAGTATTAAAGATGAAGGAATTGAGATTGCGAACCTGATGATGGTTTCAGATTTGTAAACACGAAGATTTGTGAAAAACTTCTTGAAGGTGGTTTGGGAGAGAAAGAGGGAAAAAATCTTAACTCTTTGAAAAATTAACCATGAAAAGGATGGGGCCCGATGTTTAAATAGTGGGTCATAGAATGATGAAATGTGGCCAATTTTCATCGGGCGCGGGTGATGACATCCCCAAAGGATGTCGAGAGGAAGGGTTATCGGGCCAGGTTTGGTCGACAAAAAATTTTTAAAAGAAAAAAAATAAAAATATAATTGCTCCCCCTTGAATGATGCTTAAGGTAATAAAAAACTTTGCTCCCCCTACAAGAAAACTTTGCCAACTTGGACACTAGGAACTGGAAGCGTTTCTCATCCAATGCCTTGGTGAACAGGTCGGCAAGCTGTAGTTATGTATTTACAAAGTATAATTCAATCGTACCTCTTTCGACATGGTCTTTTATGAAATGATACTGGACGTCGATGTGTTTAGTCTTCGTGTGTTGCACGTAATTGCTTGATATGGCTATGGCGCTCTTTGAATCGTAAAAGATAGGAATTTAGTTGAACCAATAGCCATAGTCCTTGAGTTGTGTGCGCATCCGTATGACCTGTGAACAGCATCTTGCGGCAGCAATGTACTCAACTTCCGTAGTGGATATGGAGATGCACGTTTGCTTCTTGGAGGACCAACTCACCGACTTGTCTCCCAAAAACTGAATATGACATGTTGTGCTTTTTCGATCAAGCATGCATCCGGCGTGGCCAGCATCTGAAAAAGCAGTTAACTTGAAACTCGTATCCTTAGGATAACATAGGCCAAGATCAGTAGTACCTTTTAAATAGTGAAAAATTCGTTTAACAGCACTAAGGTGAGACTCTTTGGGAGATGCTTGATACCTAGCGCATAAGCATGTGGAAAACATTATGTCCAGTCGACTAGCCGTGAGGTAAATTAAAGAACCGACCATTCCCCGATATACTTTGGAATCTATCGCTTTTCCCAAAGGATCAGCGTGTAGTTTAGAACCAGGAGACATGGGAGTGCCAATCGGAGTACAAGTCATCATGTTATATTTATGTAACATATCCGAGATGTATTTTGACTGGTTGATGAATATTCCTGTCGAAAATTGTTTGACGTGAAGTCCTAGGAAAAAATTCATCACTGCCATAATGCTCATCTTGAATTTGGCAATCATGAGTTTGGAGAAGGCTTTACATTGATTTGGGTTAGTCAAGGCGAAAATTATGTCGTCCACATAAATCTGTATAAGAATAATAGCACCATCTTCTTTTTTAATGAACAAAGTTGGAATGATCTGTGACATTTGTCAAATTCAAGCTCCCAGGTTAGTTTCTAATAGGTTAGTTATAAGAATTTAGAGTTAGATAAATTAGATTAACCGAAAATTTTTAGAATTCCCGATAGATGCATATAAAGCCCGGTTCCGACCCGTGACTGTCTGAAACGTCCGAAATATTGCAAATGATCTAATTTATACCCAATTATTATAAAATATGAACTTTTAAAATATCTAAAATAATTTTTTTTATTTTTAATTGAATTTAACCATTTTGGACTTATATTTTGAGAAAAGGCCAAAAATTGAGAAAAAGATGAGTATTTTATCTCTTGGGCTTGTGTTATTTATTTTTAAACAAAAAAAAATGGGCTTGGAGTGGGTTCTTCAAGTTTTAACATATAAATACCTTTTTTTTTTTTGCATTCGTTCTTCAATTCAAAATTCAAAAAAATCTCTCATTTCTCTCTCTAAAACTCAAAGGGTTCTTCAAGTTCATCATCTTCATCCCATTTCCACCCTTGATTCATCCTCATTTCATCATCAAAAAGCAAGTTTTACCAAGAAGATTGAAGCTTTAAAAAATATCAAATCAAGGTACAGACTCTCACAATCAAGGGTTTATAAAAGAGTATTTCTTTATGATAAACACAAAGATAAATGGTGGGGATAGCCTTCTTGCAAATGAACCACTATTCTTGTGTGATTTCATACTCAAAAACCCTAAAATATGTTCATTTATCTTGCTGTCCAGAAAATGGTCTGTGTTTGGACGACCATTTAGAGTATATTTCAAGTTCAAATTCGTTTTTATTTTAAATAGTGTTCATATATTATGAGTTGGGGTTCTAATCCAAGTGGTCTCACTTAAAAACATTGAGTTTTGACCCCCCAAATGCTCATAACAAGATGCATGTGAATCTGGAAGTTCAACAGTAGGTAAACCCTACTTTGAACGACCATAACTCTTTGAATATTCTTCCAAATCACTTGATTCTTCTTCTAGAAGTTAATTTCATGTGTTACCTTTCATATGCCACTGATTTCATTAAAAAATATGGTGATTTGAGGTTCCAACTAATTAAAACAAAATGAGTGTGCAAACTGTCAAACAATGACAGATTTGTGCATACATGTTCAAATGGTCATATCTCTTTCAAAACTCAATGAAAAAGGATGATTTTTCCTTTGAGAGTTATTTTTATGAGTTATATTCAGTTTGCAAGTGAAATCACTTAAAAATATGGAGTTTTGACCCTCCAAACACCTAAAATACTTTAGGTGTGCAATCTGTGAAACCAGCAGCAACTAAACTCTACTTTGTGTGTTAGTATCTCCTTTGTTATTTGTATGATTCTTCTTCTAAAACTTTTTTTTATGAGTTAGGATTCATATGAATCCAGTTACATACAAAAGTAGAAGTTTTGACGCATTAACCAATTTATTAAAGTTAAGTATGCAATTTGTCAGCTAATGACAGAATTGTGCATGCAACTTTGTAGTGCCATATCTCCTTCATAACTTCTTCAAAATCAGTGATTCTTATCTCAAAAATTTCCCTTATGAGTTATGATTCCAATACAACTGCAAATTGTAGAAAACATTGAGTAGAACTCCCCAAATGTGTGATTTGCTAACATGGTGTAATCTGTCATGCCAGTTGTAACCCTTTGCATTGCATAAATTATTTGAATCATTTTTAGATGTCCAAAATGCCTTAAATTTGGTTACAATGACCATAACCCAGTACCATATCACATATAAAAATATGGGAAACTATGTCATTTTGGAAGTCTCTACATTTTGAATATTTTGAGTACTATAAGTTTCCGTCCAGAAGTGAAATTCTGGAATTTCTTGATTTTAACAATTATTTATCATTTAATGGTTTATAGCACAACTTACGGTATAAATTACTATATTAACGAGCATAGGTGCATTATGTATAATTGGACTATAGACAATCAAGTTGGATGCAAGTGGACATTTATAAACTTCAGACTTATTCACCTCCATAAGTAGTTTTAGATCCATAAGTGATGGTTTTTGGGCATTTCTCTTTGTTAGGGAATCGCTGGGCCTTTGGGTGGGGATCGTATCGTGCTTCGGAGTAGCGGAGCTTTGCACAAAGGTGAGTATTCACGGCCTCTCTTTTAAATGTTTATTGCGTTTTGGGGTGTAAAGCATGTTGATTTAAAAGAAAGTGAATTGATTTATATGATTGAATGAAAATTATATAAATTGTTATGATGAGCAAATTGATAATTTACAAATGATATGTTGAGTTATGTAAAGTCGCCGTGTTACACTACTATTTAACTCTGTTTATTTGAGCCGATGATATTTGTGGATAGCGCTATTTGGTTGACATACGCACCTAACTGGCAAGTAGGGGTGCATTTTATCAATTAAGAATGCTCTACACATGTGGACTTTAGGTCCACCGCTGAGGTAGTTCGTGGGGCGTAGAATGTCGTTTAGGGTTAGTAGTGGCTCAATAATTAAATATCATATGTAAAAGTAATTTGCATATTTGCTCATAAAATTTGAAATGTTTAATATTGATGCGAACATCCATTTCGCTATGTTTATACCTTGCATATAAAATATTTTGTGCATTCGAAAACCCGTGAACTCACCAACTCTTTGTAGTTGACCCTTCCGTTTTATCATGCTTTACAGGAAAATAGAGGTAACCGATCAAGGGTAACTTATTTTGTGGAACACCAATCAAGGTTTTATATGTATCTTTTTATTTCGATGTAATTTGTTTGTTAAGACAAAGTTGTCGAATTATAAAATTTAAAACTGTAAAAGTTGATGTTTTATTTATGAATGTATGGTTGGTGTTTATATTCCTACTGCTGTGAACTTGAACTGTCTAACCCCGTGTTTTTGCTTTAGCGGGGTGTGACAGACTTGGTATCAGAGCCTTAGGTTATAGAGAACACCGATTTTCTAACCAAAAAAAACCATGCAGTATAACCAAAATTTTATTTTCTTAGATGAAGTTAAAAATTTAAAAACCTACTACTAGTATAACTACAATAAGCATCGTTCTAGCATATTATAATAAAGCAAAGTTTGATCACCTATGTCTAAATATGGTATGAGTAAGAAGGGACTTGGACTAGTTATACTAAAAATTAGCAAAGATAGGGAAAACTTCTTATTTCAAATCAAAAAAATGCGTGAGTTCGCATGAGTATTATAAGATGTTTCTAACGTTTATAAAATCTTTCTTTTTTTTATTTCCACAGTATCATGTCATCGTCCGAAAATTCCCCAGATGAGTCTAGTTATGTCACTGGTCGAGTTAGGAGGACTGACCCGACCCACGAAGAATACGACCCTTCCGAGCACAGTCACGACAAGGATACTGCTGATTCCTCTGCTCGATCACTTCCTATTATCCCTGTACCTTCACCTGCTGGCGAGGGTACATCGCGAGGACCAAGGACAATCAGAACCGCTCGAAAGCGTGTTCTCCCTGTCAGAAGAGTAACTTTCATGGTTCCTTCCGTACCTTCGGAAGAACCATCCCAATCGCGATCCAGGTCGCGAAGTGTGACTCCTCCTCCACCCGCAGTTGGAGTACCTGTGCCCCGGACACAAGGAATGACCGCAGCAGAAAACTACTGGCTCACGGGTGTGGCCAACGAGGTACATACTCATCGGCTGATGTTGGACCATTATCGGCAATCCATAGACGACATCATAACGGTCTTGCACACACATGACGAGTTTACAAGTAGAGTCATGGAGGTTGCCCTTGAAGCTAGGTTGGCGGTTCGGAGGATGCACACTTACCTAGAGTGGGTGATAGGAGCTCTGGTGATCCTATTAGGAATATTGATTTGGTTGGTGATGCATTAGTAAACCTGTTTAGGCAAAGCTTTTGGATTAAAAACACATTTATTTCGGTCTTGTTTATTTTAAGTTGTAAACAATTTGCTATCTTTTGGGATTTGTATTTTGAAACTTGTGATGAATGATATGTGTTATGCTTATGAAAGATATCCATGTTTCATTGTATATTTCTTGATTTTATGTCTAGTTAATTGATATTAGACGTACAATATATTATAAGCTTGAGCTTAGTAAGTAGAATTACATTGGAATTAGTAATAGAAATCTGATCGAAACTCAATTTGAAAAATTGTGTTTTAGATCAATGCCTCCAAGAAGACAAAATCCCGATGTTGCACGATTGGTATCCGAACAACTCATGGCAGCGCTACCAGGTATTGTTAGCCAAGTAGCAGTTGGTTTAAACGCAAATCAAAATAACAATCAGGGATATGGAGACAGGGGATGTACGTATAAATCTTTTAGGAGTTGTAATCCTAAAGAATTCCACGGAACCGAAGGAGCTGTCGGTTTATTAGCCTGGATCGAGAGTATGGAGTCCGTCCTCCACATCAGCAAATGCACGGAAGGAAACAAAGTAGAGTTTGCTACTTGTTTATTGCAAGGGCGAGCATTGACTTGGGGAACACTCAAGTGCAAACTAGAGGTCGGGAAGCAGCAAACAGTCTTACATGGGAAGATTTCAAAAGAATGCTGAAGGAAGAATATTTCCCAAGGAGTGAAATTCAGAAGCTGGAAGCAGAGTTGTGGAATCACGAGATGAAAGGGAATGATATAGACTCTTATACTGACCGTTTTCATGAGCTGGCGAAAATGGTACCACATTTGGTAGCACCTGAAGAAAACAGAATCGATAGATATGTTTGGAGTTATCTCTTGTAATACGAGGAGATGTTACTTCGGCAGACCCGAAAACCCTACAGCAAGCGGTGAGTTCGGCAACCAGACTCACCAATAACGCTACTCGTTCTGGATTGTTTAGAACAGACAATGCATTAGGAAAAAGGAAGATGGATGAACCTGCAAGGAGACGGTTTGGAAAGAGGACGGGCAAGGATCAAAGAACATCAGGAAATTATGGTATTCAGGCATCGGCAATGGAGAAAGGAAAAGGGCCGTACCCGAAATGTGATAAATGTAATAATCATCATCAGGGAAGATGCATTACTTGTCTCAAGTGTAATAGGAAAGGCCATGTTGCAAAGGATTGTCGAATGGGTGAGAAGCGGGTGTGTTATGAATGTGGAAGCCCGGATCACTTTAGGAATAAATGTCCAAAAAGGAATTGGAGGTCAGATGCCAGGCAAGCGCAACCAACAAACCAAGGAAACCAAGGAGGACTGGCTAGAGGTCGAGTGTTCGAGATTGGAGCTGAAGAAGCAAGGCAGAACCCAAATGTCGTTATAGGTACGTTTCTCCTGAATAATCATGATGCATCTATACTATTTGATTCTGGAGCAGATAGGAGTTTTGTGTCATTAGATTTTAGACCAAAGATAAAATCTAAGGCCTCAAAAGTTGAAAGAATCATACGTAATTGAATATGCCAACGGTCAAGAGTGTAGGGTCAATGATGTAATAATGAACTGCACTATAAATTTGGCTAGTGGGATTTCCGTATAGATTTAATCCCGATTAAACTAGGAAGTTTTGACGTGGTTGTGTGCATGGATTGGTTATCCAAAAACCGAGCCGAAATTTGTTGCTCCGAAAAGATCGTACGAATTCCGTTACCCGAAGGGGGAAAACTTGAAGTACACGGAGAGAAACCCAGGAGGCGTATTAAAGTAGTTACATGTATGAAGATGCGAAAGTATTTGAGAAAGGATTGCATTGCTTTTCTAGCTCACATCAAGGATAAGAAGGCTGAAGAAAAACGCATTCAAGATGTTCCTATAGTTCGGAATTTTCCTGAGGTATTCCCGGACGAATTGCCTGGAGTACCCCCACCAAGACAAGTGGAGTTTCACATAGAATTAATTCCTGGAGTCGCACCAGTCGCGAAAGCACCATATCGATTAGCACCATCAGAGATGCAAGAGCTGTCGGAACAACTTCAGGAATTACTCGACAAAGGATTTATCAGGCGTAGCTCTTCACCTTGGGGAGCCGCAGTTTTATTTGTTAAGAAGAAAAATGGATCTTTTCGAATGTGTATCGATTATAGGGAACTCAACAAGTTGACAATTAAGAACCGATACCCCCTTCCCCGGATTGATGATCTGTTTGACCAACTTCAAGGTGCAACGTACTTCTCGAAGATCGATCTTAGGTCTGGATATCATCAAATGAGAGTGCGAGAAGAAGATATCCCCAAGACGGCCTTTAGGACTCTATACGGTCACTACGAGTTCCTAGTCATGCCATTTGGTCTAACAAACGCACCGGCAGTCTTCATGGATTTGATGAATAGAGTATGTCTACCATTCCTAGACAAATTCGTGATCGTGTTTATAGATGATATACTCATTTATTCTCGAGACAAAAAGGAGCATGAGCAACATTTGAAGTTGATATTGGAATTGCTCAGGAACGAAAGGTTGTACGCGAAATTCTCTAAATGTGAATTCTGGATTCGTGAGATACACTTTCTTGGCCATGTGGTGAATGAAAAGGGAATCCAAGTTGATCCAGCTAAGATTGAGGACATTAAGAAATGGGAAGCCCCGAAGACATCGACCGAGATCCGCCAATTTCTGGGATTGGCAGGTTATTACCGGCGATTTATCGAGAATTTCTCTAAGATCGCGCAACCACTAACAACTCGAACACAAAAAGATAAAAAGTTTATTTGGGGAGAGAAACAAGAAGAAGCCTTCCAGACACTCAAACACAAGTTATGCAACGCACCGATTCTAGCTCTACCCGAAGGAGTAGATAACTTCGTAGTCTACTGTGATGCTTCACATCAGGGAATGGGCTGCGTGTTAATGCAAAAAGACAAGATTATTGCATAGGCATCAAGACAACTGAAGATTCACGAGAAGAATTATACTACTCATGATTTGGAGCTAGGAACGGTGGTGTTCGCACTCAAGATCTGGAGACATTATCTCTACGGTACTAAGTGTACTATATTCACAGATCACAAGAGCCTTCAACATATTCTTCACCAGAAAATGTTAAACATGAGGCAAAGAAGATGGGTTGAACTACTTAGTGACTACGACTGTGAAATAAAGTACCATCCAGGCAAAGCTATGTGATAGCCGACGCGTTAAGCCGAAAGGAAAGAGTAAAACCAACAAGAGCACGTCCTATGGGAATGATGCTCCAGACGAGTTTAAAAACTCAAATACTGGAAGCACAAGGAGAAGCTTTGAAAGAAGAGAATTTGAAGAATTAAAACCTTGCAGCACCTAGAGAAGGAATTTGAAATGCAGATAGATGGGGTACATTACTTTAAGAATAAGGTATGGGTACCGAAAGTTGGTGATCTACGATCAATCATTTTGGACGAAGCCCATCGATCTAGATATTCGATTCACCCAGGGGCAGATAAAATGTATAAGGATTTGAAGGAGTATTATTGGTGGCCGGGAATGAAGAAAGATATTGCCGTGTTCGTAAGCAAGTGCCTGACTTGTGCTTAGGTAAAGGCCGAACATCAGAAACCATCTGGTTTACTTCAACAACCCGAAATACCACAATGGAAATGGGAGCAAATAACAATGGATTTCATCACTAAGCTACCTAGAACTGGAAAGGGGCACGATGCTATATGGGTTATAGTAGATCGACTTACCAAATCGGCTCATTTCATTCCAATTCGCGAGGATTTCAGCAGGGAAAAGCGTGCGCAAATCTACATTAATGAAATAGTTACACGTCATGGTGTGCCTAATTCCATTATTTCAGACAGAGATACACGATTTACATCGCGATTTTGGCATTCTCTTCAAAAGGCTTTGGGTACGCGTTTAGATTATAGCACTGCCTATCATCCTCAAACAGATGGTCAATCGGAAAGAAATATTCAAATGTTAGAGGATATGCTGCGTGCATACGCAATAGATTTTGGTGGGAGTTGGGATACCCACCTGCCACTAGTTGAATTCTCTTATAACAACAGTTATCACACCAGCATACAATGTGCACCATACGAAGCCCTATACGGACGTAAGTGCAGACCACCGCTTAGCTCGGTAGAAATCGGAGATAGACAGTTGACAACGCCCGATATTATTCAGGAAACCACTGATAAGATCTCAACCATCCAAGAAAGACTCAAGACATCAAGAGATCGTCAGAAGAGTTATGCGGATAATCGGAGAAAGCCGTTGGAGTTTCAAGTGGGAGATAAAGTGCTATTAAAAGTGTCCCCATGGAAGGGACTAGTACGCTTCAGGAAGAGAGGCAAGCTGGGTCCAAGATACATTGGTCCATTCGAAATACTTGAAATAATCGGACCAGTGGCGTACAAGTTGAAGTTACCACCGAACTAAGCGCCATCCATGACACATTTCATGTGTCGAATCTAAAGAAATGCCTAGCAGATGAAACGCTGATGTTACCCCTAGACGACGTTTAGATTAACGATCTGCTAAATTTCGTTGAAGAACCAGTTGAGGTATTGGACCGAGAAGTTAAACAATTAAGGCGCAGTAAAATCCCTATTATTAAAGTCCATTGGAATGCGAAACATGGTCCAGAATATACCTGGGAACGTGAAGATTTGATGAAGCAAAAGTATCCCAGCTTATTCACGAACACCCCGGAGAAGGCCACTTCTTAAATTTCGGGACGAAATTTCTTTAACGGGGGAAGGCTATGACAACTATCAAAATTCGAGCTTTCAAGTTAGCTTCTATTAAGTTTATTAGTGTTTATATAGTTTAATTTTAAGAATAGGAGTTAGTTGGTTTAGAATGGCCGAAAAATCCCTAGCATTTTCGGTAGTCGCTTAAAATGTCCGGTTCCGACCCGTAGCTGTCTGAAACGTCCAATACAGTGCCAAATGCTCTAATTTATACCCAATTTATATAAAATATATATTTTTAGTATTTCTATTATAAAACTTTTATTTTTATTAGAAAATAACCAAAATAGGCTAACAAAGTTGAGAAAAAAGCCAAAATTGAGAAATTGGACTTCAAATCTCACATTTTTTGGCCTACATTGCTTGTTTTTAAAAAAAAAAAAAAGAGGGTTGGAGTGGGCCCAGGCTTATGGCCGGCCTCCCCACCCTATTTCTCATATAAAAAGCAAAAAATTTCCCTTTTCCCTCATTTCACAAAATCAAATTCAAAGATCCTCCTCTCTCTCTCTCAAAATAAAAGGACACATTCATCTTTCCTCTCCCTCCTCTGTCTCTTTAAAATCCAACCAAAATCCATCCATTCTTCATCAAAAATCAAGATTTGTGAAGGAAATCAAGGATCAAAACACAATCAAAACAAGGTAACAACACTATCTTCATCTTTTTCTTGCAATTTTGGGTGAAAACCCCACTTTTCTTACATTTTTCTTAGCTATTTCTTCTATTATCCTAAATTTCTGAGTTTGTGGAGGGATTATAAACCAAAACATGTAAACATGTTTATACAATGGTGATAATCTATGATCCACACAATAAAAATGATTTTATGTGTTTTTGAGTAAAAATGGTGATTTTTGGTGCTGACAGATTTGTTGCATGTGCATAAATCGTCCATTTCTGGCAAATAATATGTTCAAATATCATGAATCTTCTTTCTACAAGTTTCTTTAGTGAGTTGCGGTTCTAATCCAAGTGGTCTCACTCAAAAACATTGAGTTTTGACCCCCAAATGCTCATAACAAGATGCATGTGCATCTGGAAGTTCAACAGTAGGTAAACCCTACTTTGAACGACCATAACTCTTTGAATATTCTTCCAAATCACTTGATTCTTCTTCTGAAAGTTAATTTAATGTGTTACCTTTCATATGCCACTGATTTCATTCAAAAATATGGGGATTTGAGGTTCCAACTAATTGAAACAAAATGAGTGTGCAAACTGTCAACCAATGACAGATTTGTGCATGCCTGTTCAAATGGCCATATTTCTTTCAAAACTCAATGAAAAAGGATGATTATTCTTTTGAGAGTTAGTTTTATGAGTTATATTCAGTTTGCAAGTGGAATCACTTAAAAATATGGAATTTTGACCCTCCAAACACTAAAATACTTTAGGTGTGCAATCTGTGAAACTACCAGCAGCTAAACTCTACTTTGTGTGTTAGTATCTCCTTTGTTATTTGTCTTTAATGCATGATTCTTCTTCTAAAACTTTTTTTTTATGAGTTAGGATTCATATGAATCCAGTTTCATACAAAAGTATGAAGTTTTGAGGCATTAACCAATTTATTAAAGTTAAGTATGCAATTTGTCAGCTAATGACAGAATTGTGCATGCAACTTGCTAGTGCCATATCTCCATCATAACTTCTTCAAAATCAGTGATTCTTATCTCAAACGTTTCCCTTATGAGTTATGATTCCAATCCAACTGGAAATTCTAGAAAACATTGAGTAGAACTCCTCAAATGAGTGATTTGCTAACATGGTGTAATCTGCCATGCCAGTTGTGACCCTTTGCATTGTATAAATTATTTGAATCATTTTTACATGTCCAAAATGCATCAAATTTGGTCACAATCACCATAACTCAGTACTATATCAGATATAAAAATATGGGAAGCTATGTCATTTTGGAAGTCTCTACATTTTGATCATTTTGAGTACTATAAGTTTCTGTCCAGAAGTGAAATTCTGGAATTTCTTGATTTTACCAATTATTGATCATTTGATGGTTTATAACACAACTTACGGTATAATTTACTATATTAATGAGCATAGGTGCATTTTGTATAATTGGACTATAGACAATCAAGTTGGACATATGTAGACATTTATAAGCTTAAGATTTACTCACCTCCATAAGTAGTTTTAGACCCATAAGTGATGATTTTGAGCATTTTCTCTTTGTTAGGGAATCGTTAGGCCTTTGGGTGGTATCAGATCGTGCTTCGGAGTAGCGGAGCTTTGCACAAAGGTTAGTATTCACGACCCCTCTTTTAAATGTTTATTGCGTTTTGGGGTGTAAAGCATGTCGATTTAAAAGAAAGTGAATTGATTTATATGATTGAATGAAAATTATATAAATTGTTATGATGAGCAAATTGATAATTTACAAATGATATGTTGAGTTATGTGAAGTCCCCGTGTTACACTACTATTTAACTCTGTTTATTTGAGCCGATGATATTTGTGGATAGCGCTATTTGGTTGACATACCCACCTAACTGGCAAGTAGGGGTGCACTTTATCAATTAAGAATGCTCTACACATTTGGACTTTAGGTCCACCGCTGAGGTAGTTCGTGGGGCGTAGAATGTCGTTTAGGCTTAGTAGTGGCTCAATAATTAAATATCATGTTTAAAAATAATTAATATTGATGCGAACTTCTACTTCGCTATTTCTATACCTTGCATATAAAATGTTTTGTGCATATGAAAAACCTGTGAACTCATCAACTCTTTGTAGTTGACACTTTGTTTTAACATGGTTTACAGGAAGATAAGAAGGTTACCGACCCAGCTTAGTTTATTTTTGTGGAACACCAATCAAGATTTTATATGTATCTTTTTAGTTTGATGTAATTTGTTTGTTAAGACAAAGTTGTCGAATTATAAACTTTTAAACTGTGAATGTTGATGTTTTATTTATGAATGTATGGTTGGTGTTTATATTCCTACTGCTGTGAACTTGAACTGTCTTACCCCGTGTTTCCGCTATAGCGGGGTGTGACACATATAAATACCTTTTTTTTATTTTGCATTCATTCTTCAATTCAAAATTCAAAAAAATCTCGCATTTTCTCTCTCTAAAACTCAAAGGGTTCTTCAAGTTCATCATCTTCATCCCATTTCCATCCTTGATTCATCCTCATTTCATCATCATAAAGCAAGTTTTAACAAGAAGATTGAAGCTTTAAACAATATCAAATCAAGGTATGGACTCTCATATATGTTTTGCATCATATTGTGTAGATTTTGTGACATTTTCTTTGTGTATTTTCGTCCTTTATGAATCTGAGTTTGAAGGATGTGGATGCACAAATCAAGGGTTTATAAAAGAGTATTTCTTTATGATAAACACAAAGATAAATGATGGGGATAGCCTTCTTGCAAATGAACCACTATTCTTGTGTGATTTCATACTCAAAAACCCTAAAATATGTTCATATATCTTGTTGTCCAGAAAATGGTATGTGTTTGAACGACCATTTAGAGTATATTTCAAATTCAAAGGAGTCGATTTGTATAAATAGATCTTTTGTTGACTCTTACTTTGTTCTATTTGTATAAATAGATCTTTTCTCAGTTGTAAAAGGAGTCGATTGAAATAGTAATATTGAAGAACTTACTGTGCGTCATTCCATGTATCTGTAATCACAATTCATGTTATAATACATTGTTATTTTGTTCTTCAATCTTTGATCGAATATTATTACTGTTGATTAATCGATATAAATTGCTTCCGCTTATACTCTGGTTATAATTCAATCGATTAATCTGTGAAGAAGAGAATCTGGAACCAACAATTGGTATCAGAGCTAGATAATCAATCTATTGATTATTCGATCTCAATTTGAAGAATCTCTCTTTATTCATTCAGTAATCTCTTGTTCTAGATTTCAACACAAATCTGTTGCTACATACTTCTCGATCTTAAAAATGGCAAACTCAAATTTGAATGTTGTTTACACCTCTGGTTCTCTGACCAAACCTCCAACTCTTATTCGTGGTGAATATCCACAATGGAAGATTAGAATGATAAATTTCTATGAAGGATTGGACATTGAACTTTATCCTATTGTTCAAATGGTCCCTTCATACCAATGACTACGGTTCCAAGAGTTCCTGCTACTACCAATACTGCTGAAATAGCTGCACGAAAAGTTCCAAAGCTAAGGGAAAAATTGGAATGATGAAGAAAAGGCCAAAGTTGAGCTTGCTAAAAAGGCAAAAACACTTCTTATCATGGCTATTCCAAATGAGATTTTTCAATCTCTGGATTCCTGTGATACTGCTAAAGAGTTATGGGATCAGTTAGAAAATCTTCTGGAAGGTGGTGCTAAAATGAAGAAAAATCGAAGGGCTCAAGCGCTGAATGAATACAACAACTTCCAGGCAAATTCAGATGAATCTCTGGAACAGACTTTTCATAGATTTAATAATCTAATTAATCTATGTAAACGATGTGATATTGTTCGATCAAAAGAAGACAATAATGTCTTATTCTTGAAAAGATTAAATCCAGAATCGTTTACATAGATTAATCAGATTATTGTCTTCTTTTGTGAGCTTATTAACAAACGAAAACCTTCTGTCAAATTTTTTCATATTTTTGGCTGTAGGTGTTTTCTCTTAATTGACAGAGACAAACTTGGCAAGTTTGATCCAAAATCAGATGAAGCTAAATTCTTAGGCTATTCTCTAAATTTCCAGAGCCTTCCGCGTTTTTAATCTAAGAACTAAAACAGTAATGGAGAGCATTAACGTTGATTTTGATGATCAAACTCAACTGACTTCTGAATATTCTTCTTCAGAACTCAAACTTAATACTGTTACTTCTAATTTTCTTTCAGGATCCAGAGAATCCGAGATTGATGCCCTTTTTCAAGATTTTCTGGGCGAAGAAGTAGTGTCAGAACCTGTAGGAACTACATCTTCCTTCAACATACCTGAAGTTCTTCATATCTCTGGTATAACTTTCCCCGGTCCTCCCTCTTCTGAACCTAGTTCTTCAGATCTCTCTGTTCCTGTTACATCTGATTGTCCAGAAGCTTCTTCTGTTCCATCATCTGAGGGGGAGACTTTAGCATCAAGAGGTTCAGAATCAATATTTCCGGATGAAGTTATCTCATCTTCTGACACCGAAGTTCAAGCTCAACCAATATCACAAACAAGGATGACGAAATGGACTAAATCCCATACTCCAGATCTCATAATTGGTGATCCTTCTGAGGGTGTCAAAACACGATCCGCCACAGCAAATGAAGCTTTCTATGTTAACTTTCTAAGCTTAATTGAACCAAAGAAAGTTCATGAAGCCTTAGCCGAACCTAGTTGGGTAGAAGCAATGCAAGAAGAATTACTTCAATTTGAACGTAACAAAGTTTAGAACATAGTACCATTACCAAAAGGTAAAGTTGCCATTGGTACTAAGTGGGTTTTCAGAAATAAAAAGGATGAGGATGGTATTGTGATAAAAAACAAGGCTCGTCTGGTGGCAAAATGATATTTTCAAGAAGAAGGTATTGATTATGATGAAACCTTTGCTCCTGTTGTAAGACTGGAGGCGATAAGACTTTTTTTGGCATTCTCTGCTTACAAGAACTTTAAGGTCTATCAAATGGACGTTAAATGTGCATTTCTAAATGGAAAACTTAAAGAGGAAGTGTATGTTGAACAACCAGCTGGCTTTATAGATTCAAGACATCCAGAATATGTTTTTCTTCTTGACAAAGCACTGTATGGGTTAAAACAAACACCCAGAGCCTGGTATGAACGTTTATCCAAATTTCTGATCAGCAAAGGATATAAGAAAGGTAAAACTGATACCACACTTTTCATCAAAAGAGGCAAAGGTATGTTAACTATTGTTCAAATTTATGTGGACGACATAATTTTTGGCTCTACTCATCAAACAGAAGTTGATTTGTTTTCTAAGTTGATGGAAACTGAATTTGAAATGAGTATGATGGGAGAATTAACTTTCTTTCTTGGACTCCAGGTTAAACAAAGTACCTCTGATATTTTTATTAATCAAGCAAAATATGTCTCTGACATGTTAAAGAAATTTCATTTTCAGAACTCATCAACTATGAAAACACCTATCTCTCCTAGTATGAAACTAGGTCCTGATCCCTCTGGAAAACCTGTAGATATCACGGCTTACAGAGGTATGATAGGTTCTCTTCTATATTTGACAACTAGTAGGCCTGATATTATGTTTGCCACTTGTCTTTGTGCTCGTTATCAGGCTAATCCTAAAGAATCTCATTTGGCTGCTGTCAAAAGAATTTTTAGATACTTAAACGAAACTCCTTCATTGGGTCTCTGGTATCCAAAAAATTATGGGTTTGATTTAATGGCATACACAGATTCTGATCATGCAGGTTGTAAGTTGGACAGAAAAAGCACCTCTGGTAGCTGTCAACTTCTGGGTAATCGTCTTATCAGCTGGACTTCCAAGAAACAAAATTGTGTTTCAACATCTACTGCAGAAGCTGAATATGTTGCCGCTGCTAGCTGTTGTTCCCAAGTCATTTGGATGAAAATCCAACTCAGAGACTACGGTCTAATCTATGATAAGATTCCCATTCTCTGCGATTTTGAAAGTGCAATTGCCATTACAGAAAACCCAGTTCAGCACTCCAAAACAAAGCATATTGATGTTAGGTATCACTTTATCAAAAATCATGTAGAAAAAGGTACAATAGAAATGTATTTTGTTTCTACTGATTACCAACTGGCTGACATTTTTACAAAAGCTCTGGATGAGAGGCGTTTTAATTTTTTAATCAGTAAGTTGGGAATGCTAAACATGTAATTTTTACTCTTAGAAGTTTTCAGAGATCTCTGATCGTCTTCTAAACATTATCCAGAAGCACTCAGAGACCTCTGATCGCTTCTGGTTTAGGTTATTTTGTTACATTTTATTTCTTTCCATCCAAGTTTTATCAGAAAGGTGCAAATCAAAGAAGCAAAGAGGGAACTTATCATTCAAGGGGGAGCTTCTTATTCAAGGGGGAGATTATTAATCAAGGGGGAGATTAGTATTCAAGGGGAAACTTATAAATCAAGGGGGAGCATATTATGCAAAGGAAATTATATCTTTCAGAGGGGAGTTTCTTAAACTGTTCAAAGACTAACACTAAGTTAGTTGTCTTATGAATTTTTTCATCGACCTAAGTTTCTTCTGAATTTTCTTATTCTGTGTTTCTCTTGCCGTCAAGGTCTCTCAGAATGCCTATGATTCATTTCAAACTTATACTAGATGATGATATATAATTGACATGTTTTTCAAAATTTTATGAATCAAAATATTCCATAAATTTTATTGAATATCTAAATTTTTTTTAACTCTTGCCGTCAAGGTTATTTAAAAATTTCTATATTCAATTTTAAATTTTTCTTATTATTTTTTCTTCATAAAATTTTTTAAACTTTCATTTGGATCAATTTTTTCCCAAATGACTGATTTTTAATTCTAAATAAACAGATTTATATATTTCAATTTGTTCTTTAATTAAATTCATTTAATAACTCAACAAATTGCTTTATATCTTCTTTTTATTTACTTTTGGTAAAATCAACCGATTTTAGGTCGATAACCTCTCCGTTTTCTCTTCAAAAATCGTGTCTTACTCATCACTCCTACTTTCCACGTGTCATTCATTGTGTGACTGCATGTATCCACGCCTGCGCGCTTACATCATCTTTTCTGAACCGTTTTCTTCTACTCCCAATACACAAACCCCTTCCAATTTCAATTTGGTCTCATATAAAATCCCCAAATTTCAGATAACCTTCTTCTTCCTCTACACTGTTACTGCTCTCACTCTTACGAACTTGCTTGCACCTATCTCCAACTTTCATCCATGGCTTCACCTTGCAAATCCAGCTATCAACAATGACGAAGGACGTCTCGTTGATTCTACTGCCGAAAGTGCTCCGTTCGTCAAACTGCCATTGAAAGCAAACAATGTGCAGGTTCTTCTTGATCCAAATACTTACCAGTCCGAATTCAGAATTATGGTTGAATTTCTTCAACAGCATGTCCTTAATCGAGCCCTAACTCTGACAAACCCAAATGTTCCTGAAATTTACGTTCTGGAAGTATGGCAATCAATGTACATTCAAGATGATGAGACCCTGCTTGGAAATTTCAGTCACCCTGATCAACCTGATACTGCTGTGGAAATACCCATTACAAAGAAGAAATTAGCCAGGTATTTTCATTTACCCTCTTCACAGGTACTACTTGATGGTGCCTTAGTTCCAAATCCAGCCCTAGAATCGAACCCTTTTGCTGAAGCATTGTTATCTTTCATTATATTTCTTGGTTACAATGAACCCATAGGCAAACTTTCTGAGTTCAAGAGAAAACAGTTACCCCCAATGTGGAATCTCCTAGTTTCCATCCTGAACAAGAGTCTTACTTGTAAAATTAGGTCTCTCCATAAAGCAAGCAGGAACATTTTGACTATCATGTATGGCATGTTTTTTAATCGACCCTTGGACTACGCAAGCCTCATTTTTCAAGAGATTAAAGCTGCTGTACACACCAAAGTAACCCATCAAAACCAAGGAAAACCTCTTCCAGCTCTGATGTTTCCACGATTTTTATCTCTGGTTACCTATCCTGCAATTGGTGCCTCAAGGATCCACTCGTTCAACCATTTTGCAAAATTGCATCAATGAGCACTCACCGTCCGACCATCGACCGCAATGGCTATTCTTCTCCCAGAGAGCTTTCAAGGTACATGCTCAACCTAATTCTCTCTAGCTCTTCTTATCTACAATCCTATAGGAGCTCTATGAATTTCTCAGAACAGAGACTTTCTACCCCAGAGCATTTAGAGCCAGTTCTAGCAAGTGAGGGGTCAAGTGAGAATGAGGCTGAAAAGAATTTGAGTGAACATCTGAGTGGTTCTACCCATGCTGACCTCTTGTTAAAAGAAGGTACTGAAGATGTCCATCGTGACACACTTGAGAGAATCTCACCAACATCAGAAAGGGTAACTTCATTATCTGAAGTAGATGTCAACCCATCTACTTTCATTGACCAAGGATAACCCAGTCCAAACCACCCAGAAACCATCCGATCAGAGGATATTTCTTCTTCCTCTGCATCAAGCACAACCGGGGAAACCTCTTCATCATTCTCTCAACAGAATGATGATGCAAATATAAGAGTTCATTTGCCCCAGAACTCGACACCTTCCCAACACAATGTTGATGTCTCTGTGACCAACAACGATTTAGGTGTCTCAGAAGATAAGTCCATATCTTCTGATAGATTAGAGGCTCATGAAATCCCATCAGAGGGGTTACAGGCACAGGTTGCACCACTTACTTGAGTGGTTACTCTCCATAAAGGTAAGCACATTGTCTTCAACACCTCATCCTCTGATGATGAGGATTCTGTTGAGACAATCAGAACAACCTAAGGGGTGCCTGTTAATAATAGCCCTCAACGACAGGTTGGAAGTCCCTCCACACTCAGCGTCAAAATAGGTGTGAATGAGGGCCTCTCTGCACGTGAGAGAAAAGGGGCTCCATGTGTTGGAGATGCACCGGTTACCCATTCTGAATATGGCTCTATGCGTTGCAGGCATTTGGTGATAAAATTCAGAGATCTGTGGAGGATCTAAAACTATCTCTGGACTCTCAAAATGCCATGCTTCTGGCTATTCATGATGAACAAAAACAGCAAGCTCAGACTCTGGAAGCCTTAAGAGACCTCATTTCTACCACTGCTGCAACACATCAGAGCCAAGCTTCTGATCATTATTCTTCTATGCATACTGGACTCCAGGCTATTTCTGAGGCTATTCTCTGCATTCCCGAGGCAATTCCAACTGCAGAAGTCACAATCTCTGTTGATGAATACAGTTCCTTAGTAGCCGATCTTCACAAAATTATCAAGGCTATTCATCCCTCTGCAGACACTTCTGAATCCTCTCTGATCAAGAAATCTGATATGGCTGTCTTCCAGAAGGCCATGCTTGAATGCATCAACTCTCTCTCCTCCAAATATGTTTCCAAAACAACTGCATGCACTTCTAATGTGGATTTAAAGTTATCATCTATGGAAACCTCTTTGTCTCAGCTTACAACTCTGGTAAGTTCTCTTTCTAATTCTTTTAATGAAAAGAAAAAGGCCAAGGAGGAGCGTGCTTGTAGAAAAGCAGAACTGAAACGCAAAAGATCTGAGGATCAGGACCCTGATTCTCAGAAGGGGGAGAAAACACCAGAATCAAAGAAAGTCAAACCCACAACCAACACTGAAAGCTCAAATCCAAATCCAATGCCATCTCCATCTAGTTCAGCCAAACAGCAAACATCCTCCAAGCAGCAAACTCCGGCTCAAACTTCTCATACCCAAACCCCTCTGACTCCAACTCCATTAGCCACTCACTCTGGGCCTCTTCCAAAAGATCCAGAGATAGCCAAATTCATTATTGAGGTTGTAGGCAACACAAGACAAACACCATATTCCTCCTCAACTCAAGCTGAAATAGCTAAAGAAAAGGAAGCCAAAGCCAGAGCTGAGGCATCAAAGGCTAAAGTTGAAGCCTTGAACAAACAAAGAGAAGAAGAACGAATTGAGGCTGAAATAAGAGCTAAAGCTGAAGCAGAAAGAGCCTCTGCAGAGGCATCAAAAGCTCAAGCAGAGATGGAAAGAGAAACAGTTGCAGCTGCAAGAGTAAATGCTGAAGGATCGTCAAGTAGAGCAGCAGAGAATGGACAAAAGATTCAGAGGCTTGGAAGAATTGAACTACCAATTCTGGAAATTACCAAACGGCACAGGTATGCTCCTTTAGATCAGAAAATCTATCTCATGCTGCCCAACTTCTCAAACGCCTACAATGTAAGTGATGTTATTAAGGACAAATTCATGGCACAGAGACAAGCAAGAAAGGACGTTCATTCCTCTGTACCTATCAAACGAATCTCTGCAATAAAGCATTCACATTTTGAGGATACAGAAATTTGGTACACAATCTATGAGGTTATCAGAGAAGACAATAAGACTTATTACTTCTGTGATAATGATCTTTTGTCCATCTTTCCCTCTGATCTTATTTTTCTGGAGAATTTCATGAAGGCTCAAATGAATAGAAGAATTGATGATCAAGATCAAATTGCTTATTCTCGAATTATTCAATGCATGAAGTCCTACATCCGGTACAAGAGACAGGTAGATTTTCAAATAGGAATCGATTACAATGTTGATAACCTAGCTATCTCTGCACCCAATGAAGATCTAGAAGGCATCAACAGCATGAGAATCGGCAGAGTACTAATAGAACCAGAGGAAGGGGTAATCTTCAGAAGACCAAACAGAAAGAGCTTCTTCAGAATCAAAGAGGCACACAAGTACTCATCAGAGGTGGTTTACGTTGCAAAAAGCTTCATCTCTGTTGATGTTAACAATCACAATCCAGAGGCATTCGAGAAGATGATCAAAAGGCTTTCAACTTTATTATCAATCAGAGAGATCATTAATAAGATTGGAATGATTGTATCTAAGGTCGCTCCTTTCTGAACATACTTCATTCTTCTGTTTTCATACTTAGGGGGAGATTGTTACACTTTTGAAAGTATGAATCACAAGATGAAGAATATGACGTGGCACATACTTCAAGGATGTCTACCTTTTGCAACCGACTAAGTTTGTTACACGCTCCCATCACTTACACGTGTCAGTTTGTAATAGGTTTAGATGTTGACTTTTACTTTGTTCTATTTGTATAAATAGACATTTTCTCAGTTGTAAAAGGAGCGATTGAAATAGTAATATTAAAGAACTTACTGTGCATCATTCCAGGTATCTGTAATCACAATTCAGGTTATAATACATTGTTATTTTGTTCTTCAATCTTAGATCGAATCTTATTACTGTTGATTAATCAATATAAATTGCTTCCGCTTATACTCTGTTTATAATTCAATCTGTGAAGAAGAGAATCTGGAACCAACACTTTGCATTCCATAAATTATTTGAATCATTTTTACATGTCCAAAATGCCTTACATTTGGTCTCAATGACCACAACCCAGTACCATATCACATATAAAAATATGGGAAACTATGTTATTTTGGAAGTCTCTACATTTTGAACATTTTGAGTACTATAAGTTTCTGTCCAGAAGTAAAATTCTGGAATTTCTTGATTTTAACAATTATTGATCATTTAATTGTTTATAACAAAACTTACGGTATAAATTACTATATTAACGAGCATAGGTGCATTATTTATAAACTTAAGACTAATTCACCTCCATAAGTAGTTTTAGATCCATAAGTGATGGTTTTTGGGCATTTCTCTTTGTTAGGGAATCGGTAGGCCTTTGGGTGGGGATCGTATCGTGCTTCGGAGTAGCGGAGCTTTGCACAAAGGTGAGTATTCACGGCCCCTATTTTAAATGTTTATTGCGTTTTGGGGAGCATGTTGATTTAAAAGAAAGTGAATTGATTTATATGATTGAATGAAAATTATATAAATTGTTATGATCAGCAAATTGATAATTTACAAATGATATGTTGAGTTATGTGAAGTCCCCGCGTTACACTACTATTTAACTTTGTTTATTTGAGCCTATGATATTTGTGGATAGCGCTATTTGGTTGACATACCCACCTAACTGGCAAGTAGGGGTGCACTTTATCAATTAAGAATGCTCTACACATGTGGACTTTAGGTCCACCGCTGAGGTAGTTCGTGGGGAGTAGAATGTCGTTTAGGCTTAGTAGTGGCTCAATAATTAAATATCATGTGTAAAAGTAATTTGCATATTTGCTCATAAAAATTGAAATGTTTAATATTGATGCGAACATCCGTTTCGCTATGTATACCTTGCATATAAAATATTTTTGTGCATTCGAAAACCCGTGAACTCACCAACTCTTTGTAGTTGACCCTTCCGTTTTATCATGCTTTACAGGAAAATAGAGGTAACTGATCAAGGGTAACTTATTTTGTGGAACACCAAATAATCGGAGAGGCGATCATACCATGCGCGCGGGCCTTGTTTCAAGACGTAGAGTTCCTTGTCAAGGATATAAACATGATTTGGTTTAGAAGGATCGACAAACCCATCGGGTTGAGAGACATAGACTTTTTCACGTAGAACGCCATTGAGGAAGGCGGTTTTGGCATCCATTTGGGAAACGACGAAGTTCTTCTGCGTCGCGTATGCTAGAAACATGTGTATAGCTTCAATTCGGGCAACGGGTGCAAATTTCTCGTCATAGTCAATTCCTTCTTGTTGACGATAACCTTTTGCGACAAGTTGAGCTTTGTTGCATACGACAATCCCATCTTCATCTTGCTTATACTTGAATATCCACTTGGTGCCGATGATGGTTTTGTTTCGCGGACGAGGGACGAGACGCTAGAGTTTCAAACTATCAAATTGATTTAGCTCTTCTTGCATGCCCACAATCCAATCAGGATCAGACATGGCTTCTTGAATGGTCTTTGGCTCGATTTTGCTCAGAAAAGAAGAAAACATGCGGTCGTTGGTCGTGGCAGATCTCGTTGTGACGCGTTTCGTCGGGTCCCTGATAATCTGATCAGGCAGGTACGAACGGACCCACTTAGTGGTGTGAGGAAGATGCTGTAGTGCATTCTGATCAGGATTATCGTCCATATATGTGCCAAGCGGAAGATCTTGAACGGATTCTCGGGATGGGGATACTTCATAAGGTCGAGAGGAACTTGAAATATCCGTTGGTGAATAGTGTGTAGGAGGGGGAGAGGATGTCGGTTCCAGTTTCGTTGGTGAATTCGGGGTTTTTCCATGAATTGGATCAAACAGTAAAGGATTTGTGGGGGTAGCTTGAGGTGAGGATTCCGTGTTAATTGAGTTTGAGGGAGGAGTTTGCTTACCATTTGAGGATGTGGTTGGAGTCGCAGCAGTTGAGACGGTTTATGAAGATACTGGCAGTCCAGTAAGATTAGTTGTGTCGGCAACCTCCAAAGGGGGGGGGGTGTTGGAGTCTTTTGAAGTGCAACAGAAGGGCCAAAGTAATCCTAGTTAAAATGCTCTAACAAGACATCCAAATCTGAGGCGGCGGTCTTGGACGTAGAGGCTTGATCAGGATATGACGGATTTGGAACTGGTTTCGAACCGTGTTGGTCGGAAGCTAAAACGCCGGTCTTTGTGTCAAATTGGACATTGACACTTCGGCCTTTGTGTCAAATTGGACATTGACACTTTCCGTGACACATCTGGCTTATTTCACGTAGACCCGAATAGCCGCAACATTAGGAGAGTAACCAATAAAATACGCCTCCTCATATTTTGGTTTGAGTTTCCCATGATCTTCTTTTTCATTCTGAATGAAGCAACGACCTCCAAAGGTATGACAATGATGGATGGATGGAATTCGGTTGTAGACTAACTCGTATGGAGTTTCGTTGAATCTTTTGTTGATGATTGAACGATTTTGAGTATAGCAAGCCGTATTAATTGCTTCAGCCCAAAGTTAGAGTGGCAATTCGGAATATGCAAGCATAGTGCTTGCAGCTTCAACCAACGTGCGATTTCGTCTTTCAACTACACCTTTTTGTTGAGGCGTACGAGTTGCAGAAAAAGTGTGTGTTATTCCAACTGATTCGAGAAAACTGTTAAGAGTACGTTTTTTGAACTCAGTGCCATTGTTAGTTCGAATGCTTTATGCGGTAAGCTCCAACTTAACTTGAATGGCCTTTAAGAAAGTGATGATCGTCTTGGGAGCTTCATCCTTTGTTCGTTGAAATTTGACCCAAGTGAAGCGGGAGAAGTCATCGACCATGTCTAGGACGTACTTCTTACCATGTATGCTTTGAGTCCGCATTGGGCTGCACAAATCCATATGAATGACTTGGAGGAGTCGCGTGGTGCTGTGTTCTACTTTTGGTTTGTGAGTGACTTTCTTCATTTTTCCCTTTTCACATGCATCACAGATGTGTGGTTTATCAAAGTTGATCTTTGGCAGGCCATTGACTAATCCCCCAATTGAGAGTCGATTGATATTCTTGAAATTTAGAAGGGATAGTCTTCGATGCCAAAGCCAATTCTTCACATTAGTCACTTTCGAAACACAGCCGTGGGAGGTTGAACTTGGGACAGGTCTATTGTGTAAAGATTTGACTTTTGAGAGTCAGCGACAAGTTCTTTGCCTTCGTAAGTGCATACACAACATCGTTTGGATCGGAAATTGACTTCTAGTTCTTTGTCACAGAATTTCCCAATGCTCAACAGGTTGTGGCTTAGCCCTTGCACACAGGAGACGTCATAAATGGTGATGTTCTCTACAATAATGTCTCTTTGGCCTTTGATTGGTGCTAAATGATTGTTGCCAAACCTTACGTAACCGCCCTTTTTCTCTTTGTAGTTGGCAAGCAGCTCCTTTTGTCCAGTCATGTGCTTGGAGCATCCAGAATCTAAGTACCACACATGACCGGCCTGCACAAAATCAGACAAATTTAGGTACCCATTAGTTAATGGGTCCATCGGGGTTAGTTGACTTAGCATCCTGGGGTACCCATTTGAAGTGGGACTTAGGAATGATGGGCAAATAATTCATGTGATGATTGTTGGAAGAGTTTTGCATGTCAGGATAGTAACCATAATCATAATTAAAAGAATTCAATTGCATAAAGTCATTCACACAGCAATTCGAGCAACAAATTTTATTCCGAGAAAAATGAGTTAAATGTTTAACAGAACGAATAGTGCAAGGAAATTGAAAGTTGCGATTGGTTCTTTTAACATTTGGTAATTTTGAAAAAAGAAAGTTGTCGTTTTTGCGGGATGATGACTTCGGAGCACTTTTGCCTTTTTCGACCCAAACTTGCTTTGACTTTAAAGTGCAAAAAGCTGAAACATGAACAAAACCACGTTTAGCATTTTTCACATAATGAGAATTGATGGGTTTTGAAAAATGGGTTTGATCCTTTTGGTTAGAATTAGAATTGCTTGTTGAGCACGCATTCTTAACCTTTGGAGTGAAAACTGTTTCCATTGGTTTCTTCCCTTTATCTAAATATTCCTCATGACTTGGAAGAGTTGGATTAAAGTCAAAGTCGGAAATTAATCCATCTAATTGTTCCTTGGATTGGAGGTTTGAAGAGGAATCAATGTACTCGTCAAAACGAGGCACTTCCTCAAAATCATCGAAGTCATCATCGAAAGTTCGAGAGTTAATTGGAATGGTTTTGACTTGGTCTTCCAAATATTTGCTAACAAAAGCTTTGCATGTAGAAGGCTTGGATATTTTATCAAGTTCTGTTTGCAAGACTCTTCTTTCAAGTATTTGAACTTTTAAAATCAAATTTTCTTTTTCTTTCTCCTTTTCCAAATAAGAACGCTCACTTTCCAACACCTTTTTCCAATTGGATTATTTTCTTTTCTAAAAATAAGGTAGGAATGTAAGGTTTGTAATTTGAAGGTTCCGTTTGAAGTTCTTCGTCGGTATAGAAAGGAAAGTAATTGTTAGGAAGAGTTTCTATAATAACCGGACTTTTATAACGAACTTTAAGTGAAAAGGTAGCGTTTGGAGTTAGTCCTTGCTTTGTATGCTTGTACATAAAGCAATAAAGACTTGAATCCAAACTAACTTGGTCAAACATAACCATGTGAGGGATTAAGCATGGACAAATGAAATTAGAATTAAACTGAAGGATGCAATTTGTAAGGATGCAATTTGTGAAACTTGAGGGACTAAAAATGAAAAACTGAAAAATATAAAAACAATTTATAAATTAATAAAACTCATTTTCAGAATTCTTATCCTTCTTTTTTTTTCTTCATCGACTAAAAACCCTAGAACAAATCCATCATCATCAAATTGAACATCAAACTTTGGTGAAATTGTAAGAATTGAAGAATTGACCATCAAACACTAGCTCCTAATCTTATAAATCTATGTTATTTGATGTAAATACATACTTAGTATGTGTGTAATTGTTGATTAGGGGCTGGAGTTTGGAAGGGATTGAAGAATTCAACACCTTGAAGAAGAGGTTGTATCATCCTTAAAGGTAAGAATTTTGTAACCTTGAACTTGATGTGTGGTAACCTAGTATCTTCAAGTGGGTTTTGGTTTGATTGATGTTAGGGGTTGTTAAATCAAACCCAAGTTGTCTAATTTTATCAATTGATGGTTAGAATAGTTACCAATCCAAGTGGTTGTAATGTGGTAGTGATGGTATCTTCAAATAGTGATAATATAGTGTTGTTGGATGAAACAGTAGGTGTTGTTGGTTTTAAAAATTTGTATAAAATCATCCATTGATTCAATTAAGGAGTATAATATGTCTTTGGAAAGCTTTGAATGTCTACTACAACTGTCATGAAGAGTCTGAGAGCTAATTCGGATTTAAGTGTGTCAAAACAGTGAATTACAGTAGCTGGTCACAGTGTACTCGGGATTTGCACAATGTTGGCAAAAACTTCATATTTAACTGGTTATATCTTCAAATGATATGAATCTTGTTTGGTTGAACTCCTAACACACATATCTACAACTCTTATTTAGAGTGTATCAGTTAATTTGGCTCCTAAACATGATATAAATGTCCACAAAAATGATGGACAGAAGCTGAAATGTATAGTGGATGAATTTCCTTTACAATGTCTTGTTCAATTGTTAATACTTATGATCCACTCACCAATACCAACACTAACAATGAATTATATGTTTATTAGCATATAAATAAATATTAACTAAGTTAAAACAAAGGTACACGTAGGATATATGGTTTAGACAAACATAGGTGATTGTGGTTCAATTCTAAATGTATACTACATTTGATAGGAAATCCGACTAGCAAAGGTTGAAAACATTGGCATTCGAGCTTCGTCTTTTGATCACCTCAGCTATATAAAGGTACGGATCTCTTATTACTTTGACATCGGAGTGACCTATTGTTAAAGGTCATTCCACTCGAAATTGGTTTACCTAATGGGAAACTTGATGTACGAAAGATCTCAATAATTATATATTCTTGGATTTTCATTGTTATTATTCCTTGTTTGATTTTCATTTGGTGTTCCATTAGTTGAGCACAACTTAGGAATGTTTCGAGGTTAATAGCTCCTAATAAGGACCATTGGGCCGGTTCTTGAGTTTCACTCTGAATGCTGAGGCGCAAATGGATTGTTGCTATAATTAATTTATTGACTCTATTCAAGGAACGAGAGATGATCGAATTAAGAATGGCACAACTAGATAAAGTCAAGCCATATTTTCTTGCTCATTGATTATTGAACAAGTCTTGTGATTTTGTTACATCTCGTTTGTTGTTATTTTTACCCAAACACTTGGTCAGGGGCTCGGACCTTGTCATGTTTCCATGGTGGCTATAATCACTATGACCTCTTCGTATATGCGTTGTGAGTGCATTGGCCTTGATCCGGCCATGGGGGCGGATGGATATCCTAGGAACCAAATAGATGTAGAACAACTTTAATAGTAGTCGAGTGATAGTGGGTGTCGTGCTCACACTGCTAGTTCTCACATATGCCCATAGGACAGTTCATCCTCTTGGGAACAACGTGTTAGTGTATTCGGGTGATGATGTGAACTTGAATATCACGAAATGCGGAGTTGGGTGATTATGTGAACCCACTTGTTATGTCTTTCTGATTTCAATTGATTTCTATCATTTCATTGTTTATCTATCGTCGATTATTATTCATATTGAACGTTAATTATTATTCATATTTTTGATCTGTTCACTGAGTTATTGCTCAGCCACGTTTGTTATTCCGTGGCAGGTTCTAAAGACTGACTAGGGGTGTATCACGATTGAGAGACCAGGAGTGGATTTTGGAGGCTAACTTGATAGACGACCACCTTTTTGTATAATTACTTTTTGGTTGTAAATATTATGTAACTTAACTTTTGGTGGTCTATAACCATGAGTAGTTTGTTATGCAAATTACTTTAGTTGCTCTATGTACTTTTAACCCGGCTTAGCATATATATGGGATGTTATAGTTTCTTTAGAAGTTTCGTGTTCCACTTGCGTCAGATAGCAAAATGGAATTTGATGATACTTTTTATTCTTCCTATTGCAATCATCTCGTCTCTCGACTTTGGGATTCGGCTTCATGAATTGAATTTTGTTTTCCGGGCCAAGGCCAAGATATTCAAATTTTTATAATGTAAATCTCTTTTTCTAAACATTTGGGGTTATTCGATCCCAATCCGGCTTTACAACCTAATTCTTTTGGAGCATTTAGATGTATGGTTTGTTCCGTTTGACCAATTTTATAAAGCTTGAGTTCCAAGTTTTTGAGTTTTTCTATAAAGTAAGTCCTTTGAATCATGGAAAACTCATATTTTTGAGAAAAAATTTCGGCCTCATTTTTGGTTTTATTAAGTTGAATTGTGAGATTCGAAATTTGTTATTTTAACATAACATTCACCTCGTGAAGTGTGGCTTTTTCCGTTTGTAAATTTTTCGGAATGTTTTGTGAAGTGCCAAGTTCCGATGAAGCAATCAAAAGTTGGTTGTGATTATTATCTAGACGTGCTTCTAATTTGGAAACCAAAAGTTTCTCGGGTTTCAATTTAGATTTAAAATCTTGCAATTGGATCATCAGGTCATTCATTTGATTCATGAATTTATCATAGTCAGAATGGCTTACCTCGGGTGTGTAGTCGGAAGCGTTGGATGTGCGGACTCATCATTCGGGTCGGAGTAAGCCATCAAACTGAAGTGAGCATGTTGGTCAGTTTCCGGATCTTCGTCATCATTGCCTTGGTTCAGCCAGTGCTCATCTTCCGCCATTAAAACCTTTCCGGGCTCCTTTGGTTTAGCCAACATCAACTTATAAGTGAAGTAGTTGGAATCTTTGACTATTGGCTTTTTGCACTCTCGGTCATAATGGCCGGATTTGCCAGAGTTGTAGCACAAACTCATTTCCCCTTTGAATTTGTCTTCAGTTTTGATTGGCAGACGATGCTCATCTATTTTAGGTTTCGATTCAAACATACCCTTGCGCTCATAATTCTTAGTTCCCGAAGCATAGCGTTGTTGATTAGGATTGGAACGACGAGAGAACTTTTGTTGAAATTCCTTAGTTGCTGTTGAAATTGAGCAATTTCCGAATCATAGTGAAATTCTTCATCGTTCAATTCATGAATGGCTTCTTGAGGAGAACTACGGGAAGAAATTTGTGTTTCCTTTGCAACTAAGGCAATGGGATCAGAAGGTTGCTTGACTTTGTTGTTTGTCCCCATAGCTTCGAGTACTTCTTCCTCGTCTTGCAGGAGGGTTTCATGGACTTCATGTAGATCGAGTTCAGCAAGATATTTGTTGTGTTTGATTTGGTTAGCAAAGCGACGCCATTCAGGTTGTAGATTACTAACAAATTTCACATTGTTCTCGATCTTTGTCTTTCGGATTTCATTCTTGCTTAGTTCATTTATCAAGTGAACGGACCTGGTATAGGTAGCAGAAAGAGTTTCACCCTCTTTGTCCTTGAAATCCTCATACTTCTCAATCTTTGTACCAAGCATGAATTTCTCAATCTCTTCCCACACGGCTATGGAATTTCTTTTGTGGCTATCGATGCTCATGTAGATTTCATTCGGGATACTCATCAAAAGATAGGACTTGGCAAGCTGATCGCCTTTCGGAATTTTCTTTTCGGTTTCATTATAGGCAGACTTTGGCTTGATTTCTTGTCGAACAGGTAGAGGAGGATCAGCATTCGGCATAGTAGGAAGGGTTTGGTAGAAAACCGGAGGGGGGCCTTCATTAATTGACTGCATGATTTCATCAGCATGACCATTCCTCTCCACGAAGTCAAGAAATCGATCTTTCCACTATGAGTACTCCCCGGGGAACAGAATCGGGGGTTTTGTATCCGAACCAACGGCCATGGCTTCTCGTGTAGTCTTTGTACGTGACTGGACGATCTCGATCAGCGAGTTTTGGAAATTTTCTGAGTTTTCGTTGGAGAACCGAAGGTTTATCTCGATAGAAAGGGGCCCGACAAGAATTTATGTCGGGTTAGGCTTGGTCGACAAGATTACTTGTCGAGTCAAGAGGACTCGATAAAACGTTTTCTCAAGTAAAAAACGGATCGACAAAAATTATGTCGATTAATGATGACTCGATAACTTTGTATGTCGATTGAAGAAGACTCGATAAAAAAGGATATCGAATCTGAGTTTTGTTAACTGATAAACCAGAAAACAAGAACAAAGGGTTCTTGACTAAAAAGAACAAGTCTTTTTATGGACAAGAATAGCTAAATTCTCGAGTTTCTTATTTTTCAGTCAAGAATAAAAACCAAAATTACTAAAGTTTATGATGTTTACTTAAGAATTCTTTAGTAAGAAAAGCTGCAAGAGTCACTAGTTACTGGGTTTTCTTATTTAAAGAGTTTCAAAAGTAATCAAAATAAACTAGAATAATTTTAATCAAAAACAGATTAAATTATGCGAATAAAAATCAAGTTTATCTTCATATGGATCGACAAAAATTTAAGCAAAAGTACGTTTTAAGTTTTATCGGGTAAAGAGACTAGTTAGAAATTCAGATCTAGGTTTCTAAGAAAATATAGGATTTTTCTCGATTCAAAGGTATGAATCTTTAATCGATAGAAAAGAATCGAATAAACTTAACATATCTGGTTTTTGAAAAATATGGCTTTTTATCGGGTCAAACTAAGGAAGCTTGACTCGACAAAAACGCAAAATATGCAAAAATCGAGTTTTTACCTTCTTTTCTCGTTGAACACTTCAGAAAATAGCCAAAACTCAGATCGCAGGCTCTGATACCAATTGTGGATCCCAAAATATAATCAAGTACAAGAATAATAATAATAATAATAATAATAATATGCTAAGAACACGATAAACATAATGAATATAATATGTCGGATATCTCACTTGATGAATATGTCAATTACAATAATGATTTGAAAGAATAATAGCTCTCAAAAGTAACTGACTCTCTCTTCTTCTTAATGACCTACGACCCTAAGTATCTACTTATATTTGGGGGGACTAATCTAATTAAGGAAGTTAGGAAGAAAGAAATTATAAACTTTCCTTTTTACATTAAAACACATACTTTCATTATTTTGTCACAATGTAATTTTAGTCCTAGCATCTTTTCAGCTACTTCAGCATCAACATTTTCAGAAGTTTTATCAGGACCAGAAGCACTCTTAACATATTCAGAAGATTTTTCAAAAGTCTGAGCAACATAACTTTCAAGATCTTGTGATTCAGAAATCTTCCTTTTTTTTCTCCCCCTATGATCATCAGGACACTGATCATCATGTTTTCTTTTAAGAGTTTCTGCTTGAGCCTTACATTCAAAAGAGAAAATTCGTTGATCAAGATCAGTTTGTGTATTTTGCACAACTGTTAAGTTGTCAAGATTTGCTTGATGTCATCTTTAGTAGCCAACTAAGATAAATCCTAAGATTGAGAAGTAGCTGGCATGACTGTCTTCAGAGATGATATAGAGTTAATAAATTCTGAAAGATTCTTCAGAATTGAATCCTTGAAGGAATTAAGATCAGTACCAGAAATATTAGCTTCTTCCATAATATCCACTCTATCCAAAATATTTTTCTCCTAACTCTCCACCCTATCCCCCATTGTTTTTTGAGATTTTGTCGTCAATTCATTAATGTCCTTTTGAATCTTTGCAAATTCAGAAGCGCATAATTCCTTGAAGTCAGACAAGTCAGACGGAATGGGTGAAAAACCAGGAACAACAGATGTTCCAGTTTGCGTGCCTACAGAAAAACCAGGAACAACAGATGTCACAACATCATGAACCACAAAAGAAATCTTGTAATTTGCTTTTTGAATGTTCACTTCACCAGGTCTTCCATCAAATCCTTGAACACCTAATAAAGGAATGTCTATTGATGTTGTGGCAACATGACAAACAAGTTGCTTAGTTAAGTCCAAAGGACATGTGTTGGTGTGAATAATAGGAACATCATGTGTCCTTTCCGGCTCAACATAGGATGGACATCAAGACTCTATGTGCTCAAAATTTTAAGGGTGGGGGGGGCATATATCCTTCTTTTTCAGCATTTAGATCCTCCAACTGGGACCCAATGGTAGATTAGTTGCTTGCCTCATGAATGTTGATGAAACATCCTTCTGTTGGGAGAGGGATGAGTGGATAGGGGATTAACAAGATTTGCAATGGGCTCATTGGCTAGTTCAATGATATCCACCAAAGGATGTGGAATAACAGATGATGTGAGGGCCCGACTAGTAATAGTTAGGTCACAGATTTCCTTATCTTTTATCTGTGGTCTCCCCTCATCAATCTTTTTCTCACTCTTCTACCCTTGCTCTCATTCATATTTTTCCTCTTTGCATTCTGAGGATGTTCACCCCCTTGACCAGCCTCCCCACTCTCCCCTAATAGATTGCCTAGACCCCTCACCTTGCACTTCTCTCTAGGTTGAATCAGGGGAAGGGCTACAGGTGCTTATAGTATCATAGATTCACAATACTCAATCAATATTCTATTGTCATACCTTAGATAAGCTCTGAGTCCCATGGAGTTTTAGGTGATCTGTGGACATGGCACCTTTCACACATATTTTAAAGATTATTTGGTATGGAATATAGTTGGGCTTCTTGTTGGTGGTAATATAACCTCTCATTTCATCAAAGATCAATGAAGTACAATCATAATGCTTGTCGAATGCTATTCCATGAAAGATAGTTCTGATGTTTGCAGAAGCTTGATCCAGGCTTAAAGTATTTCCTAACAAAAATGTATTGATAATGGAGAAAAGAGTATACCAGAGAGGAGGAAGGCACTTTCTTCTGAATGAGCTCAGAGTTGCCAATTTTTTCAGAATACCAAAGAGACACAAAATCTTCAATCATCTTGGAAAGTCTTGGAATTTTCTCAAGTTTAGTCTTTCCTACTACATCAGTCTTTTCATGTAACTCCAAAATCTTTCTGATCAATTTTTAATGAAAACTGATAGCCTCCTACAAATGAAGTAATTGCAACTTCCGCAGGTTCATAATCAATGAAATACCACCATTGTTGCAAATATACCTCTGGTACTTGAACACACTTTGTAAAGATTTTTCATAATGGATGCTTTTTTAGAACTTCAATCAATATCTTTTGATTCTCTGTTAGATCCCAAACTAGCAACAATTGAGAAAACTCCATAAAATGTAGAGAAGAGATAGAGAATTAAAGAACATTAATCACAAAATCATCAACTCATATTCATGTATTCATCGTTTTGGAGGGAATTGTGAAGAACACCACATATTAGAATGAACCGACTCTCATAAGTCTATATGTGTGAAAAGTGTATTTTCTCCCCAAAACTCTCTTACAAATGAAGCTAAGACACCATATTTATAGGTGCCCAATACATGTGTTAAGCCCAAGCCCAAAAAACACTAAAAAGCCCAAAATACAATTTTTTATAAAACTTTCTATCTAATTGGGGTTAATTAGATCTAACAATCTCCACCTAAAGTTTTATAAAGAAAGCATCACCAAATAAACTCCCTCTTGCTTTCTCTAGAAGCTTTTATGTGCCATTCTTCAAGTCTTCAAGGCGTTACAAGCTCCCCCTAAAATGTAGGCTCATATTCTTGAAAAACCGAGACATTTTACACTTTCTGTCCAGCTTTCATGACTCAACTTTATCGCTGTTTTTGACCATTAAGGAGACTTATTGAGAGAAAACATAAAACATGCACATTGAACTTCAGTCTCTTAGCTTATCAACAAGCTTTAATTCAACCAACTTGGATGAAAATTGAGTGAGTTGTGCAAGTTTTCCCTTAGCTGCGCAAATCAGTCATCAAAACAAAGAATTTGACGCTTTAGACCTTGTTGAATTGAGTTCAGCTCCGAGCTTTAGATTGAAAAACAAAGGAGATTGTGATAATAAATATGTCACACTTGTAACTTGAATCCATGAAGAACGGACATGCGAATATCCATCTGAAATCGGAAGGAGTATGAGTGAAAATCATTGCTTTCGTTCCAGCATCAGTCAGCAGACTTTGACAGTGAATAAGACATGCCAGCTCACTGAATTTGAGAAAATTCAAAACTTCAAAATCGTGCATCTTTGAGTTATTGTTCCAATGCAACTAGATTCATGTAGATTGGAGCTTCGAGTGAAGAGATGTGCGCGTGTTTCTGAAATAGCGCAATGCTGTCAAAAAACCGAAAAATGATCGGGTCACGGGCTTTGGTTCGTTGTGAGTTCTGGACCAACGTACATTGATTTTGATGCTCTGGACTACCTGTGCTCCGTCTATGGTCAATCATGAAGTTTGGTCTTCATGGGCTCTGATTAGAGAGTTTTGATCTTACCGAAAGCCATAAAAAGACATCAATCAGAGCTTCTGTATAGTGTATGCAGAGCTTCTGGACAGCACCTTCTGGATGATAGCTTTAGAACATAAACAAAACTTCTGGACAACTACGTCTTATGTTCTGAATAAGCTCTTACACACCTTCTGGACAGCTTGTGAGTGCGTCTGGACAGCTTATGAGGGCCTCTGGACATAACATCAGATACATAGAGTTGATTAAGCTCTAATTAAGCTTCCATTAAGTTGTCTTATTAAGCTCTTTTTGATCTGGTTTAGCCCACCCTTTATATTAAGCTTCTGAATGGCTTACTTCTTAATAAGCTTTTATTAAGCTTTGATTACGTATATTATGAAAAATTATTCTGATCGAATTCTTCTGACGGTAAGCTCGTAATGTACATTCCTTCTAAATACCATATCTTCTGATCAACTTCTGATGTACAATAGAAAACTGATCAAAAGTGCAATTCTGGACACCTTTCAGATTCTAAAAAGCTTTTATTAAGCTGATAAGCTACTAATGAAGCTTCTGAATAAGTTTCTGATTTGGAAGATTAGCTTCTGAGAGCTACGAAAAATACCTTGTGTATTCGGCTTCTGATTTGGCTTCTACACTCTCTGGAGTCACAATCTTTTCTAACATACAGAGATCTCTAGAGCTTCAGAATGTAATACCTTCTTCAAAAACTTGCTTCTGATCATTTGAACGACAGGTCAGAATTCTTCTGGTTTACAAAAAGAGTTTTGATTCGCATACAGAAGGCTCTGTATGAAACAGACTTCTGGTTCGTCTGCCTTGCCTCTACAATAGTCCTCTTCTATAGTTGCATAAGTGTATACTTCTGTATGATAAGCTTCTGGACAACAAAATTTGTCTCATTAAGTTCTAATTAAGCTGACTTAGTGAGCTCTGGTAATGCTTCTGATTTCAACTTCTGATTGCTTCTGGTTGCGTCTTCTGATTAAGCTTCTGATGGAGAAAAAAAACTTCTAGATAGCTTTTAGAAGTTTCTGACCAAACTACACCTTCTGATCTGTCATTCAAATCAATATGTTCATACTTTTGATCACCAAATGCTGCAGCCTGCATGATCATCATCAATAGCACAAACCACACATCTGTCGAGAGCAGCAACCGTCTCTCTCACCCCTTTGTGACATTTTCTGTTCAAAAGCAAACCAAGACAGCAGCAAAAGAAATTCAGAAAAACAACAGCCATTTATTAAGCTATGTATAGATTTTCTGGTTCTTTGAAGCTTGGTCAGCATCAACTAATCCCTGTGTTTCTAATCTGAGTGCAGTTCCAAGGGATGAGAGACGGTGGTCAAAAGAAAAAAATCCCATCATTTCTTCTTTAACGTCAGCAACTGAAAAGCATGTTCCAGACTGGAATCAACAGCTAGAAAAAGACGGTTAAGTAAATTTTTACTTTTGACCAGAACCATCAATTTTATGTTGAGTTTATGAACTTGTCTATGTAAGAAGGTTAATGCCGATGGCATTAAAGAAATGGTTGTGGCACCAGCACCGAATATCCATACTCAACAAATTTTGTGCCCAGCGTTCGTGTTTGATAGAGATATCAAAATAGCTTCAAAAGGGACTGGGTTCTGAAGATATAAAGATCTGAAGAAAAGACAAAGAAAAGTGTAAGGCATAAACTTCTGAAGTGCCAACTTCAGAAGTTATGAGATTTTCTGAAGAAGTTCTGAAGAAGTTCAGAACCTCTTCTGAACTTGTCTGTTATGAATGTACTGTTACTTTAGTCTTTCTATTTCTTGTATAAATAGATAGTTAGTTAGTTAGAACTAACGTTTCCATTAGCATTGTAAAGATATATTCTGTAATACTGTACATTCAATCTATACATATTACATTTGGCTATCACATTCCTGTTGAAATCTTACCATATATTGATATCTTGATTGTTTGGGTCCTAACAATTGGTATCAGAGCCAATTCATCTGTTCTTGAAGATTTGTGAAAGAATTGTCAGATCCGACAATTCTTGGTGTTCTTGATCGATAAATTTCAAATTCAAATCAGGTGAATTCTCGATCTTCTAACAATCAAAGATGTCTAAAGAAATTGTCTCAATCGGATCTGAAACGAAACCACCAACTCTTTTCTTGGGAGAATACCATCAATGCAGAATCAGGATGATTCAATTTCTGGACAACATAGATGAAGCTTTAATGCAATCAATCACAAATGGCCCACTAGAGGTCTTTATTGAAATTCCAGTTGTTCCTAGAACTGAATCTACTCCTGAAATACCGACGTCAAGAATTAAGAAAAGCCCAGGTATGTACAACACCACTGAGAAAGCTCAAGCTAAAGTTGACAAAAGAGCATTAACTTTTCTTACAATGGCTATTCCTAATGAGATATTCAATAGAGTAGATAGCCTAACATCTGCTAAGGCCATGTGGGATAAAGTTGAAGCTCAAATGCAGGGTAGTACAAAAGTCCAAGCACAAAGACTGAATATCTGTGTGGGTACTTATGAGAACTTTAGGTATAAAGAGAATGAATCCATTACAGAGACTTATCATAGATTCAACAATATTCTGAATGATCTGAGAAGAAATGGTGTTCAGAAATCAAATTCTGAGATAAACAACAAATTTCTAAACAACTTGGGTAATGAATGGTCAAGCTTCTCTGATAACATGGTTACTAGAAATTTATCAAGAAAATCCGTTCATGATGTCTATGGTATTCTGTTTCAACAAGAAGACAAAATTAAAACTAGACAAAATGAACAAAAGAAGGTAAATGAAACTGTAGCCTTGTTAAGCAAGAAGTATAATAATTCTCTGACTATTTCTGCCAAGAAGGTGCGTGAGATCCCAGAGAAACCAGTCTGTGATGGGGATGAATCAGATGAGGAGCTAAAAAGGATTTATGATAATATTGCTTTTATGACAAGGCAATTTACACAAAGATACAATCAAAAATATCAGAATAAACCTAGATCTGAAAGTGGACCTAAGAAAGGTCAAGAAGCCGGTCAATCTGAAACATCTGAACCAGCAAGATGCTTCAACTGTGGAAAGCCTGGACATTATGCAAGACATTGCAAGATGCCCAAAGTGAAGAATTCAGGCTACTATGAGAAGAAGCATCTGTTAGCCAAGAAAAAGGAACTTAATCCTGCTTTAGTAACCAAGTAAGAAGAGGACTGGTTAAACTGGAGTGATGGAGATGATGATGAAGAAGTTGCTCACTATGCAACAAATTGCTATCTGTGTCAAATGGATCCAGAAAAAGACAAACATTACACTGAGGTATCTTCTTCATCTTCTGAATTAAATTCTGAAATAAACTACTATTCTGAACAAAATTCTGAACATAACACTAAAGATTCTGAAATGAAAAATAAATTTCAAAACATGTTTTCTGAATTTGAAACTCTCAGAAGCAGAATCAAAGGTGAAAGAATTTTGGTCAATCAATTCAGAGCTGAAAGTCAAATATATAAAGAAAATTGTCAAGAAGCTGAACAAATTCTTAAAAAGGTTTCTGAAGAAAAACTTGTTTTAAAAGAAAAAATGGACAGCTTACAAATGGAAATTATAAATGAGAAGTCTGAAAAAGAAAATTCTGAATGTTAAAATGAATTTTCTGAATCAAAAGAGACTTGATCTTTATAAAAAAATTAAAGAATTTGAAGATTTAAATTTTAAAAGAGGACAAACTGAACAAACTCTGAACATTTTAACTAGTCAAGCTCAAAATTCAAAATTTTACAACATAAAAGCAGGTTTAGGATATAATGACAGTCAAATACTGAAAAAGGCACCTGCAAATCTGTATGATTATTCTAAAATGAAAATTTTCAATGAATCAAATACATATGTCATTTCTAAACCTGTGAACTATTCTTTGCCTGAAAGAATATCATTTGTAAAATCAGAGACTTTGTTTTAAGAAGAAACACATCTTAAATCTGGTGAACCAGAAATAATTTCTGAAACAGAAGAAACGAATACAAGTTCAAAAATTTGTGAATCTTCTGAATCAAATATTATTTCTGAAAAAAAATCTGAAGTAATTATTAAATCTGAAATAATTTCTAAAGTTACTTCTGAGATAACTTCTGAATACAATTCTGAAGACATTTCAGAAGATACTTCTGATAATAAATCAGAACATGAAGAAAAATATGATGAATTCTCAGAAATTGAATCTTTAGAATATGTTGATGAGAATCCCAATATATTTTTTGATAATTCTGATGATGAGTCTACAACAACAACAAATTCAAATATTTTTGCAAAAAGTATGACTCAAAATAAATTTTCAGAACCAATAAATGCTTTTGATTCAGAAGATGATGATGATCATATGGTGCAAGTCATTGATAAAAATGGCTATTTGGTTTACAAATCACAATCTTGTATGACTGAAGGAGAAATACTAAAAACAGAAGCTTCAAAGATACCTTCAGAAATGTTTGGTTCTGTGTTTTTAAAACCAGAATTTCAGATATCTGAAAAGTTTACTTCCTCAAATTTTTCTTCTACTACAACAAACACATCATTGACTTCATCACCATATTCAGTAACATCTTCTGACTTCAACACCAGAGTTAAAAACTTTGAAAAAGGACAATCCTCAAATTCTCTCTCTGAAGTTCAGACGATTAACTCAAATTCTGAGGTTAAACCTAAAGTAAACAAAAGAAATTCTTATAGTAATCCTCATTTCTTATCTTTTACAGAGCTATCCACTTTAGTATGGAGAAAGAAAGATGAAAGACTGTCAAAGAATGACAAATTAGATAGTTTTTCAACTTTAAATAAAAGTGATGTACCTAAATCAAAGATAGTGAATAAAAGAATCTTTGTTGAAAAATCAAATGTTATTGATTCTTATATGTCTACTGCTATTAAATACTTTAAAGAATCGTATTCACTGTATTAATTGTGGTCATCGTAATTTTCATCTTAACTCGAAAACAAACAAATTTTTTTTGATGAAATCTATTCAGAAATGTTCAGTTATATTGACAAATTCAATTAAAAGTAAAAATAAAAATAAAAATAAAAGTAAGAAAGATAAATTTCAAAGTTCTGAACAAACTTCTGAATTAAAAAATCTGAAGACAAAGTTCAGAACTTCAAATATTATTACTAATCTCAAAGGACCCGTTCTGAAATGGGTACCTAAAACTCAATAATCTATTTTGCAGATATGTCATGCGTGGGTCTTAGATTCTGGATGTTCAAGACACATCACACCTTTCAAAGAACTAATAACTGATTATCATGAAAGATATGGAGGAACAGTTAGCTTTGGAAACAATGCAAAGGGATATGTAAGAGGATATGACACTTTCATTAAAGGAGATGTAACAGTAATGAAAGATTTCTATGTTGAGGAACTAAGACATAATCTTTTCAGTATTAGTCAATTCTGTGACAAATACTGGAAGGTTAATTTTGACATTGATCATTGTCATGTTCTGAGTACAGCAAACAAAAATGAATTAACTGCTTATAGAGATGGAGATATCTACACAGCAACATTCATTGCAACAGGTCAATTACAAGGTGCATGTTATATGTCTACAACAATGAGAAATGATAGTTGGCTTTGGCACAGAAGAATGTCACATCTGAACTTCAAAGCCATTTCTGAACTAGGCAAACATCAATCTGTAAGAGGACTACCAAAGATCAGATTTGAAAAGAACTCTCTTTGTTCTACATGTGAACTAGGGAAGATCAAAAGAAGTTTTCATCCTCTGAAAATGCTATCTTCATGCAAAGCTCCACTTGAAATGCTACATATGGATTTATGTGGACCAATGAAAACTCAAAGCATGGGGGGAAAGAAATACATTCTTGTCATAGTAGATGAATACACCAGATATATATGGATTGAATTTCTGAGACTCAAGTCTGATACTTCTGAAAGACTGATACCCTTTCTGAAGAAAATTCAAGTTCTTCTTTAACTCCCAATTCATAAGATCAGAAGTGACAATGGAACAGAATTTACAAATTCTACACTTCAGAATTTTTCGGAATCTGTTGGTATTTCACATAATTTTTCCGCTTCAAGAACTCCTCAACAAAATGGGATGTTGAAAGAAAGAATAGAACTTTGGTAGAGGCTGCAAGAACCCTGCTTGCATATTCAGAACTTCCTCTTTCTCTTTGGGCAGAAGCAATTGCTACTGCATGTTTTACTCATAACAGAACCATGCTAAACAGAAAATTTCTTAAAACTCCTTATGAAATGTTAAAACAAAGAAAACCCTCTATTGATTATTTTAAAATCTTTGATTGCAGGTGTTTTCTAAAGAATGATACTCAGCATCTTGACAAATTTGCACCAAAAGGTATAGTTGGTATCTTTGTTGGCTATTCTCAAAGATCCAAAGCTTATAGAGTACTCATTAAAGGAACTCAAAGGATCATTGAGACTACAAATGTCAAATTTCATGAGCCAACATTGACTTCTGAACAAGACAGTTCAGAACTCGCACATAAACTAATTTCTGAAAGTTTAGACTCAGAACATAATCAGACAAACTCTTCTTCTGAATCTCAAACTTTAGTTAAAACAAATTTAGACACTCTATGTCAAGACTTATTTGATATTTCTGTAAATGTTTCTGCAGATTATCAAAATCCTTCTCTCATCAGAAGCTTAAAAAATAAAGACATTTTAGAAATACAATTTTCAAGTCCATCAGCACCACAAATCTCAACCTCAAATTCAGAACTTCCAACTTCTACATATGTACATCCTATTTCTAAACCAGTTCAAGTTGTTTCTGAACCAGTTCAAGTTGTTTCTAAACCAGTTCCAGATACTTCTGAGCATGTACATGAAAGTTCTGAACAAATTCAGAATGTTTCATTTGAGGGGGAGACTTCAGATTCACAATCAGTTATCCATCATGATACTGAAACTCAAGCAATTGTTGATGATTATGATTCTCAAAACAATGTTTCATCTGTTCAACCATTGCCAAATGTGAACAAATGGACATCCAGTCATCATGTGCATCAAATTATTGGAGATGCATTAAAAGGTGTTCAAACAAGGTCTGCAACAGCAAATGAATGTCTGTATGTAAATTTCTTAAGTAGCATGGAACCCAAAAAGCCATATGAAACACTTCAAGATCCAGACTGGATTTTAGCCATGCAGGATGAGTTAAATCAATTTGAAAGAAACAAGGTCCGGAGATTGATACCAAAACCAAAAGGTAAATCCATCATTGGCACAAAATGGGTATTCAGAAATAAAAAGGATGAAAATGGTATTGTTGTAAGAAACAAGGCAAGGCTTGTACCTAAGGATTATTGTCAACAAGAAGGGATTGATTATGATGAAACATTTGCTCCTTGCTAGATTAGAGGCCATTAGAATCTTTCTTGCATATGATGCTAATAAAAACATGAAGGTATTTCAAATGGATGTAAATGTGCATTTCTGAATGGTATTTTACATGTAGAAGTGTATGTTGAACAACCAGAAGGCTTTGTCAACAAAGAATTTCCAGATCATGTCTATATTTTAGACAAAGCCTTATATGGACTTAAACAAGCACCAAGAGCATGGTATGATACTCTTACAACTTTTCTTCTGAATTCTAAATTTAAAAGAGGTACTGTTGATACAACTTTATTTCTGAAAAAGGAGGGTGATGATATGATTTTGATACACATCTATGTGGATGATATTATATTTGCCTCTACTAATCCAACATTTTGTAGAAATTTTGAGAAAATCATGCAAACAGAATTTGAAATGAGTATGATGGGAGAGTTGACATTTTTCCTTGGTCTTCAAGTTAAACAACTTCCCACTAGCATATTCATTAATCAATCTAAGTATGTTTCCGATTTACTTAAGAAGTTTGACATGACTGATTGTTCAAGTATTCAAACTCCAATGGCCACTGCAACTAATTTAGAACCTGACCTGAATGGAAAATCTGTTGATCAAAAAAAGTACAGAGGCATAATTGGAGCTTTGCTTTATTTAACTGCTAGTAGACCAGATATAATGTTTGCTACATGTATTTGTGCCAGATATCAAGGAATTGACGGATACAACCAAAAAGGTGATGGAGGATAGGTTGGATAAACATGGGGAGAGTATGGTAAATAAGTTGAATGCTTTTCAACTTCAATCATCTAATGATCTGAACTCTTTCAAACAAGCACTTCTGACTGCTTTTTCTGAAGTGGCTTCTTCTGTTTCTTCTCTGAAAGCTTCTCAGACTTCTTCTTCTTTTGCACAACAAGATTCTTCCATTTATGAAACCAAGGCTGATATTGCTCAGATTTTAAATCAACTTTCTTCTATTCAGAGTTCTCAGACAGATTTAGGCACAAGATTATCTGCTCTAGAATGCAGGCCTCAGTCAGACACTTCTAAAAGAAGTTTTGATGATCAGGATCCTGATAATCAAGAGGGGGAGAAAAGGCAAAGAATGTCTGAAACAGAAAATGTTGAAAATATTCATGAGCAAAGTTCTGAGAAAACTTCTGAAGATGCTCAGAATGTTGGTGAAGAATCTAACAGAGTCTCTGAAGCAATAGATGATATCTTATTTGCAGAACATGAAGGGCAAGAGACAAATATTCATTCTTCTGAAGATATAGTAGAGGCTCAGATAATACAGACATTATTTATGATTCAAATGAAGAGATGCTAAGGGAATATCTTGCATTTGTAGATGTCATTGATGAGCCCAGTGATCTCTCTGTTGTTATTATGTTTGAAGAAGACATGTCTGGAGTTGATGTGGGAGAAAGTTCGGAAGTCAATGAAATAAAAGATTTGGTAATATGGAAGCCCCAACAATCTTTGAGTGATGAATACAGAAGAGCTTCTGAAGAACTATGGAGAATACTAAACCAATTCTGTTGGGTTCATGTCTTTTTGAATAATCCAAGAAGTCTGGAGTGTAGACTTTTGGACAACAGGTTATCTGTCTTCAGATATTTTCTTAATCAACCAGATGAAAAAGTTGGACTAGAATTTGATCTAAGTCATATGGGAGGAACTGAAATTGCAGATGAAATTTTGATGGTCTATTTTGGAAAATTTGAAGTAAGAGTCAGATCCTGCATTATTATTCCCAAAGTTGATATTCCTCTACTTGAAGAACCTATTCTAGATCAAGTCTATGAAAAAGAAGATATATTTCTTTCTGGAGAAACAAGCTTGGAGTTTCCTGAAGCAATTTACTTTCATATATACAAAACCAATCTGAGGTTTGCAACTCTGGAGGGTTTTGTAAGTGATGAGTGGTCTGAAGATCAAATTTCTCAAGTTAGAAACTTTGTTCAGAAGCATGGAGTTCAAAATCTGAATGACTCCACTCTTATAAAGAAGATTAGATGTCTTTCAAAGACTGTTGAAAATGATCTAGTAATATTCAGATTTGGAGCAGAAAGAAGAAATGGATATTTTTGTGAATTTACTCAGTATGATCTGTACAAATTAAGATTGCAAGACAAACTGACAGTTCTTCATTATTGTGTTGCTAGAAGTGAAGTTGAGCTTGTTTTTGAAGTTAGAAGAATTCTGGGAATCTACATAAGGAACTTAATCAAGCATGACTTTCAATTAGCTCTGGAATTTGGGTTATCTAAAGTAAATCTGTTGGAACCTATAAACCTTGAAAATACAATGACTAGAGTGTTCACTAGTCCAGATCTTGGGTTCAGATATACAACAGATGGAAATAAAACTTTTTTGATTTCAGATATTCCAAAATACTCTAACTCAATTCGGAATTGGTTTCTTACTTATGCCAAGGATTATATTGAAGATTCAGATGTCAAAGAAGAAATCATATATCTGATCAAAGAAAGAGTTCATTTCGGAGAAATTGTAAGGAAAAGTTATCCAGCTGGTCACAAAAGAGAAAACAAGATCAGAGGAGCTGATTATATACTTAGTGATACTTATGATTTCCAAATTCACTCAAAGAAACAAGACTTGGAGGAAATTCTGAACTTTTCTCTGGACATTGAAAGTTCAGAACCAAGTCAGAAGGATAAAGAGAAAGGAAAAGAAGTCATTTCAGAAGATATTTCTGAAAAGTTGGTTCCTATAGAGCAAATATCTGAAGAGGAACAAATGCAAGTGCAAAGAATAGAAGAAAGTACTTTTACCATGTTTCTTGAATATTTCCATCCAGAAATGTTCATGGAATATGAACAAAAGTTCAACTATATTGACCGCTGGATTCAAAAGTCCTTTGGTTGGAAACAATGGTATTCAGATATCATTAGAAAAATAAGAATCGCAGTTAATGAAGCAAGAAAGGAAAGCCCAGTGGTTAAGGTAATTAATGCTGACTTGAAGACAAGACAAAATTACAAGTATGCATTCTTTACAGTTGAAAGACAAAATGGTGAGATTTCTACCTTTTCTGAAGCTGATTTTCAAAATGTATATCTTAGAGATCTACTCAGAGTTTATAGAAGTCTTTACCCTTTTCATGATTCAATCACCAAGTTCAGAAAATCATTTCCAATTCTCAGAGATCGTTTGTACAGAGAATTCATATGGGCTGCAAAGACTGATTTCCAAGTTGCTTATGTTCTAAACAAGAAACAAGTACACTTGAGCAAACCAAATCTAAGTCTACCAGATATTCAGAATTTGAAGAAAAGCACTTTAGTACTTCAACCTCCAGGCTTCGTTTGCAAATGCTTTCAGGAACTATTATTTGTGAGATTTGAAGAACTCCAAATATGTTGCAATGGAACCCTCATGGCTATCAGAGATTGTTTGGTGAAAAGACAGAATAAAAGACCAAAGAATCTGAGCAATGAAGATTGGGAGAAGCACAAGAAGCTTGAAAAAGAGATGATTAGAATTGCTGAATCCTTGCTAGAATACAGGAACTTAATTCTGAAAGATGTTAGAGAAATTCTGAATTTCTGGAAGTATGATTTGAACTTTTGAAGCTAAGGGGGAGATTGATAGAGATATCATAATAGCTTCAAAAGGGACTGGGTTCTGAAGATATAAAGATCTGAATAAAAGACAAAGAAAAGCCTAAGGCATAAACTTCTGAAGTGCCAACTTCAGAAGTTATGAAGATGTTCTGAAGAGTTTCTGAAGAAGTTCTGAAGACACTTCTGAAGACACTTCTGAAGAAGTTCAGAACCTGTTCTGAACTTGTCTGTTATGAATGTACTGTTACTTTAGTCTTTCTATTTCTTGTATAAATAGATAGTTAGTTAGTTAGTTAGAACTAACGTTTCCATTAGCATTGTAAAGATATATTCTGTAACACTGTACATTCAATCTATACATATTACATTTGGCTATCACATTCCTGCTAAAATCTTCCCATATATTGATATCTTGATTGTTTGGGTCCTAAAAGTGTTCGTATACAGTCAACTAGAGACATAATTCAGCACCAAGGGATTATCAACACTAAAAAGCAGTAGCTAAGATCTGGAAGTTTGGTACAGCACTCGATAGAAATAATTATGTATAAAGTTCTGATTGACTTCTGAAGCAAGCTTCAGAACCATGCTTCTGAATGAAATTACTTCTTATTAAGACGCTTCGGGATAGCTTTTAGACAGCCTTCTGATCAAAACCTCTGAATGCAAATAAGCAACATAAACTTGTGGAGTGTTAGTTTGATCTTAATACAGAAACACCACATTCTGTTGCATTTCGAGCTTGCAAGAACTCTGGATTAAGCTCTGATTGCGATGGTTAACTTCTTGACGGTTTTGAGGGGTCTTAAGCATCAATAGTTCGTTGTTGATCAGTTCCAAGCTGAAGAAAGAAACCTGGTTTTGAGTTAAAGAAAGTCTGATGCAGAGGTTGTAGCCGCAAGCAACTCATTGATCTTGAACTCCATTGTTGCCTATCTGTCATAATTGGTTATCTGTCATAATTGGTTAATGTAGAGTTTGAACAAACTCAGAAAGTACAATGTTTAACATTGATCGAATCCATATCAGAAAGTGTTGCTGTCCAGAACTCATTCACCCCAACTCAACAGAAGATCAGAAATGTAGAACTACACTTCAGAAGAATCACAAAGCCTTTGCACGTTGTCCAGAACACAGCTCGAGAAATCATGTTGGACCAGAAAGATGTTTATTACAGATCTTCTGAAGTCAGCGGCTGATCGAGAAGTTCGAATGTCAACTGTCCACACGTGTTGTTGTGAAACCACAGCTTGTAGCTATCATAACAAAAATGTCTACAATGAGAACTTGCCATGTCACTAAGGCCATAGTGACAATCATGGCGATCAGCTCAATACTAGCAGCAATCACATAAGCAATAAAAAGGGTATGTCAAAATAAAGAATACTCTGATCAGATGAGGCCCCTGCTAGAATTCATCCAACTTCTTCAATATACCAGCCTTGAACGATTTGGCTTTTAATCCAGACCAACAGCAACAATTTCTTTGAGAACAATAGAAAATACAACCACACAAGATATTTCCAAATTAATTCAATAAGAGTGCAATCGAAGATGATCAAAACTGATTAGTTAACTCTGGAAAGTATCAGTAAGCATAATGATCAAAAACTAAAAGATCTTATATAAACATCTCCCTTATCCCTCCAATTTCAAACAAAATCAAAGTTATTGATTCGTTGTAAAATAAACCCTAATGAAATAAAAGAGTTTAATCTCGGATTAATATAAGGCCAGATCAAAGATCAACAACCATTCTACCGAGTTGCTTAGAAGCTATGAACTCAAGCACACAACAAAATGGGATGAAGGAGGGAGATCAATGAAGGAGGGAGATCAAAATTAGTGCTAAAAATTAGATCTTCAAAGGAACTCAACCATCTACCTAGTGCTAAAAATTAGACCAATGAAGGAGGGAGATCAAAATTAATCAAAACACATACACACATTTAGTAAAACTGATCGGATCTAATAAACTTAAATTAAATCTTCACAGGCACATTTCATCAAACATGTGATGTGTAGAATCAATTTAGGTTTAGAGTCAATAAAATCTTCTATGAATGATCATCCAAATCTCTTCTAGATGAAATATTGGATCTCAAATAAGCATGAAATAGAAAACTATATCATAGAAGTGATATTTGGGTTTAGGCTCATGTGATTGAAACAATCGAAGCACCAAAACACCAAAATCAATAACCAATTTCTACAATCGTTGCCATATATGACCGAATTGAAGAAAAGTTTCTTCAGTTGGCTCTGATACCAATTGTTAGATCACAAACTAGCAACAATTGAGAAAACTCCATAAAATGTAGAGAAGAGATAGAGAATTAAAGAACATTAATCACAAAATCATCATCTCATATTCATGTATTCATCGTTATGGAGGGAATTGTGAAGAACACCACATATTAGAATGAACCGACTCTCATAAGTCTGTATGAGTGAAAAGTGTATTATCTCCCCAAACCTCTCTTACAAATGAAGCTAAGACACCCTATTTATAGGTGCCCAATACATGTGTTAAGCCCAAGCCCATAAAACACTAAAAAGCCCAAAATACAATTCTTTATAAAACTTTCTATATACTTAGGGCTAATTAGTTCTAACATCCTCTTTGAATTGAGAAGATCGCAGATTCAGAGTAGAGATGTTTTGAACATGACCAGATGCCCTAAAAACATCAGCAGTTTGAGTCTGTGGTTGAGTTTGTGCATCTCCAACATCACCTTGAGACTCATTGAGATCAACATTTGATTCAGAAGCCACAACAATAGGTTGATTCTAAGTATCCCCAATTTCAAATTGACGCTTAGGGTTAGGGTTTTCAGCATTTGGTTGATTCTGAGTACTTGTTGTGTCTTCTAGATTGGCATCATTAACAAGTGGAACTTCAATATCACCAATCATTACCGATTTTGCCACTAATTTGTAGGATCCTCCAGATCTTGACTCATCAGAGCTACTTCTAAAGGACGATTGAGTTGTCTCCAAATGTTTGTTCACTTAAGATGCCATGATCGATTATAGGGAATAGATGGAAGATTGAGATTTCTAAACAGTAAGCTTAGATTATTCGTACTTGGAGGGAAAGTTTGCAGAATGTTTTAAATATTAAATAGAAATGAAATATATATCGATTCTGGAGACGAATAGGTTCAGTGACGTGGTGTACACGTGTCGCAAAAAGCACGAAAAAGTAAACGTGATTAAGTGGTAATTAATGATTTTCAAATGGGCAAATTACCATTGCAACGTTTTAAGACGTGGTAATCACATTCCAATAGAATTACAACACGTGGCACAGACACTAAGTGTTGACTTAGTCTGACGAGAAAAACTCTCAAAAGTTAATTCTCAGAAGTGCTTACGTGTCTTCTAAAGTTACTTTTCAGAAGTTTTCTTAGATTCTGAGAAAGATAGTTCAGATTCTTAACTCAAACTTCTAAGGTAAAGCCTTGTTTAAAATCTAACTTCTGAATTTTTAAAGATTCTTTTAAGGTATTTAAAAGTAGTAAACTCGCCCTTAAAATATGCATAAGACTTAAAGCTCCCTCTTGAAAAATGAACCAAAGAAATGGGATACGAGATAACATTTTGAACCAGTACTTTAGATATCATGAAGAGGAAGTGAGATGATGACAATGCGGCTGGGAAAAATCCATATCATGTATGGAACTTGACGCTCAAGTATTGTTTTTGAAAAATATATTTTCAGAAGTAAGAAAAAAAAAGTTTGAATATATTTATTCAAATATATTTTGCAAATTTTGAATTTAAAGATTCAGTGTTCTGAGAAAGAAAATTCAGAATTTCTAAATTTTGTTTATCAGACTTTTGAACTTTGTTATTCAGAAGTTTTACACTTAACTCTCTTTCTTGATAACATTTTTATTCAGAAAGATTCATCATTCCTAACTTACTCACTAGAAATTTAAATCTTTTCTCATCCAGGGCTTTAGTGAATAAGTCAGCTAATTTATAATCTGTTTGAACAAAGACAATTTGTATGGCTTCTTTTTCAACACGACCTTTTTTGAAATGATACTGTATATCAATATGCTTTGTCTTGGAGTGTTGTACAGGATTAGATGTTATGACTATTGCACTTTTAGAATCACAATACAAAGGTATCTTTTTTAATGTATTGCCATAGTCCATTAATTGAGTCCGCATCCAGATCACCTGTGAACAACATATGGCTGCAGCTACATACTTTGCTTCTATAGTAGATGTTGACACACAATTTTGCTTTTCAGAAGACCAGCTCACCAACCTATCTCCAAAAAATTGACATAACCCAGATGTGTGTTTCCCGTCTAATTTGAATTCACCATGATCTGCATCTGTTAAAGCAGTTAGCTCAAACCCATAATACTTTGGATACCAACGGCCAAAAGATGGTGAACGTTTAAGATATATAAGAATTCTTTTAGCAGCAAGAAGGTGGTATTTTTTAGGATTAGCTTGGTACCTAGCACAAATACATGTAGCAAACATAATATCTGGCCTAATAGTTGTACGATATAATAAAGAACCAATTATGCCTCTGTAATTTTTCTTGTAAATAGGTTTTCAATTAAATCTGGATCAAGTTTAGGACCAGTGGCCATTGGTGTCTGTATACTTGCACAATCAGACATATTATACTTTTTAAGTAAGTCATTGATAGACTTGGTTTGATTTATGAGTATTCTTGTGGAGAGTTGTTTCATTTGGAGACCAAGAAAGATAGTCAACTCATCCATCATACTCATTTCATATTCTTTTTGCATAATAGTGTCAAAGGTTTTACAAAATTGAGCATTAGTAGAAGCAAAGATTATATCATCTACATAAATCTGTATTAGGATAAAATCATCACCTTGCTTTTTCAGAAATAAGGTTGTATCAATTATACCTCTCTTGAATTTAGACTTGAGTAAGAATTTTGTATGAGTATCATACCAGGCTCTTGGAGCTTGTTTTAATCTATATAAAGCCTTGTCAGGAATATATACATGATTAGGAAATTCGTTGCATTCAAATCCTTCCGTTTGATCAACATAAACTTCTTCATGTAAAATTCCATCTGAAAGACTTTCATTTTCTTATGTGCTGCATATGCAAGAAACATCCTTATAGCTTCTAATCTGGCAACTGGTGCAAAGGTTTCGTCATAATCAATTCCTTTTTGTTTATAATAACCCTTGGCAACTAGTGTAGCATTGTTTCTTACAACAATTCCATGCCCATTCTTCGTATTTCTGAATACCCATTTAGTTCCAGCAATTTATTTCCTTTAGGTCTTGGAATGAGCCTCCAGACTTTGTTCCTTTCAAATTGGTTTAGCTCATCTTGTAATGCTTCACTAGGCTTTTTAGGTTGTATACTACTTAAAAAATTTACATATAAGCACTAATTTGCACTAGCAGATCTAGTTTGTAGTCCACTAGATGTATCTGATGTAAGGGATGATCTCTTGTCTATTTATTCAGATTTGGTAAAGGTTAAACATTAGTAGCATTATTTTGATCATCGTTATCATCAATGATGGCTTGAACTTCTGGTTTTGAATGATTTTCAGAATTAAGATCTGAATACTCCCCCTCAACCGGTGGTTCAAGAATAGGAGTTTATGTAGTTGAGGTTGAAATTGTAGGTCCTGAAATATCTGATCTTATTGGTTCTTCAGTTATTTGCACTGGATTTTCTCTAGTTAATGATGGATTTTGAAAATCTGCATAGACATCAATAGAAACATCAAATAAATCATGACATAACAAATCTAATTTATCTTTCACTGATTTGTTTTCAGGTTTAGAGATACATGTGCCAGTTAACCCAATCTCTGAATCAAAAAGCTCAAAGTTCTGAATTTGTCTGAGTTTTGAACTATCTTATTAAGAAGTCATATGAGGTTCATCAAATTTGACATAGACACTTTCTGTTATTGTCCTGGACTGTTTATTTTATACTCTGAAAGCTTTGGATCTTGAAGAATATCCAACAAAAATTCCTGAGCTAGCTTTTTTTTCAAATTTGCGCAGACTGTCTTTATCATTCAGCAGAAAGCACCTGCATCCAAAAATATGAAAGAATTTAATTGTTGCTCTCTTTTATGAATCAGTTCATAAGAACTTTTAAGAAATCTTTTGTTTAATTAAATTCCGTTCTGTGTAAACAAGAAGTTGCTATAGCTTCAGCCCATAAGAACATGGGTAACTGTGAATAGGCTAGCATGCTTCTTGCTGCTTCAACCAGAGTTATATTCTTTCTTTCAACCACTCCATTCTGTTATGGAGTTCTAGCAGCGGAAAAATTATGTGAAATGCCAACAGAGTCTAAGAATGATTCAATTTGAGCATTTCTGAACACTATGCCATTGTCAGTTCTAAGTTTCTATAATGGTAATTGTAGAAGAACTTGAATTCTCTTTAGAAATGTAATAATAACTTCTAGAGCATCAGATTTCTGTCTGAAAATTTCAGAAATGTAATAATATAACAATGGTAATTTATCTTTATTGTATGTTTTAAGGATTTTAGATTGAGCAGTCTTGACAGATGTCTTTGGAAAGTTCTGTTTCTTTTCTGAGTTTAATTTCAAGGAATGATGACCACAATTATAACAATGAGTATTATTCTCAAGCATTTTTAGTAACTTCTAACAAAAACATGAATGAACAATATGATAATGTGTAACAAAGGATTTATTTTTATTCATTGCTTTAACAAGTGATACATCATTACCAGAATCAATCTGATCTAGTTTGTCTTTATGTGATAGCCTTGACTCTAAACTAAAGAGGACTACTCTGAAATAGATAAGAAATAAGGATTAGTAACAATTGTCTTGTACGAATTTTGAAGAATTGTTAGACTTTTTAAACTTTTTCTGTTTGAATTGTATATTTGATGAAGATTTAGAAGTTTTCCTTTCTCAAAGTTTTTAACTTTGGAGTTGAATTAGGATGATGATAATTCAAAAGTCTCTGTAGTTGGTTTTCAAATTCATTTTGAACTAGTGTGAGTTGAGCAACCATTTAAATCTGAAGTATCTTGTTTGCATTCAGAAGTGAATTTGTACTCTGTTAGGTACGATTCAACAAGATCAAAAGAGGAATCATACGGAAATCATTGAGTCGTATGTTTTATTGATGAAAGCATTAAAGATTACAAACGCGAATGTAACTAAATGACTCTCATTAACGAACTCTACCCTAGACTCCTTTATATGTTAGTTGTCTATTACATGGTAAGCCAAAGCCCATAAGGTATTAAACGTAATATGGAATGTTATAATTAATTCATTCCTTCTTTATAAAACTTTCTAAACTTAGGACTTTTAGTCCTAACATACTCATATCCTTCTTTTGAGAATACATAATTAAATATTTCAGAAGGTAAGTTGGGTTCTTCATATTTTAGTTTGTCACCCTCAACTAATGAAGATTTAGATTATACACAGTATATCCATCTTAATTGATAACAACAACCATTGATGTTGGTATATGATCATCAATATAAGTGGCATTCATTAATTCTGAAAACTTGTCTTCAGACATATTTTGAACAAACTCATTTAATTTTGAAATCTTTTGTCACACCCCGCTAAAGCGGAAACACAGGGAGTGATAGTTCAAGATTTCATAGCGATAGAGCGATAAAAACACCAATTGTCCAATCAAATACATAACAAAATAAAACTGAACATTACATCATACAAGTTCAAGTTTTAACAAAATAAAAGAAATAAGATGTTCTACAAAATGATTTCAAATTTAAACGTGGTTGATGTTGATGCGCCCCAAACACAAGCATTTTCACTTACCCTTTCTTACCCCTGAAAAGCATGAATAAAACAAGGTCAACTACCAAGAGTTGGTGAGTTCACAGGTTTTCAATATTATAAACATCTTTTGCGTAAATGAATATTGAGCAAAATAACTTTTATGGGACTTGATAACTTTTCATCTTAAAACATTCAAGGCATTTTTGTACCCTAATTAATAGTAAGTAATGAGTCACCACTAAACCTTCGACCACAAAAATATTTTTAGTTCTACCTCAGCGGTGGACCTAAAGTCCACATGTGTAGAACCTTCTTTTTTTAGTTCTACCTCAGCGGTGCACCTAAAGTCCACATGTGTAGAACCTTCTTTTTAGTTCTACCTCAGCGGTGGACCTAAAGTCTACATGTGTAGAACCTTCTTTTTAGTTCTACCTCAGCGGTGGACCTAAAGTTCACATGTGTAGAACCTTCTTTTTAATTCTACCTCAGCGGTGGACCTAAAGTCCACATGTGTAGAACCTTCCCTTTTAAGTATAGTGCACCCCTACCTGTAGTTTCCCGGTGGGATTGCTATCCACACCCTACTTTTCGGTTTTTAGGTGGGATTGTCCGTCCGATAGCGCTATCCACATATACCCTCGGCTCCTCACTTGAGTTAATAGTAGTGTACAAACTTTTATGGAACATTTTACTCAATAAAATCTATTAGTGTACATGCCTTAGTGCCCAAAACAATAATTTCATAATGTTTCACATTCGGTAATGCAAATAGCTCAAATATTTCATTTAATTATGCTTTTCATCCCAAAACGTATAAAATACTTTAAAAATGGGGCTGTGAATACTCACCTTTGCAAGCTCCGCTACTCAAAAGCACGATCCGATCCCCACCCAAAGGCCTAACGATTCCCTAACAAAGAGAAATGCTCAAAACCATCACTTATGGGTCTAAAACTATTTATGGAGGTGAATAAGTCTTAAGCTTATAAATGTCCACATACATCCCACTTGATTTTCTATAGTCCAATTATACATAATGCACATATGCTCGTTAATATAGTAATTTATACCTTAATTTGTGTTATAAACCATCAAATGATCAATAATTGTTAAAATCAAGAAATTCCAGAATTTTACTTCTGGACAGAAACTTGTAGTACTAAAAATGATCAAAATGTAGAGACTTCCAATATGATATAGCTTCCCATATTTTTATATGTGATATCGTACTGGGTTATGGTGATTGTGACCAAATTTGATGCATTTTGGACATGTAAAAATGATTCAAATAATTTATGCAATGCAAAGGGTCACAACTGGTATGGCAGATTACACCATGTTAGTAAATCACTCATTTGAGGAGTTCTACTTAGTGTTTTCTAGAATTTCCAATTAGATTGGAATCATAACTCATAAAGGAAACGTTTGAGATAAGAATCACTGATTGTGAAGAAGTTATGAAGGAGATATGGCACTACGAAGTTGCATGCACAATTCTGTCATTAGCTGAAAGATTGCACATTTAACTTTAATAAATTGGTTAATGCCTCAAAAGTTCATATTTTTGAATAAAACTAGATTCATATGAATCCTAACTCATAAAAGATAGTTTTAGAAGAAGAATCATGCATTAAAGACAAATAACAAAGGAGATACTAACACACAAAGTAGAGTTTAGCTGCTGGTGGTTTCACAGATTGCACACCTAACGTATTTTAAGTGTTTGGAGGGTCAAAACTCCATATTTTTAAGTGATTCCACTTGCAAACTAAATATAACTCATAAAACCAACTCTCAAAAGAAAAATAATCCTTTTTAATTGAGTTTTGAAAGAGATATGGCCATTTGAACATGCATGCACAAATCTGTCATTGGTTGACAGTTTGCACACTCATTTTGTTTCAATTAATTGGAACCTCAAATCACCATATTTTTTAATGAAATCAGTGGCATTTGAAAGGTAACTCATTAAATTAACTTCCAAATGAAAAATAAAGTTATTTGGAAGAATATTCAAAGAGTTATGGTCGTTCAAAGTAGGGTTTACCTACTGTTGAACTTCCAGATGCACATGCATCTTGTTATGAGCATTTGGGGGGTCAAAACTCAATGTTTTTGAGTGATACCACTTGGATTAGAACCCCAACTCACTAAATAAACTTCTAGAAAGAAGATTCATGATATTTGAACATTTTTATTGCAAGAAGTGGATGATTTTTGCACATGCATAGAATCTGTCAGCACCAAAAATCACCATTGTAGTTCCAAAACACATAAAATCATGATTTTTACCCATTTTCTTGAGTTTATTGTTTGGGTCATAGATTACCACCATTATATGAACATCTTTACATGTTTTTGGTGTGTAATCTCTCAATAAACTCAGAAAATTCAAAGGTTAGAAGAATAAGGTTAAAAATGCAAGAAAAGTGGGGTTTTCACCCAAAAATGACAAGAAAAAGGTAAAAGGATGTTTGTGCTTACTTGATTGATGTATGGAGCCTCTACTTCTTGAAAAATCTTGAATTTTTTTTGATGGTGTTTTCCCTTGAAATTGGCTGGAAATAGTGATGGAAGAAGAGGGTTTTTGATTTATGATCTTTGGTTTTAGAGAGAGAGAGAGAGATGAGAGGAAATTCTGAACTTGGAAATGAACAAATGAAAAGAAAAAATGGTTTTTATATGTGGACAAGGGGGGGAAGTGGCTGGCCATGGATATGGGCCCCACCCAAGTCCATTAAAAAAAATTACAAATTTATTTCAAACCCAAAAAAATGTAATTAAAAGTCCATTTTCTCAATTTTTACCTTTTTCCTTCAAAATATAAGACCAAAAGTGTTTAAATTATATAAAAATAAAAGTTTTATATTTAGCATTCTAAACTATATATTTTATATAAATTAGGTATAAATTAGAGCATTTGGCACTGTATTGGACGTTTCAGACAGTTACGGGTCGGAACCGGACATTTTAAGCGACTACCGGAAATGCTAAGGATTTTTCGGCCATTCTAAACCTATTCTTATAACTTATCTAAAATAACACTAATATAAACTTAATAAGAGCTAACTTGGTAGCTCAAATTTGACAGTTGTCACAGTCTCCCCCTGTTAGAGGAATTTCGTCCCGAAATTTAATGACTGCTACTTCCAATGGATTCCTTTGCAAACAAGTGGGGATATTTGCCTTTCATGAAATCCTCTTGCTCCCAGGTAAATTCCGGTCTATACATTGAGTTCCAATGAAATTTTATAATCGGAATCTTATTATGCCTTAATCGTTTGTTCTCTTGGTCAAGAACTTCAACTGGTTCCCCCATAGCGCGCCTTTGTTCATTGACTTGAATCTCTTCCAATGGTAATACTACCGATTCGTCAGATAGACATTTCTTAAGATTCGATAAATGAAATGTGTCGTGAATGGCACTGAACTCTTGTGGCAGCCTCAGTTTGTAAGTGACTGCTCCGATTCTTTCCACTATCTCAAATGGTCCAATAAATCTAAGACTCAGCTTGCCCTTCTTTCCAAAATGTATCTTTCCTTTCCACGGTGACAGTTTTAATAGCACTTTATTGCCTACTTGGAACTCTAACTGTTTCTTGCGATTATCCACACAACTTTTTCTAGCGATCCTGTGCTGCTTTTAGTCTTTCTTGAATTGTCTTGATCTTGTCTGTGGTTTCTTGTACAATATCTGGCTTTGTAAGTTGTCTATCACCAACTTCAAATCAACTAAGTGGAGATCTGCATTTGCGTCCATAAAGTGGTTCGTATGGCGCACACTGAATACTGGTATGATAGCTGTTGTTGTAGGAGAATTCGATTAACGGTAAATGATCATCTCAGTTACCTCAAAATTCTATCACACAGGCACGCAATATATCTTCTTAGGTTTGGGTAGTCCTCTCCGTTTGCCCGTTCGTTTGAGGATGATAAGATGTGCTCAAATCCAACCTTCTGCCCAACGCTTTTTGTACTGCCTGCCAAAACCGTAAGGTAAAAGCGGTTGTCTCTGTCTGAGATGATAGAAATGAGTACTCCATGATGCATAACGATCTCATTGATGTGTAGTTGCATACGTCTTTCCATTTTAAAGTCTTCTTGCATAGGCAGGAAGCGTGCAGATTTCGTGAGTCGATCCACAATAACCCAAATCGGATAGCGACCCTTCTTAGTTCTGGGCAACTTGGTCACAAAATCCATTGAGATCTGCTCCCACTTCCATTCTGGGATCTCTGGTTGTTGCAGAAGACCGGATGGCTTTTGATGTTCAGCCTTGACTCTCGCGCAGGTTAGACATATACTTACATACAAGGCTACATCCGTCTTCATTCCTGGCTACCAATAATATTCCTTCGGTTCTTTGTACATCTTATCGGCTCCTGGATTGAATCGAATATCTGGATCAGTGGACTTCATCCAAGATGGTTGATCGTAGATTACCAACCTTTGGTACCCATACTTTATTCTTAAGATAATGCACTCCATCTGATTGTAATTCAAATCCTTTTTCTATGTGATGCAAGGTCTCATTCTTCAATTTCTCATTTTTTTTAAAGCTTCTTTTCGTGCTTCAAGAATTTGAGTCTTTAAACTCGTTTGAACCATCATTCCCATAGCTCGTGCTCTCGTCGACTTCACTCTTTCCTTTCTGCTTAAAGCGTCAGCTACTGCGTTAGCCTTTCCTAGATGGTACTTTATCTTACAATCGTAGTCACTAAGTAGCTCGACCCATCTTTTTTGCCTCATATTGAGCATTTTTTTTTGGTGAAGAATGTGCTGAAGGCTTTTATGATCAGTGAAAATGGTGCACTTAGTGTCGTAGAGATAGTGTCTCTATATTTTGAGTGCGAACACCGCCGCCCCTAACTCCAAGTCATGGGTGATGTACTTCTTCTCATGAATCTTTAAATGCCTCGATGCATATGTGATTACTTTGTCTTTTTGCATTAGCACGCATCCCATTCCTTGATGTGAAGCATCACAGTAGACTACGAAGTTATCCACTCCTTCAGATAGAGCCAGAATCGGCGCGTTGCATAACCTATGCTTGAGAGTCTGGAATGCTTCCTCTTGTTTCTCTCCCCAAATAAACTTCTTATCTTTTTGACTTAAGTCGTCAGTGGTTGCTCGATCTTGGAGAAATTTTTGATAAATCGCCGGTAATAGCCTGCCAATCCAAGAAATTGACGGATCTCGGTTGGTTTCTTCGGAGCTTCCCATTTCTTAATGGCCTCGATTTTAGCTGGATCAACATGAATTCCCTTTTCATTTACTACGTGGCCTAGAAAGTGTACTTCTCGGATCCAGATTTCACATTTGGAGAACTTGGCGTAAAACTTTTCATCCTTGAGAAATTCTAGTATCAACCTCAGATGTTGTTCATGTTCTTTCTTATCACGAGAATAAATGAGTATATCATCTATAAAAACGATCACGAACTTGTCTAGGTACGGTCGACATACTCTATTCATTAAATCCATGAAGACTGCCAGTGCGTTTGTTAGCCCGACAGACATAACTAGGAACTCGTAACGACCATAACGAGTTCTAAACGATGTCTTAGGAATGTCTTCTTCACGAACTCTCATTTGATGATATCCCGATCGAAGATCGATTTTTGAGAAATACGTAGCCCTTTGGAGTTGATCGAATAAGTCATCGATTTGAGGGAGAGGGTATCTGTTCTTGATTGTCAACTTGTTGAGTTCCCTGTAATCGATACACATATAGAAAGATCCATCCTTCTTTTTAACAAAAAGGACTAGAGCTCCCCAAGGTGAAGAGTTAGGCCTCATGAATCCTTATCGAGCAGCTCCTGAAGTTGCTATGATAATTCTTGCATTTCCGACGGTGCTAGTCGATAGGGTGATTTTGTTACAGGCGCAACTCCCGGAATTAAATCAATGTGGAACTCGACTTTTCTTGTTGGGGGTAGCCCGGGTAACTCATCTGGAAATACCTCACGAAAATACCGAACTATAGGAAGGGCCTGAATGCGTTTCTCTTCGATCTCCTTATTCATGACGTGAGCTAGAAAAGCAATGCAGTCCTTCCTCAAATATTTTCGCATCTTCATGCACGTCACTATTTTAACATTCCTTCTGGGTTTCTTTCCATGTACTTCGAGAACTTCTCCTTCGGGTAGTGGAACTCGGATGATCTTTTCGGACCAGCAAATTTCAGCTCGGTTTTTAGACAACCAATCCATACCCCTAATTATATCAAAGCTTCCTAACATGATTGGGATTATGTCTATGCTAAAGTTCCTCCATCTTTCTTTTATCTTGAGCTTTGTCTCTTGCAAATATCCCTGAACGATTAGTATTGCTGGTGAGCCTGGTTGCCAAATTCACCGCATCTTAAAGGGTTTTTGGGTTTGCTGAAGTTACCTCCCATGTATTTCAGGATATAAACCCCAGATATACATTTCAACTCGATTTTCCTCGGGCGTCACCAAATGTGGTACCATCTTTGCCAGTTCATGGAAACGTGCAGTATAAGAGTATCATTTCTCTTCCTTTAATGATTCCATAGTTCCGCTTCCAACTTCTGGATTTCGCTACTCGGCAGTATTCCTCTTTGAGCATTTTGAATTCCTCCCAAGTAAGACTGTTGGTTGCTTCTCGGCCTCGGGTTTGCACTTGGGTGTTCCACCAGGCCACTGCTCGTCCTTGTAGCAAAAAAGAGGCAAGCTCCACTTTATTTCCTTTAATGCACTTGTTTATGTGGAGAACGGACTTCATATTCTCAATCCATGTCAGTAATCCAACAGCTCCTTCAATTCCATGGAATTCCTTCGGGTTGCTGGTCCTAAAAGCTTTGTATGTGCATTCCCTATCTCCACTTGCTGCAGATCCTTAGTTGTTTCCCGAATTAGCATTCAGACCCGCTGCCACTTGACTAACGATGTTCGGAGGTGCCGCGATGAGTTGCTCAGGCACAAGTCGCGCGATCCCGAAGTTTTCTCTCATCGAAGGCATTGTCTTTAGGCATATGTTCATATTGAAGTTGGTTCATATAACTATTACTATTTTTGCGCTGAGTCTACTTAACTGAGTTATGCATCTAAAACACTCAATTCATAAAATCACATAACTTCAGTAACCAGCAAAAATAATTCCCAAAAGACATCAAGTATCTTAGAGTTCTAAATAGTGAGCTACATGCCACCAAAATAAGTTTCTAAGTTTAACCAACAAAGTAGTCAAAAAGTTCTCTCCTAGGTTGACTAGTCACATTGCCTGAGGAGTCAGTAGAGTACTTAGTAGGGGTGGATGAGTGAGACATAGTGAACTGCGATAGTTACACATTTAATAAATGTCAAAAACATTTTGTAATACATATGTGAACTCATATAAAATCATACTTTCCAATTTGAATTAAGAAGTTTCCCGATCTAAGCTGACTTTTAGTATAACTAGTCCAAGTGCCTTCTTATTCATACCATATTTAGACATAGGTGTCAGACTTTGCCTAATTATGATATGTTAGAACGATGCCTATTCTAGTTATACTAGTAGTAGGTTTTTAATTTTTTTTTATATTCATCTAAAAAAATAATTTGAAAATTTTGGTTATAGTGCATGGTTTTTGTAGAAAACCGGTGTTCTCTATAACCTAAGGCTCTGATACCAAGTCTGTCACACCCCGCTAAAGCGGAAACACGGGGTAAGACAGTTCAAGTTCACAGCAGTAAGAATATAAACACCAACGATACATTTATAAATAAAACATCAACGTTTACAGTTTAAAAGTTTATAATTCGACAACTTTGTCTTAACAACAAATTACATCAAACTAAAAAGATACATATAAAATCTTGATTGGTGTTCCACAAAAATAAATTTAGCTGGATCGGTTACCTTCTTATCTTCCTGTAAAGCATGTTAAAACAAAGTGTCAACTACAAAGAGTTGGTGTGTTCACAGGTTTTCAATATTATAAACATCTTTTACGTAAATGAATATTGAGCAAAATAACTTTTATGGCACTTGATAACTTTTCATCTTAAAACATTCAAGGCATTTTTGTACCCTAATTAATAGTAAGTAATGAGTCACCACTAAACCTTCGACCACAAAAATATTTTTAGTTCTACCTAAGCGGTGGACCTAAAGTCCACATGTGTAGAACCTTCTTTTTATTTCTACCTCAGCGGTGGACCTAAAGTCCACATGTGTAGAACCTTCTTTTTAGTTCTACCTCAGCGGTGGACCTAAAGTCCACATGTGTAGAACATTCTTTTTAATTCTACCTCAGCGGTGGACCTAAAGTCCACATGTGTAGAACCTTCCCTTTTAAGTATAGTGCACCCCTACCTGTAATTTTCCGGTGGGATTGCTATCCACACCCTACTTTTCGGTTTTTTAGGTGGGATTGTCCGTCCGATAGCGCTATCCACATATACCCTCGGTTTTTATGGAACATTTTACTCAATACAATCTATTAGTGTACATGCCTTAGTGCCCAAAACAATAATTTGATAATGTTTCACATTCGGTAATACAAATAGCTCAAATATTTCATTTAATCATGCTTTTCACCCCAAAACGTATAAAATACTTAATGGGGCTGTGAATACTCACCTTTGCAAGCTCCGCTACTCAAAAGCACGATCCGATCCCCAGCCAAAGGCCTAACGATTCCCTAACGAAGAGAAATGCTCAAAACCATCACTTATGGGTCTAAAACTACTTATAGAGGTGAATAAGTCTTAAGTTTATAAATGTGCACATACATCCAACTTTATTTTCTATAGTCCAATTATACATAATGCACATATGCTCGTTAATATAGTAATTTATACCGTAAGTTGTGTTATAAACCATCAAATGATCAATAATTGTTAAAATCAAGAAATTCCAGAATTTTACTTCTGGACAGAAACTTGTAGTACTAAAAATGATCAAAATGTAGAGACTTCCATTATGACATAGCTTCCCATATTTTTATATGTAATATCCTACTGGGTTATGGTGATTTTGACCAAATTTGATGCATTTTGGACATGTAAAAATGATTCAAATAATTTATGCAATGCAAAGGGTCACAACTGGCATGGCAGATTACACCATGTTAGTAAATCACTCATTTGAGGAGTTCTACTAAGTGTTTTCTAGAATTTCCAGTTAGATTGGAATCAAAACTCATAAAGAAAACTTTTGAGATAAGAATCACTGATTTTGAAAAGTTATGAAGGAGATATGGCACTACGAAGTTTCATGCACAATTCTGTCATTAGCTGAAAGATTGCACATTTAACTTTAATAAATTGGTTAATGCCTCAAAAGTTCATATTTTTGAATGAAACTGGATTCATATGAATCCTAACTCATAAAAGAAAGTTTTAGAAGAAGAATCATGCATTAAAGACAAATAACAAAGGAGATATTAACACACAAATTAGAGTTTAGCTGCTGGTGGTTTCACAGATTGCACACCTAAAGTATTTTAAGTGTTTGGAGGGTCAAAACTCCATATTTTTAAGTGATTTCACTTGCAAACTGAATATAACTCATAAAACCAACTCTCAAAAGAAAAATAATCCTTTTTCATTGAGTTTTGAAAGAGATATGGCCATTTGAACATGCACGCACAAATCTGTCATTGGTTGACAGTTTGCACACTCATTTTGTTTCAATTAATTGGAACCTCAAATCACCATATTTTTTAATGAAATCAGTGGCATTTGAAAGGTAAATCATTAAATTAACTTCCAAAAGAAAAATAAGTTATTTGGAAGAATATTCAAAGAGTTATGGTCGTTCAAAGTAGGTTTTACCTACTGTTGAACTTCCAGATGCACATGCATCTTGTTATGAGCATTTGGGGAGTCAAAACTCAATGTTTTTGAGTGACACCACTTGGATTAGAACCCCAACTCACTAAATAAACTTGTAGAAAGAAGATTCATGATATTTGAACATTTTTATTGTAAGAAGTGGACGATTTTTGCACATGCATAGAATCTGTCACCACCAAAAATCACCATTGTAGTTCAAAAACACATAAAATCATGATTTTTACCCATTTTCTTGAGTTTTATTGTTTGGGTCATAGATTACCACCATTATATGAACATTTTTACATGTTTTTGGTGTGTAATCTCTCCATAAACTCAGAAAATTCAAAGGTTAGAAGAATAAGGTTAAAAATGCAAGAAAAGTGGGTTTTTCACCCAAAAATGACAAGAAAAAGGTAAAAGGATGTTTGTGCTTACTTGATTGATGTATGGAGCCTCTACTTCTTGAAAAATGTTGAATTTTTTATGGTGTTTTCCCTTGAAATTGGCTGGAAATAGTGATGGAAGAAGAGGGTTTTTGATTTATGACCTTTGGTTTTAGAGAGAGAGAGAGAGATGAGGGGAAATTTTGAACTTGGAAATGAACAAATGAGAAGAAAAAATGGTTTTTATATGTGGACAAGGGGCGGAAGTGGCTGGCCATGGATATGGGCCCCACCCAAGTCCATTAAAAAAATTACAAATTTATTTCAAGCCCAAAAAAATGTAATTAAAAGTCCATTTTCTCAATTTTTACCTTTTTCCTTCAAAATATAAGACCAAAAGTGTTTAAATTATATAAAAATAAAAGTTTTATATTTAGCATTCTAAACTATATATTTTATATAAATTAGGTATAAATTAGAGCATTTGTCACTGTATTGGACGTTTCAGACAGTTACGGGTCGGAACCGGACATTTTAAGCGACTACCGGAAATGTTAAGGATTTTTCGGCCATTCTAAACCTATCCTTATAACATATCTAAAATAACACTAATATAAACTTAATAAGAGCTAACTTGGTAGCTCAAATTTGACAGTTGTCACATCTTTTCAGAGTTATTGTTCTTGGTACTTTCTGTTGAGTCTAGAATGTCATCAATTAATCAAAACAGATTTCTTAGATATTATTAAATTCTATTTCAGATTCATCTTCGGAAAATTCGTCAAATGTTTGTGCAAAATTTTGTTTAGAGATCCCTGTCACAGAAATTTCAATTGTATTCTCTTCTGAATTGTTTTCAAATGTCTGTTCAGAAATTTTATCAGAAGTTACTTCAAAATTTCCTCAGAAGTTACTTCAGAATTTTGTTTTAATACTCCAGAAATTCTGTCAACTTTTGATTCTTTAGTAATTCTAGATTTTTCATTTGTAAGAAGAGTCTCAGACTTTACAAACCTTTTTTTCTAAAGGAATTCTCTCAAGCAATGTTTTATCAACAGGTTTTGGTACAACATCTTTTATCCCTTCATCAAAAACTATCATTTTTGAAAGATTATATAATTTTGAAGCTGCACTTTTCATAAGTTTTAATTTCTCTATAACCAAGACCTACCTTGACATTATAAAATTTTAAGGTTTGCTCAGTTTGACCTCATTTGAAATTCAGATCTTCTAATTCTTTGACCTTTTTACACAATTCAATCCTTTCTTTGTTTAAAAAATTCAATTTAATTGTTAATACCTCTTTTTTCAGATTTTTCATTATCTATGTTTTTGTTCAGAATATTGACTTTTTCATTCAGGACAGATTTTCCTCAGAAATTTCGTCCAAGTTGCTCTACTACATTTATACAGTTTAATTTGTAAATCTGACTATCTTCTCTAAATTTGTTGACCAAAAGTCTTTCACCTTAATTCTTTTACTCAGATCCACAAATTTAGAGTTAATTTGTAAAATTTGATCTTGTAAATTTAGTTCAGAAGAAGATGGTACCTCATAATCATGATCATGAGAAGAGTCAGGGTGCCCTTGGCAAATATATCACTTTGCTGCATAGTGAGCTATCTCCTCATCATATTCATCATCAGGCCAAATGAGCCAATCCTCTTCATACTTAATGAACATAGCAGGATTGGTTTCTTTCTTCTTTGAAAGAGCTGCTTTCTTCTCATAGTAAGCAGTGTTCTTAACATTTGGCATTTTGCATTGTCTAGCAAAATAACTAGGTTTTCCACAGTTGAAACATCTTGCTGGTTCACTTTCATCTTTCTTGTCTGATGTGAATTCAAAAGGAAATGCATATGAAGAGTCTATCACATTGCTGCTTAACTCAATGGGATTCGATTTGGACAAAAGAAATACATGGGGTGACGAATCTGACTTGGAGAACAAGCAATGAGCATGGTGAAAAAGCCTAAGGCTAGATTCCTTGGAGAACAAGCAAGAAAACCCTAGATCTAAATCTAGGTTAGAATTTGATTTCCAATCAATTTCTACTCTATCTATTTATAACTTTAATTTAGTTTTTGCCCCAAGGTTTTGGAATTCACTTGAATTCGTTTTACTTGGTTTGGCTTTAGGATGTTTTATTAAGTTTATTTTTTTCCTAGTTTAAATTGTTTCCTTATTTACTAGGTTTCCTTATTTTCTATTTCCTTATTATCCATTATAAATAGGATCAATCATCTAATATCAATATTCATTCAATGAAAATTTCGTTTAATTAGATATTTCTTGTGCATCAAGCATAAGTTTTATTCTTCTTTTCTTTACTTCAATTACTGGATTGTTTTGAAGTTTAGAGTTGTCAAACACCTTAGTTTCTGGATTGATCTATGTGTTTGGGATTCAAAGTACATGTTTCTGGATTGATCGTGTAGGGTTGAAATATCGGTGCGTTTTGAAGCTTAAGGTGCAAGAAAATATCAAGATCTGAGAGAAATGTTCATTTATGGTGCCTAGTATTTCTTTCCTTGGATACATAGTTTCTGACCATGGAGTTAAAGTTGATCCAGAAAAAGTCCATGCAATTTCCTCTTGGTTAACTCCTAATAACATACATGAGGTACGGAGTTTTCATGTATTGGCTTCGTTTTATCAAAGATTTATAAAAAATTTCTCTTCTATTATGGCGCCTATCACGGAATTGCTGAAATCCGAAACCACATGTGACTTTGAATGGTCTAATTCGGCTCAAAGGGCGTTTGAGGAGATTAAGGAAAAGCTTTGCAACGCACCTGTTCTAGTTTTGCCCGATTTCAATAAGTTGTTTGAGGTAGAATGTGATGCAAGTGGAGTTGGTATTGGTGCTGTTTTGCTACAAGAAAAGAAACCCGTTTCATTTTTTTGTGAGAAGCTAAGTGGTGCGAAATTGAATTATTCTAACTATGATCGTGAGTTTTATGCCAGTGTAAGATCATTAGATCATTGGTCTCATTATTTGTGTCCTAAAACCGTTTGTACTACATTCTGATCATGAAGCATTGAAGTTTATACATGGGCAACAAAAGTTGAATTATCGTCATGCTAAATGGGTGGAATTCCTTCAATCCTTCACTTTTTCTTGAAAATACAAGGTAGGAAAATCAAACGTGGTGGCAGATGCTCTTTCAAGGAGGGCATATTTGTTGGCTATGGTGGATAGTAGAGTTCTTGGATTTGAACATATTCAAGGTTTGTATGAATCTGATAAAGATTTTGCAGAAGAATTCAAGTCTCCTACTCGTAATTTCACAATACAAGATGGGTTTCTATTCAAGGGAAATAAGCTTTGTATCCCTAAATATGGTGTTCGAGAATTACTTGTTCGTGAAGTGCATAGTGGTGCAATTGCAGGTCACTTTGGCATTCACAAAACTATGGATATACTAACTGAAAATTTCTTTTGGCCTAAAATGTTACAAGATGTCCAATCGGTGGTTTCTAGATGTGCCACATGTCAAAAGCAAAAAGTACTTTTTCTAAATGTAGACTCCTTTGTCAGTTGCTAGTTCCCCATGGGATAGTGTGAGTATGGACTTCATTATTGGGCTAGCAAGAACACAAAGGGGAAAACACTCTATCATGGTTGTGGTTGACCGTTTTTCAAAGATGGCCCATTTCATTTCGATGAATAAGACGGATGATGCACAACATGTTGCAGATCTCTATTTTCGAGAAATCGTTCGTTTGCATGGTGTTCCAAAGAGTATTGTGTCTGATCGAGATTCCAAATTCTTGAGTCAATTTTGGAAGTGTATGTGGCGTTTGTTGGGGACGAAGTTAATGTTCAGCACGTCTCATCATCCACAAACGGATGGTCAATCAGAAGTCACTAGTAGGACATTGGGTACGTTGCTTCATGGATTGGTAAGTAAAACTCAAAAGGATTGGGATATTAAGTTGTGTCATGCCAAGTTTGCATACAATCGGTCTCATTCATCCACTACTTCTCGTTCTCCATTTGAGGTGGTCTATGGTGTCAATCCTTTCCTTCCAATTGATTTGCTTCCTTTACACAAAGATGACATCCATGTTGATGCACAAAAACGTTTGGATGTGTTTAAAAAGACTTGCGAGCAAGTGAAAGAAAAGATTGAGAAAATGAATGCGGTTTATAAGGCACGGGCAAACAAGAATCGTAGACAACCTGTTTTTAAGCCTGGAGATCTTGTTTGGGTTCATTTGAGGAAAGAGAGATTTCCAAGTAAAAGAAAAAATAAGCTTATGCCAAGGGCCGATGGTCCTTTTGAGGTACTTGAAACATATGGAGATAATGCTTATAAGATAGACTTGCTGAGTGATTTTGGAAATGTTAGTGCTACTTTCAATGTAGGTGATCTCTCTCCTTATTAGGATGATGTGAATTTGAGGGAAAATTCTTCTAAAAAGGGGGACAATGATGTGAATTCAAAAGGAAATGCATATGAAGAGCCTATCACATTGTTGCTTAACTCAATGGGATTCGATTTGGACAAAAGAAATACATGGGTGACGAATCTGACTTGGAGAAGAAGCAATGAGCATGGTGAAAAAGCCTAAGGCTAGGTTCCTTGGAGAACAAGCAAGAAAACTCTAGATCTATATCTAGGTTAGAATTTGATTCCTAATCAATTTCTACTCTATCTATTTATAACTTTAATTTAGTTTTTGCCCCAAGGTTTTGGAATTCACTTGAATTCGTTTTACTTGGTTTGGCTTTAGGATGTTTTATTAAGTTTATTTTTTTCCTAGTTTAAATTGTTTCCTTATTTACTAGGTTTCCTTATTTTCTATTTCCTTATTATCCATTATAAATAGGATCAATCATGTAATATCAATATTTATTCAATGAAAATTTCGTTTTATTAGATATTTCTTGTGCATCAAGCATAAGTTTTTTCTTCTTTTCTTTACTTCAATTACTAGATTGTTTTGAAGTTTAGAGTTGTCAAACACCTTAGTTTCTGGATTGATCTAAGTGTTTGGGATTCAAGGTACACGTTTCTGGATTGATCGTGTAGGGTTGAAATATCGGTTCATTTTGAAGCTTAAGGTGCAAGAAAATATCAAGATTTGATCTTTATCTCAAAGTTCTTCAATTCTTTTCAAGTTTTCACTTAAAAGGGGCTGAAATCCACATCATTGTCTTCCTTCTGAACTTTAATCTCTGAATATTAGTAGTAGATTTTGCATTTCCTCTTTTTTGATACTTATTATTGTATTTCTGATTAAATTGTTTAGTCAGAAATGCAATACCCCCTGCCATCTTCTTCATTCCTTCATCAGATTCATTTCCTGATAAATTTTCCATTACTGGAAGTTCTCATACCTTAGTAGAAATAGGAGTAGCTCTTTGATTGTTGATTGTGTTAGTAAGAAGAGCTAAGGAGTCACTTGTCTTTTTCTTTTCACTCACTCTAGACTTGATCGTGTCTTCCTGTTGATACAAGATACCATATATCTCATGAATGGACTTTGTAGACAAATTTCTAGTAACCATTGTGTCTGTGAAGCACTCCCATTCAAATCCTAAAATTTTCAAGAATTTATTGTTAATATCAGAATTTAGTTTCTGAACTCCAATTCTTCTCAGATCATTGAGTATGTTGTTGAATCTACTTTAAGTATCAGTCAGAGATACACTTTCCTTTGCTTTGAATCCTTCATATGTGCCAATGAATATGTTTATCTTTTGTTCCCTTGATTTGGCACTCCCTTGCATTTAGGCTTCAACTTCATCCTATGTTGCTTTAGATGATCCAAGACTATCAACCCTATTGAATATCTCATTTGGTATGCCATAGTTAGGAGGGTTAAAGCACGACGATCAATCTTCAATTGGGGTTTTTCTGCACTATTGTACATGTTTGATTGCTTCTTAATCCGAGTAGCAGGAATTTCTGGAGTTGTATCAGTAGCAAGGACAACAGGGATTTCCACATAAACCTCCAATGGCTAGGGTCCTCTTATGGTAGGCTTTGGAATTTTTATCGATTGTTTTTTATTCTTACTCTTTACCTCAGGTTTTCAAGAACCTTCTAGTTTGCCTGGGTTGGTATTGGGTTTTTGTTTCTTCTTACTCTTTAGCAATTCTTGGAGTCAGAAGGAAAACAATTTGGACTAGAGAAGAGCTTTTTCAGTTTTAACAAAAGAGAAAGACATTCAGAATTATGAGAAAGTAAAGATTTCATTAAAATTTCATTTCTGGATTTACATGAGTTCTTATACATATCTATTCTAGCATCAGTTGTTCTGTTGAACTTCTTATCTAGTATAGATTTATTTTCTCTTAAATTGGATGTCTTCTCTTGAATTTGCTTCTGTGTAGTCCACTCCCTTTGACCCTTAGGAGCTTTTACTGAAACAAAAGAAGTTAGACTATGTTTTACAACCCATTTTCCTTTCTGTTCCTTGGTGAATGTAATTGGTTTTTGAAACTTAGATGTAGAGGGAGAAGAATTTTGAGTTTGAGATTTAATTCTTTTCTTGTTTGCTACCTCTTTTTCTAATTCAAGACAGGATTTTGCTTTTAAGCACATACCCGAAAAGTCAGGATGAATAGGAACTTTAGACTTATGTTCTTTCAACGGAACAAAGATCATTGGTATTCCATTTGAATGTTTATTTTCTTTTGGGACGGAAGTATTTACTTGCTGTTATGTCAAATTTTGTATTCATACCTAATTCATTTGTGAAAAGATATTCACCATGTTCAGGATATGGACAGATTGTTGGAACATAACCATAAGAGAATCTTTTCTCAAACGAATTCAGAAGTTGATCTGAATATTGAAAGAATTCGTCATCATTTAGATATTTTATTTCCCAGGGATAAGTATCAAATTCATCATCCTTGACTTGGCAGTTATAAAAATCGATGAGGATACAGGGAATTATCTCTGGATCACTTGAAATGGGAGCAGAGCAGAAAAAGTTTTTGGTTTCTAGTTCTACATCTTCTTTTGTAAAACAATCATCCAGAGCTTTAAGTAATTCGTTTTCAAAATTAGATCTTTTTTTTCTGCATACATAGGGATGAACACATCTGCTTCGGGATTTAAAGTTATGTTTGTAAAAGACCCAAAATTAAAAAGTTCATCTTTCTTCTATACCAGCTTCAAATCAAGCTGGTTTCTTTTGTGGCCTTTCGATCAGAAGAATAATTTATGTTTTTGTATTTTAGTTTTCAAACTCGATATCCATTTTCATATTTTGATCTTTTAAAGACAGATTATTCATACAGAACAGGAAAAGCAGGTTTTTGTTTCTTTTCTATGTGGAATACAGAATCCAAAGTAGATCTCTTTTTGCATGTATAAGGATGAATTTTAAGTACATAAAGATTGCTTCAAAAGAGACTAGGTTCTGAAGAAGAGTTCTGAGAAAGTAAGCTTAGAAGAAACGCCTAAGGCATAACTTCTGAAGTGGCAACTTCAAAAGTTCTGAAGGTTTCTGAAGAAGTTTTGAAGTGGTTCTGAAGACAACTTCTGAAGTTCTGATGAAAAGCTTACACGTGTATAGATATGATTGGTCTGTGATGTATCTACATGTTAGTATAGTATCTTTCTTTGTATATAAATAGAAAGTCAGCTAGTTAGTTCAGAAGTTGATCATACTTGTACATTCACGATATACAGTTTGTAACTTTGTTAATATCAATACTACATCCGACTTCGTTGCTCCAAATCTTATATCTTTTATATCTTTCATATATATATCTTGATCTACGGGAATTTACAATTGGTATTAGAGCCGTTCATCTGTTCGCCATTAGATCGATCATTTTTTTGATCAGATTCTGCCAGATCTGACAAGATTCTTGGAATTTTTTTTCTATCAATCTAGTCTAGTTTGATCAAATCTACTTTCTTTCACTCAAACACAAGTGAATTTTAGGATCACAATCAAGATGTCTAAAGAATATCTTTATGTTGGGTCTGAAACAAAACCACCAACTCTGTTCCTTGGAGAGTATCACCAATGAAGAATTCGCATGATTCAGTTTCTGGACAACATAGATGAGGCTTTAATGCAATCTATTCTTTATGGGCCTCTGGAAGTCTATGTGGAAATCGATGTTTTTCCTCAAACTGAAAATACTCTTGAGATCCCTGCCACCTGAATCAAGAAAACCCTAAACATGTATAGCACTGTTGAGAAAGCTCATATGAAGATTGATAAAAGGGCTCTTACCTTGCATACAATGGCCATCCGAAATGAAGTTTTCAATAGGGTTGATAGTCTAACTTCAACCAAAGCTATGTGGGATGAAGTAGAAGCCCATATGTAGGGGAGTTCTAAATCTCATGCTCAAACGCTCAATATATGCATTGGAGTTTGTGAAGGGTTTAAGGCAAAGGAGGGTGAATCTCTAACTGAATCTTATAACAGATTTAACAACATTCTAAATGACCTAAGGAGAAATGGTGTTCAGAAGTTAAATTCTGAAATTAATAACAAGTTTTTGAAAAACTTGGGTGCTGAATGGGATTGCTTCACTCATAATATGGTTACCAGAAATTTGTCCAAGAAAAATATTCATGACATATATGGAATTTTGTCTCAACAAGAAGACAAGATAAGGGCAAGATAGAATGACAAGAAGAAGATAACTGACACTCTAGCCTTGTTAACTTAGAATATGAACCAACCTAGATCAGTTTCTTCTGGCTCTTCTGTTTCTTCTTCTGTGACCAAACTTTCTGAAATACCTGAAGTTCAGTTGTATGATGGAGATGAGTCAGATGAGGAAATGAAAAGATAGCAGATGGAATAGCTTTCATGACCAAACAATACTAATAAAAAATATCAACATAAATATAAAGGAGTAACTAGAGTTGATAATGGAGCTGATAAATCTATAAAAAAGGAAGTGGTAAAGAACGAAGATACTAAACCAGCAATATGCTTCAAGTGTGGAAAACCTGAACAAATTTGCTAGACAGTGTAAACTGCCCAAGGTTAAGAATTCAGGATATTATGAAAAAAAGCATATGTTAGCAAAAAAGAAGGAAGAGAACCCATCACTGTTCTCTAAGTATGAAGATGATTGGCAATGCTGGAGTGATGATGAGTATGATGAAGAAGTAGCTCATTATGCAGCCAACTGCTATATGTGTTAGATGGATTCAGAAGCTACTCATGATCATGTCACAGAGGTAAAAAACTCTTTTGAATCTACTTCCGAATCATCTTCTGAACCACATTCTGAAAATAATATGCAAGAAAACCTTTTAAAAATGACTTCTGAATTTGTAACCTTGAGAAACAGAATAAAAGGTGAAAGAATCTTGGTTAACAAATTCAGAGAAGAAAATCAAATTTATAAACTGAACTGTATAAATGATGAAGAACAACTTGACAAACTTTCTGAGGAGAAATCTGTTTTAAAAGACAAGTTGGACACTCTGCAAAAAGATATTAATAATGAAAAATTTGATAAACAGGTTTTAAATGTCAAAATGGAATATATGAACAAAGAAAGAATTGAATTGTATAAGAGGATTAAAGACTTAGAAGATTTAAATTTCAAAATAGGACAGACTAAATAAACCTTAAATAATTTGACAAGTCAGGCTCAAAAATCAAAATTTACAACATAAAAGCAGGAATAGGTTTTACTGAAAGTAACATATTGAATAAGGCACCTTCTAATCTTTACAAATTATCCAAAATGAAAATCTTTGATGAAGGTGTTAAAAGTATTTCTTCAAAACAACTAAATCCTACTTTTCCTGAAAGGATACCTTTTGTTAAGTCTGAAATCTTGTTTACAAATGATAAATCTTTGAATGCTGAAAGCTTTAAAGTAAACATCAAATCAGATGATTCAAAGATATCAGTTAAACCAACTTCTGAAGTAACTTCTGAACCTGCTTCTGAATTAACTTCAGATAGTAATTTTGAAAAGATAACTCAGAACTCTTCAGATGCATTTTCTGAAAAAGAATCTGAAACACATTCAGAAGTTTTAAACTCTGATTCTTCAGATATATATCACGATGTTATCTTTAAAGATACTTCTGATGAAAATTTTGAGGATCAGTATGAAGAATTTTCTGATGATGAATCTATAGAAGATAATCTTCATAAATCATATATCTGTTTTGATAAATCTGATGATGAATTTGATGAAGATAATATTCAAGATATTCATAATTCAAAAAAAAAATCTTCAATCTAATGAAAAACTTTCAAAATTAAATAATTTTGTTGAAAGCATGACTGAAGACAAATTTTCAAATCTAATGAATGCTTCAGATTCTGAAAATGATGAAAATTTTGAACCTGTAGTTGCTGTCATAAATAAGGATGGATATATTGTTTATAAAAGCAAAACTTCTATGGTTGAAGATGATAGGTTAAAATCTGAAGAACCACAGTTCCCTTCAGAAATGTTCAATTCTGTATTCTTGAAACAAGAATATCTGAATTGTTCAAATTCTTAATCATATTTACATTCTTCAGATTGAAGCACCGTTTTACCTCAAACTAATTCAGAAGTTAAGATCATCCTTACAACAGGAACATCCAAATTGTCATCATCATCTTTTGATTCAAGAATTAAGCATTTTGAAAAAGGTCAATCTTCGAATACTAAATCTGAAAATAAATTCAAGAAATCAATTGTTCAGAAATCCAACAAGAATATTTCGACACCTTATAATTCTAATCCTCATTTTTTTATCATTTTCAGAGAAGTCCACTAGTTTGGAAGAAGAAAGATCAAAGACTATCAAAGAACGACAAATTAGATAGTTTTGTTTCTTTTAAATCAAATGATGTAACCAACAGTTTTACAATGAATAAAAAGAAGAAATCTGTTACAAATTCTTATAATGTTGATTAATGTTTGTGTAATAAATTGTTAAAACTACATAAGAATCATATTCATTGTATTAATCGTCGACATCATAACTTCCAAATCAATACGGAATACAAAAAGCAATCTCCAAAGAGACAAGTCAAGTATGCTTCACATGTTTCAAAATTTATCAGTTCTAACTCACAAAATAAAATAAAATCTGTGAAGAAAAAGGTTGTTAAGCAAAGTTCTGTATCAAATTCTGAAAAACATAAATCTGCATTAAACTCAAAATTCAAAATTCCCTCTTTCATTACTAATCTGGAAGGACCAATTCACCAATGAGTACCTAATCCAAGTAACTGTTTTTGTAGATCCATCATGTGTGGGTATTAGATTTTGAATGTTCAAGACACATGACACTATATAAGGATCTTCTGACTGAATATACTGAAAGAAATGGAGGAACAGTCAGCTTTGCAAGCAATGTTAAAGGATATGGAAATTTTGTTAAAGGAGATGTAACAGTGATGAAGGTTTTCTATGTTGAAGGATTAAGACATAACTTGTTTCGTATAAGCCAGTTTTGTGACAAAAGATGCACTGTTCACATTGATATTAAATTCTACCACATTCTAAATTCTGAAAAAAAAGGAGACTTTAACAGCATACAGAGACGGTGACATTTACACAGCTACGTTACAGAAGATGGTCAACTGAAAGGTGTTTGTTATATTTCTAAACCTATTTTAGAAGAAAGTTGGCAATGGCATAGGAGAATGTCATATCTGAACTTCAAATCCATTGATGAATTGGGAAAGCAACATTCAGTTATTGGATTACTTAGGAGAAAATTTTAGAAGAACACTTTATGTTCTGCATGTGAACAAGGCAAAATAAAAAGAAGTTTCATCCATTAAAAATGCTCTCTTCATGTAAAGCTCCTTTAGAAATGTTGCACATGGATTTGTGTGGACCAATGAAAACTCAGAGTTGAGGAGGAAAGAAATATATCTTAGTCATAGTGGATGAATACTCAAGATATACATGGTTTGAGTTTTTAAGACAAAAATTTCATATTTTAGAAGTTTTAATACCATTTCTGAAGAGAATAGTAGTTCTGCTTCAACTACATGTTCAAAAGATTAGAAGTGATAATGGCACTGAATTAAAAAAAAAAAGCAAAAGTTGAGAAATATTTAGAATCCGTAGGTATTTCACACAACTTTTCCGCTGCAAGAACTCCACAACAGAATGGGGAAGTTGAGAGAAAGAATAGAACTTTGGCAGAAGCTTTAAGAACAATGCTTGCCTATTCAGAACTACCATTATCTCTTTGGGCAGAAGCTATTTCTGAATAAGAAACATCTTAAAACTTCTTATGAATTAATTCGAAATAGAAAACCAACTATTGCTTGTTTTCGTGTATTTGAATGCAGGTGCTTTCTGCTGAATGACAGAGATAATCTGGGAAATTTTGATCCAAAAGGCTTATCTAGCATCTTTGTTGGTTACTCTCAAACATCAAAAGCCCGTAGAATTGTTACGATGAAAACCAGAACTATTATTGAAAGAAAAAATGTCAGATTCAATGAACCAACAATGACTTCAGAACAAGACAGTTCAGAACTCGGGCCTATTCAGAACTCTGAAAATTTTGAATCAAAGAAGGATTCAAATGCTACATCTATCTCTAACTCAAATGACATTTTAATCAAAGACAAATTAGATTTATTATGTCATGATATATTTGATGTGTCTGTTGATGTCTCTACAGATTTTGAGAATCCATCATTAGTTAGAGATATTCTAGAATTTATTCCAGATGAATCAATCGCATCAAATATTACTGGACCACCTGTCTCAACCTAAACTTCAGAAATTCATGATTTTGAACCTATTCAAGAAACTTCTGAACCTTTACCTTCAGAAGTTATTCCACAAGTTGAGGGGGATCCTTTAGATCTGAACTTAGAAGTTAATTCAGAAATAGAGCCACAAGCTATCATTGATGACTTTGACTCACAAAACAATGTCTCTTTTGTTCAACCTCTTCCAAATGTGAACAAATAGACATCAAATCACCCTATTCATCAAATAATAAGTGATGCCTCAAAAGGAGTATAAACAAGATCTGTAACAGCAAATGACTGCTTATATGTTAATTTCTTATGCTGCATGGAGCCAAAGAAGCTAAGTGAAGCACTTGAAGCTCCAGACTGGATTTTAGCAATGCAAGATGAGAAAAATCAACATGAAAGGAACAATATGTGGAGGCTCACTCCAAGACCCAAGGGCAAATCCATAATTGGAACTAAATGGGTATTCATAAATAAGAAAGATGAGAATGGAATTGTTGTGAGGAATAAAGCAAGACTTGTTGCCAAAGGATATTGTCAACAAGAAGGCATAGACTATGATGAAAATTTAACTCTTGTGGCTAGATTAGAAGCAATAAGAATTTTCTAGCATATGCAGTTCATAAGAATATGAAAGTCTTTCAAATGGATGTCAAGTGTGCATTTCTGAATGGAATCCTTCATGAAGAAGTGTATGTGGATCAATCAGAAGGCTTTGTAAGCAAAGAGTTTCCGGATCATGTCTACATTCTTGATAAGGCTTTATATGGATTAAAACAAGGAGCATGGTATGATATTCTCACAACATTCCTTCTAAATTCTAAATTCAAAAGTGTTACAATTGATACTACATTATTTCTGAAGAAGAAAGGTGATGATTTGATCTTGATACAAATTGATGTGGATGACATAATTTTTGCCTCTACTAATCCAAAAAATTCTGTAAAAACTTTGAGATTATCATGCATTCTGAGTTTGAAATGAGTATGATGGGAGAGTTGACTTTCTTTCTTGGTTTACAAGTAAAACAACTCACCACTGATATATTCATTAATTAATCTAAGTATGTTAATGACTTACTCAAAAAGTATGATATGTCTGGTTGTTCAAGTATTAAGACTCCAATGGCCACTGGTACAAAACTTGAACCAGATTTAAGTGGTAAATCTGTGGATCAAAGGAAGTACAGAGGCATAATTGGCTCTTTACTTTGTTTGATTGCAAGTAGACCTGATATTATGTTTGCCACATGCATTTGTGCAAGATATCAGGCTAATCCTAAAGAGTCTCATCTTCTTGCTGCTAAAAGGATTCTTAGATACCTTAAAGGATCTCCTTCATTGGGCCTTTGGTACCTTAAGAATTCTGGATTTGAATTAACAACTTACACATATTCAGATCGTGGTGGATGTAAATTAGATAGGGAAAGCAGTTCTGGATCATTTCAATTCTTGGGAGATAGACTTGTAAGCTGGTCTTCTAAAAAGCAAAACTGTGTGTCAACTTCAACTACAGAAGCTGAATATGTAGCAGCTGCAATTTGTTGCTCATGAGTGATTTGGATGTAAATTCAACTCAAAGACTATGGATACACATTCAAGAAGATACCACTTTATTGTGATTCTAAGAGTGCCATAGCTATTACAGCTAATCATGGTCAACACTCCAAGACCAAACACATTAATGTAAGGTATCATTTTTTTTAAGATCATGTAGAAAAAGATAATACATAAATATTCTTTCTTCAGACAAATTATTAGTTGGCTGATTTATTCACCAAAGTCGTTGATGGGAAAAGATTTAACTTTTTGGTGAGTAAAACGGGAATGATGAATCTATCTAGATAAGTCATTTACTTAGAAAAAGAGTTAAGTGTTAACTTCTGAAATGTTTAGTTCAGAAGTCTGAAAATTCAAATTCAAAAGTTCTGAATTTTGTTTCTTTGAAGTCTGAATCTTACATTTCAGAACTTAATGTTAAATATAATCATATATAATTCAGTATTAAATTCTTAATTCTGAAGTGCTATTTTCTTTTATTCTTATCTTTGAAGTATTTGTAATTGGCCATTTATAGGTTTCTTTTCATTTCTATATAGCAATTTTCAAGGGGGGGTTTTTCATTTATTTTTTCTATCCTATGCATGCTTCAAGGGGGAGTATCTTGGATTTCAATTTTGATAAAATTCATCAATATTGCTAATCTTTCACTTCGTTGTTATTTCTAATGAAGATCTGAAACAGGTGATGATCCTATTTGAGCTTATTCACTTAGAAGTATGGACAAACTTCTATTGTGACACTTATTTTTAATTGTTCAAACTACTTCTGAATATTAAAACTCAATTTCTGAATTCAGAAGTATGTATTTTAAACGTTTTTCAAAGTTCAGAAGTGTTGGAACCCAGATCCCTTTAAACTCAGATAATCAATAGATTTAATAAACAATATATGAGCGGAAGCAATATAAATTAATGATTATAAGTAGAATAGTAATTAAATCAGTAAGAACAATATGAAGATCGAATGAGAATTTGTATTGAAAAATCTGTAGTACAGTTGCAAATACGTTGAATGAAAAACCCTTTCTCACTCTCAGATCTTCGACTCTTTTACTGTGATAACTAACTCTATATATATTAGTACAAAAGGAAAATTCAATGAGCTAGCCTATCACTGAGTGACGCGTCACTTGAAAGACCAACAAAACTTGTTACACACGGAAAGTAGTTGAAATCCAGAGCGCGTGTGGAAAGGTAGTTGAAATCCAGAGGGTCTTCAAACCTCTGGGCGCTTCTGGGATACGAGTGATCAGAAGATGAACTTTTGGTTTGTCTTCTGAGGTTAGGGACTTAGACAGTTCTAATTCATACTTTCATACAAAATAAGTTCTAACAATCTTCCCCTAAATTCTAACAATCTTCCCGTAAGTTCATTTCTTCATAATTGAACAAATACAATAAAAGAAAAATTACAAGATAAAGATTAGAATGGAGCGTTAGGATGGAATATCATAATCTTGTGAAATTGATCTTTAATTTGTTGTAGCTTTACGATTATGTTGAGTTGTTTATCCATCCTTTCTGCTATAATTCTGATTTGAGCCTCTTTACTTGTATCATTCTTCTGGAGAAATGCATATCCATTGACTATGTCAACAATTCCAGTAGAATATTTGTGGGCTTCTTGTATTCTGAAGAAGCTCTTTCTTTTTTGTCGTTTGAAAACTATCTCATCTTCTGGTTCTGTGAAAATTTGCCCAACGGGGAGATGATCAATTCCTTCTCTTTCTTCATTTGGCGCAAAGATGCTCAAGATATTCACTTTATGGTCAAGCCCGGTTTGAAAGTCTACCAGCTTCTTGTATTTCACAAATGCTTCCATACAATTTATGATTCTGAAGAAGGAAACTTTGTTTTGGCTATCTATTCGTTGTTTCATCTTATTCTTCATAAATCTTCCTAGTGGCACTAGATCAGAAGGATTGATGGACAGAAGATCATTGTCACATAGGTAATGCTTTTCATTGTCTGCTCTTTCCACTTCATATATCGTATACATTACTTCTGTGTTTTCAAACTTTACGTGCTTAACCCCCGTTATTTTCTTGATTGGAGAGGTTGTGTTGGCATCTTTCCTCATTTGCCTATGATTCATGAATCTTGTCTTGACATCATCATTCACATTGTAATCATTGGCAAAATTTGGAAGCATCAGACAGACCTTGTGATCAGTTGATGCGTACAAATACTTGTATTCAATTTCTATTGAAGTAGGTATTTTATACGCATCAACTTTTCTAAGTTCCTCTTGTAATTGTGCCTTCCTTCTGTCCGATATTTGTTTCTTCACTCTCTCTGCTTCCGCTCTAAGTTTTGATTGTTCAAAGATAGGAGGCTTTGAGGTAGAAATATGTGGGCTTGAACTCTGACCTTTGGGATAATCTCTGGTTCTTGCACTAGTAGATATGGGTTCTGTTTGAGCTTGAGGTTTTCGATGTTGTGATTGGCTAGACTTCTGAGTTTGAGCTTCTGGTTTTCTTTTATTTCCTAGAAGTTCAAGTATGACTTTGCCATGTCTGGATCTTTGGGAAGCGGACCAGAGTTAACAGCCAGAGGTGTTGGTGAGAAGGGTGTTTGTCTACTTGAAGTTGGTGGATCAGAAGGTGTAGAGGCAGAAGCTTGACCTTTGTTCTGAGCTTGAGCGCTTTGGAAATTTTCTATCTTAGTCTTCTTCGCCGAACTCTCCCCCTTCTGAGAATCAGGACCTTGATCTTCAGACTTCTTTCACTTAAGATCCGCTCTTCTACAGGCTTTGGCTTCTTTTGCCTTTTTCTTTGCCTCAAAATCTGTAGAGATAGAACTAACTATGGCAGTTAGTTTAGAGACAGAAGTATCTAAGGTAGATACCTTCTGGGCTAAGTCATTTGAGCTCGATTTATTCTTGGATACGAACTTAGCATTAATGGCATAGAATTTGTCCGTTATAGCCTTCTGAAAAGATGCTAAGTCCGATTGGCGAATGAGGGCAAATGGATTTGAGGTGGAGGCTTCTGGGGTGCCATGGCATTGATCATCTTCTAATTTATGCAACTAACGACCCATATTCTGAAACAGAGATAGTGACTTCTTGTTGAGGAATATCATCTGGAATGTGGAAGATGGCTTCTGCATTAGCCTTGATCCCAACATCCAATTTGTTGAAGTGGTTTGTTGCAGAATTTTTCTGTGATTCTGCATTGTCGGTTATAAGCTTTTTGATGTCATCCAGAGCTTGAGAATGTTCGTTTTGAGTGCTCTGGACTTTACAGATAAGGAAATTTTGAGCAGTGATCTCTGATCGAATATTTGACTCAGTTGTTTGAAAGGTTTGTTCTAGATCCTCCTGAGATCTTTGAATTTGGCCAACAAATGCATTGAACGCTCTCTTCGAGGGCTATTATTAATAGAAACCTCTTCGGATGTTCTAACGTCATTGAATTTTTTTCCAACATCAGAGGGTGGAGAGTCAATTAACGTGTGCTTACCTTGGAAAAGTCCGAAGACTCCACTAAGTGGTGCATCTTCTGGCCTAACCCCTCTGATTGGATTTCGTAGGTTTCTACTCTAGAAGAGGGTATGGACGTACCCTCTGAATTTCCTAGATTTTCGTTGGTCACAGAGACATCAACGTGTGTAGGAGGTGGCGAGTTCTAGGGCGATGGAACTCTTATATTTGCATCATCATCCTTTTGAGAGGATGATGAAGATGTGGTTTCCCTAGCGGTGCTTGATTCAGGGGACTTTGGATATCCTCTGATCGGTTAGGTTCATGGTGGTTTGGACTAGGCTGTCCTGTTTCAATGAGTGTAGATGTGTTAGCATCTACCTCAGTATTTGTGGGTACCCTAGTTGGACTCGGCGAGGATCTCAAAAATGTGTCTCTATGGACATATTCTTGGCTATCTTTTAATAATCTCTCGGCATGGTTAGAGTCGCTTAGATATTCACTCTGATTATTTTCATCCTCCGGCTCACTTGACCCCTCACTTTCTACCCTAGGCTCTAGATGCTCTGGGGTAGGTATTCTCTGTTCTAAGAATACCAGAAAGCTCCTATAAGAAATAAGAATAGGAGCGGTTGGAGTTATAATGTCAAACATGTACCTGGATAGTTCTCTCTGAGTGGTGTAGCCGTTAATGTCGATGGTAGGTTTGTGAGAGCTCATCATGGATATCTTGACAAAAGGTTGAATGAATGATGCCTTTAATGCAGAGATTGCTGGATAGGTGAACAGAGCTAGGAATATGGGGAACATGAGTGTTGGCAGAGCTTTAGCATTTGTCTGGGTCAATACTTTTAGATGCACGGTTGTCTTTATCTCTTGAAAAATCAAACTTTCATAGTCCAGAGATCGATTGAAGTACATACCATACATGATTCTAAGGATGTTTTTGCTTGCTTGGTCCATAGAACCGATTTTGCAAGTGAGGCTCTTGTTAGGATGGAAACAAGAACATTCCACATCAGGTAGCTTTTTCCACTTGAACTCAGATAACTTGGTGAGAACTTCATTGTAGCCCAAATGGTTGATGAACGCTAGCAGTGCTTCAATTAAGGGACAAACTTCGAGATCAGGGTTGGTTATCTGTTGTCCTTCGGCTTCAATGATGGATTGGGTAGGTGGAAGAATCTGGTTATCTTCTTCTTGGTGATAGGTATCTCCACAGCATGCTCAGAGTCAGTTGGGTGTCCAAAACTTCTAGATAAAGTTTCATCATTCTTGATATACAGTGTCTGCCATACTTCTTGAACATAGATTTCAGGGACATTAGGGTTGGTCAGGGTTAGGGCACGGTTCAGGGAATGATGTTGCAGAAACTCGACCATTACTCGATAATCTTTGATATATGTGTTTGGATCAAGTAGAACCTGCATGTTGTTTGGTTTCAGGGGTAGCTTCACGATTGGGGCACTTTCAGCTATGGAATCGATCACTCAGTCTTCATCGTTTTGAATGTTCATGTTTGGTGCCTGGTTCGCCATTTTGGGATTTGGGGATTTTGAAATCGGAAGTTGCAGGTTTGCAATTGCACAGTAAAATCGAGAGGTTGAAGACGGTGAAAAATAAATTTGGGGTTTTCTTCTAGTTTATATAGTAGGATTTAAAAATGAACTCGAGTGTTTTTTAATATCAAGGGTTTATTTGGATTTGGCTTGGGGATTGAGAACGGTTTTTAGGAGCTGACGTGGCAAATGAGGCGTGCACAATGCAAACGGTCGATTAATGACACGTGGAGGAACTTTCTAGAGTGTATCAAAGGATTATTGACGCGTGTAAAAGTAGATGAGTCACTCAAGGGTTTCTCGTTGGTTTTCGATGAGAAACAGTTCCGTTTTTTTAATATTCCCTCCAAAATTAATAATAAAAAAATTATCAATTAATCAAAAAATGTGGATTTAAAGATTTTTTTAAATTAATTTAATTAATTTAAAACAAATTATAATTAGTCAGTTGGTTAAATAAAACATATTTGAACCAAAAGAAGGTTTTGTGTCCTATGAACAGTATTTCTGAAGAAATTTTATTGAATAAGAGAATTCTGAATAACCTTGACGGCAAGATTTAGTTCAGAAGTAATTTATTAAAAAGAATTTCAAAGGAAAAACATATTCAAAGAAAACCTAACATGAGTTAGTCTTGAAAATTTGATAAATTCACCCTATTGAATGAAGCATCATTCTGTACTCCCCCTTGAATCTTGCATTTGTTTCTCCCCCTTGTTTTATGCATGCAATGATCCCCCTTGAACTGTACTTGGATCATAGAATGAGAACAAGTATTCTTTTTGCGAACAGAGGGACCCAGAGACTTCTGAGTGTCTCTGATCATTTTTCTTCTAACAGAGATATGTAGAGACTTCTGAGTGTCTCTGATCATTTTTCTTCTAACAGAGATATGTAGAGACTTCTGAGTGTCTCTGGTTCATTTATTAAAATTAAAGTTATACCTAGTAGAGCGATAAAGATATCCTAAATAAGTAGCTAAACATAGATTATAAATGACTTATAAAATCTAAGTTAGTTACATGTTTAGCATACCCAACTTGCTTATTAGAAAATTAAATCTCTTCTCATCCAGAGCTTTGGTAAAAATATCAGCAAGTTGGTAATCAGTGGAGACAAAATACATTTCAATTGTCTCTTTCTCCACATGATCTTTTTTGAAATGATACCTGACATCCATGTGCTTGGTGTTTAAATGCTGTACTGAATTTCCTTGATGGCGATAGCACTTTCTGAGTCATAGAGGATGGGAATTTTATCATATACCAGACCATAGTCTCTGATTTGAGTCTTCATCCAGATAACTTGTGAGCAACAACTAGCAGTAGCAACATATTCTTCTTCTGCCATAAAAGTTGAAACACAATTTTGCTTTTTGGATGTCCAACTTATCAGCCTATTACCCAGAAGTTGACAGCTATTAGAAGTGATTTTTCGGTCTAACTTACATCCTACATGATCAGAGTCAGCGTATGCAATTAAATCAAAACCAGAATATTTTGGATACGATAGAACTAGTGAAGGTGTTCCTTTTAGGTACCTAAAAATTCTTTTTACAGCAGCCAAATGAGATTTTTTTGGATTGGCTTGAAATCTCGCACAGAGACAGGTGGCAAACATTATATCTGCTATGCTTGCAGTCAAATACAGAAGGGATCCAATCATACCTCGATAGTTCGTAACATCAACTGATTTCCTAGAGAGATCAGGATCAAGTTTCGTACTAGGAGAGATAGGTAGGAGTGGAATTTAGAAGTTTGAATTTGTTTCACATGTCAGAGACATACTTGGCTTGATTTATAAAAATGGCAGAGGTAGTTTGTTTGACTTGAAGCCCTAAGAAGAATATTAATTCTCCCGTCATGCTCATTTCAAATTCACTTTCCATTAACTTTGAAAACAAATCAACTTCTTTTTTATCAGTAAAACCAAATATAATGTCATCCACATAAATTTGAACCACAGTTAACGTACCTTTGCCTCTTTTGATGAACAGAGTTGTATCAATTTTACCTTTTTCATACGAGTGCTTAATCCAATACTTTAACAATCGTTCATATCAAGCTCTTGGAGCTTTCTTTAATCCATACAGAGCTTTGTCTAGAAGATACACGTGATTTGGATGTCATGAGTCTTCAAAACCAGGAGGTTGTTGAACATACACTTCTTCTTTGAGATCTCCATTCAAAAATTCACATTTAACATCCATTTTGTACACCTTGAAATCTTTGTATGATGGGAAGGCCAGAAAGAGTCTTATTGCTTCAAGTTTTGCAACTGGAGCAAAAGTTTCATCGTAGTCAATTCGTTCTTCTTGACAGTATCCCTTGGCCACCAACCTTGCCTTATTTCAGATCACAATTCCATCTTCATTGTTTTTGTTTCTGAATTATACCCACTTAGTACCAATAGCGATTTTGTTTTTAGGCAGAAGTACTAATTTCCACACCTTATTCCTGTCAAATTGAAGAAGCTATTCTTGCATTGTATCCACCCAGCTTGATTCTTCTAAAGCTTCATGAACTTTCTTTGGCTCAATAATTCTTAGAAAGTTTACAAAGAAAGCTTCATTTGTTGTTCTAGATCTGGTTTTAACCCCTTTAGATGGATCTCCAATTACTAGATCTGGAGTATGAGACTTTATCCATCTTTTCATCCTTGAGGTATTTGCTAGGCTTGGACTTCTGTATCTAAGGGTTGGATAACATCTTCTAGTATTGGGATTGCTTCAGGATCTGGATGAGCACCTAATGTCACCCCCTTAAATGAAGGCATAGAGGTTACCTCTAAACAGTCATTTGGTGATTCAGGACCAGAAAGAGCTATCCTAGAAGCTTGAAGTAAAAGGTATTTCTTCTATGAAGTTATTTCTTCTCCCATAATATCTTCATTTGGTGCATGAAAGATAATCAGAGGTGACAGTATTAAGTTTCAGTTCTGAATCAGAATAATCAGAAGTCAACTGAGTTTGATCATCAAAATCGATGTTTATGCTCTCCATTACAGCCTTAGTTCGCAAATTAAAATCCTTAAAAGCTTTTTAAGTTAACGAGTATCCCAAGAACTTGGCTTTATCGGATTTCTTGTCAAACTTGCCAAATTTTTCTCGATCATTCAGAATAAAACACCTGCAGCCAAAAATATGGAAAAATTTAACTGAGGATGTTCTGTTATTTATCAGCTCATAAGAGGTTTTAAAATGCCTCTTAATTATGATTGATCTATTTTGGGTGAAACACGCCGTAGCAACTGCTTCTGCCCAGAAGTTGGTGAGTACCCCAGAGGCTGCAAGCATTGTTCTTGCTGCTTCAACTAGTGTTCTATTTCGTCTTTCTACCACACCATTTTACTGAGGAGTGCGTATAGAAGAGAAGTTTTGAGTAATTCCATTGTCAACAAGGTATTCATCAAGCTTGGCATTCTTGAATTCAGTACCATTGTCACTTCTGAGTTGCTGTATTTTCTGTCGCAGAAGAACTTGTATTCTTGTCATCATATTCTTTAACACTATTGGAACCTCTGATTTTTGTCGTACAAAGGTAAGCCATGTATACCTGAAAAATTCATCTATCAGTACCAAGATATACTTTTTGCCAGAAAGGCTCCGAATTGCAATGGGACCACAGAGGTCAACATGTAGCATTTGCAGAGGCATAGTGCACGAATGATCACTTTTGGGTTTGTGAGATGCTCTTTTTATTTTACCCATATTGCAAGCTGGGCAGAGGTGATCCTTCTGGAAGTGTACCTCTGGGAGGCCTTTAACCAGATTATGTTTGACAAGAAGCTCAAGATTTTCAAAATTCAAATGTGAAAGTTTATGATGCCATAGCCAAGCAACTTCACTCTTCTTAGAGATAACACAGAGAGTTTCCTTACCATCATTGGATGTAAAGTTCATCATATATATATTACCTTTTCTGTCGGCTCTCCATAATTCTTCACCTACCTTAGAGAATAAGTAAAAGTGTTTTCATCAAATTCAACTAGCATTTTAGAATCACAGAGTTGACTTCCATTTAACAAATTATGTTTCAGTCAAGAAACATGAACTACTTTAGATAACGTAATATTACCTTCTTGAACACGTAGCCTTTTCTTTGACCCTTACCATCATCACCAAACATTACTGCTCCACCAATTTTATCTTTGAATTTAGAGAGTAAGTTTTTCGTTCCAGTCTTGTGCCTCGAGCCTCCAGAGTCAAGACACCAGATATGCACACGCTGCTTCTGCAATCAAAATCAGAGAGATTTAGGTCTAGGTTTTTTATTTAACTTTTCTGTTTGAGCATAAAGATGAACGCGTTTCCAGAGACAATTGGTTTTCCTGTTTTGTTTGAATTATTACTTTTGTTTTGATGTCTAAAGTTTGAGTGCTTTCGTTCATCAGAGAGATAACCAGAAGGCCTTGAGAAAAATTGTTTAAGTTTTAGAAATAAAGAGAAGCTTCAGAGTTCTAAAACATAAAAGAATTCCTTGCATTTTCGTTATCAATCCATCATCATTTTGATTATCATTTTCCCAGGATAAGTAATAAACTCGTCCTTGTCTTTTACTTCACAAGGATTTAAATCTACAAAAGAACAGTGAATTATCTCTGGATGGTTTTAGAAATTTGTTGTTTTAAATTTGTTTGATCTGATTTAAAACACTCATCCAGAGATATAAGAATGTCTTTTTGAAAACTGAGTCTAAGATCTTCTTCTGCCTGTATAGGTAGGAACTCATCAGCCTCTAGATTTAAGGTTATATGATTGAATGAACCAAAATTAAAACAACTTTCTTCTTCTGAATAAGCTTAAGATCAACTTGTCTTGCCTTTTCAGAGGAATATTTTATGTTTTTGTATTTTAGTTTTTTAATTTGATGTCCATTCTCATATTTTGATTTTTTAAAGACTGATTGTTCATATAAAATGGGAAAACTTGGTTTCTGTTCTTTACCCATACAGAAGATAGAAGCAAGAGTAGATCTCTTTTTACACGTATAAGGATCCACATCCTCGAAACCAAGGCTCGTTTTCCTTACTTGTGTATTTATTTTTTTCATAAACCTTCTGAGCATCCAGATATTTTTTAATCTGTAGCTCTTTGTTTTGAAGTTCAATATGCAAAAATTTCCTTTCCTTTTGAAAGTAGTTTTTAAGTGCTACAGAGTTTAATCTGTCACTTTTTTAGCACTTATCTCCTTATCCATAGTTTCCAAAAGTTTACAAAAGTTTTGGTTATCTTCTCTAATTTTGACTTCTGTTGATTTTAGAAGTTTTAAAATCTTTTCATTCTCAACAGATAGTTCAAGTTTCTCATCAGTCAAAATCTCCATCTCTCTTTTGAAAATATCTCTTTTCTTCTGGATGGTAGAAACAGATAGTTCAATGTTTTTCCTCAATTTCTTTTCAACAAAAAACTTCTCTTTTAGGTTTTCAAAATCAATAGTTAGATTTAAATTTGTTTGCTCGAGTTCAGAAGAATTAGAGATAGTACAGACCGGAGTCTCAAAAGATTGATCTTCTGAGTCATCTACCATTGCAATTCCACAGAACATGGCTTCATCTTCACTTGATTGATCATCTAGTCTGTTCCCTCTATCAGCATAGTGTGCTCTTTCAACTTAGTTGTATTTGTATTTGTTCTTGTAATATTGTTTGTTGTGACAACTATCAAATTTGAGCTTTCAGGGTAGCCTTTACTATGTTTATATTATTATTATTTTAGATAAATTATAAGATTGGGAGTTAGTTAGATTAGATTTACCGAAAATTTTAGAGTTTCTGGTAGTTGCTTAGAAAGTCCGGTCCCGACCCGTAACTGTCTGAAACGTCCTATATAGTGCCAAATGCTCTAATTTATACTCAAATTATATAAAATTTAATACTTTTATGTCCTAAATATAAATTTTATTTTGGAATTTATTAATCATAGCCTAAGAAGGTGTTTTAGAGCTTTTATCTCAAACATTTTGCAAGTCAAAATTAAGACTTTCATCATTTTAACTTTGGGCTTTAAAAAAAATTATTAATTTTTCCCATGGGCTAGGGCCCATGGCCAGCCACTTTCCCCCTCCCCTCATCATACAAAAACCAATTTTTTTTATCTCCCTCATTTCTCTCAACTCTCCAAAAATTGAAGAGTTAAAAACTCTTCACTTTCTCTCATCTCCCTCTCTTCTTCTCCTTCACTTTCTAGCCAATTTCATCTTCAAGTATCATCATTTTAGCAACAATATTGAAGATATTAAGTTCATTTCGTCAACCAAGTAAGTATTAACATCATCTCCTTCATTCTTCTTACCATTTTTGGGTGAAAACCCCACTTTTTCTTGCATTTTAAGTCACATTCTTCTAACCTCCGAAATTTATGAGTTTTATGGAGAGATTATACACCAAAAACATGTAAAAATGTTCATATAATGGTGGTAATCTATGACCCAAACAATAAAACTCAAGAAAATGTGTAAAAATCATGATTTTATGTGTTTTTGAACAACAATGGAGATTTTTGGTGCTGACAGATTTATTGCATGTGCAAAGATCGTCCATTTCTTGCAATTAATATGTTCAAATATCATAAATCTTCTTTTTACAAGTTTATTTAGTGATTTGCGGTTCTAATCCAAGTGGTCTCACTCAAAAACATTGAGTTTTGACCCCCCAAATGCTGATAATAAGATGCATGTGCATCTGGAAGTTCAACAGTAGGCAAACCCTACTTTGAACGACTCATCCAAATTACTTGATTCTTCTTCTGGAATTTTATTTAATGAGTTATCTTTAAAAAATATGGTGATTTGAGGTTCCAACTAATTAAAACAAAATGAGTGTGCAAACTATCAACCAATGACAGATTTGTGCATCCATGTTCAAATGACCATATCTCTTTCAAAACTCAATGAAAAAGGATTATTTTTCCTTTAGGAGTTAGTTTTATGAGTTATCTTCAGTTTTGACCCTCCAAACACCTTAAATATTTTAGGTGTGCAATCTGTGAAACCACTAGTAGATAAATCCTACTTTGCATGCTAATATCTCTTTGAATATTTGTCCATGCATAATTATTCTTCTGGAGTTTGCTTTTATGAGTTAGGGTTCATTTGAATCCGGCTTTATTCAAAAATATGAAGTTTTGAGGCATTAATCAATTTATTAAAGTTAAGTGTGCAATCTGTCAACTAATGACAGATGTGTGCATGCAACTTTGTGATGCCATATCTTACTCATAACTCATTTAAAATGAGTGATTCTTATCTTAAAATTTCCTTTATATGTTATGTTTATAATCCAACTGGAGGTTCTGAATAAGTAGAACTCCTCAAATGATTGTTTTACTAACAGTGTGTAATCTGCCATGCTTGCTGTGACACACTGTTTGATATAAATTATTTGAACCCTTTTTATATGTCTAAAATGCATGAAATTTGGTCACAATGACCTTAACTCAGTAATGCATCACATATAAAAAGATGGAAAATTTTATCATTTTGGATGTTACATTAATTTGATCATTTTTAAGACTTATAGTTTCTGTCAGAAAGTTAAATTCTGAAACTGGTTGATTCCATTAAATTTTAATCACTTGAAAGACTATAATGTTACATTTTCGGTATAAATTATTTCTTTAAAGAGCATATGTGCATTATGTATAACGGGACAATAGTAGACCAAGTTGGACATATAAGGACTTATAAGCACTCTCATAGTAATCGTTAGACGCATAAGTGAACGTTTTGGGTATTTTACTTTGATAGGAAAGCGTTAGGTCGGGTAGCAGACGAATCGTGCTTTAAACGGAGCTTTTGCAATAGGTGAGTATTCACAGCCCCATTTTTAAAGTATTTTATATGTTTTGGGGTGAAAAGCATGATTAAATGAAATATTTGAGCTATTTGCATTAACGAATGTGAATATTATGAATATTGTTGTTTTTGGGCATTAAGGCATGTACACTAATAGATTGTATTGAGTAAAATGTTCCATAAAAGTTGGTACACTACAATTAACTCAAGTGAGGAGCCGAGGGTATATGTGGATAGCGCTACTGGACGGACAATCCCACCTAAAAACCGAAAAGTAGGATGTGGATAGCAATCCCACCGGAAAACTACAGGTAGGGGTGCACTATACTTAAAAGGGAAATGATTAAATGAAATATTTAAGCTATTTGCATTAACGAATGTGAATATTATGAAAATTGTTGTTTTTGGGCATTAAGGCATGTACACTAATAGATTGTATTGAGTAAAATGTTCCATAAAAGTTTGTACACTACAATTAACTCAAGTGAGGAGCCGAGGGTATATGTGGATAGCGCTATTGGACGGACAATCCCACCTAAAAACCGAAAAGTAGGGTGTGGATAGCAATCCCACCGGAAAACTACAGGTAGGGGTGCACTATACTTAAAAGGGAAGGTTCTACAAATGTGGACTTTAGGTCCACCGCTGAGGTAGAACTTAAAAAAAGAAGGTTCTACACATGTGGACTTTAGGTCCACCGCTGAGGTAGAACTAAAAATATTTTTGTGGTCGAAGGTTTAGTAGTGGCTCATTACTTATTGATAATTAGGGTACAAAAATGTGTTGAACGTTTTATGATGTAAAGATTTATTAAGTGCCATAAAAGTATTTTGCTCAATATTCATTTATGCAAAAGATGTTTATAATATTTAAAACCTGTGAACTCACCAACTCTTTGTAGTTGACCTTGTTTTATTCATGCTTTTCAGGGGTAAGAATGGGAAACTAAAAATGCTTGTGTTTGGGGCGCATCAACATCAACCACGTTTAAATTTGAAATCGTTTTGTATAACATCTTATTTCTTTTATTTTGTTAAAACTTGAACTGGTATGATGTAATGTTTGGTTTTATATGTTATGTATTTGATTGGACAATTGGTGTTGTTATCGCTCTATTGCTATGAAATCTTGAACTATCACTCCCTGTGTTTCCGCTTTAGTGGGGTGTTACATTTGTCTTTGACAAGAACACTTTACAGTCTTTCGAATAATGACCCGGCTTTCCACATCTGTAACAAACATCTTTCTTCTTGTTCAACTCTTCTTCTTCTTCTCAGCTTCTGAGTTCTGCGACTTTTGTATTTCCTGCCTTGGAAGATAAGGCTGAGTAGGTCGTTCATTTCTGCTTTCAAATGTTGTATTGCCATTGAATGAACGAATACCAAACTTCTTGGTAAACTGTTTGGTAATAAGAGCTAAAAATTCAGCAAACAAATTTATTTCGTCATTTTGTTGGAACCCAGATCCCCAATTACTCTATATTCAGTAGATTTAAATACGAAAAAAACAGAGTAAGCGGAAGAACAATCTACTGTATTCAATAATAAGGTAATCAACAACGATAATCATTAAACAATTCAATTCAATGAAGAAAGATGTTGAAGAGCCAATGTATTCAATAAGCTGATGATTACACTATTGAAGAAAAATTTGTAACTCAAAATAGGAATTCTCGCCTCTCTTCTCTCAAAACCCTTATCTTATAATACAAGAAATGAAATCTATTTATACTACAGTGAGAGAGAAAGTCAATGCATCAGCTAATGAGGAATAGACACGTCAGGGAATATTGTAACAAATTCTGTTGAGCATAAGTTGCATGACTGTCCACGTCAGCAAGCGCGTGAGCTGGAAATAACTGCTGATTCCCATAGGTCCACAGAGGTTGTCCAAGCCTCTGGGAGCATCTGTGTTCTTAACACTTAGAGAAGTTCACGGCTCTGGCATCTTCTGGATAAGCTTTTACAAAAACACTTAAGATTTCTGATTACATACTTTTACATAAAGAAATATTCTAACTATCTCCCCCTAAGTATGAATCAGAAAACAAAAGAAATTACAATAAAATTACAGAAATGAAATCAAAAAGGAGTATCTGGATGAAGCTTTATAATCTTTTGAAAAATATCCATTAGCTTCCTCATCTTCTGTAAGCTTTCGAGTTTGAGACAGATTTTTCTTGCCAGAACTCTTTCACCTTGTTCAACTGTCTGTTCATCCTTTAACAAAGACGTATAACCCCTGATGAGCTCAACAACTTCTGCGGAATATTTATGGGCTTCACTAACTCTGAAGAAGCACTTCTGTGATTGTCTCCTGAACACGACCCCCTCTTCTGGTGTAGTTAGAATTTTTCCAACAGGAAACATATCTACCTCTTCTCTGTGAGTATTTGGTGCAGAAATAGCTAAGTTATGAATATCCATATCCAGACCCACTTGAAAGTCTGTTTGTGCTCTATGCCTTATAAAATTTTCAATGCACCTGATGATCCTATTGAAAGCTACTTTATCGTGTGGATGCTTTCTTTCATTCATGTTCAGCTTCATTTTTCTACCCAGAGGTATTAAATCACAGGGATTTATTGACAGTAGGTCGTTGTCACAGAAGTACTGGCTCTGATTATCTTCTCTCAATACTTCATAGATTGTGTACATGATTTCCGTCCCTAGAAATTGTACATGCTTTGCTCCAGATATCTTCTTTATTGGGGACTTTGAGTAGGTTTCTTCTTTAAACAAGCGATGAGCCATGAACTTATCCTTCACTTCATTTGTAACTCTATAGTCATTTGCAAAGTTTGGCAACATTAAGAACACCTTAATATCGATGAGTATGTTCCACCTCAATCGTTGTCTTCCTCTTGAAACTTCTCACTTTATCTATTTCCGCAGCCAAATTCTCTTTTCTTTGCTCAGAGGCGCACTTTGCAGGAGCCTTGTCTTTAGGTTCTGTTCTAGTGGGAATGGGTGTTGATTCTGGCTCTGGAGCTGATTCTGGTTCTGGGGTAGGAATGGGAGTTGAAGTGGTTGGTATTTTGGGAGTGGGAGTTGGATTTGGAGTGGGAGTGGGATTTGGAGTGGGAGTTAGAGTGGGAGTGGGATTTGGAGTGGGAGTGGGAGTTGGTTTTGTTGTTGAGGGCTTCTGTGGGTTCTGTGAAGATTGCATCTGTGTATTACTCATCAGGTTAAGTAAAAACTTTGCCACATCTGGGTCCTTGGGCAAGGATCCTTTGAATTGGGCAAGTGGTGTTCGATTCAGAGGGACTTCTTTCGCAGGTTCCTTCCCTTTTTCTTGCACAGGGGGCTCAGAGACTGGATCTTGTGGGGCAGAGGTGGATGTAGGGAGTTCTGGCTTCTGTTTCTTTGAATTCTCCCTCTTCTGAGAATTAGGATCCTGATCCTCAGACCTTTTTCGCTTAAGCTCGGCCCGTTTGCAAGCTCTTTCCTCTTTACTCTTATTCCTTTGGGCTTGAACAGTTGAGATTTGTTCGGCAACGTTGGTAAGTTTGGACACAGAGGTATCAAGATCTGATACCTTCTGGGAAAATGTAGTATTTGTCTTGTTGGTTTTAGCAGCGAACTTTGCACTTACGAACGTTAGTTTTTCAATTAACGAATGTTGTAAGGCAGCAACATCTGACTGTCGAACCAGAGCTTGAGATTGTGATTCTGGGAGGAGGGATTAGCAGAGCTTCTGTATATCCTTCTGCAAAGACGTAAAAACAGATGGAGAGATGGTTACCTCTGGAGTAGGAATCTCTGTAGGAATGTTGCTCAGAGCCTCAGTATTGGATTGAAGAGTTCGTGCTATCTTCTGCAGCTCCTCCTCTGTTTTCTTTGAGCTTTCCTCTGTATTCTCCTTGACGAATCTCTTTATTTCAACCAGAGCTTTAGCTTGATCATCACTATGAGTTTGGACCAAATTTCTGAGTTTCGTGGTCATTGTGACTTGCTCCGTTAAAGTAGCCTGCAGAGATGAGATTAAGGAGCTTTGGGCTTTAAGCTTTGTGTTAACCTTCTGTTCATGAGTAACAAAGGCTTCTTTTAGATCCGCCACAGATCCCTTGACATTATCAACAAATGCTTGGAACGCAGCATTTGTGACATAGTCTTGGGTGGTAACCGCTGTGCATCTCCAACACATGGAGCCCCGTTTCCCTCGCGTCCAGAGGGGCCTTCATTCACGCCTGTTTTCACGTTTAGCGTGGAAGGACTTCCACCCTGTCCTCGAGAGCCCTGGTTAGAGGAACTCTCTTCGGGTGTTCTGACTACTTCGGCTTCGTCCTCATCATCAGAGGATGAGGAGTCGAAAGTAGTGTGCTTACCTTGAGCAATGGCGAAAACGCCGGTAAGTGGTGCATCCTCTGGCTGTAACCTCTCTGATAGGATTTCATGAGCCTCTAAACTACCAGAGGGTATGGACGTACCCTCTGGGATCCCTATATCTGTGTTGGCCACGAAGGCTTCAACATGTGTAGTTCTGAACGAGATCTGAGGCAATGGATCTCTTATTACATCATCATCATCCTTTTGAGAGGATGAAGATGGAAGGAATTCCCCGGAAGTGCTTGAGATAGAGATTATAAAACCCTCTACTCGGTTAGGTTCTGGGCGATTTGGATTGGGTTGTCCTTTTTCAATGAATGTAGATGTGTTGGCAGCGACTTCAGCAGTTGTGGTTACCCTGGTTGGACTCGGAGAGGTTCTCACAAATGTGTCTCTGTGGACATCTTCTGTGGCTGCTCTTAAAAGAGCATCCGGATGGGTAGAATCTCTCTGGTTGTCACTCAAATTCTTTTTAAGCTCATCCTCACCAGACCCCTCACTTCCTACTTCTGGCTCTAAATGCTCAGGGGTAGGTATTCTCGGTTCTGATTATACCAGTGAGCTTCTATAAGAGATTAGATTAGGGAGGTAGAAGGAATAAGGTCTAGCATGTACCTTGATAGTTCGCGATGATATGGGTAACAAGCAGGATCCAAAGTTGGTTTGTGGGTATTCATAGTGTGAATTTTGCACAGAGGAGGGACGATTGGTGCTTGAAGCTTTAGAACTGCAGCATGTGCAAAAACTGATAGAAATCTTGGATAGCATAGTTGAGTGAGATCATTTCCTGCTTCTTGGGCTTGTACCTTCTTTAACACCGCGGCTCTAAACTCATTGTAGAGGAGAGAAACGTAGTCGATATTGAGGTTAAAATACAACCCGTACATGATTGTGAGAATATTCCTGTTTGCTTGGTCCATAGAGGTGGTTTTGCAAGTGAGGCTTCGATTCAGGATGGACACAAGCACATTCCACACTGGGGGAATGTGTTTCCTTTTGAATGTGGATAGGGCTGAAATGGGTGTATTGTAACCCAAAAATGAGATAAATGCTAGGAGAGCGTCCATTGAGGGAAGAGCAGTTAGGTTAGGGTTTGGAACAACTTCGCCGTTGATTTTAATCTCTGGAGGAGGAAGGCTAAAGAATTGAGCGAACTTGCGCTTGGTAAAAGGTATTGCCACGGCGTCATCCGTGTTAATGGGGTGGCCAAAACTTCCAATCATTTCCTGGGTTTCGTCGTTGATGCACAGGGTATGCCATAGTTTTTGAATATATAACTCGGGGATATTTGGGTCTGCTAGAGTTAGGGCTTTGTTGATGGGATGATGTTTGTCACACCCCGCTAAAGCGGAAACACGAGGCGTGATAGCGAAAGATTTCATAACAATAGGATAAAAACAACACTAACCATCCATTCAAATAAACAATAGTTTACGTTTAAAATGTTACATTTTGCATCAATTACAAGTTCTAACAAAAACAAAATAAACCAAGTGTTTCAACTAAACAGTTTTCAAATAAACAAGATGGTTGATGTCGATGCGCCCACATAAAAGAAAGATTCGGTTAATCTTTTCTTACCCCTGAAAAGCATGATAAAAACAAGGTCAACTACAAAGAGTTGGTGAGTTCACAGGTTTTCAAAGATTCGGTTTTCTGTCACACCCCGCTAAAGCGGAAACACGAGGCGTGATAGCGCAAGATTTCATAACAATAGGATAAAAGCAACACCAACCATCCATTCAAGTACATAATAGTTTATGTTCAAAATTTACATCGTATCAACTCAAAAGTTCTAACAAAATAAAGTAAACCAAGTGTTTCAACTAAACAGTTTTCAAATAAACAAGATGGTTGATGTCGACGCGCCCACATAAAAGAAAGATTCGGTTAATCTTTTCTTACCCCTGAAAAGCATGATAAAAACAAGGTCAACTACAAAGAGTTGGTGAGTTCACAGGTTTTCAATATTTCAAAAATAATCAATTGTGTGAGTGAATATGAGCAAAATAAATTTTTGGCACTTATTGATATCTTAAAACGTTAAGGCATTATGTACTCTAATTTTTGTATATAAAGAGCCACCACTAAACCTTTCGACCACAAAACAATATTTTTAATTCTACCTTAGCGGTGGGACTAATACCCCACATATGTAGAACCTTCGTTTTTAAGTATCGTGCACCCCTACCTGTAGTTTCTAGGTGGGATTGCTATCCACACCCCTACTTATCGGTTTTTAGGTGGGATTGTCCGTCCAAATAGCGCTATCCACAAATACCCTCGGCTCCTCACTTGAGTTAATAGTAGTGTACAAACTTTTATGTTACATTTTACTCAATATAACTATTAGTGTACATGCCTTAGTGCCCACAACATCAAATTTAACAAGATTTCATAATCATAATGACAATGGCTCATAAAACACATTCAATCATGCTTTTCACCCCAAAACGTATAAAACACTTTGAAAGAGGGGCTGTGAATACTCACCTTATAGCAACGCTCCGCAACGCAAACAATACAATTCGAATCTCCGCACAACGACCTAACGCTTCCCTATCAAAGAGTAATACTCAAAACCGTCACTTATAGGTCTAATACTACTTAGAGGTGAATAAATCTTAAGCCCATAAGTGTCTATATATGTCCAATTATACAAAATGCCCATATGCTCATTAATATCGTAGTTTATACCGAAAGTGATCTTATTATCCATCACATGATCAATATTTATAAAAATCAATTAAGTCCAGAATTTCTCTTCTGGACAGAAACTAATTGTCCTAAACATGATCAGTTTTCAAGGGCTTCCAAAATGATCTAGTTTCCTATATTTTTATATACGATAAAGTACTGCGTTATGGTCTTTGTGACCAAATTTCATGCCTTTTCGACATGTACAAGTTGTCCAAATAATTCATGCAAAACATTATGTCACAACCGGTAAAATAGATTACACCATGTTAGTAAATCACTCATTTGAGGCGTTATACTCAGTGTTTTCTAGAATTTCCAGTTGGATTAGAATCATAACTCATAAAGGAAACCTTTGAGATAAGAATCACTGATTTTGAAGAAGTTATGAAGAAGGTATGACACTACAAAGTTGCATGCACAATTCTGTCATTAGCTGACAGATTGCACACTTAACTTTAATAAATATATTAGTGCCTCAAAACATCATATTTTTGCATGAAACTGGACCCATATGAATACTAACTCATAAAATGAAGTTCTAGAAGAAGAATCATGCATTAAAGACAAATAACAAAGGAGATACTAACACACAAAGTAGAGTTTAGCTGCTGGTGGTTTCACAGATTGCACACCTAAAGTATTTTAGGTGTTTGGAGGGTCAAAACTCCATATTTTTAAGTGATTCCACTTGAAAACTGAAGATAACTCATTAATATAACTCTCAAAAGAAGAATCAACCTTTTTCATTGAGTTTTGAAAGAGATATGGCCATTTGAACATGCATGCACAATTCTGTCATTGTTTGACAGTTTGCACACTCATTTTGTTTTAATCATTTGAAACGTCAAATCACCATATTTTTGAATGAAATCAGATTCATATGAAAGGTAACTCATTAAGCTAACTTCCAGAAGAAAAATCAAGTGATTTGGAAAAATATTCAAAGAGTTATGGTTGTTCAAAGTAGGGTTTACCTACTGTTGAACTTCCAGATGCACATGCATCTTGTTATGAGCATTTGGGGGGTCAAAACTCAATGTTTTTGAGTGAGACCACTTGGATTAGAACCCCAACTCACTAAATAAACTTGTAGAAAGAAGATTCATGATATTTGAACATAAAAATTGTAAGAAATTGACGATTTACACACATGCATGAATCTGCCAGAACCAAAATAACCATTTTTGTTCAAGAACACATAAAATCATGATTTTTCCCCTATTCTCTTGAGTTTTATTTGTGTAGGTCATAGATTATCACCATTTTATAAACATTTTACATGTTTTGGTGTAAAATCTCTCCACAAACTCAGAATTTTTGGATATTAGAAGAAGTAGCTTAAAAAAAATGTAAGAAAAGTGGGGTTTTCACCCAAAAATGGTAAGAAAATGAGGGTAAAGTTGTTACCTTGTTTGGATGATGATTAGAGCTTCTAAATCCTTGTATGAACTTGATTATGATGATGATTTGAAATGAGAAATGGCTGGAGTTTTTGTTTTAGAGAGGGAGAAAATGTCTCTTCACTTCTAGAGAGAGAGAGGTGAGAGCAAATTTTGAATTTTGAACATGCAAAATGAGGAGAAAAATGAAAAAAAAATGTATTTATATGGGGTTTAGAGAGGAGGCCGGCCATGGGGGCCCACTCCTCTCAAAATCATATATTTGTTTTATAAATAAAATAAAACTCAAGCCCAATTAAGAATACAATGTCATTTTCTCAATTTTTGGCCCTTTTTCCTCAAAATGTAAGACCAAAAGTGATAAAATGCTATAAAAATAGAAGTTTTATATTTGAAACATTAAAACTATATATTTTATATACATTGGGTATAAATTAGAGCATTTGGCACTGTATTGGAAGTTTCGGACAGTTACGGGTCGGAACCGGACATTTTAAGCGACTACCGGAAATGCTAGGGGTTTTTCGGCCATTCTAAACCAACTATTTCTTAATCTTAAAATTTAAACTATATAAACACTAATAAACTTAATAGAAGCTAACCTGAAAGCTCGAATTTTGACAGTTGTCACAATGTTGCAGGAACTCGAGCATAACCCTGTAGGCGGCTGGATAAGTAGCAGGATCCAATAGAACTTGGGCATTGTTTGGTTTGATTGGAAGACGAGTGAAAACGAAATTTTCAGCGGTGGATTCGACAATCTGATGATCATTGTCGTTGGCTTCTTGGTTTGCACTAGGAATTTGATCGGCCATTTGATGAGCTTTGGATTTTGGAAAGAAGTTGCAGGTTTGATTTTGCCAGGAGAGTTTGAGAAGATGATGAGAGTAAAAGGTTTGGCGGTTTTGAAATTTTGGGGTTTTATGGAAGGTTTTGAATGCGAAGGGTTTATGCTCGATTAAATCAAATTAACAGCATAATTAGCTGACGTCATTGAGATTAGGCGTGGGATGTGACGTGAGCAGCTTTAATTTCGCAGTCATGCGATGGATAGATTATGGACACGTGGAAAGGCGATTGGACGTGTGACTGGGGATAAATGACGCATGGAAGGTAGGTTTCTCAAAGGTTTTCTCGATTGGTGTTAATCGATTGGGTTTCAAAAAGAATTAAAATCTATCAATTGAAATATTAAAATAAATCAATTAAAAGTTTTAATTAAAATCGATCATTTAGTCAGGATAAAAGATGTGTAAGTGACTAAATTATGGTTTTGTATTTAATAAGTAATTTTTAAAGAACAAATTTAACTGATTCAAGATATTATGATGAACCTTGAAGGCAAGAGTTAATTCATAAATTCTTGAGTCAAGAAAATTTCTAAGTTAAAAAGAACTTAAGAAATAGCTCCCTATCATAGAGTTTGAAAAGTATTTGAGCTCTGGATATTTGGAGACTTTGAATCTCATAGATCAGAGCTCAACCTTGAATGATGGTTTATTCTGTTGCTCCCCCTTGAGTTACGCAATGATAAGCTCCCCCTAGAACTATGCTTGGATCAAAAAGTAAGAATATCGAGCATTTTGTACGCTGAGGCACACGAGGCTTCTGTGGGGTTTTGGATGGTGCAATCAGAGCCTATCAGAGACCTCTGGGTGATTCTGGGTTATTGAAAATAAAGACAAGGATAGAAAAGTAAAGACATGTGAAACATATAACCATGCAAATCTTGAAGATTTGAAGTAGTTATATATTTAACATGCCCAACATGTTGATTAGAAAATTAAATCTCTTCTCATCCAGAGCTTTTGTAAACAGATCAGCAAGTTGGTAATGAGTGGAGACAAAATACATTTCAATAGTCCCTTTCTCCACATGATCCTTTATAAAGTGATACCTGACATCTATGTGCTTGGTTTTTGAGTGCATCACTGACTTTTCAGTCATTGCTATGGCACTCTCTGAGTCACAGAGGATGGGAATCTTATCATATAACAAGCCATAGTCTCTAAGTTGGGTTTTCATCCATATCACATGTGAGCAACAACTTGCAGCGGCTATATACTCTGCTTCTGCTGTAGAAGTTGAAACACAGTTCTGCTTTCTGGAAGTGCAACTTATTAGACGATTTCCCAGAAGTTGACAGCTACCAGAGGTGCTTTTTCTTTCCAACTTACATCCTGCATGATCTGAGTCAGTGTATGCAATAAGATCAAATGACGAAGTCTTTGGATACCAGAGACCCAAAGAGGTATTTGAAGATTCTTTTTACTGCAGCCAAGTGAGATTCTTTTGGATTGGACTGAAACCTAGCACAGAGACAAGTGGCAAACATAATATCTGGTCTACTAGCTGTCAAGTACATAAGTGAACCAATCATTCCTCTATTTCTTAATCTTAAAATTTAAACTATATAAACACTAATAAACTTAATAGAAGCTAACCTGAAAGCTCGAATTTTGACAGTTGTCACAGTCTTCCCCCGTTAAACAAATTTCGTCCCGAAATTTAAGAAGTGGCTTTCTCTGGGGTGTTTGTGAATAAGCTGGGATATTTTTGCTTCATCAAATCTTCACGTTCCCAGGTATATTCTGGACCATGTTTCGCATTCCAACGGACCTTAATAATAGGGATTTTACTGCGCCTTAAACGTTTAACTTCTCGGTCCAAAACCTCAACTGGTTCTTCAACGAAGTTTAACCGATCGTTAATCTGAATGTCGTCTATGGGTAACATCAACGTTTCATCTGCTAGGCATTTCTTTAGATTCGACACATGAAATGTGTCGTGGATTGCGCTTAGATTTTGCGGTAACTTCAACTTGTACGCCACTGGTCCGATTCTTTCGAGTATTTCGAATGGACCAATGTATCTGGGACCCAACTTTCCTCTCTTCCTGAAGCGTACCAGTTCCTTCCATGGGGACACTTTTAATAGCACTTTATCTCCCACTTGAAACTCCAACGACTTTCTCCGATTATCCGCATAACTTTTCTGACGGTCTCTTGCTGTCTTGAGTCTTTCTTTGATGATGGAGATCTTATCAGTGGTTTCCTGGATAATATCAGGCGTTGTCAGCTGTCTATCTCCGACTTCTACCCAGCAAAGCGGCGATCTGCACTTACGTCCGTATAGAGCTTCGTACGGTGCACATTGTATGCTGGTATGATAGCTGTTGTTATAGGAGAATTCAACAAGTGGCAGGTGGGTATCCCAACTTCCACCGAAATCTATTGCGCAAGCCCGTAACATATCCTCTAGTGTTTGAATAGTTCTTTCCGATTGTCCATCCGTTTGAGGATGATAGGCGGTGCTATAATCCAAACGTGTACCCAATGCCTTTTGGAGTGATTGCCAAAAACGCGATGTAAATCGTGTATCTCTGTCCGAAATAATGGAAATAGGCACACCATGACGTGTAACTATTTCATTAATATAGATTTGCGCACGCCTTTCCATACTGAAATCTTCGCGAATGGGGATGAAATGAGCCGATTTGGTAAGTCGGTCTACTATAACCCATATTGTGTCGTGCCCCTTTCCAGTTCTGGGTAATTTAGTTACGAAATCCATTGTTATTTGCTCCCACTTCCACTGTGGTATTTCAGGTTGTTGGAGTAAACCAGATGGTTTCTGATGTTCGGCCTTTATCTTAGCACAAGTCAGGCACTTGCTTACGAATACAGCAATATCTTTCTTCATTCCCGGCCACCAATAATACTCCTTCAAATCCTTATACATTTTATCTGCTCCTGGGTGAATCGAATATCTGGATCAATGGGCTTCATCCAAAATGGTTGACCGTAAATCACCAACCTTCGGTACCCATGCTTTATTCTTGAAGTAATACACACCATCCTCTTGCATTTCAATTTCTTTCTCTAAATGTTGCAAGGTTTCATTCTTCCTATTTTCTTCTTTTAAAACTTCTCTTTGTGCTTCAATAATTTGAGTTTTTAAACTCGTCTGGACCATTACTCCTATAGCACATACTCTTGTTGGTTTTACACTTTCCTTTCGGCTTAACGCGTCGGCTACCACATTAGCTTTTCCCGAATGGTACTTTATTTCACAGTCGTAGTCACTAAGTAGTTCCACCCATCTTCTCTGCCTCATATTGAGCATTTTCTGGTCAAGGATGTGTTGGAGGCTTTTATGATCAGTGAAAATGGTGCACTTGGTGCCGTATAGGTAGTGTCTCCAGATTTTGAGTGCGAACACCACCGCCCCTAATTCCAAATCATGAGTGGTGTAATTCTTCTCGTGAATCTTTAATTGTCTCGAAGCGTATGCAATAACTTTGTCTTTTTGCATTAACACGCAGCCCATTCCCTGATGTGAAGCATCACAGTAGACTACGAAGTTTTCGACTCCTTCAGGTAGAGCCAGAATTGGTGCGTTGCATAACTTGTGTTTGAGCGTCTGGAAGGCTTCTTCTTGTTTCTCTCCCCAAATAAACTTTTTATCTTTTTGTGTTAGAGTTGTTAGTGGTTGCGCGATCTTAGAGAAATTCTCGATAAATCGCCGGTAATAACCTGCCAATCCCAGAAATTGTCGGATTTCGGTCGGTGTCTTTGGGGCTTCCCATTTCTTAATGGCCTCAATCTTAGCTGGATCAACTTGGATCCCCTTTTCATTCACCACATGGCCAAGAAAGTGTACCTCACGAATCCAGAATTCACATTTAGAGAATTTCGCGTACAACCTCTCGTCTCTGAGCAATTCCAATATCAACTTCAAGTGTTGCTCATGCTCCTTTTTGTCTCGAGAATAAATGAGTATATCATCTATAAATACGATCACGAATTTGTCTAGGTATGGTCGACATACTCTATTCATCAAATCCATGAAGACTACCGGTGCGTTTGTTAGACCAAATGGCATGACTAGGAACTCGTAGTGACCGTATCGAGTCCTAAAGGCCGTCTTGGGGATATCTTCTTCTCGCACTCTCATTTGATGATATCCAGACCTAAGATCGATCTTCGAGAAGTACGTTGCACCTTGAAGTTGGTCAAACAAATCATCAATCCGGGGAAGGGGGTATCGGTTCTTAATTGTCAACTTGTTGAGTTCCCTATAATCGATACACATTCGAAAAGATCCATCTTTCTTTTTAACAAATAAGATTGGAGCTCCCCAAGGTGAAGAGCTGGGTCTGATGAATCCCTTATCGAGTAACTCCTGAAGTTGTTCGGCAGCCTCTGCATCTCAGATGGCGCTAACCGGTATGGTGATTTCGCCACAGGCGCAGCTCCATGAATTAAATCGATGTGAAATTCAACTTGTCTTGGCGGGGGTATTCCAGGCAAGTCGTCTGGGAATACTTCGGGAAAGTCCCGAACTATAGGAATATCTTGAACGCGTTTTTCTTCAGCTTTCTTATTCTTAACGTGAGCTAGAAAGACAATACCGTCCTTTCTCAAATGCTTTCGCAATTTCATACACGTTACTATTTTAACACTCCTTCTAGTTTTCTCGCCGTGTACTTCGAGTTTTCCCCCTTCGGGTAACGGAACTCGAATGATCTTTTTGGAACAACAAATTTCAGCTCGGTTTTTGGACAACCAATCCATACCCACGATTATGTCGAAACTTCCCAATTTAATCGGTATTAGATCTATACTAAAATCTCTATTGGCCAAACTTAAGGTGTAGTTCATTAATATGTCTTTAGCCTTACATTCTTGTCCATTGGCATATTCAATGACATATATTTCTTTCAATTTTTGAGGTTTTAAATTTATCTTTGATCTAAATTCTGTCGCCACAAAACTCCTATCTGCTCCAGAATCAAATAGTACAGACGCATAATTATTATTCAGAAGAAACGTACCTGTAACGACATCTGGGTTTTGCCTTGCTTCCTCTGCTCCAATCTCAAACATTCGACCTCTTGCCGGACCTCCTTGATTTCCTCGGTTGGCCGGTCTTGCTTGATGAGTGTTCGGTCTCTGATTCCATCGTGGACATGTATTCCGGAAGTGATCCGGGCTTCCACACTCAAAACATGCCCGCCTTCCTGTGCTCCTGCAATCCTTGGCATAATGACCTCCTTTGTTGCATTTTTGACAGATAATACATTGTCCGGTATGCTGTCTATTGCATTTGTCACATTTGGGATAAGGTCCTTTCCCTTTCTCTGCAGGTTGAGTTTGAATTCCGTAGTTACCTATAGTTCTTTGTTCCTTGCTTGTCCTTTTTCCAAACTGCTTTCATATTGGTTCATCCAGTTTTCTCTTCCCTTGTGCCTTATCTCTTACAAACAATCCCGAGCGAGTAGCATTGTTTGTGAGTCTGGTTGCCGAACTTACTGCCTCTTGTAGAGTTTTTGGGTTTGCTGAGGTAACATCCCCGCGTATCTCCGGAGATAATCCCCAAATATACCTATCAACGCGGTTCTCTTCAGGCGTTACCAGATGCGGTACCATTTTTGCCAATTCATGAAATCGGGCTGTGTAGGAGTCGATATCATTCCCTCTCATTTCATGATTCCACAATTCCGCTTCCAGCTTCTGAATTTCGCTTCTTGGGCAGTATTCTTCTTTCAACATTTTCTTGAAATCCCCCCACGTAAGACTGTTAGCAGCTTCTCGACCACGGGTTTGTACTTGTATATTCCACCATGTTAACGCTCGTCCTTGTAATAAGCATGTAGCAAACTCTACCTTCTTACCTTCGGTACATTTGCTAATATGGAGCACAGACTCCATGCTCTCTATCCAAGTTAATAATCCCACGGCTCCCTCAGTTCCATGAAATTCTTTAGGGTTACAGCTCCTAAAGGATTTATATGTACATTCTCTGTTTCCAGACCCTTGACTGTTGTTTTGATTATTGTTCAGGCCAGCTGCCACTTGACTAACAATGTTCGGAAGTGCAGCCATGAGTTGTTCGGACACAAGTCTCGCAACTTCGGAATTGTCTCTTCTTGGAGGCATTGTTCTAAACACGATTTCAAATTGAATTTTAGTCAATTTTGTGTTACAATGGTCATTATAAATCTACTTACTAAATCATACACATCTTATAACATACATCCAATACTACTCACGAACACATACATTTCAAAACAACATGAGATAAATAGATAACTTGCATAATTATCAAAAATAAACCAAAGTAATTCAAACATAAGTTTTAAAGTACAACCCAAATAACATAAAAATGTTTAATCTTAAACATCTAGGCTACAAGCCTCAAAAGCAAATATGGTCCTCCAAAAGATTCTTAATAACAGAAGTTCCCTAATGGATCATTACCCAAATCAATACTCCTATCATTACCATCAGTGCTCCTAATGCCAAGACAGATACGTGTACAGCCTCCGAGTAGCCCTCCCGGCCTCATGTGCGATCACCCTGATCTCCGTAGTGATCTCGTCTTGAGTGTGCAAGACTGTAAGAATGCTTTCTAAGGCCTGCTTAAACTCTTCTAGTCTATCTCGCTGTCCCTGTATCTGAACCTCCAATCCTGTGACCCAGAGGTTCTCGGTTGCCGTCATCCCTTGAGGCTGCGGCTCTGGAACTCTCACAACCGGAGACGGAGGCGTCACGCTTCGCGATCGAGATCGCGATCCAGCTGGTTCGCCCGACGGGTCGAACGGAACCGTGAATACCACCCTTCGGCCAGGGAGGACACGCTTTCGGGCTGTCCGAATAGTCCTAGGTCCGCGTGACGGTCCAGCCACATCGACCGGAGGTGGCGCAGGTACAGAAGTCTCCACAGAAGTCTCTTGGGTGGCCGCGTCACTTTCCTCAGACGGACCACTCTCTTCAAGCATGGGCTGGTTCCTCCTAGGGAGGCTAGTAAAGTACCCGGATTCGTCGGGGGAGTGATCGGGAGTGGAAGAAGAGCTAGACATTTTAAACTGCGGCAGTAACAAATTTAATTACTAAATGCACTTTAGTAAAAAAAAAAATTAAAATACTTATGCAAACTCACACTTATGACCATGCTTTCCATTTGGGCAAGAAGTTCCCAATATAATTGTTCCATGTCTCCCCTATACATATTGAATTAGACATAGGTGATCAGGCTTTGCCTAATATCAATATGCTAAGTCGACACTTATTCCAATTATACTAGTACTAAGCTTTTTTTTTTTTTTTTTTTTTTAATAAAAACAGTTTTCGAAAACTTTTGGTTATAGTATTTGTTTAGAAAAACCGGTGTTCTCTATAACCTATGGCTCTGATACCAAGTCTGTCACACCCCGCTAAAGTGGAAACACGAGGCATGATAGCGCAAGATTTCATAACAATAGGATAAAAACAACACCAACCATCCATTCAAGTACATAATAGTTTAAGTTCAAAATTTACATCGTATCAACTCAAAAGTTCTAACAAAATAAAGTAAACCAAGTGTTTCAACTAAACAGTTTTCAAATAAACAAGATGGTTGATGTCGACGCGCCCACATAAAAGAAAGATTCGGTTAATCTTTTCTTACCCCTGAAAAGCATGATAAAAACAAGGTCAACTACAAAGAGTTGGTGAGTTCACAGGTTTTCAATATTTCAAAAATAATCAATTGTGTGAGCGAATATGAGCAAAATAAATTTTTGGCACTTATTGATATCTTAAAACGTTAAGGCATTATGTACTCTAATTTTTGTATATAAAGAGCCACCACTAAACCTTTCGACCACAAAACAATATTTATAATTCTACCTTAGCGGTGGGACTAATACCCCACATATGTAGAACCTTCGTTTTTAAGTATCGTGCACCCCTACCTGTAGTTTCTAGGTGGGATTGCTATCCACACCCCTACTTATCGGTTTTTAGGTGGGATTGTCCGTCCAAATAGCGCTATCCACAAATACCCTCGGCTCCTCACTTGAGTTAATAGTAGTGTACAAACTTTTATGTTACATTTTACTCAATATAACTATTAGTGTACATGCCTTAGTGCCCACAACATCAAATTTAACAAGATTTCATAATCATAATGACAATGGCTCATAAAACACATTCAATCATGCTTTTCACCCCAAAACGTATAAAACACTTTGAAAGAGGGGCTGTGAATACTCACCTTATAGCAACGCTCCGCAACGCAAACAATACAATTCGAATCTCCGCACAACGACCTAACGCTTCCCTATCAAAGAGTAATACCAAAAACCATCACTTATAGGTCTAATACTACTTAGAGGTGAATAAATCTTAAGCCCATAAGTGTCTATATATGTCCAATTATACAAAATGCCCATATGCTCATTAATATCGTAGTTTATACCGAAAGTGATCTTATTATCCATCACATGATCAATATTTATAAAAATCAATTAAGTCCAGAATTTCTCTTCTGGACAGAAACTAATTGTCCTAAAAATGATCAGTTTTCAAGAGCTTCCAAAATGATCTAGTTTCCTATATTTTTATATAAGATAAAGTACTGCGTTATGGCTTTGTGAGGAGTTATACTCAGTGTTTTCTAGAATTTCCAGTTGGATTAGAATCATAACTCATAAAGGAAACCTTTGAGATAAGAATCACTGATTTTGAAGAAGTTATGAAGGAGGTATGACACTACAAAGCTGCATGCACAATTCTGTCATTAGCTGACAGATTGCACACTTAACTTTAATAAATTGATTAGTGCCTCAAAACATCATATTTTTGCATGAAACTGGATCCATATGAATACTAACTCATAAAATGAAGTTCTAGAAGAAGAATCATGCATTAAAGACAAATAACAAAGGAGATACTAACACACAAAGTAGAGTTTAGCTGCTGGTGGTTTCACAGATTGCACACCTAAAGTATTTTAGGTGTTTGGAGGGTCAAAACTCCATATTTTTAAGTGATTTCACTTTCAAACTGAAGATAACTCATACATATAACTCTCAAAAGAAGAATCAACCTTTTTCATTGAGTTTTGAAAGATATATGGCCATTGGAACATGCATGCACAATTCTGTCATTGTTTGACAGTTTGCACACTCATTTTGTTTTAATCATTTGAAACTTCAAATCACCATATTTTTGAATGAAATCAAATTCATATGAAAGGTAACTCATTAAGCTAACTTCCAGAAGAAAAATCAAGTGCTTTGGAAAAATATTCAAAGAGTTATGGTTGTTCAAAGTAGGGTTTACCTACTGTTGAACTTCCAGATGCACATGCATCTTGTTATGAGCATTTGGGGGGGTCAAAACTCAATGTTTTTGAGTGAGACCACTTGGATTAGAACCCCAACTCACTAAATAAACTTGTAGAAAGAAGATTCATGATATTTGAACATAAAAATTGTAAGAAATTGACGATTTACACACATGCATGAATCTGTAACCAAAATAACCATTTTTGTTCAAGAACACATAAAATCATGATTTTTCCCCTATTCTCTTGAGTTTTATTTGTGTAGGTCATAGATTATCACCATTTTATAAACATTTTACATGTTTTGGTGTAAAATCTCTCCACAAACTCAGAATTTTTGGATATTAGAAGAAGTAGCTAAAAAAAATGTAAGAAAAGTGGGGTTTTCACCCAAAAATGGTAAGAAAATGAGGGTAAAGTTGTTACCTTGTTTGGATGATGATTAGAGCTTCTAAATCCTTGTATGAACTTGATTATGATGATGATTTGAAATGAGAAATGGCTGGAGTTTTTGTTTTAGAGAGGGAGAAAATGTCTCTTCACTTCTAGAGAGAGAGAGGTGAGAGCAAATTTTGAATTTTGAACATGCAAAATGAGGAGAAAAATGAAAAAAAATGTATTTATATGGGGGTTTAGAGAGGAGGCCGGCCATGGGGGCCCACTCATCTCAAAATCATATATTTGTTTTATAAATAAAATAAAACTCAAGCCCAATTAAGAATACAATGTCATTTTCTCAATTTTTGGCCCTTTTTCCTCAAAATGTAAGCCCAAAAGTGATAAAATTCTATAAAAATAGAAGTTTTATATTTGAAACATTAAAACTATATATTTTATATACATTGGGTATAAATTAGAGCATTTGGCACTGTATTGGAAGTTTCGGACAGTTACGGGTCGGAACCGGACATTTTAAGCGACTACCGGAAATGCTAGGGGTTTTTCGGCCATTCTAAACCAACTATTTCTTAATCTTAAAATTTAAACTATATAAACACTAATAAACTTAATAGAAGCTAACCTGAAAGCTCGAATTTTGACAGTTGTCACAATGTTGCAGGAACTCGAGCATAACCCTGTAGGCGGCTGGATAAGTAGCAGGATCCAATAGAACTTGGGCATTGTTTGGTTTGATTGGAAGACGAGTGAAAACGAAATTTTCAGCGGTGGATTCGACAATCTGATGATCATTGTCGTTGGCTTCTTGGTTTGCACTAGGAATTTGATCGCCATTTGATGAGCTTTGGATTTTGGAAAGAAGTTGCAGGTTTGATTTTGCCAGGAGAGTTTGAGAAGATGATGAGAGTAAAAGGTTTGGCGGTTTTGAAATTTTGGGGTTTTATGGAAGGTTTTGAATGCGAAGGGTTTATGCTCGATTAAATCAAATTAACAGCATAATTAGCTGACCTCATTGGGATTAGGCGTGGGATGTGACGTGAGCAGCTTTAATTTCGCAGTCATGCGATGGATAGATTATGGACACGTGGAAAGGCGATTGGACGTGTGACTGGGGATAAATGACGCATGGAAGGTAGGTTTCTCAAAGGTTTTCTCGATTGGTGTTAATCGATTGGGTTTCAAAAAGAATTAAAATCTATCAATTGAAATATTAAAATAAATCAATTAAAAGTTTTAATTAAAATCGATCATTTAGTCAGGATAAAAGATGTGTAAGTGACTAAATTATGGTTTTGTATTTAATAAGTAATTTTTAAAGAACAAATTTAACTGATTCAAGATATTATGATGAACCTTGAAGGCAAGAGTTAATTCATAAATTCTTGAGTCAAGAAAATTTCTAAGTTAAAAAGAACTTAAGAAATAGCTCCCTATCATAGAGTTTGAAAAGTATTTGAGCTCTGGATATTTGGAGACTTTGAATCTCATAGATCAGAGCTCAACCTTGAATGATGGTTTATTCTGTTGCTCCCCCTTGAGTTCTGCAATGATAAGCTCCCCCTAGAACTATGCTTGGATCAAAAAGTAAGAATATCGAGCATTTTGTCTGCACAGAGGCACACAGAGGCTTCTGTGGGGTTTTGGATGGTGCAATCAGAGCCTATCAGAGACCTCTGGGTGATTCTGGGTTATTGAAAATAAAGACAAAGATAGAAAAGTAAAGACATGTGAAACATATAACCATGCAAATCTTGAAGATTTGAAGTAGTTATATATTTAACATGCCCAACATGCTGATTAGAAAATTAAATCTCTTCTCATCCAGAGCTTTTGTAAACAGATCAGCAAGTTGGTAATGAGTGGAGACAAAATACATTTCAATAGTCCCTTTCTCCACATGATCCTTTATAAAGTGATACCTGACATCTATGTGCTTGGTTTTTGAGTGCATCACTGACTTTTCAGTCATTGCTATGGCACTCTCTGAGTCATAGAGGATGGGAATCTTATCATATAACAAGTCATAGTCTCTAAGTTGGGTTTTCATCCATATCACATGTGAGCAACAACTTGCAGCGGCTATATACCCTGCTTCTGCTGTAGAAGTTGAAACACAGTTCTGCTTTCTGGAAGTCCAACTTATTAGACGATTTCCCAGAAGTTGACAGCTACCAGAGGTGCTTTTTCTGTCCAACTTACATCCTGCATGATCTGAGTCAGTGTATGCAATAAGATCAAATGACGAAGTCTTTGGATACCAGAGACCCAAAGAGGGTGATCCTTTGAGGTATCTGAAGATTCTTTTTACTGCAGCCAAGTGAGATTCTTTTGGATTGGCCTGAAACCTAGCACAGAGACAAGTGGCGAACATAATATCTGGTCTACTAGCTGTCAAGTACAGAAGTGAACCAATCATTCCTCTATAACTCTTAACATCTAGTTTGGTGCTGGGGGAGATTGGAGTTTTCATGGAAGTGACATTTTGGAATTTAAACTTTTTGAGCATATCAGAAACATATTTGGCTTGATTTATGAAAATTCCAGATGGGGTCTGTTTTACTTGAAGTCCTAGAAAATAGTTTAACTCCCCCATCATGCTCATTTCAAATTCACTTTCCATTAGTTTTGAAAACAACTTTACTTCTGATTGATCAGTGGAACCAAATATGATATCATCCACATAGATTTGTACAACAGTTAACGTACCTTTGCCTCTTTTGATGAACAGGGTGGTGTCAACTTTACCTTTTTCATAGTTGTGTGTGATCAGAAATTTTGACAAACGTTCATACCAAGCTCTGGCGGCTTGTTTCAGACCATACAGAGCCTTGTCCAGAAGGTAAACGTAGTCTGGATGTCTTGCATTTTCAAAGCCTGGAGGTTGTTGCACATACACCTCTTCTTTGAGATTTCCATTAAGAAAGGCACACTTTTCATCCATTTGATATACTTTGAAATCCCTGTATGCTGAGAATGCCAAAAATAACCTAATTGCCTCCAATCTTGCAACTGGAGCAAATGTCTCATCATAATCAATTCCTTCTTCTTGGTAGTATCCTTTTGCCACCAATCTTGCCTTGTTTCTGATCACTATCCCAGCTTCATCTCTTTTGTTTCTGAAAACCCACTTTGTGCCAATTGCTGTCACATTCTCTTGTAATGGCACGAGTTTCCAAACATTATTTTTCTCAAACTGGAGAAACTCCTCTTGCATTGCATCAATCCAGCTTGGATTTCCTAATGCTTCATCAACCTTCTTGGGTTCTATCATGCTTAGAAAGTTTACATAAAAAGATTCATTTGCCGTTGCAGATCTTGTTTTTACTCCTCCAGAGGGATCACCAATGATTTGTGATGGAGGATGATCACTTGTCCACTTCGTAATTCTTGTCTGTGGAATTTGAGTGGCTTGAATCTCAGTTTCTGGTTGAGCTTACTCTGGAATTGAACTTGGTATTTCTGTTGAACTTGAGGTTGATGGTTCTGTGTAAGGTTCAGCTTCTGGGATTTGTTCGGGTTCATCTATTTGCACAAAATCTTGGATTGGTTCCTCTTGAAGAAGATCAGAGGTTGGTGCATATGATACTTCTTCTGTGTCTTGAGATTCAGGAGTGGCTGGACCAAAATTAATTATCCCAGAGGTTTGAAGGACTTCTGGAAGATTCAATGTTGTTCTTCTGGTAAGAGATTCAGATGGGATTTCTTCTCCAAGGAAATCGTTGAATATTGTATTGATCTCTGTTTCTCTGCTACCTGAAAGATAGTTAGAGGTAACATTGTTAAGATTGAGTTCTGAGTTGCAGAAATCAGAAGTCCGTTGATCATCAAAATCAACATTTATGCTTTCCATGACCATTTTTGTTCTTAAGTTGAAAACTCTGAAAGCTCTTGAATTTAAAGAATATCCTAAAAATTTAGCTTCATCAGATTTCTTATCAAACTTGCCAAGCTTATCACGGTCATTTAGAAGAAAGCATTTACATCCAAAAACATGCAAAAAATCTATTGTTGGTTTTCTGTTGTTAATCAACTCATATGATGTTTTCATATGCCTCTTTACTATGATAGATCTGTTTTGGGTGAAAGATGCTGTAGCTACTGCTTCTGCCCAGAAGTGAGTGGGCATTTCTGATGCTGCCAGCATTGTTTTGCCTGCCTCCACCAAGGTGCAATTTCTTCTCTCTACAACTCCATTTTGTTGAGGAGTTCTAATTGCAGAGAAGTTTTGGGAGATTCCTTGTTGTATCATGAACTCTTCCAGTTTAGCATTTTTGAATTCTGTGCCATTGTCACTTCTGAGGTTCTGAATTTTGCAAACAAGTCTGACTTGAAGTCTTTTCATCATGTTAATTGGGACAATTGGCACATCAGATTTTAACCGAATGAAAACGAGCCAAGTATACCTGGAAAATTCATCAATTAGCACAAGGATATACTTTTTCCCAGATAGAGATTGTACAGAAATTGGACCACAGAGATCCACATGGAGTAGTTGCAAGGGTCTTATGCAAGAATGATCACTCTTTGTTTTGTGGGAAGCTCTTTTGATTTTTCCCATTTCACAAGCAGGACAGAGATGATCTTTTTGAAAGAGAATGTTTGGGAGTCCTTCTACTAGACCATGTTTGACAAGAAGTTCAAGGTTCAGAAAATTGAGATGAGACAATTTATGATGCCACAACCAAGCTACTTCACTCTTTTTGGAAATGAGACATAGAGTTTCTTTTCCATCCTTGGAGGTAAAATTCATCATGTATAAGTTACCTTTCCTGTCTGCTCTCCACAGTTCTTCACCTGCCTTAGATAACAAGTAGCAATGTTTTTCATCAAACAGAACTAACATTTTTGCATCACAGAGTTGACTGACACTTAGTAAATTATGCTTAAGACCAGAGACATGGGCTACTCTTGATAAAGTAACATTACCTTCCTGTAGTGTTCCATATCCCTTAATTTGACCCTTACCATCATCTCCAAAAGTTACAGCTCCACCAGATTTGTCTTTGAATTTAGAGAGTAAGTTTCGGGTTCCAGTCATGTGCCTCGAGCATCCAGAGTCAAGATACCAGATGTGCACACGCTGGGTTTGCACATAGAATCAGAGAGATTTAGGAACCCATTTCATAATGGGTACCTTAATGTTAGCTATTGGATTCATTGCAGAGTTTCTCTGTGGAAACGATGGTTTTCTAAAATGTTCAGATCCTCTAGGTTTAGTTTCAGAGGTTTCTGGTTTTTGAAATCTTTGCTTCTGGTTATTATAGTAACTTTTCTTGGGCTTATCAGAGAAACAACCATATGATTTAGAGAAGAATTGTTTTAACTTTAAGAACAAACTAGTTGGGTGCCCGCGTAATGCGGCGGAATGTAATGTAAAAATTTCTTGTAAACAAAGAATATAAAACAGACGTTCGTTAAAAAAAACCCCTTTAAATCTATATGTTAACATGTAATTTTAGTACTTAATTTTTGAAAATTATATTTAAACATGTGCTTTTAGTCATTAATTTTTTCAATAGTTCTTCGATTTCATCTTTGTAAAAATATATAAGATTCACCATTATTGTTATTTTGGATTCCTTTTATAGGATCCGAATCATTTATTTGCACAGGTGCATCACATTTATCTACAAAGGTGCATCACACTTATTTGCAAAGCCCTTTCTATTTTTGTCACTTATTTTTCTGGGTCCAACATTTTTTTGGCTCCATCAAAATTTTTTACATCTCAAATATTTAGGTATATCATATATGTTATGCTATGCCATTTGCATCAATAAGCGTCTTGTAATAAAAATGTTCATGTAGTTTCCTAACTTTCATAGAAATCCAACTTACAAATATAAAAGTAAAATGAAAACTTAATACAAATTTACATATCATACATTCAATTTTACTATTTCATCTGGTATACATCTTTTGATTTCCAGAAAAATAGTTTTAAATGGTGGGTTAACATATTAAAAAACACAAGAACAAATATAAATCAGCAAATGTTGATGAAGAGTTGCATTACTTTTGTCCTGGAAGCACAAAAAAGATCATGAAAGTTGAAACACATGTATATCATGTCATAACCATACGTGAATAAGAATAAGCTGCTAATTAAGTTTGTATTGGAGAGTGGAATCCAAGAAACAATAACCAACAAACAGAGCCCCCCAAGAACATGCTCAAATCAACAATACAACATGCTGAGAAGATGAGGGAAATCCAATTATCCAAACCAGGTTCGCTTTAAGATTCCCAAGGTAGTTCAAACACAGCGTATGGCTAGCAACATATAAAAAGTTCCTTCAATACAGAGAAAAATATAAACAATTATTGAGATACACATATAACAATGATATATATACACAATATATAGGGTTGGGTTCCGATGAGAAGAAGAGTTATGGTGAGAAGCTTAAGAAGAGATCTCCGCCCTTGGAAGTGCGTTACGATGAGATGTATCGAGATTAGATGCATCGAAATCACGAAAAGTACCATATCAAACGCAATTCATGGTTTGAGATTAAAGTGATCAAGGGTCCAAATCATTTCTTACGCTTGTCATCGTAACTCATCTTCTCACACGATCCTTCACACACACACTAACGATCTTCTACATGCCAAGCAAACATACAAAAGAGAATAATCCTTATGTAAAACAAAGGTTCAACAACACCCTACAAACTTGCAGACTGTCCAGAATCAAGAAAATAGAACTATCTTTATAGGGAATAGATATTTCAGCTTTCAAGCAGGAAAGATGCATTTGAAAAGGCTTGAAACTTTCTGAACAAAAAAATTGGAAAAAAGCAAGTTAAGTAAAGGTAGACAATGCATAAAATCATACACGGAACCAATTATCAAAAACTCGTAGCACAGATGGGATAAACAAGTATGATCAAGAAATCCATTATAAAAAAGAACATTTAAATACCATTATTGAATACAAACACAAACGTGTAATGAAGAAAACCATTATCTAATACAAACTCAAATTATAGAGCAAACATGAAAAAAAAAACATTGAAGAAAAAATATTTTAAAAGAAATAGGTTCAAACCTGGGAGAACGATGGGGGAATAAGCACAGGCTATGGAGAAATCAAGATGGTTAAGAAATTAACATAAATATCGGATTACACAGATGGGGAAATAGACTGGAACTCACCTTACTTCGGATGGCTTTTCTACTTCTACTCTGCAGGTATCATTGAAGGCACAAAAGGGTGTATAAAGCGGACAAAAATAGAAATAAGTCTAGAGCCGACAACAGAAAGAAATCTAAAGCTTTGGTATCATGTTGTGTATTCTCAAAACATCCATTGATGCATTCCTTCAAAATAACCCAGAAATTGAATCTTGAATGACATAAACAAAACAAAAAAAACCCTATAAATTGAATTTTGGTAGTAGTTTTATGCAAGTTCTTTCCACCTGTTCTAGAGATAAATATTTGAATAAATAGTGCACCAAAGAAACCAATTTATCTATTTTTCTGACATGTCCGGTAACAAATTGACGGATGAACAAAAGAATGGGATAATTGAAGCTATTGCTCATCATATTCATCGAGATTATAACGCTATTGTTTTAGCCAGGCCCTTGAAGGTGGAGGAACTATAAATATCAACTTTCCGGAGTTGGCTGCTAGCACAAATAACATTTGACTATCCATTCCACATACCTCCTTATAATTAGAGCAATAGAGAATTCCCCGTTATAGATGAAACATATCCATATATTGCACGGGCATAATTTATAACTTCAACTTTCTATACATGCTTCATTAATTCATACATTATAAAGCATTCAAATTCAAAATATGTCTTCATATTCATATATGATACGACCTAATACTATATATAGATAACTAAATCCAAACAATAGTATGGTATGAATTGAAACAATTTGTAAACAAAATGCATCATACTAAGAAAAAACAAAGTATTGAAATGGACAACAAAGTTGACCACTCAGGATCCTGAAAACTATTATCAATCTTCCTTGTGTCATGTGAATATGTATCAGCTCATTTCTTATATTGTTTCAATGAAGAGACAAACTTTTTAGGAAACAAAAATGTAAAGGATGTTATTGTGTTTTTAGTTGTTACTAAGAGGTAGTTTACCCAAACATTTACCTGTAAGCATTTACCGGTTGGAGTCGACATTCACTTATCTTACTGGGTAAAATTCTAGTCCTTCAGAAATATTCAAACATTTACCCAGTAACCCCTAGTCAGGTAATTTGTCACTCTCACTTACCAAATAAGCTCTTGGTCCTTTTGTCATTGCTTGCTCTTACCGGGTAAATTCCCGATTCTTGACATGCTCATTCTGTAAGATAAGTGACCTGGTAAGCGCCTTATCGGGTAAACATTTGGTAAACGACCCCTATATTATAAAAATGCTCATCCACATGCATCTATAAACATCGAGAATACCAATTAAACAAACTTTAAATCATAAAACATTGTCTTTATCTTATTTTGCAACTTATCTTTGACCAATCATAAAACATTCTGTAAGATAAGTGGCCTTGATTTCAAGATTCATACCAAAAACATATTGCTTAAAGAGTCAAGTCCACCTTTCAGCTTTACCTAATTGTAACGAAAATGCTATTGTCATCAATGATGAGAGTGTTTACTAATCGGTTTCTTTTGATTATCATCAGACAACTTGTACATACTCTAGTCAACTACACAAAGTGGGCATCAATATATTTAACATCAAACTTCCTTTTGTGTTCTTTTCTCCATCTACAACTTTCATGGCACAACAAGTTATAATAAGATAAAGGAGGATTTTTAGGCAATTATATAATGGAATATTGCACTCTTGGAATGTAAAAACTAAAAAATAGTATCATACGCAATCATCTCCAACTTCACATAAGCAAATTTGCTTTATCCTCTAGACACAGAATTTACTTCTCAAAGTAGAAAAATGACATTTAAATACCTTACTCGGGTTTGGAATCACAACAAAAACTACGAATCTTTTCAAATAAATCTTGAAGGAAATGCAATATATATATATACACATACACATGCATACAAACACACACCTGATCAATTTAGATCGGCTATGCAAAAATCTTGTAGGGGCTTGGGTTCATAGAACCTTCATTACATATTGGTTTTACTTATTTACAAAAATCATTGTATTTTTTCCCATTTTTAATCTTAATTGGTGTTACTTGTTTAATTTGCTTCGATTAATAAAAATATTAGTTAAATCAAAGTACAAATTGTACCCTTCCTAAACCCTACAATGATGATAGATACAAAATACATTAGACCTCCCAGTTGGAACTTGGAAGCATGAAAACAAAGTCATCACCAATTTCCAAAGGAAAAAAACTCACTGAGTAACATATAAAAATAAAAATCTGGGACTGAAACCTGGATATATTGTATGACCTGCTTTCACCAAAAAGACTCCCAAAGTCATTCTCAAGCATCAAGAGGCTACAAAGAAAGTTACAAACCTCCAACAAGAATGAAGTTGTCACACATAAAAACATAATACATACACAAACTGAATAAAAATTATGAATCTCAAAGTAAAAATCAAACTAATTTCAAACTCTAATTGGAATCAAACCAACATTAAACTAAATAAATTCTTACAAGGAGATGAAATGTTACTTCAAACTCAATAGCTCCAAAACTTACAGAGGAAGAGGGTTCAATTCCTTTAGGTATGGTCAAAACTGCATCTACAAATAAAACGATAACCACAAATAAAATCAAAATCGAGAGGAACAAAATCACAATCGATAACCACAAATAAAACGATCTGAGTCTTCATCGATAACCACAATCAGAGAATCGAGAGGAACAAAATCAAAATCGGTGGTATTCCTGATTTGTCTCTTCGTCCAGAAAAGCAAGAAGAGTGAGAGGAATGTAGGAGCGAGTATGAATGCCTGAATCAATAACCTCAAATAAAACCTGCATCGCTGCTTGGGAAAAAGGAATCGTTGGGAAAGGGAATCGTCTTTTTTGGAGAGGGTGAATTGTCAGTTTGGGGGAACCAACGAAAGTCGGCTGGGAAGCCAGGGAGACATTTTAAGATTTACGACTTTAAGACTTGTGCATAACTTAGTTGTACATTGGGCAAGAAAAGTTGTTTTTTAAGACTTTTACAAAATTTGGTTTATAAAGTAGTATAGATAAAAGCATTCAGAGTTCTGAGACAAAAAAGAATTCATGGAATTTTCATTTCTGGAATGATAATTACAATAGTTCTTATTTGAATCTATTCTAGCATCGAAAATTTTAAATTCCTTATCTAGTCTAGATTTATTTCTCTGAACTCTTGAATTTGGCTCCGTTGGCCTTCTCTGATTCTCTTTAACTTGAGCTTTCGAATGATTCACTGAAACATGAGAAGCAGATGAATTAGAATTCCATTTAGCTTTTTTTTTCGGTTGAGAACTTTGGCTTCTAAGAAGTTTGACCAGAGAACTTGAAGTTTGAATTTTGCTTGAAAACTGGTGTTCTTTTTGCCTTTTCTTTTTCAAGCTCAAGACTTGTTTTAGCTTGAATACACATCCCAAGGAAATCTGGATGAATAGGAAACTTTTTTCTTTGTATCCTTGGGGGTACAGAAGAATTTGGTATCCCATTAGAAAGTTTAGAAGCTTCTGGGCCCGCTGCTCTGACTTCTGTAAATTCACATGGTTTTGATAAAGAATCATTTTGAATCGTGAATTCTTTTTCAGAAGTATTGATCTCTTGATTTACAAATTCAGCAAGAGAGCTTCAGAAGATTCAAAGAAATCAGAGTCCTGATCATTGTTTTCCCAGGGATAGAATTCGTGTTTATCCTTGTCTTGACTTTCTGAAAGATTAAGGTCAATGAAGAAACAGAGAGTTATCTCTGGAGGTTTTGAAAGGATAGCATCAGTTTTTGAATTTTCATTGAGGAAGCATTCATTCATTGTTTGAAGAATGTCTTGTTCAAAGATTGATGCAAATTCTGACAACATGCTATTTTCCAGAGTTTCAATGATGTCTTTTTCAAAAATAGATCTTAAATTCTCTTCTACATGCCTGGGTATAAAAGCTTCAGCTTCTGGGTTTAAAGTTAATTGAGAGAAGGATCCAAACATAAAGATATTGTTCTTTTTCTAGACATTCTTTAGATTGACTTGGGCTTTTGGTCTAGAGGAGTATCTTATGTTTTTGAATTTTAACCTTCTGGGACTATGTCCATTTTCATATTTGGAGCGTTTAAAAGCTGATTTTTGGTATATGATGGGAAAATCAGATTTTTGTTCCTTACTGTGACAATTGTCAAAATTCGAGCTTTCAGGTTAGCTTCTATTAAGTTTATTAGTGTTTATATAGTTTAATTATAAGAATAGGAGTTAGTTGGTTTAGAATGGCCGAAAAATCCCTAGCATTTCCGGTAGTCGCTTAAAATGTCCGGTTCCGCCCGTAACTGTCTGAAATGTCCAATACAGTGCCAAATGCTCTAATTTATACCCAATTTATATAAAATATATAGTTTTAGTATTTTTATTATAAAACTTTTATTTTTATTAGAAACTAACCAAAATGGGCTAACAAAGTTGAGAAAAAGGCCAAAATTGAGAAATTGGACTTCAAATCTCACATTTTTGGGCTTAAAATAGAGTTTTAAAGGAAAATTTTATATCTCCTTCATAACTTCTTCAAAATCAGTGATTCTTATCTCAAAAGTTTCCTTTATGAGTTATGATTCCAATCCAACTGGAAATACTAGAAAACACTGAGTATAACTCCTCAAGTTAGTGATTTACTAACATGGTGTAATCTGTTTTACCGGTTGTGACATAATGTTTTGCATGAATTATTTGAACCACTTGTACATGTCCAAAAGGCATGAAATTTGGTCACAAAGACCATAACTCAGGACTTTATCTTATATAAAAAGATAGGAAACTAGGTCATATAGGAAGCTCTTGAAAACTGATCATTTTTAGGACAATTAGTTTCTGTCCAGGAGAGAAATTCTGGACTTAATTGATTTTTATAAATGTTGATCATGTGATGGATAATAAGATTACTTTCGGTATAAATTACGATATTAACGAGCATATGGGCATTTTGTATAATTGGACATATATAGACACATATGGGCTTAAGATTTATTCACCTCTATAATTAGTATTAGACCTATAAGTGACGGTTTTGAGTATTACTCTTTGATAGGGAAGCGTTAGGTCGTCGTGTGGGGATCGGATTGTGTTGTCTTGTGTCGCGGAGCTTTGCTATAAGGTGAGTATTCACAGCCCCTCTTTCAAAGTATTTTCTACAATTTGGGGTGAAAAGCATGATTGAATATGTTATATGAGCTATTTTCATTATGATTATGAAATTTTGTTAAATTTGACGTTGTGGGCACTAAAGCATGTACACTAATAGTTATATTGAGTAAAACGTAACATAAAAGTTTGTACACTACTATTAACTCAAGTGAGGAGCCGAGGGTATTTGGGGATAGCAATATTTGGACAGACAATCCCACCTAAAAACTACAAGTAGGGGTGCACTGTACTTAAAAAATGGAGAAACGAAGGTTCTACATATGTGGGATATTAGTCCCACCGCTAAGGTAGAATTAACATTAAATTTTATTTTCTGGTCGAAAGGTTTAGTGGTGGCTCTTTATATACTAAAAATTAGAGTACGTAATGCCTTGACGTTTTAAGATAATAATAAGTGCCAAAGATTTATTTTGCTCATATTCACTTACACAAATGGATGTTTGAAATATTGAAAACCTGTGAACTCACCAACTCTTTGTAGTTGACCTTGTTTTTATCATGCTTTTCAGGGGTAAGAAAAGATTAACCGAATCTTTCCACTATGTGGGCGCATCGACATCAATCGTCTTGTTTATTTGAAACTGTTTAGTTGAAACACTTGGTTTACTTTGTTTTGTTAGAACTTTTAGTTGATGCGATGTAAAATTTTAAACTTAGACTATTATGTATTTGAATGGATGGTTGGTGTTGTTTTTATCCTATTGTTATGAAATCTTGCGCTATCACGCCTCGTGTATCCGCTTTAGCGGAGTGTGACAGACTTGGTATCAGAGCCATAGTTTATAGAGAACACCGGTTTTCTATTGAAACCAAATTCTATAACCAAAAATTTATTTTTTTTAAAACTATTTTCGTAGATAAATTTAAAAAGCTCACTACTAGTATAATTAGAATAAGCAACGATCTAACATATCATAATTAGGCAAAGCCTGATCACCTATGTCTAAATATGGTATGAATAAGAAAGGACTTGCATTAAATTATTCTAAAAATAGGAATCGATCGGGAAATCTTTCACTTCAAAATGAGAAATATGATTTTATGTGAGTTCACATGATTATTGTAAAATGTTTCTGATATTTATAAATTATTTTTTTTTATTTATCTCAGCACTATGTCCACATCCGACCACTCCCCGGATGAATCCGGTTATGTTACCAGCAGAGTTAGGAGAGCCGACACAAACTATGATGACTATGACCCATCCGAGCATAGTCATGAAGAGGATTCTGCTGACTCTTCTGCTCGACCTTCTGTTCCCATGCCCGTACCCATACCTACCGGTGAGGGGACATCTCGCGGGCCAAGGACGATAAGGACTGCCCGCAAGCGCGTCCTCCCTCTTCAGAGAGTGACTTTCACGATTCCTTCCGTGCCATCGGGAGAACTATCTCAGTCGCGATCTAGGTCGCGAAGTGTGACTCCTTCTCCACCCGCAGTTAGAGTACCGGTGCCCCGACCACAAGGAATGACCGCAGCAGAAAACTACTGGGTCACGGGTATGGCCAACGAGGTACATACTCATCGGCTGATGTTGGACCATTATCGGCAATCCTTAGACGACATCATAACAATCTTGCACACACATGACGAGTTTACGAATAGAGTCATGGAGGTTGCCCTTGAGGCTAGGTTGGCGGTTCGGAGGATGCACACTTACCTAGAGTGGGTGATAGGAGCTCTGGTGATCCTATTAGGAATATTGTTTTGGTTGGTGATGCATTAGTAAACCTGTTTAGGCAAAGCTTTTGGATTAAAAACACTTTTATTTCGGTCTTGTTTATTTTAAGTTGTAAACAATTTGCTATCTTTTGGGATTTGTATTTTGAAACTTGTGATGAATGTTATGTGTTATGCTTATGAAAGATATCCATGTTTCATTGTATATTTCTTGATTTTATGTCTAGTTGATTGATATTAGACGTACATTACATTATAAGCTTGAGCTTAGTAAGTAGAATTAGATCGGAATTAGTAGTATAAATCTGATCGAAACTCAATTTAAAATTGTGTTTTTTTTTAGAACAATGCCTCCGAGAAGAGTAAATTCCGATGTTGCACGACTAGTATCCGAACAGCTCATGGCAGCACTACCAGGTATTGTGAGCCAAGTAGCAGCTGGTTTAAACGCTAATCAAAATAACAATCAGGGTTATGGAGATAGAGAATGTACGTATAAATCCTTTAGGAGTTGTAATCCTAAAGAATTTTTCGGAACTGAAGGAGCCGTCGGTTTATGGACCTGGTTGGAAAGCATGGAGTCTGTCCTCCACATTAGCAAGTGTGCTGAGGGAAAGAAGGTGGAGTTTGCTGCCTGTCTATTACAAGAGCGAGCATTAACTTGGTGGATTTCAAACCCGAGGTCGGGAAGCCGCCAACAGTCTATTACAAACCCGAGGTCGGGAAGCCGCCAACAGTCTTACATGGGAAGATTTCAAAAGAATGTTGAAGGAAGAATACTGCCCTAGGAGCGAGATTCAGAAACTGGAAGCAGAGTTGTGGAATCACGAGATGAAAGGGAATGATATCGACTCCTACACAGCCCGATTTCATGAATTGGCAAAAATGGTACCGCATCTGGTAACGCCTGAAGAGAACCGCGTTGATAGGTATGTTTGGGGATTATCTCCGGAGATACGCGGGGATGTTACCTCAGCAAACCTAAAAACTCTACAAGAGGCAGTAAGTTCGGCAACCAGACTCACAAACAATGCTACTCGCTCGGGATTGTGCAATAGACAGCATACCGGCCGATGTATTATTTGTCAAAAGTGCAACAAAGGAGGTCACTATGCCAAAGATTGCAGGAGCACAGGAAGGCGGGCATGTTTTGAGTGTGGAAGCCCGGATCACTTTCGGAATACATGTCCATGATGGAATCAAAGACCAAACACTAATCAAGCACGACCGGCCAACCAAGGAAATCAAGGAGGTCCGGCAAGAGGCCGAGTGTTTGAAATTGGAGCTGAGGAAGAAAGACAGAATCCAGATGTCGTTACAGGTACGTTTCTCCTGAATAATCATGATGCATCTATACTATTTGATTCTGGAGCAAATAGGAGTTTTGTGTCATTAGATTTTAGACCAAAGATATATCTAAGGCCTCAAAAGTTGAAAGAATCATACGTAATTGAATATGCCAACGGTCAGGAGTGTAGGGTCAATGATGTAATAATGAACTGCACTATAAATTTGGCTAGTAGGGATTTCTGTATAGATTTAATCTCGATTAAACTAGGAAGTTTTGACGTGGTTGTGGGCATGGACTGGTTATCCAAAATCCGAGCCGAAATCTGTTGCTCCGAAAAGATCGTACGAATTCCGTTACCCGAAGGGGGAAAACTCGAAGTACATGGAGAGAAACCCAGGAAGGGTATTAAAGTAGTGACATGTATGAAGATGCGAAAGTATTTGAGAAAGGATTGCATTGCTTTTCTAGCTCACATCAAGGATAAGAAGGCTGAAGAAAAACGCATTCTAGATATTCCTATAGTTCGGAATTTTCCTGAGGTATTCCCGGACGAATTGCCTGGAGTACCCCCACCAAGACAAGTGGAGTTTCACATAGAATTAATTCCTGGAGCCGTGCCAGTCGCGAAAGCAACATATCGATTAGCACCATCAGAGATGCAAGAGCTGTCGGAACAACTTCAGGAATTTCTCGACAAAGGATTTATCAGACCTAGCTCTTCACCTTGGGGAGCCCCAATTTTATTTGTTAAGAAGAAAGATGGATCTTTTCGAATGTGTATCGATTATAGGGAACTCAACAAGTTGACAATTAAGAACCGGTACCCCCTTCCCCGGATTGATGATCTGTTTCACAAACTTCAAGGTGCAACGTACTTCTCGAAGATCGATCTTAGATCTGGATATCATCAAATGAGAGTGCGAGAAGAAGATATGCCCAAGACAGCCTTTAGGACTCGATACGGTCACTACGAGTTCCTAGTCATGCCATTTGGTCTAACAAACGCACCAGCAGTTTTCATGGATTTGATGAATATAGTATGTCGACCGTATCTCGACAAGTTTGTGATTGTGTTTATAGATGATATACTCATTTATTCTCGAGACAAAAAGGAGCATGAGCAACATTTGAAGTTGATATTGGAATTGCTCAGAAATGAAAGCTTGTACGCGAAATTCTCTAAATGTGAATTATGGATTCGTGAGGTACACTTTCTTGGCCACGTGGTGAATGAAAAAGGAATCCAAGTTGATCCAGCTAAGATTAAAGCCATTAAGAAATGGGAAGCCCCAAAGACACCAACGGAGATCCGCCAATTTCTGGGATTGGCAGGTTATTACAGGCGATTCATCGAGAATTTCTCTAAAATTGCGCAACCACTAACAACTCTAACCCAAAAAGATAAAAAGTTTATTTGGGGAGAAAAACAAGAAGAAGCCTTCCAGACACTCAAACAAAGTTATGCAACGCACCGATTCTGGCTCTACCTGAAGGAGTAGATAACTTCGTAGTCTACTGTGATGCTTCACATCAGGGAATGGGCTGCGTGTTAATGCCAAAAGACAAGGTTATTGCATATGCATCAAGACAACTGAAGATTCACGAGAAGAATTATATTACTCATGATTTGGAACTAGGAGCGGTGGTGTTCGCACTCAAGATCTGGAGACATTATCTCTACGGTACTAAGTGTACTATATTCACAGATCACAAGAGCCTTCAACATATTATTGACCAGAAAATGTTAAACATGAGGCAAAGAAGATGGGTTGAACTACTTAGTGACTACGACTGTGAAATAAACTACCATCCAGGCAAAGCTAATGTGGTAGCCGACGCGTTAAGCCGAAAGGAAAGAGTAAAACCAACAAGAGCACGTGCTATGGGAATGACGGTCCAGACGAGTTTAAAAACTCAAATACTGGAAGCACAAGGAGAAGCTTTGAAAGAAGAGAATTTGAAGAATGAAACCTTGCAGCACCTAGAGAAGGAATTTGAAATGCAGACAGATGGGGTACATTACTTTAAGAATAAGGTATGGGTACCGAAAGTTGGTGATCTACGATCAATCATTTTGGACGAAGCCCATCGGTCCAGATATTCGATTCACCCAGGGGCAGATAAAATATATATGGATTTGAAGGAGCATTATTGGTGGCCGGGAATGAAGAAAGATATAGCTTTGTTCGTAAGCAAGTGCCTTACTTGTGCTAAGTTAAAGGCTGAACATTAGAAACCATCTGGTTTACTCCAACAACCTGAAATACCACAGTGGAAATGGAAGCAACTAACAATGGATTTCGTAACTAAATTACCCAGAACTGGAAAGGGGCACGATACTATATGGCTTATAGTAGACCGACTTACCAAATCGGCTCATTTCATCCCCATTCGCGAAGATTTCAGTATGGAAAGGCGTGCGCAAATCTATATTAATGAAATAGTTACACTTCATGGTGTGCCTATTTCCATTATTTCGGACAGAGATACACGATTTACATCGCGTTTTTGGCAATCACTTCAAAAGGCATTGGGTACACGTTTGGATTATAGCACTGCCTATCTTCTTCAAACGGATAGACAATCGGAAGGAACTATTCAAACGCTAGAGGATATGTTACAGGCTTGCGCAATAGATTTCGGTGGAAGTTGGGATACCCACCTGCCACTAGTGGAATTCTCCTATAACAAAAGCTATCATACCAGCATACAATGTGCACCATACAAAGCTCTATACGGACGTAAGTGCAGGTCACCGCTTAGCTGGGAAGAAATCGGAGATAGACAGTTGTTAACGCCCGATATTATTCAGGAAACCACTGATAAGATCTCGATAATCAAAGAAAGACTCAAGACAGCAAGAAATCGGAAAAAGCCATTGGAGTTTCAAGTGGGAGATAAAGTGCTATTAAAAGTGTCCCCATGGAAGGGACTGGTACGCTTCAGGAAGAGAGGCAAGCTGGGTCCAAGATACATTGGTCCATTCGAAATACTTTAAAGAATCGGACCAGTGGCGTACAAGTTGAAGTTACCACCGAATCTAAGCGCCATCCACGACACATTTCATGTGTCGAATCTAAGGAAATGCCTAGCAGAGAAAACGTTGATGTTACCCATGGACATCGTTCAGATTAACGATCGGTTAAACTTCGTTGAAGAACCAGTTGAGGTTTTGGACCGAGAAGTTAAACGGTTAAGGCACAGTAAAATCCCTATTATTAAAGTCCGTTGGAATGCGAAACATGGTCCAGAGTATACCTGGGAACGTGAAGATTTGATGAAGCAAAAGTATCCGAGCTTATTCACGAACACCCCGGAGAAAGCCACTTCTTAAATTTCGGGACGAAATTTCTTTAACGGGGAAGGCTGTGACAACTGTCAAAATTCGAGCTTTCAGGTTAGCTTCTATTAAGTTTATTAGTGTTTATATAGTTTAATTATAAGAATAGGAGTTAGTTGGTTTAGAATGGCCGAAAAATCCCTAGCATTTCCGGTAGTCGCTTAAAATATCCGGTTCCGACCCGTAACTGTCTAAAATGTCCAATACAGTGCCAAATGCTCTAATTTATACCCAATTTTTATAAAATATATAGTTTTAGTATTTTTATTATAAAACTTTTATTTTTATTAGAAACTAACAAAAATAGCTAACAAAGTTGAGAAAAAGGCCAAAATTGAGAAATTGGACTTCAAATCTCACATTTTTGGGCTTAAAATAGAGTTTTAAAGGAAAAACTTTGGGTTTTGGGTGGGGCCCATCACCATGGCCGGCACCCCCCCTCTAATCCACATATAAAACTTATTTTTTTTGTATTTCCCCTCATTTGCGTCATTCAAAATTCAAATCTCTCTCTCTCTCTCTAGAACTAAAGAGCCATAAACACTTCTCTCTTCTTCCTCTCTTTCTCTCCAAAAACTCCAGCCATTTCTTTCATCAAAAACTCATCTTAGTGCAAGAACATTGAAGATATTCAACACACAATCATCCAAGTAAGTACAAAACTTCATGTTCTTCATTTTCTTGCAAATTTTGGGTGAAAAACCCACTTTTCTTGCATTTCTAAGTTACTTTCTTCTAATATCCAAAAATTCTGAGTTTGTGGAGAGATTTTACACCAAAACATGTAAAATGTTTATAAAATGGTGATAATCTATGATCTACACAAATAAAACTCAAGAAAATAGGGGAAAAATCATGATTTTATGTGTTCTTGAACAAAAATGGTGATTTTGGTTCTGGCAGATTCATGCATGTGTGTCAATCGTCAATTTCTTACCATTTTATGCTCAAATATCATGAATCTTCTTTCTACAAATTTATTTAGTGAGTTGGGGTTCTAATCCAAGTGGTCTCACTCAAAAACATTGAGTTTTGACCCCCCAAATGCTCATAACAAGATGAATGTGCATCTGGAAGTTCAACAGTAGGTAAACCCTACTTTGAACGACCATAACTCTTTGAATATTCTTCCAAATCACTTGAGTCTTCTTCTGGAAGTTAATTTAATGTGTTACCTTTCATATGCCACTGATTTCATTCAAAACTATGGTGATTTGAGGTTCCAACTAATTGAAACAAAATGAGTGTGCAAACTGTCAACCAATGACAGATTTGTGCATGCATGTTCAAATGACCATATTTCTTTCAAAACTCAATGAAAAAGGATGATTTTTCTTTTGAGAGTTAGTTTTATGAGTTATATTCTGTTTTCAAGTGGAATCACTTAAAAATATGGAGTTTTGACCCTCCAAACACCTAAAATACTTTAGGTGTGCAATCTGTGAAACCACCAACTGCTAAACTCTACTTTGTGTGTTAGTAGCTCCTTTGTTATTTGTTTTTAATGCATGATTCTTCTTCTAAAACTTTATTTTATGAGTTAGGATTCATATGAATCAAGTTTCATACAAAAATATGAAGTTTTGAGGCACTAACCAATTTATTAAAGTTAAGTGTGCAATCTGTCAGCTAATGACGGAATTGTGCATGCAACTTTGTAGTGTCATATCACCTTCATAACTTCTTCAAAATAAGTGATTCTTATCTCACAAGTTTCCTTTATGAGTTATGATTCCAATACAACTGGAAATACTAGAAAACACTGAGTATAACTCCTCAAGTGAGTGATTTACTAACATGGTGTAATCTGTTTTACCGGTTGTGACATAATGTTTTGCATGATTTATTTGAACCACTTGTGCATGTCCAAAAGGCATGAAATTTGGTCACAAATACCATAACTCAGGCTTTATCTTATATAAAAAGATAGGAAACTAGGTCATATAGGAAGCTCTTGAAAACTGATCATTTTTAGGACAATTAGTTTCTGTCCAGGAGAGAAATTCTGGACTCAATTGATTTTTATAAATGTTGATCATGTGATGGATAATAAGATTACTTTCGGTATAAATTACGATATTAACGAGCATATGGGCATTTTGTATAATTGGACATATATAGACACATATGGGCTTAAGATTTATTCACCTCTATAATTAGTATTAGACCTATAAGTGACGGTTTTGAGTATTACTCTTTGATAGGGAAGCGTTAGGTCGTCGTGTGGGGATCGGATTGTGTTGTCTTGTGTCGCGGAGCTTTGCTATAAGGTGAGTATTCACAGCCCCTCTTTCAAAGTATTTTCTACGATTTGGGGTGAAAAGCATGATTGAATATGTTATATGAGCTATTTTCATTATGATTATGAAATTTTGTTAAATTTGACGTTGTGGGCACTAAAGCATGTACACTAATAGTTATATTGAGTAAAATGTAACATAAAAGTTTGTACACTACTATTAACTCAAGTGAGGAGCCGAGGGTATTTGTGGATAGCGCTATTTGGACGGACAATCCCACCTAAAAACTACAAGTAGGGGTGCACTGTACTTAAAAAATGGAGAAACGAAGGTTCTACATATGTGGGATATTAGTCCCACCGCTAAGGTAGAATTAACAATAAATTTTATTTTGTGGTCGAAAGGTTTAGTTGTGGCTCTTTATATACTAAAAATTAGAGTACGTAATGCCTTGACGTTTTAAGATATTAATAAGTGCCAAAGATTTATTTTGCTCATATTCACTTACACAAATGGATGTTTGAAATATTGAAAACCTGTGAACTCACCAACTCTTTGTAGTTGACCTTGTTTTTATCATGCTTTTCAGGGGTAAGAAAAGATTAACCGAATCTTTCCATTATGTGGGCGCATCGACATCAATCATCTTGTTTATTTGAAACTGTTTAGTTGAAACACTTGGTTTACTTTATTTTGTTAGAACTTTTAGTTGATGCGATGTAAAATTTTAAACTTAGACTGTTATGTATTTGAATGGATGGTTGGTGTTGTTTTTATCCTATTGTTATGAAATCTTGCGCTATCACGCCTCGTGTTTCCGCTTTAGCGGGGTCTGACACTTACCCATGCAAAATACAGAAGTTAATGTGGATCTCTTTTTACACGTGTAGGGATCCAGATCCTCGAAACCAAGGCCTGTTTTCCCTACTTGTGTATTGATCTTATCATGCACTTTTTGAGCTTCTAAATAATTTTTAATTTGAAGCTTGTTTTTCTCAAGTTCTATGTGCATGACCTCCCTTTCTTTTACCCAGTAATTAGAAATAGCGACAGAGTTTAATCTATCACTTTCTTTATCTTTAATTTCTCTGTCCTTTTCCTTCAGAAGTTTTTTAAAATTTGCAATCTCTTCTTTGAACAGAGTCTCTGTGGATTTATGTTTTTGTAAAATGTTTTCAATATCCACAGAGAGTTCTTGTTTTTCTTTTATTACTATGTTCATTTCTTTCTGGTAAATATCTCTTGCCCTTTCTGTTTTGGAAAGAGATATTTCAAGCTCTTTTCGAACTCTCTTTTCATCTACAAGCTTCTGTTTTAGTTTTTCAAATTCAAAAGTTAAGTTTAAAACTGTGTTTTCAAGTTCAGAGGAAGTAGAAGTAATGCAAACCGGAGTCCCAGAGGGCTGATCTTCTGAGTCTGTCATAGCCATTCCACAGAGGATGTCTTCTTCTCCTCTGGATTTGTCTGATATCCAGTTCTCTTGCTCAGCAAACTTTGCCCTTTCTGTGTGACTGTATTTGTACTTATTTTTGTAATAAGCCTTATCTTTTACTATTGTGCCCTTGCATTCCTTTGCAAAATGCCCCGGTTTTCCACATCTGTAACACACGTTCTTCTTTCTTTCCTCTTCCTTTTCTCCTTCTACCTTCTCTGCCTTCTGAGCTTCCTGCCTCTGGTTGTTCTCAGTCCTTGGCGCATATGGGGTGTATGTCCTGTTGTTTCCTCTGTTCCCTTGAAATGACTTGCTTCCAAATCTTATGTTAAACTGTCTGGTTATAAGTGCCAAAGATTCAGCGAAGGCACTTATATCTTCATCTTCTGAGTCAAATGGTTCTGAGTTGACCTCTGAGACAAATGCCTTCTTTCCTTTCTTTGCATTTTCTCTGTTTTTCTTCCCAGATCCTTTGGCTTCTAACATTAGGGCCAGAGGACCTCCAACAGTTGTTTTCTTCAGTAGAACCTCCTTCTCATGGGATTGCAGAGTACCATACACATCATGTAGTGACCATTCCTCAAGATCTTGATTGGCTTGAAGAGACATGGTTAGATTTGACCATTCTGGATTGAGCCTTTTTAGAAACAAAACATTGTTCTCTTCATTTGAGCGAGCAATTTCACATCTCTTGCACATGTTAATCAGGGTATTAAACCTATGATAGGTTTGCTCAAGAGTTTCGTCAGGTAGTGCTTGAAATGCGTTATACTCGTTTAGGGCTTGTGCTCGTCTGTTCTTTTTCATCTTTGAGCCTCCTTCGAATTGATTTGCTAGCTGATCCCATAATTCCTTAGCAGTCTCGCAGGAATCAAGGGATATGAAGATGTCATTTGGAAGAGCCATGATCAGTAGCCTTTTTGCTTTGTTAGCAATCTCGATTTTCTCCTTGTCGTCATCGTTCACTTTCCCGTTTCTTTGGGAACCATTTTTTCAGGAACTTCATCACTTTCACTGGTTGCTGGGATCCTTGGGAGTTTGACCATGGGTACATAAGGACCCTTTAAGATGGTGTCATATAGATCAGTGTCCATCCCTTCCAAAAAAATTCACCATCCTCACTTTCCATTGAGGGTATTCTTCCCTGATCAACGTTGGGGGCTTGGTTAAAGAACCAGCAGAGAACATGGAGGTCATACCTTGATTAGTCATTTTCAGCAGAAATTTGGATGAAGGAGTTTAATATTTGACGATTAATTGAAATCAAAAACGTTTAAAGGAAAACTGGAGAGATTTATGAGATGATTTAGATCTAAGATAACCACTGATTTGAGAATTTTGTACTGAATTTCACAAAATCTCGAAAAACAGGGTAGAGTGAAGAACAGTAATCTAAATCGCGAGAAACAAACAAAATAGAGTAGGAATTCTCCAAAATCGGATGAGATCGACTAATCAAAAGCTTGATTAGAAGGCTCTGATACCAATTGTTGGAAACCAGATCCCTAATTACTCTATATTCAGTAGATTTAAATACGAAAATCAACAGAGTAAGCGGAAGAACAATCTACTGTAGTCAATAAGCTGATGATTACAATACTGAAGAACAATTTGTAACTCAAAATAGGAATTCTCGCCTCTCTTCTCTCAAAACCCTTATCTTACAATACAAGAAATGAAATCTATTTATACTACAGTTAGAGAGAAAGTCAATGCATCAGCTAATGAGGAATAGACACGTCAGGGAATATTGTAACAAATTCTGTTGAGCATAAGTTGCATGACTGTCCACGACAGCAAGCGCGTGAGCTGGAAATAACCGCTGATTCCCAGAGGTCCACAGAGGTTGTCCAAGCCTCTGGGAGCATCTGTGTTCTTAACCCTTAGAGAAATTCACGGCTCTGGCATCTTCTGAATAAGATTTTACAAAAACACTTAAGATTTCTGATTACATACTTTTACATAAAGAAATATTCTAACACATTTTCAGAATCAGAGAGATCTTCTGGATTGATCTCTGAGACAAAAGCGTTACTTTTCCCTTTCTTTTATGTCTCCCTGGTTCTTCTGCCTAACCCTCTTGATTTAGAGATGATGGCCAGAGGTCCACCAACACCTTTCTTCTTCTAAATAACCTATTTCTCATGTGCTTGAAGAGTTCCAAACACATCATGTAATGTCCACATTTCCAAATCTTGATTGGCCTGAAGAGACATAGAAAGATTTGACTATTCTGGATTCATGCGTTTGAGGAATAGAACATTATTATCCTCCTTTGATCTGATGATATCACATTTCTTGCACAAATTGTATCAGAGTGTTAAATATGTGATAAGTTTGTTCCAGTGTCTCTTGGAATGGTGGTCATGGGTACGAAGGGACCATTTAGAATGGTAGGATATAGATTTGCATCTAGTCCTTCGTAAAAGTTTATCATACGAATCTTCCATTGAGGATATTCGTCTCGAATTAGAGTAGGAGGTTTTGTTATAGATCTATAAGTGTATATGGCGTTTAGGTTTTGATTCACCATTTTTGCATAACACAGAGATTCAAAATTTGCAGAAAATACTCTTGAAATTTAGAACAAATAAACTTCAAATGAATCAAAACGAAACGTTTTACTTACTGATTTCAGAATTAAACTAAGATTACCACTAATTTAGAGAAAAACTGTATAAAATCGATAAAATCTCGTGAAACATGGTAGAATGAAAAATAGTAGTTTAAAACTTGAAATTAACTACTAGTTGAGTGGGGGTTTCTCCAAACTGGACGAGATCGAATAATCAATAGGTTGATTATTTAACTCTGATACCAATTTTTGGAACACAGATCCCTTTATGCTCAGATAATCAGTAGATTTAATAAACAATATATGAGCGGAAGCAATATAAATCAATGATTACTAGTTATGTACCCACGCAATGCGGGGGGATGCAAATTTTTTATCAATTTCAAATTCTTTCAAGATGTCATAATAGTATTACTATGGTAGCCGATTTTTAATACCACATACCAACAATAGTTATCAAGTTGGTACAACCCTACCAACCGGTTTAATTGGTAACAATTTCCATACAACTTAATTAGTATGATTTGTAATGTAGTTGATTGTTTACTTGTTATGTCATTGTACAAATTTGACACTCCTACTTATATTACAAATTTGACGAAAAAGAAGCGATAGAAGCATTAATTTCATCTTTCTAGGAACCGATAGAAGCATTAATATTTGACCAGTAGATTTTACAAATATATGCAAAAGAAGTACACAATTCAGAAACGTGTTGAGGACATCAAAATGTGTCAAAGAGCCGATGGTCGTTTCAAAAACCAGTTAGTTTTCTTGACAACATAAGAACACGATTCACATTAAAATGACCAAATTGAAAGCAAATAAAATAAATATTGTTTTAAAACCAAAAAAACCAAATTATTCCTAGATTCTTATTACAAAAGAAAATTTGACAGCAGATCAATAAAGGATACACAACAATTGCTTCATTTATCTTCTCATCAAATTCTTTTTTTCTGCGACCAACGGTTCCCACTCCCTTGCAGGTCCTATTTAGAAATTTGAAATATGTTAAGAAAACTTGCAGGCCGTATTAGAAAATGTGAAACACACCTACAAAATGGGCAAGCATCTGGCTATGGCCGTGTACCTTTTAGACATATCGATTTGTTCAGCAAGAAAAAGCCTTGGGTCAACCCCCACAGGTTTCAAAATCCATGACCCTTAGATGCACATTAGGATGAGATGCACCGAGATGAGGCACATCAAGATGCACTTGATCTACTCCTTTCTAAAGCGGAATTCATGGGTGGGTATTAGATAAAAAGTGATCAACGGTTCAGATCTTTTCTTACGATTCTCACTTTAACTCGTCTTCTCACACGATCCTATGCCCCGTCCTAAGTATAATAAGATATATTACCTTTGTATTGTCATATCTGTTCTCGTTCATCAAAAGTGCTTTTTAGAATCATATCGACAAGTAGAAATTCCAACACTTACCCAAGACAAAAAGATTTAAATATATAGTATAGTATAGATGGGTAGGGAATTATAACAAACAGCACAACAAAAAGAAATCCTTATATCAAAAACAATATATCAACCCCAAAATGACTGCTATCCAAAGGAGCCTAGTAAAATTACATGATATGTGACCTGACAACTCTATGCATTAAGCCACCCACTGGTATCCATATATAAAACCCAATCATGTTGTAAATTCTATTAAAAAAAGTTAAAGAAATGTGCTTGCAAATCAATTAGCAGTATGGCAACACTCTTTATTGTGTTCCTTGAACATATCTATATGAACATTCTAGACTGTAAATTGGAAACTTATCACTTGTCCCACTGACATAGGGAGCTATGTCTATAGTATCTGGGAAGCAAATTGATTTGGTAAGCCTACCAAATTTACCATACTCTAAAACAATGGAAGCATGAAAAGTTAGCATCCCTATGAAACCATATTCAGTAACAAAGGCTACACAATTATTTTTTAATATGAAATGTTACCTAAAACCGTTTCAATTCAATGGTAAACACATTCATATCCTCCCACCATGTCAATTTCTTTTTGCTTTTCCCATACAATTTGCACCTGGAGCACAAAGTAGTAACAAAATCAATACAAATGTCAAGCAATTTAAAGAAAAGAATAAAGCACTTGCCACAACTGCCCCGTCGACTATCTAATGATGAAAAACTCTTCTTTCTTTGACTGGTAGAGTTGTAATAATTTGCAACAACCAACATTAGGAAAACCAGAAAAAAGATGTCCAGAAAGTGAAGTAACATTTGATCCATTGATCCATAATTATGCATTGATCAACATATTAGGTGGACATATGGATCAAACCGCTTTAAGAAATCCATAAACAGATAGCAGAACAAACCACCATAATCGAAAAGAATTAAAAGTAGATATAGATTGAAACTCACCTTGCAAGCAGATTCACTTCTAATAGCTCAAAATGTTGTCAATTCAACCAAATTGAGAGAAATATATAGTAAATCGATGGAAGTTCGTCCCACCTCTTTCAAATTCATAATTTCTAGGATAAGGACTGTGGAGGATATGGATTAATAGCAACGATCTAGAGAGATGAGATAGGTTAGGATAAACACGTACCAAAAGCAAAACCAACATCAATTTTGAGGGAGAGCATGATTGAGGGAACATATTTATAGAAAATCAAGAGGTAGTTAACCTAGTAAACAGACTAGGAACTACAAAACTCAAAACTCCTGGTATGATGCTTTTTTGCCATTTATACACCTCATTTTAATTTAAGACCGTAAAATCATCCATGATGTATCTTCGAGAATGGGAGTTTCAACATCATATCATTTAGCCTTTAAAAATTTAAACAGAATCAAACAAAAATATTAGTGAATATCGATGCATCTACCTGTTCAAATCGCATATACGAATTGTTCCATGGTGTGAACCTGCATTGATCACAGAGAAAAAAGTTACAATAACACATTGTTTGGGTTTGAAGATCAATATAAATCTGAAACATTAATGAAGCTTCATATGATACTAAGAAAACAAATAAGTCACTGGGAGTTGCATGAAATTTATGAGATTTACCAAAATATAGAGAGTGAGTAAACAAATCCTAACCGTATAATATATGCTTTTGTCTTGGGAAACATTCAAAATTATCTATGATATATGATTTTGGTCACAATCAAAATTAACTGCAATGAACCAACAATGAGCTAAGAGATGAAAAAACCGAAATAGAAAAGAAACAATGAACCAACAATGAGTTGAACAACTACAAAACTTACAGAAATACCTTTCCCTAACGGCACCTGCAGAAAGTACACGACTAACCAAGCGTCTTAAGTGAGAAAACTGAGGGATTGTTCTTAATAACTTACCTAGTGTGCGCTGATAGGGCCGTTTGCATTAGCAGATGGAGCATTTAGGTAAACGTAAATGACTCCTGAGTTTACTTTTGTAACACCCCATTTTTTTTCCAAATAAATGAAATTACACGTCATCAAAACACCTCATTAAATACTCCAGTTAATAAACTAAAACGTTTACAGTGGAAATCTAAACATCAATCAAAATAAATATTAAAAGATAACCCGTCCCGTACCAGGTCACTATAATTCAAACCAAGACAAACTCTGAAATACATATAAGTGTACGCTAAATAAAGTAAAAGGAACTAAACTCCTTAAGCGTGTCCTTTGCTCTTGTCGATTCCTGAACCTCCTGATCCTGAGATGTATACTATAGTCAGATAAATAACTCAGTGAGTTCACAGTTTACGAGCGACTATTCGACACACATTCAATCACATATAATTATTGAATAAATATGATATGCAATTTCACCAATTATATGCACCCCCAATGAGATCTCTTAACTCCTCTCAGTTAGGTAGGGACCTGCCATGTCACAGACATTTACTGGGCGTGTAAGTCCACCAGGAACTACCGCCCATTTCGGGTTGTGCCTCCCTAAAGTGTGACACATCAAGCCGATATCCCATACCCGGGTTATATACATTTTATAAGCATGTTAAACCACACCCCAACTCCTATTTGCATGCAATGTATCATCATATAACATAAATAGCATGCTACACCGTATTTTAACCACATGCATATTGATAGATATCAGAAGTAGCTTCAAAAGAAGACTAGGTTCTGAAGAGAAAGGTTCAGAACTCGGAAGTCAAGTAAAGATGGATTATCTTTGAAGATGTTCCAATGCCACAAGCTCAGAGTTCTGAAAAGTCTTCTGAAGAAGCTCAAGTTCAAACTTCTGAAAGATCTTCTGAGAAAACTTCTGAAGACGTTCAGAACATTGTAAATAATGTAACTAACAGAACTTCTGAAGCAATAGATGATATTCTACATGCAGAAGATGAAGGATTAGCGGCTGAGAAAATCATTTCTGAAGAAAATGTGGAAGAAGGATATGAGACTGAAAAGGTGTCTCTGGATTCTGAAAACAAAATTAGTTCTGAAGACACAGATGTTATTCCTGATTCAAATGAAGAAATGTTAAATGAGTATCTTGCTTTTGAAGACATTATTGGAGAGCCAAGTGACCTATCTGAAGTGATTTTATTTGATGAAGAAATGGAAGTGAATGAAGGAATGGAGTTAGAAAATGATGTTGTAATTAATGAGATCAGAGATCTGATTATCTGGAGACCTCAAGTTCTTAGAGTAATTGAAAATCATGAAATTTCTGAAAACTTTTGGATGTTGATTAGTCAATACTGCTGGATATATATCATATTGAATCATCCAAGGAATCTTGAGTGTAGAATCTTGGATGAAAGACTAATGATTTTCAAGGAATTTCTTAATCAACTAGCTGAGTGGTTTGAGATTGAGATTGATTTAAGTCATATGGAGGCATTTGATTTTACAGATGAAATCTTAATGATTACTTCAGACAAACCACATGTCAGGTTCAGAAGTTGCATAAATATTCCTCTGATTGACTTTCCTATTCTTGAAGAACTCATAGTTGATCAAGTTTATGAAAGTGATATGATATTTGAAATTTCTGGAGAAAGTCAGCTTATCTTTCCTGAAGATAATTATTATGGCATGTATAGAAGAAATCTCAAGTATGCAACCTTAGAAGACTATGTGAATGATGAGTGGTCTAAGGATCATATTTCAAAGGTAAGGTTACAAAGACTTGGATTACAAGATTTGCATGATTCAACTTTGATTAAGAAGGTCAGATGTATATCTAATGTTGTTGAAGATGATTTGTATATAGTAAAACTTGGAGCTGAAAGGAGAGATGGTTCTTTTTGACAGAATTTTCTCTATTTGATTTGTACAAGTTGAGGTTGCAAGATAAGCTTACTGTTCTGAATTTTTGGGTCAAGAGAGAAGATTCTGAAGTTGTTTCTGAAATCAGAAGAATTTTGGGGATCTATGTCAAAAATCTAATTAAGCATGATTTTCAGCTAGCATTAGAATTCAGATTAAATAATGTCAATCTCTTGGAACCAGAGAGTATTGAAAGACATGGAATTACAAAGGTCTTCACAAGTCCAGATTTGGGATTCACTTATAAAATAGGAGTAGATCATTCAAAGACATTTGTTGTTTCAGATATACCAAAGTACTTAACTTCTACTCTGAAACGGTTAATAGTGTATGCACAACAATATCCTCCTTCATCTGATGTAATAGAAGAAATAATTTACTTGATCAAGGAAAGAATATTCTTCAGAGATTATGTAAGAAAGAGTTCTATGGCTGGGCACATAAGAGTAAATCAAATCAAATGAGCTGATTATCTTCTGAGCAATGTCTATGATTTTCAGATTCACACAAAGAAACAAGATATTGAAGAAATTCAGAAACTTTCTCAGAAGATAGAAAGTTCAGAAGTTAAGGAAATTGAAAAAGGAAAACAAAAGGTTTCAGAAAAATCTCTAGAAGAGATTGCTCCTATTCCTCAGAAATCTGAATCTGAACATTTACAAGAGCAAAGGATTGAAGAACATGCTTTCACCATGTTTCTCGATTTCTTTCATCCAGAAATGTTCATGGAATATGAACAAAAGTTCAATTATATGATTGCTGGATTCAGAAGTCATTTGGATGGAAACAATGGTATTCTAATATCATTAGAAAAATCAGACTCCCTGTAAGTCAAGTACGAAAAGAAAGTCCAATAGTGAAAGTAATCACTGCAGATCTAAAGCAGAAAAACAATTACAAGCATGCTTATTTCACTGTTGAAAGAAAAGATGGTGAGATTTCCACTTTTACAGAGGCAGATTTTCAGATTGTTTACCTCAGATATCTCTTAAAAGTATACAGAAGTTTATATCCGTTTCATGACTCCATTGCCAAATTTAGAAAAGCTTTTCCAGTTCTCAGAGATGACCTGTACAGAGAATTTATTTGGGCAGCTAAAATAGATTTCCAAGTGGCTTATGTTATGAACAAAGAAAACATTCATATGAGTGCTCCAAACTTAAGCTTACTAGATATTGAAAACCTCAAAAGAAGTACTCTGGTCATTCAGCCTCCAAGCTTTGTGTGCAAGTGTTTTGATAGATTGTTATTTGTAAGATTTGAAAAACTACACAAGTGCTGTAATGGAACCCTTATGATTATAAGATATAAACTTGAGAAGAAGAAGAATAAAAGACAAAATAAACTTAGTGATGAGGAATGGGAGAAATACAGGAAGCTGGTAAAGGAGATGCTTAGAATAATTGAATCTATATTGGAGTACATAAATCTTATTCTTAAAGATGTAAGAGAGATATTGAACTTCTGGAAGTATGATTTGAACATTTGAAGCTAAGGGGGAGATTGATAGATATCAGAAGTAGCTGAAGACTGGGTTCTGAAGAGAAAGGTTCATAACTCAGAAGTCATGTAAAGTAAAGCCTAAGGCATAACTTTTGAAGTGGCTACTTCAGAAGTTCTGAAAAAGTTCTGAAGATGGTTCTAAAGAACTTCTGAAGAAGTTCAGAAGCAGTTCTGAATCTGTCTGTTATTTTTGTACTGTATCTTTAGCATTTCCATTTGTATATAAATAGATAGTTTGTTATATTATTAGAACTAACGTTGATTGATAAAGCTTCTAAAGATACATATTTTGTAATACTTTTCAATAATCAATACGATTGCAACTTCAGTGACCTAATTCTTGTTCTTGTTCTTTAATCTTACTACATTGTTGATAGTTTGGGATCTAAAACATGTAGATCACCAAATTAAAGTAAATATGCAATAATATCACCTCATCAATTAACATATAAACATCCACACCATATATGTAAAAATACATTCCATACATATGTATACATCCCAGTGAAATCTCTTGAAAGACTCACCTGAATAGAACCACTTAGGTAAACCTCGTCCCTGAGTAATACCATATAAAATATAATTACATTTTCATAATTAGTGTCTTGACTTTTCCTACAAAGTGAATCCTAAAGTCAAATGGGTCAAACTATAGTCAACCCTGGGTTGACATGGTCAACGGGTCAACCCCAAACAATCGTCGTCCAATAGACTACTTCACGTCCAAAATGAATCACGACATATTAAACTCAACCGATAACTATATGGGTGTCATTCTAAAACACCCAATCCCCCCAATCAATCATCCAACCACGAATCCTTAAACAAGTTATTAAATTATTATAATTTAATAATCCCTCCACCCTTAAATAAATAAATAACTTGGAGATTAAAATATTAATTAGATATAATCTAATTAATAAATAATAAATCCCAAAATGCGATAACCCAATTAATTAAAACCCTTTATAATTTGATGTCCAAAACTTAACCAACTTCATCGAAACATCTCAACTTATTTCGAGTAATCCAAATAAATAAACGACACTCAAATCTCTTTATAATAAATTCAGTTCAATAAAAACGACTCGACTTTAACTGAACCCGACCCCAAAAAAGTCAGCCCCAACACAAAGCCGTGGCCCAAATCTCGGTCCAACGCTAGCCCAACACAACTTGTCATCCGACCTAACGCGGTCGCACCTTCGGTATGGCTGTCGTGAACATCCCCGATTGAGGTCGTTTCTCGACCGTTTTTCACCAAACGTTTTACAAAAGTTTGTAAACAACAAACGTCCCAACTCATATATAAATTTACAGCCCCTACGGTTCATTATTAAACACGTATTTTGAGTTTTTGTACCCGAATTCGTCGAGTCGCCGCCATAGAGGTTTCTAGACCAAACTGCTCGACGTACAGACTACTACAGCCCAAGAAAGTTATAACAATAGAAAGGTAATTGAAAAATAAAGCCATTCATATATTATACATCGATTTTGGTTGAGTATCTTACCTCCAATCGTCGTTTTCGTACCGAATGACCCTATGCCGCTCCGAACTCGATATCTCTTTGAATTCTTGATGAAATTACGAAACTCCAAATGGCTTTACTCCCTTGCACCCCTGGGAACGACTCCACCAAATTTCAGACAGAAACTCCAACATTTAGGTCGTCAAATCTGGCCTCAAATATGAAAAACGTGATTTTGGATTGATTTCTCAAATTTCAATCATTTCCAAATCAACTTTTCTCATTTGGCAAAACTAGTCCATCTGGTTTTCCATTTTGCATTCGTTTCCCAAATCAATTAAATTCAAAATATATAACTTCCACTATTAATGATTTTATTTATTGCAATAAAATCATATTTTTCGAGCATCGACAGTACAATCCCTTATGTCGTGTACTCTTTAAATTTCTAGTCCTCAATAATTATTTATTTTACAAATCATGAATTTTAGAGTGTTACAACTTCTGTATTTACAAGCTGAGGAGGTTATATAAACAACAAACTTTCTATGGTAACTTTAAATGCACTTACTAAGAAACTTCAAGAGGAACACAGAGATAAAAAAAATTACCTACCGGTTCGAATGCAAACATCACGACAGATGGTGAACACCAATGGAATCGATTAACACCACAAACGTGAAAAAAAAATCGGACAAAATCGAACAGAAAACCTTCAAGAAAGTATCGAGCAAAATCAAACAGAAAAGCTAATTCGAGAAAGGGTTAAACATTTACCTGATTTGCATTTTGGTTTCAATCGTGGAGAGAAGCGAGGGGAGCATGATGAAGACTGAGAGGTGCGATGATCATAGATAAAGTCCGTCCATTGAGAGAATGGATCGACGTCTTGGAGAGCTTAATCTTCCTCTTGCAGAACGAGAACACTGTCATAATTTTGGGAATCTCGGTTGTATTAATGATGGGGTTTTCCAAGGGCATAAGGGAGTTGTACGTTGTTGTTAGACCTCATTTCAGAAGAAGTATGAATCAGAATTAAGCAACTACATGCGCATCCGATGACGTGGCAGGCACACCCTCCGTGTGTAACTTAGTTTGTTATTCACTTGCTTACGTGTCTTGTTGTAATAGGCTAGGTAGTTGACTTTCAATATTGTAATGGTATTAATAGCTCAGTCTCAGTTTGTAATAGTATCGATCTGAAATACAAAATTTGAGAGCTGAATTGTGCACATTATTGTTTATCATTCAACAGCAATTCAATACGAATTACGATTGTTCTTCATATCTGTTCTTACTAATCTTACTGTTTATCATAGATCTACTTGCTTCCGCTCATATTTACATATTTGATCTATCGATTACTTGTTAGAAAGGGATCTAGGTTCCAACAATTGGTATCAGAGCCTGATAATTAATCAATTAATTATTAGATCTCTTCCATTTGGAGAAATCCCTTTTCTATTGACAATATTTTTCAGTTTTAAGCTCCTGTTCTTCATTCTACCGTGTTTTACGAGATTTTGTTAAATTCATTACAATTTTCTCTAAATCTGTGGTAATTTTTGTATAAACCTGAGATTAGTAAGTATACAGTCTTATTTCGATCATTTTGAAATTAATTTGATTCAAATTTCAACAAATCTTTAGTAATTTTTCTGGTAATATGGCTAATTCTAATCTGAATGCTGTATAGACCTCTGGTTCTCTAACTAAACCTCCTACTCTAATACGTGATGAATATCCACAATTGAAGATCCGTATGATCAACTTCTATGAAGGATTGGACGTTGAACTGTATCCTATAGTTCAAAATGGCCCGTTCATTCCAATGACAACTATACCTAGGGTTCCTGCTACTGCTGTTACTGATGAGGTCCCTGCAAGGCGTGTTCCAAAAACACGGGATAGTTGGACTGATGCAGAGAAGGCAAAAGTTGAATTGTCTAGAAAGGCAAAAAGTCTCTTAATAATGGCAATTCCAAATGAGATTTTTCAATCTCTGGATTCCTATGATAGTGCAAAGGAGTTATGGGATCAATTGGAAAATATTCTTGAAGGCGGTGCAACAATGAAGAAAAACAGAAGAGCCCAAGCTCTGAATGAATATAACAGTTTCCAGGCCATTCCTGAAGAATCTCTGGAACAGACTTTACATAGATTTAACGCTCTGATAAATCTATGTAAAAGATGTGACATCATCAGATCCAAAGAAGACAATAATGTCTTATTTCTCAAAAGATTAAAACCTGAATGGTCAAATCTCTCGATGTCTATGCAAGCCAATCAGGATCTGGAACAATGGTCCCTACATGATGTTTTTGGTACTCTACAAGCTTACGAGAAAGAGGTTGTTCAGAAGAAAACCACTATCGGTGGACCTCTGGCTCTAATTTCTGAAACCAGAGGATCAGTCAGAAGGAGTAAGGATGTCGAGAAGAAAGGAAACAGTAATTCTCTCATGTCAAAAGCAATTCCAGAAGATGATTCTGACTCTGATGATGACATCAAAGTTTTTGCTAATTCATTGGCACTTATTACCAAACAATTCACGAAAAGGTTTGGTAATAGATCTTTCCAAGGAACCAAAAGGATTGATCGCCCTACTCCTAATTATGCACCTCGTCAAGAGATACAGAGATCTGAGAAGACCGAGGCAGAAAAGAAGGAAGAAGAGTTGAAGAAAAAGAAGGATGTGTGCTACAGATGTGGCAAGCCAGGGCACTATTTAAAGAGTTGCAGAGGACCTCTGAACAAAGACAATATGTTCTACAAGAATAAATACAAGTACATTGTTGATGACAGAGCTCACTTTGCAGAAAAAGAAAACTGGCTAGGAGATGGGTCATGTGGTGATGAAGCCATGTTCTGCGGAATGGCCAGAACAAATGAATCAGAAGATCAGCCTTCTGAAACACCTGTATGTACTCCCTCTGACACATCTAAACTTGAAAACACCATTATTGAAATATCTAAGAATTTTGAACAACTTAAGCAAAAGCTTACAGTTGAAAAGAAATTGCGAAAACAGATTGAAAAAACTCTCTCTGAAACTCAAAGAGAGAGAGAAATTTATAAAAGAGAAGTGGATCTTTTAACTGAAGAAAAATTGGAACTCAATGTTGAAAATGAGAAGATTTCCAAAAACTTAAAAAATACAGAAGTTTAGTTCAAAGAAGAGAAATTGAACTTAAACAAACTTTTGGAAAACAAAGAAAAGGAGATTAGTGCTAAGGAAAGTGACAGATTAAATTTTGTTGCACCTAAAAACTATTTTTAGAAGGAAAGAGAATTTTTACTTATTGAACTCCAAAAGACAAAGCTACAAATCAAAACATATCTGGATGCTCAAAAAGTTCATGACAAGAAAATACACAAGTAGGAAGATCTGGACTTGGTTTCGAGGATCTGGATCCCTACACGTGTGAGAAAAGATCAACTCTGAAATTTGTTTTCTGTCTAGGACAAGAACAGAAGCCTGTGTTTCCAATATTATATGAACCATCGATTTTTAAAAAATCAAAACTTGAAAATGGTTGTCATCAACGAAAACTCAAGTTCAAAATCATTGAATATTCGTCTGGAAAAACAAGTGTTGATCTGAACAAAATTCAGAAGAAAGGCGACATTTTCAAATTTGGCACAAGTGTTCATATGACTTTGAATCCAAAGGCGGATGTATTTATTCGTTCACAAGCAGAAGAAGAGCTACGTCTAAGCTTCGAAAAAGATATTCTATGCACTCTGGATAAATGCTTTAAACTTGAACTTGAAAATGTTCAGAAACTCTCTTCAGAAAACAATCCAGAGATAGTCCCATATTCTTTTATAGACCTAAATCCTTCTGAATCTCAAAATTGTTTTGAAACGATTACATATCCTTGGGAAAATGATGATCAAGGTGATGATTTCTTTAACTCAGAAAATTATCTCTCAACTTTAGAAAATCAGCTACCTTTTGAGTACAAAAAGGTCCCAGAAGTAACTAAGAATGAGGAAGCTCATTTCTTATTGACAAATGAACCTCTGGAAATCAGAGGCTCTGGTCTGAATATTGAAAAACATCCAAGTGGAATACCAACATTTTCTGTTCCTCCAACAGGACAGAGAAAACCTATACCCATTCACCCAGATTTCATTGGGATGTGTCTTAAAGCCAAATCTTGTCTTGAACTTAAGAAGGAAGAAAGTCTTAAAAAGAAATGTTTTGTTCAACAAAAATCATCTCAATCATGTTATCCAAAGTTTACTTCTGCTTAAAAAGGCAAATAGAAATCTAATCTTTCTGCTTCTGTTTCAGTAATTCAGAAAACTCTAGAGAAGGTTTATCAGAGGAAGTCTCAACAGAAGAACACTTATTATTCAAAGCATAAGTCTAGTCTAGCTAAGAAGTTCAACAGAACTACTGATACTAGTATAGACAGGAATAAGAAGAATTGTAATTATCATTATTTTAATGAAAATTCAATGCAATCTTTATGTCTCAGAATTCTGAATGTTTTTCTTTATTTTTAAAACTAAAGGAATTTTTCTCGAGGTCCTCTGATCGTTTTCATGATGATTTCTCACACTTCAAAACTAAACCAAAGAAAAACAATAACACAACAAACAAAAAGACCAAACCTTTAAAACCTGCAATATCAAATCATGTGCAAAATAAATAGAGTGAAAAGACTAAAACTAACATTAAAGGACCCATTGTGAGATGGGTACCTAAAAAACTCTGATTGTAATTGCAGAAGCAGTGTATGCACTTCTGGTATCTTGATTCTGGAGGCTCGAGGCACATGACTGGATCGAAAAACTTACTCTCCCAACTCAAAGACAAAAGTGATGGAGCTGTGACGTTTGGAGATAATGGTAAGGGTCAAATAAAGGGCTACGGTACTTTACAAGAAGGTAACATTACCTTATCAAAAGTAGCTCATGTTTCTGGACTGAAACATAATCTGCTGAGCGTAAGTCAACTTTGTGATTCTGAAATACTTGTTGTATTTTATGAAAAGCATTGTTACTTGTTTTCTAAAGTAGGATAAGAACTCTGGAAAGAAGACAGAAAATGTAATTTGTATATGATGAACTTCACATCAAAGGACGGTAAAGAAACCCTCTGTCTTATCTCCAAAAAGTGCGAAATTGCATGGGTATGGCATCACAAAATGTCTCACTTAAATTTTGTTAATCTTGAGATGCTTGTTAAACATAATTTGGTAACTGCTCTTCCAGAAGTCCACTTTCAAAAAGATCACCTCTGCCCCGCATGTGAAATGGGAAAAATAAAACGAGCATCTCATAAAACAAAAAGTGATCATTCTTGTACTAAACCTTTGCAATTATTACATGTTGATCTCTGTGGTCCTATTGCAACACAAAGTCTATCTGGTAAAAAGTATATACTGGTACTTATTGATGAATTTTCCAGGTATACATGGCTTGCATTTGTAAGACAGAAATCAGAAGTACATATCGTATTGCAAAATATGATGACCAGAATCCAAGTTCTTTTACACCAAAAGATTCAACAGCTAAGGAGTGACAATGGTACTGAATTCAAGAATGCCAAGCTTGAAGCATACCTTGTTGAAAATGGAATTACACAGAACTTCTCTGCTGTACGAACTCCTCAACAAAATGGTGTAGTAGAGCGGCGTAACAGAACTTTGGTTGAAGCTACCAGAACGATGCTTGCAGCTTCTGGACTTCCAATCCATTTCTGGGCTGAAGCTATAGCCACTGCATGTTTTACCCAGAATCGTTCGATAATTGTCAAGAGGCATCTCAAAATCTCTTATGAGCTAATTGATAATCGAAAACTCTGTGTTAAATTCTTTCACATTTTTGGATGCAGGTGTTTCATTTTAAATGACAGAGAAAAACTTGGAAAGTTTGACAAGAAATCAGATGAAGCTAAATCCTTAGGATATTCGTTAAATTCAAGAGCTTTTCGAGTTTTTAATTTACGTACTAAGATTGTTATGGAGAGCATTAACATCGATTTTGATGATCAAACTCAATTAACTTCTGAGTAATCTACTTCTAAACTTAAACTTAACACAGTAACTTCTAAATATCTTTCAGGTACCAGAGAATCTGAAATAGATTGTTGGTTCCAGATTCCTTTAAACCGATTGTTAATTGAGAGTATTGAATCAAAGTGAAATGCGGAAGCAGATCAATTAACAATTTAAATCAATAGAACAGTAAACAGAATGAAGAACAAAGATTTTGAAATGAATTACGCACAGTATTCTTCAAAATGTAAATGTATTAATCGACAACTTTTACAAACACAATACAATGCTATTTATACAGATACAAAAACAGAAAGTCAAAATGCTAGCCAATTACAAAGTGCCATGTGTCATAAAGGGAGCGTCTAACAACAATTAGTTATAACAAGAAGTGTGTGTTGACATTTGTAGACATCTCTTCTTTGACTCATACTTTAATATCTAACATTCTCCCCCTAAGTATGAAGTCAAAAAAAACTTTCTTCAGAGAGGATCAACAGCAGCAATGATACTTGAAATATTATTGATAAGCTCTCTGTTCTTCTGAAGTCCATCAAGTCTTTTCTCTATTTTCTTTGCAACTTCTGGATTTGTCGTGTCTAAGCCAGCATAGCACTTGATGATGTAGACTACCTCAGAAGAGTATTTGTGAGCTTCTTTGATGCGAAAGAAGCTCTTTCCATTTGGTCTTTTGAAGATGATTCCCTCTTCTGGTTCAATAAGAAGTCTACCCACTCTGAATTTGCTTATCCCTTCAAGTTCCTCATTTGGTGCAGAGATAGCCAGATTATCCATTTTGAAATTTAATCCAACGGAAGTCGACCGCCTTTTGTATCTAATGTATGATTTCATACACGGAATAATTCTAGTGTAGGCAACATGGTCTTGTGGATCTTTGCGTTCGTAAAATTTGAGTCTTCATAAATTCTTCCTTAAAAATGAGATCGATGGATGGATGGACAACAGATCATTATCACATATGTAATAACTCTTGTTGTTTGATGCCGACTATCTCGTAGATTGTGTACCAAATGGGTGTATCTTGAAACTGCTTATGTTTCATGGCTGTTATCTTTGTAATTGGAGCAGTAGTGAAAACCGTCTTTCTGTCTTGTTTATGAGCCATGAAGTTATCTTTAACTTCACTGCTTACCTTGTATTGGTTGGCGAAGTTAGGCATCATGAGATAAATCTTCTGATCTGTTGGAGCATACATGTGCCTTTTCTCAACTTCAAGTGTTGGAAGTTCAATGTTTCCAACAATGTTTCCAACTTTATTTAATTTTTCTTCAAATTCTCCTATTCTGATCTCTTTCTGCTTCTGAGCGGCCTCTGCTCTGACTCTTGCTCTTTCTTCAGCTTCAAAATTTTGTCTCTGTAGTTCTTCTTTAAGTCTAGCCTTCTCTCTTTCTAGATTCTCTTTTTCAGCCCTCTCTATCTCTATTTGTTCTTCAACTATTAGCCTCTGGCGTATTATCTCTTCTTCTCTCTCTTTTTCAGCTCTGAACACTTCCTCATCCTCCTCTCTGGCCCTTTTAGCTCTTTCCTTTGCGGCTTTAGCTCGTTCTCGTTCTTCGTGAGCTCGACTACTTGACCCTTTCGGTAGGAGAGCTCGGGATTCGCTTTTTCCCATAAGATCCGTAATGAACTTAGCTAGCTCGGATCTGCGGGTAGAGGACCAGATGCGTAGCCCAGGGTGTTTGGAGTGAGTGCACTTGTTTTGAAGAAGAGGGTTGCTGTGATGGTGTTGGCGTTGAAGAGTCAGCAGTGGTCGTGTTTGTTTCTGGTGGTGTTTGTTTGGCTTGCTTAGGCTCAGAACCTTTCTCCCCCTTCTGAGAATCAGGATCCTGATCCTCAGAACGTTTTCTTTTCAGTTCTGCCTTTCTGCAAGCCCTTTCTTCCTTGGCTTTCTTCTTGGAATTAAACGCCTCGGCAATGTGAAGAAACCGGAGGCACAAGTTGAGATATAGTAGATTCGAGAGCAGCAAGTTTCTGGTCGGTTGAAGATGTGGAGGGCTTGGAAGAGTACTTTGAAGCGATGGTCGACATTCGCTCAAGAATAATCTTCTGGAAAGAGGCGAGGTCAGATTTCTTGACGAGCGTAGACCCAGAGGGATCATCAGAAGTAATGATGGTGTTGACAATCTTCTGTATATCGGCCACCAGAGAGCTCTAGTCTACAGAGGCACGTAGAGATTCTGGAAGTTGAGATATTGCCTCTGCATTTGCTTGAAGACCATTATTCAAGAGCAAAAGTTGTTCAGCAAAATAGGCCTTCTGATCTTCTTGAGAGGTACTCATTTGGCGCTGAAGATCTGCTAAGAGAGAGTTCTGCCTTTCAATTTGAAATTGAAGGCTCAGAAGAAGAGAATTATTAGTTGTGACGGATAATTTTAGATCTTCCACAGATCTCTGAATTTGATCAGCAAATGCCAAGAACGCTGCATTTGTGACAAAATCAGAAGATGTAACCGGTGCATCTCCAACACATGGAGCCCCTTTACCCTCGCGTTCAGAGGGGCCTTCTACACCTGTTTTGACGTTGAGTGTAGAAGGACTTCCAACCAGTCCTTGAGGGCTGTTATTCACGAGCTCCTCTTCGGTTGTTCGACCGTTTCAACGGTATCCTCATCATCAGAGGATGAGGTGCTGAAGACAGTATGCTTACCTTGATGAAGTGTAAACACTCCGGTAAGGGGTGCATTCCTAGGCTGTAACCCCTCTGATGGGAATTCATCAGCATCTATCCTAGGAGAGGATGTGGACGCATCCTCTGTGCGTATTGGTATGTCAGTCACGGAGACATGAACATGTGGTGAAGGAAGTGGCGAGTTCTGGGGCGAATGAACTCTTATATTATCATCATCATCCTTTTGGGAGGATGATGAAGTGGAGGTGCTTTCCCCAGATGAATTTGATTCAGAAGAAGAAGAAGTATCCTCTGAACGGCTGGTTTCTAGGTGGTTTGAACTGGGCTGTTCTAAGTCAATGAGTGGAGACATGGTGACGTCAACCTCAGAAGTTGTGGTTGCCCTTTGGGAAATTGGAGAGGAACACTCATATGTGTCTCTGAGGACATCTTCTGTACCTTCATTTAATAGAAGGTCGGCATGGGTAGAAGCACTCGGATGTTCACTCCTAGTTTTTTCAAGCTCATGCTCACCAGACCCCTGACCACCTACACCTGGCTCTAAGTGCTCTGGGGTAGGAATTCTCTGTTCTGAGAAAACCATAGAGCTTCTATAGATTTGGAGATTAGAAGAGCTAGATTGGATTAGGTTTAGCATGTACCTGGATAGTTCTCCGGGTGCGGAAGTAGCCGATCTTTGTCGATGGTTGATCGATGGGAGCTCATTGATGCAATTTTGCAGAATGGCTGAATCAGGGGAGCTTCGATTGCCCCAATTGCAGGATGAGTGATGAGAGATAGAAATCGTGGGAACATGAGTGCTGGTAGTGGCTTCCCCTGACTTTGATGGAGCACCTTAGTGTGCACAGCTGCTTTGATCTCTTGGAAGATGAGACTTGCATAGTCCAAGGGTCGATTGAAGAACATCCCATACATAATCGTCAGAATGTTTCGGCTAGCTTGATCCAGAGAACCTATTTTGCAGGTTAGGCTCTTGTTGAGTATGGAGACGAGTAGATTCCACATTGGGGGCAACTTCTTCCTCTTGAATTCGGACAGCCTGGTAAGAGGTTCATTGTAACCCAGAAGATTGATGAAGGCTAGGAGGGCTTCTGTGGAAGGGTTTTCTTCTACGGCAGGATTGGGAATGGTTTGCCCGTCGACTTCGATCACTGATAGGGGAAGATGAAAATATTTGGCGAGTTTTCTTTTGGTGATTGGGATTTGAACAGCAATTTCCACTTGTTCAGGATGGGTGACAGAACCGGCGAGTGTTTCATCATTTTTGATGATCATTGTTTGCCATAGTTCTTGGACATAGATTTCAGGGATGTTTGGGTTGGTTAGGGTTAGGGCTCGATTCAACCGGTCTTTGTTGTAGAAACTCGATCATGATGCGAAATTCCGGTTGATAAGTGTTAGGGTTGAGCAGTACCTGCACATTGTTCGCCTTCAATGGCAGTTTCACAATGGGAGTACTATCAGCAGTGGAATCGATGATTCTTTCTTCATCATTGTTGGAAGGATGGGCACAGTTGGAAGCCATTTTGAAATTTTGAATGCTTGACAGTAGAACACTTTGTCTTTGCAATGAGAATAAACACTGATTTAGGGAATTTTTGCGAGGAAGAAGATGAAGGTTGAAATTGGGGGTTTTATGTGAGAGAGAAACTGTAGAATGGGAAGGGGTTATTCAGTTTGGGGAGAAACAAAAAACGGTTCATTTGAATTTGAGGTAAGCACGCGGGTATACACATGCAGGGTTTCGATTGGAGACACGTGTACGACGAGACACATGTATGATGATGATTTAGTAGCAGATGCGATTTTTCTTAAAAGCAGAAATAAACAAAAGTAATAAAAAAAATCTGTTTAATTAATCAATTAATTTTGAATTAATTGAATAAACACAGAATTTAATCTTAATTTTATTTATTTAAGTTTAAAAATCAGTCAAGTGAGAACAAAAATCACATGAGAGTATTGAATCAAAGTGAAATGCGGAAGCAGATCAATTAACAATTTAAATCAATAGAACAGTAAACAGAATGAAGAACAAAGATTATGAAATGAATTACGCACAGTATTCTTCAAAATGTAAATGTATTAATCGACAACTTTTACAAACACAATACAATGCTATTTATACAGATACAAAAACAGAAAGTCAAAATGCTAGCCAATTACAAAGTGCCATGTGTCATAAAGGGAGCGTCTAACAACAATTAGTTATAACAAGAAGTGTGTGTTGACATTTGTAGACATCTCTTCTTTGACTCATACTTTAATATCTAACATAGATGTTATTTTTCAAGATTTTATGGGCGAAGAGATACTTCCAGAACCAAGACCAACCATCAATCTTTGAGTATTCCTGAAGTTCTTCAAATTTCTGGAATTACACTTTTTGGTCCTGAATCCCCTGCTGAGAGCACTTCAGAGCCTTCTGTCATCCCTGTTTCATCAAGTGACTGTTCAGAAGTCATTCCTATGGCTTCATTAGAGAGGGAGTATGAAGATCTTCTTGTTTCCGAATCCCTTCCAGAAGAGGTGCTTCCATCCTCTGAAACAGAAGTTCACGCTCAACCAGTATCTCAATCTCGGATGACAAGATGGACTAAGTCTCACACTTCAGATCTCATAATTGGCAGTCCCTCTGAAGGTGTTAAGACAAGATATGCTACTGTAAATGAAGCTTTCTTTGTAAATTTTCTTAGCTTGATCGAACCAAAACATGTTCATGAAGCCTTGCAAGAACCTAGTTGGGTAACCGCTATGCAAGAAGAACTGCTACAATTTGAAGGAAACAAAGTCTGGAACCTCGTTCCATTACCAAAGAACAAAGTAGCCATTGGTACTAAGTGGGTCTTCAGAAACAAGAAAGATGAAGACGGCATAGTGATCAGAAACAAAGCTCGATTGGTTGCTAAGGGGTATTGCCAAGAAGAAGGAATCGATTACGATGAAACCTTTGCCCCTGTAGCAAGACTTGAGGCGATACGACTATTTCTGGCTTTCTCTGCTAACAAAAACTTTAAAGTCTATCAAATGGATGTTAAATGTGCATTTCTGAATGGATATCTCAAAGAAGAAGGGTATGTTGAAGAACCTGCTGGCTTTAAAGATGCTAAATATCCAGAGTATGTGTATCTTCTTGACAAAGCATTATACGGTCTAAAATAGGCACCTAGAGCATGGTACGAACGCCTATCTACTTTTCTGATCAGTAAAGGTTATGATAAAGGTAAAATTGATACAACTCTGTTCATCAAAAGAGGCAAAGGTATGCTAACTGTTGTTCAAATTTATGTGGATGACATAATCTTTGGTTCTACTCATCAAACAGAAGTTGATCTATTTTCTAAATTGATGGAACAAGAATTTGAAATGAGTATGATGGAAGAACTAATGTTCTTTCTAGGACTCCAGGTTAAACAAAATGCCTCTGACAGCTTCATAAATCAAGCTAAGTATGTTTCTTAAATGCTTAAGAAATTTCATCTTCAAAATTCCTCACCAATGAAAACTCCTATCTCTACTAGCACGAAACTAAGCCCTGATCCTTCTGGGAACTCAGTGGATGTTACGGGTTATAGAGGTATGATTGGATCACTTCTGTATCTGACTGCAAGTAGACCAGATATTATGTTTGCCACTTGCCTCTGTGCTCGCTATCAAGCGAATCCTAAAGAATCACATTTGGCTGCTGTTAAATGAATTTTTGGATATCTCAAGGGATCTCCATCACTTGATCTCTGGTATCCAAAAAATTCTGAATTTTATTTAATGGCATATACAGATTCTGATCATGCAGGTTGCAAGTTGGATCGAAAAAGTACCTCTGGAAGCTGTCAACTTCTGGGTAACAGACTTGTAAGTTGGACTTCTAAGAAGCAGAACTGTGTGTCAACATCCACGGCAGAAGCTGAGTATGTTGCTGCTGCCAGTTGTTGTTCACAAGTTATCTGGATGAAAACTCAGATCAGAGACTACGGCTTAATATACGACATAATCCCAATCCTGTGTGACTTAGAGAGTGCTATTGCCATTACTGAAAATCCAGTTCAGCATTCAAAAACAAAGCACATAGATGTCAGGCATCATTTCATCAAAAATCAAGTAGAGAAAGGCACAATCGAAATGTATTTTGTCTCTACTGACTTTCAACTCGCTGATATTTTCACAAAAGCTCTGGATGAAACACGTTTCAATTTCCTTGTCAGCAAGTTGGGCATGTTAAATATTTAATTTTACTTAATTCTTTGATCCTCTTAGAATTATGTCAAATTACTTATTTCTGTCTAGTTTTGTCTTGCCTTATTTTCTGTTCGAAAAAATCAGAAACGTCCAGAAGCCTCTGGTCGCTTCTGACGGTTCCTTTCAGAGGTACTCAGAAGCCTCTAGAAACCTCTATTCTTCCCCGACCACTTTACATTTTTTGATCCAAGTGATAACAGAAAAGGTGCATATCTTACACTTGCGAGGGGGAGCAGAATGCAATCTTCGAGGGGGAGCATATTGAATTTTTTTTAGGAGCAAAATGAATTTAAAAAAAAAAGGAGAGCAGAATGCAATTTTTGAGGGGGAGCAAATCTTACATGTTCGAGGGGGAGCTTAACAAGTCTAACTTCTGTTAGTTGTCTTCTGAACCTCTTTTTACTTAACAATTTTCTTTGCATTTGTTTCTTCTGACTAACTCTTGCAGTCAAGGTTACAATGACGCTTCAGATTCAACTTATATTCTTTTGAAAAGATGTTCTTTGACATTTGTGGTCAAAAATTATTTTCTATGACCAGATATTCTCTACCTTTGTATTTTTTCTGAAATTTTCTTTAATAAGCCTATTTTATTTAACTCTTGCCTTAAAGGTTACTTAAAATATTCTTATTTTATTCTAATTTCTATTCTAATATTAAACTTTCATTTGATACAAACATATTTTCCATCCAAATGTCTGATTTTAAAATTTTAAAAGCAATTAATTACTCTAAAAGTATTTTTTAATCAACAGATTATCTGTTTTAGATAATGATTTTCTTTTAATTAATTTCCTTTTAATTTCTTTTTGAGGGAGGAATACTCAATCGATTTTTAGGCGCTAAACCCTTTCACTTGTCAGTTCTACTTTACACGTGTCATTCATCGTGCCCTTGCATGTTGACACGCCTGCGCGCATACCTCAGCTAACACGAACCGTTTTTGTTAGTCCCCAAATTAAAACCCTTCCCATTCAAAAATCACTCGAGTACTCTCTCTCTCTCTCTCTCACATATATAAACCTCGATTTGGGACTTCTACAATACTGTGCTTCATCATCTTCCTCAAGAATCTGAATACTTCTTAATCGGCGTCTTATTCTCACCAAAGCTTTCTTCATCAATGGCGTCTCCTGTTGCAAATCCTAATGCGCAAATCGACGACGATAACTTGGTCACTTCAACAGCCGATAGTGCTCCAGTTGTCAAGCTACCACTGAAACCCAACAATCTTTAGGTTTTTCTCAATCCCAACACGTATCTATCTGATTTCAGGATCATGATTGGGTTCCTGCAAAACCATTCCTTGAACCGAACCCTAAACCTGACAAACCCAAATGTTCCTGAAATTTATGTACAAGAGGTCTGGCAAACTATGTTCATCAAGGATGAAAATACCCTAATTGGAACCTTTGGCCACCCCACTGAACCTGAAACTGCGGTCCAAATCCCAATCACTCGCAAGAAAATAACTAGGTGTTTTCAACTTTCTCAACCATTCATTGAAGCTGAAGGTCAAACAATTCCCAACCTTGACCTAGAACCTAATCCAACACCAGAAGCTCTACTGGCCTTTATTCGCTTCTTAGGTTACAATGAACACCTCCATAGGCTATCTGAGTTCAAAAGGAAGAAGCTACCCCCAATGTGGAATGTCCTTGTCTCCATTCAGAATAAGAGCCTCACTTGCAAAATAGGGTCTCTCAATTAAGCTAGTAAGAACATTCTCACAATCATGTATGGGATGTTCTTTAACAGACCTCTGGACTACACAAGCATGTCTCAATTGGAAGAAGCTACCCCCAATGTGGAATGTCCTTGTCTCCATTCTGAATAAGAGCCTCACTTGCAAAATAGGGTCTCACAATTAAGCCAGTAAGAACATTCTCACAATCATGTATGGGATGTGCTTGGTGTTTGAATGTTGTATTGGATTTCCTTGATGGCGATGGCATTTTCTGAGTCATAGAGGATGGGAATTTTATCATATACCAGACCATAGTCTCTGATTTGAGTCTTCATCCAGATAACTTGTGAGCAACAACTAGCAGTAGCAACATATTCTGCTTCTATCGTAGAAGTTGAAACACACTTATGCTTATTGGATGTCCAACTTATCAGCCTATTACCCAAAAGTTGACAGCTACTAGAAATCTTTTTCTGTCTAACTTACATCTTGCATGATCAGAGTCAATGTATGCAATTAAATCAAAACCAGAATTTTTTGGATACGTTAGACCTAGTGAAGGTGCTCCTTTTAGGTACCTAAAAATTATTTTTACAGCAGCCAAATGAGATTTTTTTGGATTGGCTTGAAATCTCGCACAGAGACAAGTGGCAAACATCAATCTGGTATGCTTGCAGTCAAATACTGAAGGGATACAATCATACCTCTATAGTTCGTAACATCAACTGATTTCCTAGAGAGACCAGGATCAAGTTTCGTACTATGAGAGATAGGTAGGAGTGGAATTTTGAAGTTTGAATTTGTTTAACATGTCAGAGACATACTTGGCTTGATTTATAAAAATGGCAGAGGTATTTTGTTTGACTTGAAGCCTTAAGAAGAATGTTAATTCTCACATCATGCTCATTTCAAATTCACTTTCCATTAACTTTGAAAACAAATCAACTTCTTTTTTATCAGTATAACCAAATATAATGTCATCCACATAAACTTGAACCATAGTTAACGTACCTTTGCCTCTTTTGATGAACATAGTTGTATTAATTTTACCTTTTTCGTACGAGTGCTTAATCCAATACTTTGACAATCGTTCATACCAATCTCTTGGAGCTTTCTTTAATCCATACAGAGGTTTGTCGAGAAGATACACGTGATTTGGATGTCTCGAGTCTTCAAAATCAGGAGGTTGTTGAACATACACTTCTTCATTGAGATCTCCGTTCAAAAATTAACATTTAACATCCATTTGGTACACATTGAAATATTTGTATGATGGGAAGACCAGAAAGAGTCTTATTGCTGCAAGTTTTGTAACTAGAGCAAAAGTTTCATCGTAGTCAATTCGTTCTCCTGGCCAGTGTCCCTTGGCCACCAACCTTGCCTTATTTCGGATCACAATTCCATCTTCATCCTTTTTGTTTCTGAATACCCACTTAGTACCAATAGCGATTTTTTTTAGGCAGAAGTACTAATTGAAGAAGCTATTCTTGCATTGTATCCACCCAGCTTGATTCTTCTAAAGCTTCATGAACTTTCTCTGGCTCAATCATGCTTAGAAAGTTTACAAAGAAATCTTCATTTGTTGTTCTAGTTCTGGTTTTAACCCCTTTATATGGATCTCCAATTACTAGATCTGGAATATGAGACTTTGTCCATCTTTTCATCCTTGTTTGAGGTATGTGCTAGGCTTGGACTTCTATATCTAAGGGTTAGATAACGTCTTCTATTATTGGGATTGCTTCAGGATCTGGATGATCACTTAATGTCTCCCCTTTAAATAAAGGCACAGAGGTTACCTCTAAACAGTCATTTGGTGATTCAGGACCAGAAAGAGCTATCCCAGAAGCTTGAAGTACTTCAGGAAGGTATTTCTTCTCCGAGAAAATCTTCATTTGGTGCATGAAAGATAATCAGAGGTGACAGTATTAAGTTTGAGTTCTGAATCAGAATAATCGGAAGTCAACTGAGTTTGATCATCAAAATCGATGTTTATGCCCTCCATTACAGTCTTAGGGGCTGTTTGGTAGTTGTTGGATGGTATAGAGCTGAATGGTAAAGAGGTCTAGATGGTACAGAGACTCTGGATGGTATAATGCAGAATGAAAAATGGTTGTTTGGTAGCAGCTCTGAATGGACAGTCTGAATAAGAACAAATTACCATTTTACCCCTTAGTATAAAACAGTCTGAATGAAAGTTAGGGGCTGTTTGGTAGTTGCTGGATGGTATAGAGCTGAATGGTACAGAGGTCTGGATGGTACAGAGGCTCTGGATGGTATAGTGCAGAATGAAAAATGGTTGTTTGGTAGCAGCTCTGAATGGACAGTCTGAATAAGAACAAATTACCATTTTACCCCTTTGTATAAAACAGTCTGAATGGAAGTTAGCTGTTTGGCAGAGATCAGAATAATAAAATTATTTTACAAATATAAGTTGAAAACAACATTTTTATATTAATTCAAACAAACATAACATTACTTTTTTAAGTTCTAGCATAAACAAATACATAACAAACAAATTACAACAAACGTCAACATAGTTTTTGAACAAAATTATTAATTTGACACATTTGACATTAATTGATTAGCAATTTGGTCACGTAAATTTGTCATGTACGCATTGTTTTGAGTACCAAAAGACCTTGCATCCGTGTCATCTTCATCGCCTCCCTCAATTTCTACCTGTCCCTCGGCAAAAAACGTGGGATCATTCAAGGTCCATGAACAGCTGATCGTGGATATTGCATCTTCTTATAAAGTTATGAACCGCAAAACAAGCAATTACAACGTTTCTTTGTATTCGAAACGGATAGGGAGCCATTTGCTTTAAAATTGGAAATCTTGCCTTATAGACACCGTACGCACACTCAACAACGTTTCTAAGTTGCGCATGAGCATGGTTGAACCGTTCTTCTTTTGTCAAGGCAAATTGTCGTCGAAAATCAGCAAGCCAATACCTCGTGTTACGGTATGGAGTCATAAAACCACGTGTGTTGGCATAAGCAGCATCACAAAGATAATATTTATCTATAATTGAAAGTTAAACATGACCACATTATATAAATAATATAAGAAAACGGTAAACAATTAAAATTTAGGTAAAAATTATACATACCTTGTGGAGGAAATGGAAAGCCGGATGTTGGACTAAATACAACTTCTCTTAACACTCTAGTATCATGTGCTATACCCTCCCATCCAGCCCAAACGTACGTGAAAAGCATATTAAAATCACAAATACCTAAACCATTTTGATAACATTCATCTCTTCCTCTACCTCTATAACGAGCTTGTTGATCAATAGGTACGATTCATGTGTAAGAGTTCCATCTAATGCACCTATTGCCCCCTTTATTAAAATAATACAAATGAAGTATTGTTATAAAAGAATTCAAATTAATTACTAATAATTCAAAACTTATCGGAAAAATTTGTCTAAGGTTTCTTTGACGTTCTGATGTATTCTGCGTTTCCTCGGTATGTGTCGGTCGTATAGCTTCTCTCGCAAACTTCATCATTGCTCTTAGTACTTCGCGGAAGATTCTATGAATTGTCTTTGTGGAGTGTTGAAATCTACGTTTAACCATTCTAAACCGTTCGTTTTGGCCAATAATTGTCAAAAATATAGCCATCTTCTCCTCAACGATGACATTCCTACTATTTTCCAACCAACTTTTTTGTTTAAAATGGTTGCATAACACTATATATGCATCCCGAGAAAGCCGCATCAATTCTACACATTGTGTATTCGATCCGCCTAACTATTCTAACGTATACGCATTCCGGTTAAGGCATAAGTGTTATCTCTTATCGGTTCTATTCTTGGTGAATGATTGTATTTCCAATACAAATAGATGATCATAACTAGCAAAAGATCTTCATCGAAATCCATGTATTACCTTGAAAATAACATACATATTAAACAAAATAAACAGACATATATTAAACATAATAAACACACATATATTAAACAAAATAAAACACATATATTAAACAAAATAAACACACGTTTAATCCAAAAATAAGCACAAATCCAACACATGTTTAATCCAAAAATAAGCACAAATCCAAAATACCACAAGTTTAATCCAAACATAAACACAAGTTTAATCCAAAATGCCACAAGTTCAAACCCACCAACTAAAACACATTTCCCCCATACTTGTGTGCCCTAAGTTGTTTAATCCAACTCTCACACTTTGCCGGTTCTAAACGCATCCACATTTTCCTATAGTCGGAGTTTTCGGCTAACATAAATAGTGTCGTGCCATACAACGGTTCACCCCATCCAAGTTCCTCCAACATCTTCAAGCACTCATCGATATCATCTTTAGGTGCTTCATGTTTTTCTAGCATCACATTCATCACCTTCAAAATGGTTTCTTCAACTTCCCCTTTTCTTGAAGTACAAGCTTGTTGTTTACCTTTCCGTTTTTTGCTTTGTACCGGGGGGCGTGAAGAACACTCTTGAGTTGACTTTGGCCCCCCGGTCTCTTGAGTTGACTTTGGCCCCCCGGTCTCTTGAGTGACAGTTATATCTTCATTCAAGTTGGGATCAGAGTCATACGGATCGGGAATCGTAGATGCTGTTCCGTAACTCTCAAGCCTAACACTAGCAACCCCATCAAATAGTTGGACACAAAGTTCAGGAAAAAGAAGACTGACACTCCTCAATGGTTCCATGTATTTAGGGTTTTGCTGTTTTAAGAAAATATATTGATATAAATATATAATTAATTAATTATAAAGAAACAATAATATATTCCCGGTTTTGTTTTTCAGTTTTGACCAAGCCGCATATTTCCTCTTAATGTAATCATAGTGATTTTTCATCTATTTTTGGTCGACGATGAAGTTATGTTTCTTTTGCAGTTCTTCACCAACATTCTTCCACGACTGTCACTTAAGACTACTCCCTTCCCGCCCATTTTTAATTGTCTCATGTAGACAAACTTCAAGAAATGTCCGGACCAACCCATCCTGTTTCCAATTAATCCTACGTCTCTTTTGGTTCAAAGATTCACCAACTAGTTCCATACCTAAATACAAATTTTAAAGATACAATTATATTACACAAAACCAACCCAAACTCTAGACACAATGGAACCCATTCATATAAAGAAACCACATTGTTACATGGAAATATATATATATATATATATATATATATGTGTGTATATATATATATAGGGGAGCTTTCGGTTACATGGAAACATATATATCAAACCATTCTAACATCGAAACAATAAAAAATACACAATGAATTATTTATTACCCAAATCGTCATGAATACAAGATTGATTTTTTGTTATACATTTTTAAACCAAGAACCGAATTGATGTATATATATATGTATATATATATATGTAGATGTATATATATATATATGTATATATATGTAGATGTATATATATATATATTTGATTTGGCTAAAAAAATCAAACAGTAGCCAAAATCAACCCCATATGATTTTTAAACAGTAGCCAAAATCTGATTTGGCTAAAAAAACAGTAGCCAAAATCTGAAAAAACAGTAGCCACACACAAATCATACAAATCATACCAAACACAAATCAAACACATACCAAACACAAATCAAACACAAATCATACAAATCGAAAGAAACCGCAGAGAAATGGCTTTTACCAAACATAAATCTAACACATACCAAACACAAATCATACAAATCGAAAGAAATCAAAGAGAAATGGGTTTTACCAAACATAAATCGAACACATACCTTCGTGGGAGAAGATGGATCAGGTAACGATCGTTGTGGACGGCGGCGGCGATGGTTGTGGACGGCGGCGGCGATGGCTGTGGACGGCGGCGATGGCTGGACGGCGGCGATGGCTGGACGGTGGTGGCGACTGGACGGTGATTGCTGGATGGCAGCGATGGCTCGTCGGCGATGGAGCAGGTCGTTCGTGGAAGAAGAGAAAGGGGGGTTGGGAGAAAATGGAGAAAAAAGAAATGGTGAAAGAGGGGTTGTGAGGATGGAGGCTCTTCAACAAAAGAGAGGGTATTTTGGGAAAAAAATGGTCTGAATCATAACTCAAGGGTTTAGGGCCTACACGATTCAGATGCATTTTTTATCCTTCAGAGGTTAATTTTTTTTTGCCAAATAGCCCTGAACCTCTGCCCGGTTCAGAGGTAGCTCTGGATGGCCCCATCCAGAGCTAATCAAACAGCCCCTTAGTTCTCAAATTAAAAAACCTAAAAGATTTTTAAGCTAATGAGTATCCCAAGAACTTGGCTTCATTGGATTTCTTGTCAAATTTGCCAATTTTTTCTCGATCATTCAGAATAAAACACCTGCAGCCAAAAATATGGAAAAATTTAACTGAGGGTGTTCTGTTATTTATCAGCTCATAAGAGGTTTTAAAATGCCTCTTAATTATGATTGATCTATTTTGGGTGAAACACGCCGTAGCAACTGCTTCTGCCCAGAAGTTGGTGGGTACCCCAGAGGCTGCAAGCATTGTTCTTGCTGCTTCAACTAGTGTTCTATTTCGTCTTTCTACCACACCATTTTGCTAAGGAGTGCGTATAGAAGAGAAGTTTTGAGTAATTCCATTGTCAACAAGGTATTCATCAAGCTTGGCATTCTTGAATTCAGTACCATTGTCACTTTTGAGTTGCTGTATTTTCTGTTGCAGAAGAACTTGTATTCTTGTCATCATATTCTTTAACACTATTGGAACCTCTGATTTTTGTCGTACAAAGGCAAGCCATGTATACCTGAAAAATTCATCTATCAGTACCAAGATATACTTTTTGCCAGAAAGGCTCCGAATTGCAATGGGACCACAGAGGTCAACATGTAGCATTTGCAGAGGCCTAGTGCACGAATGATCACTTTTGGGTTTGTGAGATGCTCTTTTTATTTTACCCATCTCGCAAGCTGGGCAGATGTGATCCTTCTGCAAGTGTACCTCTGGGAGGCCTTTAACCGGATTATGTTTGACAAGAAGCTCAAGATTTTCAAAATTCGTATGTGAAAGTTTATGATGCCATAGCCATGCAACTTCACTCTTCTTAGAGATAAGACAGAGAGTTTCCTTACCATCATTGGATGTAAAGTTCATCATATATAGATTACCTTTTATGTCGGCTCTCCATAATTCTTCACTTGCCTTAGAGAATAAGTAACAGTGTTTTTCATCAAATAAAACTAGCATTTTAGAATCACAGAGTTGACTTACATTTAACAAATTATGTTTAAGTCCAGAAACATGAGCTACTTTAGATAAGATAATATTACCTTCTTGAAGAGTACCGTAGTCTTTTCTTTGACCCTTACCATCATCACCAAACGTTACTGCTCCACCAATTTTATCTTTGAATTTGAAGAGTAAGTTTTTCGTTCCAGTCATGTGCCTTGAGCATCCAGAGTCAAGACACCAGATATGCACACGCTGCATCTGCAATCAAAATCAGAGAGATTTAGGTACCCATTTGATAATGGGTCCTTTGTTGTTAGGTCTAGGTTTTTTATCTAACTTTTCTGTTTGAGCATAAAGATGAACAGATTTCCAGAGACAATTGGTTTTCCTGTTTTGTTGAATTATTACTTTTGTTCTGATGTCTGAAGTTTGAGTGTTTTCGTTCATCAGGGAGATAACTAGAAGGTCTTGAGAAAAATTGTTTAAGTTTTAGATATCAAGAAGGTCTTGAGAAAAATTGTTTATGTTTTAGATATCCAAAAGTATCTTACCTGTTTTGTTGAATTATTACTTTGTTTTTTAAGTTTTCGTTCATCAGAGAGATAACCAGAAGGTCTTAAGATAACCAGAGTTCTGAAACATAAAAGAATTCCTTGAATCTTCATTATCAATCCATCATCATTTTGATTATCATTTTCCAGGATAAGTAATAAACTCGTCCTTGTCTTTTACTTCACAAGGAATTAAATCTACAAAAAAACAGGGAATTATCTCTGGATGGTTTTCAGAAATTTGTTGTTTTAAATTTGTTTGATCTGATTTAAAACACTCATCCAGAGTTATAAGAATGTCTTTTTGAAAACTGAGTCTAAGCTCTTCTTCTGCCTGTATAGGTATGAACTCATCAGCCTCTAGATTTAAGGTTATATCAGTGAATGAACCAAAATTAAAAACATCTTTCTTCTTCTAAATAAGCTTCAGACCAACTTGTCTTGCCTTTTCAGAGGAATATTTTATGTTTTTGTATTTTAGTTTTCTAATTTGATGTGCATTCTCATATTTTGATTTTTTAAAGACTGATTGTTCATATAGAATGGGAAAACTTGGTTTCTGTTCTTTACCCATACAGAAGATAGAAGCAAGAGTAGATCTCTTTTTACACGTATAAGGATCCACATCCTCGAAACCAAGGCTCGTTTTCCCTACTTGTGTATTTATCTTTTCATGAACCTTCTGAGCATCCATATGTTTTATAATTTGTAGCTCTTTGTTTTGAAGTTCAATATGCAAAAATTCCCTCTCCTTTTGAAAGTAGTTTTTAAGTGCTACAAAGTTTTATCTGTCACTTTCTTTAGCACTTATCTCCTTATCCATAGTTTCCACAAGTTTACAAAAGTTTTGGTTCTCTTCTCTAAGTTTGACTTCTGTTGATTTTAGAAGTTTTAAAATCTTTTCGTTCTCAACTGATATTTCAAGTTTCTCATCAGTCAAAATCTCCATCTCTCTTTTGAAAATATCTCTTTTCTTCTGGATGGTAGAAACAGATAATTCAATGTTTTTCCTCAATTAATTTTCAACAAAAAGCTTCTGTTTTAGATTTTCAAAATCAATAGTTAGATTTAAAATTTTTTGCTCGAGTTCAGAAGAATTAGAGATAGTACAGACCGAAGTCTTAGAAGGTTGATCTTCTGAGTCATCTGTCATTGCGATTCTACAGAACATGGCTTCATCTTCACTTGATTGATCATCTAGCCAGTTCTCTCTTTCAGCATAGTTTGCTCTTTCGACTTAGTTGTATTTGTATTTGTTCTTGTAATATTGTTTGTCTTTGAGAAGAACACTTTTACAGTCCTTCGAATAATGACCCGACTTTCCACATCTGTAACAAACATCTTACTTCTTGTTCAACTCTTCTTCTTCTTCACAGCTTCTGACTTCTGCGTCTTCTGTATTTCCTGCCTTGGAAGATAAGGCTGAGTAAGTCGTTCATTTCTGCTTTCAAATCTTCTATTGCAATTGAATGAACGATTACCAAACTTCTTGGTAAACTGTTTGGTAATAAGAGCTAATGATTCAGCGAACGAATTTATTTCGTCATTTTCAGAATCAGAGAGATCTTCTGGATTGATCTCTAAGACAAAAGCATTACTCTTCCCTTTCTTTTCTGTCTCCCTGGTTCTTCTGCCTGACCCTCTTGATTTAGAGATGATGGCCAGAGGTCCACCAACACTTGTCTTCTTCTAAATAACCTATTTCTCATGTGCTTGAAGAGTTCCAAACACATCATGTAATGTCCACATTTCCAAATCTTGATTGGCCTGAAGAGACATAGAAAGATTTGACCATTCTGGATTCAAGCGTTTGAGGAATAAAACATTATTATCCTCCTTTGATCTGATGATATCAAATTTCTTGCACAAATTTATCAGAGTGTTAAATATGTGATAAGTTTGTTCCAGAGTCTCTCCTGGGAGTGCTTGAAAACTGTTGTATTCCTTCAAGGCTTGAGCTCTTCTGTTTTTCTTCATTTTAGCACCTCCCTCCAATTGATATGCAAGTTGATCCCATAGTTCCTTGGTCGTCTCGTAGGAATCAAGAGAATGAAAAATTTCATTGGGAATTGCCATGATTAGTAGACTTTTTGCCTTTTTGGCAATTACCACTTATCATCATCAGTCCAATTTCCCTTTTCTTTGGGAACTTGGCGAGCAGGAATTTCTTCAGTTGTTGTTGTGGGCGGAACTTTTGGAATGGTGGTCGTGGGTACGAAGGGACCATTTAGAATGGTAGGATATAGATTTGCATCTAGACCTTTGTAAAAGTTTATCATACGAATCTTCCATTGAGGATATTCGTCTCGAATTAGAGTAGGAGGTTTTGTTATAGATCTAGAAGTGTATATGGCCTTTAGGTTTTGATTCGCCATTTTTGCATAAAACAGAGATTTAAAATTTGCAGAAAATAGTCTTGAAATTTAGAACAAATAAACTTTAAATGAATCGAAACGAAACGTTTTACTTACTGATTTCAGAATTAAACTAAGATTACCACTGATTTAGAGAAAAATTGTATAAAATCGTTAAAATCTCGTGAAACAGGGTAGAAGGAAAAATAGTAGTTTAAAACTTGAAATTAACTGCTAGTTGAGTGGGGATTTCTCCAAACTGGACGAGATCGAATAATCAATAGGTTGATTATTTAACTCTGATACCAATTTTTGGAATCCAGATCCCTTTAAACTCAAATAATCAGTAGATGTAATAAACAATATATGAGCGGAAGCAATATAAATAAGTGATTACTAGTTATATACCTACGCAATGCGGCCGGATATGAAGTTGTGGGAGGATCTGAATGTATTTACCATTGAATTGAAACGGTTTAATTTCCATACCAACAATAGTTATGAAGTTGGTACAGCCCTACCAACCGGTTTAATTGGTAACAATTTCCATACAACAACTTAATTAGTATGATTTGTAATGTAGTTGATTGTTTACTTGTTTTGTCATGGTACAAATTTGACACTCCTACTTATATTACAAATTTGACGAACAGGAAGCGATAGAAGCATTAATTTCATCTTTCTAGGAAGTGATAGAAGCATTAATATTTGACCAATAGATTTTACAAATATATGCAAAAGAAGTACACAATTCAGAAACGTATTGAGGACATCAAAATGTGTCAAAGAGCCGATGGTCATTTCAAAAACCAGCTAGTTTTCTTGACAACATAAGAACACGATTCACATTAAAATGACAAAATTGAAAGCAAATAAAATAAATATTGTTTTAAAACCAAAAAAACCAAATTATTCTTAGATTCTTATTACAAAAGGAAATTTGACGGCAAATCAATAAAGGATACACGACAATTACTTCATTTATCTTCTCATCAAATTCTTTTTTTCTGCGACCAACGGTTCCCACTCCCTTGCAGGTCCTATTAAGAAATTTGAAATATGTTAAGAAAACTTGCAGGTCCTATTTGAAAATGTGAAACACACGCACAAAATGGGCAAGCATCTGGCTATGGCCGTCTACCTTTTAGACATATCGCGTTGTCCAGCAAGAAAAAGCAAGAAAAAGCCTTGGGTCAACCCCCACAGGTTTCAAAATCTATGACCCTTGGATGCACATTAGGACGAGATGCACCGAAATGAGGTACATCAAGATGCACTTGATTAACTCCTTTCTAAAGCGGAATTCGTGGGTGGGTATTAGATAAAAAGTGATCAAGGGTTCAAATCTCATCTTACGATTCTTACCTTAACTCATCTTCTCACACGATCCTATGCCCCGTCCTAAGTATAATAAGATATATTACCTTTGTATTGTCATATCTGTTCTCGTTCATCAAAAGTGCTTTTTATATATATAATATAGTATAGTATAGATAGGTAGGGAATTATAACTAACAGCACAACAAAAAGAGATCCTTATATCAAAAACAATATATCAACCCCAAAATGACTGCTATCCAAAGGAGCCTAGTAAAATTACATGATATGGGACCTGACAACTCTACGCATTAAGCCATCCACTAGTATCCATATATAAAAACCCCATCATGTTGTAGATTCTGTTAAAAAAAAGTTAAAGAAATGTGCTTGCAAATCAATTTGCAGTATGGCAACACTCTTTATTGTGTTCCTTAAACATATCTATATGAACATTCTAGAGTGTAAATTGGAAACTTATCACTTGTCCCACTGACATAGGGAGCCATGTCTATAATATCTGGGAAGCAAATTGATTTGGTAAGCTCACCAAATTTACCATACTCTAAAACAATGGAAGTATGAAAAGTAAGCATCCCTATGAAACCAAATTCAGTAACAAAGGCTACACATTTCTATAACCAAAATGAAAGAAAGTCAACCTATTCCTGCAATTGCGGTCATCTAGAATTGGAAGAGGTTCAAAGAGAGATGCAGAATGAGTCGGCTTTACACCGGGGCATAACAGAGATTTCCTTCCAATTATTTTTTGATATGAAATGTTACCTAAAACCGTTTCAATTCAATGGTAAATACATTCAGATCCTCCCACAATGTCAATTTCTTTTTGCTTTCCCATAAAATTTGCACCTGGAGCACAAAGTAGTAACAAAATCAATACCAATGTCAAGCAATTTAAAGAAAAGAATAAAGTACTTGCCACAACTGCTCGGTCGACTATCTAATGATGAAAAACTCTTCTTTCTTTGACTGGTAGAGTTGTAACAATTTGCAACAAGCAACATTAGGAAAACAAGAAAAAAGATGTCCAGAAAGTGAAGCAACAATTGATTCATTGATCCATAATTATGCATTGATCAACATATTAGGTGGACATATGGATCAAACCGCTTTAAGAAATCGTAAACAGATAGCAGAACAAACCACCATAATCGAAAAGAATTAAAAATAGATATAGATTGAAACTCACCTTCCAAGCAGATTGACTTCTAATAGCTCAAAATGTTGTCAATTCAACCAAATTGAGAGAAATATATAGTAAATCGATGGAAGTTCGTCCCACCTCTTTGAAATTCATAATTTCTAGGATATGTACTGTGCAGGATATGGATTAATAGCAACGATCTAGAGAGATGAGATAGGTTAGGATAAACACGTACCAAAAGCAAAACCAACATCAATTTTGATAGAAAGCGTCAAGCCGTCAATATAGGAGAGCATGAGTGAGGGAACATATTTATAGTTAACCTAGTAAACAGAGTAAGAACTACAAAACTCAAAACTCCTGGTATGATGCTTTTTTGCCATTTATACTCCTCATTTTAATTTAAGACCGTAAAATCATTCATGATGTATATTCGAGAATGGGAGTTTCAACATCATATCATTTAGCCTTTAAAAATTTAAATAGAATCAAACAAAAATATAAGTGAATATCGATGCATCTACCAGTTCAAATCGCATATACGAATTGTTCCATAGTGTGAACCTGCATTGATCACAGAGAAAAAAGTTACAATAACACATTGTTTAGGTTTGAAGATCAATATAAATCTGAAAGATTAATGAAGCTTCATATGATACTAAGAAAACAAATAACTCACTGGGACATGCATGAAATTTTTGAGATTTACCAAAATATAGAGAGTGAGTAAGCAAACCCTAACCGTATAGTATATGCTTTTGTCTTAGGAAACATTCAAAATTATCTATGATATATGATTTTGGTCACAATCAAAATTAACTGCAATGAACCAACAATGAGCTGAGAGATGAAAAAACAGAAATAGAAAAGAAACAATGAACCAACAATGAGCTGAGAGATGAAAAAACAGAAATATGAAAGAAACAATGAACCAACAATGAGTTGAACAACTACAAAACTTAAAGAAATACCTTTCCCTAACGGCACCTGCAGAAATTACACGACTAACCAAGCGTCTTAAGTGAGAAAACTGAGGGACTGTTCTTAATAACTTACCTGGCATGCGCTTATAGGGTCGTTTGCATTAGCAGGTGGAGCATTTAGGTAAACGTAACCGACCCCTGAGTTTACTTCTGTAACACCCCATTTTTTTCCAAATAAATGAAATTCCACGTCATCAAAAGACCTCATTAGATACTCCAATTAAACTAAAACGTTTACAGCGGAAATCTAAACATCAAATCAAAATAAATATTAAAAGATAGCCCGTCCCGTATAATTATCGAATAAATATGATATGCAATTTCACCAATTATATGCACCCCCAATGAGATCTTTTAACTCCTCTCCGTTAGGTAGGGACCTGCCATGTCACAGACATTCACTGGGTGTGTAAGTCCGCCAAGAACTACCGCCTATTTCGGGTTGTGCCTCCCAAAGTGTGACACATCGAGCCGATATCCCATACCCGAGTTATATACATTTATAAGCATGTTAACCCACACCCCAACTCCTATTTGCATACAATGTATCATCATATAACATAAATAGCATGCTACACCATAATTTAACCACATGCATGTAGATCACCAAATTAAAGTAAACATGCAATAATATCACCTCATCAATTAACATATAAACATCCACACCATATATGTAAAAATACATTTCATACATATGTATACATCCCAGTGAAATCTCGTGAAAGACTCACCTGAATAGTTCCTCTTAGCTAAACCTCGTCCCTGAGTAATACCCTATAAAATATAATTACATTTCCATAAATAGTGTCTTGACTTTTCCCACAAAGTGAGTCCTAAAGTCAAATGGGTCAAACTATAGTCAACCCTGGTTGACATGGTCAACGGGTAAACCCCAAACAATCGTCGTCCAATGGACTATTTCACGTCCAAAATAAATCACGACGTATTAAACTCAACCGATAACTATATAGGTATCAATCTAAAACACTCAATCGACCCAATCATCCAACCACGACTCCTTAAACAAGTTATTAAATTATTATAATATAATAATCCATCCACCCTTAAATAAATAAATAACTTCGAGATTAAAATATTAATTAGATATAATCTAATTAATAAATAATAAATCCCAAAATGCGATAACCCAATTAATTAACACCCTTTATAATTTGATGTCCAAAACTTAACCAACTTCATCGAAACATCTCAACTTATTTCGACTAATCCAAATAAATAAACGACACTCAAATCTCTTTATAATAAATTCAGTTTAATAAAAACGACTCGACTTTAACCGAACCCGACCCCAAAAAAATCAGCCCCAACACAAATTCGTGGCCCAAATCTCGGTCCAACGCTAGCCCAACACAACTTGTCATCCGACCTAACCCGGTCGCACCTTCGGTATGGCTGTCGTGAACAGCCCCGATTGAGGTCGTTTCTCGACCGTTTTTCACCAAGCGTTTTACATAGGTTTATAAACAACAAACATCCAAACTGCTCGATGTATATTATAAATCGATTTTGGTTGAGTATCTTACCTCCAATCGTCGTTTTCGTACTGAATGACCCTATGCCGCTCCGAACTCAATATCTCTCTCAGTTATTGATGAAATCACGAAGTTCCAAATGGGTTTACTCCGTTACACCCTTGGGAACGACTCCACCAAATTTCAGACGGAAACTCCAACATTTTGGTCGTCAAATCTGGCCTCAAATATGAAAAACGTGATTTTGGATTGATTTTCAAATTTCAATCATTTCCAAATCAACTTTTCTCATTTGGCAGAACTAGTCCATCAAGTTTTCCCTTTTGCATTCTTTTCCCAAATCAACTAAATTCAAAACATATAACTTCCACTATTAATGATTTTATTTATTGCAATAAAATCATAATTTTCGAGTATCGACAGTACAATCCCTTATGTCGTGTACTCTTTAAATTTCTAGCCCTCGATAATTATTTATTTTACAAATCATGAATTTTGGAGAGTTACAACTTCTGTATTTACAAGCTGAGGAGGTTATATAAACAACAAACTTTCTATGGTATTTTTAAATGCTCTTACTATGAAACTTCAAGAGGAACACAGAGATAAAAAAAATTACCTACCGGTTCGAATGCAAACATCACGACAGATGGTGAACACCATTGGAATCGATTAACACCACTAACGTGAAAAAAAATCGGACAAAATTGAATAGAAAACCTTCAAGAAAGTATCGAGCAAAATCAAACAGAAAAGCTAATTCAAGAAAGGGTCAAACATTTACCTGATTTGTCTTTTGGTTTCAATCGTGGAGAGAAGTGAGGGGAGCATGATGAAGACTGAGAGGTGCGATAATCATAGATAAAGTCCATCCATTGAGAGAATGGATCGACGTCTTGGATAGCTCAATCTTCCTCTTGCAGAACGAGAACACTGTCATAATTTTGGGAATCTAAGTTGTATTAATGATGGGGTTTTCCAAGGGCATAAGGGAGTTGTACGTTGTGCTATTGAATTAGTAATTAACAGAGTAAGAGTTATTAAGAGATTGTGCGCTAAGAGGTAGTACTTTGTGTTTTATTGGTTGTATTTAAGAGAAAAGCAAATTTGCTTTATTAAGTAGTATAGATAATTAGAACAGTAATTAAATCAGTAAGAACAATATGAAGATCGAATGAGAATTTGTATTGAATTATCTAAAGAACGATTACAAATACGTTGAATGAAAAACCTTTCTCTCTCACAGATCTTCGACTCTTTTACAGTGATAACTAACTCTATATATACTAGTACAAAATGAAAAGTCAATGAGCTAGCCTATCACTGAGTGGCACGTCACTTGTACGACAAACATAATTTGTTACGCACGAAAATTGTGACTGCCACGTCATCCAAAGCGTGTGTGGAAAGGTAGTTGAAATCCAGAGGGTCTTCTAACCTCTGGGCGCTTCTGGAATATGAGAGATCAGAAGATGAACTTCTAGTTTGTTTTCTGCGGTTAGAGACTTAGACAGTTCTTATTCATATTTTCATATAGAATAAGTTCTAACAAGAAGTTTACGTCATCTTCTGAACTTCTTTACCCAGAACTTCTAAATTTTTTTTCAGAAGTTTGTTTCTCAGAAGATGCCTAAGAGTCGCGTGCCACGTGTTATAATTCTATTCGACCATCCTTAACCACGTCGAAAAAACGTTTAGTATGCAATTAACCGTTGTTAATCCATCATTACCTACTAAACGTGATTACTTTTTGGTTTTTTTCTGCCACGTGTTCAAAATTAGTCCGTTCAAAATTACTCGATTTATACGAATTTTCGATTTTTTTTCAACCCTTCTACGAATATTTTCCCTCGGAAAGCAATTTCTGAAGTCTTTGCACTGAAATCTTCTTTTTGTTACTGAAGTCTTCTCAAGTCAATCAACCTATTCAAACTGCCAAATCGTGTTTCAGTAGTTGCAGTGAATCATCGAATGAAGAATCGTTCAAATTAGTTCAACATAATGTGATCATTGAATCGATCGAAGTTCCAATTCCAACTGACCCAATTCTGGAAGACACTTCTAACAAAGAAACATCTAACCCAAACCCTAAACCTACTACAAATGGGGGGAAACATGATCAACCAATTGACCTTAAATCTGAATATGTTGCTGAAGATAATGAATCCCATGGTGATGCTGGTGATGCTGGTGAAGCACAATCGAATCAACAAGCCGAATCAACTTAGTTTTCGAGGGCATCTGGTCCTGATCAAACTAAATTAGAAATTCCTTCCACCAAAATAATGGAAATCAAGAGGAATAATTGTGTTCTGAACTTAAAATCTACAGACTATACAGCAGATCAGCAAATGCTTATTGAAATTCTGAAAAAACATACTCTAAGAAAGATGTTTATCAAGCGTTTTCAAGTTCCTAAATTGTACTTACGGCAATGGTGGTATTTTGTGGACTATGAAGAAGAAATGAGGCCATTACTTCATATGTTGGTGGTTACATGTTTTGCATCAAAGTCAAACATATTAGGAGGATTTTGGAATTACCTGCACAAGATGCTGTAGTGGGAAAGAAAGATTTGACAACATCAAAGGTTCTACTGAAATGATTGTTGATTTTATGAAGTTAGGATATTCAGAGATGTAGATCCCAGATTATGCAAGCACAATAATTAAACAAACGTTAAGTAACAAATTAATACGACAAAGATGATTTGAATGAACTTACGTAGTCGTATATCTGTTGATTGAATGTTATCGATTACAATGAATAATATCAGAAATCTGCTATATGGTAATCGACCAAAACATAAGGAAAACCTAGACTCCTATTTATATTGAAAGGTTTAATCTAATTAAGGAAGGAAAGAGTTAAAGGAAATATAAACTTCCTTTTACATTTATGCATATCCATTCCTTATTTTGATACAATAAAATATTAAGCCTAATAATCTCCCCCTTTGTGGCAAAATGAATCTTCACTTCTTGAGCTCGAACATGCCTTCGAATCTTCTAAGAGTCTGTCGGTAAAGGATTCTTTTGTCGATTAATATGGCTGCTTCTAGTAGAGAATTTCGTCGCACATTGCTCATCGTTGAAGTACGTTTCCTGTCAGTAGCCAACTCTGATGCAAGTCTGTTCCGGATTCCCCATAATGTTCCATCTGAATATGCAGCCACTTCATTAGACCTGAGAAACCTCTTTTCTCCTTTAGCGTGCATTTAGACAACTCCATGAGCTGGATAAGTAAGGACAGTCATAACATCAATGTTGCCCTTTACAGGAATCGACTGGTCAGGTTTTGAAATGCAGATCTTCTTTTGTTCGCTTTCTATCCCACGCTGTAGGTCGTGAAGATAGTTGTACCTCAATTCCTTCTGTATATGCCTAACCACTGCTCTTAGTGCCCTTTGCTCGTGCTCATTTCTGTTCTTCTTTTCTCTCAATTCATTGTATAAGGTCTCGAAGTCCATGATGATATCTAGCCTTGAAAAATCTGCTTCAGAGAAGGAATATGTCTTACCATCTTCTCTTTGGACTGTAAATGTAGGATATGTGACTTGAAATACTCTATCCATATCGATCTTTAGAATCCCAACTATTTTGTGTCTTGCAATAACTTCAGCCGAATTTTTAGCTCTCATCTTCAAGATATGGACATACTCTTTGACTTGAGCTGGGTCCATTTCCATCACTAGATGAATGTGTGCTAAATCTACTATTTTCTTTTCCTTTCTGAAGATCTTTTCCATTGTTTCTTCAAGGTATGGCACACGTATTTTGACTTGCTTTCTGTCAGCATCCTTTGCCACCGAATCTGATGAGGCAACAGTCTTGGTTCATTTTGATCCCCCAAAGCATAATTTCTAGCCGTATGTTTTAGGTTCACGTAGTCTTTTTCTTGAAATACAGGTTCATATGGATCTCTAAACCAGTTTCACACTGAATTCCGTAGACCTTGAACGTCGACTCTTTCTTCACTTGGTTTCGGTGCGGCAGGTTCAGCTGTACTCTTGATTCGATATCGGCCGCAGGCTTTATAACCGTTGGCATCTCGGCTTCTTGAGTTGTTGGTGTGCGCTGTCGGTGTTGGGTTGTTTGAGTAGACGGTCTTGCGGATGTAGCAGCAGCTGTTCGGGCTTGTGATCTTGAGGCACGGCGTGTCTCCCCGTCGCGACGAGTTGGAGCGGAGCCCGGGTCGTCCTGTTGAGGTCGAGAAGTAGGCACAGAAACTGCCGGGCGGCAAGACTCTTGAATCTCGGTGCGTAGAGCAGTGATAGCACCCAGAATGTCATCGGTTTGGTGTTGTTTAGCAGTCTTAAGGTCGCTTAGCTGTCGCTCAATGTCGGCTCGGAACACGTCAAACTCATGGCGAGTAACGGTGGGGATTTCCAGATTTCTTCTTAGAAGACCTATAAGTGAATCTTCTGGTTGACCGGTTGCAGTGGCTTCGGCTAGCAGGTTTGTATATAACATCGACATGATCTCGTCGTTATTGTACTCAGATCGATGTGGGGATGGAGGCCGATCTTCATGGTGGGATCTGGAACTTGGTCGTGACGAGCTTGTTTGTTGGGGAACCGGTTGCTTCAGGCGGGCGGCTTCACGGATTTCTCTTACGAAGGCTTCCCTCTCGGCTGTCATTAGAGCAGCATGAGCAGCTAGGGAGTCTTTTGCCTTTTGTAAGTTTGTGGCGATGATCGATTCAGATTCGGGGGGAATGGTGAATGTGGGAGTCGTGGTACCTGTATGGGAAACACCGGGATCACTTAGATTACCTGTTGACAATACAGTTGAATCAACTGTATGACCTACGTTCAGCGTTGGCATAGATGTAGGGCTGGTAGGATTTCCTCCTAATCCTCGTGGAATGTCCGGAATGGACATCACTATGGGAGTTCCGGCTGGGCCACGGAGGCACTCAGTGTGTACAGACTCCTGTCCCCTAGCGGGCTCTAGACTCGATGTACAAACTCGAAGCAGGTGAGCTACTGCCTCTTGTTTCAATAGTTTTGCCTCCCGAATGGAGGGGAGCTAGATAAGGTGCTAGACTCACAAGTATATTTGAAACTGTTGGCTATTGGGAGCCTTCAGAGTGGCTAGGGGGGCATGCATTTGCCCTGCTAGGTCCATAGCGTCTTGTCTACTAGTCATACCCAATGAATGAGTAGGGCTAGTTGACGCGGTTACTTATCTCGCGCTCTCTATAGTTTTTCTCCTCCCATCGCTCATGCTCACGCTTTCTTTTTCAACTAATATTCCCTCCTCTCTCCTTATCTCTCCAGTATAGGGCTCGGTGAATATGTCGGACAGGGAGGCAGATGGTTGATCAGTTTCAAAATCAAAGGGGTCTTTTGGCTCATCTGTTTTATCATTCGTTGCAGCTGGTTGGTCATCGGTGTCCGATGTAGAATCGCATAGGGTTGGTTATTGACCAATACGACTTAGAGCTTGTTCTTCAATAGTAGCGGTTCGTTGTCGGCGGGATAAGGATTGAGAATCAGATGCATCTTCCTCAGACGATGAAGGTCGAGGGCGGACACGGTTACGGCTAACGAGCATTTTGACACGCAGAGTAGATCTGAAGTAGAAGCAGCTCGTGGGTTAGTGGGTGGTGGTATGGGGATGGATGGAGCAACAGTTGTTGGGATTGGCTGATCAGGTCCACCGCCCTCGTCGTTTCCCCTTATAATACGCTCATCGCCCTGTTTAGGATCCCCATGATCCTGAACCTGCTCATCCATTCTAGGACCCTCTTCCTGCACAAGATGTTCCTCATGGATTGGCTATTGGGCAGGCACAACCGGGGGTGGTTGAGCCATTAAGCCGTGTCTCTCCTTATAAGCTATCACACTCGATGCAGTCTGATCAGCATAGGCTAGAAGAGCTTCAGGGATTGGCATGATGAAGTTAAACTGGTGATCATTGAGCCGGAGAAACTTCAGGGAGTTGGTCGGTCCTAATGGTGATCCGATGCATGTAGGGATGGCAGGTGTGGAAGATAGCATCGCATGGATAAATAGTTGAAGAAACCGTTGGAATGGTACGAAGGCACGATCGCCAGAGTTGGACTTGTCTTCTACTAGCTCCACAAAATCCGTCCAGATGAGCATTGCATAGTCATAATGACGGTTGAAAGCGATGCCGTGAAATATACGTAGAACCGCAGTCTTGGCCTTGTCTATGCCAGTGTGCTTCCTATTCAGACATCGATTGACGATGGTGAATAGCGTAAACCAGATCTGAGGTAGATACATCCGTTTGAACTGGCTGGGGCTTGTGAATGGTTCGGGGGGGGTCGTACCCAAGGGCTAGGATGTCGGTTGCAAAGCCGTCGTACGGGTGTTCGGCTGTGGCGACCGGTAGGCGGAGGATGCATCGAATCCGAGTTGGAGTTAAGCGGGTGACATAGTCATCAATTTGGGTAGTAAAATGGTGATCACCGTCGTCCGGATGGTATGTCAACGTGTACCAAAATTGCTGGAGATAGAAAAGGGGTACCCGATGGTCCAATGCAAAGGCATAACGAAGCGGATGGCGTTGAAGTTTGTCGATGATTACTTGGTGTTCGATTGTCATGCCAAAATCGAGACGGTGGTTGTTTGGTTTGATTTTCCGAAGATGTGCTTTCGGCATCAAGATTTCCTCCCGGTTAACCGCGTTGATGCTGGGTTCTGTTGAACGTTCGGAAGGCATCGGGTGTTCATCATCAGAGAGGTTAGGATCATTCATGGCTGCCATGTGTACTGAAATAAGACAGTTAGTCAAAACAGATGAACAGTCAGTGCTAGGAAGTGATGAACAAAAAAAACAAAAAAACAAAAAATAAACTGCTAAGTCTTTTTGTCGAGTCCCATTGGGCCGATAACAATTGTTATCGAGTGCAATGGGATCGAGAATCAACAGATGTCGAGTGAAGTTAGGCGACAAAAAGACTTGTTAATAAATTGAAAGAACAAACGTGTGTATCTGTAAGATAGATGTCGAGTCATTGGGAATCGAGAAACACATGTTATCGAGTGAGAAAAAAAAACTTAACAATTGATGTCGAGTCCAAAAGGGTCGATGAATTTACTTAGGAAATGGTGAAAAACAGGTTATCGATCCTTTGAGACTCGATTAAAATCCATAAATCATGTTATCAATCCAATTTGACTCGATAAAAACACTTGAACATTTATATAGCATGTTATCGATCCTTAAGCACTCGATGAAAAGACTTTGAAATTGGAAGACCAAGTTATCGAATCAAAGGGACTCGATTAAAAAAACTTAGTGATTTTCATTGATCCTTTAAGAGTCAATAACAAATGTTGTCGAGATCTAAGGGTTCGATGAAAACACTTAGTGATTTTCATCGATCCTATGTGAGTCGATAACAAATGTTATCGAGTCCTAAGGGTTCGATAAAAACACATGGTGATTTACATCGATCCTATGTGAGTTGATAACAAAAGTTATCGAGTCCTAGGGGCTCGATAAAAACCCTTAGTGAGGACGAAGGTATTCTTGGCCTTCCAACTTTGGTCGACAAAAATTCAAAGGATGTAGTGGGACTCGACAAAAACTTATACGATTTCAGTTGATAACCTAAGTTCTCAGATTCAACAAAAAGGCCTAAACTCAAGAAAAATCCTATGACTAGGTGCGATTAGTGATAGTGAACAACTTTAATAAAGTACTTAGGTCTAAAACACACTAAACAGCCACTAAATCGACTGTTAAACACGTAAAATCAGAAACCCACATAAACAGGGGAAAAGTGAATCGAACAGTCAAGCTTTAAATCTGAAGCATGCGATGGATTAAAGTAGTATTTGCAAGAAATAAAGAGGATCAGGGGAGAAATACGAACCTGGTGATGCTTTTGGATCTGAAAAACGCGAAGATTTGAGATTTTGATCTTGGATGGCCAAGAACTTGAAGGGTTTTTCAGAGAGAAAGAGGGAAATTCAAAACTTGAGGGAAAAGGTTCTATCAATGAGGGGCCCGATTTTTTTAAATAGTGGTCATCGGGTGATGACACGTGGCAAGTTGTGATAGGGCCGAGAAAAAAAATTCCTTCATCGAGGTGTTGATTGGGGAGGTTGTCGAGCCAAGTTAGGTCGACAATCCCATTGTTGTCGGGCCCTTAGGGGCCGAGAACCTCACTTGATTTTTTTATTTTTTTTTTGAATGAAGAATAGGGCTCCCCCGTAAGGTGTGCATAAAAATGTGTGCTCCCCCTAGGAACGTGAATGGATAGAGGACGTACCTTGTTGCTCCCCCTCGAAAGTTAAACCATAGTGATATGCCGAACGAAGTAGACGGAAACGTAAGAAAAGTTCAAAAATCAGAAAAAGAGAATCCAAGAATGATGCAGATTGACGTGTAAGGTGAATGTGCATAACCCGTGGATAGACGTTTTGAGTCTTTTGAAACTAACTGATTAGTGAGAATCAGGTTTTAAGATTTAGCATTCCCAACTTGGATACTAGGAACTGGAAGCATTTCTCATCCAGTGCCTTGGTAAACAGGTCGGCAAGCTGTAGTTCCGTATTTACAAAATATAATTCAATTGTACCTCTTTCGACGTGATCTTTGATGAAGTGATATTGAACGTCGATGTGCTTTGTCTTCGTGTGTTGGACAGGGTTGCTTGAGATGGCTATGGCGCTTTTGGAATCACAGTAGATGGGAATCTTATTGAACCAGAATCCATAGTCTTTGAGTTGTGCGCGCATCCAAAGTACTTGAGAGCAGCAGCTTGCGGCAGCGATGTACTCGGCTTCCGCGGTAGAGGTGGAGACGCAAGGTTGCTTCTTGGAGGACCAACTTACCAACTTATCTCCTATGAATTGAATGTGACCCGAAGTGCTTTTACGATCAAGCATGCATCCGAATCTGAAAGAGCAGTTAGTTCGAAACCCGTATCCTTGGGATACCATAGGCCAAGATTAGTAGTACCTTTTAGATATCGGAAAATACGTTTGATAGCACTAAGGTGTGATTCCTTAGGAGATGCTTGATATCTCGCGCATAGGCATGTGGCAAACATTATGTCCGGACGACTAGCCGTAAGATACATTAGGGAACCAACCTTGCCCCAGTAATTTTTAGAGTCCACTACTTTTCCCAGGGGATCAACGTGTAGTTTTGAACCCGGAGACATGGGAGTACCAATCGGTGACCATGACGTCATGTTGTATTTGCTCAACAAGTCCGAGATGTACTTCGATTGGTTGATGAATATTCCCGTAGAAAATTGTTTTATTTGAAAACCAAGGAAAAAATTCATCATTCCCATCATGCTCATGTCAAATTTTGCAATCTTGAGTTCGGAGAACTCCTTGCATTGTTGAGGGTTAGTCGAACCGAAAATGATGTCATCCATGTAGACTTGAATGAGCATAATGTCACCATTCTCCTTTTTAATGAAAAGAGTTGGATCGATTTTACCTTTGGAGTATCCATTTTTCACTAAATAGGCAGGCAAGCTATCGTACCATGTGCGCGGGGCTTGCTTTAAGCCATAGAGGGCCTTGTCCAGAATGCAGACATGATTTGGTTTGGAGGAGTCGACAAACCCGTCGAGTTGAGAAACATAGACTTCTTCACGCAGAACACCGTTTAAGAAGGCCGTTTTGACGTCCACATGGAAAACCACAAAGTTCTTGTGTGCCGCGTATGCCAAGAACATTCGAATTGCTTCAATGCGGGCTACGGGTGCAAAAGTTTCGTCATAATCAATCCCTTCTTGTTGGCGGTATCCTTTTACGACAAGTCTAGCTTTGTTGCGTATGACGACTCCATGTTCATCTTGCTTATTCTTGAAAATCCATTTCGTGCCGATAATGGTTTTGTTTCGAGGACGGGGAACAAGGCGCCAAACCTTCAAGCTTTCAAACTGATTGAGTTCTTCTTGCATGGCCACAATCCAATCAGGATCATTCATTGCTTCGTGAATGGATGTGGGTTCAATCTTGCTTAGGAACGTAGAGAACATACAATCGTTGGCCGAGGCAGCTCGTGTAGTGACTAGTTTGGTTGGGATGAGAACGGGTCCATTTGTTTGTATGAGAAAGCGGGTGAAATGCATTTGGATCTGGGGTGTCATCTTCATATGAGCCTAACGGAAGATCTTGAAGTGATTCCAAGGTTGGAGCCACGACAGAGGATCTTGTAGCACTTGTGACATCCTTAGGGGCCGAAGTGGATGGTGGGGGAGAGGATGTTGGTTCCGTAGGACTTGGTTGAGCATCCGTTGAGGTTCAATTGAAATGGAAGGAGCATCCGTTGGTGTGGGAGGAGCGGATGTAGATGAGCTTGGAGTTGCAGCAGTTGAGACGGTTTCCGTTGTATTTTGCAGGCCGGAAAGTGCAGTGGTCTCGGCAATCTCCAAGGTAGGTGGGGGAATCTGAAAGGAAGTATCAGTGGAAGATACAAAGTAATCCGAGTAGTAGTACTCGAATAGGTCATCCAGATTTGACATATTGGATTTGGACGTTGAAGGTTGATCGGGGTTTGGGACAGGTTCCGAGCGGATGTGATCGGAAGCTAATATACCAGTTAGAGCGGGTCCAAAACTGTCGTGTTCAGGAGCCATTTCGTCTTTAGGATCAAATTGAACATTGACGCTTTCAGTGACGCAACGTGTGTGTTTCATGTAGACCCGATATGCTGACGCATTTGGAGAGTAGCCGAGAAAATAAGCTTCATCGGTCTTTGGCTTGAGTTTTCCATGATCTTCTTTTCCATTAAGAACGAAGCAGCGAACGCCAAAGGTTCGAAGATCATTGATGGAGGGAACCCGATCATAGACCAAATGATACGGTGTCTTGTTCAAGCGCTTGTTGATGATAGACCGGTTTTGAGTGTAGCATGCAGTATTGATAGCTTCGGCCCAAAGATAAAGGAGAAACTTGGAGAAAGTGAGCATATTGCGAGCCGCTTCAACTAGAGTGCGATTTCGGCGTTCGACCACACCATTTTGTTGCGGAGTTCTAGCCGCAGAATACGTATGGGTTATACCAACGGTATCGAGATAACCGTCAAGGGTACGATTTTTGAATTCGGTTCCATTGTCGGTGCGGATGGTTTGAGCAGTAAGATTTAGTTTGACTTGAATGGCTTTGAGAAATGCGATGATGTTGTCGGGAGTTTCATCCTTGGAGTGAAGGAATTTTACCCACGTGAAGCGAGAGAAATCGTCCCCCATCACTAGAACGTACTTCTGTCCATGTATACTTTCTGTCCGCATCGGGCCACACAAGTCCATATGAATGAGTTGAAGAGGCCGAGTTGTGTTATGAACCACCTTGGGTTTGTGAGAGACCTTCTTGATCTTTCCCATCTCGCATGCGTCGCATAGATGTGGTGTTAGGACCCAAACAATCAAGATATCAATATATGAAAAGATTTTGACAGGAATGATGATAGCCAAATGTAATATGTATTGATTGAATGCACAGTATTACAGAATATGTCTTTACAAGGCTTACGTAAAACGTTAGTTCTAACAATCTAACTAACTATCTATTTATACATACAATAGAAAGACTAAAGTAACATAGCATTCATAACAGACAAGTTCATAATAGGTTCTGAACTCCTTCAGATCTTCTTCAGAAGTGTCTTCAGAACTTCTTCAGAACCTCTTCAGAACTTCTTCAGATCTTTATCTCTTCAGAACCCAGTGCCTTTTGAAGCTATTATGATATCTCTATCAATCTCCCCCTTAGCTTCAAAAGTTCAGATCATACTTCCAGAAATTCAGAATTTCTCTTACATCCTTCAGAATTAGTCTTCTGTATTCAAGTAAGGATTCAGCAACTCTAACCATTTCTTTTGCAAGTTTCTTGTGCTTCTTCCAATCTTCATTGCTCAGATTCTTTGGTCTTCTATTCTGTCTTTTTACCAAACGATCTCTGATTGCCATGAGAGTTCCATTGCAACATTTGTGGAGTTCTTCAAATCTCACAAATAATAGTTCCTGAAAGCATTTGCAAACGAAGCCAGGAGGATGAATTACTAAAGTGCTTTTCTTCAAATTCTGAATATCTGGTAGACTCAGATTTGGTTTGCTCAAGTGTACTTGTTTCTTGTTTAGAACATAAGCAACTTGGAAACCAGTCTTTGCAGCCCATATAAATTCTCTGTATAATCCATCTCTAAGCACTGGAAATGATTTTCTAAACTTGGTGATTGAGTCATGGAAGGGATAAAGACTTCTGTAAACTCTGATTAGATCTCTGAGATATATATTCTGAAAATCAGCTTCAGAGAAGGTAGAAACTTCACCATTTTGTCTTTCAACAGTAAGGAATGCATAATTGTAATTTTTCCTTGTTTTCAAGTCAGCATTAATTACTTTGATCACTGGGCTCTCCTTTCTGGCTTCATTGATTGGAATCCTTAACTTTCTGATGATATATGAGTACCATTGTTTCCAATCAAAAGATTTATGAATCCAGCAATCAATATAGTTGAATTTTTGTTCATGCTCCATAAATATTTCTGGATGAAAATATTCAAGGAACATGGTTAAGGCATTTTCTTCAATCCTTTGTTCTTGAAGATGTTCCTCTTCAGATACTTGTTTTGCAGGAACCAGCTCTACAGATATAGCTTCAGAAATAATATCTTTACCTTTCTCTTTTTCTTTTTGACTGAGTTCAGAAGATTCCATATTCAGAGAAAACTTCAGAATTTCCTGCATGTCTTGCTTCTTTGAGTGAATTTGAAAATCATAAGCATCACTTAGTAGATAATCAGCTCCTCTGATCTTGTTTTCTCTTTTATGACCAGCAAGCTAACTTCTTTTTACATTCTCTCTGAAGTGAATTCTTTCTTTTATCAGATAAGCGATTTCTTCTTTAATGTTTGATTCTCCAACATAATCATTTGAATATTCAAGAAACCAATTCAGAGTTGAATTGGAGTATTTTGGAATATCTGAGGCCAGAAAGGTTTTATTTCCATTCACTGTATATCTGAATCCAATGTGAATTTTCAAGGATTACAGGTTCCAACAAATTCACCTTTGATAAACCAAATTCCAGAGCTAGTTGAAAGTCATGCTTTATAATGTTTCTTATATAGATTCCCAGAACTTTTCTGACTTCATAAACAAGTTCTGCTTCATTCTTTGCAACACAGAAAGAAAGAACTGTCAATTTGTCTTGCAGTCTTAACTTGTATATGTCATATTGAGTAAACTCACATAAGGACCCATTTCTCCTTTCAGCTCCAAATCTATATATTAACAAATCATCTACAACAGATTTAGAAAAGCATCTGATCTTCTTTAAGAGAGTTGAATCATTTAGATTCGGAACTCCATACTTCTGAATAAAATTTCTAACTTGAAGTATTTTATCATCAGACCATTCATCATTAACAAAGTCTTCCAGAGTTGCAAACTTCATACTTTTTCTGTACATGTAGAGATAAGTTTCTTCAGGAAATTCCAAACTTTTTTCTCCAAAACAGAAGATATCTTCTTTTTCATATACTTGATCTAAGATGGGCTCATCAAGAAGAGGAAAATCAATCTTTGGAATCGAAATGCAGGGTCTGACTCTTACTTCAAATCTTCCAGAGTAGATCATTAAAATTTCATCTGCAAGCTCAGTTCCTTCCATATGGTCTAGATCAACTTCAAGTTCAACAACTTCATCTGGTTGATCAAGAAAATCTCTGAAGATACAAAATCTGTTATCCAAAAGTCTACACTCCAGACTTCTTGGTTTATTAAAAAATATATGTACCCAACAGAACTGATTCAGAATATTCCATAATCTTTCAGAAGTACTTCTGAACTCTTCACTCAGAAGTTGTTGAGGCTTCCAAATTACTAAAGCTTTTGTTTCTTCTGAGCTTCCTCCCATGTTTGCACCAATCATATCTTCTTCAAACATGATCACATCAGAAAGATCACTTGGTTCTCCAATGACATCTTCAAAAGCAAGGTATTCCCTTAGCATTTCTTCATTAGAGTCTGGAATTATATATGTGTTATCTGAGCTTAGGTTTCCTTCAGAATCAAAATATATCTTCTCTGTTTCATACCCTTCCTCTACTGTATATTCAGAAGAGTGAACAATTGCCTCTTGACCTTCATGTTCTGCATACAAAATATCTTCTATTGCTTCAGAAACTCTATTAGATGCTTCACCAATATTCTGAGCATCTTCAGAAGTTTTCTCCAAGCTTTGTTTCTGAACATTTTCAACATCCTCTGTTTCAGATACTCTCTGTCTTTTCTCCCCCTCTTGATTATCAGGATCCTGATCATCAAGACCTATTTTAAAAGTTTCTGATTGAGATCTGCATTCTAGAGCAGATAATCTTGTGCTTAACTCTGTCTGAGAACTCTGAATAGATGATAGTTGATGTAGAATCTGAGAAATATCATCTTTTGTTGCATAAACTGGTTGAGCAGAAGAAGAAGAAGGCTGAGAAGCTTTCAGAGAAGAAACTGATGAAGCCACTTCAGAAAAAGCGGACAGAAGTGCTTGTTTAAACATATTCAGATCATTAGAAGATTGGAGATGAAAATCATTCAGCCTGTTCACCATACTTTCCCCATGTTGATCCAACCTATCCTCCAACACCTTTTTGGTAGTATCCGTCAATTCCATGATATCCTTCTGAATCTTTGCAAATTCAGAAGTACATAAATCTTTGAATTCTGTGAATTCAGAAGATGTGGGTAAGTTGCCAAGATCAACAGATGAACTTGTTTTCAGACCTTCAGAAGAAGGCTGGCCTGTATGAGCCACAAAGGCATCATGAACCACATGTGATTCTGTGAATGGAGCTTTTGTGATGTTCACCCCACCAGGACTTCCAACTAATCCTTGATATCCAGAGATAGGAATATCTATAGTTGTTGAGGCAATGTGACAAACACTTTGCTTAGGAACATTTGAAAGATGTGTGCTAGTGTGAATGGATGCCACATTAAGTGGTTCTGATTGCTTAAAGTTGAGTGGAAACTCAGACTCAATGTGCTCAAAACTATGAAGGGGGGACATATATCCTTCAGTTTCAACAAAAGGAACCTCCAATTGGGGTCCTAATGGATTATAAGCTGCTTGCCCCATTTGTGTTGTTGAAACACCCTTCTGTTGAGAGATGGGTGAGTGGCTGGAGGGGTTAACCAAGGTTGCCATGGGCTCACTGGCTGTTTCAATATTATCCACCAAAGAATGTGGAATAATAGTAGATGTGGGTGTCCGGCTTGTAACAGGTGGTTCACAGGTTTGTTTTTCTTTTACCTGTGTTCTCCCCTCATCAATTTTTTGTCTTACCCTTCTACCCAGTCTCTCAGTTTCATTTTTCCTCTTCACTTGTTGAGGTTGTTCTCCCCCATGAACAACCTCCCCTCTCTTTCTAGTAAATCTAGACTTTCTTGCATGATCACCACTCTGGTTTGAATCAGGGGAAGGGATTATTGGTTGAGGTAATCCCATAGATTCTAAATGCTCACTCCCAATCCTAGATGATGTACTTACAAGATTAATTAAATGAGAAGGTAGTGGAAGTGCATTTGGAAATTGAAGTTTTGCATTTGGTGGTCTTAAACTGTCCATAGTGAAGATAGGAACATGTACCTCATGAGCTAGGTTTTCCCAAGAACCTCATCTGGTTTTGGCAAATAGTGAAGGCTCCTAATATCATCTACATAGATGCATACCTTGTAGGCATGGACATAGGAGACAATTTCATCATCAGTTTCATCTACCTCAGCATAATACCAGAATTGTTGAAGATAAGAAGCAGGAACAGAGAATTTCCTAGAAAGTAGAGTGCGCAGGGGATGTTTCTTCAGAATTTTAATCAACATTACTTGATCATCAATGAAGTCTTTGGATTTGAAGTTCAGAGCACAGTTATTTCTTTTGATGTCTAGTAATTTCTCAACAGGTACATAGAGTTTGAACAGATCACCACTTTCATCATGAGTCTGGGATTCACTTTCAGCAACATTTGATTCAGAAACAACATCAATGGGTGTACCTTGTGTTTCCCCAATTTTAGCAGTTGTCGGGTTAGGGTTAGGGTTAAGGATAGGGTTTGAAGGTCCGGCTTGATGAGTTGCAGTTGTGGCTATGTCTTGAAGCATTTGATCATCATTTAGTGGGATTTCCAGTGATCCAACCATTAATTTTTGAGGCACAATCTTGAATGAAGCATCACTTGATGATCCATTGTTATCATTGAAACTCGAGGATGTAGAAATCATGGCATTTGAAGTAGACACGATGTTGGAAGAACACGGATTGGTAATAGAAAGAGGATCAATAAACACAGAAAGATTTCTCAGAGAAAAGTTGCTAAAAAATGAAGATGATGAGGAATCCATTGATTTATATGACTGGATAATCGCTGAAGGACACGTGGCCAAAAAGTAAATGTGATTAGAGTAGTAATCATCATTTATTAGGAGAAATGAACCGGTTAATGGTCGTGTTTAAGAGAGATCCAATGAAGTTAAAACATGTGGCACACGCTTAAGTGAAAAATCAATGGGAAGTTAAGTTCTGAGAACAAGTTCAAAAACTTCAGAATTTGTTCAGAACTTCTGAGAAAAAGTTCAAAAGTCTGAAAGAAAGAATTCAGAAGAACCGCAGAATTTTTAAGTGTAGTTCAGAACTAAACTTGGATCATCTTAGAAGACCAAAAATCATTTAAAAATATAAACTTCTGAAAAATATAAAACATTTTGAGAATTCAGAAGAAAATTTGAACAAATAGAAAACTGATTTTATCTAAGGAAGCTTGTTCATACTTCTTAGATATAAAGTGCAAGACTTTATTTCACCAATGCATATTTGTTTTGTAGGAAAGAGTAGTGTAGAATTTTGAAATTAATACTACTCCCCCTTGAATCATTAGCAATTATGATTCTTCTCCTTAATCATTGCAACTTTATCAAAGAAACAAGCAAATATTAGAGAAATGAGAAAAAAAAATGAAAAGTATTAAAATACAATCAACCTAGATACAGAAGAAATATACTTCTGAGTTTGAAAAGAAGCAAAGATCTGAATGTTGAACTTCAGAATAGGCAGAATAATTCTGAAGAGCAAAGTATTCAGAATCTGATATAAAAACCTTAGAATGTAACTTCTAGAGTATAGGTGATGTGTAATACTTACATAGACATGTTCATCATGCCCAATTTACTTACCAAGAAGTTAAATTGTTTTTCATCAAGTGCTTTGGTAAATAAATCAGCTAACTAATAATCTGTCTGAACAAAAAACATTTCAATATTACCTTTTTCCACATGATCTTTGATAAAATGATATCTTACATCAATGTGCTTGGTTTTTGAATGCTGAACAGGATTGGCAGTGATGGCTATGGCACTCTTTGAATCACAATACAAAGGAATCTTTTTGAAAGTTTAACCATAGTCTTTTAGTTGAATTTGCATCCAGATCACTTGTGAGCAACATATTGCAGCTGCTACATACTCAGCTTCTGCTGTAGAGGTAGAAACACAATTTTGTTTCTTTGAAGACCAGCTAACTAGTCTATCACCCAGAAACTGACATGATCCAGAAGTGCTTTTCCTGTCTAATTTGCAACCACCATGATCTGCATCTGTAAATGCTGTTAGTTCAAAACTAGAATCCTTAGAATACCAAAGTCCCAATGAAGGAGAACCTTTTAGGTATCTAAGTATTCTTTTTGCAGCTTGAAGGTGTGATTCCTTAGGATTTGCTTGATATCTGGCACAAATACATGTAGCAAACATTAGATCTGGTCTACTAGCAGTTAAGTAAAGCAAAGATCCAATTATGCCTTTGTACTTTTTCTGATCAACATATTTTCCATTTAGATCAGGTTCTAACTTAGTTGCAGTGGCCATTGGAGTTTGAATACTTGAACAATCAGTCATGTCAAACTTCTTAAGTAAGTCTGAGACATACTTAGATTGATTAATGAATATGTCAGTGGGAAGTTGTTTAACTTGAAGACCAAGGAAAAATGTCAACTCTCCCATCATACTCATTTCAAATTCTGTTTGCATGATTTTCTCAAAATTTCTACAAAATTTTGAATTAGTAGAAGCAAATATAATATCATCTACATAGATTTGTATCAAAATCATATCATCACCCTCCTTTTTCAGAAATAAAGTTGTATCAACAGTACCTCTTTTGAATTTAGAATTCAGAAGAAAAGTTGTAAGAGTATCATACCATGCTCTTGGTGCTTGTTTAAGTCCATATAAGGCTTTGTCTAATATGTGGACATGATCTGGGAATTCTTTGCTTACAAAGCCTTCTGGTTGTTCAACATACACTTCTTCATGTAAAATACCATTCAGAAATGCACATTTGACATCCATTTGAAATACCTTCATGTTTTTATGAGCAGCATAGGCAAGAAAAATTCTAATGGCCTCTAATCTAGCAACAGGGGCAAAGGTTTCATCATAATCAATTTCTTTTTGCCGACAATACCCCTTAGCTACAAGTCTTGCCTTGTTTCTCACAACAGTTCCATTTTACCTTTTGTCTTTGGTATCAATCTCTGAACACCCATTTTGTGCCAATGACAGATTTACCTTTTGGCTTTGGTATCAATCTCCAGACTTTGTTTCTTTCAAATTGATTTAACTCATCCTGCATGGCTAAAATCCAGTCTGGATCTAGAAGTGCTTCATATGGCTTTTTAGGTTCCATGCTACTTAAGAAATTTACATACAGACATTCAATTGATGTTGCAGATCTTGTTTGAACACCTTTTGATGCATCTCCAATTATTTGATGTACTGGATGACTAGATGTCCATTTGTTCACATTTGGCAATGGTTGAACAGATGAAACATTATTCAGAGAATCATAATCATCAATAATTGCTTGAGTTTCAGTATCATGATTGATAGCTGAATGTAAATCTGAAGACTCCCTCTCAAATGGAGAAATCTGAATTGGTTCAGAACTTTGAGGTTCATGGTCAGAAATATTTTGAACCGGTTCAGAAACAACTTGAATTGGTTCAGAAGTTGCATTTTCAGAAGTTGGAAGTTCTGAATTTGAGGTAGAGAGTTGTGGTGCTGATGTATTTGAAATTTGTAATTCTGAAATATCTTGATCATTTGTGTTTCTGAGAAGAGAAGGATTTTGATAATCTGCAGAAACATTTACAGAAATATCAAATAAGTCTTGACATAAATTTGTATATTAGTTTTAAGTAAAGTTTGAGATGCCGAAGTAGAGTTTGTCTGATTATGTTCTGAGTCCAAACCTTCAGAAATTGGTTTATGTGCGAGTTCAGAACTGTTTTGTACAGAAGTCATTGTTGGCTCATGAAATCTGACATTTGTAGTCTCAATGATTCTTTGAGTTCCTTTAATGAGTACTCTATAACCTTTGGATCTTTGAGAATAGTCAACAAAGATACCAGCTACACCTTTTGGTGCAAATTTGTCAAGATGTGGAGTATCATTCTTTAGAAAACATCTGCAACCAAAGATTTTAAAATAATCAATAGAGGGTTTTCTTTGTTTTAACATTTCATAAGGAGTTTTAAGAAATTTTCTGTTTAGAATGGTTCTGTTCTGAGTAAAACATGCAGTAGCAATAGCTTCTGCCCAAAGAGAGAGAGGAAGTTCTGAATATGCAAGCATGGTTCTTGCAGCCTCTACCAAAGTTCTATTCTTTCTTTCAACTACCCCATTTTGTTGAGGAGTTCTTGCAGCGGAAAAATTATGTGAAATACCAACAGATTCCAAAAAATTTTGAAGTGTAGAATTGGTATTGTTCTATTGTCACTTCTGATCTTTTGAAAGGGTATCAGTCTTTCAGAAGTATCAGACTTGAGTCTCAGAAATTCAATCCATGTATATCGTGTATATTCATCTACTATGACAAGAATGTATCTCTTTCCCCCCATGCTTTGAGTTTTCATTGGGCCACATAGATCCATATGTAGCATTTCAAGTGGAGCTTTGCATGAACATAGCATTTTCAGAGGATGAGAACTTCTTTTGATCTTCCCTAGTTCACATGCGAACAAAGAGAGTTCTTTTCAAATCTGATCTTTGGTAGTCCTCTTACAGATTGATGTTTGCCTAATTCAGAAATGGCTTTGAAGTTCAGATGTGACATTCTTCTGTGCCAAAGCCAACTATCATTTTTCATTGATGTAGACATATAACATACACCTTGTAGTTGACCAGTTGCAGTGAATGTTGCTGTGTAGAAAACTTTCATTACTTTCACATCTCCTTTAATGAAAGTGCCATATCCTCTTACATATCCCTTTGCATTGTTTCCAAAGCTAATTGTTCCTCCATATCTTTCATGATAATCAGTTAGTAGTTCTTTGAAAGGTGTCATGTGTCTTGAACATCCAGAATCTAAGACCCACACATGACATATCTGCAAAAGAGATTATTGAGTTTTAGGTACCCATTTCAGAATGGGTCCTTTGTGATTAGTAATAAAATTTGAAGTTCTGAACTTTTTCTTCAGATTTTTCAATTCAGAAGTTTGTTCAGAACTTTGAGATTTATCTTTCTTAGTTTTATTTTTATTTCTATTTTTTCGTTTAATTGAATTTGTCAATATAGCTGAACATTTCTGAATAGATTTCATCAAATTTTTCTTGCTTGTTTTGGAGTTAAGATGAAAATTATGATGACCACAATTAATACAGTGAATATGGTTCTTTAATGTATTTACAACAGTATTAGACATATAAGAATCAATAACATTTGATTTTTCAACAAAAATTCTTTTATTCACTTTCTTTGATTTAGGTACATCATTCTTCTTTAAAAATGAAAAACTCTCTAATTTGTCATTCTTTGACAATCTTTCATCTTTCTTTCTCCATACTAAAGTGGATAGCTCTGTAAAACATAATAAATGAGGATTAGTATAAGAAATTCTTTTGTTCACTTTAGGTTTATCTTCAGAATTGGAGTTAATTTTCTGAACTTCAGAGAGAGAATTTGATGATTGTCCTTGTTCAAAATTTTTAACTCTGGTGTTGAAGTCAGAAGATGTTACTGAACATGGTGTTGAATTTAATGAAATGTATGTATTAGTAGGAGAAAAATCTGAATTATGATATTCTGGTTTTAAAAACACAGGATCAAACAATTCTGAAGGTATCTTTGAAACTTCAGATTTTAATTTTTCTCCTTCAGTCATACATGATTGAGATTTATAAACCAAATAGCCATTTTTATCAATGACTTGCACCATTTGATCATCATCATCTTCTGAATCAGAAACATTTATTAGATCTGAAAATTTATTTTGAGTCATACTTGTTGCAAAATTATTTGAATTTTTTGTTGTTGTAGACTCATTATCAGAATTATCAAAAAATATTTTGGGATTCTCATCAACATCTTCTAAAGATTCAATATCTGAGAATTCATCATATTTTTCTTCATGTTCTGATTTATTATCAGAAGTATCTTTTGAAATGACTTCAGAATTGAATTCAGAAGTTATTACAGAAGTAACTTCAGAAACAATTTCAGACTTAACAATTACTTCTGATGTTTCTTCAGAAATAATATTTGATTCAGAAGATTTACAAATATTTTAAATTATATTCATTTCTTCTATTTCAGAGATTATTTCTCATTCACCAGTTTTAAGAGGTGTTTCTTCTGAAAATAAAGTCTCTGATTTTACAAAAGGAATTCTTTCAGGCAAAGAATAGTTTACAGGTTTGGAAATAACACCTGTTTTTGATTCATTGAAAATTTTCATTTTAGAATAATCATACAAGTTTGCAGGTGCCTTTTTTAAAATTTGACTGTCATTATATCCTAAACTTGCTTTTATATTGTAAAATTTTGAGTTCTGAGCCTGACTAGTTAAAATATTCAGAGTTTGTTCAGTTTGTCCTCTTTTAAAATTTAAATCTTCTAATTCCTTAATCTTTTTATAAAGATCAAGTCTCTCTTGATTCAGAAAATTCATCTTAACATTTAGAATTTCCTTTTCAGATTTTTCATTTATAACTTCTTTTTGTAAACTATCCATTTTTTCTTTTAAAACAAGTTTTTCTTCAGAAACTTTTTCAAGAATCTGTTCAGCTGCTTGACAATTTTCTTTATATATTTGACTTTCAGCTCTGAATTGATTGACTAAAATTCTTTCACCTTTAATTCTGTTTCTGAGTGTTTCAAATTCAGAAAACATGTTTTGAAATTGATTTGTCATTTCTGAATCTTTAGTATTAATTTCAGAATTATGTTCAGAATTATGTTCAGAAGATGAAGAAGATACCTCCGTGTCTTGTTTGTTCTTTTCTGGATCCATTTGACACATGTAGCAATTGGTTGCATAGTGAGCAACTTCTTCATCATCATCATCTCTATCACTCCAGTTTAACCAGTCTTCTTCATACTTGGTCACTAGAGCAGGATTAAGCTCCTTTTTCTTTGCTAATAGATGCTTCTTCTCATAATAGCCTGAATTCTTGACTTTTGGTATCTTGCATTGTCTTGCATAATGTCCAGGCTTTCCACAGTTGAAGCATCTTGCTGGTTCAGATATTTCAGATTGACCAGCCTCTTGACCTTTCTTAGGTCCAACTTCAGATCTAGGTTTATTCTGATATTTTTGATTGTATCTTTGTTTGAATTGCCTTGTCATGAAAGCAATATTATCAGAAATCCTTTTAAGCTCCTCATCTGATTCATCCCCATCACAAACTGTTGTCTCTGGGATCTCACAAACTTTCTTGGCAGCAATGGTCAAAGAATTATTGTAGTTCTTGCTCAGAAGGGCAACTGTTTCTTGTGTCTTCTTTTGTTCATGTTGCCTAACTTTGATTTTGTCTTCTTGTTGGAATAAGATACCATAAACATCATGAACAGTTTTTCTGGATAAGTTCCTTGTTACCATATTATCTGAAAAACTTGACCATTCATTTCCCAGATTGTTCGGAAATTTGTTATTTATCTCAGAATTTGATTTCTGAACACCATTTCTTCTTAGATCATTCAGAATGTTATTGAATCTATGATATGTATCAGTGATAGATTCATTTTCTTTATATCTGAAATTTTCATATGTTCCTACACAGATATTTAATCTCTGTGCTTGAGCCTTGGTATTTCCTTGCATCTGAGCTTCTACTTCATCCCACATGGCTTTTGCTGAAGTTAAACTATCAACCCTATTGAATATCTTATTAGGATTTGCCATGGTGAGTAAAGTCAATGCTCTTCTATCAACTTTCATTTGAGCCTTTTCAGCTGGATTGTATATTCCAGGACTCTTCTTGATTCTTGATGTAGGGATTTCAGGGGTGGATTCAGTTTTGGGAACTGCTGGAATCTCAACAAATACCTCTAGTGGGCCATTTGTGATAGATTTCATTAAGGCTTCATCTATATTATCCAAGAATTGAATCATTCTGATTCTTCATTGATGATATTCTCCCAAGAAGAGAGTTGGTGGTTTCGTTTCAGATCCGATTGAGACTATTTCTTTAGACATCTTTGATTGTTAGAAGATCGAGAATTCACATGAGTTGAATTAGAATTTTGTAGATCAAGAACGCCAAGAACTGTCAGATCTGACAAGTTCTTTCACAAAACTTCAAAAACAGATGAATTGGCTCTGATACCAATTGTTAGGACCCAAACAATCAAGATATCAATATATGAAAAGATTTTGACAGGAATGATGATAGCCAAATGTAATATGTATTGATTGAATGTACAGTATTACAGAACATGTCTTTACAAGGCTTATGTAAAACGTTAGTTCTAACAATCTAACTAACTATCTATTTATACATACAATAGAAAGACTAAAGTAACATAACATTCATAACAGACAAGTTCAGAATAGGTTCTGAACTCCTTCAGATGTTCTTCAGAAGTGTCTTCAGAACTTCTTCAGAACCTCTTCAGAAGATTCTTCAGAACTTCTTCAGATCTTTATCTCTTCAGAACCCAGTGTCTTTTGAAGCTATTATGATATCTCTATCATGTGGTTTGTCGAATTTAATGGCGGGAAGACCGGCGACTAGTCCTTGAATGGAGAGGCGATTAATGTTCTTGAAGTTCAAGTCAGATAGACGTCGATGCCATAACCACGTCTTCAGACTAGATACATTTGAGAGCAGATAAATGCTTGATGGTGCGGTCACTTGGGAAAGATTGATGGTGTAAAGATTGGACTTGCGCGTGCCGGCTAATAACTCTTTGCCATGAAATGTGCGTACACAGCATCTTTCGGGTCGGAAATTGACTTCAAGTTGTTTGTCGTAGAATTTTCCAATGCTCAATAAGTTGTGACTCAGGCCTTGAACGTATGAAACATCAGAGATGGTGATGTTGTTATGGATGATATCACCATATCCTTTGATTGGTGTCAAATGATTGTTGCCAAATTTAACAAATCCGCCCTTCTTCTCAGTGTAACTGGCAAGCAACTCCTTTTGTCCGGTCATGTGTTTGGAGCAACCAGAATCTAAGAACCCCACATGACCGATCTGTACAAAATTAGACAGATTTAGGTACCCATTTGTAAATGGGTCCATTGGGGTTAGTTGACATTGCACCTTTGGGTACCCACTTGAAGTGAGACTTAGTGGTGTTAGTCATGTGTTGTTTAGGAACCCATTTATAAATAGGTGATGATGGATAAAAGTTATGATGAGAATTATACGAATTTTGCATGCTAGGAAAATATCCATAATCATAATCAATTTGATTTATGCGTATAAAATCATTAACACCGCAATTGGAACAACAAAGTTGATTACTAGAAAATTTAATTAAATGTCGAAATGAATGAATTTGATAAGGAAATCGAAAACGATTATTGTTTCTTTTGACATTTGAATGAGAAAAAGTGTCTTCTTTGCGGGAGGATGACTTTGTAGTACTCGTGCCCTTTTTGACCCAAACTTGTTTGGTTTCTAGAGTATGAACCTCTGAAACATTAAGAGGGACATGGTTAGTATGATTTTTAATTAAATGAGTGGAGTTTGTTTGTTTGGGAGTGTTGTGATTTTGACTCGTGGAACACTCCGTTGGTTCCTCCGGAAGAGAAACCGACTCCATTGGTTGTTTGCCTTTGTCTAAAAACTCCGTGTGATATGGAAGTACAGGATTGAAGTCAAAATCAGCACACATGTCTTTTAAACACTCGTCCGATTCAAGTGAAGAGTGATTAGAAAGGGCATCTAATTCATCATTGATATGGTCGTAGGAAAAGGAACATTTTTGTTTTGGGGGAATGTAATTTGGATCACGTTTAAACAACTCTTCACAATCATCTAAATAATTGCTTACCAAGGCTTTACATGTGGAGATATTTGAAATAGTATCATTTTCATGATTTTTGGTGAATTGTAAAGTCTCGTTTTCAAGTTGTTGTATTTTTGTTAAAAATGATTCCTTTTCCTTTTCCGCCAGAGAACGCTCAAATTCCAACACCTTTTCAAGTTTAATAATTTTCTTTTCCAAAAATAGAGTGGGAATGTAGGGTTTACATTCAGGAATTGTATTTTGAAGTTCCTCGGCAGAATAGGATGGAAAGTAGTCGTTTGGAAGAGATTCTTTTGATGATTCCTCTTCTACTATTTGAGGATAGCAGAAAGGGATTTGATAAAAATCTTTGTTTTGTCTCTTCCAAACTTCTCTTTCTTCGACATTAGGATCCGACTTCATAAATTGAATTTGATAATCCGGACCAAGATTCAGATATTCGAATTTATAAATTGTCGGAGTATTATAGATTGCCTTTTCTAAATGTTTCGGGTTATCAAATTCTAACCCGGCTTTAGAACTTAAGTATTTCGGAGCATTTAAGTGAATTGTATGTTCAGTTTGACCAATTTTGTACAGTTTTAATTCCAAATCTTTGAGTTTTTCTAAGAGGTCTTGTCTTTGAAAACTAACAAAGTCAAACTTGGCTGAAAATTCTGCAGTCCCACCTTTAGATTTGTTAAGTTGAAGTGTGAGATCAGAATTTTGTTGTTTTAATAAATCATTTTCTTCTTGAAAAATCATTTTCTCCGTTTCAAGATTGTGAGCTATACTCTTAGAGGTTACAAGTTCGGTTTGAGTAAGAAGCAGTTGATTATGATTATTTTCAAGGCGTGCTTCTAGGTTGGAAACAAAAGCATCATAGTCAGAAGGGTTTACCTCGGGCGTGTAGTCGGAAGCGTGTGAAGGATTGTCATCGGAATAAGCCATCAAACTGAAATGTGCTTGGGTATCCTTTTCCATATCATCATCCTGATTTTGGTTGAGCCATTGTTCATCTTCAGCTAAGAGAACTTTGCCGGCCTCTCTTTGCTTTGCCAACATTAATTTGTATGTGAAGTAGTTGGAATCTTGGACTATCGGCTTCTTGCATTCTCGTGCGTAGTGGCCGGATTTTCCGCAGTTATAGCATAGGCTCATCTCACCTTTGAACTTATCTTCGGGTTTGGGTGTTGAGCGCGGTTCTTCTCTTCTTGGCTTGGGTTCAAACAGGGCCTTACGCTCATGATTTTTGGATCCCGATGCATACCTTTGTTGATTCGGATTCGAGCGACGTGAGAACTTTTGTTAAAAAGATCTCGTAAGGAAGGCCAGCTATTGTTGAAGTTTGGCAATTTCAGGATCATAATCAAAGTCCTCTTCTTCTAATTCAGGAAACATTTCTTGAGGATTTGAAGAAGAGTCTTTTGCCACCAAAGCGATTGGATCCGGGTTCTTCTTAGTGTTCAGCCCCATCAGTTCAACGACCTTCTCTTCGTCTTGCTGAAGAGTTTCATATACTTCATGCAGATCGAGTTCAACAAGATATTGGATGTGTTTGATTTGATTAGCAAACCGGCGCCACTCCGGTTGAAGTTGCTAACGAATCTGACTTTAATCTCGATCTTAGTCTTACGAATTTCATTCTTGCTTAGCTCGTTCACCAGTTGTACGAAACGAGTAAAAGTGTTCGTAAAACTTTCTCCGTCTTTGGCCTTGAATTCTTCATATTGGGAGATGCAATTAGTGATCTTATGTTGTGTGCCGATTTTGGTTCCAAGCATGAATTTTTCGATCAGCTCCCACATTTGTTTAGCCGTTTTCTTCTGGCTGTCGATGCTCATGTAGATGTCATTTGGGAGGCTCATAAGTAGATAAGACCGTGCTAATTGGTCACCTTTCATTATTCTCTTCTCGTTTGCATCCCATGCATTTTTCTGTTTTACTTCCCTTCGTGCGGCCACGGGAGGAGTATTGTTTGGCATAACTGGAAAATCCTGATAGAAAGTTGGAGGAGGACCTTCTTTGATTGAAAGCATGATCTCATCGGCATAGTCATTGCGTTCAATAAAGTCAAGGAATCTATCCTTCCATTGAGAATATTCGCCCGAAAAGAGAATAGGAGGTTTGGTGTCTGAACCAATAGCCATGGCTTCACGGGTAGTCATTGTACTTACTAGTTGACCTCGATCGGTGAGTTTTTAAAATTTCTGAGTAGTCTCCTGAAACAGTAGGTTTTTATCGATTGACAAAGGATCGATAATAAAGTTATCGATATGGGTCTGACGGATAAGAACTTTTCTCGGGGGTGTTAGACTTGATATAAATTGTTATCGAGTGAAAGAGGCTCGATAAAAAAATATTGTCGAAGGACAGAGACTCGATATAAATTGTTATCGAGTGAAGGAGGCTCGATAATAAATTGTTATCGAGTGAAAGAGTCTCGATAAAAATTGTTTAGAAAGGATTTGATTCGATAACTTTGTTTTTCTCGATTAAACACTATTCGATAAAATTATATGACTTGATCAGATGAAGAATCGATAAAAAAAATATTTTATTGAATTCTAGTAGCTCGATTAAAATTCTTCTCGATTCAATAGGACTCGACTAAAAATCAAATAATTTAATCTGAGTTTTCTGTGATTGATAAACCAGAAAACAAGAACAAAGGGTTCTAGACTAAAAAGAACTAGTCTTTTTATGGACAAGAATGTTTAAGTTCTCGAGTTTCATATTTGTTCAATTCAAAAAAATCAAGATTACGAGAGTTTATGATTTTACTAGGGAATTCTTTTCTAAGAAAAGCTGCAGGAGTCACTAGTTCCTGAGTTTTCTTAAATAAAGTGATTCAAAATTTATAAAATAAATTAAAGTAACTTTAACTAAACAGATTAAATATTTTATATGATAGTCGATAAAAATTCAAGAATTTGTCAATGAATCGATAAAAAAAATCAATGAACAGTAGAGGGATTCGATAAAAATTTATGCAATTGATGATTAAATCGAGAAAAACTCAGAAGCAATAATCGATAAAGATATAGAATGGATATAAAATCGAGGAAAAAAATTACCAGATATGAGTGAATCGATAAAAAGCAGTTTGAAGTTTTGTCGGGTAAAGCATGAATACGAGAGAATCGACAAAAAATCAAAGAACAACAAAAATCACAGAAATCGAGAAAAAATACCTTCTGTTTCGTGGGTATCCTCAGAAAGTCGTAAAAATTCTGATCGTAGGCTCTGATACCACTTCTAGATCCCAGATTATGCAAGCTCAATGATTAAACAACCGTTAAGTAATAAATTAATACGACAAAGATGATTTGAATGAACTTACGTAGTCGCATATCTCTTGATTGAATGTTATCGATTACAATGAATAATATTAGAAATCTGCTATATGGTAATCGACCAAAACATAAGGAAAACCTAGACTCCTATTTATATTGAAAGGTTTAATCTAATTAAGGAAGGAAAGAGTTAAAGGAAATATAAACTTCCTTTTACATTTAAGCATATCCATTCCTTATTTTGACACAATAAAATATTAAACCTAACAAGAGAACTTGCTAACTCTAAGTTCTTTCAGAAGGAAATGTCTTCCACCAATCTGGTACTCTCTATTTTCCATCATAAATACTTGTTTGTTAGGGAAAACCTTAAGTTTGGATCAAGCATCAGCCAACATCAGAACAATTTTTCATGGGATTGCATTCAATATGCATTATGATTATGCATCTTTGATATTTGATGAGTTGAGGATAGTCGTTACAACTATTAAGAAGCCTACTTACATTCCATTTCAAAGATTCTTTCAAATCTTTGGTAAAGGCGCTTTGTTCACAGAAGACAGGATTCCACCTCTTGATTTGGCACCAAAGGTAATACTTTTTTCTGTGGATAGTCTAAGGACACCTACTTTTAAACTCAATTTCCTAATGTTGTGCCATTACTAGAAGAACTCAAGGCTTATGTAAGTCCCAAAAATAAGGTGTTGATTGAGTATTGTGAATCTATGGGATTACCAAAACCTGTCGTCCCTACCCAAGATTCAAATCCAATAGGTGTGATTGGTGAGGGGTCTAGCATTTCATCTAGGGAGAGAGGGGAGGAAGTTCAAGGGGGTGAACAACCTCAGGGTGCTAAAAGGAAAAATGGAAATGAGAGCCAGGGTAGAAGGGTGAGAAAAAGAATTGATGTGGGGAGAAGAAAGATAAAAGATAAACAAATATGTGACCTAACTGATACAAGTCGGGCAACCATACAACATATTATTCCACAATTTTTGGTGGATAATATTGAAAAAGCCAGTGAGCCCATGACAAATTTTGTTAACCACTCCATCCACTCATCCATCTATCAACAGAAGGATGTCTCATCAACACTCATGGGGCAAGCAACTAATCAACCATTAGGTCCCCATTTAGAGGTATCTAATGTTAAAATAGTAGGATATATTTCCCCCCTTCATAATTCAAAGCACATTGAGTCTGATAGTCCAATCAATCTTGAGCCTAATAGAACACAAGATGTTCAATTTCTTCACACTAGCACAAGTCTTTCAGACCTAACCAAGCAAAGTGTTAGACATTTTGCCACAACATCAATATACATTACTATTCAGGATGTACGAGGATTTGACGGAAGTCCTGTTTGGGTGAACATCGTAAAAGCTCCATTCATTGAATCAGTAATATTCATGATTTTGTGACATCAACATGCCATCCTACTTCAGTAAGCATGAAAAGTTGTTCCTGGTTTAATCACCCAATCTTCTGAATTCTCTAAATTGAAAGATTTATGTACTTCTGAATTCACAAAGATTCAGAAGGACATTCAGGATTTGACTGCAAAAACACAAAAGGTAATGGAGGATAGGGTGGATGGACAGGACAAAAGGATTATTGAAAGGCTAAGTATATTGGAAGAAGCCTCTGTTTCAAATCAAGATATGAACGTCTTTCAGGAAACAGTTCTAATGTCCTTCTAAGAAGTTATCTCATCAGTTTCTAATTTGAAGAATTCTCTGCCTTCAACTTCTGAACCATGGGATTTATCTCAACTGGCCACTAAAGATGATATTCAGAAGATTCTTGACAAGTTGACAGGTGTGCAAACTACATAAGCTTCCCTTGATCAAAGAATTACTTCATTGGAATGCAAAACTCAATCTGAAACTCATAAAAGAAAAGATGATGATCAGGGTCCTGATGATCATGAGGGGGCGAAAAGAAGAAATTTCTGAAGTTCCAAATGTTGTCTATTCCGAAGTTCTTAATTTAGATGTTGATTTATTTGTTCTTAATTCTGAAGATGTAGATGAAGGGTATGAAACTGAAAAAGTTAATTTGACTGATTCAGAAGTGGGAGAACCTGGTGATCTTTAAGATATAATTAGATTTGAAGATGAAGAAAATGAGATCAAAAATTTAGTTGTATGGAAACCATATGTTATTCAAACCAGTATCAAAAGAGATGAAGAAGGTCTTTTGAAATTATTCAAATGGTTTGCAAATTTAATATTTATAAATTCAGTTTTTAATCCTACATGGAATCTGGAGTGTAGAATCATGTATGGAGATCTACCTATTTTCAGAGAGTTTCTCAATCAACCAGTTCCAGCAGTATAGACTGAGAAAGACTTTGAGCATGTAAAAGATGTATCTTTCAGTCATGAAGTGATAATGAACCTCAGTGAATCTTTTGTTGTTGTTTATAGAGAATATATAGAGATTCCAAGGTTGATTTTTCCAGAACTTGAAGCTCTAATTCTGGATCAAGTGTTTGTAAAAGAAACAATCATTAGTGATGAAATGGATGAGAAGATTGTTTTTCCAGAAGAAACTTATGTGAATATGTACATAACAAGTTTAAGACATGCTACTCTGGAAAGCTTCATTGATGATGAATTGTTAGAAGATTATGCTTCTCAAGTTAAAGCATTTTATCAAAAGCATTGTGTTCAGAATATGATGGATTCTATTGTGATTAAGAAGATTGTCAGTATAAGTAAAAGAGTAGAGGAAGATCTGAGAGTTATCAGAATTGGTGGTGAAAGAAGAGATGGTACTTTGATTGACTTTACACAATTTGATATCTATAACCTGAGGCTTCAGGACAAATTATCTTTACTAACTCATTGTATCAAAAGAAGTGATATTGATCTTGTACCTGAAATAAGAAGAGTGCTTGGGATTTATCTCTGAAACTTAATCAAGCATGATTTTCAGCTTGCCTTGGAGAAAGGGTTGAAGAAAGTAAACTTAGTAGAACCAGTTTATGTGGAAATGGTTTATAAAAAGAAAAATTTCACAACCCCGGATCTTGGTTTTCACTACAGTGTGACAAATGATTCTGGTGATTTCATAGGGGAATGTACAGTTCTTGTTTATGATATTCCAAAATACTCAACATCAACTCTGAAATGGTTGTCTGAGTATTTAAAAGATTTATTGTTTGATGCTAAAGAATTGAAGGAACAAATTCTCTATCTTATAAATGAAAGAATTCAGTTCACAGATCTTGTCAGAAGGAGCTTGTCTATTGGTCATACAAAGATCAACAGTATAAGAGATGTTGATTATCTATTAAGTCGGGCTTATAAAAAGAACATCATGTTGAATTTGAAGTCTTAGAAGAAGTTCAGAAGGATAAAAGTTCAAGAAGTTACAATTTCTAAAAACAAAGACAAAAGTTCTATAAAGGGAAAGGAAAAGGTTGTAAATCCTGATAAAGAAAAGGAAGTGATTGAAAGAGTAGATGAAGAAAGAGAAGTTAATGAAGCTGATCAGATACAACAAGCCAGAATTATTGAACATGTTTACACTTTGTTCCTTGAATATTTTCATCCTGAAATGTTCATGGAATATGAAGAAAGATTCAATTATATTGACTGTTGGGTAAATAAGGATTTTGTGTTTAAACAATGGTACTCTAGAATAATCAGAAGTTTGAAGTTGACTGTTTCACAAATCAGAAGTGACAGTCCCATTATGAAGGCATTAAACTCAAATCAAAGAACCAAAAGTATGAACCTAAAGTATGAACCAAAAGTGGGTGCAAGTATTCATTCTTCAAAGTTGAAAGAGCAAACGAAAAAGTATGTACTTTAACAGAGGCATACTTTCAAAATATCCACTAAAAATATTTGATCAAGGTGTACAAAATTCTTTATCCTTTTCATGACAAGATTAGCAAGTTCAGAAAGACATTTGCTTGTGTAAGAGATGGTATATACAGAGAATTCATCTGGGCAGCTAAAACTGACTTTCAAGTTGCATATGTTTTTGAGAAGAGATAAGGTATATCTGAGCAGACCAAATTTTGAGCTGAAAGAACTTGATAATATTCATTCTGGTACTCTAGTCATTCATCCTCCTGGAATTGTATGTAAAACAGGACAACACAAGGTACTCATCTGATATGAAGAAGTACATAAATGTTGCAATGGTACTTTACTTGCAATAAAAGAAAGACTTGAAAAGAAATAGAAGAAAAGACCAAAGAACTTGGCTGATGATGATTAGTCTTGTAGGAACCCAAATCTCATATTGAATCAATGATCTAATGAAAATATGTAAAGCGGAAGCAATTTAGATCAAACAGTTTATAAATGGAAGAACGATTAATCAAAATGAAGAACAATATTAAGATAGAAGCGTAGTCATATGATTAATCGTGATCATATATCTTACATGATTGGAATGAGGGTATTTGGAGATGGAGAGTTTCAAAGAAACAATCTCACATTCACGATTACAAATGGGGAAGGGGATTCCTATTTATAGCCTAAAATAAGAAAAGTCAAAGTATCCTCCAATATAGAAGCTCCACGTGTAAAGGTGGAATGACAACTACTTGATGAGGTGTCGGGCTATGATGAGAAGAGCAACCAGACAGAAGTTCTGTCTATTCATACAGAAGCTTCTGTGGTCTTCTGACCTTCAGACTTCTAAAGTCTTCACTCCAGACTTCTGAAGTCTCTTCTTCTGAACGATCTCTGATCTTCCATACTTGAATCATAGGTTTTCCTTTTTACACTTTCAACACTAAAATTAGGGCTAACAATCTCCCCTAAGTGTTAAAAGGAAAACAATAAAAGGAAAAACCATTGAAAGTCATTGGTCGTCTTCCCATCGAGCTTTGAAAGCTTGGAGATCACCTTAGATAAACATGTAGCTCCCCCTTGATGTAGTAACCCCATTCCAAATACATGCACACGATTTTATTCAAGTCCAAGATATACTCTGTATGTAGATCAAAAAGAAGCTCTGACCATAAGAAGCTTATCCAGAAGCTCTGGGTGTGCAACCAGAAGCTCTGGATGAAAAAGATTGCTTCTTCTGATCTTCAAGGCATGGAATCTTCAGAGGACAGTATGGACTTAAAAGGTATTTCAAGCTCCCCCTCAACATGATGCTCTTTTTCTTCATTCTCAACTTTAAAATCAGATTCAATGTGCCATAAACACCACTGATTGCACCAAAAACAGCTTTAACCTGTAGAAACTCAACACACCTGTTAGCCTCAGAATCTCAGCCAACCCCATAGCATATCGATTCATCCAAACGTGGATAGATAGAGTGTGAGTTGCGTGACAATGTTGTGCATAATCAGTCTAATAACAAAGAATGTGTCTGTGAACCATGAGTTGAGTGGACATTCAGCACAAGAACTTGTTCAGATAATCTTCACCTTGATGCTCTGGTGAAGAAATCATCCATAGATTGAGGAGCTCGAAATAATATCAACCAGAAATATCTGTTCCAAAAATAGAACTCGAAACCACCAAGATTAATTCTGAGAGCCCCGATGTGAGATCAAAGGATGAAAATTATGCTCGGTAGTTCTTGATCATTGACAGGATTTCATGACCTATCTCTCGGTTGAAAGAAGAAATCTACGATGAAGTCGGTTCGAACCGTACTTCTTGGTTCTTTGATGTTCAGAAGCAATACTTGTTAAGAGCGGGTCCAGAACTGAGATGAACTGAAGCCGTGGCTAATTTAAACTTCAACGAAAAGAATTCTGAAGTTTGACGTGATATAGAACAAGCCACAATACCACTCATCAACCTATAAGATATAAAATCAGCAAAGAAAGTTTCTGTCCAGCACCATTACACTGACTTCTACGCTGCTTCTGGACGTGAAATATTTGGAGTTTGGGAAAACTCAAAACATAAACATTGTAGCTCAGTGTGTTAGCTTTCCACAGAAATTGGATTCACCTTCTTTGGAGCTCGGACGAATGAGATATGATCGTTTCCGTACAGTCGCGCAGATCTGTCCAGCAGCTTCTAGTTTAACATGTAACTTCTGATTATGTGAGTCTTCTGGGGTAAGGCATGTAATAATCCAGAAGCTCTGGTTCGTAATTCCAGAAGTCTCTGGATGCCTCTAGTCCAAAACCTCTGGTCCTTAGTCCAGAAGCTCGGGTCGTTCTTACAAGAAGCAGATCTAACTCGATGCGTAACAACTTTGCTTCAGCACACTACCGTCAACTTCGACGATTTAATGGGCCTTCTACAGATCGAATCATTGAAAACTCAAAACATGAAACTTGTAGATCCTTCTGTTTTCTATCCAGAGGCTTTTGAATCGCATGAATTGGTGATGGTATGAGAGAGATATGACCGATATGGCACAGCATCGCAAATCTGTCAGCATCCTGATTTTTATTCAATGCCACAAAAATTGAATATGGGTTTGCATAACCAAATCACAACCAAAGCGTTGATTTCCAAACATTGGTTCTTGACATCGAAAATAACTCTTCATGACCTTTTAAGAGACCAAGTCTCTCATAAACATTTTATCAAACACCTTGTGTGCATAATCAATTTTTACCCAATTGGCAATGAATTTTCTTCCCAATAACCATCCGCATTTCAGATCTAATGAGAATAAATTTGTAGAATCGAATATAAATGAAATCAAAACTGAATTTGAATATAAATAAATTCAAACACAGATTTGAATGATATCTTCGAGAACAATTCGAAAACAAAGTATAAAAAGATGAATGTTATAGATCTAAAAATAAGATGAAATAAACTAGATTCAATGAGATAAAATCAACAGATTGGATCGTTTGATTTAAGCAAATCAATAGGCTCTGATACCAATTGTAGGAACCCAAATCTCATATTGAATCAATGATCTAATGAAAATATGTAAAGCGGAAGCAATTTAGATCAAACAGTTTATAAATGGAAGAACGATTAATCAAAATGAAGAACAATATTAAGATAGAAGTGTAGTCATATGATTAATCGTGATCATATATCTTACATGATTGGAATGAGGGTATTTGGAGATGGAGAGTTTCAAAGAAACAATCTCACATTCACGATTACAAATGGGGAAGGGGATTCCTATTTATAGCCTAAAATAAGAAAAGTCAAAGTATCCTCCAATATAGAAGCTCCACGTGTAAAGGTGGAATGACAACTACTTGATGAGGTGTCGGGCTATGATGAGAAGAGCAACCAGACAGAAGTTCTGTCTATTCATACAGAAGCTTCTGTGGTCTTCTGACCTTCAGACTTCTAAAGTCTTCACTCCAGACTTCTGAAGTCTCTTCTTCTGAACGATCTCTGATCTTCCATACTTGAATCATAGGTTTTCCTTTTTACACTTTCAACACTAAAATTAGGGCTAACAAGTCTAAATACAAGAACCTTGGCAAGAATTGGTTAAAGAACATAGAGAATATTTTGGAGTACAGAAGGTTGATTTTTTATGAAGTCCTTCATATTCTTATATATAGGAACTAGGATTTGAACTTTTGAAGCAAAAGGGGAGATTGTTAAGTATATAAAGATTGCTTCAAAAGAGATTAGGTTGTGAAGAAGTGTTCTGAGAAACTAAGCTTAGAAGAAAAGCCTAAGGCATAACTTCTGAAGTGGCAACTTTAGAAGTTCTGATGGTTTCTGAAGAAGTTCTGAAGTGGTTCTGAAGACAACTTCTGAAGAAGTTCTGATGAAAAGCTTACATGTGTATAGATATGATTAGTCTATGATATAACTACATGTTAGTATAGTATCTCTCTTTGTATATAAATAGAAAGTCAGTGAGTGAGTTTAGAAGTTGATCATACTTGTACTTTCACGATATAGAGTTTGTAACTTTGTTAATATCAATACTACATCTGGCTTCGTTGCTCCAAATCTTATATCTTTGATATCTTTCTTATATACATCTTGATCTACGGGAATTTACAATCAAGATCATCAAAACTAAGACCAGCCTTATCCAGTTGCATGTTTACTTTCTCATCCACATCTTGAGCATCTTGATATTTTTTGATCAAGAGTTCCTTCTTCTAAAGATTTATCTGCAAAAATTCCCTTTCCTTTGGAAAATAGTTTTTAAGTGCTACAAAATTCAATCTGTTACTCTCTTTTTCTTCTATCTCATTATCTTTTTGTTTCAGAAGTTGTTTAAGCTCATCAATCTCCTTTTTACAGATACTTAATGTAGAGCATTTATGTTTTAAAAGTGTTTTATTTTCTACCAAAAGTTCTAATTTTTCTTCAGTCTGAATGTCAACTTCTCTTTTGTAAATATTTATTTCCTTTTCCAGATGTACAAAAGATTTTTCAAGTTTTTTTCTCTTCTGTTTTTCAGAAGAGAGCTTCTGTCTAAGAGTTTCAAATACTTTAGTAAGATTAAAGACCATTTTTACAAGTTTAGATTGTCCATAAATAGAACAAACCAGAGTTTCAAAGATTTGTTCCTGTACATTCTCCTCCATTGACATGCCACATAACATGGCTTCTACATCGCTCGATTGGTCAGAAAACCAGTTCTCTATGGTAGCCATTTTTTCCCTTTCATCTTTGTTTTTATAGTACATATCGTATTTCACTAGAGAGCCTTTGCAATCTTTGGAGTAATGACCCGGTTTGCCACATCTGTAACAAACAACTTTTTCGGTTTCAACTTCTTCCTCTTTGTTCTTAACCAGAGGTGCCCCTTGTCTTCACACATAGACTTGACCTTGTCGTTCTCCTTTATAGTTAGATCTTCCTCTGTTCTAGAAGGAACGATTACCAAATTTTCTTGTGAACTGTTTGGTGATCAAAGCCATAGATTCAGCAAAGGCACTGATCTCATCATCTTTTGAACGTGAAAGTCCAGCTTTTGTATCAACTTCTCACATTAGAGCCTTTCTCTTTCCTTTCCTCTCAGCTTCTTTAATTCTTCTCCCTAACCCCTCTGATTCAGAAATAACAGCTAGAGGGCCATCAATGTTCATTTTCTTCAGTTGAACCTCCTTTTTATGAGCCTGAAGAGTTCCAAAAACATCATGTAATGACCACTGTTCTAGTCTTGATTTGCCTACAGGGACATTGACAAATTAGACCACTCAACATTCAAACGCTTAAGAAGTAAGACGTTATTGTCTTCTTGCATCTGATTATGTCACATCTCTTACACAAATTGAGTAGAGTGTTAAATCTGTGGTAAGTCTCCTCAACGGTCTCTTCTGGAAGTGCCTGGAAACCGTTATACTCATTTAAGGTCTGTGCTCTTCTATTCTGCCTCATTTTGGCACCTCCTTCCAGTTGGTTAGCCAATTGATCCCATAATTTTTTTGTTGTGGCGCAAGAATCCAATGACTGGAAAATATCATTTGGGATTGCCATGATAAGGAGTCTTTTGGCAATGAGATCGATCTCAACCGTCTTCTTGTAATCTTCATCCCGGTACTTCCTTTGTTTGGGAATTTACTGAGCTGGAATTTTCAGCAGTGGTAGCAGTGGCAGGGAGTCTAGGAACCGTCACAGTTGACACATATGGCCCATTAAGCATAGATGAATATTGATTCAGATCTAAACCTTCATAGAAGTTGATCATACGTATTTTCCACTAAGGGTACTCTTCTTTAAGAAGAGTTGGAGGTTTAGTCAAAGATCCAGAGCTGTATATTGACTTCCAGTTTGCGTTTGTCATTTTTAGAAAACAAAAGATTTTAGAAGACGAATTGAAGGAAAACTGAGGGTTTAAGATTGAAATTAGAATCTTAAAAACTAGAAAACAATCGAAAAATAACCACGGATTTCATAATTAATTGCGAAGAACCACTGATTTTCAAAATCTTCGAAAAACATGGTAGTATGAAGAACAACAATTAAAATACTGAAAAATTCTAGTCAAGTGGGGATTTCTCCATAATGAATTAGATCGACTAATCAATTTTGAATTATATTGGTTGTGTAAAACGAGAATCAATTTTTACGGCGACGAACAAAACTCAGGATGTTGACAGATTTGCGATGTTGTGCTATCTCTATCATATCTCTCTCATCACAACACCAATTCAAGAAATTCAAACGACCCTAGATAGAAAACAGAGGGTTCTACAACTTTCATGTTTTGACTTTTCAGTCATTCGATCTGGAGAAGGGTCAGAAGTATTGTTGAGGTTGAGGGTAGTGTGCAGAAGCAAAGCTGTTACACGTCGAGTTAGATTTGCTTCTTGATAGAAGGACCAGAGCTTCTGGACTAAAGGACCAGAGCATGTGAAGTAAAGGACAAGAGCTTCTGAAATTAAGGACCAGAGCTTTTGGAATATTACATGCCTTAGACCGGAAGACACTCAGCCAGAAGCTCTCACGTTGAACCAGAAGCTGCTAGACGGATCTGCGCGACTGTATTAAAACCTTTTTTGTTGATTTGTGTTTCAAAATAAACCAGAGGGGGAACAAGAGAAAGACCAAAGGCAACCAAGACGGACCATAAATGAATTTCATATAGAGCTCTGCATAGGCAAGCCAAAGGCTTTGGTTGTATGGACCAGAGCTCTCATCGAACAGAAGCTCGTAGCCAGATTTTCTTTCACTTTTGGATAACATTGCACAGTTTCAGAAACACGCGCACATATTTTTACTCGAAACTCCAAATTACATGAATCTAGTTGCGTTGAAATGATAAAATACAGATGCACGACTTTAAAGTTTTGAGTTTTCTCAAAATTTTGAGTTGGTACGTCTTATTCTCTGTCTAAGTCTGCTGACTGATGCTGGACTGAAATCATTGATTTTCACTCATACTCTTTCTGATTTTAGAACGGTGTTTGCCTGTTCGTTCTTCTTGGATTCAAGATACATGTGTGACATATTTCATGTAACTATCTCCTCTAATTTTCATGTCTATAGCTTGGGACTGAACCCAACTCAACGTGGTTTGAAGCTGAGTGAAAACTTGCACAAGTCACTCAATTTTCATCCAAAATGGTTGAATCAAAGCTTGTTGATAAGCTAAGAGGATGGAGTTCAATGAGCATGTTTTACGTTTTCTCTCAATCAGACCCCTTGATGGTCAAAAACAAGAATAAAGTTGAGTCATGAAAGCTGGACGAAATGTATAAAATGTCTCAGTTTTTCAAGAATATAAGCCTACATTTAAGGGGGAGTGTTTTTCCCTTATTACTACAGATTTGTATAATATTGCTCAAGGAATCCTTATTTTATCACGAACTGGAGAAAACATTACAGAAAACACACAATACACTTTAATCGACTCTCATAATGAGCTAGGAGCTCATTACAAACTATTTATACTAATAAGGAAATGCTACAGTTACATGTATTTTCATCACAACACTATGACATTGAGACACGACATAAAAATGTATATTCAGAAGTTAGTTCAGAATGTCTCTTCAGAACTTCAGAACTTCGCTTCAGAACTTCTGAACTTATCTTCAAAACTTCTGAAATCTAATCTTCATACTTTTGAACTGTGAAGTCTGAACTCTGAAGTTTGAATATCTTAGTAATGACTATACAAAACATTTCAAAACAAAGGATCCAAAATCACAGGATTCTTCGCATCCTAACAGGGAACTTGTAACGCCTTGAAGAGTTGAAAAGGGGCACATAAGAGCTTCTTAAGAAAGCAAGGGGAGTTTATTTGATGATGATTTTTTTATAAAACATTAGGGGGAGATTGTTAGATATAACGTTAAGGGGGAGATTGTTGATCACATGAATTTTTATAAAGAATTTTATTTTGGGCCTTTTAGAGAGTTATGGTTTCGGCTTTTCAGTTGTAAAGTGCACCTATATATATGGTGTCTTGGCCTCCTTTGTCATTTGAGTTTGGAGAATTTACACACACATACATAGTGAGCTTAGATGAGAGTTGTGTAACTCTTCTTCTATTTGTGTAGGAATAAAGGCATCAGCTTCTGGATTCAAAGTTATATGAGCATTCAAGCCAAATTTGAAAACGTCATCCTTCTTCTGAATTTTACTTAGATCAACGTTTGTTTTTCCAGATGAATATACAATATTTTTGAACTTGAGTTTTCGTTGATGATGACAATCTTCATGTTTTGATCGTTTGAAGATTGATTGTGCATATAAAGTTGGAAACACTGGCTTCTGTTCTTGTCCCATACAGAAAACAGAATCTAAGGTAGACTTTTTTTCACACATGTAGGGATCTAAATCCTCAAAACCAAGTCCAGATCTCCCTACTTGTGTATTAATTTTGTCATGAACTTTTTGAGCATCCAAATATGTTTTGATCTGTAGCTTTTTGGTTTGAAGTTCAATATGCAAAAATTCTCTCTCTTTTTGAAAATAATTTTTAAGTGCATCAGAATTTAATCTGTCACTTTCCTTAACTTGAATCTCCTTATCTTTTTCTTCCAAAAGTTTTTTAAAATTTAAGTTCTTATTAACTTCAGTATTTTTTAAAGTCGTGGAAATCTTTTCTTTTTCAATGCTTAGTTCCAGTTTTTCTTCTGTTAAAATATCCATCTCCATGTTATAAATATCTCTTTCCCTTTGTGTTGTAGAAAGAGTTTTTTCAATACCTTTTCGTAATTTCTTTTCAATTGTGAGCTTTTGTTTTAGTTCTTCAAAATTGATTGAAAAAAGCACAATTGTGTTTTCAAGTTCAGATGATTCAGGAAAAGTGCTAACCGGTGATTCAGAAGGTTGATCTTCTGATTCGTTTGTCTTTGCCATCCCACAAAACATGGCCTCATCACCGCTAGACTCATCTCCTAGCCAGTTTTCTTTCTCAGCATAATGAGCTCTTTCAGTGACATTGAACTTGTATTTATTCTTGTAGTACGTCTTGTCTTTATCCAGAGTTCCTTTGCAATCCTTAGAATAATGTCTTGGCTTGCCACATCGGTAACATACATCCTTCTTCTTCATCTCATCTTCTTTCTTCTCTGCTTCAGATTTCTCAGTTCTCTGAATCTCTTGTTTGGAAGAACTAGTGGATCGATCGGATCTTCTGTTTCCCTGGAATGATCTATTCAGAAACCTATTAGTGAATTGTTTGGTAATAAGTGCCAAAGAATCAGCAAAGGCTTTGATTTCACTGTCTGAATCAAAATCACTTTCTGGAATAGCCTCTGATATGAATGCCTTGCTTTTTTTCTTTCTTCATTTCTTCTTCTGGTCGTTCCCTTAGATTCAGAGATCAAAGCCAGAGGTCCACCTATAGTTTTTTTCTTCTGAACAACCTCTTTCTCATGGGCTTGCAATGTACCAAAAACATCATGCAGAGACCATTGCTCAAGGTCTTGATTTTCTTGAAGGGACATAGAAAGATTTGACCACTCTGGATTCAATCTTTTAAGAAATAGAACGTTGTTGTCTTCCTTTGATCGAATAATATCACACCTTTTACATAGATTAATTAAGGAATTAAGTCTATAATAGGTCTGTTCCAGAGACTCTTAAGGATTGGCTTGGAAGCTATTATACTCATTTAGAGCTTGAGCTCTTCTATTTTTCTTCATCTTCGCCCCACCTTCCAGTATGTTCTCTAATTGATCCCATAGTTCCTTGGCACTATCACAGGAATCCAGAGATTGAAATATATCATTTGGAATAGCCATGATCAATAGACTTTTAGTTTTTCTGGACAATTCAACCTTAGCTTTCTCTGGATCTGTCCAATTATCCCTTAATTTTGGAATACTCCTAGCAGGAACTTCATCAGACACTGCTGTAGCAGGTACCCTTGGGATAATTGTCATTGGAACGAATGGGCCATTTTGAACAATAGGATATAGTTCAACATCTAATCCTTCAAAAAAGTTGATCATCCGAATTTTCCATTTTGGATATTCATCACGAATTAGAGTGGGAGGTCTAGTCAGAGAACCAGATATGTATATAGCGTTCAGATTTGAATTCGCCATATTGTCAGAAACAGAGATTTTGAAATTGATTGAAGATTATTTGAAATTTGAATAAAATTAATTTCAAAACGATCGAAATGAGACAAGGTACTTACTAAACTAAATTTTAAGAAGGAATTACCCTATTTAGAGAGAATTGTAATGAATTTTACAAAATCTCGTATGTAACATCCAACTTTCTAAACCTTCTTAAATATAGTGTTTAAAAGAGAATTTTGTGTATTACTTGGATAATATACTATTTTGAGTAAAATGACATGTTAGATTTTGCTAAGTGTGAGTAATAGAGTATATAAGAGGGCCCATAGGTAGGATGATTTTTGGGACAAGTGACTATTACCAACACCTCAGAATTAAGATGATTAGGTGATGTAAAGGTTCAAATTACAAAGTACATGTCCTAAATGGAAATTGGGTAGGTAACTAGAATGCCTAAATAGGGAAAATCTACCCAAAACTTGAACGGATGATCTAAATGGTGATGTAAAAGTTGGAACACCTTTGAATAAGTTACTGTGAAGTGTTAGAATTGACTGAAATCGAAAAAGTCGTGTAGATTGCACTTTATGCAAACTTTACAAAATACGTTGCTATTTCGGTAACCTACGTGCGCAAAACTCAAATGGTAGGTGTTTGATGGGATTTTAAGCTTTGGAACTAAGTTTTGGACCTATTAGGAGATGGTGAAGGTGTTGGAAAATTTTTATGGGATTCCGAGCTCAAAATCACGAACGCAAAATTACAAAGGAAAGTGTAACACTTACAAATGTGTAAAACTGCTTTTATTGGGAGATATTTACTGAAACATTTTTATTGGAAGTTATAGGTTATCGTATTACGAGCGCGTAGGCGAAAACCTCATCGAAAACGGAGGTCCGAGCGAAAATTTATGATATTTTTAGTGTTTAATGGTCAAATGGGTCAAAACCGGGTCAAACCCGACACAACTCGGTTTTAATGGGTAAAAATGACGAAAATTACCCCATTTTTTCCCCAAATCAGTTCCAGAAAGTTTACACAAACTCAAGGTGCGATTTTCACATAGTTAAGCTCAAATCATCCAAATCTTGATTATTTTGGAGATTAAAATGTTAGATTCTTGAAGATTATGTGTTAATTATCAAAGGTATGTTTCTAACTTCAAGTTTATTCCATGTAAATAGTGATAATCAAGGATGTTAGGGTTTGCATTTGAAGGATTTTATAAAGATGATGCTAGATTAAAGTTGCTTGATGATGATTATAGTTTAATATTGAAAGAAACTTGGAATAATTGCATGTTTTGGTAAGAAAGTCATGAGATTTAGCTTTGTTAGTAATGTTAGTGATGATTAATGTAGGAAATCATGTTTATATGCTAATAGTAGTAGAGTTTTTGAAGTTTTGTGAAATATATATATTAAAAGATGAAATGCAAGACAATAGTAACTATAATGGATAATATGGGTGAATTGATCATGGAAGTGTATTGTTGCAGCTCTGTTTTTGAAAATTCATAGAAAATCGAAGAAAAATCGTATGCTTATGAGATCAGTGTCCTTGGAATGACAAAATGAACTACAATTCATCTTCAGACCTGAAAATGTGAAATTGAAGTTAAGATGGGTAAAAACAAAGAACAAGTCTTGTCTTTGTTAAGCTGAGTTTTGACAGCTTTGAGCTGCTGTGTTGTATAATGCATAGTAAATCACAAAAAAATCACAAAAATGTGAGGTCAGTTGAATTAGAAAGATATACTAGTATACTTTATTTCATCTTCAGAAGTCAGTGTCTAATTTTGAGTTTAAATGAGGTAAAACAGGGGCTGAACAGAGGGTTATGCAAGAGAAATTGAAAGTAGGATGGTAAAACTTTAAAAGTGTATAACTTGAGATTGGTTTATAGATTGATAATGACAATTGAAATGTTTATTCCAGAGGTTATATTAAGGATATTTGAAGCTTGTGAAGGTCTAATTCTATTGTTGGTTAGAATTGGATATTGACGCGTTCGGTTGTTTACATTGAAGCACTGTGAGTTTATATCGAACGTACACTTATGTGTAATATATGTATATGCTTTCTTACTGTAAGTTAGTTTAATTTTCATATTTTACTGAGTATGTTGAGTCCTCTGGCCTAATATTGGTATTCGTTGTTCATTTCGTGTTATCATTTGAGTCCAGATCCGACACTGTTTTCTTTGGCCTTTTGGTAAACCATGATCAACGGGTATCACTTCGGGTGATATGTTGTAGCATGGAGTTTGACCACGTATCCCAAGGAGAGGGTGGTTGGGTGTGGCATATTGGTTTTTCGTACTCAAGTATCCCGATTGGTAAGGAGCCGGGTGTGAGTACTTTGCACAGGCCCTGTAGACGAAGAGAAGGTGTGGTGCACATGTGTACCCTATTCGAGATAATGATATTTCTGTTTTGATATGTTTGTTATGCTTTAGTTGATGCTGGCATGATATGTTGATCGTTCGGTTTGTAGTTAAACTACTCTTTCTGTTTTGTTCCGGTTAATATATGTATTTTACATCATATTTATACGCTTCGATATAACCTCACTAAGCCTTGTCGTTTATTCTATTAGAACAAACTTTTTATTTTCAGGAAGAATGGTAATGGGGAAAGGTAAAGATAAAGTGGTGTAGATTCAGTAGAAGGTTTCAAGATCCCGGACGACATTTTGTACTTGTCATGTAAATATTTCGTCATGGGTTGTAATTATGTAGTTTTTGAAGTCGGATAGTTATAAATATTTTGTCCCGACTTTTAGTACAAAAATCGTTGGTTCTAACATTCGTTAAACTTTTGGATTGACATGTTTATTTTGTTCGGTTGAACCGAACTTCACTTTTTGGTGAAAATCTAGAACTTATATCCCGTATTTGTTTTGAAGATTATATTTTTTTAAAAATGCTTTGGGTTTAAAATTGAAAAACAGGGCTGAGTGAAGAACAGATGCTTAAAATTGAAAAAAACTCTCGAATAGAAAAGAGATTTCTCCAAAAGGAAGAGATCTAATAATCAATAGATTGATTATCAAGCTCTGATACCAATTGTTGGAACGCAGATCCCTTTCTAAACAGTTAATTGGGAGATTTGAGAATCAAAGTATAAGCGGAAGCAATTCAAATCAATTAATCACAGTATTTAAGTAACAAACAAATAGTAAGTAATGAAGATGAACAACAAATCGAGTTTATATTGATAACCTTGAAGATTGATTAAAAATACTGAAATTAGACGCGCAATATGTTCTCCACAAGTATGCTATTCATCGACAACTTTTACATTCAAAGGACGGATCTATTTATACTATTACAATGAATTTAAAGTCAACATTCTAACTAGTTACAGACTGACACATCAGCAGGTAGGAGCGTATAACAAACTTCAGTTGTAAAAGTACACGCATAAAGTAAGTGTATGTCACGTCATCATACTTCCATCTTATGGTTCATACTTCTTAGGTCTAACAATCTCCCCCTAAGTATGAAACCAGATATTTGGAATATGATCCTTGTTTTGTCTGTCTTAGAATGGATCAACTGTTGAAATGATCTTTGAGATGCTATCGATAATTCCTTTGAGCTTTAGGAGACCATCGAGTCTTTTTACCATCCTCTCAGTTACTTCAAGATCATGATTGTTGATATCAACAGAGATGTGTATCATTTTGCAATGTATACAACCTCTGATGAATATTTATGTGCTTCTTTGATTCTGAAAAAACTCCTTTTTTCTGGCCTTTTGAAGATAACCCCTTCCTCTGGTTTAATCAATACTCTGCCAATCCTTAGAGTATTGATACCTTCTAAATCATCATTAGGAGCAAAGATTGCTAGGTTATCAACATTGTGATTGATCCCAATTTGAAAATCTACTAGTCTCTTGTATTTGATGGGAGACTTCATGCATTGAATGATCCGTGAGTAGGCAATTTGATCTTGGTTTTCACTTCTTTTGGTCATTTGAATCTTCATAAAGTTTTCCAGAAAGATGAGATCAGAAGGAAAGATGGACAGCAAATCATTATCACAGAAGTAATAAGTCTTATTGTCTTCTCTGATTACTTTATATATTGTATACCAAATATCTATCTGTTCAAATGGTGTATGCTTGATGGCAGAAAACTCTGTTGATTGGCACAGTAGTGTAGACATTCTTTCTGGCTTGCCTATGACTCATAAATTTATCTTTTTCAGCATCACTAACATTATAGCCATTTGAGAAATTAGGCAGCATAAGATAGATCTTTTGATCTGTAGGAGCATATATGTATCTTTTTGTTACTTCCAGAATTGGGAGATCAATTTTTCCAAGTCTCTGTAGTTTTTCTTTATATTCAGCTTTTCGACTTGATGATTCTTCAGCATTTGCTTTTTCAGCTTTTTCTCTTTCCATTTCTGTTTGTGCTCTTGCCTTTTCTGCATAGTATCTTTCTGCTTCAGATCTTGCATGAAGTTCAACTTCTATTCTTTCTTCTTCTTTTCTTTTGTTTAAGGCCTCGACTTAGCTTTTGAGGCTTCAGCTTTAGCCTTGGCGACTTTAGCCTTAATAATTTCTGCTTCAACATCTGGAGGATAGGGAACACTTCTGTTATTGCTAATGACATCCAAAAGAAATTGAGCCATTTCTGGATCCTTAGGAAGGGTGCCGGAATGTGTGGCTTGAGGTCTTGGAGTCAGAGGTGTTTGTTTTGAAGATGGTGGTGCAGACGAAGAAGAGGCAGAAGCTTTGCCTTTATCTTGAGAATGAGTATCAGCACCCATAGCAGTCTTAGCCTTCTTGGTTTCTGGCATTTTCTCCCCCTTCTGAGAATCAGGATCCTGATCCTCAGATCTTTTCCTTTTAAGTTCAGACTTTTTGCACGCCCTTTCTTCCTTAGCCTTCTGTTTAGCGGTAAATGTAGCAGAGAGAGAGCTTACCAGAGAAGATAATTGGGAAATAGAGGTCTCGAGAGAGGTGAGCTTCTTATCCACATTTGACGTGCTAGCAGTGGTTTTCGAGACATATTTGGAAGTCAGAGCGTTGATTCTGTCGAGCATGGAGCCAATCCCTCTGGCCTATCATTTGTTGGTTTATCCGGCTGGCGCGCTTTCTAAAAGATTGCCATGTCGGACTTCTTCACTAGGGATGAGCCAGAAGTGTCTTCAGAAGGTTGTACTGCCTGAATGATCTTCTTAAGATCTGCCACTAAAGACCCATATTCATCAACAAAGATTGTAACCTCTTGAGTTGGAATTTCATCAGGGATGAAGAAAATGGCATTAGAGTTGGCCTTGATGCCTTCGTTCAGAGATTTAAAATGAGCAGAAGCTGTTGCCCGTTGAGCTTCTGCATTTGTAGTGATAAAAATTTTGAGCGCCTCCAGAGCCTGAGTATGCTGAGTTTGTTCATTTTGGATGGCAAGAAGAATAGTATTGTGAGAATCCAGGGATATTTTTAGATCTTCCACAGATCTCTGAAGTTTATCACCAAATGCCTGAAATGTTGCATTGGTGACGAACTCAGAATGTGTAACCGTGCATCTCCAACATATGGAGCCCCTTTTCTCTCGCGTTCAGAGAGGCCCTCCTTCACACCTGTGTTGATGTTGAGTGTGGAGGGACTTCCAACCTGTCTTCGAGGGTTGTTATTAACAGACACCCCTTCGGTTGTTCTGATTGTCTCAAGAATGTCCACATCATTAGAGGATGAGGTGCTGAAGACAATGTGCTTACCTTGATGTAGTGTAAACATTCCGGTAAGTGGTGCGTCCTGTTGTTGTAACCCCTCTGATGGAATTTCCTCAGCCTCTAAACTATCAGAAGATATGGACTTATCGTCTGAGTTTCCTATGACATTGTTGGTCACAGAGACAACAACATTTGGTGTTGGTAGTGGCGAGTTCTGGGGCGAAAGAACTCTTATATTATCATCATCATTCTTTTGAGAGAATGATGAAGAGGATGTGGTTTCCCCAGTAGTGCTTGATGCAGAGGATTGAGAATTATCCTCTGATCGGATGGTTTCTGGGTGGTTTGGACTGGGTGGTCCTTGGTCAATGAGAGTAGATATGTTGGCATCTACCTCAGCAAATGTGGTGACCCTTTGGAAAGAACGAGAGATGCACTCAAATGTGTATCTATGAACATCTTCAGTACCCTCTTGCATTAAGAGGTCAGCATGGGTAGAAACACTCGGTTGTGCACTCTGATTCTTTTCAAGCTCAGCCTCACGAGACCCCACACATCCTACATGTGGCTCTAAGCGCTCTTGGGTAGGTATTCTCTGTTCTGAGAATACCATAGAGCAGTTATAAGATTATAGATATAGAGAGGATGAGGGAATAAGGTTTAGCATATACCTGGAGATTTCCCTTGGAGATGAGTAGCCTTTGCAGTCTATAGTTGGTTTGTGGGAGCTCATAGATGCTATCTTGCAAAATGGTTGAATCAGAGGAGCTTTGAGAGCACAAATCGCTGGGTAGGTGAACAGGGACAGAAATTTGGGAAACATCAAAGCAGGTAGAGCTTTCCATTGGTTCTGGAAGGATACTTTAGTGTGAACAACAGCTTTGATCTCTTGAAAGATGAGGCTAGCATAGTCCAGGGGTCGGTTAAAGTACATTCCATACATGATTGTAAGGATGTTTTTGCTGGCTTGGTCTAAGGATCCAATTTTGCATGTAAGGCTTTTGTTGAGAATAGAGATAAGCATGTTCCACATTGGGGGCTGTTTCTTGCGTTTAAATTCAGAAAATTTAGATAGATGCTCTTTATACCCCAAGAATTGAATAAAAGAGAGAAGGGCTTCAGATGTTGGATTTTGGGCTAGGGCAGGGTTTGGCACAATCTCTCCGTTATTTTCAAGTGTTGGTGAAGACAAGTGAAAATACCTAGCAATTCTTCTTCTTTGTGATGGGTATTTCCACAGCAATTTTATGTTCATTGGGATGACTGAAATTCCCACGCAGTGTATCTTCATCGGCGATGTGCATAGACTGCCATGCTTCTTGGACATAAAGTTTTCAGGAACATTTGGATTAGTCAGGGTTAGGGCTCGGTTTAGTTGATGTTGTTGAAGAAATTCGACCATGATTCTGAATTCGGCCAGATATGTGTTGGGATCGAGGAGAACCTGCACATTGTTTGCCTTCAAAGGCAATTTGACGATTGGAGCACTATCAGCCGTGGAATCAACAAGACGACCTTCGTCATCATTGAGAGTTGGGTGACCAAGGTGGGAAACCATTGATGGAAGATTAGGAATTCTTGAGAAAGTTTGAAAGTAGGGAAGCAAGTACAGTAAAAATCGCGAGGAAGACGATGAAGAACTGTGTTTGGGGTTTATATATGAAAGGAAGTTTGAATGTAATTTGGAATGAGAAGGGTTTTGAATTTCGGGAAAAGAAAAAAACGATTCAGTTATGCAGGTGTGTAGTCATGCAGTCACACGATGAAGGACACGTGTAAAGCATAAAATCGTGCAAATGATGACTTAGCACAAGGATTGATGAGTCACTGAAAGGTTTATCTTCGTTAATCCGTTTGATTATCCCCGAGAAAAAAACTAAAAAGAAATTAATAAGAAAAATTAGTAATTAATCAATAAAAATATCATTTTAATTGATTAAAACAATTTTTGAGATTAATAAGTCTTTTTAATTAAATTAAAATCACACATTTGGTTAAATAAAGCAGTTTTGATCCAAATGAAAGTTTAATATTTATTGACAGATGTTTTAAAGAATAATAAGAAAATTTTAAAGTAACCTTGAAGGCAAGAGTTAATTAAAATATACTTATTGATGTTAAAATTTCAGAAGAAAAATAAGTCGACAAATACTAGAAAAAAAAAATTGACCAAAAAATGTCAAAGGAACAATTTTTCAAGAAAAGATTAAATTAAATCTGAAAATGCTGAATAACCTTGACGGCAAGAGTTAATCAGAAGAAGTAGATGTAAAACAATCTTAAAGAAAGAAAAAGTTCTGAAGACAGCTAACAGAAGTTAGACTTAGTTTTTTTTTTCTCCCCCTGGAAACAAACTCGGAGCTCCGCCTCAGAAGTTGTATCATTCACCCCTTTGCTTTTCAAGCAATGCTTCCTTTCTGTTAACACTTGGATATAAAAGAATAAAAATGCTCCACAAGAAACATAAGTGGTCAGAGAGTTCTGGGTACTTCTGGATGAAATTGTCAGAAGTGATCAGAGACTTCTAGATGCTTCTGGATGAAATCATCAGAAGTAATCAGAAGCTTCTTAACAGCTGAGACAATGAAAAAAATAAAAGATAAAAGCACACAAAAACAGAGAAAAATAATTTACATATTTATCATCCCCAACTTGCTGATTAAAAAATTAAAACGCTTCTCATCCAGAGCTTTTGTGAAAATATCAGCAAATTGATAATCAGTAGAGACAAAATACATTTCTATTGTGCCCTTCTCTACGTGATCTTTGATAAAATGATACCTGACATCAATGTGCTTTGTTTTAGAGTGCTAAACTGGGTTTTCAGTGATGGCTATGGCACTCTCTGAATCACATAGGATGGGAATCTTATCATATATCAGACCATAGTCTCTGAGTTGAGTCTTAATCCAAATAACTTGTGAACAACAACTAGCAGCAACAACATATTCAGCCTCTGCAGTAGATGTTGAGATACAATTTTGTTACTTGGATGTCCAGCTGATAAGTCTATTTCCCCAAAGTTGACAGCTACCAGAGGTACTTTTTCTGTCAAGTTACATCCTGCATGATCAGAATCTGTATATGCCATTAAATCAAACCCAGAGTTTTTAGGATACCAGAGACCCAATGAAGGAGTTCCCTTCAAATATCTAAAAATTCTTTTGACAATAGCCAAATGAGATTCTTTTGGATTTGCTTGATATCGAGCACAGATGCAGGTGGCAAACATTATATCAGGCCTACTAGCAGTTAAATACAGAAGAGAACCTATCATACCTCTGTAGCCCGTAACATCTACTGGCTTTCCAGAAGAATCAGGACCTAGTTTCATACTAGGAGAGATAGGTGTTTTCATAGGTGATGAATTGTGAAAGTGAAATTTCTTGTGCATGTCAGAAACATACTTTGCATGTTAATAAAAATACGACCGGTGTTTTGTTTGACCTGGAGTACGAGAAAGAATGTTAGTTCTCCCATCATACTCATTTCGAATTCCTTTTCCATCAATGCAGAAAACAAATCTAGTTCAGTTTCATGAGTAGAGCCAAAAATTATGTCATCCACATAAATTTGAACAATAGTTAACATACCTTTGCCTCTTTTGATGAACAGTGTGGTATCAATCTTACTCTTTCTCATAACCTTTGCTGATCAGAAACTTGGATAAGCGTTCGTACCAGGCTTTGGGTGCTTGCTTTAAACCATATAACGCTTTGTCAAGAAGATAAATGTATTCTGGATGTCTTGCATCTTTAAAACCAGCAGGTTGTTCAACGTACACCTCTTCTTTGAGATAACCATTCAGAAATGCACATTTAACATCCATTTGATATACTTTAAAGTTTTTGTATGCAGAGAAAGCCAGAAATAGTCGTATTGCTTCAAGTCTTGCAACAGGGGCAAATGTCTCGTCATAGTCAATGCCTTCTTCTGGACAATATCCCTTAGCCACCAGACGAGCCTTATTTCTGATCACTATCCCATCTTCATTTTTTTTATTTCTGAAGACCCACTTAGTACCAATAGAAATTTTTCCTTTTGGTAAAGGTACTAAGTTCCACACATTGTTACGTTCAAATTGAAGTAATTCCTCTTGCATAGCTTCTACCCAGCTTGGTTCTATCAAGGCTTCATGAACGTGCTTTGGTTCGATCATACTAAGAAAGTTGACATAGGATGCTTCATTAGCAGTAGCTGATCTTGTTTTAATACCCTCAGATGGACTACCAATGATGAGATCTGGAGCGTGTGATTTAGTCCATCTTGTCATCTTTGTTTGTGGTATGTGTTGAGCCTGAACTTCTGTTTCAGAAGATTGAATAACTAATTCTGGAATTGTTGAATATGAATTATTAGTACCTGAAGTCTCCTCCTCAGATGAAGGTACATAAGTAGCTTCTGAACTATTATGTGATGAGATTGGAAGAGCTGAAGTGACAGGGGAACTTGCTTCAGAAATAGTAGGACCAGAGAGAGTTATGCCAGAGGTGTGAAGAACTTTAGGAATACTTAAGGATGGAGTATTGGGTATTTGATCTGAAAATATCTCTTCGCCTAGAAAGTCTTGAAAAATGGCATCGATCTCGGATTCTCTAGAGCCTAAAAACTAATAAGAAGTCACTGTATTAAGTTTGAGTTCTGAAGTAGAATACTCAGAAGTCAGTTGGGTTTGATCATCAAAATCAATGTTAATGCTTTCCATAACAGTCTTAGTACGTAAGTTAAAAACTCGAAAAGCTCTAGAGTTTAACGAATATCCTAAGAATTTAGTTTCATCTGATTTTGGATCAAATTTACAAAGGTTGTCTCTGTCATTTAAGATAAAACACCTGCAACCAAAAATATGAAAAAATTTGACAGATGGTTTTCTTTTGTTGATAAGCTCATAAGAGGTTTTGAGATGCCTATTGAAAATTATGGAACGATCATGAGTGAAACAAGCAGTGGCTACAACTTCTGCCCAGAATTGAATGGGAAGACCAGAAGCTGCAAGCATCGTTCTGGCTGCTTCTACCAAGGTTCGGTTGCGACGTTCAACGACACCATTCTGTTGAGGAGTGCGTACAGCAGGGAAATTTTGTGGGATTCCATTTTCAACAAAGTATGCTTCAAGCTTGGCATTCTTGAAATCAGTACCGTTGTCGCTTCTAAGCTGTTGAATCTTCTGGTGTAGAAGAACTTGGATTCTGGTCATCATATTCTGTAAAACGATCGGCACCTCTGATTTTTGTCTTACAAATGCGAGCCAAGTATACCTGGAAAATTCATCAATAAGTACCAGAATATATTTTTGACCAGAGAGACTCTGAATTGCAATGGGACCTCAGAGATCAACATGTAACAATTGAGAGGTCGAGTGCAAGAATGATCAGTTTTTGTTTTATGAGATGCTCGTTTAATTTTGCCCATTTCACATGCAGGGCAGAGGTGATCTTTTTGAAAATGGACATTTGGAAGACCAGTTACTAGATTTTGTTTGACAAGCATTCAAGATTATCAAAGTTTAAGTGAAACATTTTATGATGCCGTAACCATGCAATTTCACCCTTTTTGGAGATAAGACAGAGAGTTTCTTAACCATCCTTGGATGTGAAATTCATCATATATAGATTACCTTTTCTGTCTGGTCTCCATAGTTCCTCACTTGCCTTAGAAAATAGGTAACAATGTTTTTCATCAAATACAACAAGTATTTTAGAATCACAAAGTTGACTTACACTCAGCAAGTTATGTTTCAATCCAAAATCATGAGCTACTTTAGATAAGGTAATATTACCTTCTTCTAAAGTACCGTAGCCCTTTATTTGACCCTTACCATTATCACCAAACGTTACAGCTCCACCACATTTGTCTTTGAATTGGGAGAGTAAGTTTTTTGATCCAGTCATGTGTCTCGAGCATCCAGAGTCAAGATTCCAGATGTGCACACGCTGCTTCTACAATTACAATCAGAGTTTTTTAGGTACCCATCTTATTATGGGTCCTTTAATGTTAGTTTTAGGTTTGCCAAGCATTTTAATTTGCTCTTGATTTGAGTTAGCAGGAGGTAGAGGGTTTTTCTTTGCAATTTTAATCTTATTGTTTTTCTTTGGTTTATTTTTGAAGTACGAGAAGTTTGCATTTGACTGATCAGAGGTCCGCAAGAAAAATTGTTTTAATTTTAAGAACAGAGAAAAACATTCAGAATTCTAAGACAGAAAAGATTGCATTGAACTTTCATTAAGATAATGATAACTACAACTTTTCTTAATGCTGTCTTTTCTAGTATCAGCAGTTCTGTAGAACTTCCTATCTAGACTAGACTTATTTTCAGAATCTGAAATGTTCTTCAGCGGAGGCTTCCTCTGATTTACCTTCGTAGGAGCTTTCGAAGTTACTGAAACAGGAGCAGAGAGATTAGATTGCCATTTTCCCTTTTGAACATAAGTAAACTTTGGAAGATTGGGTTATGGAGATTGTTTAGCTTTCAATTTTTTTTTTGAGATTTTCTTCTTTCTTAAGTTCAAGATAGGATTTGGCTTTAATACACATCCCTATGAAGTCTGGATGAATAGATACAGATTTTCTCTGTCCTATTGAGGAAGCAGAGAGTATCGGTATGCCACTGAACTATTTTTCAACATTTTTATCAGAGGCTCTCATTTCCAGAGGTTCATTAGTATATATGAAAGAAGCATCCTTTCATATAGATGGGTGGAGATTGATTTTCTAAATTAGAAAAGTACTTTTCAGAATTATCAAAGAAATCTTCACCTTGATCATCATTCTCCCAAGGATATGTGATTACTTCCAAATTATCTTGAGATTCAGAAAGATGTAAGTCTATTAAAGAACAAGGAAATATCTCTGGATTGTTTTCTAAAGAAATTTGCAGAACATTTTCATGTTCCTGTTTAAAGCATTTATCCAAAGTTGAGAGAATATCATTTTCAAAACTAAGTCGTAACTCTTCTTCTATTTGTGTAGGAATAAAGGCATCAGCTTCTGGATTCAAAGTTATATGCGCATTCAAGCCAAATTTGAAAACGTCATCCTTCTTCTGAAGTTTACTTAGATCAACGTTTGTTTTTCCAGATGAATATACAATATTTTTGAACTTGAGTTTTGGTTGATGATGACAATTTTGATGTTTTGATCGTTTGAAGATTGCTTGTGCATATAAAGTTGGAAACATTGGCTTCTGTTTTTGTCCCATATAGAAAACAGAATCTAAGGTAAACCTTTTTTCACACGTGTAGGGATCTAAATCCTTAAAACCAAGTCCAGATCTCCCTACTTGTGTATAAATTTTGTCATGAACTTTTTGAGCATCCAAATATGTTTTGATCTGTAGCTTTTTCGTTTGAACTTCAATATGCAAAAATTCTCTCTCTTTTTGACGATGAAACTCAATTAACTTCTGTGTATTCTACTTCTGAACTTAAACTAACACAGTAACATCTGATTATCTCTCAAGTACCAGAGAATCTGAAATAGATGCTATTTTTCAAGATTTCATGGGCGAAAAAATATTTTCATAGCAAAGACCAACCAATCCATCATTAAGTATTCTTGAAGTTCTTCAGGCTTCTTGAATTACACTTTTTGGTCCTGCATCACCTGCTGAGAGCTCATCAAAACCTTCTGTCTTTCTTGTTTCATCTAGTGACTGTCTAGAAGTCACTTCTGTGCCTTCATCTGAAATGGAGACTATAGATGATCCTCCTGTTTCAGAACCCCTTCCAGAAGAGGTGATTCCATCTTCTGAGACAAAACTTCACGCTCAACCAGTATCTCAATCTAGGATGACGAGATGGACTAAGTCACACACCCCAGATCTCATAATTGGTAGTCCATCTGAAGGTGTTAAAACAAGATCAGCTACTTCAAATGAAGCTTTCTTTGTAAATTTTCTTAGTATGATCGAACCAAAACATGTTCATGAATCCTTGCAAGAACCTAGCTGGGTGAACGCTATGCAAGAATAACTGCTACAATTTGATCGAAACAAAGTCTGGAACTTAGTACCTTTACCAAAGAACAAAGTAGCTATTGGTACTAAGTGGGTCTTCAGAAATAAGAAAGATGAAGACGACATCATGATCAGAAACAAAGCTCGTCTGGTGGCTAAGGAGTATTGTCAAGAAGAAGGAATCGATTACGATGAAACCTTTGCCCCTGTATCAAGACTTGAGGCAATACGACTATTTATGGCTTTCTCTGCATATAAAAACTTTAACGTATATGAAATGGACGTTAAATTTGCATTTCTGAATGGGTATCTCAAAGAAGAACTGTATGTTGAACAACCTGCTGGCTTTAAAGATGCTAAACATGCAGAGTATGTCTATCTTCTCGCCAAAGCTTTATACGGTTTAAAGCAAGCACCAAGAGCCTGGTACGAACGCCTATCTACGTTTTTGATCAATAAAGAGGCAAAGGTATGTTAATTGTTGTCCAAATCTATGTGGATGACATAATCTTTGGTTCTACTCATCAATCAGAAGTTGATCTGTTTTCTAAATTGATGGAACAAGAATTTGAAATGAGTATGATGGGAGAACTAACGTTCTTTCTAGGACTCCAAGTTAAACAAAATGCCTCTGACATTTTTATGAATCAAGCTAAGTATGTTTCTGACATGCTTAAGAAATTTCATCTTCAAAATTCCTCACCTATGAAAACTCCTATCTCTACCAGCATGAAACTAGGCCCTGATCCTTCTGGAAACTCAGTGGATGTTACGAGTTATAGAGGTATGATTGGATCTCTTCTGTATCTGACTGCTAGTAGACCAGATCTTATGTTTGCCACTTACCTCTGTGCTCGCTATCAAGCGAATCCTAAAGAATCACATTTGGCCGCTGTTAAACGAATTTTTAGATATCTCCAGGGATCTCCATCACTAGGTCTCTAGTATCCAAAAAATTCTGGATTTTCATTTAATGGCATATACAGATTCTGATCATGCATGATGCAAGTTGGATTGAAAAAGTACCTCTGGAAGCTGTCAACTTCTGGGTAACAGACTTGTAAGTTGGACATCCAAGAAACAAAACTGTGTTTCAACATCAACAGCAGAAGCTGAGTATGTTGTTGCTGCCAGTTGTTGTTCCCAAGTAATCTGGATGAAGACTCAGCTTAGAGACTACAGATTAATATACAACAAAATCCCTATCCTATGTGACTCAGATAGTGCAATCGCCATTACTGAAAATTCAGTTCAGCACTCAAAAACCAAGCACATCGATGTCAGGTATCATTTTATTAAAGATCACGTAGAGAAAGGCACATTTGAAATGTATTTTGTCTCTACTGATTATCAATTTGCTGACATTTTTACAAAAGCTCTAGATGAGACACGATTCAATTTCTTAGTCAGCAAGTTAGGCATGTTAAATATGTAATTTTACTTAATTCTTTGATCTTCTTAGAATTCTGTCAAATTACTTATTTCTGTACATATTTTCTTCTCCGCATATTGTTTTGTATTCTTTTGTTTCACCCAACTCAGAACCGTCCAAAAGCCTCTGGTAACTTCTGATGAATTAATTCAGAAGCACTCAAAAGCCTCTGGATACCTCTGTCCCATACTGAATAACTCTTACATTTGTGATCCAAGTGACAACAGAAAGGGTGCATATCTTACAATTGCTAGGGGGAGTACAATGCAATTTTTTAGGGGGAGCAGAACGCAATTTTTGAGGGGGTGTCGAATGAAATATCTTACATGTTCAAGGGGGAGCACGTCAAGTCTAACATCTGTTAGCTGTCTTCTGAACCTCTCTTTACTTAATAATTTTCTTTGAATTTGTTTCTTCTGACTAACTCTTGCCGTCAAGGTTACAAAGACGTTTCATATTCAACTTAAATTTTTCTGAAAAGATGTTCTTTGACATTCTTGGTCAAAAATCATTTTCTATGACTAGATATTCTCTGCCTTTGTATTCTTATTGAAATTTTCTTTAATAAGCCTATTTTATTTAACTCTTGCCTTCAAGGTGAATTAAAATTTTCTTATTCTATATATATATTTCTTAGATAAATACTTGGCTTCGAATATTAAACTTTCATTTGGTACAAATATGTTTTCAACCCAAATGTCTGATTTTAATTTTTAAAAGGAATTACTTACTTTAAAATTATTTTTTAATCAACAGTTTATCTGTTTGTTTAAATTGTAATTTTCTTTTAATTAATTTCCTTTTAATTTCTTTTTGAGGGGGAATACTCAATCGTTTTAGGCGCTAAAACCTTTTCCCTTGTCAGTTTTCCTTTACACGTATCATTCATCGTGCCATTGCATGATGACACGCCTGCGTGCTTACCTCAGCAAACACGAACCGTTTTTGTTGGTCCCCAAATTAAAACCCTTCAAATTCATAAATCACTCGATTACTCTCTCTCTCTCTCATATATAAACCTCGATTTGGGAATTTATCAATACTGTGCTTCATCATCTTCCTCAAGAATCTGAATCCTTCCCAATCGCCGTCTTATTCTCTCCAAATCATTCTTCATCAATGGCGTCTCCAGTTGCAAATCCAAATACCCAAAACGACAACGGTAATTTAGTCGCATCAACGGCTGACAGTGCTCCAGTCGTCAAGCTACTGTTGAAACCCAACAATGTTCAGGTTCTTCTCGATCCAAACTCTTATTTGTCTGAATTCAGGATCATGATTGAGTTCCTGCAAAACCCTCCCTGAACCGAACCCTAACCCTAAAAAATTAAAATGTTCCTGAAATGTATGTGCAATAAGTCTGGCAAACTATGTTCATCAAGGATGACAATACCTTACTTGGAAGCTTTGGACACCCCACTAAACCAGAAACTGCCGTCCAAATCCCAATCACACGTAAGAAAATAGCAAGGTATTTTCATCTTCCTCAACCCAATATGGAAGTTGAAGGTCAAACTATTCCCAACCCTGACTTAGAACCTAATCCCACACCAGAAGCTCTACTGGTTTTCATTCGCTTCCTAGGTTACAATGAACAACTCAATCGGCTATCTGAGTTCAAAAGAAAGAAGTTGCCCCTGATGTGGATTATCCTAGTCTCCATTCTGAATAAGAGCCTCACCTGCAAAATTGGTTCTCTAGACCAAGCCAGTAAGAATGTTCTCACCATCATGTATGGGATGTTTTTCAACAGACCTTTGGACTACACGAGCCTTATATTTCAAGAAATGAAGGCTGCTGTTCAAACCAATGTTTCGCTCTGTTAGGACCCAAACAATCAAGATATCAATATATGGAAAAGATTTTTACAGCAATCATGATAGCCAAATGTAATATGTATTGATTGAATGTACAGTATTACAGAATATGTCTTTACAAGGCTAATGAAAAACGTTAGTTCTAACTATCTAACAAACTATCTATTTATACATGAAATAGAAGGACTAAAGTAACAGTACATTCATAACAGACAAGTTCAGAACAGGTTCTGAACTCCTTCAGATCTCCTTCAGAAGTGTCTTCAGAACTTCATCAGAACTTCTTCAGAACCCAGTGTCACACCCCGCTAAAGCGGAAACACGAGGCGTGATAGCTCAAGATTTCATAACAATAGGATTAAAACAACACCAACCATCCATTCAAGTACATAATAGTTTAAGTTCAAAATTCACATCGTATCAACTCAAAAGTTCTAACAAAGTAAAGTAAACCAAGTGTTTCAACTAAACAGTTTCAAATATAATCATGATTGATGTTGACTAGCCCACATAACAAACGTTTCGGTTAATCTTTTGTTACTCCTGAAAAGCATGATAAAAACAAGGTCAACTACAAGAGTTGGTGAGTTCACAGGTTTTCATATGCACAAAACAGTTTTTATGCAGTTTTCAATTCTTGTGGAACGAACGTTCACATCATGTATAAATAGTGAAATTTATGAGCATTTAAGTAATCCTTGTATTGAGAAACATGTCAAGGCATAATGTACTCTAGTTCATAGCAAGTATCGAGCCACCACCAAACCTTTCGACCACACAAAAAATATTTTTTTTTAATTCTACCTTAGCGGTGGGACTAAAACCCCACATATGTAGAACCTTCGTTTTTATAGGTATAGTGCACCCCTACCTGTAGTTTCTTGGTGGGATTGCTATCCACACCCCTACTTTGTCGGTTTTTAGGTGGGATTGTCCGTCCAAATAGCGCTATCCACAAATACCCTCGGCTCCTCACTTGAGTTAATAGTAGTGTACAAACTTTTATGTTACATTTTACTCAAATACAAACTACTAGTGTACATGCCTTAGTGCTCATATCAACAATTTCACATTCTTTTACGTAAATAAATCAAGATTCAATATTAAACATGCTTTTCACCCCAAAACATATAAAACATTAAAAGAGGGGCTGTGAATACTCACCTTTGTGCAAAGCTCCGCTAATAAAAAAAACATAAGGATTCGGTCCCCACTCGACGTCCTAATGTTTCCCTAACCAAGAGAATATACTCAAAACCGTCACTTGTAGGTCTAATACTACTTATATAGGTGAATAAATCTTAAGTCCATAAGTGTCTATATATGTCCAATTATACATAATATCATATCAGGGGTGTCACTTTTAGATCGAAGAAAGAATACCCATGTGTATCTGGAATACTTATCAACAATCACAAGAGTGTATTTGTTTCCAGATATAGATTGGAAATTGACAGGTCCAAAGAGATCCATATGGAGTAGTTGAAGAGGTGAGGTTAAAGAGGAGACTTTTTTAGATCTGAAAGATGCTTTTGTCAGCTTTCCCTTTTCACACACTGATCAAAGAGATTCCTTTGCAAAGCTATGACCTGGAAGATCTCTGACGAATCCCTTTTGAGACAGTTCATTTATTGTCTTAAAGTTGAGATGAGAGAGTCTTTTATGCCATAACCAATTTACATCAGAGGATGCTTTAGATAAAGCACACGTTCTAAGAGTGAGAACTAGTCATATTGATTACATATACATTTTCAACTCTTTTGCCGGTTAAGGCAAGCTTATCATTGCAGTTAGTGACAGCACATCTATTCTTTAGGAATAGAACTTTGAAATCTTTGTCACATAGCTGACTAAAGCTTAAGAGATTGTGCTTTAGTCCTTTAACGTAGGCAACTCGACTAAACGAGGTGGCTCCGTTGGACAAGATTCCATAGCCTTTAGTGTATCCTTTGCCATTTCCACCAAAGGTCACTGATGGACCAGCTTCTTCTTTGTAGTCAGAGAGCATAGATTTTCGGCCAGTCATGTGCCTTAAGCATCCGCTATCAAGATACCAGATACCTTTAGCACTCTGCATTCAACAAAGAGATTAAATGTTTGAAGGTACCCATATTACTATGGGCCTGCTTTGTTAGTGGAAGGAGTGGCGGAGGAGCTACTTGCTGAAGAACTTTCTTTAGTGGATATCTTCACCTTTGATGGTTTTGCAACCTTGGTGGATTTCGCTCTTGCTGATTTATCAGCTTGAGCTACTTTCTTTCCATTAGCTAGTTTATCAGCTTTGGTAGCATTAGGACACTTACTAGCAATGTGGGTAGTTTCACCATAGTGATAGCACTTCCTATATTTGTAAGGTTTGGAAATTAAAGATTTCAGAGAGATAGAAGGGATTTTGTCAGGAATGGAACCAAGAATTCTTTTATCCATTGTTCTTGGAGGTATAACAACCTTTTCAGGAACAGGAGTGAGATCAAACTTAATTCTAGGGGTTGATCTCTGAGAGAATTCAAAGATCTTTCTCCCAGATTTAGGATTGCTCTCTCAGGAGGCAGAGGATTTCTTGTTCTTCTGAACATTTCTATTTCTAGGAACTTGGTCAAGAATTTTGTTTTTGACCACTTTCTCAGAGTAGAAGGATTTTAACACCGGAGTCTTCTCATTAGATTGAGGTCTCTAAGACGAAGAAGAGGGATCAGGGATAGAGGAGACAAACATTCCAAACTTAAGCATGGAACGGTCTTTCTCTGATTCTTCCTTTTCGAGGTTAAAGCCTAACCCACTTCTTACTTTCATAGGGATCTGGGCATTGATTATCTCATTTACCTTGTCAGAGGCTTTGCACCATCCTTCGATGGTAGCCTTTTCAGACTTGAGTTCAGCGATGGCCTTTTATCTTTCAGCAATAGCTTGCTGCTTTTCAATGCTAATAGTTGTTATTTACAAAGACTTGGTCCGTTAAGGTTTCTTCAATCTTTGAAAGTTCTTTGATTTTTAGATGATAGTTTTTTAATTGTTCAGATAAATCAGTGTTCATTTTCTTAGCTTTGATTTTTCCATTTAAAGCATTGTAAAAATCAACGGTCATAGCATCAAGCGCAGATAAGTTATCGTTTTCAGATATTAAGGAGATAGAAGGAATGGATACCTGAGTAGAAGGGGACTCAGAGGAAGAAGTTTCAGATACTTCTTCAGCGTCTAGTATTCTTGCCATCAGACATAAGAAGGCAAAATCTTCTTCATCTATCTCTGACTCATTAGAGATTTTAGCCTAGTCATCTTCATCATCCCAGTCAACTTCTTCAGCTACAAGACCTTTGTTTTTTGGCTGGTTTTTCTTCAGATCTTTGTTTTTGTTTTTTAATTCCAAATAATTCTCTTTCTTATCAGAGGTCAACGAGGTAGTGGGGGCGGCAACTTTCTTGGATCTACATTCACTAGCGAAGTGACCCTTTCGCTGACAATTGTAGCATGTGGCTGAGGCTTTCTCAGTGGACATGGTTTTCAATTTATCAGAGTCAGCAAGAGTAGGAGTTCTTTTAAAGTTGCTTTTTCTGGCAAATCTCTTAAAGTTATTAGTTAACAGAGCTAGAGAGTTATCGAACTCAGAGATGTCAGCATCAGTAAGTTTATCTTCTGAATCGGTTTAACCTAATTCAGTGATGGAAGTAATAGTAGAGGAGGAAGCATTTCTCAAAGGATTTACCTCTGAAGACACGAGTGCCAAAGAAGTACTTTTGGCACCCTTGAGTTCATTTATGAGGTTTTTCCTCAAAACTTGGGATTGTTCTTCATTTAAGAGCATTCCATACAAAGCACTTAAAGAAAGAGTTTCAAGATTCTTTGACAATTTCAGACATGTAGTGTACATTGCCCATTGTTTGGGTAGTGCCTCCATGAATTTTGTCAGAATTTCAGCATTGGAATAGTGTCTGTTGACTGTTTTTAAATCAATCAACAAACAGTTCTAGTGATTTAAACCTCAGATGTTCCTTCATATTGAATACATAGAGTATCCCACATGGATTTAGAAGTTCTCATTTTCATTACTGAATGATAGACTTCATCAGGGAGGGACATTGTTATTATGGATCTTGCTTTAGAGTCAATAGCAATTTCTTTCTTATCTTCTTCAGTCCATCGATTAGGAGTTTTAATGATACTCCTTTCAGAGATGGCTGGAGTAGTAGTGGTGGCAGGAACACCAGCTACAATAGTTGTAGGAACAAATGGTCCAATTTCTAGATAGTAACGTATCTTTGGGTCTGATCCTTCTAGAAACAGAGACATTCTTTCCTTCCACAATGGGAAATTATCATGGTTAAATCTTGGAGGCTTAGCTAAAGATCCATTGTCATTATAGTTTGTATTAGGATTTGACATATTTTAAAATAGTTTAGGTAGAAAATATTTTAAATATAGAGAGCACACTGCTCTGATACCACTTGTTGGTCCCAAGGTAGTCTACAAGAGTTCAAAGGGTATAGAAACAGTTTGTAGAAGGGGGGGGGGTTGAATACAAACAGATAGATTTTTAAGTTTTTAAATAAGTTTTATTGAATAAACAAATTTACAGTTACAAGCTGAATTAGAACAAGTTGAATAACCTATTCTATTGTAACTTAAGAAACACACAGTTTTGATGCACAAGAAATTAGAAAGAAATGAAGCAGAGGTTAAAGGAGAGTAAGTAGCATGCACAAGGATGAAGAGGATATCTTCATTCTATTTATACCTGCTTGCATATCATGCAAGACAAAAGGTATATTGCCACGTGTCAAGCTTTCATAGGAAGCTTGTCCTTTGTCCAAAAAGCAGCCATGCTTTGGCCGAATATGAACAATACCATATCAGATTTGATGGGGATATAAGAGACAAGCCGTACGTCCTTTTCTGACATAGTATAAGGTTTTGACTTTTGTGCATCGAGGATAAGATCAACTTTAATCTTGTTTGAAGGCTTCACTTGATCGCTGAACTTGTAACTTCAAGGATGAACTTTCGAAGTGTCGATGAGACTTCACAAGACTTCACACTGATTTAGATAATCCTTGCTTTCACTGAACCGCTTCAGATCACTATCTGATTATCTCTTTCTTCAGCTTGGTCTTCGACTTTCGCTGAATGTTCTTCTGGTGTGATAGCTGATCTTCAGGTCTTCAGAGATAGACTTAAGGCTCCTGAGATTTCAGCGATCGCTGATGGCAATCAGCGTATGCTATCGCTGAAATGAACTTGAGTCTATAATTGGGATTATCACTGAGTATATAAAGGAATCATATTCAAATCACTGAGAGGAGTTATGATGAACAAAGATAAACATCCAGAACGTACCTCTGGTCTAACTCTTGTAGTCAAGGTTATCCAGAAGTCGTTAGTATGTCTAACGATCTTTCTGGGTTACAAATTTTGCAAGTCAAATTGCCATCCAGAACTTCTCTACTACCTATTGCACTCTAGGTTATACATAAGCCTCTAGATTGTCATGGAAATTGATGAATAATTTTTATCCAAAATTATACATAACACTCTCTTCTGTACTAGCTATTGCCGTCAAGGCTATATATAAGCTTCTGACATATCTATAATTTTCTCTGTAAAGTCATTTAAAATTTGTTCAAATATCTGTTGTTCCCAAAACGCCTTCATTCAACCAATTGATTGACTTTAAGATTTTTCTTGGGATCCACAAACCTCTAGATCAGTTCACAACTAAAGACATTCCTCATAAAACCTTTCAAAAGTATCATGGTCATTCAGATCTTCTGAACTTACTCTTTCCTCCAAGGTTATAAAGAAGTCTCTGGTATGTCTATGATATTTTCTGCAAAGATATATTTCCTAAGAAAATAAGTCGTAATAACCTCTGAATAACTGTTGATCCCATATAATATCAGGTAACGATGTATTTGATCATAAATACGAAGAACAAGATTAATATGAATAACTGACGTTGTATATCTCACTTGTATAATATATCGATTACAAAGTAATCTCTCAATAAGCTCTTTCTCTAATGATATGAGTTAATGATCTACTTCTAATAATGATATGAATTAATGTTTTACTTCTAATGCTAGCCCTAACCCTCTATTTATATTGTTAAGAGATATAATGAGATAAGGAAACTATAAGACTTTGAGGCATTATATAATTGTCATAATTACAAGATAATAGTTTTTTTCCTTATTTAACACAATTCTAATTCAACCCTAACTCTAATTGTTAAACATTTCCATATTTATGACTTTGTTGACTTTATGCTTTTGGTCCTTCATGTCTTCAATAGTTGTCATCTCGGATACAATATTTTCAGACCTAACAATCTCCCCTTTGTATTCGATATTACAATTTTATCAAATCAGAACTTTTGAAGACGATGAAATTTTGTCAACAAATTTACTAAATCTTTAGCTCCCCCTACGAATATGATCACTTAATAAGCTTTGTAGCTCCCCCATAACATGAAGTTCAATAACAGATTGTTGAAGAAGTCGTGAAGTCGTAGGGTAAAATCATTCTTCGAGTAGAACTTGTCGTTTGATGAAAGATAGCTTGAGTTTGTCGGGTTAGGCTATGCAATGAATTGAATTTGTCGGATTAGGCATGATGAGATTTCTTCAATTTGAACTTGTCGTATGATGACCTAATGTCGGATCAAAATGTCCCGATATCATTGTTATTGTCGGGTTAGGCATTGATGCGATAAAGAATGATGTCGGGCCAAGTGGAGTCGATAAGCTCATATGAGAAACGATCCTGATTTCGTCCAAGTTCATATGATGTGATGATGTGATTACTTTTCTCATTTCTTTCTTCGTATGTGCCTTTGATGATGACTTTTCTCCCTCACAATGGGCATTTGTCTTTGATACTTTTTCTCCCCCTCAGAATGGTAAGGAGAATCTGAAGCATTATGAATGATCAAAGACAATAAGCGGATGTGAAAAAATGGGTAACAATTCTAACATAGACGCACAAATAGCAACTATTGTCACTTAAATCAAAAATAAATTCAATTTAGTGGCCTATATTCAGTGTTGGCAGCGGTTTGACACTGATAGGACTTCCAGTTATCATAGAAGTAAGTTTTAAAACTAATTTCTCAAACTGTTCCGGCATAAACACAAAGATATACTTGTAGAGTCACAAAGACTCGTGCAAGTGTAGAAAGAAAAAAAATTCTATATATTTCGGTTCAAAAATAGACTCAATGTGCATAGAACATGATGTTCGAAGACCGGAGGTGTGTCTTCTTGTTTCAATATCTAAATCTTCCGAGTGAAGAATAGATAGATGATATGTTAATCTCCGTGATATATGAAACAAACACCTTTTCTGAGATACTTCGGTGGCGTGACACGAGTTATCGACATTGGGTCCATGTCTATTTTCAATATTCATCTCCAAAGAATTAAGAATGAATAGATTGTGTGGCTACCCAGATAACTGTTTAGGTTTGGTAAGGACCAAATTTCTTTTAAGTCCTGCCATACCCTTACTTTTTCTTTTATCTCACAAGTACTCAATTTTTTCACATTCATACCCTTTCAAAATAACTAACCTAAGGATGTGTTTCATGGGTAGGTCCTTCCAGCTCTGAATTGACCATTGAAACTTCTAAATCCTAACACACATATTTCTTATATGAATATGAATCAGTTTAAGTCTGAGTTCTGAACTGAAGTATTCAGAAGTCAATATGTTAAGAGCAGGTTCATAGCTGAGATACTGTGAATCTAATATTAAGAGCAGGTCCATAGCTGAAATGCTATGAAGCTAATATTAAGTAATAATAATAAAAAATGTGGTACTCCCCCTCAAATGTAGCATTACCTTTTTGAAGGATTGTCATGTGATGTGAATATGCGGAATTTAGAACACACATGATGTACCTACAAAACAGATTAAAAGGATTTCGGTACCCAAGCTTTGTTGGGTCCTCGGATGTTAGCTTTAGTTGTAACAAATGGGGAAGATGGTATAATGTAAGTACCATGCCATTGATGAATGAAACTTTGATTGACAAAATCATTTGTTCCACAAGTAGAACAACATATCTTTGTGGCACTTAGACTAATTAGCTGATTGATAGATTTGAAAAAATAAGGCAAATTAGTCTTGGAAACAAATGATCTTGTATCAACTACAGGAGATGTATGTGACATGTTTCCAACAGTATCATCTGTAGTTGATTTCTTCCTCCAAACCATTGTAAACTTCTTAAAAGTACCGGAATTAGCAACAAAATCATTGTGAAGTAAATTAGAATAATCAATTCAAGAAGTTGAAGAACTATACGATTTGGAACTGTTAGAATAACTGTTTGATTTGACACTAGAAGACGAGTTATTCTTACAGACACTTATTGTAGAAAGAGGATCCATTTTATGATTTGAACCTGAAGTAGTTAAATAACCTTCAAGTTTTCTAATTTTGCACAAGAGATGATCTCTTTCTTTCATAATCACATTATATTTCGTTTGATAATCGGATCTCATTTTTCGTTCATTCACAAGATTTATTTCTAAAACTGATAATTTGTTTGAAAGTTTAACAATTTTCTCTTTAAATACTTTCTTCTCTTTTTCAAAATCTTTTTCCAAATTTTTGCTTTTAGAAATGATCAAAGTTCCTTTCTTGATGAAATTCGTTTTATTAGTCTCAAACACTTTTCTTTCATCATCTATAATTTTCTGAAGCTCAAAAAGTTGCTTTGATAGCTTTAGACATTTCGTTTCAAATGATTTTCTCTCTAAAATCACAACTTGTTCAACATCTGACACTTGTTTAGAAAGTTTTTGAATGGTCAGTTCACAAGTTTAATTTTTCTTTCAAAATCTTTTCGCTCAATTTCTACTTTGTGTTTTTCATCAGAAGTTATAAGTCTTTCTTTCTAGAATATCATAAAATCAGAAATTTTACTTGAAAAAGAAACACTATAAGTCTCAGAATCTTTGAATTTCTCTAACTCAGAAATTTTGTTTTTCAGCTCAAAATTTATTTTTATCAACACAAAATTTTTCAATTCGTCATCCCTCGTATGATTTGGATTCTTAGAAAGGTCGTTGAGTTGATATTAGAAATATTCTTTATCATTTTTCAATTCTTTTCTAGTTTGTTCTGAGTTATGAAACTTAGATATGAGATAAACGTGTTCACTTAAAAGTTCATTAAGAACTTTCATGTTATTTGTGTGCCTTGCTTCAAGTCTTTTAATTTCAGCATTGAGATCAGAAATTTGATTGTTATGACTCATCTTTAAAACTAAAAAATAAAGTACTTGTTAACTGATAAAGTGATCGTCGATCTGTGAGTTTTGAAAAAATTCTGAGAATTCCCGAATTTAAGATTTTATCTCGGGTGACTGTTTTGAGTGTTTTATCGGGTATAAAGGATGCGATAAGCAAAAATCGGGTTACCTAAATGCGATACTGATTTAGGATGGCAGGATATAGGGTAGGTAATGTGATAGTAGGGATGTATGTCGGGTTACTAAGGGCGCGATAAAATAAATTTTCGGGTAAAAGGGATTGGATAAAAAATAGATATCGGGTAGGTTTGAGTTTGTAAGAATTTATGTCGGGTCAACTTAATGCGATAAAAACTAAAGTTAGTTCGAAGGTCGAGTTGGTTGGATCCGATAAAAATTCTTACTTTAAAGATATAATACTTATCGAATGACACTTTGCAAAAAAAAAATTCTTCAATCTCAGTTTTAGCCGATGCGATAATAATAAATCTGTTTTGATCTTTAATTGATGAACTAGAAAGCTAAGAGACGAAGGGTTCTTGACCAAAAGATCTAGCGTAACAGAGTTATATAGTCTTTTTAGGGAAAAGAACAGCTAAGCTCTTGTGTTTCAATTTTCTCAATAGGTCACTTGCAAATTTCCTGAGGCTTAAGATGTTTACTAGAGGATTCTTTATCCAGAAAAGTTGCAGGACTCACTGAGTTTTCTGTTGAAAAAGAATGGCAAAAGTAATGCTAAAATAAGCGAGAGTAGTTTTTCATGTTTGACTGAAACATATTTGAATTTTTTTTGAAGTTTTATCGGATGCTTAGGGTGCGACTTTATGACTTTGTTGACTTTATGCTTTTTGAAGTTGCTCATTATGCATCCAATTGTTATATGTGTCAAATGGATCCAGAGGAGAAAGACAAACAAGACACTGAGGTATCTTCTTCATCTTCTGACTTAAATTTTGAAATAAATTACTCTTCTGAACATAACACTGTAGATTCTGAAATGAAAAATCAATTTCAAAACATGTTTTCTGAATTTGAAACTCTCAGAAACAGAATCAAAGGTGAAAGAATTTTGGTTAATCAATTCAGAGCTGAAAGTCAAATATATAAAGAAAATTGTCAAGAAGCTGAACAGATTCTTAAAAATGTTTCTGAAAAAAACATGTTTTAAAAGAAAAAATGGACAGCTTACAAAAGGATATTATAAATGAGAAATCTGAAAAAGAAATTTTGAATGTTAAGATAAATTTTTTGAATCAAGGGAGACGATCTTTATAAAAAGATTAAGGAATTAGAAGATTTAAACTTTAAAAGAGGACAAACTGAACAAACTCTGAACATTTTAACTAGTCAGGCTCAAAATTCAAAATTTTACAACATAAAAGCAGGTTTAGGATATAATGACAGTCAAATACTGAAAAAGGCACCTGCAAATCTGTATGATTATTCTAAAATGAAAATTTTCAATGAATCAAATACAGATGTGATTTCTAAACCTGTGAACTATTCTTTGCCTGAAAGAATACCATTTGTAAAATCAGAGACTTTGTTTTCAGAAGAAACATCTCTTAAAACTGGTGAACCAGAAATAATTTCTGATACCGAAGAAATAAATACAAGTTCAAACATTTGTGAATCTTCTGAATCAAATATTATTTCTGAAGAAAAATATGAAGTATTTGTTAAATCTGAAATAATTTCTGAAGTTACTTCTGAGATAACTTTCAATTCTGAAGTCATTTCAGATGATACTTCTGATAATAAATCAGAACATGAAGAAAAATATGATGAATTCTCAGAAATTGACTCTTTAGAAGATGTTGATGAGAATCCCAATATATTTTTTGATAATTCTGAAGATGAGTCTACAACAACAAAAAATTCAAATATTTTTGCAACAAGTATGACTCAAAATAAATTTTCAGAACTAATAAATGATTCTGATTCAGAAGATGATGATGATCATATGGTGCAAGTCATTGATAAAAATGGCTATATGGTTTACATATCACAATCTTGTATGACCGAAGGAGAAATACTAAAAATGAAGCTCCAAAGATACCTTCAGAAATGTTTGGTCCTGTGTTTTTAAAACTAGAATCTCAGATATCTGAAAATTTTACTTCTTCAAAAAGATACCAACAGTTTTCTCCCCCTACTACAAACACTTCATTGACTTCATCACCATGTTCAGTAACATCTTCTGACTTCAACACCAGAGTTAAAAACTTTGAAAAAGGACAATCATCAAATTCTCTTTCTGAAGTTCAGAAAATTAACTCAATTTTGAGGTTAAACCTAAAGTGAACAAAAGAATTTCGTATACTAATCCTCATTTGTTATCTTTTACAGAGCTATCCACTTTAGTATCGAGAAAGAAAGATGAAAGACTGTCAAATAATGACAAATTAGATAGTTTTTCAATTTTAAATAAAAGTGATGTACCTAAATCAAAGATAGTGAATAAAAGAATCTTTGTTGAAAAATCAAATGTTATTGGTTCTTATATGTCTACTGCTATTGTAAATACTTTAAAAAATCATATTCACTATATTAATTGTGATCATCAAATTTTTCATCTTAACTCCAAAACAAACAAGAAAAATTTGATGAAATCTATTCAGAAATGTTCAGTTATATTGACAAATTCAATTAAATTAAAACATAAAAATAAAAATAAAACCAAGAAAGATAAATTTCAAAGTTCTGAACAAACTTCTGAATTAAAAAATCTGTAGACAAAGTTCAGAACTTCAAGTTTTATTACTAATCTCAAAGGACCCATTCTGAAATGGGTACCTAAAACTCAATAATCTCTTTTGCAGATATGTCATGTGTGGGTCTAAGATTCTGGATGTTCAAGACACATGACACCTTTCAAAGAACTACTAACTTATTATCATGAAAGATATGGAGGAACAGTTAGCTTTGGAAACAATGCAAAGGGATATGTAAGAGGATATGGCACTTTCATTAAAGGAGATGTGACAGTAAGGAAAGTTTTCTATGTTGAGGGACTAGGACATAATCTTTTTAGTATTAGTCAATTCTGTGACAAGTACTGGAAGGTTAATTTTGACATAGATCATTGTCATGTCCTGAGTACAGCAAACAAAAATGAATTAACTGCTTATAGAGATGGAGATATCTACACAGCAACATTCACTGCAACTGGTCAACTACAAGTTGTATGTTATATGTCTGCAACAATGAGAAATGATAGTTGGCTTTGGCACAGCAAAATGTCACATCTGAATTTCAAAGCCATTTCTGAACTAGGCAAACATCAATCTCTAAGAGGACTACCAAAGATCAGATTTGAAAAGAACTCTCTTTGTTCTGCATGTGAACTAGGGAAGATCAAAAGAAGTTCTCATCCTCGGAAAATGCTATCTTCATGCAAAGCTCCACTTGAAATGCTACATATGGATTTGTGTGGACCAATGAAGACTCAAAGCATGGGTGGAAAGAAATACATTCTTGTCATAGTAGATGAATAGACAAGATACACATGGATTGAATTTCTGAGACTCAAATCTTATACCTCTGAAAGATTGATACCCTTTCTAAAGAAAATTCAAGTTCTTCTTCAACTCCTAATTCAAAAGATCAAAACTGACAATGGAACAGAATTCACAAATTCTATACTTCAGAACCTTTTGGAATCTGTTGGAATTTCACATAATTTTTCCGCTGCCAGAATCCTCAACAGAATGGGGTGGTTGAAAGAAAGAATAGAACTTTGGTAGAAGCTGCAAGAACCATGTTGGCATATTCAGAACTTCCTCTTTCCCTTTAGGCAGAAGCTATTGCTACTGCATGTTTTACTCAGAACAGGACCATTCTAAACAGAAAATTTCTTAAAACTCCTTATGAGATGCTAAAACAAAGAAAACCCTCTATTGATTATTTTAAAATCTTTGGTTGCAGGTGTTTTCTAAAGAATGATACTCAACATCTTGACAAATTTGCACCAAAAGGTGTAGTTGGTATCTTTGTTGGCTATTCCCAAAGATCCAAAGCCTACAGAGTACTTATTAAAGGAACTCAAAGGATCATTGAGACTACAAACGTCAGATTTCATGAGCCAACTTTGACTTCTGAACAAGACAGTTCAGAACTCGCACATAATCAGACAATTTACACAAATTTAGACAATTTATGTCAAGACTTATTTGATATTTCTGTAAATGTTTCTGCAGATTATCAAAATCCCTCTCTCATCAGAAGCATTTCAAGCAATAAAAAGTTCAAGTACATCAACACCACAAATCTCAACCTTAAATTCAGAACTTTCAACTTCTGAAAATGTAAACCTAACTTCTGAACCAGTTCAAACTACTTCTGAACCAGTTCAACTTATCTCTGAACCAATTCAAGTTATTTCTGAACTGGTTCAAGATACTTCTGAAAATGTTCATCAATGTTCTGAACAAATTCAAAATGTTCCATTTGAGGGGGAGACTTCAGATTTACATTCAGTTATCAATCATGATATTGAAACTCAAGCAATTGTTGATGATTATGATTCTCTAAACAATGTTTCATCGGTTCAACCATTGCGAAATGTGAACAAATGGACATCGAGTCATCCAGTGCATCAAATTATTGGAGATGCATAAAAAGGTGTTCAAACAAGATCAGCAACAGCAAATGAGTGTCTATATGTAAATTTCTTAAGTACCATGGAACCCAAAAAGCCATATGAAGCACTTCAAGATCCAGACTGGATTTTAGCCATGCAGGATGAGTTAAATCAATTTGAAAGAAACAAGGTCTGGAGATTAATACCAAAACCAGAAGGTGAATCTATCATTGGCACAAAATGGGTATTCAGAAATAAAAAGGATGAAAATGGTATTGTTGTAAGAAACAAGGTAAGGCTTGTAGCTAAGGGGTATTGTCAACAAGAAGGAATTGATTATGATGAAACCTTTGCTCCTGTTGCTAGATTAGAAGCCATTAGAATATTTCTTGCATATGCTGCTCACAAAAACATGAAGGTGTTTCAAATGGATGTGAAATGTGCATTTCTGAATGGTATTTTACATGAAGAAGTGTATGTTGAACAACCAGAAGGCTTTGTAAACAAAGAATTTCCAGATCATGTCTACATGTTAGACAAAGCCTTGTATGGACTTAAACAAGCACCGAGAGCATGGTATGAAACAACTTTATTTCTGAAAAAGGAAGGTGATGATATGATCTTGATACAAATATATGAATTTGAAATAAGTATGATAGGAGAGTTTACATTTTTCCTTGGCCTTCAAGTTAAACAACTTCCCACTGGCATATTCATTAATCAATCAGAGTATGTTTCAGACTTACTTAAGAAGTTTGACATGACTGATTGTTCAAGTATTCAAACTCCAATGGCCACTGCAACTAAGTTAGAACCTGATCTAAATGGAAAATTTGTTGATCAGAAAAAGTACAGAGGCATAATTGGATCTTTGCTTTACTTAACTGCTAGTAGACCAGATATAATGTTTGCTACATGTATTTGTGCAAGATATCAAGCAAATCCTAAGGAATCACACCCTCTAGCTGCAAAAAGAATCCTTAGATATCTAAAAGGTTCTCCTTCATTGGGACTTGGGTATCCTAAGGATTCTAGTTTTGAACTAACAGCCTTTATAGATGCAGATCATGGTGGATGCAAATTAGACAGGAAAAGCACTTCTGGCTCATGTTAGTTTCTGGATGATAGATTAGTCAGCTGGTCTTCAAAGAAACAAAATTGTATTTCTACTTCTACAGCAGAAGCTGAGTATATAGCAGCTGCAATATGTTGCTCACAAGTGATCTGGATGGAAATTCAACTCAAAGACTATGGTTACACTTTAAAAAAGATTCCTTTGTATTGTGATTCAAAGAGTGCTATAGCCATCACTGCCAATCTTGTTCAGCATTCAAAGACCAAGCATATTGATGTAAGATATAATTTTATCAAAGATCATGTGGAAAAAGGTAATATTGAAATGTTTTTTGTTCAAACAGATTATCAGTTAGCTGATTTATTTACCAAAGCATTTGATGAAAAACGATTTAACTTCTTGGTAATTAAATTGGGCATGATGAATATGTCTATGTAAGTATTATACATCAACTATACTCTAGAAGTTATATTCTGAGATTTTTATCTCAAATTCTGAATAGTTTGCTCTTCAGAAATATTCTGAATATTCTGAAGTTCAACATTCAGATATTTGCTTCTTTTAAAACTCAGACGTATAAACTTTCTTTATCTAGGTTGATTGTATTTTAATACTATTCATATTTCTTTTTTCATTTCTCTAATGTTTTCTTGTTTCTTTGATAAAGTTGCACTGATTAAGGGGGATAATCATAGTTGCTAATGATTCAAGGGGGAGTGGTATTAATTTCAAAATTCTGAACTACTCTTTCCTACAAAACAGATCTGCAATGCTGAAATCAAGTCTTGAACTTCATATCTAAGAAGTATGAACAAGCTTCCTTGGATAAAATAATTTTTCTGTTTGTTCAAACCTACTTATGAATTCTCAAAATGTTTTATATTTTTCAGAAGTTTGTAGTTTTACATAATTTTTGGTCTTCTAAAGTGATACAAGTTTAGTTCTGAACTAAACTTAAGAGTTCTGAGGTTCTTCTGAGTTCTTTCTTTCAGACTTCTGAACTTATTCTCAGAAGTTCTGAACAATTTCTGAAGTTTTTGAACTTGTTCTCAGAACTTAACTTCCCGTTGATATTTCTTAAGTATCACTTAAGCGTGTGCCACGTGTTTTAATTTCATTAAATATTTCTTAAGCACGTCGCCTAAACGGTTCATTTATCCAAATTAATGAGGATTACTACTCTAATGACATTCACTTTTTGGCCACGTGTCCATCAGCGCTTATCTAGTCTTATAAATCAATGAATTCTTCATCGTCTTCATTTTTTAGCAATTTTACTCTGAGAAATCTATCTGTTTTCATTGATCTTCATTCCATTTCGAATCTTTGTACTTCATCTATAATGTCTACTTCAAATGCCATGATTTCTGCTTCCTCGAGCTTCAATGACAGCAATGGATCATCGAGTGATGGTTCATTCAAGATCGTGCCTCAAAAATTAGTGGTTGGAACAATGGAAATCCCACTGAATGATGATCAAATAGTTCAATACACAACCACAACTGCTATGAATCAAGCTGGACCTTCAAACCTTAACCCTAACCCGAGAAATGATAAAATTGGGGAAACCCAAATTGAACCTATTGAAGTTGTTTCTGAATCAAATGCTGGTGATAGTGAATCCCAGACTCGTGCTGCAACTAGTGATATGTTCAAACTTTATGTTCCTGCTGAGAAACTGCTTGAAATCAAGAAAACTAATTGTGCTTTAAAATTTAAATCGACAGACTTTACTGATGATCAAATGATTTTGATCGAAATTCTGTAGAATCATCCATTACGTACTCTTCTCTCAAGAAAATTCTCTGTTCCTACTTCTTATCTTCAACAGTGGTGGTACTACGCTGAGGTTGATGAATCTGAGGATGAAATCGTGTCCTATGTACATGCTTACAAGGTATGCATCTCTGTGGATGATATTAGGAATCTTCACTACCTGTCAAAACCAGATGAGGTTCTTGGGAAAACTTCGTATAATCCAATTCCATCTTCAATAGAAATGATCTCAGATTTCATGAGTTTGGGATACTCTGAAAATTTAAATGCTTTAAGTTCTTTCAGAAGAAAATGTTTTACTCCAATTTGGTATTGTTTATTCTCAATGCTGAATACTTGTTTATCTGGGAAAAGTTCAAGTTTGGATCAAGTTTCAACAAATGGGAGGATCATTTTTCATGGAGTTGCATTCAACAAGCATTATGATTATGCTTCTCTTATTTTTGAAGAACTCAAATCTGCTATTTTGAAGAAGTCCACATTTAACTACATACCATTTTAGAGATTCTTCCAAACACTCATCAAAGGAGCAATGAAAGCAGTATCTGCAATCCCTGTTCTAGCACATGAGGTACATATTCCTATCTTTACTATGGACAGTTTAAGACCACCAAATGCAAAACTCACATTTCCAAATGCAGTTCCACTTCCTTCTCACTTACTTGATCTTGTAAGTACACCAAATAGGATTGTGAGTGAGTATTTAGAATCTATGGGATTACCTCAATCAGTAGTCCCTTCCCCTGATTCAAACCAGAGTGGTGATAATGCAAGGGAGTCTAGACTTGTTAGAAAGAGAGGGGAGGCTGTTCAAGGGGGAGAACAACCTCAAAGAGTAAAGAGGAAAAATGAAAATGAGAGAATGGGTAGAAGAGTAAGAAAAAGAATTGAAGAGGGGAGAACACAGGTAAAAGAAAAACAAACCTGTGAACCACCTGTTACTAGTCGGGCACCCACATCTTCAATCATTCAACATTTTTTGGTGGATGATTTTGAAAAAGCAGTGAGCCCATGGCAAATTTGGTTATCCCTCCCAGCCACTCACCCATCTCTCAACAGAAGGGTGTTTCATCAACACATATGGGGCAAGCAGCTTATAATCCATTAGGACCCCAATTGGAGGTTCCTTTTGTTGAAAATGAAGGATATACGTCCCCCCTTCACCATTTTGAGCACATTGAGTCTGAGGGTCCCCTCAACTTTGAGCCTACTGAACCACTTAATGTGGAATCCATTGACACTAGCACACATCTTCCAGATGTCACTAAGCAAATTGTTTGCCACATTGCATCAACAACTATAGATATTCCTATTTCTGGATATCAAGGATTAGTTGGAAGACCTGGTGGGGTGAACATCACAAAAGCCCCATTCACATAATCAAATGTGGTTCATGATGTCTCAGTGGCACATACAGGCCAGCCTTCTTCTGAAGGACTGCAAACAAGACCATCTGTTGGTCTTGGAACCTTACCCACATCTTCTGAATTCACAGAATTCAAAGATTTCTGTACTTCTGAATTTGCAAAGATTTAGAAGGACATCAAGGAATTGACAGATACAACTAAAAAGGTGATGGAGGATAGGTTGGATCAACAAGGGGAGAGTATGGTAAATAAGCTGACTGATTTTCAACTTCAATCATCTAATGATCTGAATTCTTTTAAACAAACACTTCTGACTGCTTTTTCTGAAGTAGCTTCATCTGTTTCTTCTCTGAAAGCTTCTCAGCCTTCTTTTTCATCTACTCAACCATATTCCTCTACTTATGCAACAAAGGCTGATATTAGTCAGATTTTGAATCAGATTTCTTCTATTCAGAGTTCTTAGACAGACTTAAGCACAAGATTATCTGCTCTAGAGTGCAGGCCTCAGTCAGACACTTCTAAAAGAAATCTTGATGATCAGAATCCTGATAATCAAGAGGGGGAGAAAAGGCAGAGAGTGTATGAACCAGAAAATGTTGAAAATATTCAAGAGCAAAGTTCTAAGAAAACTTCTGAAGATGCTCAGAATGTTGGTGAAGCATCTAATAGAGTTTCTGAAGCAATAGATGATATCTTATTTGCAGAAAATAAAGGGCAAGAAACAAATATTCATTCTTCTGAAGATATTGTAGAGGAAGGGTATGAAACAGAGAAGTTATCCTTTGATTCTGAAGGTAACTTAAGCTCAGACAATACAGACATTATTCCTGATTCAAATGAAGAGATGTTAAGGGAATATCTTGCATTTGAAGATGTCATTGGTGAGCCCAGTGATCTTTCTGATGTTATTATGTTTGAAGAAGATATGTCTGGAGTTAATATGGGAGAAAGTTCTTAAGTCAATGAGATAAAGGATTTGGTAATTTGGAAGCCTCAACAATCTCTAAGTGATGAATACAGAAGAGCTTCTGAAGAATTATGGAATATTCTAAGTCAATTTTGTTGGGTGTATGTCTTTCTGAACAATCCAAGAAGTCTGGGGTGTAGACTTTTGGACAACAGGTTCTCTGTCTTCAAAGATTTTCTTAATCAACCAGGTGAATGAGTTGAACTAGAATTTGATCTAAGTCATATGGGAGGAACTGAAATTGCAGATGAAATTTTGATGGTCTACTCTGGAAAATTTGAAGTAAGAGTTAGATCCTGCATTACAATTCCCAAAATTGATATTCCTCTTCTTGAAGAACCTATTCTAGATCAAATCTATGAAAAGGAAGATATGTTTCTTTGTGGAGAAATCAGTTTAGAGTTTTCTGAAGTTATTCACTTTCATATGTATAAAACCAGTTTGAGGTTTGCAAAGCTGGAAGATTTTGTAAATGATGAGTGGTCTGAAGAACAAATCTCTCAAGTTAGAAACTTTGTTCAGAAGCATGGTGTTCAGAATTTGAATGATTCCACTCTTATCAAGAAAATTAGATGTCTGACAAAGACTGTTGAGGATGATTTGGTGATATACAGATTTGGAGCAGAGAGAAGAAATGGATATTTGTGTGAATTTACTCAATATGATCTGTACAAATTAAGATTGCAAGACAAGTTGACAGTTCTTCAGTTTTGCGTTGCCAGAAGTGAAGTTGAACTTGTTTTTGAAGTTAGAAGAATTCTGGGAATCTACATAAGGAACATCATCAAGCATGACTTTCAATTAGCTCTGGAATTTGGTTTATCTAAAGTGAATCTGTTGGAACCTGTAAACCTTGAAAATTCAATAACTAGAGTGTTCACTAGTCCAGATCTTGGGTTCAGATACACAGCAGATGGAAATAAAACTTTTTTGACTTCAGATATTCCAAAATACTCTAACTCAACTCTGAATTGGTTTCTTACTTATGCAAAGGATTATATTGAAGATTCAAATGTCAAAGAAGAAATCATATATCTGATCAAAGAAGGAGTTCATTTTCAGAGAAATTGTAAGGAAAAGTTATCTAGCTGGTCACAAAAGACAAAACAAGATCAGAGGAGCTGATTATATACTTAGTGATACTTATGATTTCTAAATTCACTCAAAGAAACAAGACTTGGAGGAAATTATGAAGTTTTCTCTGAATATTGAAAGTTCCGAACCAAGTCAGAAGGATAAAGAGAAAGGGAAAGAAGTCATTTCTGAAGCTATTTCTGAACAGTTGGTTCCTGTAGAGCAAATATCTGTAGAGGAACAACTACAAGTGCAAAGAATAGAAGAAAGTGCTTTCACCATGTTTCTTGAATATTTCCATCCAGAAATGTTCATGGAATATGAACAAAAGTTCAACTATATTGATTGCTGGATTCAAAAGTCCTTTGGTTGGAAACAATGGTACTCAGATATCATTAGAAAGATAAGGATCCCAATTAATGAAGCAAGAAAGGAAAGTCCAGTGGTCAAGGTAATTAATGCTGACTTGAAGACAAGACAAAATTACAAGTATGCATTCTTTACAGTTGAAAGACAAAATGGTGAGATTTCTACCTTTTCTAAAGCTGATTTCCAGAATGTGAATCTCAAAGATCTACTCAGAATTTACATAAGTCTTTATCCTTTTCATGATTCAATCACCAAGTTCGGAAAATCATTTCCAATCCTCAGAGATGGCTTGTACAGAGAATTTATATGGGCTGCAAAGACTGATTTTCAGGTTGCTTATGTTCTGAACAAGAAACAAGTACACTTGAGGAAACCAAATCTGAGCTTACCAGATATTCAGAATCTGAAGAAAAGTACCTTAGTAATTCAACCTCCAGGTTTCATTTGCAAATGCTTTCAAGAATTATTATTTGTGAGATTTGAAGAACTCCATAAATGTTGTAATGGAACTCTTATGGCTATCAGAGATCGTTTGGTAAAAAAACAGAATAGAAGACCAAATAATCTGAGCAATGAAGATTGGCAGAAGCACAAGAAGCTTGCTAAAGAGATGATTAGAATTGCTGAATCCTTGTTTTAATACAGAAATTTAATTCTGAAGGATGTAAGAGAAATTCTAAATTTCTGGAAGTATGATATGAACTTTTGAAGCTAAGGGGGAGATTGATAGAGATATCATAATAGCTTCAAAAGGGACTGGGTTCTGAAGATAAAAAGATCTGAAGAAAAGGCTAAGGCATAAACTTCTGACGTATCAACTTCAGAAGTTCTGAAGATATTCTGAAGAGATTCTGAAGAAGTTCTGAAGACACTTCTGAAGACATGTCTGAAGAAGATCTAAAGGAGTTCAAAACCTGTTCTGAACTTGTCTGTTATGAATGTACTGTTATTTTAGTCTTTCTATTTCATGTATAAATAGATAGTTTGTTAGATAGTTAGAATTAACGTTTCCATAAGCCTTGTAAAGACATATTTTGTAATATTGTTCATCCTATCAATACATACGACATTTGTTTGTCATATTACTGTTATCATCTTTCCATATATTGATATCTTGATTGTTTGGGTCCTAACAGTAGCCTCAAACAAAAATATTGCAAATGTTCATGATCAAGACCAGATGATAGGATCCACAATGGCCAATAGTACACCAAGACCAGATGATAGGATCCACAATGGTACTGAATTCAAGAATGCCAAACTTGATGAGTATCTTAACCACGAAGGAATATCAGAAAACTTCTCAGCAGCACGAACTCCTCAACAAAATGGTGTGGTGGAAAGACGTAATCGTACCTTAGTTGAAGCCGCAAGAACGACGCTTGCAACTTCTGGACTACCCACACACTTCTGGGCTGAGGCTGTCTCTACTGCATGTTTTACATAGAACAGATCTATAATTGTCAAGAGACATCTCAAAACATCTTATGAACTTATCAATAATAGGAAACCTAATGTTAAATTCTTACACATCTTTGGCTGTAGGTGCTTTATCTTAAATGATCGAGATAAACTTGTAAAATTCGACAAGAAAGATGATGAAGCCCAGTTCTTGGGATATGCTCTAACCTCAAAGGCTTTCAGAGTTTACAATCTCAGAACCAAGACGGTCATCGAAAGTATCAATGTAGACTTTGATGATCAGACACAATTGAGTTCTGATTATTTAATTTCAGAACTCAAGCTTAACAACGTCACCTCTGACTATCTCTCCAGTACCAGAGAATCTGAAATATGTACTATTTTTGATGAATTTCTTGGAGAGGAGATTCCTTCTGAAGAGATAGCCAGAAATATCAAAAGAGATCAACAGAGGAACCACGCCCTTCTAAATTTACCATCTCTGGTCTCTCTGGTTCAAACTCCAGTGAGGAGTTACCAAGTAGCATGTCCATTTCAATACCTTCAACTTCAAATTAATGCCCAGAGGATACTCTGCTTCCTTCATATGCAGAGAGCTTTGTTAATGATCATCTTACCATCGTTCCTTCAGATGCAGAGAGCTTTGTTAATGATCCTCTACTCCAGAAGCTATTCCAATACATGTAACAGAAATCATATCCCCACCTATCTCCCAAGTACGAAGGAAAAGATGGACAAAAGACCATTCTTTTGACCAAATCATTGGTAATCCTTCTGATGGTGTAAAACCCAGATCTGCCACTACAAATTAAGCCTTCTTTGTTAACTTTTTGAGTGTGATCGAACCAAAGAGAGTTCATTAAGTTCTGCTAGATCCTTGTTGGATTGATGCAATGCAAGAGGAACTTCTTCAATTCGACAGAAACAATTTATGGAAGTTTGTACCATTACCAAGATATAAAACTGTAACTGGTACAAAGTGGGTCTTCAGAAACAAGAAGGATCAAGATGGAATTGTTGTCAGAAATAAAGCTAGACTTGTTGCAAAAGGATATTGCCAAGAGGAAGGCATTGATTATGATGAAACCTTTGCTCCAATTGCAAGGCTTGAAGCAATTCGATTGGTTATAGCTTTTTCTGCATACCAGGATTTCAATGTCTATCAAATGGATGTCAAATGTGCCTTTCTGAATGGCAAATTCAAAGAAGAAGTATATGTACAGCAGCCTCTAGGGTTTGAAAGTGCAAGTCATCCAGACTATGCCTATCTCTTAGACAAAACTCTATATGGACTAAAACAAACTCCTCGAGCCTGGTATGAACATCTATCAACATTTCTGATTGATAATGGATATGAGAAAGGTAAAATTGATACTATTTTGTTCATCAAACATTGCAAAGGTGAGTTGACTCTGGTCCAAATCTATGTGGATGACATTATATTTGGCTCTACTGACCAATCAGAAGTTGAATTGTTTTCAAAACTGATGGAAAGTGAATTTGAAATGAGCATGATGGGAGAACTAAACTTCTTCGTAGGGCTTCAAGTCAAACAGACTGTAACTAGCATTTTTATAAATGAAGCCAAGTATGTTTCTGACATTTGAAAGAAATATAAACTTCACAACTCCACATATATGAAAACTCCAATTTCTCCAAATATGAAACTTGACTCTGATCCTTTTGGGAAACAATTAGATGTCAAGAATTATAGAGGTATGATTGTGTCTCTTCTGTATTTAATTGCAAGTAGACCAACAATAATGTTTTCTACATGTTTTTGTGCCAGATATCAAGCCAATCCCAAAGAATCACATCTGACTGTTGTAAAAAGAATCTTTAGATACCTGAAGGGAATACCTTCATTGGTCTCTGGTATCCATAGAATTCTGGTTTTGATTTAATTTCCTATACTGACTCAGATCATGTAGGGTGTAAGTTGGACAGGAAAAGCACTTCTGGAAGTTGTCAACTTCTAGGAAACAGGCTAATCAGTTGGACATCCAAAAAGCAAAACTATGTGTCCACCTCTACAACAGAAGTAGAAGATGTTGTTGCTGCAAGTTGTTGTTCACAAGTAATTTTTGATGAAAACGCAACTAAGAGATTATGGTCTTGTGTATGACAAAATTCTTATCCTATGTGATTCAGAATGTGCAATTGCAATCACAAAAAATCCAGTTCAGCACTCTAAAACCAAGCACATTGATGTCAGGTATCATTTTACAAAGGATCATGAGAAAAAAGGTACAACTGAAATGTACTTTGTGCCCACTAATTAACAACTTGCTGATATCTTCACAAAGCCTTAGATGAAAACAGATTTAATTTCCTAATTAGCAATTTGGGCATGCTTAATATGTAAAGAAGAAATCAGAATCTATCTTTAAATAGGTGTTTTGTAGCTTCACTCTAAGCATGTCTTTCCAATTCTCTTTCTTTTTCATCTTTTGTTCTCATTTATGCAAATCAAGCATATTAGAAGGTTCTAATTGCAGTATAAAACTCTCTGCATCTTAAACTCTACTTATAGCTCTTACGAATTTTTGATCCAAGCACGGTTTAGGGGGGAGCAAATAATAAATGCACAAGTCAAGGGGGAGCAAACATTAATGCATACTTCAAGGGGGAGAAAATTCTGTTTTTATATAAAGAATTTCTCGAAAAGATGAACATCCAGAACCTCTGGTCTAACTCTTGTCGTCAAGGTTATCCAGAAGTCGCTTGTATGTCTATCGATCTTTCTGGGTTACAAATTTTGCAAGTCTAATTGCCATCCAGAACTTCTATACTACCTATTGCACTCTAGGTTATACAAAAGCCTCTAGATTGTCATGGAAATTGCTGAATGAATTTTTCTCTGAAAATTATACATAGCACTCTCTTCTGTACTAGCTCTTGCCGTCAAGGTTATATATAAGCTTCTGACATATCTATAACTTTCTCTGTAAAGTCATTTAAATTTGTTCAAATTTCTATTGTTCCCAAAACGCTTCATTCGACCAATTGATTGACTTTAAGATTTTTCTTGGGATCCACAAACCTCTAGATTTGTCCACAACTAAAGACATTCCTCAGAAAACCTTTCAAAACTATCATGGTCATTCAGAACTTCTGAACTTACTCTTGCCTCCAAGGTTATAAAGAAGTCTCTGGTATGTCTATGATATTTTCTGCAAAGATATATTTCCTAAGAAAATAAGTCGTTATAACCTCTAAATAACTATTGCCGCCAAGGTTATACAGAGATTCTTTCTCCCTTATTTCCTTTAAGAATTATTTTCTTTACAAAAACTTTCTTCTGGTTTTAAAACAATTCTTAAACAACTAGAAGACTGATTTTCAAATAATTTCTAGGATATTCTTACAAACGTTTCAAGGTAAGATCTCGACGATAACAGCCGTGATACAAGTCTAGCGCTCGAAACGGTTTCTCTTTCAGACACATAGCCACGTGTCCAAATCTCAAACGATCTAAATATGAACTGTGAGACACGCGTCCACACCCTATGGTCTACATGCTTAAACCTTTCTAGCCAACATCACCTTAGACTATTCATTTCAAAAATCACTCGAGTACAACTTTCACTCTAATTATTTAAACTAGATTTACTATTCATTTTCACTTTTCACCATCCCTGTTCTCTAAATCTTTTGCATTCTAAGAAACCCCATCACAGCAAACCTGCAACTACCAAAACCATAATCGTTCAATGGCAGCGTCAAACAAAAATATTGCAAATGTTCATGATCAAGACCAGATGATAGGATCCACAACGGCCAACAGTACACCAAGACCAGATGATAGGATCCACAACTGTACTGACTTCAAAAATGCCAAACATGATGAGTATCTTAACCACGAAGGAATATCAGAAAAGTTCTCAGCTGCACGAACTCCTCAACAAAATGGTGTAGTGGAAAGACGAAATTGTACCTTAGTTGAAGCCGCAAGAATGATGCTTGCAACTTCTGGACTACCCACACACTTCTGGGCTGAGGCTGTCTCAACTGCATGTTTTACATAGAACAGATCTATAATTGTCAAGAGACATCTCAAAACATCTTATGAACTTATCAATAATAGGAAACCTAATGTTAAATTCTTACACATCTTTGGCTGCAGGTGCTTTATCTTAAATGATCGAGATTTAACTTGTAAAATTTGACAAGAAAGATGATGAAGCCCAGTTCTTGGGATATACTTTAACCTCAAAGGCTTTCAGAGTTTACAATCTCAGAACCAAGACGGTCATGGAAAGTATCAATGTAGACTTTGATGATCAGACACAATTGACTTCTGATTATTCAATTTCAGAACTCAAGCTTAACAACGTCACTTCTTACTATCTCTCTAGTACCAGAGAATCTGAAATCTATACTATCTTTGATGAATTTCTTGGAGAGGAGATTCCTTCTTAAGAGATAGCCAGAAATATCAAAAGAAGATCAACAGAGGAACCATGCCCTTCTAAATTAACCATCTCTGGTCTATCTGGTTCAAACTCAACTTCTAGTGAGGAGTTACCAAGTAGCATGTCCATTTCAATACCCTCAACTTAAAATTAATGCCCAGAGGATATTCTGCTTCCTTCAGATGCAGAGAGCTTTGTTAATGATCCTCTTACCTCCGTTCCTTCATTTGAGGGGGAGAAAATAGGCTGCTCTCCAAGTCAGACCTCTACTCCAGAAGCTATTCCAATACATGTAACAGAAATCATATCCCCACCTATCTCCCAAGTACGAAGGAAAAGATGGACAAAAGACCATTCTTTTGACCAAATCATTGGTAATCCTTCTAATGGTGTAAAACCCAGATCTGTCACTACAAATTAAGCCTTCTTTGTTAACTTTTTGAGTGTGATCGAACCAAAGAGAGTTCATTAAGTTCTGCTAGGTCCTTGTTGGATTGATGCAATGCAAGAGGAACTTCTTCAATTCGACAGAAACAATTTATGGAAGTTTGTACCATTACCAAGATATAAAACTGTAACTGGTACAAAGTGGGTCGTCAGAAACAAGAAGGATCAAGATGGAATTGTTTTCAGAAATAAAGCTAGACTTGTTGCAAAAGGATATTGCCAAGAAGAAGGCATTGATTATAATGAAACCTTTGCTCCAATTGCAAGGTTTGAAGCAATTCGATTGGTTATAGCTTTTTCTGCATACCAGGATTTCAATGTCTATCAAATGGATGTCAAATGTGCCTTTCTGAATGGCAAATTGAAAGAAGAAGTATATGTCCAGCAGCCTCCAGGGTTTGAAAGTGCAAGTCATCCAGACTATGCCTATCTCTTAGACAAAACTCTATATGGACTAAAACAAACTCCTCGAGCCTGGTATGAACGTCTATACACATTTCTGATTCATAATGGATATGAGAAAGGTAAAATTGATACTATTTTGTTCATCAAACATTGCAAAGGTGAGTTGTTTCTGGTCCAAATCTATGTGGATGACATTATATTTGGCTCTACTGACCAATCAGAAGTTGAATTGTTTTCAAAACTGATGGAAAGTGAATTTGAAATGAGCATGATGGGAGAACTAAACTTCTTCGTAGGGCTTCAAGTCAAACAGACTGTAACTAGCATTTTTATAAATGAAGCCAAGTATGTTTCTGACATTTGAAAGAAATATAAACTTCACAACTCCACATATATGAAAACTCCAATTTCTCCAAATATGAAACTTGACTCTGATCCTTTTGGGAAACAATTAGATGTCAAGAATTATAGAGGTATGATTGTATCTCTTCTGTATTTAATTGCAAGTAGACCAACAATAATGTTTTCTACATGTTTTTGTGCCAGATATCAAGCCAATCCCAAAGAATCACATCTGACTGTTGTAAAAAGAATCTTTAGATACCTGAAGGGAATACCTTCATTGGTCTCTGGTATCCATAGAATTCTGGTTTTGATTTAATTTCCTATACTGACTCAGATCATGTAGGGTGTAAGTTGGACAGGAAAAGCACTTCTGGAAGTTGTCAACTTCTAGGAAACAGGCTAATCAGTTGGACATCCAAAAAGCAAAACTATGTGTCCACCTCTACAACAGAAGTAGAATATGTTGTTGCTGCAAGTTGTTGTTCACAAGTAATTTTTGATGAAAACGCAACTAAGAGATTATGGTCTTGTGTATGACAAAATTCTTATCCTATGTGATTCAGAATGTGCAATTGCAATCACAAAAAATCCGATTGACACTCTAAAACCAAGCACATTGATGTCAGGTATCATTTTACAAAGGATCATGAGAAAAAAGGTACAACTGAAATGTACTTTGTGCCCACTAATTAACAACTTGCTGATATCTTCACAAAGCCTTAGATGAAAACAGATTTAATTTCCTAATTAGCAATTTGGGCATGCTTAATATGTAAAGAAGAAATCAGAATCTATCTTTAAATAGGTGTTTTGTAGCTTCACTCTAAGCATGTCTTTCCAATTCTCTTTCTTTTTCATCTTTTGTTCTCATTTATGCAAATCAAGCATATTAGAAGGTTCTAATTGCAGTATAAAACTCTCTGCATCTTAAACTCTACTTATAGCTCTTACGAATTTTTGATCCAAGCACGGTTTAGGGGGGAGCAAATAATAAATGCACAAGTCAAGGGGGAGCAAACATTAATGCATACTTCAAGGGGGAGAAAATTCTGTTTTTATATAAAGAATTTCTCGAAAAGATGAACATCCAGAACCTCTGGTCTAACTCTTGTCGTCAAGGTTATCCAGAAGTCGCTTGTATGTCTATCGATCTTTCTGGGTTACAAATTTTGCAAGTCTAATTGCCATCCAGAACTTCTATACTACCTATTGCACTCTAGGTTATACAAAAGCCTCTAGATTGTCATGGAAATTGCTGAATGAATTTTTCTCTGAAAATTATACATAGCACTCTCTTCTGTACTAGCTCTTGCCGTCAAGGTTATATATAAGCTTCTGACATATCTATAACTTTCTCTGTAAAGTCATTTAAATTTGTTCAAATTTCTATTGTTCCCAAAACGCTTCATTCGACCAATTGATTGACTTTAAGATTTTTCTTGGGATCCACAAACCTCTAGATTTGTCCACAACTAAAGACATTCCTCAGAAAACCTTTCAAAACTATCATGGTCATTCAGAACTTCTGAACTTACTCTTGCCTCCAAGGTTATAAAGAAGTCTCTGGTATGTCTATGATATTTTCTGCAAAGATATATTTCCTAAGAAAATAAGTCGTTATAACCTCTAAATAACTATTGCCGCCAAGGTTATACAGAGATTCTTTCTCCCTTATTTCCTTTAAGAATTATTTTCTTTACAAAAACTTTCTTCTGGTTTTAAAACAATTCTTAAACAACTAGAAGACTGATTTTCAAATAATTTCTAGGATATTCTTACAAACGTTTCAAGGTAAGATCTCGACGATAACAGCCGTGATACAAGTCTAGCGCTCGAAACGGTTTCTCTTTCAGACACATAGCCACGTGTCCAAATCTCAAACGATCTAAATATGAACTGTGAGACACGCGTCCACACCCTATGGTCTACATGCTTAAACTTTTCTAGCCAACATCACCTTAGACTATTCATTTCAAAAATCACTCGAGTACAACTTTCACTCTAATTATTTAAACTAGATTTACTATTCATTTTCACTTTTCACCATCCCTGTTCTCTAAATCTTTTGCATTCTAAGAAACCCCATCACAGCAAACCTGCAACTACCAAAACCATAATCGTTCAATGGCAGCGTCAAACAAAAATATTGCAAATGTTCATGATCAAGACCAGATGATAGGATCCACAACGGCCAACAGTACACCAAGACCAGATGATAGGATCCACAACTGTACTGACTTCAAAAATGCCAAACATGATGAGTATCTTAACCACGAAGGAATATCAGAAAAGTTCTCAGCTGCACGAACTCCTCAACAAAATGGTGTAGTGGAAAGACGAAATCGTACCTTAGTTGAAGCCGCAAGAATGATGCTTGCAACTTCTGGACTACCCACACACTTCTGGGCTGAGGCTGTCTCAACTGCATGTTTTACATAGAACAGATCTATAATTGTCAAGAGACATCTCAAAACATCTTATGAACTTATCAATAATAGGAAACCTAATGTTAAATTCTTACACATCTTTGGGCCGGTGTGCTTTATCTTAAATGATCGAGATTTAACTTGTAAAATTTGACAAGAAAGATGATGAAGCCCAGTTCTTGGGATATACTTTAACCTCAAAGGCTTTCAGAGTTTACAATCTCAGAACCAAGACGGTCATGGAAAGTATCAATGTAGACTTTGATGATCAGACACAATTGACTTCTGATTATTCAATTTCAGAACTCAAGCTTAACAACGTCACTTCTTACTATCTCTCTAGTACCAGAGAATCTGAAATCTATACTATCTTTGATGAATTTCTTGGAGAGGAGATTCCTTCTTAAGAGATAGCCAGAAATATCAAAAGAAGATCAACAGAGGAACCATGCCCTTCTAAATTAACCATCTCTGGTCTATCTGGTTCAAACTCAACTTCTAGTGAGGAGTTACCAAGTAGCATGTCCATTTCAATACCCTCAACTTAAAATTAATGCCCAGAGGATATTCTGCTTCCTTCAGATGCAGAGAGCTTTGTTAATGATCCTCTTACCTCCGTTCCTTCATTTGAGGGGGAGAAAATAGGTCGCTCTCCAAGTCGACCTCTACCGGAAGCTATTCCAATACATGTAACGTAAATCATATCCCCACCTATCTCCCAAGTACGAAGGAAAAGATGGACAAAAGACCATTCTTTTGACCAAATCATTGGTAATCCTTCTAATGGTGTAAAACCCAGATCTGTCACTACAAATTAAGCCTTCTTTGTTAACTTTTTGAGTGTGATCGAACCAAAGAGAGTTCATTAAGTTCTGCTAGGTCCTTGTTGGATTGATGCAATGCAAGAGGAACTTCTTCAATTCGACAGAAACAATTTATGGAAGTTTGTACCATTACCAAGATATAAAACTGTAACTGGTACAAAGTGGGTCGTCAGAAACAAGAAGGATCAAGATGGAATTGTTTTCAGAAATAAAGCTAGACTTGTTGCAAAAGGATATTGCCAAGAAGAAGGCATTGATTATAATGAAACCTTTGCTCCAATTGCAAGGTTTGAAGCAATTCGATTGGTTATAGCTTTTTCTGCATACCAGGATTTCAATGTCTATCAAATGGATGTCAAATGTGCCTTTCTGAATGGCAAATTGAAAGAAGAAGTATATGTCCAGCAGCCTCCAGGGTTTGAAAGTGCAAGTCATCCAGACTATGCCTATCTCTTAGACAAAACTCTATATGGACTAAAACAAACTCCTCGAGCCTGGTATGAACGTCTATACACATTTCTGATTCATAATGGATATGAGAAAGGTAAAATTGATACTATTTTGTTCATCAAACATTGCAAAGGTGAGTTGTTTTACGGTCCAAATCTATGTGGATGACATTATATTTGGCTCTACTGACCAATCAGAAGTTGAATTGTTTTCAAAATTGATGAAAAGTGAAATTGAAATGAGCATGATGGGAGAACTAAACTTCTTCGTAGGGCTTCAAGTCAAACAGACTACAACTAGCATTTTTATAAATCAAGCCAAGTATGTTTCTGACATTTGAAAGAAATATAAACTTCACAACTCCACATATATGAAAACTCCAATTTCTCCAAATATGAAACTTGACTCTGATCCTTTTGGGAAACAATTAGATGTCAAGAATTATAGAGGTATGATTGTATCTCTTCTATATTTAATTGCAAGTAGACCAACAATAATGTTTTCTACACGTTTTTGTGCCAGATATCAAGCCAATCCCAAAGAATCACATCTGACTGTTGTAAAAAGAATATTTAGATACCTGAAGGGAACACCTTCATTGGTCTCTGGTATCCAAAGAATTCTGGTTTTGATTTAATTTCCTATACTGACTCAGATCATGTAGGTTGTAAGTTGGACAGGAAAAGCACTTCTGGAAGTTGTCAACTTCTAGGAAACATGCTAATCAGTTGGACATCCAAAAAGCAAAACTATGTGTCCACCTCTACAACAGAAGTAGAATATGTTGTTGCTGCAAGTTGTTGTTCACAAGTAATTTTTGATGAAAACGCAACTAAGAGATTATGGTCTTGTGTATGACAAAATTCTTATCCTATGTGATTCAGAAAGTGCAATTGCAATCACAAAAAATCCAGTTCAGCACTCTAAAACCAAGTACATTGATGTCAGGTATCATTTTACAAAGGATCATGAGCAAAAAGGTACAACTAAAATGTACTTTGTGCCCACTAATTAACAACTTGTTGATATCTTCACAAAGCCTTAGATGAAAATAGATTTAATTTCCTAATTAGCAATTTGGGCATGCTTAATATGTAAAGAAATCAGAATCTATCTTTAAATAGGTGTTTTGTAGCTTCTCTCTAAGCATGTCTTTCCAATTCCCTTTCTTTTTCATCTTTTGTTCTCATTTATGCAAATCAAGCATATTAGAAGGTTCTAATTGCAGTATAAAACTCTCTGCATCTTAAACTCTGCTTATAGCTCTTACGAATTTTTGATCCAAGCACGGTTTAGGGGGGAGCAGATAATAAATGCACAAGTCAAGGGGGGCAAACATTAATGCATACTTCAAGGGGGAGAAAATTATGTTTTTATACAAAGATTAATGCATACTCGATTTACTATTCATTTTCACTTTTCACCATCCCTGTTCTCTAAATCTTTTGAATTCTAAGAAACCCCATTACAGCAAACCTGCAACTACCAAAACCATAATCGTTCAATGGCAGCCTCAAACAAAAATATTGGAAATGTTCATGATCAAGACCAGATGATAGGATCCACAACGGCCAACAGTACACCAAGACCAGATGATAGGATCCACAACTGTACTGACTTCAAAAATGCCAAACATGATGAGTATCTTAACCACGAAGGAATATCAGAAAAGTTCTCAGCTGCACGAACTCCTCAACAAAATGGTGTAGTGGAAAGACGAAATCGTACCTTAGTTGAAGCCGCAAGAATGATGCTTGCAACTTCTGGACTACCCGCACACTTCGGGCCGAGGTCCGTCTCAACCGCATGTTTTACATAGAATGGATCTATAATTGTCAAGAGACATCTCAAAACATCTTATGAACTTATCAATAATAGGAAACCTAATGTTAAATTCTTACACATCTTTGGTCACAGTGCTTTATCTTAAATGATCGAGATTTAACTTGTAAAATTTGACAAGAAAGATGATGAAGCCCAGTTCTTGGGATATACTTTAACCTCAAAGGCTTTCAGAGTTTACAATCTCAGAACCAAGACGGTCATGGAAAGTATCAATGTAGACTTTGATGATCAGACACAATTGACTTCTGATTATTCAATTTCAGAACTCAAGCTTAACAACGTCACTTCTTACTATCTCTCTAGTACCAGAGAATCTGAAATCTATACTATCTTTGATGAATTTCTTGGAGAGGAGATTCCTTCTTAAGAGATAGCCAGAAATATCAAAAGAAGATCAACAGAGGAACCATGCCCTTCTAAATTAACCATCTCTGGTCTATCTGGTTCAAACTCAACTTCTAGTGAGGAGTTACCAAGTAGCATGTCCATTTCAATACCCTCAACTTAAAATTAATGCCCAGAGGATATTCTGCTTCCTTCAGATGCAGAGAGCTTTGTTAATGATCCTCTTACCTCCGTTCCTTCATTTGAGGGGGAGAAAATAGGCTGCTCTCCAAGTCAGACCTCTACTCCAGAAGCTATTCCAATACATGTAACAGAAATCATATCCCCACCTATCTCCCAAGTACGAAGGAAAAGATGGACAAAAGACCATTCTTTTGACCAAATCATTGGTAATCCTTCTAATGGTGTAAAACCCAGATCTGTCACTACAAATTAAGCCTTCTTTGTTAACTTTTTGAGTGTGATCGAACCAAAGAGAGTTCATTAAGTTCTGCTAGGTCCTTGTTGGATTGATGCAATGCAAGAGGAACTTCTTCAATTCGACAGAAACAATTTATGGAAGTTTGTACCATTACCAAGATATAAAACTGTAACTGGTACAAAGTGGGTCGTCAGAAACAAGAAGGATCAAGATGGAATTGTTTTCAGAAATAAAGCTAGACTTGTTGCAAAAGGATATTGCCAAGAAGAAGGCATTGATTATAATGAAACCTTTGCTCCAATTGCAAGGTTTGAAGCAATTCGATTGGTTATAGCTTTTTCTGCATACCAGGATTTCAATGTCTATCAAATGGATGTCAAATGTGCCTTTCTGAATGGCAAATTGAAAGAAGAAGTATATGTCCAGCAGCCTCCAGGGTTTGAAAGTGCAAGTCATCCAGACTATGCCTATCTCTTAGACAAAACTCTATATGGACTAAAACAAACTCCTCGAGCCTGGTATGAACGTCTATACACATTTCTGATTCATAATGGATATGAGAAAGGTAAAATTGATACTATTTTGTTCATCAAACATTGCAAAGGTGAGTTGTTTCTGGTCCAAATCTATGTGGATGACATTATATTTGGCTCTACTGACCAATCAGAAGTTGAATTGTTTTCAAAATTGATGAAAAGTGAAATTGAAATGAGCATGATGGGAGAACTAAACTTCTTCGTAGGGCTTCAAGTCAAACAGACTACAACTAGCATTTTTATAAATCAAGCCAAGTATGTTTCTGACATTTGAAAGAAATATAAACTTCACAACTCCACATATATGAAAACTCCAATTTCTCCAAATATGAAACTTGACTCTGATCCTTTTGGGAAACAATTAGATGTCAAGAATTATAGAGGTATGATTGTATCTCTTCTATATTTAATTGCAAGTAGACCAACAATAATGTTTTCTACACGTTTTTGTGCCAGATATCAAGCCAATCCCAAAGAATCACATCTGACTGTTGTAAAAAGAATATTTAGATACCTGAAGGGAACACCTTCATTGGTCTCTGGTATCCAAAGAATTCTGGTTTTGATTTAATTTCCTATACTGACTCAGATCATGTAGGTTGTAAGTTGGACAGGAAAAGCACTTCTGGAAGTTGTCAACTTCTAGGAAACATGCTAATCAGTTGGACATCCAAAAAGCAAAACTATGTGTCCACCTCTACAACAGAAGTAGAATATGTTGTTGCTGCAAGTTGTTGTTCACAAGTAATTTTTGATGAAAACGCAACTAAGAGATTATGGTCTTGTGTATGACAAAATTCTTATCCTATGTGATTCAGAAAGTGCAATTGCAATCACAAAAAATCCAGTTCAGCACTCTAAAACCAAGTACATTGATGTCAGGTATCATTTTACAAAGGATCATGAGCAAAAAGGTACAACTAAAATGTACTTTGTGCCCACTAATTAACAACTTGTTGATATCTTCACAAAGCCTTAGATGAAAATAGATTTAATTTCCTAATTAGCAATTTGGGCATGCTTAATATGTAAAGAAATCAGAATCTATCTTTAAATAGGTGTTTTGTAGCTTCTCTCTAAGCATGTCTTTCCAATTCCCTTTCTTTTTCATCTTTTGTTCTCATTTATGCAAATCAAGCATATTAGAAGGTTCTAATTGCAGTATAAAACTCTCTGCATCTTAAACTCTGCTTATAGCTCTTACGAATTTTTGATCCAAGCACGGTTTAGGGGGGAGCAGATAATAAATGCACAAGTCAAGGGGGGCAAACATTAATGCATACTTCAAGGGGGAGAAAATTATGTTTTTATACAAAGATTAATGCATACTCGATTTACTATTCATTTTCACTTTTCACCATCCCTGTTCTCTAAATCTTTTGAATTCTAAGAAACCCCATTACAGCAAACCTGCAACTACCAAAACCATAATCGTTCAATGGCAGCCTCAAACAAAAATATTGGAAATGTTCATGATCAAGACCAGATGATAGGATCCACAACGGCCAACAGTACACCAAGACCAGATGATAGGATCCACAACTGTACTGACTTCAAAAATGCCAAACATGATGAGTATCTTAACCACGAAGGAATATCAGAAAAGTTCTCAGCTGCACGAACTCCTCAACAAAATGGTGTAGTGGAAAGACGAAATCGTACCTTAGTTGAAGCCGCAAGAATGATGCTTGCAACTTCTGGACTACCCGCACACTTCTGGGCTGAGGCTGTCTCAACTGCATGTTTTACATAGAACAGATCTATAATTGTCAAGAGACATCTCAAAACATCTTATGAACTTATCAATAATAGGAAACCTAATGTTAAATTCTTACACATCTTTGGTTAGTGTGCTTTATCTTAAATGATCGAGATTTAACTTGTAAAATTTGACAAGAAAGATGATGAAGCCCAGTTCTTGGGATATACTTTAACCTCAAAGGCTTTCAGAGTTTACAATCTCAGAACCAAGACGGTCATGGAAAGTATCAATGTAGACTTTGATGATCAGACACAATTGACTTCTGATTATTCAATTTCAGAACTCAAGCTTAACAACGTCACTTCTTACTATCTCTCTAGTACCAGAGAATCTGAAATCTATACTATCTTTGATGAATTTCTTGGAGAGGAGATTGCTTCTTAAGAGATAGCCAGAAATATCAAAAGAAGATCAACAGAGGAACCATGCCCTTCTAAATTAACCATCTCTGGTCTATCTGGTTCAAACTCAACTTCTAGGGAGGAGTTACCAAGTAGCATGTCCATTTCAATACCCTCAACTTAAAATTAATGCCCAGAGGATACTCTGCTTCCCTCAGATGCAGAGAGCTTTGTTAATGATCCTCTTACCTCCGTTCCTTCATTTGAGGGGGAACAAACTCCTCGAGCCTGATATCAACGTCTATACACATTTCTGATTCATAATGGATATGAGAAAGGTAAAATTGATACTATTTTGTTCATCAAACATTGCAAAGGTGAGTTGTTTCTGGTCCAAATCTATGTGGATGACATTATATTTGGCTCTACTGACCAATCAGAAGTTGAATTGTTTTCAAAATTGATGGAAAGTGAATTTGAAATGAGCATGATGGGAGAACTAAACTTCTTCGTAGGGCTTCAAGTCAAACAGACTACAACTAGCATTTTTATAAATCAAACCAAGTATGTTTCTGACATTTGAAAGAAATATAAACTTCACAACTCCACATATATGAAAACTCCAATTTCTCCAAATATGAAACTTGACTCTGATCCTTTTGGGAAACAATTAGATGTCAAGAATTATAGAGGTATGATTGTATCTCTTCTGTATTTAATTGCAAGTAGACCAACAATAATGTTTTCTACACGTTTTTGTGCCAGATATCAAGCCAATCCCAAAGCATCACATCTGACTGTTGTAAAAAGAATATTTAGATACCTGAAGGGAACACCTTCATTGGTCTTTGGTATCCAAAGAATTCTGGTTTTGATTTAATTTCCTATACTGACTCAGATCATGTAGGTTGTAAGTTGGACAGGAAAAGCACTTCTGGAAGTTGTCAACTTCTAGGAAACAGGCTAATCAGTTGGACATCCAAAAAGCAAAACTATGTGTCCACCTCTACAACAGAAGTAGAATATGTTGTTGCTGCAAGTTGTTGTTCACAAGTAATTTTTGATGAAAACGCAACTAAGAGATTATGGTCTTGTGTATGACAAAATTCTTATCCTATGTGATTCAGAAAGTGCAATTGCAATCACAAAAAACCCAGTTCAGCACTCTAAAACCAAGTACATTGATGTCAGGTATCATTTTACAAAGGATCATGAGCAAAAAGGTACAACTGAAATGTACTTTGTGCCCACTAATTAACAACTTGCTGATATCTTCACAAAGCCTTAGATGAAAACAGATTTAATTTCCTAATTAGCAATTTGGGCATGCTTAATATGTAAAGAAGAAATCAGAATCTATCTTTAAATAGGTGTTTTGTAGCTTCGCTCTAAGCATGTCTTTCCAATTCCCTTTCTTTTTCATCTTTTGTTCTCATTTATGCAAATCAAGCATATTAGAAGGTTCTAATTGCAGTATAAAACTCTCTGCATCTTAAACTCTGCTTATAGCTCTTACGAATTTTTGATCCAAGCACGGTTTAGGGGGGAGCAGATAATAAATGCACAAGTCAAGGGGGAGAAAACATTAATGCATACTTCAAGGGGGAGAAAATTCTGTTTTTATACAAAGATTAATGCATACTCGATTTACTATTCATTTTCACTTTTCACCATCCTTGTTCTCTAAATCTATTGAATTCTAAGAAACCCCGTTACAGCAAACCTGCAACTACCAAAACCATAATCGTTCAATGGCAGCCTCAAACAAAAATATTGCAAATGTTCATGATCAAGACCAGATGATAGGATCCACAGCGGCCAACAGTACACCAAGACCAGATGATAGGATCCACAACTGTACTGACTTCAAAAATGCCAAACATGATGAGTATCTTAACCACGAAGGAATATCAGAAAAGTTCACAGCAGCACGAACTCCTCAACAAAATGGTGTAGTGGAAAGACGAAATCGTACCTTAGTTGAAGCCGCAAGAATGATGCTTGCAACTTCTGGACTACCCACACACTTCTGGGCTGAGGCTGTCTCAACTGCATGTTTTACATAGAACAGATCTATAATTGTCAAGAGACATCTCAAAACATCTTATGAACTTATCAATAATAGGAAACCTAATGTTAAATTCTTACACATCTTTGGCTGCAGGTGCTTTATCTTAAATGATCGAGATTTAACTTGTAAAATTTGACAAGAAAGATGATGAAGCCCAGTTCTTGGGATATACTATAACCTCAAAGGCTTTCAGAGTTTACAATCTCAGAACCAAGACGGTCATGGAAAGTATCAATGTAGACTTTGATGATCAGACACAATTGACTTCTGATTATTCAATTTCAGAACTCAAGCTTAACAACGTCACTTCTTACTATCTCTCTAGTACCAGAGAATCTGAAATCTATACTATCTTTGATGAAATTCTTGGAGAGGAGATTCCTTCTTAAGAGATAGCCAGAAATATCAAAAGAAGATCAACAGAGGAACCATGCCCTTCAGATGCAGAGAGCTTTGTTAATGATCCTCTTACCTCCGTTCCTTCATTTGAGGGGGAGAAAATAGGCTGCTCTCCAAGTCAGACCTCTACTCCAGAAGCTATTCCAATACATGTAACAGAAATCATATCCCCACCTATCTCCCAAGTACGAAAGAAAAGATGGACAAAAGACCATTCTTTTGACCAAATCATTGGTAATCCTTCTAATGGTGTAAAACCCAGATCTGTCACTACAAATTAAGCCTTCTTTGTTAACTTTTTGAGTGTGATCGAACCAAAGAGAGTTCATTAAGTTCTGCTAGATCCTTGTTGGATTGGTGCAATGCAAGAGGAACTTCTTCAATTCGACAGAAACAATTTATGGAAGTTTGTACCATTACCAAGATATAAAACTGTAACTGGTACAAAGTTGGTCTTCAGAAACAAGAAGGATCAAGATGGAATTGTTGTCAGAAATAAAGCTAGACTTGTTGCAAAAGGATATTGCCAAGAAGAAGGCATTGATTATGATGAAACCTTTGCTCCAATTGCAAGGCTTGAAGCAATTCGATTGGTTATAGCTTTTTCTGCATACCAGGATTTCAATGTCTGTCAAATGGATGTCAAATGTGCCTTTCTGAATGGCAAATTGAAAGAAGAAGTATATGTCCAGAAACCTCCAGGGTTTGAAGGTGCAAGTCATCCAGACTATGCCTATCTCTTAGACAAAACTCTATATGGACTAAAACAAACTCCTCTAGCCTGGTATGAACGTCTGTCAACATTTCTGATTGATAATGGATATGAGAAAGGTAAAATTGATACTATTTTGTTCATCAAACATTGCACCACTAAACCTTCGACCACAAAAATAGTTTTAGTTCTACCTCAGCGGTGGACCTAAAGTCCACATGTGTAGAACCTTACTTTTAAGTATAGTGTACCCCTACCTGTAGTTTCCAGGTGGGACTGCTATCTACACTACTACTTGTCGGTTTTTAGGTGGGATTGTTCATCCCAGAGCGCTATCCACATATACCCTCGGCTCCTCACTTGAGTTAATAGTAGTGTACAAACTTTTATGGAACATTTTACTCAATACAAATCTATTGGTGTACATGCCTTAATGCTCAAAAACAACAATTTTCATAATATTCACATTCGTTAATGCAAATAGCTCAAATATTTCATTTAATCATGCTTTTCACCCCAAAACATATGAAATACTTTAAAAATGGGGCTGTGAATACTCACCTTTTGCAAAAGCTCTGTTTAAAGCACGATTCGTCCGCTAGCTGACCTAACGCTTCCCTATCAAAGTAAAATACCCAAAACGGTCACTTATGCGTCTAACGGTTACTATGAGAGTGCTTATAAGTCCTTATATGTCCAACTTGGTCTACTATTGTCCCGTTATACATAATGCACATATGCTCTTTAAAGAAATAATTTATACCGAAAATGTAACATTATAGTCTTTCAAGTGATTAAAATTTATAAAATCAACCAGTTTCAGAATTTAACTTCCTGACAGAAACTATAAGTCTTAAAAATGATCAAATTAATGTAACATCCAAAATGATAAAAATTTTCATATTTTTATATGTGATGCATTACTGAGTTAAGGTCATTGTGACCAAATTTCATGCATTTTAGACATATAAAAAGGGTTCAACTAATTTATATGAAACCGTGTGTCACAGCAAGCATTGGCAGATTACACACTGTTAGTAAAACAATAATTTGAGGAGTTATACTTATTATTTTTCAGAACATCCAGTTGTATTATAAACATAACACATAAAGGAAACTTTAAAGATAAGAATCACTCATTTTAAATGAGTTATGAGGAAGATATGGCATCCCAAAGTTGCATGCACACATCTGTCATTAGTTGACAGATTGCACACTTAACTTTAATAAATTGATTAATGCCTCAAAACTTCATATTTTTTAATGAAGCCGGATTCAAATGAACCCTAACTCATAAAAGAAAACTCCAGAAGAATAATTATGCATTATGGACAAATATTCAAAGAGATATTAGCATGCAAAGTAGGATTTACCTACTGGTGGTTTCATAGATTGAACACCTAAATATTTTAGGTGTTTAGAGGGTCAAAACCACATATTTTTAAGTGATTCTACTTTCAAACTGAAGATAACCCATAAAAATAACTCTCAAAGGAAAAATAATCCTTTTATTGAGTTTTGAAAGAGATATGGTCATTTGAACATGCATGCACACTCATTTTGTTTTAATTAGTTGGAACCTCAAATCACCATATTTTTGAATGAAAAAGTGGCATTTGAAAGATAACTCATTAAATAAAATTCAAGAAGAAGAATCAAGTAATTTGGATGCGTATTCAGAGAGTTATGGTCGTTCAAAGTAGGGTTTGCCTACTGTTGAACTTTCAGATGCACATGCATCTTATTATGAACATTTGGAGGGTCAAAACTCAATGTTTTTGAGTGAGACCACTTGGATTAGAACCCCAACTCACTAAATAAACTTGTAGAAAGAAGATTCATGATATTTAAACATATTAATTGCAAGAAATGGACGATTTTTGCACATGCAATAAATCTGTCAGCACCAAAAATCTCTATTGTTGTTCAAAAACACATAAAATCATGATTTTTACCCATTTTCTTGAGTTTTATTGTTTGGGTCATAGATTACCACCATTATATGAACATTTTTACATGTTTTTGGTGTGTAATTGTTAGATCCCAAACTAGCAACAATTGAGAAAACTCCATAAAATGTAGAGAAGAGATAAAGAATTAAAGAACATTAACCACAAAATCATCAACTCATATTCATGTATTCATCATTATGGAGGGGAATTGTGAAGAACACCACATATTAGAATGAACCGACTCTCATAAGTCTGTATGTGTGCAAAGTGTGTTCTCTCCCAAAACTTACTTACAAATGAAGCTAAGACACCATAGTTATAGGTTCCCAATACATGTGTTAAGCCCAAGCCCATAAAACACTAAAAAGCCCAAAATACAATTCTTTATAAAACTTTCTATCTAATTGGGGCTAATTAGATCTAACAATTCCCCCCTAAAGTTTTATAAAGAAAGCATCATCAAATATTCTCCCCCTTGCTTTCTTTAGAAGCTCTTATGTGCCATTCTTCAAGTCTTCAAGGCGTTACAAGCTCGCCCTCAAATGTAGGCTCATATTCTTGAAAAACTGAGACATTTTACACGTACTATCCAGCTTTCATGACTCAACTTTATCGCTGTTTTTGACCATTGAGGAGACTTATTGAGAGAAAACATAAAACATGCACATTGAACTTCAGCCTCTTAGCTTATCAACAAGCTTTGATTCAACCAGTTTGGATGAAAATTGAGTGAGTTGTGCACGTTTTCCCTCAGTTGCGCAAAACAGTCGTTAAAACAAAGAATTTGACGCTTTAGACCTCGTTGAGTTGAATTCAGCTCCGAGCTTTAGATTGAAAAACAGTGGAGATTGTGACAATAAATATGTCACACATGTAACTTGAATCCATGAAGAACGGACATGCGAACACCCATTTGTAATCGGAAGGAGTATGAGTGAAAATCATTGCTTTCGTTCCAGCATTAGTCAGCAGACTTTGACAGTGAATAAGACGTGTCGGCTCACTGAATTTGAGAAAATTCAAATCTTCAAAGTCGTGCATATGTGTGTTATCGTTCCAACGCAACTGGATTCATGTAGATTGGAGCTTCGAGTGAAACGTTGTGCGCGTGTTTCTGAAACATCGGAATGCTGTCAGAAAACCGAGAAATAATCGGGTTACGGGCTTCGGTTCGATGTGAGTTCTGGACCAACGCACTTTGATTTTGATTATTTGGACTACCTCTGGTCCATCTCTGGTCCGTCATAAGATTTGGACTTCGTGGGCTCTGATTAGATAATTTTGATCGTACCGAAAACCATAAAGAACACCATTCAGAGGTTCTGTATAGTGTAGGCAGAGCTTCTGGACAACAACTTCAGATACAGTTGATTAAGCTCTAATTAAGCTTCTGGAAAATTAAGGCTTCTGGATTGCATCTCTGGACAGCTTCTGGAAGTTCCCTGAACGCATTTTCTGATCTGAAATGTGCAGCAAGCTTGAGAAATACTTATGATCTGATAAAAATAAAAATAAAAATACTGCAGAGGTTTTGCAGTTCTTCTGATGTGCATTTTCTACACTTCTGCACTTCTGTACGTATAAAAAGGTTGCAGAAGCTTCTGGACAGCTTGCAAACACTTCTGGACAGCAACCTCTTCTGATTCAGACTAAGTTCTTACATTTTTGAAAAGCAACTACTGAGCTTCTGAACAACTTCTAAATGGCTTTCAGAGGCCTGTACGGCTTCTGAAGGAAGCTTCTTGAAAAGTGCTTCTGAAAAGTTCTATCCCATTAAGCTCTGATTAAGATCTTCTGAGCTTCTGAATTACTTCAGAATCAACAGGTTATTGATTGACAGCTTCTCTGATCGAATCTTCTAAACATCTTCTGGACAAAATTTAGAAGTTTTGCACCTTTTGATTATAATTCTGATCAAAATGTGCAGCAAACTTCTGATTCATCGAAGCTTCTAGTTCACTGAACAGCTTCTGGACAGCTTTGCAAAAGCTCAACGTCCTCTGATGTGCAGCTTCTGACCAAAGCTTCTGATTGCAAACAAAATGAACTAGATAGCTTTTCAGAAGATCTGTACGACTTCTGATTTAGTTGAATTTAAGCTCTGATTAATCTTTGTCTCATTAAGCTTCGTACCTTCTGTTTTGCATACCTTCGGATCGCAAGCATTATGAAAATGCTTCTGGACAGGATCTTCTGATTGCTTTATCTTCTATAAAGAAGTTGCTTAAACGATGCTCAGCTTCTATATCTGATTAATTCAGAGCCTCATTCGTCATTCGGCTGCCTAATACATAGATTTTAAAAAATGCTTCTGCCTTACTGTCCTGGTTTTGCTCTGGGGTTGGTTCCAGATTCTCTTCTTCACAGATTAATCGATTGATTTATAAACAGGATATAAGCGGAAGCAATTTATATCGATTAATCAATAGTAATAAGAATCGATCAAAGATTGAAGAACTAATTAACAATGTATTATAACCTGAATGATGATTACAGATACATGGAATGACGCACAGTAAGTTCTTCAATATTACGATTTCAATCAACAACTTTTACAATAGAGAAAAGATCTATTTATACAAATAGAATAAAGTAAAAGTCAACATCTTAACCTATTACAAACTGACACGTGTGAGAGATGGGAGCGTGTAACAAACTAGTCGGTTGCAAAAGGTAGACATCCTTGATGTATGTGCCATGTCATATTTTTCATCTTGTGGTTCATACTTTCAAAAGTGTAACAATCTCCCCCTAAGTATGCAACCAGAAGAATGAAATCTGTTCAGAAAGGAGCGACCTCAGATACAATCTTTCCAATCTTATTTATGATCTCTCTGATTGATAATAAAGTTGAAAGCCTTTTGATCATCTTCTCAATAACCTCTGGATTGTGATTGTTAACATCAACAGAAATGAAGCTTTTTGCAATGTAAACGACCTCTGATGAGTATTTGTGTGCTTCTTTGATTCTGAAGAAGCTCTTTCTGTCTGGCCTTCTGAAGATCACCCCTTCCTCTGGGTCTATTAGCACTTTGCCGATTCTCATGTTGTTGATGCCTTCTAGATGTTCGTTGGGTGCAGAGATAGCTAGGTTATCAACATTGTAATTGATTCCTATTTGAAAATCTACCTGTCTCTTGTACCGGATGTAGGACTTCATGCATTGAATGATTCGAGAATAAACAATTTGATCTTGATCATCACTTCTTCTAGTCATTTGAGACTTCATGAATTTTTCCAGAAAGATAAGATCAGAGGGAAAGATGGACAATAGATCATTATCACAGAAGTAATAAGTCTTATTGTCTTCTCTGATAACCTTATAAATTGTGTACCATATTTCTATTTCTTCAAATGGTGAATGTTTTATTGCAGAGATTCGTTTGATAGGTACAGAGGTATGAACGTCCTTTCTCGCTTGTTTGTGTGCCATGAAGTTGTCCTTAATTGCATCACTTACATTGTAGGCCTTTGAGAATTTGGGCAACATGAGATAGATCTTCTGATCTATAGGAGCATACATGTACCTTTTTGTGATTTCCAGAATTGGAAGATCAATTCTTCCAAGTCTCTGCAATTTTTTGTCTATTCTCTGCAGCTCGACTTGATGATCCTTCAGCATTTACTTTTGCAGCTGCAACTCTTTCTCTTTCCATTTCTGCTTGAGCTTTTGATGCTTCTGCAGAGGCTCCTTCTGCTTCAGCTTTTGCTCGGATTTCAGCTTCAATTTGAGAAGTAGAGGCTTTTTCTGCGTCAGCTTTTGCTCTTATTTCAGCCTCAATTCGTTCTTCTTCTCTTAGTTTGTTCAGGACTTCAACTTTAGCCTTTGATGCCTCAGCTCTGGCTTTGGCTTCCTTTTCTTTGGCTATTGCAGCTTGAGTTGAGGAGGAATATGGTGTTTGTCTTGTGTTGCCTACTACCTCAAGAATGAATTTAGCTATTTCTGGATCTTTTGGAAGAGGCCTAGAGTGAGTGGCTAATGGAGTTGGAGTCAGAGGGGTTTGTGTGTGAGAAGTTTGAGCAGGAGTTTGCTGTTTGGAGGATGATTGGTGTTTGTCTGAAGTAGATGGAGATGGCATTGGATTTGGATTTGAGCTTTCAGTATTGGTAGTGGGTTTGACTTTCTTGGATTCTGGAGCTTTCTCCCCCTTCTGAGAATCAGGGTCCTGATTCTCAGATCTTTTGCGCTTAAGTTCTGCTTTTCTGCAAGCACGCTCCTTCTTGGCCTTTTTCTTTGCATTAAAAGAGTTAGAAAGAGAACTTACCAGACCTGAGAGCTGAGACAGAGATATTTCCATAGATGATAGCTTTAAATCCACATTGGACGTGCAGGCAGTTGTTTTGGAGACATACTTGGAGGAGAGAGAATTAATACGTTCAAGCATGGCCTTCTGGAAGACAGCCATATCAGATTTCTTTACCAGAGAAGACTCAGAAGTGTCTGTAGAGGGATGAATAGCCTTGATAATTTTGTGAAGGTCGGCCACTAAGGAACTGTATTCATCAACAAAGATTGTGACTTCTGGAGTTGGAATTGCCTCAGGTATGCAGAAAATAGCCTCAGAAATAGCCTGGATTCCTTTATGCAGAGAAGAATAATGATCAGAGGCTTGGCTCTGATGTGTTGCAGCAGTTGTAGAAATGAGGTCTTTGAGGGCTTCCAGAGTTTTTGGTTGCTGTTTTTGTTAGTCTTGAATAACCAGAAGAATGGCATTGTGAGAGTCCAGAGAAAGTTTTAGATCCTCTACAGATCTCTGAATTTTATCACCAAATGCCTGCAACGCTGCATTGGTGACATATTCAGAATGTGTAACCGGTGTATCTCCAACACATGGACCCCCTTCACTCTCGCGTACAGAGAGGCCCTCATTCACACATGTTTTGACGTTGAGGGTGGAGGGACTTCCAACCTGTCTTCGAGGGCTGTTATTAACAGGCACCTCTTCGGTTGTTCTGATTGTCTCAACAGAATCCTCATCATCATAGAATGAGGAGTTGAAAATAATGTGCTTACCTTGATGGAGTGTAAACACTCCGGTAAGTGGTGCATCCTGTGGCTGTAACCCCTCTGATGGGATTTCATGAGCCTCTAAACTATCAGAAGACATCAACATTGTTAGTCACAGAGACATCAACATTGTATGGGGAAAGTGGCGAGTTCTGGGGCAAATGAACACTTATATGTTCATCATTCTTTTGAGAGAATGATGAAGAGGTTTCCCCAGTTGTGCTTGATGCAGAAGTATCCTCTGATCGGATGGTTGCTGGGTGGTTTGGACTGGGTTGTCCTTGGTCAATGAAAGTAGTTGGGTTGACATCTACCTCAGATAATGAAGTTACCCTTTGGGATGTAGGTGAGATTCGCTCAATTGTGTCACGATGGACATTTTCAGTACCTTCTTTTAACAAGAGGTCAGCATGGGTAGAACCACTCGGATGATCACTCAAATTATTTTCAGTCTCATTCTCAGTTGACCCCTCACTTTCTAGAACTGGCTCTAAGTGCTCTGGGGTAGAAATTCTCTGTTCCGAGAAAGTCATAGAGCTCCTATATGATTGAAGATAAGAAGAGCTAGATGGAATTAGGTTTAGCATGTACCTTGAAAGCTCTCTGGGAGAGGGATAGCCATTGCGATCGATGGTTGGACGATGAGTGCTCATTGAAGCAATTTTGCAAAATGGTTGAACTAATGGAGCCTTGAGTGCCCCAATTGCAGGATAGGTAACCAGGGATAGAAATCTTGGAAACATCAAAATTGGAAGAGATTTTCCTTGGGTTTGATGGGTAACCTTAGTGTGTACAGCAGCTTTAATCTCTTGAAAAATAAGGCTTGCGTAGTCCAAGGGGCGATTAAAAAACATGTCATACATTATGGTCAGAATGTTCCTGCTTGCTTGATCGAGAGACCCAATTTTACAAGTGAGACTCTTGTTCAGGATAGAGATGAGAAGATTCCACATTGGGGGTAACTGTTTTCTCTTGAATTCAGATAGTTTGCTTATGGGTTCATTGTAACCAAGAAAAAGGATGAAATATAACAATGCTTCAGTGGATGGGTTCGATTCTAGGGCTAGATTTGGCACAAATTCACCATCAAGTAGTACCTGTGAAGGGGATAAATGAAAATACCTGGCTAATTTCTTCTTTGTAATTGGTATTTCCACTGCAATATCAGGTTGATCAGGATGACTGAAATTTCCAAGCAAGGTCTCATCATCATTAATGTACATCGATTGCCACACTTCTTGAACATAAATTTCAGGAACATTCGGGTTTGTCAGGGTTAGGGCTCGGTTTAGGACATGTTGTTGTAGAAATTCAACCATGATTCTGAATTCGGATTGATAGGTATTAGGATCAAGAAAAACCTGCACATTGTTTGCTTTCAATGGCAGCTTGACGAACGGAGCACTATCGACAGTGGAATCAACGAGACGTCCTTCGTCATCGTTAAGAGCGGGATTTGCAAGATGAGAAGCCATTGATGAGAGTTAATAAGAATTGCAAGCAAGTTCGTGAGTAAGAGTGTGAGCAGTAACAGTGGAAGAAGATGGGTATCTGAAATTTGGGGATTTTATATGAGACCGATTTGGAATTGGAATGGGTTTATGTATTGGGAGTAGAAGAAAACGGTTCAGGAATGATGATGTAAGCACGCAGGCGTGGATACATGCAGTCAAACAATGAACGACACGTGGAAAGTAGGAGTGATGAGTAAGACACGATTTTTGAAAATAAAACTGAAGGGTTATCGGCCTAAAATCGGTTGATTATCCCAAAAGTAAATAAAAAGAAAATATAAAGCAATTTGTTGACTAATTAAAGAAAATTAATTAAAGAACAAATTGAAATATATAAATCTGTTTATTTAGATTTAAAATCAGTCATCTGGTGAAAAATTTTTTTGAACCAAATGAAAGTTTGATTTTTCATGAAAATAAAATAATAAGAAGAAATTAAAATTGAATATAGAAATTTTAATTAACCTTGACGGCAAGAGTTAATAAAAATGTAGATATTCAATAAAATATTTAGAATATTTTGATTCAAATTTTTTTTTTTTTTAAAAACCATGTCTATTTTGAATCATCATTTAGGATATGTTTGAAATGAATCATAGGCATTATGAGAGACCTTGACGGCAAGAGAAACACAGAATAAGAAGATTCAAAAAAAACTTAGATGGATGAAAAAATTCATAAGACAGCTAACTTTGTGTTAGACTTTGAACAACTTAAGTGAGAAACTCCCCTTTTGAATGATAATACTTCCCTTTGCATAATAGGCTCCCCCTTGAATGACAAGCTCCCCCTTGAATGATAAGCTCCCTCTTTGCTTTTGGGATTGGCGCCTTTCTGATGTAACTTGGATGAAAAGGAATAAAATGCAACAAAATAAAACCTAGACCATAAGCGATCAGAGGTCTCTGAGTGCTTCTGGATTAGAAGACGATCAGAGATCTCTGATAACTTCTAAGAATAAAATTTACATGTTTAGCATTCCCAACTTGCTGATTAAAAAATTAAAACGCTTCTCATCCAGAGCTTTTGTAAAAATGTCAGCCAGTTGGTAATCAGTAGAAACAAAATACATTTCTATGGTACCCTTTTCTATATGATCTTTGATAAAGTGATACCTACCATCAATAAGCTTCGTTTTTGAGTGCTGAACTGGGTTTTCTGTAATGGCAATTGCACTTTCAGAATCACAGAGTATGGGAATTTTATCATAGATTAGACCGTAGTCTCTGAGTTGGGTTTTCATCCAAATGACTTGGGAACAACAACAACTAGCAGCAGCAACATACTCAGATTCTGCAGTAGATGTTGAAACACAATTTAGTTTCTTGGATGTCCAGCTGATAAGTCGATTACCCAGAAGTTGACATCTACTAGAGGTGCTTTTTCTGTCCAACTTACAACCTGCATGATCAGAATCTGTGTATGCCATTAAATCAAACCCAGAATTTTTAGGGTACCAGAGACCCAATGAAGGAGTTCCCTTTAAGTATCTAAAAATTCTTTTGATAGCAGCCAAATGAGATTCTTTAGGATTAGCTTGATAACGAGCACAAAGACAAGTGGAAAACATAATATCAGGCCTACTTGCTGTCAAATATAGAAGAGAACCTATCATAATTCTGTAACCCGTGATATCTACAGGTTTCCAGAGGGATCAGGACCTAGTTTCATGCTAGGAGAGATAGTGTTTTCATAGTTGATGAATTCTGAAAATGGAATTTCTTTAACATGTCAGAGACATATTTTGCTTGATTAATAAAAATACTAGAGGTACTTTGTTTAACCTGAAGTTCAAGAAGGAAAGTTAATTCTCCCATCATACTCATTTCAAATTCGGTTTCCATCAACTTAGAAAACAAATCAACTTCTGTTTGATGAGTAGAGCCAAAAATTATGTCGTCCACACAAATTTTAACAATAGTTAACATACCTTTGCCTCTTTTGATGAAAAGTGTGGTATCAATTTTAACTTTCTCATATCCTTTGCTGATCAAAAATTTGGATAAACATTCATACCAGGCTCTGGGTGCTTGCTTTAACCCATACAGTGCTTTGTTAAGAAGAAAAACATATTATGGATGTCTTGAATCTTTAAAGCCAACTGGTTGTTCAACATACACTTCCTCTTTGAGATTTCCATTTAGAAATGCACATTTAACGTCCATTTGATAGACCTTAAAGTTCTTGTAGGCAGAGGATGCCAGAAAAAGTCTTATTTCCTCTAGTCTCGCAACAGGAGCAAAGGTTTCATCATAATCAATACCTTCTTCTTGACAATATCCTTTTGCCACCAGACGAGCCTTGTTTCTGATCACAATACCGTCCTCATCCTTTTTATTTCTGAAAACCCACTTAGTACCAATGGCTACTTTGCCTTTTGGTAATGGTACTAAGTTCCAGACTTTCTTACGCTCAAATTGAAGTAACTCTTCCTGCATTGCTTCTACCCAACTAGGTTCGGCTAAGGCTTCATGAACTTTCTTTGGTTCAATTAAACTTAGAAAGTTTACATAGAAAGCTTCATTTGCTGTGGCGGATCGAGTTTTGACACCGTCAGAAAGATCACCAATTATGAGATCTGGAGTATGTGATTTAGTCCATTTCGTCATCCTTGTTTGTGATATTGGTTGAGCTTGAACTTCGGTGTCAGAAGATGAGATAACTTCATCCGGGAATACTGATTCTGAACCTCTTGATTCTAAAGTCTCCCCCTCAGATGATGGAACAGAAGAATCTTCTTGACAATCAGATGAAACAGGAACAGAAGGAATTGAAGAGCAAGGTTCAGAAGAGGTAGGACCAGAGAAAGTTATGCCAGAGGCGTGAAGAACTTCAGGTATGCTGAAAGAAGGGCATCAATCTCTGATTCTCTGGATCCTGAAAGAAAGTCAGAAGTAACAGTATTGAGTTTGAGTTCTGAAGTAGAATATTCAGAGGTTAGTTGAGTTTGATCATCAAAATCAACGTTAATGCTCTCCATAACGGCTTTAGTTCTGAGATTAAAAACACGAAAGGCTCTGGAATTTAAAGAAATAGCCTAAAAATTTTGCTTCATCTGATTTTGGATCAAACTTGCCAAGTTTGTCTCTGTCATTTAAGATAAAACACTTGCAGCCAAAAATATGAAAAAATTTGATAGATGGTTTTCTTTTGTTAATAGGCTCATAAGAGGTTTTGAGATGCCTCTTGACAATTATGGAACGATTCTGAGTGAAACAAGCAGTGACTAAAGCTTCCGCCCAGAAGTGAATTGGGAGTCCAGAAGCTGCAAGCATTGTTCTGGCTGCTTCGACCAAGGTTCTGTTGCGACGTTCAATGACACCATTCTGTTGGGGAGTGCGTACAGTAGAGAAGTTCTGAGAAATTCCATTTGCAATAAAGTATGCTTCAAGTTTGGGATTCTTGAATTCAGTACCATTATCGCTTCTCAGCTGTTGAATCTTTTGGTGTAAAAGAACTTGGATTCCGGTCATCATATTTTGAAGGACAATAGGAACTTCTGACTTTTGTTGAACAAAAGCAGGCCAAGTATACCTGGAAAATTCATCAATAAGTACCAGAATATACTTTTTACCAGAAAGACTCTGAATTGCAATTGGACCACAGAGATCGACGTGTAGTAATTGCAGAGGTCGTATGCAGGAGTGATCACTTTTTGTTTTATGAGATGCTCGTTTTATCTTACCCATTTCACATGCAGGACAGAGGTGATCTTTTTGAAAATGAACTTCTGGAAGTCCAGATACCAAATTATGTTTTACAAACATCTCAAGATTATCAAAGTTTAAGTGAAACATTTTATGATGCCAGAGCCATGCAACTTCACTCTTTTTGGAAATAAGACATAAGGTTTCCTTACCATCCTTGGAGGTAAAATCATCATGTATAGATTACCTTTTCTGTCTGCCCTCCAAAGTTCCTCACCTGCCTTAGAAAATAAGTAACAATATTTTTCATCAAATACGACAAGTATCTTAGAATCACATAGTTGACTTACACTTAAGAGGTTATGTTTCAAACCAGAAACATGAGCTACTTTAGATAAGGTAATGTTACCTTCCTGTAAAGTACCATAGCCCTAAATTTGACCCTTACCATTATCACCAAACGTTACAGCTCCACCACTTTTGTCTTTAAATTGGGAGAGTAAGTTTCGTGAACCAGTCATGTGCCTCGAGCATCCAGAGTCAAGATACCCGATATGCACACGCTGTTTCTGCAATCAAGATCAGAGTTTCTTAGGTACCCATACCATTATGGGTCCTTTAACGTTAGTTTTTTTCTTATCAGCGTTTTGCTTTTGATTTGATTTAACAGAAGATAAAGACGTATTCTTTGGATTTTTTGTGTTTTTATTCTGCTTTGTTTTACTATTATTGAAGTACGAATGGTTTGCAGTGAAGGAATTTGAAGTTTGGGAGAAATTTTTTTGTAATTTTAAGAATAGAGAAAAACATTCAGAATTCTGAAACATAGAAGATTTTATTGAATTTTCATTGCGACAATGATAATTACAATTATTCTTAGATCTGTCTTTTCTAGTATCAGTTGTTCTAAAGAACTTCCTATCTAGACTAGACGTATGTTTAGAATGTGAAGTATTCTTCAGCGGAGATTTCCTCGGATTTACCTTCTCAGAAGATTTTGTAATTACTGAAACAGGAACAGATAGATTAGATTTCCATTTACCTTTTTGAACATAAGAAAGTTTTGGAGGGTAAGAGTTAGGAAATTGGATAGGAATTTTCTTTTTAAGTTCTTCTTCATTTTCAAGATCAAGACAAGATTTAGCTTTCAGACACATTCCTATAAAATCTGGATGTATAAAAACAGGTTTTCGTTGTTCAGAGGGAACAGAGAAAATCGGAATTTCACTTGAATTGTTTTTAGCATTCATTCCAGAAGCTCTTATCTCCAGAGATTCATTTGTAAAGAGAAAAGGAGCGTCTTTGTTTTTTATGATCTCTGGAGTTTTAGCATAAATGGGAAATTTATGTTCAAGATGAGAGAGATATTTGTCAGAATTGTCAAAGAAATCCTCACTTTGATCATCATTTTCCCAGAGATATGCGATTTCTTCTAAATTCCCTTGAGTTTCAGAAAGATTTAAATCAATAAAAGAACAAGGAAATATCTCTGGATTATTCTCTAACTTTTGTTTGTCATTCTCAAGACAATTATCCAGAGTCAAGAGAAGATCTTTTTCAAAACTCAATCTTAATTCCTCCTCTGCTTGAATAGGAATAAACGCATCAGCCTCTGGATTCAATTTTGTAATAACACTTGAACCAAACTTGAAAATATCATCCTTCTTCTGAATTTGATTTAGATTAATATTGGTCTTTTTAGAAGAGTATGTAATGTTTTTAAACTTGAGTGTCCGTTGATGATGACCATTTTCAGTTTTAGATCGTTTAAAACATGATTGTTCAAAAATAATTGGAAACACAGGCCTCTGTTGTTGTCCTATACAAAAAACAGAGTTTAAACCAGACTTCTTTTCACACGTATAGGGATCTAAGTCTTCAAAACCGATTCCAGATCTTCCTACTTGTGTACTAATTTTCCCATGAACTTTTTGAGCATCCAGATATGTTTTCATCTGGTGCGTTTTGTTTTGAAGTTCAATGTACAAAAATTCTCTTTCTTTTTGAAAATAGTTTTTAAGTGCTACAAAATTTAATCTGTCACTTTCTTTATCTTGAATTTCCTTATCCTTTTCTTCCAGAAGTTTCTTATAACTCAATGGCTCCTTTTTTACCAAACCTTCTGTGTCTTTCAAGGTTTTAGAAATTTTTTCTTTTTCTATGTCAAGTTCCAGTTTTTCTTCTGTTAAGATATCCATTTCTCTTTTGTAAATATCTCTTTCCCTTTGTGTTGTGGAAAGAGTTTTCTCAATATTTTTCCGTAACTTCTTTTCAATTGTAAGCTTTTGCTTAAGTTCTTCAAAATTGTTTGATAAAAGCACAATTGTATTCTCAAGTTCAGAAGATTCAGAAAGATTACTAACCGGTGATTCAGAAGGTTGTTCTTCTGATTCATTTGTACTTGCCATTCCACAGAACATGGCCTCATCACCGTTGGATTCATCTCCGATCCAGTTTTCTTTCTCAGCATAGTGGGCTCTTTCAGTAACATTATACTTGTATTTATTTTTGTAATATGTTCTGTGTTTATCCAGAGCCCCTCTGCAATCCTTCGAGTAATGACCGGTTTCCCACATCTGTAACATACATCTTTCTTTTTCTTCATTTCCTCTTCCTTCTTTTCTGCCTCAGTCTTCTCAGATTTCTGAACCTCTTGTTTAGGAGTATAGTTAGAGCGATCAGACCTTCTATTTCCTTAAAATGCCCTATTTCAAAAACGGTTTGTAAACTATTTGGTAATAAGAGCCAAGGAATCAGCAAATGCCTTTATTTCATCATCAGAATCAGAATCTTCTTCTGGAACAGTTTCTGACATGAATGCCTTGTTTTTCACTCTTCTATCTTCACTTTTTCTTCTGGTAGCTCCCTTTGCTTCAGAAATTAAGGCTAGAGGTCCACCTATGGTTGTTTTCTTTTGCACAACCTCCTTTTCATGAGCTTAAAGAGTTCCAAATACATCGTGTAGAGACCATTGCTCAAGATCTTGATTAGCTTGTAGTGACATGGATAGATTTGACCATTCTGGATTTAATCTCTTTAAGAATAAGACATTATTGTCTTCTTTTGATCGAACAATATCACATCGTTTATATAGATTTATCAGATTATTAAATCTATGAAAAGTCTTTTCCACAGATTCATCTGTAATGGCCTGGAAGCTGTTGTATTCGTTCAGCGCTTGAGCCCTTCGATTTTTCTTCATTTTAGCACCACCTTCCAGAAGATTTTCCAACTGATCCCATAATTCCTTAGCAGTATCACAGGAATCCAGAGATTGAAAAATCTCATTTGGAATAGCCATGATAAGAAGAGTTTTTGCCTTTTTAGCAAGTTCAACTTTGGCCTTTTCCTCATCATTCCAATTTTCCCTTAGCTTTGGAACTTTTCGTGCAGGTATTTCAGCAGTATTGGTAGTAGCAGGAACTCTTGGAACTGTAGTCATTGGTATGAAGGGACCATTTTGAACAATAGGATAAAGTTCAATGTCCAATCCTTCATAGAAATTTATCATTCGAATCTTCCATTGTGGATATTCACCACGAATAAGAGTTGGAGGTTTGGTCAGAGAACCAGAGGTGTAAACAGCATTCAAATTTGAATTTGTCATTTTTAAGATCAAGAAGTATGTAATGACAGATTTGAGTTGAAATCTAGAACAAGTAAATTTCAATTGATTTGAACAACAAAATTTTACTAATTCTTCAAAATTTTAACTACAATTACCACTGTTTTAGACAGAATTGCTATAAATCTTCGTAGAACAGGGTGGAATTATGAACACTAGTTAAAACAGGAGATTACTGACTGAATGAAGAGAGATTTTCCAAATTGAGATCTAATAATCAATAGATTGATTATCAGGCTCTGATACCAATTGTTGGTTCCAGATTCTCTTCTTCACAGATTAATCAATTGATTTATAAACAGAGTATAAGCGGAAGCAATTTATATCGATTAATCTGAATGATGATTACAGATACATGGAATGACGCACAGTAAGCTCTTCAATATTATGATTTCAATCGACAACTTTTACAATAGAGAAAAAATCTATTTATACAAATAGAATAAAGTAAAAGTCAACATCTTAACCTATTACAAACTGACACGTGTGAGAGATGGGAGCGTGTAACAAACTAGTCGGTTGCAAAAGGTAGACATCCTTGATGTATGTGCCACGTCATATTTTTCATCTTGTGGTTCATACTTTCAAAAGTGTAACATCTGGTCATACAGAGCTTTATGTCAGAGTTTAGCTCTTATCTGTATAACTAGAGTATTAGATGGAAATATAGTTCCTGTCAGAGAGCAAAGTTCTATCATGATTTTTCGAGCATAAATCGCAAGAGGACAGGTTCACCACTAGTAAACCTAACTTGAACAACATTTTGGACATTGAAGAACGATAGATTAATGGATGCTTGTCCAGATTCCACTACGATCCCTATCTAAATCTTACACTGTACGAATGGTGAAAGTGCATCTTGTTCATATTCTCTTCACCAACATCACTTCTAGACTATCATCCTACACATAAGAAACATGTAGCATATCAGCAAAATAATTGACAGCTTAGCCGACTCAACAGATTCTTGACCAGATGGTCATCCTTTGTAAGAAACATGTAGCATATCAGCCTTCTTAAGACTCTTCCACATGCAGTACGAAGTTGCTTCTGGACAGCTCACAGAAGCTCTGGATGTCATCTGATGTGTTTCTTCTGAACATTTGAACATCTACACGTGCATAGAGTTCTGTGCATACCTTTGTGCATAACAGGTTAAGACTCCTAGCCTCTTATTAAGCTCTACGAACCTTCAGCACAGCAGCCTACAGAGGATTCTGCTCTTAGTTTAGGTTCCTCCAATAGTCTGCCATCCAAATCCACATTACATTAATTGGATAAAAGCTCAAGTTCTTTGGGCATTCCTTGCTAAAAAAAATAACCTGTCACAGTCTCTCTTTTCAGTTGTATTCATGAGACTTGCATACCCTTAAAAACTACCATATGATTCATAACATGCATCAATTGGCTACTGATTCTTATTTTTCTTGTGTTGTGCCGTTGGGATCATTTTCAGGAGACTATTGGCTTGCCTCATGATATAGAATTAACATCACCTCGGGCTGGTCAAAAGTTAGTGATGTCAGGCACTTTGTAGCAGTACAAGATCCAAACAGAAAATAATTCTAAGTTCTGTTAAGAAGAAGTTCATTACAACAACAAAAACAAAAACAAAAAACAAATCAGCCAATCAACAGCCCCATTTGAGTATTATAAACAACAAAAAATTTGTTTAAACCAACAACAACAAAATCCATGGGCAGCGGAAAATACGATCTGAGTTGTTGATTTGCTGTTAATTAAATCTAATTGAAAGAAGAGAGTCCAATCTCAGATTTATACAAAGCCAGATCAAAGATCAACAACCATACTACCAAGATGCTTAGAAGCTATGAACTCAAGAACACAACAAGATGGGATCAAAGATCAACCATCTACTTAGTGCTAAAAATTAGACCAATGAAGGAGGGAGATCAAAATTAATCAAAAACACATACATACATGTTGTAAAATTGATCAGATCTAATTTATTGAAATTAAATCTTCACAGACACATTTCATCAAACATGTGGTGTGCAGATTCAGATTGGGTTTAGAATCAATATAATCTTCTATGAATGATCATCCAAATCTTATCTAGATGAAATATTGGATCTCAAATAAGCATAAAACAGAAAATCATATCATAGAAGTGATATTTGGGTTTAGGCTCATGTGATTGAAACAATCTAAGCACCAAAACACCAAAATCAATTACCAATTTCTACAATCGTTGCCATATATGACCGAATTGAAGAAAAGTTTCTTCGCTCGGATACCAATTGTTAGATCCCAAACTAGCAACAATTGAGAAAACTCCATAAAATGTAGAAAAGAGATAAAGAATTAAAGAACCTTAATCACAAAATCATCAACTCATATTCATGTATTCATCATTATGGAGGGGAATTGTGAAGAACACCACATATTAGAATGAACCGACTCTCATAAGTCTGTATGTGTGCAAAGTGTGTTCTCTCCCAAAACTTACTTACAAATGAAGCTAAGACACCATATTTATAGGTGCCCAATACATGTGTTAAGCCCAAGCTCATAAAACACTAAAAAGCCCAAAATACAATTCTTTATAAAACTTTCTATCTAATTGGGGCTAATTAGATCTAACAGTAATCTCTGCATAAACTCAAAAAATTCAAAGGTTTAGAAGAAGAATGCTTAAAATGCAAGAAAAGTGAGTTTATCACTCAAAAATGATAAGAAAATATGAAGATGATGTTGTTACCTTGTTTTGATGGTGAAAGGGATGCAAAGTCTTCAATAATCTTGTTATTTTGATGGAGATTTGATGAAGAATTTGGCTGGAAATGTGATGTAGAAGAAGAGAAAGAGCGGGAAAAGAGAGAAGTAATATGTCTCTTAAGTTCTAGAGAGAGAGATGACAGAAATTTGAATTTTGAAAATGAAGAAATGAGGAGAAAAATGGCTTTTTTATGGGGATTTGGGGGGAGGGGGTGGCCAGCCATGGGTATGGGCCCCACCCAACCCAACAATTTTTATTTTATTTTACATTAAGCCCAAAATAATGAAATTAAAAGTCCATTTTCTCAATTTTGTCATTTTTCCTTCAAATATGAGCCCAAGAGTGTTTAAATTATACAAATAATAAAAGTTTTATAAAGAGTAAACTACATACTTGGTCCTTATGGTTCATTGATTTTAACACTCTGGGTCCCTAAAGTGAAATATCTATGGCTTGCATCCTCATGGTTTCCATTTTATAACGTGTTGGGTCCCTAAAACTGACTCCGTTAGTTTTTGGCCGTTAAAACCCACATGTGCAAGGCACATGATGGGTATTATTGTCATTTCAGGTTTAGTATTAATTTAATAAAAATTAAATAAATTCAAAAATTAAATCAAACATCACTTCTCTTGAAACCCTCCCCTAACCTCCACCCCCATTAATTTTTCCTAGAAACTCTCAAATCACCATTACTTTTCTTGAAATCCTCTCCACTCCTTGAGATTTCTTTCTCTCCTTTCAACTCCCTCAAAAAAGAATTTCTTCAAACTATAGTTCAGATCTTGAAAAGGTGGTGGTATTTGGTGGTGGCAGTGGTGGTGGGATCTGGTGGCGACGGTGGTGGCGGCGGGATCTGGTGGCGACGGCGGTAGGATCTGGTGGCGAGGGTGGTGGCGGTGGGATCTGGTGGCGGCAGCGGTGGGGGGGATCTGGTGGCGACGGTGGTGGTAGTGGGATCTGACGGCGGCGGTGGTGGTGGGATCTGGTGGCGACGGTGGTGGCGGTGGGATCTGACGGCGGCGGTGGTGGGATCTGGTGGTGGCGGTGGTGGCGGTGGGATCTGGTGGCGACGGTGGTGGTGGTGGTGGGTGAATCATCTTCATCTTTAAAACCTCTCCCCTTCCTTCTTCTAAAATCTTTCTGGGTTAATCATCTTCATCTTCATCCTGTTTTTTTTTTTCAAATTTTGGTTATAATTTAGGGTTCTTTTTGTATTAAGATTTGTAAAAATGTTTAAGATTTATTTGAATTTTGTATGAATAATCATGGGATTTGGTTTGTAAAAAATGTTTAGTTTTTATAAACAAAAAGTTTATAAAAAACAAATTATGGATTTAGATTTAGTGTTGTGAGTTTGTGTTTTGTTTTTAGGATTATTGATTTTGTTATTGATTTTGTGGTGATGATGATTAAAGGGTGGTTGTTCTTGGTGTTCTTCATTATTTTGTTATTGATTTTGTTGGTGTTCTTCATGGTGTTCTTCATCATGAAGGTGTTCTTCATGGTGTTCTTTATTATGAAGGTGTTCTTCATGGTGTTCTTCATCAGAAAGGAGATAGCAGGAAAAGAGAGTGAAATGACCAAAATACCCATCATGTGCTTGCACATGTGGGTTTTAACGGCCAAAAACTAATGGAGTCAGTTTTAGGGACCCAACACGTTATAAAATGGAAACCATGAGGATGCAAGCCATAGATATTTCACTTTAGGGACCCAGAGTGTTAAAATCAATGAACCATAAGGACCAAGTATGTAATTTACTCTTTTATAAATAACATACTAAAACTATATATTTTATATAAGTTGGGTATAAATTAGAGCATTTGGCACTATATAGGACATTTCGGCCAGTTACGGGTCGGAACCGGACTTTCTAACCAGCTACCGGAAACTGTAGAAATTTTTCTGTCATTCTAAGTCAATTTAATTCTATTCTTAAAATTAATATATATTAACACTAATAAACTTAATTATAGCTAACCTGGAAATTCAAAATTGACGGTTGTCACAGTCTCCCCCTGTTAGAGAAATTCCGTCCCGAAATTTAAGAATTAGCTTGCCCTGGGGCATCCGCGAACAAGTGAGGATACTTATGCTTCATCAAATCTTCTCGCTCCCAAGTATACTCTGGACCATGTTTCGCATTCCAGCGGACTTTTATAATAGGGATTTTACTGCGCCTCAACCGTTTAACTTCTCGGTCCAGTATCTCGATTGGTTCTTCGATGAAGTGTAACCGATCGTTAATATGAACGTCGTCTAGGGGTAACACTAGTGTTTCATCCATTAAACATTTCTTCAGATGCGACACATGGAACGTGTCGTGGATGGCGCTTAAATTCCGCGGTAACTTCAATTTGTATGCTACCGGTCAAATTCTTTCGAGTATTTGGAATGGACCAATGTACCTGGGACCCAACTTGCCTCTCTTCCAGATGGGTACAAGCCCTTTCCATGGTTATACCTTCAAAAGCACTTTATCACCTATTTGGAATTCTAATGGCTTCCTCTGATTATTCGCATAACTCTTTTGACGATCTCTTGCTGTTTTGAGTCTTTCTTTGATGATTAACATCTTGTCAGTGGTCTGTAGAATAATATCAAGCGTGGTCAACTGTCTATCTCCGATCTCTAACCAGCTAACTGGTGATCTACATTTTCTTCCGTATAGGGCTTCCTATGGCACGCACTGAATGCTGGTGTGATAGTTGTTGTTGTATGAAAATTCAACAAGCGGTAGATGGGTATCCCAACTCCACCAAAATCTATCGCTCAGGCAGGAAACATATCCTCTAGTGTCTGAATAGTTCTTTTTGATTGTCCATCTGTTTGAGGATGATATGCAGTGCTATAATCCAAACGTGTACCCAATGCCTTTTGAAGAGACTGCCCAAATCGTGACATAAAACGTGTGTCTCTATCCGAAATAATGGAAATAGGAACACCATGACGTATAACTATCTCATTGATTTAGATTTGCGCACACTTTTCCATATGGAAATCTTCACGAATGGGAATGAAATGAGCCGATTTGGTAGGTCGGTCTACTATAACCCATATAGTATCGTGCCCCTTTCCAATTCTAGGTAGTTTAGTTACGAAATCCATGGTTATTTGCTCCCGTTTCTATTGAGGAATTTCGGGTTGTTGAAGTAGACCGGATGGTTTCTGATGTTCGGCTTTGACTTGAGCACAAGTTAAGCACTTGCTTACATACTCAGCAATATCTTTGTTCATTCCTGGCCACCAATAATATTGCTTCAGATCCTTATACATTCTCCGCTCCTGGGTGAACCGAATATCTGGATCGGTGGGCTTCATCCAAGATAGTTGATTGTGAATTTCCAACCTTTGGTACCCATATTTTTGAAGTAATGAACTTCATCTGATTGTAATTCAAATTCTTTTTCTAAGTGATGTAAGATCTCATGCTTCAAATTTTCTTCTTTCAAAGCTTCCCTTTGTGCTTCAAGAATTTGAGTCTTTAGACTTGTTTGAACCATCACACCCATAGCCCGTGCTCTCGTCGGCTACACTCTTTCCTTTCTTCTTAATGCGTCGGCTACGTTAGCCTTGCCTGGATGGTACTTTATTTCACAATCGTAGTCGCTAAGTAGCTCAACCCATCTTCTTTGCCTCATATTGAGCATTTTCTATTCAAGAATGCGTTGAGGGCTTTTGTGATCAGTGAAAATGGTGCACTTAGTACCGTAGAGATAGTGTCTCCAGATTTTGAGTGCGAACACCACCGCCCCTAATTCCAACTCATGGGTGGTGTAATTCTTCTCATTAACCTTCGGTTGCCTCGACGCATATGCAATGACTTTATCTTTTTGCATTACTACACATCTCATCCCTTGATGTGAGGCATCACAGTAGACTACAAAATTATCTACTCCTTCTGGCAAAGCAAAATTATTCCTCTTGTTTCTCTTCCCAAATAAACTTCTTATTTTTTTGGGTTAGAGTCGTTAGTGGTTGTGCGATCTTGGAGAAATTTTCGATAAATCGCCGATAGTAACCTGCCAATCCCAGAAATTGGCGGATCTCAGTTGGTGTCTTCGGGGCTTCCCATTTCTTAATGGCCTCGATCTTAGCTAGATCAATATGTATCCCTTTTTCATTTACTACGTGGCCAAGGAAATGTACTTCGCGAATCCAGAATTCGCATTTTGGAGAATTTTGCGTACAACTTTTCGTTTCTGAGCAATTCTAGTATCAACTTTAAATGTTGCTCATGCTCCTTCTTGTCTCGAGAATAAATGAGTATATCATCTATAAACACGATCACGGACTTGTCTAGGTACGGTCGACATACTCTGTTCATTAAATCCATGAAGACTGCCGGTGCGTTTGTTAGCCCGAAAGGCATAACAAGGAACTCTTAATGACCATAACGAGTTCTAAACGCTGTCTTAGGAATATCTTCTTCACGAACTCTCATCTGATGATATCCCGATCGAAGATCGATCTTTGAGAAATACGTTGCACCTTGAAGTTGATCGAATAAGTCATCTATTCGAGGAAGGGGGTATCGGTTCTTGATATTCAACTTATTGAGTTCCCTATAATCGATACACATTCGGAAGGATCCATCCTTCTTTTTAACAAACAAAACTGGAGCTCCCCAAGGTGAAGAGCTGGGTCTGATGAATCCGTTATTGAGTAACTCCTTAAGTTGTTCTGACAGTTCATGCATTTCCGATGGTGCTAACCGGTATGGTGATTTCGCCACGGGCGCAGCTCCAAAATCTATGTGAAACTCAACTTGTCTTGGCGGGGGTATTCCAGAAAATTCGTCTGGAAATACTTCGGGGAAATCTCGAACTATAGGGATATCTTGAATGCGTTTCTCTTTGGCCTAATTATCCGTGAGATGTGCTAAAAATGCAATGCAGTCCTTCCTTAAATATTGTCGCATCTTCATACACGTCACCATTTTAATACCCCTCCTGGGTTTCTCTCTGTGTACTTTGAGTTTTCCCCCTTCGGTTAATGGAACTCGAATGATCTTTTTGGAACAACAAATTTCGGCTCGGTTTTTGGACAACCAATCCATGCCCACAATTATGTCGAAACTTCCTAATCTAATCGGGATTAGATCTATACTAAAATCCCTACTGGCCAAGTTTAAGGTGCAGTTCATTAATATGTTTTTAGCCCTACATTCTTGTCCGTTGGTATATTCAATGACATATATTTCTTTCAACTTCTGAGGTTTTAGATTTATCTTAGGTCTAAAATCTGTCGACACATAACTCCTATCTGCTCCAGAATCAAATCGTACAGATGCATAATGATTATTCAAAAGAAATGTACCTGTAACTACATCTGGATTTTGCCTTGCTTCCTCTGCTCTAATCTCAAACACTCGACCTCTTGTCGGACCTCCTTGATTTCCTTGATTGGTTGGCCGTGCTTGATTAGTGTTTGGTCTCTGGTTCCATTTTGGACATGCGTTCCGGTAGTGATCCGGGCTTCCAGACTCAAAAGATGCCCGCCTTCCTGTACTTTTACACTCTCTGGCGAAATGACCTCCTCGGTTGCATTTCTGGCAAATGATGCATCTTCCACCATGATGTTATTACACTTATCACACTTAGGGTATGCTCCCTTTCCTTTCTCTTATGTCTGTGTCTGGATGCCATAGTTCCTTGTTACCTTCTGATTTTTACCCGTCCTTCCTCCAAATTTCCTCTTCGCTGATTCCTCCATCTTTCTTTTACCTTGAATTTTGTCTCTTGCAAAGATTCCCGAACGGTTGGTATTGTTGGTGAGTCTGGTTGCTAGGTTCACTGCATCCTGAAGAGTTTTTGGGTTCGCCGAAGTTACATCCCCGCGTATTTCAGAAGATAAACCCCAAACATACCTATCAACTCGATTCTCTTCGGGCGTTGCCAGGTGGGGTACCATTTTTGCTAACTCATGAAAACATGCAGTATAAGAGTCTATATCATTTCCTCTCATTTCATGATTCCATAATTCCGCTTCCAGTTTTTGAATTTTGCTCCTTGGGCAGTATTCTTCTTTCAACATTTTCTTGAAATCCTCCCACGTAAGGTTGTTAGCAGCTTCTCGGCCACGGGTTTGTACTTGTGTATTCCACCAAGTTAGCGCTCGTCCTTGTAATAGACATGTAGCAAACTCTACTTTCTTACCTTCGGTACATTTGCTAATATGGAGCACAGACTCCATGCTCTCTATCCAAGTTAATAATCCCACGGCTCCCTCAGTTCCATGGAATTCCTTAGGATTACAGCTCCTAAAGGATTTATATGTACATTCTATGTTTCCAGATCCTTGATTGTTGTTTTGATTATTGTTCAGGCCAGCTGCCACTTGGCTAACAATGTTCGGAAGTGCAACCATGAGTTCCTCGGACACAAGTCGTGAAACTTCAGAATTTTCTCTTCTCGGAGGCATTGTTCTAAAACACAATTTTAAATTGAGTTTTAGTCAACTTTATTTTACTATGGCCATAGCAAATCTACATTCTAAGTTTAAGCGTATAATATAATATACATCTAGTACTAATAATCTAGTCATACATCCAAACAATATACGAAGATCAGATATCATGCATAACTTTCACAGATATTATCAACCAGTCCATCATAAATTTCCAAAATACAAATCCCAAAAGATATTAAAATTTGTTCGTAACTTAAACAAGCAAATCCTAAAAAGAAGTGTTGTCATCCCAAAAGCTTAACATATGGTCTCCTAGTGCATCTTAACCGTCCTACTAGTCGAAATGATAACATCCAAAGCTCTATCCATAACCTCGCTATTAGTGTTTAGAATCGTCGAAAGCGTGTCGAAGGTCTGGTGGTGGTAGTCCAATATGGCCTGATGCATCTCCATCTCCCGTGCTAGACCCGAGACCCAAAAGCTCTCAAGTCTTGTCATGCCCGAAGGGTTGCCTGCCGGTGCTCCGGTCGCTGGTGGAGGCGTCATACTACGGGGTTGCCCCTGAGACAACTCCCCCACCTCTCCGGTAGGTGCAGAGAAGGAAACCCTCATAGGAAGAGGAACGCTCTTCCTGGCGAAAGTCCTAAACCTCATACCGTGAGCCGCTACCAGTGGTGCGGGCACAGGGGTAAGATATCGGACGGAAGACTCAGTAGTATCCTCGTCGTAACTATGCCCGGAAGGGTCTTAGTCATCGTGGTTTGGGTAGTCTCTTCTAACTCGGCCGGTAACGTAGCCGGACTCATTTGGGGAATTTTCAGATGACGACATTATACTGTAATAAAAAATAATAATTTTATAAATGTCAGAAACATTTTATAATACTCATGCGAACTCACACTTATGACCATGCTTTTCATTTGGGCAAAAAGTTCCCAAAATAATTGTTCCATGTCTCCCTTATACATATTAAATTAGACATAGGTGATCAGGCTTTGCCTAACTATAATATGATAAGTCGAAACTTATTCCAATTATATTAGTAGTAAGCCTTTTAAAATTTAAGTTAGTTTAGGAAAATAATTTTCGAAAACTTTTGGTTATAGTATTTGGTTTTTATAGAAAACCGGTGTTCTCTATAACCTATGGCTCTGATAACAAGTTTGTCACGCCCCGCTAAAGCGGAAACACGGAGAGTGATAGTTTATGATTTCATAGCGATAGGACAAGAACAACACCAATCATCCATTCAGTACATAACAAGTTAAAACCCAAATTACATCATACAAGTCCAAAGTTTTAACAAAATAAAACAAACAAAGTGTACAAACGTCATGATTTCAAATTTAAAACGTGATTGATGTCGTCGCGCCCATAAAACTAGCATTTTTAGTTACCTTTTCTTACCCCTGAAAAGCATGAATAAAACAAGGTCAAGTACAAAGAGTTGGTGAGTTCACAGGTTTTCAATATTATAAACATCTTTTGTATAAATGAATATTGAGCAAAATAACTTTTATGGCACTTGATAAATCTTTACATCTTAAAACGGTTCAAGGCATTTTTGTACCCTAATTAATAGTAAGCAATGAGCCACCACTAAACCTTCGAGCACAAAAATATTTTTAGTTCTACCTCAGCGGTGGACCTAAAGTCCACATGTGTAGAATCTTCCTTTTAAGTATAGTGTACCCCTACCTGTAGTTTCTAGCGCTATCCACATATACCCTCGGCTCCTCACTTGAGTTAATAGTAGTGTACAAACTTTTATGGAACATTTTACTCAATACAATCTATTAGTGTACATGCCTTAATGCCTAAAAACAACAATTTTCATAATATTCACATTCGTTAATGCAAATAGCTCAAATATTTCATTTAATAATGCTTTTCACCCCAAAACATATAAAATACTTTAAAAATGGGGTTGTGAATACTCACCTTTTGCAAAAGCTCCGTTTAAAGCAAGATTCGTCCGCTAGCCGACCTAACGCTTCCCTATCAAAGTAAAATACCCAAAACGGTCACTTATGCGTCTAACGATTACTATGAGAGTGCTTATAAGTCTTTATATGTCCAACTTGGTCTACTATTGTCCCGTTATACATAATGCACATATGCTTTTTAAAGAAATAATTTATACCTAAAATGTAACATTATAGTCTTTCAAGTGATTAAAATTTATGAAATCAACCAGTTTCAGAATTTAACTTTCTGACAGAAACTATAACTCTTAAAAATGATCAAATTAATGTAAGATCCAAAATGATAAAAATTTTCATCTTTTAATATTGTTGGTTCCAGATTCCTTTAAACCGATTGTTAATTGAGAGTATTGAATCTGAGTGAATTGCGGAAGCAGATCAATTAACAATTTAAATCAATAGAACAGTAAACAGACTGAAGAACAAAGATTATGAAATGAATTACGCACAGTATTCTTCAAAATGTAAATGTATTAATCGACTCTTTTTACAAACACAATACAATGCTATTTATACAGATACAAAGACAGAAAGTCAAAATGCTAGCCAATTACAAAGTGCCATGTGTCATAAAGGGAGCGTCTAACAACAATTAGTTATAACAAGAAGTGTGTGTTGACATTTGTAGACATCTCTTCTTTGACTCATACTTTAATATCTAACATTCTCCCCCTAAGTATGAAGTCAAAAAAAAATTTTCTTCAGAGAGGATCAACAGCAGCGATGATACTTGAAATATTATTGATAAGCTCTCTGTTCTTCTGAAGTCCATCAAGTCTTTTCTCTATTTTCTTTGCAACTTCTGGATTTGTCGTGTCTAAGCCAGCAAAGCACTTGATGATGTAGACTACCTCAGAAGAGTATTTGTGAGCTTCTTTGATGCGAAAGAAGCTCTTTCCATTTGGTCTTTTGAAGATGATTCCCTCTTCTGGTTCAGTAAGAAGTCTACCCACTCTGAATTTGTTTATCCCTTCAAGTTCCTCATTTGGTGCAGAGATAGCCAGATTATCCATTTTGAAATTTAATCCAACTGGAAGTCGACCGCCTTTTGTATCTAATGTATGATTTCATACGAATAATTCTAGTGTAGGCAACCCGGTCTTGTGGATCTTTATGCGTTCGTAAAGTCGTGTCTTCATAAATTCTTCCAGAAAAATGAGATCAGCTGGATGGATGGACAACAGATCATTATCACATATGTAATAACTTTTGTTGTTTGATCTGACTATCTCGTAGATTGTGTACCAAATGGGTGTATCTTGAAACTGCTTATGTTTCATGGTCGTTATCTTTGTAATTGGAACGGTAGTGAAAACTGCGTCTTCTCGTCTTGTTTATGAGCCATGAAGTTATCTTTAACTTCACTCGCTAACATTGTATTGGTTGGCGAAGTTAGGCATCATGAGATAAATCTTCGATCCGTTGGAGCATACATGTGCCTTTTCTCAACTTCAATTGTTGGAAGTTCAATGTTTCCAACAATGTTTCCACCTTTATTTAATTTTTCTTCAAATTCTTCTCTTCTGATCTCCTTCGCTTCGAGCGGCCTCTCGCTCGACTCTTGCTCTTTCTTCACTTCAAAATTTTGTCTCTCGTAGTTCTTCTTTAAGTCTAGCCTTTTCTCTTTCCGTGTTCTCTTTTTCACCTCTCTATCTCTATTTGTTCTTCAACTATTAGCCTCCGGCGTATTATCTCTTCTCGCTCTCTCTTTTCGGCTCGAACACTTCCTCATCCTCCTCTCGGCCCTTTTAGCTCTTTCCTTTGCGGCTTTAGCTCGTTCTCGTTCTTCGTGAGCTCGACTACTTCACCCTTTCGGTAGGAGAGCTCGGGATTCTGCTTTTTCCCATAAGATCCAGAATAAACTTAGCTAGCTCTGGATCTCTGGGTAGAGGACCAGAATGCGTAGCCAGAGGTGTTGGAGTGAGTGGCACTTGTTTTGAAGAAGAGGGTTGTTGTGATGGTGTTGGCGTTGAAGAGTCAGCAGTGGTCGTGTTTGTTTCTGGTGGTGTTTGTTTGGCTTGCTTAGGCTCAGAACCTTTCTCCCCCTTCTGAGAATCAGGATCCTGATCCTCAGAACGTTTTCTTTTCGCCCGCCTTTCGCAAGCCCTTTCTTCCTTGGCTTTCTTCTTGGAAGTAAACGCCTCAGCAAGAGAAGAAACCAGAGGCACAAGTTGAGAGATAGTAGTTTCGAGAGCAGCAAGTTTCTGGTCGGTTGACGATGTGGAGGGCTTGGAAGAGTACTTTGAAGCGATGGTCGACATTCGCTCAAGAATAATCTTCTGGAAAGAGGCGAGGTCAGATTTCTTGACAAGCGTAGATACAGAGGGATCATCAGAAGTGATGATGGTCTGGACAATCTTCTGTATATCGGCCACCAGAGAGTTGTAGTCTACAGAGGCACGTAAAGATTCTGGAAGTTGAGATATTGCCTCTGTATTTGCTTGAAGACCATTATTCAAGAGCAGAAGTTGTTCAGCAAGATAGGCCTTCTAATCTTCTTGAGAGGTACTCATTTGGCGCTGAAGATCTGCTAAAAGAGAGTTTTGCCTTTCAATTTGAAATTGAAGGCTCAGAAGAATAGAATGATTAGTTGTGACGGATAATTTTAGATCTTCCACAGATCTCTGAATTTGATCAGCAAATGCCAAGAACGCTGCATTAGTGACAAAATCAGAAGATGTAACCGGTGCATCTCCAACACATGGAGCCCCTTTACCCTCGCGTTCGTAGGGGCCTTCTACACTGTTTTGACGTTGAGTGTAGAAGGACTTCCAACTCGTCCTTGAGGGCCGTTATGCATGTGCTCCTCTTCGGTTGTTCGACCGTTTCAACGGTATCCTCATCATCGAGGATGAGGTCTTGAAGACAAGATGCTTACCTTGATGAAGTGTAAACACTCCGGTAAGGGGTGCATTCCTAGGCTGTAACCCCTCTGATGGGAATTCATCAGCATCTATCCTAGGAGAGGATGTGGACGCATCCTCTATGCTTATTGGTATGTCAGTCACGGAGACATGAACATCTGGTGAAGGAAGTGGCGAGTTCTGGGGCGAATGAACTCTTATATTATCATCATCATCCCCGTTGGGAGGATGATGAAGTGGAGGTGCTTTCCCCGGTTGAATTTGATTCAGCAGAAGAAGAAGTATCCTCTGAACGGCTGGTTTCTGGGTGGTTTGAACTGGGCTGTTCTAAGTCAATGAGTGGAGACGTGGTGACGTCAACCTCGAAGTTGTGGTTGCCCTTTGGGGAATTGGAGAGGAACACTCATATGTGTCTCTGTGGACATCTTCTCTACCTTCATTTAATAGAAGGTCGGCATGGGTAGAAGCACTCGGATGTTCACTCCTAGTTTTTTCAATCTCATGCTCACCAGACCCCTGACCACCTACACCTGGCTCTAAGTGCTGCGGGGTAGGAATTCTCTCGTTACGAGAAAACCATAGAGCTTTTATAGATTTGGAGATTAGAAGAGCTAGATGGGATTAGGTTTAGCATGTACCGGATAGTTCTGCGGGTGCGCAGTAGCCGATTTTGTCAATGGTTGATCGATGGGAGCTCATTGATGCAATTTTGCGTAATGGCCGAATCGGGGAGCTTCGATTGCCCCAATTGCAGGATGAGTGATGAGGGATAGAAATCGTGGGAACATGAGTGCTGGTAGTGGCTTCCCCTGACTTTGATGGAGCACCTTAGTATGCACAGCTGCTTTGATCTCTTGGAAGATGAGACTTGCATAGTCCAAGGGTCGATTGTAGAACATCCCATACATAATCGTCAGAATGTTTCGGCTAGCTTGATCCAAAGAACCTATTTTGCAGGTTAGGCTCTTGTTGAGTATGGAGACGAGTAGATTCCACATTGGGGGCAACTTCTTCCTTTTGAATTCGGACAGCCTGGTAAGAGGTTCATTGTAGCCCAGAAGATTGATGAAGGCTAGGAGGGCTTCTGTGGAAGGGTTTTCTTCTAGGGCAGGATTGGGAATGGTTTGCCCGTCGACTTCGATCACTGATAGGGGAAGATGAAAATATTTGGCGAGTTTTCTTTTGGTAATTGGGATTTGAACAGCAATTTCCACTTGTTCAGGATGGGTGACAGAACCGGCGAGTGTTTCATCATTTTTGATGATCATTGTTTCCCACAGTTCTTGGACATAGATTTCAGGGATGTTTGGGTTGGTTAGGGTTAGGGCGCGATTCAACTGGTGCTGTTGTAGAAACTTGATCATGATGCGAAATTCCGGTTGATAAGTGTTAGGGTTGAGCAGTACCTGCACATTGTTCGCCTTCAATGGCAGTTTTACAATGGGAGTACTATCAGCAGTGGAATCGATGATTCTGTCTTCATCATTGTTGGTAGGATGGGCACAGTTGGAAGCCATTTTGAACTTTTGAATGCTTGACAGTAGAACTCTTTGTCTTTGCAATGAGAATAAACACTGATTTAGAGAATATTTGCGAGGAAGAAGATGAAGGTTGAAATTGGGGGTTTTATGTGAGAGAGAAGCTGTAGAATGGGAAGGGGTTATTCAGTTTGGGGAGAAACAAAAAACGGTTCATTTGAGCTGAGGTAAGCACGCGGATATACACATGCAGGGTTTCGAGTGGAGACACGTGTACGACGAGACACATGTATGATGATGATTTAGTAGCAGATGCGATTTTTCTTAAAAGCAGAAATAAACAAAATTAATAAAAAAAAACTGTTTAATTAATCAATTAATTTTGAATTAATTGAAGAAACACAGAATTTAGTCTTAATTTTATTTATTTAAGTGTAAAAATCAGTCAAGTGAGAACAAAAAAAAAAATCACATGAGAGTTTAGTTTCTATAAAAGAATAATAAAGAAGAATTTGCATTAAACATATAGATTTAAACAACCTTGGAGGCAAGAGTTGATTGAATTTATATATTTAATGGAAATTATAAGAATTATCAATTTATAGAAAATTTAGTTGAAAAACATGTCGACTTGATTTATATTTAAAAATAAATTTGAAATGAATCAAAAGTCTAAGAGACCTTGGCGGCAAGAGAAACTCAGAGCAGATAGATTCAAATAAAATTTAAGTAAAATAGTAAATCAGAAGACAGCTAACCAGAGTTAGACTTAGACGAATATCTTCTTCATTGTGAAACTCCCCCGTGAATGGTAAACTCCCCCTTGAATGGTAAACTCCCCCTTGAATGATGAACTCCCCCTGTAGTAGCTTCTTTACCTCGTTTCTCAATCTGTACTTTATGATATATCTTGAAAGAAGAATATTATTATGAAACAGAAAATCAGAGTAATTCAGAGGCTTCTGAAGTGTTCTGAAGAGTTCAGACAGCATCAGAGACTTCTGATGACTTCTGAAGTATCGTCAGAATAGTTCAGAGGCTTCTGGATGCTTCTGAAGAAATCATTGTTACATATTAAGCATTCCCAACTTGCTAATTAAGAAGTTAAAACGACTCTCATCAAGAGCTTTTGTGAAAATATCAGCAAGTTGATAATCAGTAGAAACAAAATACATTTCGATTGTACCCTTTTCGACATGATCCTTGATGAAATGATACCTGACATCGATATGCTTTGTTTTGGAATGCTGAACTGGATTTTCTGTAATAGCGATAGCACTTTTAGAATCACATAGGATGGGAATCTTATCGTATATCAGACCATAATCTCTGAGTTGGGTCTTCATCCAAATAACTTGTGAACAACAACTAGCGGAAGAACATATTCACTTTCCGCCGTAGATGTGGATACGCGATTTTGTTTCTTGGATGTCCAACTTATAAGTCGATTTCCCAGAAGTTGACAGCTACCTGATGTACTTTTTCTGTCAGCTTACAACCCTGCATGATCAGAATCTGTATACGCCATTAAATCAAATCCAGAATTTTTAGGATACCAAAGGCCCAACGATGGTGAACCTTTTAAGTACCTAAAAATTCTTTTTACAGCAGCCAAATGAGACTCTTTAGGATTGGCTTGATAACGAGCACAAAGACAAGTAGCAAACATAATATCAGGTCTACTTGCTGTTAAATATAAAAGAGAACCAATCATTCCTCTGTAGCTGGTAATATCAACAGATTTACCAGAGGAGTCAGGTCCTAATTTCATACCAGGAGAGATGGGTGTTTTCATGGATGATGAGTTTTGAAGATGAAACTTTTTAAGCATGTCGGAAACATATTTTGCACGATTTATAAAGATACCGTAGGTACTTTGTTTAACTTGAAGTCCTAGAAAGAAAGTTAATTCTCCCATCATACTCATTTCAAATTCAGTTTCCATCAACTTAGAAAACAAATCAACTTCTGTTTGATGAGTAGAACCAAATATTATGTCATCCACGTAAATTTGAACTATAGTTAACATACCTTTGCCTCTTTTGATGAACGAGTTGTATCGATTTTACCTTTTTCATATCCTTTGCCGATCGAAACTTCGATAGTCGTTCATACCAGGCTCTTGGGGCTTGCTTTAGACCATACAAAGCTTTGTCAAGAAGATAAACATATTCCGGATATTTTGCATCTTTGAAACCATCAGGTTGTTCGACATACACTTCTTCTTTTAGACATCCATTAAGAAATGCACATTTAACATCCATTTGGTAGACTTTGAAGTTTTTGTATGCAGAGAAAGCCAAGAATAATCTTATTGCTTCTAGTCTTGCAACAGGAGCAAAGGTTTCATCATAATCGATACCTTCCTCTTGACAGTAGCCTTTAGCCACCAAACGAGCTTTATTTCTGACAACAATTCCATCTTCATCCTTTTTGTTCCTAAATACCCATTTTGTGCCAATAGCAACTTTGCCTTTTGGTAAAGGAACAAGACGCCAAACTTTATTTCTTTCGAATTGAAGTAGTTCTTCTGCATTGCATCCACCCACTTGGTTCAACTAAGGCTTCATGTACACGTTTAGGTTCGATCATACTAAGAAAATTAACAAAGAATGCTTCATTTGCAGTAGCAGATCGTGTTCTGACCCCCTCAGAAGGACTACCAATTATAAGATCTGGTGTGTGAGATTTAGTCCATTTCGTCATTCTGGGTTGAGAAATTGAATGGGTTGTTTCATTTGACGAAATGATTTCATCTGGAAACACAAAATCTTCTTCATTTTCTTCTGTATTTCCTTCTGGTATCTATTTTGTCACCTGTCCTTGTGTCTCCCCCTCAGATGATGAAACAGAAGTAGCGTCTTGACTGGCAGATGTAGTAGTGGGAACTTCTGGAAAAATAGACGTGTCAGAGGAAACAGAAGAAGCAGGACCAGAGAGAGTAATGCCTGAGGCTTGGAGAATATCTGGTATCTGCAAATGTGGAGGTGATATAGCTTCTGACACAACCTCGTCGCCCAGAAAATCATGAAAAATAGCATCAATCTCGGATTCTCTGGAACCTGAAAGATAGTCAGAAGTAACAGTATTAAGCTTGAGTTCTGAAGTAGAGTGTTCAGAAGTCAGTTGAGTGTTATCATCGAAGTCAATGTTGATGCTTTCCATAACAGTTTTTGTTCGTAAGTTAAAAACTCGGAAAGCTCTTGAATTTAACGAGTAGCCTAAAAATTTAGCTTCATCGGACTTTGGATCAAATTTGCCAAGATTATCTACTCGTCGTTTAAGATAAAACATCTGCAACCAAAGATATGAAAAAATTTTACAGATGGTTTTCTTTTATTAATCAGCTCATAAGAGGTTTTGAGATGCCTCTTGACAATAATTGAACGGTTTTGAGTGAAACAAGCAGTGGCGACAGCTTCGGCCCAGAAGTGGATTGGGAGACCAGAAGCTGCGAGCATCGTTCTGGCTGCTTCAACCAAGGTTCTGTTGCGACGTTCAACTACACCGTTTTGTTGTGGAGTGCGAACAGCAGAGAAGTTTTGAGTAATTCCTTGTTCAACAAGATACGATTCAAGCTTGGCGTTCTTGAATTGGTACCATTATCACTTCGAAGTTGCCGAATCTTCGATGTAGAAGAACCCGATTACGGTCATCATATTCGTAGTACCACCGGGACTTCGACTTTTGACGAACGAAAGCAAGCCAAGTATATCCGGAAAATTCATCAATTAGTACCGTAATATACTTTTTACCGTATAGACTCTGAATTGCAATTGGACCACAGAGATCCACATGTAATAATTGCAGAGGTCTAGTACAAGAATGATCACTTTTTGATTTATGAGATGCTCGTTTAATTTTGCCCATTTCACATGCAGGGCAGAGGTGATCTTTTTGAAAATGAATATCAGGAAGTCCAGATACCAGTTTGTTTTTAACAAGCATCTCAAGATTATTAAAATTTAAGTGAGACATTTTATGATGCCAGAGCCACGCAACTTCACTCTTTTTGGAGATGAGACATAAAGTTTCCTTACCATCCTTAGAGGTAAAATTCATCATATACAAGTTACCTTTCCTGTCTGCTCTCCAAAGTTCTTCACCAAATTTAGAGAATAAATAACAATGTTTTTCATCAAATACTACTAGTATTTTAGAATCACAAAGTTGACTTACACTGAGGAGGTTATGTTTCAAGCCAGAAACATGAGCTACCTTTGATAAGGTGATATTACCTTCTTGTAGAGTACCGTAGCCTTTTATTTGACCCTTACCATTATCACCAAAAGTTACTATTCCACCTGATTTGTCCTTGAATTGGGATAGTAAATTTTGGGATCCAGTCATGTGCCTCGAGCATCCAGAGTCAAGATACCAGATATGCACACGCTGTTTCTGCAATCAAAAATCAGAATTTCTTAGGTACCCATCGCATAATGGGTCCTGTTATGTTAGCTTTTGGAGTATGCTCATTTTTTGATTTAACAGAAGGTAAAGACTTTATTTTTGGTTTTTGGTGTTTTTGAGTTTTATTCCTTTTGTGATAAACATACTGTGAATTGGAATGATCAGAGGTTTGCGAGAAAAATTGTTTTAACTTTAAGAACAGTCAAAAACATTCAGAAGACTGAAACATAGAAGATTGAATTGAATTGTCATTGCGAGAATGGTAATTACAATTATTCTTTCTAAAGTCTTTTCTAGTATCAGTTGTTCTAGAGAACCTATCTAGACTAGACTTTTGTTTTAGTTCTGGCTTTTTCTTCTCTGTGTTCTTCCTCTGATCTACTTTTGCAGAAGCTCTGTTATTTACTGAAAAAGGAACATAAGTATTAGAGGATTTCCATTTGCCTTTTTGAATATTAGTAAACTTCGGAAGAGTAGAGTTTAAAATCTTTTGATTTTGCACTTTGGTTTTGAGTTCTGCCTCTTTCTCAAGTTCAAGACATGTTTTGGCTTTGAGACACATATCGAAGAAGTCTGGATGTATAGATACTGATTTTCTCGGTTCTGGAACAGAAACAGGAAGAATAGGTATACCACTTGAAAGTTTAGCACAATCTCTATCAGAAGCTCTGATTTCTTGAGATTTATCAGTATACAAATAATCATCCTTTTTATCAATAATTTCTGAATTATTTGTGATAACTTTTGATGATTTAAAAGAATTAATTTCTAAATTTGAAAGGTAATTTTCAGAGTTATCAAAAAATTCTTCATCATTATTGTCATTTTCCCATGGATACGTAATCTCAGCAAAGCTTTCTTGTGTTTCAGAAAGATGTAAATCTTCAAATGAACAGGAGTGATCTCTGGATGATTCTCACAAAGAGTTTCATTTCTAAAACACTTATCCAGAGTAGAGAGAATATCGTTTTCAAACATAAGTCGTAGATCTTCTTCTGCCTGACTTGGAACAAAAATATCACCTCCGGATTCAAAATTGTATGTTTATTTGAACCAAAATTGAAAATATCATCTTTCTTCTGAACTTTATTTAGATCAACATTTGTTTTACAACAATATTCAATATTTTCAAATTGAAGTTTGCTTGTTTTATGATGATTTTCATATCTAGATTTTTTAAAAATAGATTTTTCATACAAAATTGGAAACTTTGGCTTCTGTATTTGTCCAACACAAAAAACAGATTTCAGATCTGACCTTTTCTTACACGTGTAGGGATCTAGGTCCTCGAAACCAAGTCCAGATCTTCCTACTTGTGTGTTAATTTTGTCATGAACCTTCTGTGCATCCAGATATGTTATAATCTGTAGCTTTTTCTGTTGAAGTTCAATGTGTAAAAATTCTCTCTCTTTCTGAAAATAGTTTTTAAGTGCTACAGAGTTGAGTCTATCACTCTCTTTGTCTCTGATTTCTTTCTTTTTTCTTCCGTAAGTTTATTGAGATTCAAAATTTCCTTTTTAAGTTTTTCTTCGTAAAGTTTTAAACTCATGGAAATTGTTTCCTTTGCGTATTTAATTCAAGTTTTTCTTCTGTAAGTAAATCCATTTCTCTTTTGAAAATATCTCTTTCCCTTTTGATTGTAGAAAGAGTTTTCTCAGTACTTTTTCGTAATTTCTTTTCGATTGTGAGTTTCAGTTTTAGTTCCTCAAAATTGTTTGATAACATCACAATCGTTTGTTCAAGCTCGGATGATCCAGCAGAAATTACTAACCGGTGACTCGGAGGGTTGATCCTCCGATTCGTTTGTGTTTGCCATTCCACGTAACATGGCTTCATCACCGCCGGATTCATCTTGCACCCGAGTTTTCTTTTTCTGCAAAGTGTGCTCTTTCAGTGACATTGTACTTATATTTGTTCTTGTAATAAGTTTTCTCCTTTTCCGCAGCTCCTCCGCAATCTCTCGAGTAATGTCCGGGTTTGCCACATCCGTAGCGTACATCTTTCTTCCTTTTTAATTCTTCTTCTTTCTTTTCTTCTTGTTTTCTCTACTCTCTCGTACTTCTTGTTTAGGAACATAGGGACGATCAAATCGTTTATTTCCTTTCAAAGACCTATTTCCAAAACGATTAGTAAATTGCTTGGTTATTAAAGCCGGAGAGTCGGCAAACGCTTTAATTTCATCATCCGATTCGAGTCATCTTCCGGAGCGATCTACGATATGAAGGCCTTCGATTTCTTCTGTCATCACTTCGTCTTCTCGATTCCTTTTGTTTCGAGATCAAAGCCGAGAGGACCTCCGATGTTTGTTCTTTTCGAACAACTTCTTTTTCATGAGCTTGCGGTGTTCCGAATACATCATGCGGCGACCATTGTTCAAGATCCCGATTGGCTTGTAGTGACATGGATAGATTTGACCATTCAGTGATTTAACCTTTTGAGAAATAGAACATTGTTGTCTTCCTTTGATCTAACAATGTCACATCTCTTGCGAGATTAATCGATTGTTGAATCGATGAAATGTTTGTTCCGAGAGATTCATCGGTCGGCTTGAAAACTATTATATTCATTTAGAGCTTGGGCTCTTCTGTTCTTTTTCATTTTCGCACCACCTTCTAAGAGATTCTCCAGTTGATCCCATAAATCTTTTGCTGTGTCACATGAGTCCAGAGATTGAAAAATCTCATTTGGAATGGCCATTATCAACAGAGACTTAGCTTTCTTAGCTAATTCCACCTTAGCTTTTTCTTCATCGATCCGCTTATTCCTTGACTTCGAACCGATCTTCTTTGGTACCTCATCCGAATTTGCGGTGCCGGGAATTACGGGAATAGTAGTGGTGGGAACAAACGGACCGTTTTGAATAATTGGATATAACTCAGCATCCAATCCCTCATAGAAGTTAACCATTCGAATCTTCCATTGTGGATATTCATCACGTACAAGAGTTGGAGGTTTAGTCAGGGACCCAGACGTATAAACAGCATTCAAGCTCGAATTTGTCATTTGAGTATGATAGAAGAGAAAATTTGGAGATTTGAAAGAAATTTAGAACAATTAAATCTCAAGAAGAGCAGGTCGATAATATCACTGTTTCTTCAGATTACAAAATGAATGACTCAATTTAAGAGAAGATTGTTAACGATTCAACAAAATTTCGTAAAACAGAGTGGATTGATAAACAAATTTTGAATCTGAGAAAATACTGTTCGATTGAAAGGAATTCTTTCAATGGAAGAGATCTAATAATCAATAGATTGATTAGAAGGCTCTGATACCAATTGTTGGTTCCAGATTCCTTTAAACCTATTGTTAATTGAGAGTATTGAATGCCGAGTGAATTGCGGAAGCAGATCAATTAACAATTTAAATCAATAGAACAGTAAACAGACTGAAGAACAAAGATTATGAAATGAATTACGCACAGTATTCTTCAAAATGTAAATGTATTAATCGACTCTTTTTACAAACACAATACAATGCTATTTATACAGATACAAAGACAGAAAGTCAAAATGCTAGCCAATTACAAGGTGCCATGTGTCATAAAGGGAGCGTCTAACAACAATTAGTTATAACAAGAAGTGTGTGTTGACATTTGTAGACATCTCTTCTTTGACTCATACTTTAATATCTAACAAATATGTGATGCATTACTGAGTTAAGGTCATTGTGACCAAGTTTCATGCATTTTAGACATATAAAAAGGGTTCAAATAATTTATATCAAACAGTGTGTCACAGCAAGCATGGCAGATTACACTCTGTTAGTAAAACAATCATTTGAGGAGTTCTACTTATTATTTTTTAGAACTTCCAGTTGGATTATAAACATAACACATAAAGGAAACTTTTAAGATAAGAATCACTCATTTTAAATGAGTTATGAGTAAGATATGGGATCACAAAGTTGCATGCACACATCTGTCGTTAGTTGACAGATTGCACATTTAACTTTAATAAATTGATTAATGCCTGAAAACTAAATATTTTTGAATGAACCCGGATTCAAATGAACCCTAGCTCATAAAAAAAACTCCAGAAGAATAATTATGCATTATGGACTAATATTCAAAGAGATATTAGCATGCAAAATAGGATTTACCTACTGGTGGTTTCACATATTGAACACCTAAAATATTTTAGGTGTTTGGAGGGTCAAAACTCCATATTTTTATGTGATTCCACTTTCAAACTGAAATAAATCATAAAACTAACTCTCAGAGGAAAAATAATCCTTTTTCATTGGGTTTTGAAAGAAATATGGTTATTTGAACATGCATGCACAAATCTGTCATCGGTTGACAGTTTGCACACTTTGTTTTAATTAGTTGGAACCTCAAATCACCATATTTGTGAATGAAATTAGTGGAATTTGAAAGATAACTCATTAAATAAAATTCCAGAAGAAGAATCAAGTAATTTGGATGAGTATTCAGAGAGTTATGGTCGTTCAAAGTAGGGTTTGCCTACTGTTGAACTTCCAGATGCACATGCATCTAATTATGTGCATTTGGGGGGTCAAAACTCAATGTTTTTGAGTGAGACCACTTGGATTAGAACCCCAACTTACTAAATAAACTTGTAGAAAGAAGATTCATGATATTTGAACATATTAATTGCAAGAAATGGACGATTTTTGCACATGCAATAAATCTGTTAGCACCAAAACTCTCCATTGTTGTTCAAAAACACATAAAATGCACATGCAATAAATCTGTCACCCCATTTTCTTGAGTTTTATTGTTTGGGTCATAGATTACCACCATTATATGAACATTTTTACATGTTTTTGGTGTGTAATCTCTCCATAAACTCAGAAAATTCAAAGGTTTAGAAGAAGAATGCTTAAAATGCAAGAAAAGTGAGTTTTTCACTCAAAAATGATAAGAAAATATGAAGATGAAGTTGTTACCTTGTTTTGATTGTGAAAGGGATGCAAAGTCTTCAATAATCTTGTTATTTTGATGAATATTTGATGAAGAATATGGTTGGAAATGTGATGGAGAAGAAGAGAAAAAGAGGGAAAAGAGAGAGGTAATATGTCTCTTAAGTTCTAGAGAGAGAGATGAGAGAAATTTGAATTTTGAAAATGAAGAAATGAGGAGAAAAATGGTTATTATATGGGGATTTGGGTGGGGGGGGGGTGGCCAGCCATGGGTATGGGACCCACCCAACCCAACAATATATATATTTTTTTACATTAAGCCCAAAATAATGAAATTAAAAGTCCATTTTCTCAATTTTGTCCTTTTTCCTTCAAATATAAGCCCAAGAGTGTTTAAACTATAAAAAAAATAAAAGTTTTATAAATAACATACTAAAACTATATATTTTATATAAATTGGGTATAAATTAGAGCATTTGGCACTTTATAGAACATTTCGACCAGTTACGGGTCGGAACCGGACTTTCTAAGCAGCTACCGGAAACTCTAGAAATTTTTCGGTCATTCTAAGTCAATTGAATTCTATTATTATAATTAATCTATATTAACACTAATAAACTTAATTAGAGCTAACCTGAAAATTCAAAATTGACGGTTGTCACAAATTCTGTATATAAACAGTATCGAAGATGCTCTTTATAAGTAGTACAGAAGATCTAGTACAGAAGCTCTGTATAAATGCTTCTTTGGAAGCATGAACATTCAGCACTGGTTTCTCAGAACTTCTGATTTTCTGACCTTCAGACTTCTGAAGTCTTCACTTCAGAACTTCTGAAGTCTTTCTCTGGACTCTCTTCTTCTGAACGATTTCTGGTCTTTCATACTTGAATCACAGATTTTGGTTTTTACACTTTCAACACTAAAATTAGCGCTAACAATCTGCCCCTAAGTGTTAAAAGGAGAACAATAAAAGGAAAACCATTGAAAGTCATTGGCCGTCTTCCCATTGAAAGTTTAGATGCTTGGAGATCCCCTTAGATAAACATGTAGCTCCCCCTTGATGTAGTAACCCCATTCCAAATATATGCACACGATTTTATCCAAGTACAAGATATCCTATGTAAGTAGATCAATAAGAAGTTATGGCCATATGAAGCTTATCCAGAAGCTCTGGATGAGAAAGGTTGCTTCTTCTGATCTTCAAGGCATGGAATCTTCATAGGATGGTCTGAACTGAAAAAGAATTTTTAAGCTCCCCCTCAACATGATGCTCTTTTTCTTCATTCTCAACTTTAAAATCATATTCTATGTGCCATTAACACCACTGATTGAACCAAATACAACTTTAACCTGTAGAAACTCAACACAATTGTTAGCCTCAGAGTCTCAGCCAACCCGTGCAGAATCAGTCTAATAACAAAGAATTTGTCTATGAGCCATGAGTTGAGTGGACATTAAGCACAAGCACTTGTTCAGATAATCTTCACCTTGATGTTGTGGTGAAGAAATCATCCATAGATTGAGGACCTCAAAATGAATACCAACCAGAAACATCTTGTCACACCCCACTAAAGCGGAAACACGAGATACGACAGTTCAAAGTTTCACAACAACAGGATTATAAACACCAACCATACATATATAGCTAAAACGTCAAGTTCAAAGATTTAAAGTTTACAACTTGACTTCTCTGTCTTAAATAAACAAATTACAACAAAATAGACATGTACAAAATCTTGATTGGTGTTCCACAAAAACATGCAAAACTTGATCGGTTACCTTCTAATTTCCTGTAAAGCGTGATAAAACAAAAGGGTCAACTACAAAGAGTTGGTGAGTTCGTAGTTTTTCAAATGCACAAAACATTTTATATGCAAGGTATAAAAATAGCGAATCGGATGATCGCATCAACTTTAACTTTTTAACCTTTATGAGTAAATATACAAATTATCTTTACACATGATATATAAATATTAAGCCACTACTAAGCCTACTCGACTTTCTACGCCCCACGAACTACCTCAGTGGTGGACCAAAAACAATGATAATAATAATAAAGCAATAAGAACACAAAGTAATTAGAGAATTTCCGTAGTCATACATCTCACTTTCGTATGATTACAATATGATTTGACAGTGTTTTTGCTCTCTTATAATCGACTCCTTCTAATGATAACCCTAGACTCCTACTTATATTGAAAGGTCTAAACTAATTAAGGAAGGAAAGAGTTTAAGGAATTATAAACTTCCTTTTAAAATTAAAGCATATCATTTCCTAATTTTGTCACAATAAAATAATAGACCTAACAATCTCCCCCTTTGTGGCAAAATAAGTCTTTACTTCTTCAGCTCAAACATGCCTTCAAATCTTCTCAAAGTCTGACGAAATAGTATCCTTTCGTCAATTAATACGATAGCTTCCAAGAGAGAATTTCTTCTGGTTGAGCTCATCCTTGTTGTATTCTTCTTGTCGGTAGCAATCTCCGAAGCTAATCTGTTTCGAATCCCCCATAGTGTTCCATCTGAATAGGCAGCAACTTCATCAAATCTCAGAAACCTCTTTTCGCCCTTCATATGCATCCATACAACTCCGTGTGCTGGATATGACAGAACAGTTGTAACATCATATTTATCCAACTCAGGAATTGTTTGATTAGGCTTGGCAATATGAATCTGCTTTTGTTCACTTTCAATTCCACATTGTAAATCATGAAGATAGCTGTATCTGAGTTCCTTGTGTATGTGACGCACCATCGCTCTTAATGCTCTTTGTTTATCCTCGTTTTTTGCTTCTTGTCTCTCAGGTCATGATACAACGTTTCAAAATCAAAGATATCAAGGTTAGAAAAATCAGCTTCAGAAAAATTGTATATTTTACCGTCTTCTCTTCGAACTTTGAAGGTTGGATACTCGAGTTGAAAGACTCTATCAGAACCAATATGCATAAACTCGATAATCCGGTGTCGAGAGATTACATCGGATGGCTTTTGAGCTCTCATTTTCAGGATGTGAACATATTCTTTGACTTGAGCTGGATCCATCTCCATTACTAAGTGGATGTGCGCCAAGTCTTCAGGTTTCTTATCCTTTCTGAATATCCGTTCCATAGTTTCTTCAAGATACGGCACCTGGATTTGTTGATTTACCCATTTAGACTTGCGCTCAGTTAGCATTCTTTGCCACCGAATTTGATGAGGTAACAATCTCAGTTCATTTTGATCTCTTGAAGCGTAATACTTTATTGCGTGCTTCAAGTTCACATAAACTTGCTCTTGGAGAACCGGTTCATATGGGTCTTTAAACCAGTTCTTCACGGAGTTCTTCAAATTTTGAACATCAACTGTTGCTTCATTGGTTTCCGGTTCAACATTAGTTGTCTCTTCATTTGATTCCGGTTCAGCAGCTTCAGATGTGCACTCAAAGTTAATATCTACCGCAGGCTTTTCAACCGTAGGTGTATTTACTTCTTGTCTTGAGTCAGACTAGGACCCTGTCTTCGGTGGGTTGATGGCGCAGATGGACCTGTAGGAGTTGGAGAAGATGGTTGAGACTGAGTTCTTGACACTCGGTGTGTCTCCCCTGCAGGGCGATTAGAAGCAGAGCTCAGATCGTCCTGATCAGGTCGAGGTCGAGAAACAGAAACAGTTGGTCGACAAGATTCTTGAATTTCGATGTGTAGAGCGGTGATGGCACCCAGAATCTCATTATGATGTTGTTGCTGAGACGTGTGCAAATCACTTAACTGTTGTTCCATGTCAGCTTTGAACAGTTCAAATTCATACTTGGTGACGGTGGGGATTTCCAGATTTCGCCTCAGTAGACCCATTAAAGAATCTTCCGGTTGACCCCGAGCAGTGGCTTCGGCAAGCAGGTTAGCAAATAACATCGACATGAGCTCATCATTGTTATACTCATATCGATGTGGCGAGGGAGGCCGATGTCGGGGGTCCGAGGTCGGATCAGGATGTTGTGGTTGCGGTGATGGAGTGAGACTGCTACTGGGTCTGGAGGAACTAGCCTGATTCGGATCGAGCTGACCGGAGAGAGCAGCGACACGTATCTCTCGAACAAATGCTTCTCGAACAAATGCTCCTTACTCAGCAGTCGTAAGAGCCGCATGTTCATTTAAAGTAGCTCTGGCTCTTTGTAATTGAGCGTCGATAAGTGCTTGAGCCGCAGGGGGAATAGTGAAAGCAGGAGTCGAGGTAGTTGTTAGGGAAACACCAGGATCACTTAGATTACCCGTTGACATGACAGTTGAATACACTGTATGACCTACGTTCATTGTTGGCATGGATGTAGCACTGTTAGGATTTCCTCCCAATCCTCGTGGAATGTCTGGAATGGACATCACTATGGGAGTTCCGACTGGGCCACGAAGGCTCTCAGTATGTGTAGACATGTGTTCCTTATTTGGCTCTAGACTCGAAGTGCATACAATCGAAGTCGAAGCAGGTGAGCTACTGCCTCTTGTTTCAATAGTTGTGCCTCCCGAATGGAGGGGAGCTAGATAAGGAGCTAGAGTCACAAGTATATGTGAAGTTGTCGGCTGTCGGGAGCGTTCATAGTGGCTAGGAGGGGGTGCATGTGCGCTGCTCGGTCCACATCGTCTTGTCCACTTGACATACCCAACGAATGAGTAGGGCTAGTAGACGCGGTTACCTGGATGGGGGAGTCTAGTCTCGTGCTCAGTATAGGAATGAAATCATGTCCTTTCCCAGTTCTGGGTAGCTTGGTTATGAAATCCATAGTTATTTGCTCCCATTTCCATTGGAGAATTTTGGGTTGTTGAAGTAGACCGGATGGTTTCTGATGTCCGGCCTTGACTTGAGCACAAGTTAAGCACTTGCTTACATACTCAGCAATATCTTTCTTCATTCCTGGCCACCAATAGTATTGCTTCAGATCCTTATACATCTTATCCGCTCCTGGTGAACCGAATATCTGGATCGATGGGCTTCATCCAAGATAGTTGATCGTAAATTCCAACCTTTGGTACGCATACTTTATTCTTAAAATAATGCACTCCATCTGATTGTAATTCAAATTCTTTTTCTAATGGATGCAAGGTCTCATTCTTCAAATTCTCATCTTTTAAAGCTTCCTTTTGTGCTTCAAGAATTTGAGTCTTTAAACTCGTTTGAACCATCATTCCCATAGCACGTGCTCTCGTCGGTTTTACTCTTTCTTTCCTACTTAATGCATCTGCTATGACATTTGCCTTCCCTGGATGGTACCTTATTTCGCAATCATAATCGCTAAGTAGCTCAACCCATCTTCGTTGTCTCATGTTCAACATCTTTTGATCAAGGATGTGTTGAAGGTTTTTGTGATCAGTGAAAAGGGTGCATTTAGTGTTGTAAAGATAGTGTCTCTAGATTTTGAGTGCGAACACCACTGCCCCTAACTCCAAATCATGGGTGGTGTAATTTTTCTCATCAATCTTTAATTGCCTCGATGCGTATGCGATAACTTTGTCCTTTTGCATTAGTACGCATCCCAGCCCTTGATGTGAAGCGTCACAGTAGACTACAAAGTTATCCACTCCCTCTGGTAAGGCCAAAATCGGTGCGTTGCATAACTTATGTTTGAGAGTCTAGAATGCTTCCTCTTGTTTCTCTCCCCAAATAAACTTCTTATCTTTTTGAGTCAGTGTCGTCAGTGGTTGTGCGATCTTGGAAAAGTTTTCGATAAATTGCCGATAATAGCTTGCCAACCCAAGAATTGACGGATCTTAGTTGGTGTCTTCGGGGCTTCCCATTTCTTAATGGCCTTGATCTTAGCTGGATCAACATGTATCCCCTTTTCATTTACTACGTGGACTAGAAAGTGTACTTCTCGGATCCAGAATTCACATTTGGAGAATTTGGCGTATAAATTTTCATTCTTAAGCAATTCTAGTATCAACCTCAAATGTTGTTCATGCTCTTTCTTATTGCGAGAATAGATGAGTGTATCATCTATAAACACAATCACGAATTTGTCTAGGTATGGTCGACATACTCTATTCATCAAATCCAAGAAGACTGCCGGTGCGTTTGTTAGCCCAAAAGGCATAACTGGGAACTCGTAATGACCATAACGAGTACTAAACGTTGTTTTAGGAATGTCTTCTTCACGAACTCTCATTTGATGATATCCTGATCGAAGATCGATTTTTGAGAAATACATAGCCCCCTTGAAGTTGATCAAATAAATCATCAATTTGAGGGAGGGGGTATCGGTTCTTGATAGTTAACTTATTTAGTTCTCTATTATCGATACACATTCGGAAAGATCCATCCTTCTTTTTAACAAACAAGATTGGAGCTCCCCAAGGTGAAGAGCTAGGCCAAATGAATCCTTTAGCGAGTAACTCTTGTAGTTGTTCCGACAGTTCTTGCATTTCTGATGGTGCTAACCGGTAAGGTGATTTTGCTACGGGAGCAGCTCCCGAAATTAAATCAATATGGAATTCAACTTGTCTTGGTGGGGGCAGTCCGGGTAGCTCATCTGGGAATACCTCGGGAAAATCCCGAACTATAGGGATATCCTGAATGCGTTTATCTTCGGTCTCCTTATTCACAACGTGAGCTAAAAATGTTGTGTAGTCTTTTCTTAGGTACTTTCGCATCTTCATGCATGACACAATTTTAAAATCCCTTCTAGGTTTCTCGCCATGTACTTCGAGTGTTTCTCCTTCAGGTAGTGGTATTCAGATCATTTTCTTAGAGCATCAAATTTCCGCTTGATTTTTAGACAACCAATCGATACCCACGATTATATCAAAACTTCCCAACTTAATCGGGATTAGATCTATATTGAAGTCTCTATTAACCAAGTTTAAAGTGCAGTTCATTATTACGTCTTTGGTCCGACTTTCTTTACTGCTGGCATATTCAATGACATACTCTTCTTTCAACTTTTTAGGTCTTAGATTTATCTTTGGTCTAAAATCTAATGACACATAACTCCTATCTGCTCCAGAATCAAATAATACAGATGCATGATGATTGTTTAGAAGAAACGTACCTGTGACCACATCCGGGTTTCGTCTTGCTTCTTCCGCTCCAATTTCAAACACTCGACCCCTCGCCGGTCCTCCTTGATTACCTTGATTTATTGGTTGTGCTTGCCTGGTATCTAGTCTCCAATTCCGTCTTGGGCATTTATTCCTGAAGTGATCTGGGCTTCCACATTCATAACAAACCCGCTTCTCACCAATCCTACAATACTTTGCAATATGGCCTTTCCGGTTGCACTTGAGACAAGTAATTCATTCCCCTTGATGATGACTATTACATTGATCACACCTCGGATACGCCCCTTTTCCTTTCCCTGTTGCTGACGTCTAAATTCTGTAATTTTCTGACGTTCTCTGCTCCTTGCCTGTCCTATTCCAAACTGTCTTCTTATAGGTTCATCCACCTAGCTCTTTCCTAATGCGTTGTTGCTTGCAAACGTTCCCGTACGGTTCACATTGTTGGTGAGTCATGTTGCTAAGTTTACTGCTTCTTGAAGTGTCTTTGGATCAGCTGAAGTAACATCTTCTCTGATTTCAAGAGACAGACCCCATACATTTCGGTCAACTCTATTCTCCTCAGGTGTCACTAAGTGTGGTACTAGTTTGCCCAACTCATGGAAACGGGCAGTGTAAGTATCAACGTCGTTTCCCTTCATCTCATGGTTCCATAATTTTGCTTCTAATTTTCTGAATTTCACTTCTCGGACAATACTCATCCTTAAGCATTTTCTTGAATTCATCCCATGTGAGTCTATTAGCTGCCTCTCGGCCTCGAATTTGGACCTTGGTGTTCCACCATGTCAAGGCTCGTCCTTGTAGAAGAGAAGCAGCAAATTCTCCTTGTTTCCCTCGGTACATTTACTAATGTGGAGAACTGACTCCATGCCCTCTAGCCAAGTTATCAGTCCAACATCTCCTTCCGTTCCATGGAACTCTTTTGGATTACCACTCCTAAAAGATTTGTATGTACACTCTTCTTCTTCAGATCTCTGATTGTTTCTCTGATTAGTGTTTAAGCTCGCCGCTACTTGGCTAACAATATTCGGTAGTGCTGCCATAAGTTGTTCTGATACCAACCTTGCAAGTTCGGGAATTTGTCTCCTTGGAGGCATTATTCTAAAACACAATTTTCAAATTGAGTTTCGATCAGATTTCTATTAATATATCCGAACTAATTCTACTTACTAAGTTTAGGTGTATAATATAATAGACGTCTAGGACTAATCATCTAATCATACATTCAAACAATATACAAAATTCAGATAACATGCATAACCTTCATATAAAAAATTAAACATTCCAACATAATTTTCCAAAATTACAACATAACAAGTTTACTACTGCAACATAACAAGTTTACTACTGCAACATCAACCAAATCAACAATCCTATCAAGATCACTAGAACTCTTAACGCCCAAGGTAAATATGTATGCATCCTCCGAATCGCCCCTCTAGTATCAAAGGCCACCTCCATAACTCTATTCGTGAATTCATCCTGCGTGCAGTATTACCAGGATGTCATCTATAGAGTGTCGGTAATGGTCCAGTCTGTGTCGGTGGAGCTCTACTTCATTAACCATTCCGGAGACCCACACGTGCTCCAACGCGGTCATCCCTTGTGGTTGCGGTACAAGGACTCCTATTGCCGGAGGAGGAGAAGTCACACTTCGCGACCTGGATCGCGATTGGGATGGTTCTTCCGAAGGTACGGAAGGAACCGTGAAAGTCACCCTCCTGATAGGGAGAACGCGCTTTCGAGCGATTCTGATCGTCCTTGGTCCTTGAGATGTACCCTCGCCAGTAGGTGAAGGTACAGGCATAGAAGTGAGTGATCGAGCGGAGGAGTCAGCGGTGTCCTCCTCGTGACTTTGCTCAGATGGGTCATAGTCATCGTGGTCTGGGTAGTCTCTTCTAACTCGGCTGGTAACGTAGCCGGACTCATTTGGGGAATTTTCAGACGACGACATGATACTGTGAATAAAAAAAATATAATTTTATAAACGTCAGAAACATTTTATAATACTCATGCGAACTCACATAAAATCATATTTTTTGATTTGAAATAAGAAGTTTTCCGATCTATGCTGATTTTTAGTATAAGTAGTCCAACTCACTTCTTATTCATACCATATTTAGACATAGGTGATCAGGCTTTGCCTAATTATAATATGCTAGAACGATGCTTATTATAGTTATACTAGTAGTGATATTTTAAATTTTTAAATATATCTAAGAAAATAATTTTTGAAATTTTTGGTTATAGTGCATGGTTTCTGTTAGACAACTGGTGTTCTCTATAACCTAAGGCTTTGATACCAAGTTTCTCACACCCTGCTAAAGCGGAAACACGAGATACGACAGTTCAAAGTATCACGGCAACAGGAATATAAACACCAACCATACATATATAACTAAAACGTCAAGTTCAAAGTTTTAAAGTTTACAACTTGACTTCTCAAATAAATAAACAAATTACAACAATATAGACATGTACAATATCCTGATTGGTGTTCCACAAAAACATGCAAAACTTGATCGGTTACCTTCTAATTTCCTGTAAAGCATGATAAAACAAAAGGGTCAACTATAAAGAGTTGGTGAGTTCGCAGATTTTCAAATGCACAAAACATTTTATATGCAAGGTATAAAAATAGCGAATCGGATGATCGCATCAACTTTAACTTTTTAACCTTTATGAGCAAATATGCAAATTATCTTTACACATGATATATAAATATTGAGCCACTACTAAGCCTACTCGACATTCTACGTCCCACGAACTACCTCAGCGGTGGACCTAAAGTCCACAAATTATCTTTACACATGATATATAAATATTGAGCCACTACTAAGCCTACTCGACATTCTACGTCCCACGAACTACCTCAGCGGTGGACCTAAAGTCCACATGGGTAGAGCATTCTTAATTGATAAAGTGCACCCTACTTGTAAGTTAGGTGGGTATGTCAACCAAATAGCGCTATCCACAAATATCGTCGGCTCATTTAGAGTTAAATAGTAGTGTACCAGGGGGACTTTAAATAACTCAACATATCATTTTGTGTAATATAAATTTGCTCATCATAATGATTTATATGCTTTTCATTGATCAATATAAATCAATTCAATTGTGACATTTGTCAAAATCGAGCTTTCAGGTTAGCTTCTATTAAGTTTATTAGTTTTTATATAGTTTAATTTCAAGAACAGAAGTAAGTTGGTTTAGAATGGCCGAAAAATCCCTAGCATTTCCGGTAGTCGCTTAAAATGTCCGGTTCCGACCCGTAACTGTCCGAAATGTCCTATATAGTGCCAAATGCTCTCATTTGTACCCAATTTATATAAAATATATAGTTTTAATGTTTCAAGTATAAATATTTTTAATTTTAAAGAATTTAATCACTTTTGGGCTTGCATTTTGAGGAAAAAGGCCAAAAATTGAGAAATATGACATTGTATTCTTAATTGGGCTTGAGTTTTATTTTATTTATAAAAAAAATATATGATTTTGAGAGGATTGGGCCCCCATGGCCGGCCTCCCCCCTAATCCCCCATATAAATACATTTTTTTTTCATTTCCTCCTCATTTTGCATGTTGAAAATTCAAGTTTCACTTTCCTTTCTCTCTCTAAACTCAAAAGCCATTTCTAGAACTCTCCTTTCCCTAAGCTGAGTTTTATACATTTTCACCATCAAAGGTCAAGAATCATCAACGGATTTAGAAGCTCTAATCATCATCCAAACAAGGTAACAACTTTACCCTTATTTTCTTACCTTTTTTGGGTGGAAAAACCCACTTTTCTTACATTTTTCATAACTATTTCTTCTATTATCCTAAAGTTCTGAGTTTGTGGAGAGATTATACACCAAAACATTTAAAAATGTTCATACAATGGTGATAATCTATGATCCACACAATAAAACTCAAGAAACTAGGTGAAAATCATGATTTTATGTGTTTTTGAACAACAATGGAGATTTTTGGTGCTGACAGATTTATTGGATGTGCAAAAATCGTCCATTTCTTACAATAAACATGTTCACATGTCATAAATATTCTTTCTACAAGTTTTTTTAGTGAGTTGGGGTTCTAATCCAAGTGGTCTCACTCAAAAACATTGAGTTTTGACCCCCCAAATACTCATATGAAGATGCATGTGCATCTGGAAGTTCAACAGTAGGCAAACCCTACTTTGAACGACCATAACTCTTTGAATACCCATCCAAATTACTTGATTTTTCATCTGGAAGTTAATTTAATGAGTTATCTTTCAAATGCCACTGATTGCATTAACAAATACGGTGATTTGAGGTCCCAACTAATTGAAACAAAATGAGTGTGCAAACTGTCAACCAATGACAGGTTTGTGCATGCATGTTCAAATGGCCATATCTCTTGCAAAACTCAATGAAAAAGGATGATTTTTCTTAAAAATATTGAGAGTTAGTTTTATGGGTTATATTCAGTTTTCAAGTGGAATCACTTAAAAATATGGAGTTTTGACCCTCCAAACACTAAAAATACTTTAGGTGTGCAATCTGTGAAACCACCAGCAGCTAAACTCTACTTTGTGTGTTAATACCTCTTTTGTTATTTGTCTTTAATGCATGAATCTTCTTCTACAACTTTTTTTATCGAGTTAGGGTTCTTATGAACCCAATTTCACCCAAAAATATGAAGATATGAGGCATTAACCAAATTATTCAAAGTAGGTGTGCAATCTGTCAAGAAATGACAGAATGGTACATACCACTTTGAGGTGCTATATATTCTTCATAATTTGTTCAAAATGAGTGATTTTTATCTCAAACGTTTCCTATATGAGTTATCTTTCCAATCCAACTGGAAATTCTAGAAAACACTTAGTATAACTCCTTAAATGAGTGATTTACTAACATGGTGTAATCTGTTTTACCGGTTGTGACATAATGTTTTGCATGAATTATTTGAACCACTTTTACATGTCCAAAAGGCATGAAATTTGGTCACAATGACCATAACTCAGTACTTTATCTTGTATAAAAATATAGGAAACTAGGTCATTTTGGAAGCACTTGAAAACTGATCATATTTAGGAAAATTGGTTTCTGTCCAGAAGAGAAATTTTGGACTTAATTGATTTCTATAAATGTTGATCATGTGATGGATAATAAGATTACTTTCGGTATAAATTACGATATTAACGAGCAAGTGGACATTTTGTGTAATTGGACATATATAGACACTTATGTGCTTAAGATTTATTCACCTCTATAAGTAGTATTAGACCTATAAGTGACGGTTTTGAGTATTACTCTTTGATAGGGAAGCGTTAGGTCGTCGTGTGGGGATCGGATTGTGTTGTCTTGTGTCGCGGAGCTTTGCTATAAGGTGAGTATTCACAGCCCCTCTTTCAAAGTATTTTATACGATTTGGGGTGAAAAGCATGATTAAATATGTTATATGAGCTATTTTCATTATGATTATGAAATTTTGTTAAATTTGATGTTGTGGACACTAAGACATGTACACTAATAGTTATCCCGAGTAAAATGTAACATAAAAGTTTGTACACTACTATTAACTCAAGTGAGGAGCCGAGGGTATTTGTGGATAGCGCTATTTGGATGGACAATCCCACCTAAAAACTACAGGTAGGGGTGCACTGTACTTAAAAGAAACGAAGGTTCTACATATGTGGGATATTAGTCCCACCACTAAGGTAGAATTAACAATAAATTTTTTTTGTGGTCGAAAGGTTTAGTGGTGGCTCTTTATATACTAAAAATTAGAGTACATAATGCCTTGACGTTTTAAGATATTAATAAGTGCCAAAAATTTATTTTGCTCATATTCACTTACACAAATGGGTGTTTGAAATATTGAAAACCTGTGAACTCACCAACTCTTTGTAGTTGACCTTGTTTTTATCATGCTTTTCAGGGGTAAGAAAAGATTAACCGAATATTTCTATTATGTGGGCGCATCGACATCAATCATCTTGTTTATTTGAAACTGTTTAGTTGAAACACTTGGTTTACTTTATTTTGTTAGAACTTTTAGTTGATGCGATGTAAAATTTTAAACTTAAACTGTTATGTATTTGAACGGATGGTTGGTGTTGTTTTTATCCTATTGTTATGAAATCTTGCGCTATCACGCCTCGTGTTTCCACTTTAGCGGGGTGTGACAGACTTGGTATCAGAGCTATAGGTTATAGAGAACACCGGTTTTCTATTGAAACCAAATACTATAACCAAAAAAATATTTTATTTTTTTTGAAAAACTATTTTCGTAGATAAATTTAAAAAGCTCACTACTAGTATAATTAGAATAAGCAACGATCTAACATATCATAATTAGGCAAAGCCTGATCTCCTAGGTCTAAATATGGTATTAATAAGAAAGGACTTGCATTAAATTATTCTAAAAATAGGAATCGATCGGGAAATCTTTCACTTTAAAATGAGAAATATGATTTTATGTGGGTTCACATGATTATTATAAAATGTTTCTGATATCTATAAATTATTATTTTTATTTATCTCAGCACTATGTCCACATCCGACCACTCCCCGGATGAATCCGGTTATGTTACCAGCAGGGTTAGGAGAGCCGACACAAACTATGATGACTATGACCCATCCGAGCATAGTCATGAAGAGGATTATGCCGACTCTTCGGCTCGATCTTCTGTTCCCATGCCCGTACCCATACCTACCGGTGAGGGGACATCTCGCGGGCTAAGGACGATAAGGACTGCCAGCAAGATCTCCCTCTTCGGAGAGTGACTTTCACGATTCCTTCCGTGCCATCGGGAGAACCATCTCAGTCGCGATCCAGGTCGCGAAGTGTGACTCCTCCTTCCCCAGCGATCGGAGTTCCTGTGCCACCGCCGCAAGGCATGACTACATCGGAGCACATTTGGGTCACAGAATTGGCGGATAGAGTAGGACTTCATCAGAGTAGACTGCGCTATCATCAGCACTCCCTAGACGACTTATTTTCGGCATTGAACACTCATAATGCTTATACGACTAGTGTTTTGGCTGTTGCCCTTGATGCTAAAAGGACGATTCGGAGATTATATGCATATCTGTTTTGGGTCATAGGAGTCTTGGTGGTGGTGTTAGGAGTATTGATTGGGATGTTGATGCGTTAGGGAACTCTAGTTATTTTGAACTTTTGGGTGAATATTACCTTCTTTTGGGGCTTGTAGCCTATGTATTCAAGTTTAAGCACTTTATTATCTTTTAGACTGTATTTTAAAACTTATGTTGGCTTGCCTTAGTTATTTATGGGATTTATGCAAGTTATCTATCTATCGCATGTTGTTTTGAAATGTATGTGTTCGTGAGTAGTATTGGATGTATGTTATAAGATGCGTATGATTTAGTAAGTAGATTTATATTGGCTATTGTAACACAAAATTGACTAAAACTCAATTTAAAATTGTGTTTTTAGAACAATGCCTCCGAGAAGAGTAAATTCCGATGTTGCACGACTAGTATCCGAACAGCTCATGGCAGCACTACCAGGTATTGTGAGCCAAGTAGCAGCTGGTTTAAATGCTAATCAAAATAACAATCAGGGTTCTGGAGATAGGGAATGTACGTATAAATCCTTTAGGAGTTGTAATCCTAAAGAATTTTTCGGAACTGAAGGAGCCGTCGGTTTATTGACCTGGTTGGAAAGCATGGAGTCTGTCCTCCACATTAGCAAGTGTGCTGAGGGAAAGAAGGTGGAGTTTGCTGCCTGTCTATTACAAGGGCGAGCATTAACTTGGTGGAACACCCAAGTACAAACCTGTGGTCGGGAAGCCGCCAACAGTCTTACATGGGAAGATTTCAAAAGAATGCTGAAGGAAGAATACTGCCCTAGGAGCGAGATTCGTTTGGAAGCAGAGTTGTGGAATCACGAGATGAAAGGGAATGATATCGACTCCTACCCAGCCCGATTTCATGAATTGGCAAAAATGGTACCGCATCTGGTAACGCCTGAAGAGAACCGAGTTGATAGGTATGTTTGGGGATTATCTTTAGAGATACGCGGGGATGTTACCTCAGCAAACCCAAAAACTCTACAAGAGGCAGTAAGTTCGGCAACCAGACTCACAAACAATGCTACTCGCTCGGGATTGTTTATAAGGGATAAGGCATAAGGGAAGAGAAAGATGGATGAACCAATAAGAAAGCAGGTTGGAAAAAGGACAAGTAAGGAACAAATAACTTCACGTAACTACGGAATTCAAACTCAACCTGCGGAGAAAGAGAAAAGACCTTATCCCAAATGTGACAAGTGCAATAGACAGCATACCGGACGATATATTATCTGTCAAAAATGCAACAAAGGAGGTCACTATGCCAAAGATTGCAGGAGCACAGGAAGGCAGGCATGTTTTGAGTGTGGAAGCCCGGATCACTTTCGGAATACATGTCCACGATGGAATCAAAGACCGAACACTAATCAAGCACGACCGGCCAACCAAGGAAATCAAGGAGGTCCGGCAAGAGGCCGAGTGTTTGAAATTGGAGCTGAGGAAGCAAGACAGAATCCAGATGTAGTTACAGGTACGTTTCTTTTAAATAATCATTACGCATCTGTGCTATTTGATTCAGGAGCGGATAGGAGTTTTGTGTCATTAGATTTTAGACCAAAAATAAGTCTAAGACCTCAAAAGTTGAATGAAGTATACGTCATTGAATATGCCAACGGACAAGAGTGTAAGGCCAAAGACGTAATAATGGGCTGCACTTTAAACTTGACTAGTAGGGATTTTAGTATAGATCTAATCCCGATTCAACTAGGAAGTTTCGACATAATTGTGGGAATGGATTGGTTATCCAAAACCCGAGCCAAAATCTGTTGCTCCAAAAAGATCGTACAAATTCCGTTACCCGAAGGGGAAAACTCAAAGTACACGGAGAGAAACCCAGGAGGGGTATTAAAGTAGTGACATGTATGAAGATGCGAAAGTATTTGAGAAAGGATTGCATTGCTTTTCTAGCTCACATCAAGGATAAGAAGGTTGAAGAAAAACGCATTCAAGATATTCCTATAATTCGGAATTTTCCTGAGGTATTCCCGGACGAATTGCCTGGAGTACCCCCACCAAGACAAGTGGAGTTTCACATAGAATTAATTCCTGGAGCCGAGCCAGTCGCGAAAGCACCATATCGATTAGCACCATCAGAGATGCAAGAGCTGTCGGAACAACTTCAGGATTTATCAGACCTAGCTCTTCACCTTGGGGAGCCCCAATTTTATTTGTTAAGAAGAAAGATGGATCTTTTCGAATGTGTATCGATTATAGGGAACTCAACAAGTTGACAATTAAGAACCGATACCCCCTTCCACGGATTGATGATTTGTTTGACCAACTTCAAGGTGCAACGTACTTCTCGAAGATCGATCTTAGATCTGGATATCATCAAATGAGAGTGCGAGAATAAGATATCCCCAAGACGGCCTTTAGGACCCGATACGGTCACTACGAGTTCCTAGTCATGCCATTTGGTCTAACAAACGCACCGGCAGTCTTCATGGTTTTGATGAATAGAGTATGTCGACCATACCTAGACAAATTCGTGATCGTGTTTATAGATGATATACTTATTTATTCTTGAGACAAAAAGGAGCATGAAGAACATTTGAAGCTGATACTGGAATTGCTCAGAAACGAAAAGTTGTACGCCAAGTTCTCCAAATGCGAATTTTGGATTCGTGAAGTGCACTTTCTTGGCCACGTGGTGAATGAAAAAGGAATCCAAGTTGATCCAGCTAAGATTGAAGCCATTAAGAAATGGGAAGTCCCAAAGACACCAACGGAGATCCGCCAATTTCTGGGATTGGCAGGTTATTACAAGCGATTCATCGAGAATTTCTCTAAAATTGCGCAACCACTAACAACTCTAACCCAAAAAGATAAAAAGTTTATTTGGGGAGAAAACAAGAAGAAGCCTTCCAGACACTCAAACACAAGTTATGAAACGCACCGATTCTGGCTCTACTCGAAGGAGTAGATAACTTCGTAGTCTACTGTGATGCTTCACATCAGGGAATGGGCTGCGTGTTAATGCAAAAAGACAAGGTTATTGCATACGCATCAAGACAACTGAAGATTCACGAGAAGAATTATACTACTCATGATTTGGAGCTAGGAGCGGTGGTATTCGCACTCAAGATTTGGAGACATTATCTCTACGGTACTAAGTGTACTATATTCACAGATCACAAGAGCCTTGAACATATTCTTGACCAGAAAATGTTAAACATGAGGCAAAGAAGATGGGTTGAACTACTTAGTGACTACGACTGTGAAATAAAGTACCATCCAGGGAAAGCTAATGTGGTAGCCGACGCGTTAAGCCGAAAGGAAAGAGTAAAACCAACAAGAGCACGTGCTATGGGAATGATGGTCCAGACGAGTTTAAAAACTCAAATACTGGAAGCACAAGGAGAAGCTTTGAAAGAAGAGAATTTGAAGAATGAAATCTTGCAGCACCTAGAGAAGGAATTTGAAATGCAGACAAATGGGGTACATTACTTTAAGAATAAGGTATGGGTATCGAAAGTTGGTGATCTACGGTCAACCATTTTGGACGAAGCCCATCGATCCAGATATTCAATTCACCCAGGAGCAGATAAGATGTATAAGGATTTGAAAGAGTATTATTGGTGGCCGGGAATGAAGAAAGATATAGCTTTGTTCGTAAGCAAGTGCCTGACTTGTGCTAAGGTAAAGGCTGAACATCAGAAACCACCTGGTTTACTCCAATAACCTGAAATACCACAGTGGAAATGGGAGAAAATAACAATGGATTTCGTAACTAAATTACCCAGAACTGGAAAGGGGCACGATACTATATGGGTTATAGTAGACCGACTTACCAAATCGGCTCATTTCATCCCTATTCGCGAAGATTTCAGTATGGAAAGGCGTGCGCAAATCTATATTAATGAAATAGTAACACGTCATGGTGTGCCTATTTCCATTATTTCGGACAGAGATACACGATTTACATCGCGTTTTTGGCAATCACTTCAAAAGGCATTGGGTACACGTTTGGATTATAGCACTGCCTATCATCCTCAAACGGATGGACAATCAGAAAGAACTATTCAAACGCTAGAGGATATGTTACGGGCTTGCGCAATAGATTTCGGTGGAAGTTGGGATACCCACCTGCCAGTTGTGGAATTCTCCTATAACAACAGCTATAATACCAGCATACAATGTGCACCATACGAAGCTCTATACGGACGTAAGTGGCGTACAAGTTGAAGTTACCACAAAATCTAAGCGCCATCCACGACACGTTTCATGTGTCGAATCTGAAGAAATGCTTAACAGACGAAACATTGGTGTTACCCCTGGACGACGTTCAGATTAACAATCGGTTACACTTTATCGAAGAACCAATCGAGATTCTGGACCGAGAAGTTAAACGATTGACGCACAGTTAAATCCCTATTATTAAAGTCTGCTGGAATGCGAAGCATGGTCCAGAATATACCTGGGAACGTGAAGATTTGATGAAGCAAAAGTACCCCAGCTTATTCACGAACACCCCGGAGAAAGCCACTTCTGAAATTCCGGGATGAAATTTCTCTAACGGGGGAAGACTGTGACATTTGTCAAATTCGAGCTTTCAGGTTAGCTTCTATTAAGTTTATTAGTGTTTATATAGTTTAATTTTAAGAACAGAAGTTAGTTGGTTTAGAATGGCCGAAAAATCCCTAGCATTTCCGGTAGTCGCTTAAAATGTCCGGTTCCGACCCATAACTGTCCGAAATGTCCTATATAGTGTCAAATGCTCTAATTTGTACCCAATTTATATAAAATATATAATTTTAATGTGTCAAGTATAAATATTTTTAATTTTAAAGAATTTAAACACTTTTGGGCTTGCATTTTGAGGAAAAAGGCCAAAACTTGAGAAATATGACATTGTATTCTTAATTGGGCTTGAGTTTTATTTTATTTATAAAAAAAATATATGATTTTGAGAGGATTGGGCCCCCATGGCCGGCCTCCCCCCTAATCCCCCATATAAATACGTTTTTTTCACTTCCTCCTCATTTTACATGTTGAAAATTCTAATTTCACTCTCCTTTCTCTCTCTAAACTCAAAAGCCATTTCTAGACCTCTCCTTTCCCTCTAGTTCAGCTGAGTTTTATACATTTTCACCATCAAAGGTCAAGAATCATCAAGGGATTTAGAAGCTCTAATCATCATCCAAACAAGGTAACAACTTTATCCTCATTTTTTTACCATTTTTGGGTGGAAAAACCCACGTTTCTTACATTTTTCATAACTATTTCTTCTATTATCCTAAAGTTCTGAGTTTGTGGAGATATTATACACCAAAACATTTAAAAATGTTCATACAATGGTGATAATCTATGATCCACACTGTTGGGTCTATTATTATTTTAATTGTGACAAAATAAGGAAAGGATATGCTTTATTGTAAAAGGAAGTTTATAATTCCTTAAACTCTTGTTTCCTTAATTAGACTAGACCTAGCAATATAAATACAAGGTTAGGGTTTTACTTTGAAAAAGAGTCGATTCATATTAAATTAGAGAGAGAGCTGAAACCGTGAAACTGATTGTAATCGATACACATACGTTCAAGAGATATATGACTACATAAGTTCCTTAAAACATTATTCGTGTCATATTAATTTACTATTAACTGTTTAATGTCATTGTGCTTGTTATAATGGGATCAACAAGTGGTATCAGAGCCTGAGATCACGAGTTTTTACGATTTTCTGAGCAAACCACGAAACAGAAGGTAAAAAAAAATTTCTGCTAGATCTACTGTTCATTGATTTTTTGTCGAGTCATACTGTGTCACGCTTTACCCGATAAAACTTTTTTTTTTTTGTCGACTAACACATATCTGCTCAATGAATTTTTCTCGATCATCATATCAGTTTCTGTGTGTTATTCTCGATTAGGTATATCTGTGTTCTTTTCGATTTAAATTTTTTCTCTCGACTTATTATTTTTTTTATCGAATATCCTTTCTGTTGATTGAATTTTTATCGATACAAACTGCTTAAATCTTGAATTTTTATCGACTCCTTTATAAAATATTTAATTCTGTTTAATTAAAATTACTTTAGTTTATTTTATTACTTTTGAATATCTTTACATAAGAAAACTCAGGAACTTGTGACTCCTGCAGCTTTTCTTACTAAAGATTTCCTTAGTAAAAATAATAAGCTCTCGTAAATTTGATATTTTCTGTGATTGAACAAATAAGAAACTCGAAAACCCAGATAGTCTTGTCCATAAAAAGACGAGTTCTTTTTAGTCAAGAACATTGTGTTTTTGTTTTATGGTTTTTCAATAAACAGAAAATTCAGAATTAAGAATTTTTATCGAGTCCTATTGAATCGAGAAAGTTTTTGATCGAGTAGGTTAGTGTTCGATAAATTTCTTTAATCAATTTGTTTCTCGAGTATTGTTCACTCGAATTTCTTTAAAAATTTGTTCTAATTCGACATTTTTTTTATCGAGTCTTGTTCACTCGATAACTTTTTATATCGAGTCCCACTCAATTCGATAACAATTTTTATCGAGTCTTGTTCACTCGATGACAATTTTTATCGCGTCTTATTCACTCGATAACAATTTTTATCGATCCTTAGTCATCCGACAACAATTTTCATCGAGCACTTCACGCCCGATAAAAATCCTTCAATCGATATTTTTTCTTTTGTCACTCGATAATAACCTACTGTTTCCAGCGACAACTTAGAAATTTTTAAAAACTCATTGATCGAGGTCCAACCAAACAGTACAATGACCACCCGAGAAGCAATGGCCATTGGATCAGACACCAAGCCTCCAATTCTCTTTCCGGGAGAATATTCTCAATGGAAGGATAGATTCCTTGATTTCATTGAACGTCATGACTATGCCGATGAGATCATGAGTTCAATCAAAGAGGGTCCTCCTCCGCCTGTTTATCAGGAGTATCCTGCTATGCCAAACAACACTCCTCCTACGCCCGCACGAAGGGAAGTTAAACTCAAAAGTTCTTGGGATGCAAATGAGAAGAGGATAATGACAGGTGACCAACTTGCCCGTTCTTATCTACTTATGAGCCATCCCAATGAGATCTACATGAGCATTGATAGCCACAAGAAGACGGCTAAAGAAATGTGGGAAGTCATAGAGAAATTCATGCTTGGAACGAAGATTGGTACACAACTCAAAATCACCAACTGCATTTCTCAATATGAAGAATTCAAGACAAAAGATGGAGAAAGTCTTACGAACACATATACCCGTTTTGTACAACTGGTGAACGAACTTAGCAAAAACGAAATTCGTAAGACAAAGATCGAAAACAATGTCAAATTTGTTAGCAATCTTCAACCGGAATGGCGCCGGTTTGCTAATCAAATCAAACACAGCAAATATCTTGCTGACCTTGACCTTCATGAAGTCTATGAAACCCTTCAACAAGATGAAGAGGAGGTTCTCGAACATATGGGGTTAAATTCCAAGAAGAACCCGGATCCAATCGCATTAATGGCAAAAGAGTCCTCTTCCGCTCCTCAAGAAATGTTTCCCGAATTAGAAGACGAAGACTTTGACTATGATCCAGAAATTGCCAAACTTCAACATCAACTGGCCTTCCTTACAAAATCTTTTCAACAAAAGTTCTCACGTCGCTCGAATCCCAATCAACAAAGGTATGCCTCGGGATCTAATAACCATGAGCGAAAGGCAATGTTTGAACCTAAAACTAGAAGAGAAGAACCTCGCCCTACACCCAAGCCTGAAGACAAGTTCAAGGGTGAAAGAAGTTTGTGCTACAACTGCGGCAAAACTGGTCACTACGCAAGGGAATGCAAGAAGCCAGTAGTGAAGGACTCTAACTACTTCACTTACAAACTGATGCTGTCCAAACAAAAAGAAGCCGGTAAAGTCCTTCTAGATGAAGATGAACAATGGCTTAATCAAGATGATGAAGATGACATGGAAGGGGATACTCAAGCACATTTCAGCTTAATGGCTTACTCTGATGACACTCCTTCTCACGCTTCCGATTACACACCCGAGGTAAGCCCTTCTGACTATGACTCTTTTGTATCTCAAATGCATGATTTAATGTGTCAATTAAAGGAATTACACTCCAAATTGAAAACCGAGAAACTCTTGGTTTCCAATTTAGAAGCAAGCCTTGAAAATAACCATAAACAATTGCTTCTTATGCAAACCGACCTTGTCACTACTCAAAGTATAGCACAAAATCTCGAAACGAAGAAAATGGTTTTAATGGAAGAAAATGATCTTTTCCAACAACAAATATCTGATCTCACACTCCAACTTCAAACATCTAGGAATGAGACTGCCAAATTTTCATCTAAGTTTGACTTTGTCAGTTTTCAAAGACAAGATTTATTAGAAAAACTCGAAGCATTGGAATTAAAACTTTACAAGCTTGGTCAAACTGAACTCACAATTCACTTAAATGCACCGAAAGATTTAAGCTCCAAAGCCGGTTTAGGTTTTGAAAACCCGAAACACTTAGCAAAGGCTATCTATAATACTCCAACGATTTATAAATTCGAATATCTGAACCTTGGTCCAGATTACCAAATTCAATTTATGAAAATGGACCCTAGTGTTGAGGAAAGAGAACAATGGAAGAGACTAAACAAAAACTATTTTCAAATACCTTTCTGCTATCCTCAAATAGTAGAAGAGGAATCTTCAAGTGAATCTATTCCAAACAACTACTTCCCATCTTACTCCGCCGCAGAACTTCAAAACAAGATTCCTGAGTGTAAACCGTACATTCCCACACTATTTTTAGAAAAGAAAATTATTCAACTCGAACAAGTGTTGGAATTCGAACGTTCTTTGGCGGAAAAGGAAAAGGAAACATTTTTATTTAAAATACAACAACTTGAAAACGAGACTTTGCAATTGAACAAAAGTCGTGAAAATGATACTATTTCAAACGTTTCAACTTGTAAAGCCTTCGTTAGCAATTATTTAGATAATTGCGAAGAGTTGTTCAAAATGGACCCACATTCCAATCTTCCAAAACAAAAATGTTCCTATTCCGAAGAACAAATCAATGCTGAATTAGATGCCCTTTCTAACCAATCTTCACTTGAATCGGACGAGTGCTTAAATGACATGTGTGATGAGTTTGATTTCAATCATGTACTTCCTAATCATACTGAATTCTTAGACAAAGGCAAACAACCTATGGAAACAGTTTCTTTACCTACTGAACCAACGGAGTGTTCCACAAGTCAAAATCCGATCACTCATAATAAAACAAAAACCATACTAACCGTGTTCCTTTCACTATTTCAGCGTTTCATACTTTAGAAACCAAGTCGGTTTGGGTCAAAAAGGGCACGCATACTACAAAGCAAACACCCCGCAATGAAGACAATTTTTTACATTCCAATGTCAAAAGAAACAACTCTAGATTTCCTTTTCCGTATCAAATTCATTCATTTAGACATTTAATCAAATTTTCTCGCAATAAAATTTGTTGCTCTAATTGCGGTGTGGATGTTTTTGTTCGTAAAACTTCTATTGATTATGGTTATGGTTATTTTCCGGACATGCATAATTCATTTAATCACCACTTTTATTATTCATCATCCATTTCTAAATCGGGTCCGAGAAATCAAATGACTAACGCCTATAAGTCTCACCTCAAGTGGGTACCCAAGGGTGCAAAGTCAACTAACCATGATGGACCCATTTACAAATGGGTACCTAAATCTGCCTGATTTTGTGCAGATCGGTCATGTGGGGTACTTAGATTCCGGCTGCTCCAAACACATGACCGGCCAAAAGGAGGTGCTTGCCAACTACACTGAAAAGAAGGGCGGATTCGTCAAATTTGGCAACAATCACTTGGCACCGATAAAAGGATATGGTGATATCATTCAAAACAACATCACCATTTCAAATGTCTCTTATGTACAAGGGCTAAGCCACAACCTGTTGAGCATTGGAAAATTTTGTGATAAGCAACTCGAAGTCAATTTCCGACCCGATAGATGCTGTGTTCGCACGTTTGATGGAAAGGAGCTTCTAACCGGCACTCGTAAGTCCAAACTCTACACGATCGATCTTTCCCAAGTAAACGCCCCCTCAAGTGTTTGTCTTCTATCAAACGTCTCTAGTCCAAAGACCTGGTTATGGCATCGTCGCTTATCTCACTTGAACTTCAAGAACATAAATCGCCTCTCCATCCACGGATTAGTCACCGGACTCCCATCTGTTAACTTCGACAAACCACATCTTTGTGACGCATGCGAGAACGGAAAGATGAAGAAGGTCTCTCACAAACCCAAGATAATTCACAGCTCGACTCGACCTCTTCAACTCATTCATATGGACTTGTGCGGCCCGATGCGGACTCAAAGCATACATGGTAAAAAGTATGTTCTCGTGATGGTGGACGATTTCTCTTGCTTCACATGGGTCAAGTTCCTTCGATCAAAGGATGAAACCCCCGACACCATCATCACATTTCTCAAAGCCGTTCAAGTCAAACTAGAACTTACTGCACAAACCATCCACACCGATAATGGAACTGAATTCAAAAACCGTATCCTTGACGGTTACCTCGAATCGGTTGGTATAACCCACACGTTCTCTGCAGCTCGTACTCCACAACAAAACGGTGTGGTCGAACGCCGAAATCGAACTCTTGTTGAAGCCGCTCGCACTATGCTTACTTCTTCAAAGCTTCCTCTCCACCTTTGGGCCGAAGCTATCAACACAGCCTGCTATACTCAAAACCGCTCCATCATCAACAAACGCTTCAACAAGACACCGTATCACTTAGTCTACGATCGCGTTCCTTCAATCGAGCATCTTCGAACGTTTGGCACACGTTGCTTCGTACTAAATGAAAAAGAAGATCGTGGGAAACTCAAGCCAAAAGCCAATGAAGCCTACTTTCTCGGATATTCACCAAATGCATCATCTTATCGGGTCTACATAAAACACGCACGTTGCGTCACTGAAAGCGTTAATGTACAATTCGATCCAAACGCCGAAATGGATCCTGAACACGACAGTTCCGGACCCACACTCACCGGTATACTAGCTTCCGATCACATTCGTTCGGAACCTGCTCCCAACCCCGATGAACCTTCAACGTCCAAAACTGCCAAGTCAAATCTGGATGACCTATTCGAGTACTTCTACTCGGATTACTTTGGACCGACCACTGATAATTCTCTCCAGATTCCCCCGCCTACCTTGGAGATTGCCGAGACCTCGGATCTTTCCGGACCACCAATTACAACGGAAACCATCTCAACTGTTGCATCTCCAAGCACCTCTACGACTGCTCCTCCCAATCAAACTAGTCCATCGGATGCTCCTCTTGTTCCACCTGAACCTCAACCGCCTGTTCAAACAACTCCTGCGGAACCGACATCCTCTCCCCCTACATCAAATTCAACAACGTCGGATGTCACAAGTGCCACTAGATCTTCAACCGTGGCCCCATCTTTGGAATCTATTAAAGATCTTCCCTTAGGTTCTTATCAAGATGACACCCCGGATCCAAATGCCTTTCAACCTCTTCCTCATACAACAAAATGGACCCGCTCTCATCCTGTTGAACAAATTATCGGACATCCAAACCGACCAGTTACAACGCGTTCCGCCTCGGCCAATGATTGCATGTTCTTTTCATTCATAAGTAAGATTGAACCCACATCCATTCATGAGGCAATGAATGATCCTGACTGGATTGTGGCCATGCAAGAGGAACTCAATCAATTTGAAAGTCTGAAAGTATGGCACCTTGTTCCCCATCCACGAAACAAAACCGTTATTGGCACGAAATGGATATTCAAGAACAAGCAAGATGAAGATGGAGTCGTCATTCGCAACAAAGCTAGACTTGTCGCCAAAGGATACCGTCAACAAGAAGGCATTGACTACGACGAAACATTTGCACCCGTAGCCCGTATTGAAGCAATTCGAATGTTCTTGGCTTAAGCGGCACACAAGAACTTTGTGGTTTTCCAAATGGACGTCAAGGCGGCCTTCCTAAACGGCGTTTTGCGTGAAGAAGTCTATGTTTCTCAGCCCGACGGGTTTGTTGACTCCTCCAAGCCAAATCATGTCTACATTCTGGACAAGGCTCTGTATGGATTGAAGCAAGCCCCCCGCGCATGGTACGATAGCCTATCTACCTATTTAGTGAAAAACGGATACTCCAAAGGTAAGATCGATCCAACTCTTTTCATTAAAAAGGACAACGGTGACATTATGCTCATTCAAGTCTATGTGGACGACATCATTTTCAGCTCGACTAACCCAAAGCAATGCAAAGAGTTCTCTGAACTCATGATTGCCAAATTTAACATGAGCATGATGGGAATGATGAATTTTTTCCTTGGTCTTCAAATTAAACAATTTTCAACTGGAATATTCATCAACCAATCCAAATACATCTCGGATATGTTGTGTAAATACAACATGACGTCATGTTCTCCGATTGGTACACCCATGTCCCCGGGTTCAAAACTACACGCTGATCCTTCGGGAAAAGATGTGGATTCTACAAATTACCGGGGCATGGTTGGTTCTCTCATGTATCTTACGGCTAGTCGTCCGGACATAATGTTTGCCACCTGTCTTTGCGCGAGGTATCAAACATCTCCAAAGGAATCTCATCTTCGGGCCATATTCAATTCCTTGGAGACAAATTGGTCAGCTGGTCATCAAAGAAGCAAGCGTGCGTCTCCACATCTACCGCGGAAGCCGAATACATCGCTGCCGCAAGCTGCTGCTCGCAAGTACTATGGATGCGCACTCAACTCAAAGACTATGGCTTCTGGTTCAACAAGATTCCCATCTATTGTGACTCCAAAAGCGCCATAGCCATTTCAAGCAAGCCGGTTCAACACACGAAGACTAAACACATCGACGTTCGATATCACTTCATCAAGGATCACGTCGAAAGAGGTACAATTGAACTATACTTTGTTAATACGGAACTTCAGCTTGCCGACTTGTTTACCAAGGCACTGGATGAGAAACGATTCCAGTTCCTAGTATCCAAATTGGGAATGCTCAATCTTAAAACCTGATTATTCAAAATCCTTAAAAACGTCTATCTAAGGGTTTTTGCACATTTACTCGTTGAGTCAATCTGCATGACACTTGGATTCTCATTTTTTAGATTTTGACTTATATCTTACAAATTCCGTATTTTCAATGTTTTCTTTCCTTTTTATTTCTACCTCGCTGTGTATATCACCATGGTTCATCGTTCAAGGGGGAGCAACAAGGTACGTTTTCCTATTCATTCACATTCATAGGGGGAGCACACCACTGTATGCACACATTAAGGGGGAACCATTTTTTTTATGTGTTTTTCTGTCTTTAAGTTAAAAAAAATATATATATTTAAGTCAGTTCTCGGCCCCTAAGGGCTCGACAAAAATGGGATTATCGACCCCCTCTGGCTCGATAACCTCCCCAAACGACTTTTGTTAACGGGAAATTTTTCATCGGCCCAATCTCTCACTGCCACGTGTCATCACCCAATGGCCACTATTTAAAGAAATCGGGCCCCTCTCTCAAAGGACCTTTCCTCACAAGTTTGAATTTCCCTCTTTCTCTCTGAAAAACCCTTCAAGTTCTTGGCTTCTAAAATGAAAATCTCCAAACTTCGAGTTTTTCAGATCCGAAAGCACCACCAGATTCTGTTGCATGATCCACTTTTTCATGAATGACTGTTCGGCTTTTGGGGTTTATTATGGGTTTTCCGATTTTGACTGTTCATCAGACAAAATCGTGGGTAGAGTTAGTGTTTTGGCCTTAAGTCCTTTACTAAAAGTATTCCCTATCACTAATCGCACCTAGCAATAGGATTTTGCCTTAGTTTTAGGCCCTGTTTGAAATATGAGCACTTAGAAGTTCTAAGTCTGGTTTATGCATTTTTATCGAGTCCTTCATCGTTCCTTGATTTTTTATCGAGTCTTGTTACAGTAACCAAGAACACCATCACTTTGTCCAAGTGTTTTTATCGAGCCTTTATGCCTTGATAACCTTCCTTGTCGATTATCATAAACTCGATGATAAACACTACGTGTTTTTATCAAGCCTTTATGACTCGACAACTTTTGTTATCGAATTTCATAAACTCGATGAAAAACACCAAGTGTTTTTATCGAGCCTTTGTGACTCGATAACTATTGTTATCAAATTTCATAAACTCGATGACAACACCAAGTTTTTTTTTATCGAGCCTTTATAACTCGATAACTTTTGTTCTCGAACTTCATAAACTCGATGAAAAACACCAAGTGTTTTTATCGAGCCTGTATGACTCGATAACATTTGTTATCGACTCTCAATCGATCGATGAAAACTACTAAGTGCCCTCATCGAGTCATTTTGGATCGATATCCTGCCCTTGCATTGTCCATGTATTCTAATCGAGCCTCATAGATTTGATATAATGCTACATAGATCGATATTTTTCTAAAAAGTTTTCAAGTACTTTCATCGACCCTTAGGCAATCGATAAACTGTTCTTCTCGATTCTCATTGACTCGACAACCCCTCCACAGGTTTGATCTAATTTTTTTTCCCAAGTCTTGTTGTCGATTCTGCTTCAATCGACAAACATTTTTTTATCGATCCCATTGCACTCGATAACAATTGTTATCAACCCAATGAGACTCGATAAAAAGACTTAGCAATTTTTTTTGAAACTCACAACACTAAATGTACACTTGGTTTGCCTAACTGTCTTATTTCAGAAACCAATGGCAGCCATGAATGACCCAAACATGTCCGATGATGAAAACCCGATGCCATCCGAATGCTCGACCGAACCAAGCATCAACGCCGCAAACCAGGATGACCTCTTGATGCCACGAGCTCACTTTCGCCAAATCAAACCGAATAACCACCAACTAGACTTCGGCATCACTCTCGAACACCAGATCATTCTTGACATTCTTCAGCAACATCCGCTTCGCTTTGCCTTTGCACTAGACCACCGAGTACCCCTGTTCTACCTCCAGCAATTCTGGTATACACTGACTTATCATCCGGACGAAGGTGACCATCATTTCACTGCTCAGATCGATGACTTTATCACCCGCCTAACTCCAGCCAGGATTCGCCGCATTCTCCGCCTACCGCTAGCTACAGCCGAACACCCATACGAAGCCTTTGCAACCGACCAACAGCTGGTTGCCGACATCCTAGCCCTCGGGTAAGAATCCCCTGAACCATTCACAAGCCCCGGCAAGTTCAAGAGGATGTACCTGCCTCAGATTTTGGTTCACGCTATTCACCATCGTTAATCGATATCTGACCAGCAAACATACTGGCATGGACAAGGCCAGTACGGCGGTCCTTCGGATCTTTCACGGCATCGCATTCAACCGCCACTACGACTACGCGATGATCATCTAGACGGACTTTGTGGAACTAGTGGAAGACAAATCCAACTTTCGCAATCGTGCATTCGTTCCGTTTCAGAGGTTTCTTCAACTATTCATCCATGCAATGATGACTTCTCGACCTGCCATTCCTAGGAGAGCCGGAACACCCTTAGGCCCGACCAGTGCTCTTAAATTTCTACGCCTAAATGATCGGGTCTTCCACAATACCATGCCTATCCCTGAAGCGCTCCTCGCTTATGCTGATCAGAATGCACCTAGTGTAATAGCCTATAGGGAGCGACATGGCTTAATGGCCCAACCACCTCCGGTTGCGCCTGCCCAAGAGCCGATCCAAGAGGAAAATATTGAGGGAGGTGAGGGTCCTAGAATAGAAGAGCAGGGTCAGGATCAAGGGGATCCCGACCAGGGAGATGAGCGCACTGTGAGGGGATATGACGAGGGAGGTGCATCTGATCAGCCCCCCCCAACCAACCTACTACCAACCACCCCACAGTCGACCCATTATCCCCACCCCCAGATTCAAAACATTGGTCAGCCGACAACGTATCCGCCCCCGCTCTTCATCATCGGATGAAGATGCATCTGACAACCAACCGCTCCGTCGTCGCTAACGAACTGCAGAAATAGAGGTGCAAGCCGTCAGCCGCATTGGCCCACAACCCTCTATAACCGATTCCAGCTCTGAAAATGATGCGTCATCAACTGAACCGAATCCTGATCCAATCATCCGTTCACCCACATCCGCTCCTACCATACCGTCTGATGAGGAACCTCAATTCAACTTTGACTTTGAAGCAAATCCATCCTCCCCATCTATGTCAGACATATTCCCTGAAACCTCTATTGGAGAAATAAGGAGAACGGAGGGAGTACAAGTTGAAAAAGAATCAGTAAGGATGAGCGAAGGGGAGACAAAAACAATAGAGAGTGAGAGTCCAATATCCCCCGACCAGGTAACCGCGTCCACTAGCCCTACTCATTCGTTGGGTGTGATTAGTGGACAAGTCGCTGTGGACCTAGCAGCGCAATTGCACGCCCCCCCAGCCACTATGAAGGCTCACAACAGCCAACAGTTTCAACAATACTTGTGAGTCTAGCACCTTATCTAGCTCCCCTCCACTCGGGAGGTATAGCTATTGAAACAAGAGGCAGTAGCTCACCTGCTTCGACTTCGGTTGTGTGCACATCGAGTCTAGAGCCTGCTAGGGGACACGAGTCTTTACACAATGCGAGCCTCCGTGGCCCAGTCGGAACTCCCATAGTGACGTCCATTCCGGACATTCCACGAGGATTGGGAGGAAATCCTACCAACGCTACATCTTCGCCAATGCTGAACGTAGGTCATACAGTTGAATCAACTGTTATGTCAACGGGCAATCTAAGTGATCCCGGAGTTACCCCCACAGCTACCACCTCTTCGTCATTCTCTATTCCCCCCGGAAGGCGAAGCACTCATTGCTGCTCACTTACAAAGGGCAAGAGACACCCTTACTGAACATCTGGTCCTTATGACAGCCAAAAGAGAAGCCTTTGTGCGCCAAATTCGTGAAGCTGCGCGTCTTAAAGAGCCGACTCCTGTACACACCGAACCTGCTCATGCAAGCTCCAGCCGTCCAAGCACCAGCCACTCTCCACCGCCACCATCACCCCCCGAAGATCGACCACATTCCCCGCATTGATATGAGTATAACACCGATGAACTCATGTCGATGTTGTATGCTAAACTGCTCGCTGAATCCAATGCAACCGGCCAACCGAAGGATTCACTTGAAGGTCTTCTTCGCCGCAATCTTCAAATCCCCACCGTAACTCGTCACGAGTTTGATGTATTTCGCACACACATAGACCAAGAGCTCGCCGACATGAAAAATGCCCAACAGCGCCAAACCGGAAGACATCCTAGGTGCTATTATTGCTCTTCGAACGGAAATCCAAGAGTCTTGTCGTCCGACAGTTCGTACTTCTACTTCCAGACCTCATCAGGACGACCCGGGCTCCGCTCCAACTCGTCCTGAGGGGGAGACACGCCAAACGGCAAGATCACGATCTAGAGCATCTGCTGCCTCAGCTTCAAGACCACATGCTCAATCTATCTAACAACGGCAACGCACTTCAACGACTCAAGAGGACGATACACCAACGGTTGAAAAGCCCGCGGATATCGAATTCAAGAGTACACCAGCCGAACCAGCCGAACCTGCTGAACCAGCCGAACCTCCCGAACCCGAACAAAATGAAGAACGAGTCGATGTTCAACGTCTTCGTAACTCACTTCAAAACTGGTTCCGAGATCCATATGAACCAGTACATCAAGAACAAGACTATGTGAACTTGAGGCACACAGCAAGAAACTATGCCTTAAGGGATCAAAACGAACCAAGACTCCTACCTCATCAAATTCGGTGGCAAAGAATGTTAATGGACAGTAAGTCCAAATGGGTGAATCAGCAGATCCGTGTGCCATATCTTGAGGAAACCATGGAGAAGATCTTCCGTAAAGAAGAAAAACCTGATGATCTGGCACACATTCATCTAGTGATGGAAATGGATCCTGCTCAAGTTAGAGAGTATCTCCATATCCTGAGGATGAGAGCTTTACCTCAAGCTGAAGTGGTCTCTAGGCACAGGGTTGTCGGGATTTTGAATATAGACACTGCAAGGATCTTCCAAGTCGAATATCCGGTTTTCACTGTTCAAAGAGAAGATGGTAAAACGTATTCCTTCTCTGAAGCCGATTTTGCTAATCTCGATATTATGGACTTGGAGATCATCTACAACGATCTGAGAGACAAGTACAACCGAAACGTACACGAGCAAAGGGTTTTATGGGCAGTGGTTAGACATGTTCAGAAAGAGCTTAGGTACAGTTCTCTTCATGATCTTCAACGAGGAATCGAAAGCGAGCAAAAGAAGATACACATTACTAAGCCTGATCAATCTTTGCCTGTACCTGACAGTACTTTGGTCGCCACTGTCATCACTCGTCCTATACATGGTGTAGTTTGGATGCATCCTTCTAGAGAAAAGCGGTTTCTCATATTTCATGAAGTGGCTGCATATTCTGACGGTACATTATGGGGAATTCGGAACAGGCTTGCGTTAGAACTTGCTACAGATAGAAAGAGCACAACACGGATGAGCAATGACAAAAGAAACTCTCTCTTAGAAGAGATCAAGATAACCGACGACAAAATTATTTATCAACAAACCCTATGAAGATTTGAAGGCATGTTCGAGCTTAGAAGGTGAAGACTCATTTTGCCACAAAGGGGGAGATTGTTAGGTCTATTATTATTTTAATTGTGACAAAATAAGGAAAGGATATGCTTTATTGTAAAAGGAAGTTTATAATTCCTTAAACTCTTGTTTCCTTAATTAGACTAGACCTAGCAATATAAATACAAGGTTAGGGTTTTACTTTGAAAAAGAGTCGATTCATATAAAATTAGAGAGAGAGCTGAAACCGTGAATCTGATTGTAATCGATACACATACGTTCAAGAGATATATGACTACGTAAGTTCCTTAAAACATTATTCGTGTCATATTAATTTACTATTAGCTGTTTAATGTCATTGTGCTTGTTATAATGGGATCAACACACACAATAAAACTCAAGAAACTAGGTGAAAATCATGATTTTATGTGTTTTTGAACAACAATGGAGATTTTTGGTGCTGACAGATTTATTACATGTGCAAAAATCGTCCATTTCTTGCAATAAACATGTTCAAATGTCATGAATATTCTTTCTACAAGTTTATTTAGTGAGTTGGGGTTCTAATCCAAGTGGTCTCACACAAAAACATTGAGTTTTGACCCCCAAATGCTCATATGAAGATGCATGTGCATCTGGAAGTTCAAAGTAGGGTTTACCCATCCAAATTACTTGATTTTTCTAATGGAAGTTAATTTAATGAGTTATATTTCAAATGCCACTGATTTCATTAAAAAATATGGTGATTTGAGGTCCCAACTAATTGAAACAAAATGACTGTGCAAACTGTCAACCAATGACAGGTTTGTGCATCCATGTTCAAATGGCCATATCTCTTGCAAAACTCAATGAAAAAGGATGATTTTTCTTTTGAGAGTTAGTATTATGAGGTATATTCCGTTTTCAAGTGGAATCACTTAAAAATATGAAGTTTTGATCCTCCAAACACTTAAAATACTTTAGGTGTGCAATCTGTGAAACCACCCGCAGCTAAACTCTACTTTATGTGTTAATACCTCTTTTGTTATTTGTCTTTAATGCATGAATCTTCTTCTACAACTTTCTTTATTGAGTTAGGGTTCTTATGAAGATATGAGGCATTAACCAAATTATTCAAAGTAGGTGTGCAATCTGTCAAGAAATGACAGAATGGTACATACCACTTTGAGGTGCTATATATTCTTCATAATTTCTTCAAAATGAGTGATTTTTATCTCAAACGTTTCCTCTATGAGTTATCTTTCCAATCCAACTGAAAATTCTAGAAAGCACTTAGTAGAACTCCTTAAATGAGTGATTTACTAACATGGTGTAATATGTTTTACCGGTTGTGACATAATGTTTTGCATGAATTAGTTGAACCACTTTTACATGTCCAAAAAGCATAAAATTTGGTCACAATGACCATAACTCAGTATTTTATCTTGTATAAAAAGATAGGAAACTAGGTCATTTTGGAAGCACTTGAAAACTGATCATATTTAGGACAATTGGTTTCGGTGTCCAGAAGAGAAATTCTGGACTTTGTTGATTTCTATAAATGTTGATTATGTGATGGATAATAAGATTACTTTCGGTATAAATTACGATATTAACGAGCAAGTGGGTTTGGACATATATAGACACTTATGGGCTTAAGATTTATTCACCTCTATAAGTAGTATTAGACCTATAAGTGACGATTTTGAGTATTACTCTTTGATAGGGAAGCGTTAGGTCGTCGTGTGGGGATCGGATTGTGTTGTCTTGTGTCGCGGAGCTTTGCTATAAGGTGAGTATTCACAGCCCCTCTTTCAAAGTATTTTATACGATTTGGGGTGAAAAGCATGATTGAATATGTTATATGAGCTATTTTCATTATGATTATGAAATTTTGTTAAATTTGATGTTGTGGACACTAAGGCATGTACACTAATAGTTATATCGAGTAAAATGTAACATAAAAGTTTGTACACTACTATTAACTCAAGTGAGGAGCCGAGGGTATTTGTGGATAGCGCTATTTGGACGGACAATCCCACCTAAAAACTACAGGTAGGGGTGCACTGTACTTAAAAGAAACGAAGGTTCTACATATGTGGGATATTAGTCCCACCACTAAGGTAGAATTAACAATAAATTTTTTTTGTGGTCGAAAGGTTTAGTGGTGGCTCTTTATATACTAAAAAATAGAGTACATAATGCCTTGACGTTTTAAGATATTTATAAATGCCAAAAATTTATTTTGCTCATATTCACTTACACAAATGGATGTTTGAAATATTGAAAACCTGTGAACTCACCAACTCTTTGTAGTTGACCTTGTTTTTATCACTCTTTTCAGGGGTAAGAAAAGATTAACCGAATCTTTCTATTATGTGGGCGCATCGACATCAATCATCTTGTTTATTTGAAACTGTTTAGTTGAAACACTTGGTTTACTTTATTTTGTTAGAACTTTTAGTTGATGCGATGTAAAATTTTAAACTTAAACTGTTATGTATTTGAACGGATGGTTGGTTTTGTTTTTATCCTATTGTTATGAAATCTTGCGCTATCACGCCTCGTGTTTCCGCTTTAGCGGGGTGTGACATCAATTTCCTTTAAAACAACATGCTTTACACCCAAAACGTATAAACATTTTAAAAGAGGGGCCGTGAATACTGAACTTATAACAAAGCTTTCAAATAAATGCACGAAAAGTCCGCTTGATGGCCTTCTGCTTTCCTATCAAAGCAAAGTACCCAAAAAGTTCACTTATATACCTAACGATTACTATGAGGGTGCTTATAAGTCCAACTTGATTATCTATACTCCCGTCATATATTGTCACACCCCGCTAAAGCGGAAACACGAGGCGTGATAGCGCAAGATTTCATAACAATAGGATAAAAACAACACCAACCATCCATTCAAATAAACAACAGTTTAAGTTTAAAATTTTACATTTTGCATCAATTACAAGTTCTAACAAAAACAAAATAAACCAAGTGTTTCAACTAAACAGTTTTCAAATAAACAAGATGGTTGATGTCGATGCGCCCACATAAAAGAAAGATTCGGTTAATCTTTTCTTACCCCTGAAAAGCATGATAAAAACAAGGTCAACTACAAAGAGTTGGTGAGTTCACAGGTTTTCAATATTTCAAAAATAAACAATTGTGTGAGTGAATATGAGCAAAATAAATTTTTGGCACTTATTGATATCTTAAAACGTTAAGGCATTATGTACTCTAATTTTGTATATAAAGAGCCACCACTAAACCTTTCGACCACAAAACAATATTTTTAATTCTACCTTAGCGGTGGGACTAATACCCCACATATGTAGAACCTTCGTTTTTAAGTATCGTGCACCCCTACCTGTAGTTTCTAGGTGGGATTACTATCCACACCCCTACTTATCGGTTTTTAGGTGGGATTGTCCGTCCAAATAGCGCTATCCACAAATACCCTCGGCTCCTCACTTGAGTTAATAGTAGTGTACAAACTTTTATGTTACATTTTACTCAATATAACTATTAGTGTATATGCCTTAGTGCCCACAACATCAAATTTAACAAGATTTCATAATCATAATGACAATGGCTCATAAAACACATTCGATCATGCTTTTCACCCCAAAACGTATAAAACACTTTGAAAGAGGGGCTGTGAATACTCACCTTATAGCAACGCTCCGCAACGCAAAACAATACAATTCGAATCTCCGCACAACGACCTAACGCTTCCCTATCAAAGAGTAATACTCAAAACCGTCACTTATAGGTCTAATACTACTTAGAGGTGAATAAATCTTGAGCCCATAAGTGTCTATATATGTCCAATTATACAAAATGCCCATATGCTCATTAATATCGTAATTTATACCGAAAGTGATCTTATTATCCATCACATGATCATTATTTATAAAAATCAATGAAGTCCAGAATTTCTCTTCTGGACAGAAACTAATTGTCCTAAAAATGATCAGTTTTCAAGGGCTTCCAAAATGATCTAGCTTCCTATATTTTTATATAAGATCAATTACTGAGTTATGGTCTTTGTGACCAAATTTCATGCCTTTTGGACATGTACAAGTGGTTCAAATAATTCATGCAAAATATTATATCACAACCGGTAAAACAGATTACACCATGTTAGTGAATCACTCACTTAAGGAGTTATACTCAGTGTTTTCTAGAATTTCCAGTTGGATTGGAATCATAACTCATAAAGGAAACTTTTGAGATAAGATTCACTGATTTTCAAGAAGTTATGAAGGAGGTATGACACTACAAAGTTGCATGCACAATTCTGCCATTAGCTGACAGATTGCACACTTAACTTAAATAAATTGGTTAGTGCCTCAAAACTTCATATTTTTGCATGAAACTGGATCCATATGAATCCTAACTCATAAAATGAAGTTCTAGAAAAAGAATCATGCATTAAAGACAAATAACAAAGGAGATACTAACACACAAAGTAGAGTTTAGCTGCTGGTGGTTTCACAGATTGCACACCTAAAGTATTTTAGGTGTTTGGAGGGTCAAAACTCCATATTTTTAAGTGATTCCACTTGAAAACTGAAGATAACTCATAAATATAACTCTCAAAAGAAAAATAAACCTTTTTCATTGAGTTTTGAAAGAGATATGGCCATTTGAACATGCATGCACAATTCTGCCATTGTTTGACAGTTTGCACACTCATTTTGTTTTAATCATTTGAAACCTCAAATCACCATATTTTTGAATGAAATCAGATGCATATGAAAGGTAAGTCATTAAGCTAACTTCCAGAAGAAAAATCAAGTGATTTGGAAAAATATTCAAAGAGTTATGGTTGTTCAAAGTAGGGTTTACCTACTGTTGAACTTCCAGATGCACATGCATCTTTCTATGAGCATTTGGGGGGTCAAAACTCAATGTTTTTGAGTGAGACCACTTGGATTAGAACCCCAACTCATTTTAACATGTTTATTATAAGAAATGGACGATTTTTGCACATGCAATGAATCTGTCAGCAACAAAAATCTCCATTGTTGTTCAAAAACACATAAAATCATGATTTTTACCCATTTTCTTGAGTTTTATTTGTGTAGGTCATAGATTATCACCATTTTATAAACATCTTACATGTTTTGGTGAAAAATCTTTCCACAAACTCAGAAAATTCAAAGGTTTAGAAGAAGAATGCTTAAAATACAAGAAAGTGGGTTTTTCACCCAAAAATGCTAAGGAAGGAATAAGATGGTGTTTATACTTACTTGTGTGATGAAATGTGTACCAAAATCTTCAATATTCTTGCTATTTGATGGATTAGAACATGAGAAATTGGCTGGAACTTGATGGAGAGGAAGAGGAAGAGGGAAAAACAAAAGAGTCTCTTCACTTTTAGAGAGAGAGAGAGGTGTTTGATTTTTGAGTTTGAAATGAGTGAAATGAAATTTTTTTGGTATTTATATGTGGATTTTGAGGGGGGGGGGGGGGGGGCGGCCATGGAGTGGGCCCTACCCAAGCCAATTTATTTTTAAAAAAAAACTCATTTTAAGCCCAAAATGACACAATTAAAAGACCATTTCTCAATTTTTGGCCTTTTTCCCAAAATTGGTAGCCCATTTTGGTTAGAATCTTAATAAAATAAAAGTTTTATAATTAAAATACTAAAACTATATATTTTATATAATATGGGTAAAACTAGAGCATTTGGCACTGTATTGGAAGTTTCGGACAGTTACGGGTCGGAACCGGACATTTTTAAGCGACTACCGGAAATGCTAGGGGTTTTTCGGCCATTCTAAACCAACTATTTCTTAAAATTTAAACTATATAAACACTAATAAACTTAATAGAAGCTAACCTGAAAGCTCCAATTTTGACAGTTGTCACAGTCTTCCCCCGTTAAAGAAATTTCGTCCCGAAATTTAAGAAGTGGCTTTCTCCGGGGTGTTTGTGAATAAGCTGGGATATTTTTGCTTCATCAAATCTTCACGTTCCCAGGTATATTCTGGACCATGTTTCGCATTCCAACGACCTTAATAATAGGGATTTTACTGCGCCTTAACCGTTTAACTTCTCGGTCCAAAACCTCAACTGGTTCTTCAACGAAGTTTAACCGATCGTTAATCTGAACGTCGTCTATGGGTAACATCAACGTTTCATCTGCTAGGCATTTCTTTAGATTCGACACATGAAATGTGTCGTGGATTGCGCTTTGATTTTGCGGTAACTTCAACTTGTACGCCACTGGTCCGATTCTTTCGAGTATCTCGAATGGACCAATGTATCTGGGACCCAGCTTGCCTCTCTTCCTGAAGCGTACCAGTCCCTTCCATGGGGACACTTTTAATAGCACTTTATCTCCCACTTGAAACTCCAACGACTTTCTCCGATTATCCGCATAACTTTTCTGACGGTCTCTTGCTGTCTTGAGTCTTTCTTTGATGATTGAGATCTTATCAGTGGTTTCCTGGATAATATCAGGCGTTGTCAGCTGTCTATCTCCGACTTCTACCCAGCTAAGCGGCGATCTGCACTTACGTCCGTATAGACCTTCGTACGGTGCACATTGTATCTTTGGTATGATAGCCGTTGTTATAGGAGAATTCAACAAGTGGCGGTGGGTATCCCAACTTCCACCGAAATCTATTGCGCAAGCCCGTAACAAATCCTCTAGCGTTTGAATAGTTCTTTCCGATTGTCCATCCGTTTGAGGATGATAGGCGGTGCTATAATCCAAACGTGTACCCAATGCCTTTTGGAGTGATTGCCAAAAACGCGATGTAAATCGTGTATCTCTGTCCGAAATAATGGAAATAGGCACACCATGACGTGTAACTATTTCATTAATATAGATTTGCGCACGCCTTTCCATACTGAAATCTTCGCGAATGGGGATGAAATGAGCCGATTTGGTAAGTCGGTCTACTATAACCCATATTGTGTCGTGCCCCTTTCCAGTTCTGGGTAATTTAGTTACGAAATCCATTGTTATTTGCTCCCACTTCCATTTGTGGTATTTCGGAGTTGTTGGAGTAAACCGGATGGTTTCGATGTTCGACCTTTATCTTAGCACAAGTCGGGCACTTGCTTACGAATACTGACAACATCTTTCTTCATTCCCGGCCACCAATAATACTCCTTCAAATCCTTATACATTTTATCTGCTCCTGGGTGAATCGAATATCTGGATCGATGGGCTTCATCCAAAATGGTTGACCGTAGATCACCAACCTTCGGTACCCATTCTTTATTCTTGAAGTAATACACACCATCCTCTTGCATTTCAATTTATTTCTCTAAATGTTGCAAGGTTTCATTCTTCCTATTTTCTTCTTTTAAAACTTCTCTTTGTGCTTCAATAATTTGAGTTTTTAAACTCGTCGACCATTACTCCCATAGCACATACTCTTGTTGGTTTTACTCTTTCCTTTCGGCTTAACGCGTCGGCTACCACATTAGCTTTTCCCGGATGGTACTTTATTTCACAGTCGTAGTCACTAAGTAGTTCCACCCATCTTCTCTGCCTCATATTGAGCATTTTCTGGTCAAGGATGTGTTGGAGGCTTTTATGATCAGTGAAAATGGTGCACTTGGTGCCTTATAGGTAGTGTCTCCAGATTTTGAGTACGAACACCACCGCCCCTAATTCCAAATCATGAGTGGTGTAATTCTTCTCGTGAATCTTTAGTTGTCTCGAAGCGTATGCAATAACTTTGTCTTTTTGCATTAACACGCAACCCATTCCCTGATGTGAAGCATCACAGTAGACTACGAAGTTTTCGACTCCTTCAGGTAGAGCCAGAATTGGTGCGTTGCATAACTTGTGTTTGAGCGTCTGGAAGGCTTCTTCTTGTTTCTCTCCCCAAATAAACTTTTTATCTTTTTGTGTTAGAGTCGTTAGTGGTTGCGCGATCTTAGAGAAATTCTCGATAAATCGCCGGTAATAACCTGCCAATCCCAGAAATTGTCGGATCTCGGTCGGTGTCTTTGGGGCTTCCCATTTCTTAATGGCCTCAATCTTAGCTGGATCAACTTGGATCCCCTCTTCATTCACCACATGGCCAAGAAAGTGTACCTCACGAATCCAGAATTCACATTTAGAGAATTTCGCGTACAACCTCTCGTCTCTGAGCAATTCCAATATCAACTTCAAGTGTTGCTCATGCTCCTTTTTGTCTCGAGAATAAATGAGTATATCATCTATAAATACGATCACGAATTTGTCTAGGTATGGTCGACATACTCTATTCATCAAATCCATGAAGACTGCCGGTGCGTTTGTTAGACCAAATGGCATGACTAGGAACTCGTAGTGACCGTATCGAGTCCTAAAGGCCGTCTTGGGGATATCTTCTTCTCGCACTCTCATTTGATGATATCCAGACCTAAGATCGATCTTCGAGAAGTACGTTGCACCTTGAAGTTGGTCAAACAAATCATCAATCCGGGGAAGGGGGTATCGGTTCTTAATTGTCAACTTGTTGAGTTCCCTATAATCGATACACATTCGAAAAGATCCATCTTTCTTTTTAACAAATAAGATTGGAGCTCGCCAAGGTGAAGAGCTGGGTCTGATGAATCCCTTATCGAGTAACTCCTGAAGTTGTTCTGACAGTTCCTGCATCTCAGATGGCGCTAACCGGTATGATGATTTCGCCACGGGCGCAGCTCCAGGAATTAAATCGATGTGAAATTCAACTTGTCTTGGCGGGGGTATTCCAGGGAAGTCGTCTGGGAATACTTCGGGAAAGTCCCGAACTATAGGAATATCTTGAACGCGTTTTTCTTCAGCTTTCTTATTCTTAACGTGAGCTAGAAAGACAATACCGTCCTTTCTCAAATGCTTTCGGATTTTCATACACGTTACTATTTTAACACTCCCTCTACTTTTCTCGCCGTGTACTTCGATTTTTCCCCCTTCGGGTAACGGAACTCGAATGATCTTTTTGGAACAACAAATTTCAGCTCGGTTTTTGGACAACCAATCCATACCCACGATTATGTCGAAACTTCCCAATTTAATCGGTATTAGATCTATACTAAAATCTCTATTGGCCAAACTTAAGGTGCAGTTCATTAATATGTCTTTAGCCCTACATTCTTGTCCGTTGGCATATTCAATGACATATATTTCTTTCAATTTTTGAGGTTTTAAATTTATCTTTGATCTAAATTCTGTCGCCACAAAACTCCTATCTGCTCTAGAATCAAATAGTACAGACGCATAATGATTATTCAGAAGAAACGTACCTGTAACGACATCTGGGTTTTGCCTTGCTTCCTCTGCTCCAATCTCAAACACTCGACCTCTTGTCGGACCTCCTTGATTTCCTCGGTTGGCCGGTCTTGGTTGATGAGTGTTCGGTCTCTGATTCCATCGTGGACATGTATTTCGAAAGTGATCCGGGCTTCCACACTCAAAACATGCCCGCTTTCTGTGCTCTGCAATCCTTGGCATAATGACCTCCTTTGTTGCATTTTTGACGGATAATACATTGTCCGGTATCTTTGTCTATTGCATTTGTCACATTTGGGATAAGGTCCTTTCCCTTTCTCTGCAGTTGAGTTTGAATTCCGTAGTTACCGTAGTTCTTTGTTTCTTGCTTGTCCTTTTTCCAAACTTGCTTTCTCATTGGTTCATCCAGGTTTTCTCTTCCCTTGTGCCTTATCTCTTACAAACAATCCCGAGCGAGTAGCATTGTTTGTGAGTACGGTTGCCGAACTTATCGCCTCTTGTAGAGTTTTTGGGTTCTTTGAGGTAACATCCCCGCGTATCTCCGGAGATAATCCCCAAATATACCTATCAACGCGGTTCTCTTCAGGCGTTACCAGATGCGGTACCATTTTTGCCAATTCATGAAATCGGGCTGTGTAGGAGTCGATATCATTCCCTCTCATTTCATGATTCCACAATTCCGCTTCCAGCTTCTGAATTTCGCTTCTTGGGCAGTATTCTTCTTTCAACATTTTCTTGAAATCCTCCCACGTAAGACTGTTAGCAGGTTCTCGACCACGGGTTTGTACTTGTATATTCCACCATGTTAACGCTCGTCCTTGTAATAAGCATGTAGCAAACTCTACCTTCTTACCTTCGGTACATTTGCTAATATGGAGCACAGACTCCATGCTCTCTATCCAAGTTAATAATCCCACGGCTCCCTCAGTTCCATGAAATTCTTTAGGGTTACAGCTCCTAAAGGATTTATATGTACATTCTCTGTTTCCAGACCCTTGACTGTTGTTTTGATTATTGTTCAGGCCAGCTGCCACTTGACTAACAATGTTCGGAAGTGCAGCCATGAGTTGTTCGGACACAAGTCTCGCAACTTCGGAATTCTCTCTTCTTGGAGGCATTGTTCTAAACACGATTTTAAATTGAGTTTTAGTCAATTTTGTGTTACAATGGCCATTATAAATCTACTTACTAAATCATACACATCTTATAACATACATCCAATACTACTCACGAACACATACATTTCAAAACAACATGAGATAAATAGATAACTTACATAATTATCAAAAATAAACCAAAGTAATTCAAACATAAGTTTTAAAATACAACCCAAATAACATAAAATTGTTTAATCTTAAACATCTAGGCTACAAGCCTCAAAAGCAAATATGGTCCTCCAAAAGATTCTTAATAACAGAAGTTCCCTAATGGATCATTACCCAAATCAATACTCCTATCATCGCCATCAGTGCTCCTAATGCCCAAGACAGATACGTGTACAGCCTCCGAGTAGCCCTCCCGGCCTCATGTGCGATCACCCTGATCTCCGTAGTAATCTCATCTTGAGTGTGCAAGACTGTAAGAATGCTTTCTAAGGCCTGCTTAAACTCTTCTAGTCTATCTCGCTGTCCCTGTATCTGAACCTCCAATCCTGTGACCCAGAGGTTCTCGGTTGCCGTCATCCCTTGAGGCTGCGGCTCTGGAACTCTCACGGACGGAGACGGAGGCGTCACGCTTCGCGATCGAGATCGCGATCCAGCTGGTTCGCCCGACGGGTCGGACGAAACCGTGAATACCACCCTTCGGCCAGGGAGGACACACTTTCGGGCTGTCCGAATAGTCCTAGGTCCGCGTGACGGTCCAGCCACATCGACCGGAGGTGGCGCAGGTACAGAAGTCTCCACAGAAGTCTCTCGGGTGGCCGCGTCACTTTCCTCAGACGGATCACTCTCTTCAAGCATGGGCTGGTTCCTCCTAGGGAGGCTAGTAAACTACCCGGATTCGTCGGGGGAGTGATCGGGAGTGGAAGAAGAGCTAGACATTTTAAACTGTGGCAGTAACAAATTTAATTACTAAATGCACTTTAGTAAAAAAAAATTAAAATACTTACGCAAACTCACACTTATGACCATGCTTTCCATTTGGGCAAGAAGTTCCCAATATAATTGTTCCATGTCTCCCCTATACATATTGAATTAGACATAGGTGATCAGGCTTTGCCTAATATCAATATGCTAAGTCGACACTTATTCCAATTATACTAGTACTAAGCTTTTTTTTTTTTTTTTTATAAAAACAGTTTTCGAAAACTTTTGGTTATAGTATTTGTTTAGAAAAACCGGTGTTCTCTATAACCTATGGCTCTGATACCAAGTCTGTCACACCCCGCTAAAGCGGAAACACGAGGCGTGATAGCGCAAGATTTCATAACAATAGGATAAAAACAACACCAACCATCCATTCAAATAAACAACAGTTTAAGTTTAAAATTTTACATTTTGCATCAATTACAAGTTCTAACAAAAACAAAATAAACCAACTGTTTCAACTAAACAGTTTTCAAATAAACAAGATGGTTGATGTCGAAGCGCCCACATAAAAGAAAGATTCGGTTAATCTCTTCTTACCCCTGAAAAGCATGATAAAAACAAGGTCAACTACAAAGAGTTGGTGAGTTCACAGGTTTTCAATATTTCAAAAATAAACAATTGTGTGAGTGAATATGAGCAAAATAAATTTTTGGCACTTATTGATATCTTAAAACGTTAAGGCATTATGTACTCTAATTTTGTATATAAAGAGCCACCACTAAACCTTTCGACCACAAAACAATATTTTTAGTTCTACCTTAGCGGTGGGACTAATACCCCACATATGTAGAACCTTCGTTTTTAAGTATCGTGCACCCCTACCTGTAGTTTCTAGGTGGGATTACTATCCACACCCCTACTTATCGGTTTTTAGGTGGGATTTTCCGTCCAAATAGCGCTATCCACAAATACCCTCGGCTCCTCACTTGAGTTAATAGTAGTGTACAAACTTTTATGTTACATTTTACTCAATATAACTATTAGTGTACATGCCTTAGTGCCCACAACATCAAATTTAACAAGATTTCATAATCATAATGACAATGGCTCATAAAACACATTCAATCATGCTTTTCACCCCAAAACGTATAAAACACTTTGAAAGAGGGGCTGTGAATACTCACCTTATAGCAACGCTCCGTAACGCAAAACAATACAATTCGAATCTCCGCACAACGACCTAACGCTTCCCTATCAAAGAGTAATACTCAAAACCGTCACTTATAGGTCTAATACTACTTAGAGGTGAATAAATCTTAAGCCCATAAGTGTCTATATATGTCCAATTATACAAAATGCCCATATGCTCATTAATATCGTAATTTATACCGAAAGTGATCTTATTATCCATCACATGATCATTATTTATAAAAATCAATGAAGTCCAGAATTTCTCTTCTGGACAGAAACAAATTGTCCTAAAAATGATCAGTTTTCAAGGGCTTCCAAAATGATCTAGTTTCCTATATTTTTATATAAGATCAATTACTGAGTTATGGTCTTTGTGACCAAATTTCATGCCTTTTGGACATGTACAAGTGGTTCAAATAATTCATGCAAAATATTATATCACAACCGGTAAAACAGATTACACCATGTTAGTGAATCACTCACTTAAGGAGTTATACTCAGTGTTTTCTAGAATTTCCAGTTGGATTGGAATAATAACTTATAAAGGAAACTTTTGAGATAAGATTCACTGATTTTCAAGAAGTTATGAAGGAGGTATGACACTGCAAAGTTGCATGCACAATTCTGCCATTAGCTGACAGATTGCACACTTAACTTAAATAAATTGGTTAGTGCCTCAAAAGTTCATATTTTTGCATGAAACTGGATCCATATGAATCCTAACTCATAAAATGAAGTTCTAGAAAAAGAATCATGCATTAAAGACAAATAACAAAGGAGATACTAACACACAAAGTAGAGTTTAGCTGCTGGTGGTTTCACAGATTGCACACCTAAACTATTTTAGGTGTTTGGAGGGTCAAAACTCCATATTTTTAAGTGATTCCACTTGCAAACTGAAGATAACTCATAAATATAACTCTCAAAAGAAGAACCAACCTTTTTCATTGAGTTTTGAAAGAGATATGGCCATTTGAACATGCATGCACAATTCTGTCATTGTTTGACAGTTTGCACACTCATTTTGTTTTAATCATTTGAAACCTCAAATCACCATATTTTTGAATGAAATCAGATGCATATGAAAGGTAACTCATTAAGCTAACTTCCAGAAGAAAAATCAAGTGATTTGGAAAAATATTCAAAGAGTTATGGTTGTTCAAAGTACGGTTTACCTACTGTTGAACTTCCAGATGCACATGCATCTTTCTATGAGCATTTGGGGGGTCAAAACTCAATGTTTTTGAGTGAGACCACTTGGATTAGAACCCCAACTCATTTTAACATGTTTATTATAAGAAATGGACGATTTTTGCACATGCAATGAATCTGTCAGCAACAAAAATCTCCATTGTTGTTCAAAAACACATAAAATCATGATTTTTACCCATTTTCTTGAGTTTTATTTGTGTAGGTCATAGATTATCACCATTTTATAAACATCTTACATGTTTTGGTGAAAAATCTTTCCACAAACTCAGAAATTCAAAGGTTTAGAAGAAGAATGCTTAAAATACAAGAAAGTGGGTTTTTCACCCAAAAATGCTAAGGAAGGAATAAGATGGTGTTTATACTTACTTGTGTGATGAAATGTGTACCAAAATCTTCAATATTCTTGCTATTTGATGGATTAGAACATGAGAAATTGGCTGGAACTTGATGGAGAGGAAGAGGAAGAGGGAAAAACAAAAGAGTCTCTTCACTTTTAGAGAGAGAGAGAGGTGTTTGATTTTTGAGTTTGAAATGAGTGAAATGAAAAAAATTTGGTATTTATATGTGGATTTTGAGGGGGGGGAGCGGACATGGAGTGGGCCCTACCCAAGCCAATTTATTTTTAAAAAAAAACTCATTTTAAGCCCAAAATGACACAATTAAAAGACCATTTCTCAATTTTTGGCCTTTTTCCCAAAATTGGTAGCCCATTTTGGTTAGAATCTTAATAAAATAAAAGTTTTATAATTAAAATACTAAAACTATACATTTTATATAAATTGGGTATAAACTAGAGCATTTGACACTGTATTGGAAGTTTCGGACAGTTACGGGTCGGAACCGGACATTTTTAAGCGACTACCGGAAATGCTAGGGGTTTTTCGGCCATTCTAAACCAACTATTTCTTAATCTTAAAATTTAAACTATATAAACACTAATAAACTTAATAGAAGCTAACCTGAAAGCTCGAATTTTGACAGTTGTCACATATATAATACACAAATGCTCTTTAATATGATAAATTATACCGAAAAGTAATGTTATAATCCATCAAGTGATCAAAGTTCATGAAATCAAACAATTCTAGAATGTTCACTTTTGGACAGAACCTAATAGTGTTAAAGATGATCAAATTACAGCGACCAAATGTTGGAACCCAGATCCCTTTCTAAATAGTTAATTGAGAGATTTGAGAATCAAAGTATAAGCGGAAGCAATTCAAATCAATTAACAACAGTAATTATCAAACAAACAGTAAGTAATAAGAGATGAAGAACAGCCTGAGATTGTATTGATAACCTTGAAGATCGATTACAAATACAGGAATAAAATGCACAATATGATCTCCAAAAGTATGTTTTCCAATAGACAACTTTACATTCAAAGACTTGATCTATCTATACTATTATAGTGAATATAAAGTCGAAAATCTAACCAGTTACAAACTGACACGTCATTAGTTAGGAGCGTATAACAGAATTCAGTTGTAATCGGAGAAGCATGAGGTAAGAGTGTGCCAACTCATATCATACTTCCATCCTATGTTTCATACTTCTTAGGTCTAACAATCTCCCCCTAAGTATGAAACCAGAGTTTTGGAATATGATCCTTGTTTTGTCTATTTTAGAGTAGATCAACTATTGAAATGATCTTTGAGATTTTGTCGATGATTCCTCTGAGCTTTAGGAGACCATCAAGTCTTTTCACCATCCTCTCAGTTACTTCAGGATCATAGTTGTTGATATCAACAGAGATGTAAAATTTTGCAATGTATACAACTTATGATGAATACTTGTGTGCTTCTTTGATCCTGAAAAAACTCCTTCTATCTAGTCTTTTAAAGATGACCCCTTCTTCTGGTATGATTAATACTCTGCCGATTTTTAGAGAATTGATACCTTCTAAGTCTTCATTAGGAGCAGAGATTAGAAATTATCAACATTGTAATTGATCCCTATTTGAAAATCTACTTGTCTCTTGTATCTGATGAGGGACTTCATACATTGAATGATCCGAGAATAGGCAACTTGATCTTGGTTATCACTTCTTTTGGTCATCTGAATCTTCATGAAATTTTCCAGAAAGATGAGATCGGAAGGAAAGATGGACAGTAAATTATTATCACAGAAGTAATAAGTCTTATTGTCTTCTCTGATTACTTCATATATGGTATACCAAATCTCTGTCTGTTCAAATGGAGTATGCTTGATGGCAAAAACTCTCTTGATTGACACTATTGTGTAGACATCCTTTCTGGCTTGCCTGTGACTCATGAATTTATCTTTTTCAGCCTCACTAACATTATAGCCATTTGAGAAGTTAGGCAGCATGAGATAGATCTTTTGATCTGTAGGAGCATACATGTATCTTTTTGTCTCTTCCAGAATTGGGAGATCAATTCTTCCAACTCTCTGCAACTTTTCTCTATTTTCAGCTGCTCGACTTGATGATACTTCAGCAGTTGCTTTTTCAGCTTATGCTCTTGCTTTTTCTGCAAAGGCCCTTTCAGCTTCAGTTCTTGCATGGAGTTCAGCTTCTTTTCTTTCTTTTTCTCTTCTTTTATTTAATGCTTCAACTTTAGCTTTTGAAGCTTCAACTTTAGCCTTGGCAATCTTAGCTTTGAGAAGTTCTGCTTCAACATCTGGAGGGTAGGGAACACTTCTGTTATTTCCAATGACATCCAAAAGAAATTGGGCCATCTCTGGATCCTTAGGAAGAGTGTCGGAATGTGTGGCCAGAGGTCTTGGAGTTAGAGGTGTTTGTTTTAAAGGTGGAGGTGCAAGTGGAGATGAAGCAGAAGCTTTTCCTTTATCTTAAGAAGAAGTATCAGTGCCCATAGCAATCTTAGCTTTCTTGGATTCTGGCATTCTCTCCCCCTTCTGAGAATCAGGATCCTGATCCTCAGATCTTTTCCTTTTGAGTTCAGACTTTTTGCATGCCCTCTCTTCCTTAGCCTTCTGTTTAGCAGCGAATGTAGCAGAGAGAGAGCTTACCATTAAAGATAATTGAGAAATAGAAGACTCCAGAAAAGTAAGCTTCTGATCCACATTTGAAGTGCTGGCAGTTGTTTTTGAGACATATTTGGAAGTGAGAGTATTAATTCTTTCTAGCATGGCTTTCTGAAAGACAGCCATGTCGGACTTCTTTACTAAGGATGATCCAGAAGTGTCTTCAAAGGGTTGGACAACCTTAATAATCTTTTGAAGATCTGCCACCAAGGAGCCATATTTGTCAACAGAGATGGTGACCTCTGGAGTTGGAATTTCATCAGGAATAAAGAACATAGCGTCAGAGTTGACCTGGATGCCTTTGTGTAGAGAAGAAAAATGATCAGAAGCCTATGTTCGACGAGCTTCTGCATTTGTAGAGATAAGCTCTCTGAGTGCCTCCAGAGATCGAGCATGCTGAGTTTGTTCATTTTGAATTGCAAGAACAATGGCATTGTGAGAATCCAGGGATTATTTTAGATCTTCCACAGATCTCTGAAGTTTATCACCAAATGCTTGAAATGCTGCATTGGTGACGAACTCAGAATGTGTAACCGGTGTATCTCCAACACATGGAGCCCCTTTACTCTCGCGTTCAGAGAGTCCCTCTTTCACACCTGTTTTGACGTTGAATGTGGAGGGACTTCCAACCTGTCTTTGAGGGCTGTGATTAACAGGCACCTCTTCGGTTGTTCTGATTGTCTCAACAGAGTCCTCATCATTAGAGGATGTGGTGCTAAAAGACAATGTGCTTACCATGATGAAGTGTAAACACTCCGGTAAGTGGTGCGTCCTGTTGCTGTAACCCCTCTAATGGGATTTCCTCTACTTCTAAACTATCAGAATATATGGACTTATCTTCTGAGGTTCCTATGACATTGTTGGTCACAAAGACAACAACATTTGGTGTGGATTATGGCGAGTTCTGGGGCGAATGAACTTTTATATTATCATCATCATTCTTTTGAGAGAATGATGAAGAGGATTTGGTTTCCCCGGTTGTGCGTGATTCAGAAGATTGAGAAATATCCTCTGATCGGATGGTTTCTGGGTGGTTTGGACTGGGTGGTCTTGGTCAATGAGAGTAGATATGTTGGCATCTACCTCAGCAAATGTGGTATCCCTTTGGAAAGAAGGAGAGTTGCGCTCATATGTGTCTCTATGGACATCTTCAGTACCCTCTTGCATTAAGAGGTCGGCATGGGTAGAAACACTCGGTTGTACACTCTGATTCTTTTCAAACTCAGCCTCACGTGACCCCTCACTTCCTACATTTGGCTCTAAGTGCTTTGGGGTAGGTATTCTCTGTTCTAAGAATACCATAGAGCGTTTATAAGATAAGAGATAGAGAGAGGAGAAGAAATAAGATCGAGCATATACCTGGAGAGTTCCCTTGGATATGAGTATCCGTGACATCGATAGGTGGTTTATGGGAGTTCATGGATGCTATCTTGCAAAATGGTTGAAGCAGAGGAGCTTTAACAGCACCAATCGCTGGGTAGGTGAACAAGGACAGAAACCTGGGAAACATCAGGGCAGGAAGAGGTTTTCCTTGATTTTGGAAGGATATCTTAGTGTTAACAGCTGCTTTTATCTCTTGAAAGATGAGGCTGGCATAGTCTAGGGGTCGGTTAAAGTACATTCCATACATGATTGTAAGAATCTTTCAGCTGGCTTGATCTAGGGATCTGATCTTGCAAGTAAGACTTTTGTTGAGGATGCGTGTTCCACATTGGGGGCAGTTTCTTGCGTCTAAATTCAGAGAGCTTGGCTAAATTCTCATTATACCCCAAGAAGTGAATAAAGGAGAGGAGGGCTTCAGATGTTGGATTTTGGTCTAGGTCAGGGTTTGGCATAATTCCACTATCAACTTCAATTGTATGAGTAGGTAAGTGAAAATACCTAGCGATCTTCTTCTTAGTGATGGGTATTTCCACAGCATTCTCAGGTTCATTAGGATGACTGAAATTTCCATGCAGTGTGTCATCATCTGCAATGTACATAGACTGCCATACCTCTTGGACATACAGCTCAGGAACATTTGGATTGGCCAAGGTTAGGGCTCGGTTTAGTTGATGTTGTTGAAGAAATTCAACCAGGATTCTAAAGTCGAGAAGCTATGTGTTGGGATCGAGGAGAACCTGCACATTGTTTGCCTTCAAAGGCAGTTTGACAATTGGAGCACTATCCGCCGTGGAGACAACAAGACGACCTTCGTCATCATTTGGATTTGTAAGACCAAGTCTGGAAGCCATTGATGGATGATTAGAAATGCTTGAGAGAATTTAAAAGTAGGATAGCAAGCACAGTAGCAAAATTTTGCGAGGAAGAAGATGAAGTACTGTATTTGGGGTTTATATATGAGAGAGTGTTTGGGTGTAATGTGGAATGAGAAGGGGTTTTTTTTGAATTTGGGAAAAAGGAAAAACGATTCAGTTATGCTGATGTAATCACGCAGGTGTGTAGTCATGCCGTCACATGATGAAAGACACGTGTAAAGCAGAAAATCGTGTAAATGATGACTTAGCATAGGTTTGATGAGTCACTGAAAGGTTTATCTAAGTTAAACCGTTTGATTATCCCAAAAAAAATTTAAAAGGAATTAATAAGAAAATTTAGTATTGAATCAAGAAAAATAATCATTTTAATTGATTAAACCAATTTTTAAGATTAAATCTTTTTAACGAATTTAAAATCAGACATTTGGAGGATAAAGCAGTTTTGATCCAAATGAAAGTTTAATATTTATTGACAGATGTTTCCTTAATAAATTAAGAAATAATAAGAAAATTTTAAAGTAACATTGAAGGCAAGAGTTAATTAAAATAGACTTATTTATATTTAAATATTTCAGAAGAAAAATAAGTCAATAAACAATGGGAAAAATTTTGACCCAAAAATGTCAAAAGAAAAAAAAATTCAAAAAAAATTAAGTTAAATCTGAAAATTCTGAATAACCTTCACGGCAAGAGTTAGTCAGAAGATGCAGATGTAAAACAAAAATGTTCAGAAGACAGCTAACAGAAGTTAGACTTAGTTTTTCTCCCCCTGGAAACAGGCTCGGAGCTCCCCCTCAGAAGTTGTATCATTCTCCCCCTTTGCTTTTCAAGAGATTCTTCCTTTCTGTTGCCACTTGAATATAAAGGAATAAAGAACTCAAGAAACAGAGATGATCAGAGACTTCTGAATGCTTCTGGATAAAACCATCAGAAGCGATCAGCGATCAAAGGTCTCTGATCAGCTCTGAGATAATGAAAAATAAGATTTACATGTTTATCATCCCCAACTTGCTGATTAAAAAATTAAAACGCTTCTCATCCAGAGCTTTTGTAAAAATATCAGCCACTTGGTAATCAGTAGAGACAAAATACATTTCTATTGTGCCCTTCTCTACGTGATCTTTCATAAAATGATACCTGACATGAATATGCTTTGTTTTGGAGTGCTGAACTGGGTTTTCAGTAATGGCAATGGAACTCTCTGAATCACACAGGATGGGAATCTTATCATATATCAGTCCATAGTCTCTGAGTTGAGTCTTCATCCAAATAACTTGTGAACAACAACTAGCAGCAGCAACATATTCAGCCTCTGCAGTAGATGTTGAGACACACTTTTGTTTCTTGGATGTCCAGCTGATAAGTTCATTTCCCAAAAGTTGACAACTACCAGAGGTACCTTTTCTGTCCAACTTACATCTTGCATGATCAGAATCTGTATATGCCATTAAATCAAACCCAGAATTTTTAGGATACCAGAGACCCAATGAAGGAGTTCCCTTTAAGTATCTAAAAATTCTTTTGACAGCGGCCAAATGGGATTCTTTTGGATTTGCTTGATATCGAGCACAAAGACAGGTGGCAAACATAGTATCAGGCCTACTAGCAGTTAAATACAGAAGAGAACCTATCATACCTCTGTAGCCCGTGACATCTACTGATTTCCCAGAAGAATCAGGACCTAGCTTCATACTAGGAGAGATAGGTGTTTTCATAGGTGATGAATTTTGAAAATGAAATTTCTTTAGCATGTCAGAAACATACTTGGCTTGATTAATAAAGATACCATCGGTATTTTGTTTAACCTGGAGTCCGAGAAAGAAGCTTAGTTCTCCCATCATACTCATTTCAAATTCCTTTTCCATCAATGCAGAAAACAAATCTACTTCAGTTTGATGAGTAGAGCCAAATATTATGTCATCCACATAAATTTGAACAATAGTTAACATACCTTTGCCTCTTTTGATGAACAGTGTGGTATCAATCTTACCTTTCTCATAACTTTTGCTGATCAGAAATTTGGATAATCGTTTATACCAGGATCTGTGAGCTTGCTTTAAACCATATAAAGCTTTGTCGAAAAGAAAAACATATTCTGGATGTCTTGCATCTTTAAAACCAGCAGGTTGTTCAACGTACACCTCTTCTTTGAGATAACCATTCAGAAATGCACATTTAACATCCATTTTATATACTATAAAGTTTTTGTATGCAGAGAAAGACAGAAATAGTCTTATGTTCAAGTCTTGCAACAGGAGCAAATGTTTCGTCATAGTCAATGCCTTCTTCTTGATAGTATCCCTTAGCCACCCCACGAGCCTTATTTCTGATCACTATTCCGTCTTCATCCTTCTTATTTCTGAACACCCACTTAGTACTAATAGCAACTTTTCCTTTTGGTAAAGTTACTAAGTTCCACACCTTGTTACGTTCAAATTGAAGTAATTCTTCTTGCATAGCTTCCACCCAACTTGGTTCTATCAAGGCTTCATGAACATGCTTTGGTTCGATCATGCTACAAAAGTTGACATAAAATGCTTCATTAGCAGTAGCTGATCTTGTCTTAATACCCTCAGATGGACTACCAATTATGAGATCTTGTCATCCTTGTTTGTGGTACCTGTTGAGCCAGAAATTTTGTTTCTGTTTCAGAGGATTGAATAACCTCATCTGGAATTGTTGAATCTGAATTATTAGTGCCTGAAATCTCCCCCTCAGATGAAGATACAGAAGTAGCTTCAGATGAAGATACTGGAGTAACTTCTGGACTGGCATGTGATGAGATTGGAGCAGAGATGACAGGTGAACTTGCTGTAGAGACAGTAGGACCAGATAGAGTTATTCCAGAGGTGTGAAGAACTTCAGGAGCCTGAAAGATAATCAGAAAATCGCGAAAAATGGCATCGATCTCGGATTCTCTTGAGCCTGAAAGATAATCAGAAGTCACTATATTAAGTTTAAGTTCTGAAGTAGAATACTCAGACGTTAATTGGGTCTGAGCATCAAAATCAATGTTAATGCTTTCCATAACAGTCTTAGTACGTAAGTTAAAAACTCGATAGGCTCTAGAGTTTAACGAATATACTAAGAATTTAGCTTCATCTGACTTTGGATCAAATTTACCAAGTTTGTCTCTGTCATTTAAGATAAAACACTTGCAACCAAAAATATGAAAAAATTTGACAGAGGGTTTTCGTTTGTTGATAAGCTCATAAGAGGTTTTGAGATGCCTCTTGACAATTATGGAACGATTTTGAGTGAAACAAGCAGTGGCTATGGCTTCTGCCAAGAAATAAATGGGAAGACCAGAAGCTGCAAGCATCGTTCTGGCTGCTTCTACCAAGGTACGATTGCGACGTGCAACTACACCCTTCTGTTGAAGAGTGCGTACAATAGAGAAATTTTGTGTGATTCCATTTTCAACAAAGTATGCCTCAAGCTTGGAATTCTTGAATTCAGTACCGTTGTCGCTTCTGAGCTGTTGAATCTTCTGATGTAGAAGAACTTGGATTCTGGTCATCATATTCTGTAAAACGATAGGCATCTCTGACTTTTGTCTTACAAATGCGAGCCAAGTATACCTGGAAAATTCATCAATAAGTACCAGAATATACTTTTTACAAGAGAGACTCTGAATTGCAATGAGACCACAGAGATCAACATGTAACAATTGCAGAGGTCAAGTACAAGAATGATCACTCTTTGTTTTATGAGAAGCCCGTTTAATTTTGCCCATTTCACATGCAGGACAGAGATGATCTTTTTGAAACTGAACTTCTGAAAGACCAGAAACCAACTTTTGTTTGACAAGCATTTCAAGAGAGTCAAAGTTTAAGTGAGACATTTTATGATGCCATAACCATACAACTTCACTCTTTTTGGAGATAAGACAGATAGTTTCCTTACCATCCTTGGATGTGAAATTCATCATATATAGATTACCTGTTCTGTCAGCTCTCCAGAGTTCCTCACCTGCCTTAGAAAATAAGTAACAATGTTTTTCATCAAATACCACAACGATTTTAGAATCACAGAGTTGACTTACACTTAGCAAGTTATGTTTCAATCCAGAAAAATGAGCTACTTCAAAGCCATTTCTGAACTAGGCAAACATTAGTCTGTAAGAGGACTACCAAAGATCAGATTTGAAAAGAACTCTCTTTGTTCTGCATGTGAACTAGGGAAGATCAAAAGAAGTTCTCATCCTCTAAAAATGCTATCTTCATGCAAAGCTCCACTTGAAATGCTACATATGGATCTATGTGGCCCAATGAAAACTCAAAGCATGGGGGGAAAGAAATACATTCTTGTCATAGTAGATGAATATACACGATATACATGGATTGAATTTCTGAGACTCAAGTCTGATACTTCTGAAAGACTGATACCCTTTCTGAAGAAAATTCAAGTTCTTCTTCAACTCCCAATTCAAAAGATCAGAAGTGACAATGGAACAGAATTTACCAATTCTACACTTCAGAACTCCTCAACAAAATGGGGTAGTTGAAAGAAAGAATAGAACTTTGGTAGAGGCTGCAAGAACCATGCTTGCGTATTCATAACTTCCTCTCTCTCTTTGGGCAGAAGCTATTGCTACTGCATGTTTTACTCAGAACAGAACCATTCTAAACAGAAAATTTCTTAAAACTCCTTATGAAATGTTAAAACAAAGAAAACCCTCTATTGATTATTTTAAAATCTTTGGTTGTAGGTGTTTTCTAAAGAATGATACTCCACATCTTGACAAATTTGCACCAAAAGGTGTAGCTGGTATCTTTGTTGGCTATTCTCAAAGATCCAAAGCTTATAGAGTACTCATTAAAGGAACTCAAAGAATCATTGAAACTACAAATGTCAGATTTCATGAGCCAACAATGACTTCTGTACAAACCAGTTCAGAACTCGCACATAAATCTCTGTGGTCCCATTTCAAGAAGGAATTGATTATGATGAAACCTTTTCCCCTGTTGCTAGATTAGAGGCCATTAGAATTTTTCTTGCCTATGTTGCTCATAAAAACATGAAGGTATTTCAAATGGATGTGAAATGTGCATTTCTGAATGGTATTTTACATGAAGAAGTATATGTTGAACAACCAGAAGGCTTTGTAAGCAAAGAATTCCCAGATCATGTCTACATATTAGACAAAGCCTTATATGGACTTAAACAAGCACCAAGAGCATGGTATGATACTCTTACAACTTTTCTTCTGAATTCTAAATTCAAAAGAGGTACTGTTGATACAACTTTATTTCTGAAAAAGGAGGGTGATGATATGATTTTGATACAAATCTATGTAGATGATATTATATTTGCTTCTACTAATCCAAAATTTTGTAGGAATTTTGAGAAAATCATGCAAACAGAATTTGAAATGAGTATGATGGGAGAGTTGACATTTTTCCTTGGTCTTCAAGTTAAACAACTTTCCACTGGCATATTCATTAAACAATCTAAGTATGTCTCAGACTGATTGTTCAAGTATTCAAACTCCAATGGCCACTGCAACTAAGTTAGAACCTGATCTAAATGGAAAATCTGTTGATCAGAAAAAGTACAGAGGCATAATTGGATCTTTGCTTTACTTAACTGCTAGTAGACCAGATATAATGTTTGCTACATGTATTTGTGCCAGATATCAAGCTAATCCTAAGGAATCACACCTTCAAGCTGCAAAAAGAATACTTAGATACCTAAAAGGTTCTCCTTCATTGGGACTTTGGTATTCTAAGGATTCTAGTTTTGAACTAACAGCATTTACAAATGCAGATCATGGTGGTTGCAAATTAGACAGGAAAAGCACCTCTGGATCATGTCAGTTTCTGGGTGATAGGCGGTTAGTCGGTCTTCAAAGAAACAAAATTGTGTTTCTACCTCTACAGCGAAGCCGAGTATGTAGTTTGCAATATGTTGCTCACAAGTGATCTGGATGCAAATTCAACTAAAAGACTATGGTTACACTTTCAAAAAGATTCCTTTGTATTGTGATTCAAAGAGTGCCATAGCCATCACTGCCAATCCTGTTCAGCATTCAAAAACCAAGCACATTGATGTAAGATATCATTTTATCAAAGATCATGTGGAAAAAGGTAATATTGAAATGTTTTTTGTTCAGACAGATTATCAGTTAGTTGATTTATTTACCAAAGCACTTGATGAAAAACGATTTAACTTCTTGGTAAGTAAATTGGGCATGATGAACATGTCTATGTAAGTATTACACATCACCTATACTCTAGAAGTTACATTCTGAGGTTTTTATATCAAATTCTGAATACTTTGCTCTTCAGAATTATTTTGCATATTCTGAAGTTCAACATTCAGATCTTTGCTTCTTTTCAAACTCAGAAGTATACTTCTTCTGTATCTAGGTTGATTGTATTTTAATACTTTTCATTTTTTTTTCTCATTTCTCAAATATTTGCTTGTTTCTTTGATAAAGTTGCAATGATTAAGGGGGAGAATCATAATTGCTAGTGATTCAAGGGGGAGTGGTATTAATTTCAAAATTCTACACTACTTTTTCCTACAAAACAAATCTGCATTGGTGAAATAAAGTCTTGCACTTTATATCTAAGAAGTATGAACAAGCTTCCTTAGATAAAATCAGTTTTCTATTTGTTCAAATCTACTTCTGAATTCTCAGAATGTTTTATATTTTTCAGAAGTTTATATTTTTAAATGATTTTTGGTCTTCTAAGATGATCCAAGTTTAATTCTGAACTTCACTTAAAAATTATGCGGTTCTTCTGAATTCTTTCTTTCAGGCTTCTTAACTTTTTCTCAGAAGTTCTGAACAAATTCTGAAGTTTTTGAACTTGTTCTCAGAACTTAACTTCCCGTTGATTTTTCACTTAAGCGTGTGCCACGTGTTTTAATTTCATTGGATCTCTCTTAAACACGACCATTAACCGGTTCATTTCTCCTAATAAATGATGATTACTACTCTAATCACATTTACTTTTTGGCCACGTGTCCTTCAGCGATTATCCAGTAATATAAATCAATGGATTTCTCATCATCTTCATTTTTTAGCAACTTTTCTCTGAGAAATCTTTCTATGTTTATTGATCCTCTTTCTATTACCAATCTGTGTTCTTCCAACATCATGTCTACTTCAAATGCCATGATTTCTACTTCCTCGAGTTTCAATGATTACAATGGATCATCAAGTGATGGTTCATTCAAGATTGTGCCTCAAAAATTAATGGTTGGATCACTGGAAATCCCACTAAATGATGATCAAATGCTTCAAGACACAGCCACAACTACAACTCATCAAGCCGGACCTTCAAACCCTATCCTTAACCCTAACCATAACCCGACAAGTGCTAAAATTGGGGAAACACAAGGTACACCCATTGATGTTGTTTCTGATTCAAATGTTGCTGAAAGTGAATCTCAGACTCATGATGAAAGTGGTGACCTGTCCAAACTCTATGTACCTGCTGAGAAATTACTTGACATCAAAAGAAATAACTGTGCTCTGAACTTCAAATCCAAAGACTTCATTGATGATCAAGTAATGTTGATTAAAATTCTGAAGAAACATCCCCTGCGCACTCTACTTTCTAGGAAATTCTCTGTTCTTGCTTTTTATCTTCAACAATTCTGGTATTATGCTGAGGTCGATGAAACTGATGATGAAATTGTCTCCTATGTTCATGCCTACAAGGTATGCATATCTGTAGATGATGTTAGGAGCCTTCACTATTTGCCAAAACCAGATGAGGTTCTTGGGAAAACCTGTTATGATTCAATTTCATCTTCATCAGAAATGATCTCAGATTTTATGAGCTTGGGTTACTCTGAAAACCTTAGTGCTTTGAGCTCTTTTAGAAGAAAATGTTTACCTCCAATTTGGTATTGCTTATTTTCCATTCTGAATACCTGCTTATCTGGGAAAAGCTCAAGTTTGGATCAAGCTTCAGCAAATGGGAGGATTATCTTTCATGGAGTTGCCTTCAACAAACACTATGATTATGCTAGTCTCATTTTTGATGAACTCAAATCTGCAATTTTGAAGAAGTCCACATTCAACTACATACCATTTTAGAGATTTTTTCAAACACTCATCAAAGGAGCAATGAAGGCTGTCTCAAAAATTCATGTTCTAGCTCTTGAGGTACATGTTCCTATCTTCACTATGGACAGTTTAAGACCACCAAATGCAAAACTTCAATTTCCAAATGCACTTCCACTACCTTCTCATTTAATTAATCTTGTAAGTACATTATCTAGGATATGGAGTGAGCATTTAGAATCTATGGGATTACCTCAACCAGTAATCCCTTCCCCTGATTCAAACCAGAGTAGTGATCATGCAAGAAAGTCTAGATTTACTAGAAAGAGAGGGGAGGCTGTTCATGGGGGAGAACAACCTCAACAAGTGAAGAGGAAAAATGAAACTGAGAGACTGGGTAGACGGGTAAGACAAAAAATTGATGAGGGGAGATCACAGGTAAAAGAAAAACAAACCTGTGAACCACCTGTTACAAGTCGGGCACCCACATCTACTATTATTCCACATTCTTTGGTGGATAATATTGAAACAGCCAGTGAGCCCATCGCAACCTTGGTTAACCCCCCCAGCCACTCACCCATCTCTCAACAGAAGGGTGTTTCAACAATACAAATGGGGCAAGCAACTTATAATCCATTAGGACCCCAATTGGAGGTTCCTTTTGTTGAAACTGAAGGATATATGTCCCCCCTTCATAGTTTTGAGCACATTGAGTTTGAGTGTCCACTCAACTTTGAGCCTTCAGAACCACTTAATGTGGCATCCATTCACACTAGCACACATCTTTCAGATGTTCCTAAGCAAAGTGTTTGTCACATTGCCTCAACAACAATAGATATTCCTATCTCTAGATATTAAGGATTAGTTGGAAGTCCTGGTGGGGTGGACATCACAAAAGCTCCATTCACAGAATCACATGTGGTTCATGATGCCTTTGTGGCTCATACAAGCCAGCCTTCTTCTGAAAGTCTAAAAACAAGTTCATCTGTTGATCTTGGCAACTTACCCACATCTTCTGAATTCACAGAATTCAAAGATTTATGTACTTCTGAATTTCCAAAGATTTAGAAGGATATCAAGGAATTGACGGATTCTACCAAGAAGGTGTTGGAGGATAGGTTGGATCTACATGGGGAAAGTATGGTGAACAGGCTGAATGATTTTCATCTCCAATCTTCTAATGATCTGAATATGTTTAAACAAGCACTTTTGTCCGCTTTTTCTGAAGTGGCTTCATCAGTTTCTTCTCTGAAAGCTTTTCAGCCTTCTTCTGCTCAACCAGTTTATGCAACAAAAGATGATATTTCTCAGATTCTACATCAGCTATCATCTATTCAGAGTTCTCAGACAGAGTTAAGTACTAGATTATCTGCTCTAGAATGCAGATCTCAATCAGAAACTTTTAAAAGAAGTCTTGATGATCAGGATCCTGATAATCAAGAGGGGGAGAAAAGACAGAAAGTATCTGAAACAGAGGATGTTGAAAATGTTCATAAACAAAGCTTGGAGAAAACTTGTGAAGATGCTCAGAATATTGGTGAAGCATCTAATAGAGTTTCTGAAGCAATAGAAGATATTTTGTTTGCAGAACATGAAGGTCAAGAGGCAATTGTTCACTCTTCTGAAGATACAGTAGAGGAAGGGTATGAAACAGAGAAGATATATTTTGATTCTGAAGGAAACATAAGCTCAGATAACACAGATATAATTCCAGACTCTAATGAAGAAATGCTAAGGGAATACCTTGCTTTTGAAGATGTCATTGGAGAACCAAGTGATCTTTCTGATGTGATCATGTTTGAAGAAGATATGATTGGTGCAAACATGGGAGAAAGCTCAGAAGAAACAAAAGCTTTAGTAATTTGGAAGCCTCAACAACTTCTGAGTAAAGAGTTCAGAAGTACTTCTGAAATATTATGGAATATTCTGAATAAGTTCTGTTGGGTACATATATTTTTTAATAAACCAAGAAGTCTGGAGTGTAGACTTTTGGATAATAGATTTTGTATCTTCAGAGATTTTCTTGATCAACCAGATGAAGTTGTTGAACTTGAAGTTGATCTAGACCATATGGAAGGAACTTAGCTTGCAGATGAAATTTTAATGATCTACTCTGGAAGATTTGAAGTAAGAGTCAGACCCTGTATTTTGATTCCAAAGATTGATATTCCTCTTCTTGATGAGCCCATCTTAGATCAAGTATATGAAAAAGAAGATATATTCTGTTTTGGAGAAACAAGTTTGGAATTTCATGAAGAAACTTATCTCTACATGTACAGAAAAAGTATGAGGTTTGCAACTCTGGAAGACTTTGTTAATGATGAATGGTCTGATGATAAAATACTTCAAGTTAGAAATTTTATTCAGAAGTATGGAGTTCAGAATCTAAATGATTCAACTCTCTTAAAGAAGATCAGATGCTTTTCTAAATCTGTTGTAGATGATTTGTTAATATATAGATTTGGAGCTGAAAGGAGAAATGGGTCCTTATGTGAGTTTACTCAATATGACATATACAAGTTAAGACTGCAAGACAAATTGACAGTTCTTTCTTTCTGTGTTGCAAAGAATGAAGCAGAACTTGTTTATGAAGTCAGAAGAGTTCTAGGAATCTATATAAGAAACATCATAAAGCATGACTTTCAACTAGCTCTGGAATTTGGTTTATCAAAGGTGAATTTGTTGGAACTTGTAAACCTTGAAAATTCAGCAATAGCTAGAGTGTTCACTTGTCCAGACATTGGATTCAGATATATAGTGAATGCAAATAAAACCTTTCTGGCCTCAGATATTCCAAAATACTGCAATTCAACTCTGAATTGGTTTCTTGAATATTCAAATGATTATGTTGGAGAATCAGACATTAAAGAAGAAATTGCTTATCTGATAAAAGAAAGAATTCACTTCAGAGAGAATGTAAAAAGAAGTTATCTTGCTGGTCATAAAAGAGAAAACAAGATCAGAGGAGCTGATTATCTACTAAGTGATGCGTATGATTTTCAAATTCACTCAAAGAAGCAAGATATGGAGGAAATTCTGAAGTTTTCTCTGAATATGGAATCTTCTGAACTCAGTCAAAAAGAAAAAGAGAAAGGTAAAGAAATTATTTCTGAAGCTATATCTGAAGAGCTGGTTCCTGCAAAACAAGTATCTGAAGAGGAACATCTTCAAGAACAAAGGATTGAAGAAAATGCCTTAACCATGTTCCTTGAATATTTTCATCCAGAAATATTTATGGAGTATGAACAAAAATTCAACTATATTGATTGCTGGATTCATAAATCTTTTGGTTGGAAACAATGGTACTCAGATATCATCAGAAAGTTAAGGATTCCAATCAATGAAGCCAGAAAGGAGAGCCCAGTGATCAAAGTAATTAATGTTGACTTGAAAACAAGGCAAAATTACAAGTATGCATACTTTACTGTTGAAAGAAAAAATGGTGAAGTTTCTACCTTCTCTGAAGCTGATTTTCAGAATATATATCTCAGAGATCTAATCAGAGTTTACAGAAGTCTTTATCCCTTCCATGACTCAATCACCAAGTTTAGAAAATCATTTCCAGTGCTTAGAGATGGATTATACAGGGAATTTATATGGGCTGCAAAGACTGATTTCCAAGTTGCTTATGTTCTAAACAAGAAACAAGTACACTTGAGCAAACCAAATCTGAGTCTACCAGATATTCAGAATTTGAAGAAAAGCACTTTAGTAATTCATCCTCCTGGCTTCGTTTGCAAATGCTTTCAGGAACTATTATTTGTGAGATTTGAAGAACTCCACAAATGTTGCAATGGAACTCTCATGGCAATCAGAGATCATTTGGTAAAAAGACAGAATAGAAGACCAAAGAATCTGAGCAATGAAGATAGGGAGAAGCACAAGAAACTTGCAAAAGAAATGGTTAGAGTTGCTGAATCCTTACTTGAATACAGAAGACTAATTCTGAAGGATGTAAGAGAAATTCTGAATTTCTGGAAGTATGATCTGAACTTTTGAAGCTAAGGGGGAGATTGATAGAGATATCATAATAGCTTCAAAAGGCACTGGGTTCTGAAGAGATAAAGATCTGAAGAAGTTCTGAAGACACTTCGGAAGAAGATCTGAAGAAGTTCAGAACCTATTCTGAACTTGTCTGTTATGAATGCTATGTTACTTTAGTCTTTCTATTGTATGTATAAATAGATGGTTAGTTAGATTGTTAGAACTAACGTTTTACATAAGCCTTGTAAAGACATATTATGTAATACTGTACATTCAATCAATACATATTACATTTGGGTATCATCATTCCTGTCAAAATCTTTTCATATATTGATATCTTGATTGTTTGGATCCTAACAAGAATATCATTTTCAAAACTAAGTCGTAACTCTTCTTCTACTTGTGTAGGAATAAAAGCATCAGCTTCTGGATTCAAAGTTATATCACCATTTAGACCAAATTTGAAAATATCATCTTTCTTCTGAATTTTATTCAGATCAACATTCGTTTTTTCAGATGAGTATACAATATTTTTGAACTTGAGTTTTCGTTGATGATGACCATTTTCATATTTTGATCGCTTGAAGATTGATTTTGCATATAAAGTTGTTAACACTGGCTTCTGTTCTTGTCCCATACACAAGCCAAAATCTAAGGTAGATCTTTTCTCACACGTGTAGGGATCTAAATCCTCAAAACCATGTCCAGATCTTCCTACTTGTGTATTAAATTTGTCGTGAATTTTTTGGGCATCCAAATATGTTTTGATTTGTAGCCTTTTGTTTTGAAGTTCGACATGTAAAAATTTTCTCTCTTTTTGAAAATAATTTTTAAGTGCTACAGAGTTTAGTCTGTCACTTTCTTTATCTCGAATCTCCTTATCTTTTTCTTCCAAAAGTTTCTTAAAATTTAAGTTCTCCTTTTTAATCTGAACTTCAGTAAGTTTTAGAGTTGTGGAAATCTTTTCTTTTTCAGTGCTTAGTTCCAGTTTTTCTTCAGTTAAAATATCCATCTCTTTTCTTCAGTTTCTGAGTCTCTTGTTTGGGAAAATAAGTAGTAGATCGATCAGATCTTTTGTTTCCCTTAAATGATCTATTCCCAAACCTATTAGTGAATTGTTTGGTAATAAGAGCCAAAGAATCAGCAAAGGCTTTGATTTCATCATCAGAGTCAGAATCACTCTCTGGAATAGCCTCTGATATGAAGGCCTTGCTTCTTCCTCTCTTATCTTCACTTCTTCTTCTGATCGTTCCCTTAGATTCAGAGATCAAAGCCAGAGGTCCACCTATAGTTGTTTTCTTCTGAACAACCTATTTCTCATGGGCTTGCAAAGTACCAAAAACATAATGTAGAGTCCATTGCTCAAGATCTTGATTTGCTTGTAGAGACATAGAGAGATTTGACCACTCTGAATTCAATCGTTTAAGAAATAGGACGTTGTTATCTTTTTAGGATCAAATAATATCACATCTTTTACATAGATTTATTAAAGAATTAAATCTATGATAGGTTTGTTCTAGAGACTCTTCAGGATTGGCTTGGAAGCTGTTATACTCGTTCAGAGCTTGAGCTCTTCTGTTTTTCTTCATTTTAGCACCACCTTCCAGAAGATTTTCTAATTGATCCCATAATTCCTTAGCAGTGTCACAGGAATCCAGAGATTGAAAAATCTCATTTGGAATAGCCATGATAAGAAGAGTTTTGGCCTTTTTGGCTAGTTCGACTTTGGCCTTTTCCTCATCAGACCAGTTTCCCTTCAGCTTTGGAACTTTTTGAGATGGGACTTCATCAGTATTAGTAGTAGCGGGAATTCGTGGAATTGTAGTTATTGGTACGAAGGGACCATTTTGGACAACAGGGTAGAGTTCTGTATCCAATCCTTTATAGAAATTTATCATTCGAATTATCCATTGTGGATATTCACCACGAATGAGAGTGGGAGGTTTGGTCAGAGAACCGGAGGTGTAAACAGCATTCAGATTTGAATTTGCCATTTGTGACAGAGAACAGAGAAACGAGATGGGAAATTTTTTTTTTGACGATTATATGAAATTTAGAACAATTAAATTCCAATTAAAACAAAAAACAGGTCGATATCTTTCAAATTTAACCACCATTACCACTATTTTGGAGAAAATTTTTATGAAATTAACAAATTCTCCTAGAACAGGGTAGAGTTATGAACAGTAGTATAAAACTGAAAGATACATTACTGTAGAAGAGGGATTTCTCCAAATGGAATAGATCAAATAATCAATAGATTGATTAGATGGCTCTGATACCAATTGTTGGAACCCAGATCCCTTTCTAAATAGTTAATTGAGAGATTTGAGAATCAAAATATAAGCGGATGCAATTCAAATCAATTAACAACAGTAATTATCAAACAAACAGTAAGTAATAAGAGATGAAGAACAGACTGAGATTGTATTGATAACCTTGAAGATCGATTACAAATACAGGAATAACATGCACAATATGATCTCCAAAAGTATGTTTTTCAATAGACAACTTTACATTCAAAGACTTGATCTATTTATACTATTACAGTGAATATAAAGTCAACAATCTAACCAGTTACAAACTGACACGTCATTAGTTAGGAGCATATAACAGAATTCAGTTGTAATCGGAGAAGCATGAGGTAAGAGTGTGCCAACTCATATCATACTTCCATTCTATGGTTCATACTTACTAGGTCTAACACCAAATTTCATGAAATTTGGACATGTAATAATGGTTCAAATAATTTATACAAAACAGTGTATCACAGCAAGTATGGCAGATTACACCCTGTTCGTAAAACAATCATTTGAGGAGTTCTACTAAGTATTTTTTCAGAAATTCCAGTTGGATTATAAGCATAACACATAAAGGAAACTTTTAAGATAAGAATCACTCATTTTGAATGAGTTATGAGGAAGATATGGCACCACAAAGTTGCATGCACAGATCTGTCGTTAGTTGACAGATTGCACACTTAATTTTAATAAATTGGTTAATGTCTTAAAACTTCATATATTTGAGTGAAACTAGATCCAAAAGAAGAATTATGCATTATGTACAAATAATCAAGGAGATATTAACATGCAAAGTAGGGTTTACCTACTGGTTGGAGGGTTACAGTTTGAACACCTAAAATGTTTTAGGTGTTTTGAGGGTCAAAACTCCATATTTTCATTTGATTCCACTTGCAAACAGAAGATAACTCATAAAACTGACTCTCAAAGGAAAAATTATCCTTTTTCATTAATTTTGAAGGAGATATGGCCTATTGAACATGCATGCACAAATTTGTCAGCTTTGGACAGATTGCACACTCATTTTGTTTTGAAGAGGTGAAACCCCAAATCACCTCATCTTTGAGTGAAACCAGTGGAATTTGAAAGGTAACTCATTAAATTAAATTCTAGAAGAAAAATGAAGTAATTTGGATAAATATTCAAAGAGTTATGGTTGTTCAAAGTACGGTTTACCTACTGTTGAACTTCCAGATGCACATCCAACTTGTTTTGAGCATTTGGGGGTCAAAACTCAATGTTTTTGAGTGGAGACCACTTGGATTAAAACCCCGACTTATAAAATAAACTGTTAGAAGAAGATTCATACCATTTGGATATGTTATTTGCAAGAAATGGGAGACACAAACACAAGTATGTATTTTGTCAGCACCAAAAAGCACTATTTTGTTGTTCAAAATCAACATGCAACATGATTTTCACCTATTTTCTTGAGTTTTATTGTTTGGGTCATAGATTACCACCATTATATGAACATTTTTACATGTTTTTGGTGTGTAATCTTTCCATAAACTCAGAAAATTTGGGGGTTTAGAAGAAGAACAATTTAAAGTTGAATAAAAGTTGGATTTTCACTACAATTTTTAAAAAAACAAATAGAGAGATGAAGCCCATACCTTGTTTGAGGGATCTTGAAGCTTCAAAGTTCTTCAAAATTAAATCTTGAAGAGTTTTTGGCTGGAGCTTTTGAGAGAAAAATGGGAGAAGAGAGAAGTGATTTATGCCTCTTTAGTTCTAGAGAGAGAGAGAGAGAGGTTTGAATTTTGAGGTTGAAGATGAAGATTTTTGAAAAAAAAATAGTTTATATATGGGGGGAGGGGAGGGGGGGGGGGGCGGCCACGGGGGCCCAGTCCTCTCAAAATATACATATATATTTTTTTTTAAACAAAAAAACTCAAGCACATTTCAGAATAAAATGTCATTTTTCTAAATTTTTGGCCTTTTTTCTCAAAATGTAAGTCCAAAAGTGATTAAATTCTATAAAAATTGAAATTTTGTATTTGAAACATTAAAACTATATATTTTATATAAATTGGGTATAAATTGGAGCATTTGGCACTATCTAGGACGTTTCAGATAATTACGGGTCGGAACCGGACTTTCTAAGCAACTACCGGAAACTCTAGAAATTTTTCGGTCAATCTAATCTAACTAACTCTTATTTTTATAACTTATCAAAATAACACTAATAAATTTAATAAGAACTAACCTTGAAGCTTAAATTTGACAGTTGTCACATATCTGTTCCAAAAATAGAACTCGAAACCATCAAAAGTAACTCTGAGAGCCCCGATGTGAGATCAAAGGATGGAAATTAGACTTGGTAGTTTTTTTATCATTGACAGGATTTCAACAGCCTATCTCTGGTTGCAAGAAGAAATTTATGATGAAATGCTAGTTCTGAACTGTGTTTCTTGGTTCTTTGATGTTCAGAAGCATTACTGGTTAAGATCGGGTCCAGAACTGAGATGAATAGAAGCCATGGCTAATTTAAACTTCAACGAACAGAATTCTGAAGTTTGACGTGATATAGAACAAGCCACAATACCACTCATCAACACATAAGATATAAAATCAGCAAAGAAAGCTTATGTTCAGCAGCATTGCACTGACTTCGATGCTGCTTCTGGTCTTGAAATCGTTTGAGTTAGGGAAAACTCAAAACAGGAACATTGTAGAGCAGTGTGTTAGCTTTCCATAGAATCTGGATTCACCTTCTTTGGAGTTTGGACGGATGAGATATGATCGTTTCCATACAGTCGCGCAGATCTGTCCAGCAGCTTCTGGCTCGACGTGTAAGCTTCTGATTGAGTGAGTCTTCTGGGCTATAGCATGTAATAATCCAGAAGCTCTGGTCCGTAATTCCAGAAGTCTCTGGATGCCTCTAGTCCAGAACCTCTGGTCTTTTAGTCTCGAAGCTCTGGTCCTTCTGACGCTATTTTAAGAAGTCAAGTCTGTCATAAACATTTTATCAAACACCTTGTGTGCATAATCAATTTTTACCCAATTGGCAATGAATTTTCTTCCCAAAAACCATCCGCATTTCAGATCTAATGAGAATACCTTTGTAGAAATCAAAACTGAATTTGAATACAAACAAATTCAAACAGAGATTTGAATGATATCTTTGAGAACAATTCGAAAACAAAGTATAAAAAGATGAATATTATAGATCTAAAAATGAGATGAAATAAACTGGATTCAATGAGATAAAATCAACAGATTGGATCATTTGATTTGAGCAAATCAATAGGCTCTGATACCAATTGTTGGAACCCGGATCCCTTTTACAACAATTAAACAAACGATCGCAATATCAAAGTATGAGCGGAAGCAATACTAATCTATTATTAATACTAAAACAGTGATAAAACAGTAAGAACAATAAGAACAGTTTGAAGATCAAATGAGAATTCCTATTAATAACCTGGAAATTGATTACAATACGTTGGAATGAATCGCACAATTTCTTTCAAAGATGATCGACATCTATTACAGTGAAGACTGACTCTATTTATGCGATTACAAATGATAAAGTCAACAAGACAGCCTATCACTAAGTGACATGTCACTTGTACGACTAACAGAATTAGTTACGCACGAAAAGTGTGGCATGCCACGTCATCTGAAGCGCACATAGGATGGCAGTTGAAACCCAGAGGACTTTGAAGTCTTTGGGCGCTTCTAGATGAGATGTCACGAGGTAAACTTCTGGGTTGCCTTCTGAAGTTTCACACTTAGGCATTTTCTGATTCATACTTCATAAAATATATTCTAACAATTTCAAACTGTGATTCGATCAAGTAAAGATAAGAAATGATATGCCGAGTTTGAGGTGCAAAGGCTCTATATAGTACATACAGAAGCTCTGCATCCTTAAACTTAGGATAAGTGAATTTTAACTTACATAATACCTTTGAACAATAAAGATCAGAGATAAGACATGCTTTGTAAATTGATACAGAGGCTCTATATAGTATATACAGAGGCTCTGAGTCATTTATTGCATATTGAGCATGCCCAACATGTCGATTAGAAAGGACAATTTGTTTTCATCCAGAGCTTTGATTACATATTCTGACTCTGGTCATGCATGATGCAAATTAGATAGAAAAAGCACACCTGGAAGGATTCAACTACCTGGAAACAAGTTAGTTAGTTGGACAACTATGAAGCAGAACTGTTGTCCACTTCTATAGCAGAGGCAGAGTATGTTGTTGCTTCTAGTTATTGTTCCCAAGTGATATGGATGAAAATCCAACTAAGGAACTATGGTCTTCTGTATGACAAAATCCCCATTCTATGTGATTCAAAGAGTGCCATAGCCATCCCTGCAAATCTAGTCCAACACTCAAAGACCAAGCACATTGATGTCATGTATCATTTAATAAAGGAACATGTAGAGCCAGGTACAATAGAAATGTATTTTGTCTCTATTGATTTCCAACTTGTTGATATGTTCACTAAAGCTCTGATACCAATTGTAGGATCCCAGATCTCAAATTGAATCAATGATCTAAAGAAAGTATGTAAAGCGGAAGAACAATATGAAGACAGAAATGTAGACATATGATTAATCGTGGTCATATATCTTACGTAATTGGAATGATGAGGGTATTTGGAGATGGAGAGTTTTAAAGAAATAACTCACATTCACAATTACAAATGGGGAAGGGGATTCCTGTTTATAGCCTATAAATAGGTATGACAAAGCATCCTCCAATGTAGAAGCTCCACGTGTAAAGGCGGAATGACAACTTCTAACTGAGGTGTCAGGTTTTGATAAGAAGAACAACCACTTGAAGATCTGATGAGCATTGAACCAAGAGCAGAGGGACAAAGAGGACCAGAGGCTCTGCATATATAGTGCAGAGGCTCTGTATGTATAGTGTAGAGGATTTGCATCTCTTGATCAGAGATTCGCATCTCCAGAAACTTGAATATTCATCGTGTAATACACCGTCTCTGGTTACGGCTCTAAATAACGATATCTGGTTTTTCATATTTTAATCACAAGTTTTCCTTTTATACTTTCAACATCAAAATTGGGATTAACACATGCAATATGGAATTTTCTCTTCTCAAGATGAGAGAAAAATCTATGGGCCCTTCGATGATATTAATTGAGAAATTTGTGGCCACACACATGTAGATTGATTGTATCAATAGTACTTATTCTCTCAATAAATGTTGGGACCGAGAAATATAATGATTGAACAACCAAGGATGAACCAAATATATGTCTTGAGTTCAATATGAGATATTGCGTAGCAAAGGGGTAAGGGTTACATTTATCATACCATCGACTACGTCAATAAAATCTTAAGAGCGTTTATTCATTTGATTTTCAGCGCGGTGGCGCGTTGCTAGAACTAAAAATCACTGTATGTATTTTTTGTGTCGTCTGCAAGTGGGAGACGGTAGCATCTTATACCCACGTCATATGAAAACACTGCTGACGTTAAATGAACCTATGAGGGTCACATGCAAAGAGTGTGTAGATCACGAGTTAACCATGTTGGTTATGAACCAATATAACTTACATGTTGTATAGTTTGAACTATTATTCTAGTAGAATAATAATAATAATTGTGTGAGATATATAATTATGATAATTATATGTTTTAATTATTAAGTTAATAATTAAATTAGAACAAAAGCGCAATGACATAAAATTAATGATAGTTTATAAATTCCAAAACAATTAAATATAAAGTTAATAATTAGTTTATTCTAATGATGTTAATTAAGCCGAAAAGGCTTTAATTAAGTCCGGTCTACGATAAAGGAAGGAAGTATAAAATCTCTAGTTTCCTAGATTATATCATAATTACTTTGGGAATCAACCTTAGTATCAAGAAAAGCTCTCTCCCTCTCCGTCTCCTTGCAATCTACGACCACACAAACTCAAACACCAAGAAATTGATTTTCTTGGTGTTTTTAGGTTTCATCGGGCTAGCAATCGTTCATGATTAAACCATAGTGGATACCATTAGAGGAGATCTACATTGTTCTCTAACACTCCGTATCACTGAACCACTACGATCATTGAGGTAATATTCTTAAACATCCTATGGTTGTTCTTTATTTTTTTTCTTTAAACTTATTTGTAACGGATCCGAGCTTTTGGATTTTACCGGTTCATTGCATGTATGTAATCCCGGTGAAACCTTACATCTGAACCTTATATTGATAGCTCATCCTTTTCCCTAAAAATCATTCCATCCGAATGGGATGAACGTTCTGAAGCCGACGTGTTATTGTACATATTTGACCCGAACGCTGATGAATAATACCTTGCACATAGAAGGACGAATAAGAAGGTGAACCCTGAAGCTGAAGAGAAATCTAGGAGGGAGGAACTAATAAACCATCTAGACCAGACACGAGTAAAAATCCATTTTCGTACCTTTGGTGCCGAGGAAGTTGAAGCTGATAAATATTATTTCATCTCTCCTTCAGAGAGAGAAGAAGCGTTGGAGGCTCATTGGAGAAGAGTTGCTCAAATTAAAGAAGATAAGAAAATACTTCTAGCCGCTGAATCCATGGCCAGAGAAGAACTCCCGGAAGACAATATTAGAATAAAGGATCCCCTCAAATCCCAGGCCAAGCTTCTTCATGTTGCCAATCTAGATCATCAGAAGGCCTAGCTCTGAATGACAAAAACTGGAATGGTGCGAAAACCGGGTGAATAATTGTCTCACCCTAATAAGATCACTATAGTTACTATATGTGGATGCACCTCAAAGATGGGACAACGAATAAGCATCAACATATTCAGAAGTAGGGGACTAAAAGTTGAGCATCCCCAATTCCTAAACTTCTTCGGATTCTTTGAATGGCTAGAGATCAGGGATTACATACAGAAATCGAAGTCGCAATTCAAGGGCGTAATAGAAGACTATCTGAATCACATTGTTGATAGAGTATCAAAGATCATTTCAATTCCTCCTCTCCATTCTAAGCCTGCCAAGAGAAGAAAATGAATCTCTGAAGCTGAAGAGGGTCCATCATTTAGAAATGAATATGAGACTAAGTTTGATGATGTGAGCATCTTCGCTCATCTGGAGATCCCTTACATCTCTATGCTCAACAGTTCTATCCCTAAGAATAGAATTTATGGTTTGATGAAGTCATTAAAATTCCTGAACCGGAGATGACTTTCATTGATAACATGGCCAACTTCGATTTTTCAGACTTAAAGAAATGATGATCGCCCCAACCAAACTTCTTTGTGTTCTCCGTTACAACTGCAATGATGATAATGATAGCCTAAAGGTAACGAGAAGGAAGATAGAAAAATAAATACAGAGAAGAAAAGACATCATAACTATTCAACCTCGCTGTTCGTCTAGATTTTTTATCCCTTGTATTGTAATTCCCTTATTACAATAGATCATATAATGATTGCTCAAATCATCCTCTTTATTGATATACTAAATCTCAGAACACTTTACAAAAAACACACAGTACACTTTAAAATCGACTCTCATAATAAGCTAGGAGCTCATTAAAGACTATTTATACACGAAAGGTAAAGTTACAGTTACATACAATTTCACCACAACCCTATCACATTCAGACACGTCATCAAAATACATATTCAAAAGTTCTTTAGACTTCGGAACTTTCTCTTCTAACTTCTAAACTTTGATTTCAGACTTCTGAACTTCTGAACTCTGATCTTCAGACTTCTGAACTATGAAGTTTGAATATCAATTACTTTACAAAACATTTCAAATCATAGGGTTCAAAATCATAGGATACTTCGTATCCATGTACTTTCTTTTCCTTAATTATTGTACTTTCCCTTCATTTTGTAATTTCATTCTCTGATGTAATCTTCAATTTAATCGTTAATAAAATTTCATTTAAAGTACTTTAATCCATTTAGTACTGAAAAGATCTCTAAAACAGTAATCATGGACAAGGAACTTATGACTCCTTATCTTTTAAAATCTTACATTCACTGATAACACACTTTCTTTCACTTATCACTGAATATGCTTTCTAGTTAAAACACTTTTAAATAATTGTGGTTACATCCTCCTAAAAGAAACTCAATTCAGATATTATTTTAGCTGAAAAAGATATCTCAGGTCAGTATTTAGGATTTATACTTTGTAAGTCTTATTTCTTCATTGATCATATTTAGCAATTTTCTTATGTTGCTTTGTCATCATCAAGTAGGGGGGTAGTGTTTATCCAAGATCGTTCAGTGATTTGATGTTGATCCTTAATACTTAGTGAAAATCTTAGGTTTAGATTTTTATTAGACTCAGCGAACGTAAACAATGGTTGCACCCGGTGATCGCTGAAGACTATTTCTCTGAACCAGAAATCCCCGAAGACAAAGTTCACACAAAAATAGCCTTCAAAGAATGTCAAACAAAGATCTCAAGAAAATTAGGTCATGATTTGAAAGCGGTTCAGTGATAACAAAGATTGTCTACACGATGTGTGAAATCATGAGTATGATTCAGTGATACTTGAAAGATCCCTCCTTCTGTCCTCTGTATAGGCGATAAAAAGAAGCGTATTCAACAAGATTATAATTTGTCTTATCCTTATTGCACAAAGGACAACCTCCCCATGACCTATGTTAGAAAGTACGTATGGAGTTACTTTATTGTCTCCCACGTGCCTACCAACTCTAGAAGGTCAACCGTTCATATTTGACTAAAAGCATGGTTGCTTTATGGATAAACGACAAGTCTCCAATGGAAGCTTGACAATGGGCATGTACCTTCTAACTTGCGTTAAATGCACTTGGTATAAATAGATGAAGAACATCCTCTTCATCTTTAAGCATACTAATCTCTTGTTGAACCTCTGCTTCTTTCTCTCCTTATCTTGTACATCAATACTTAGTGTTTCTTGATTGTTTTAGAATAGGTACTTTATGCTCGTTCTTTTTTCCTCAAACAATCTGTAAAGTTGTTAATTTCTAATAAAACCCATTTAAAAAGTAATGGTTTGTATGTTTTTATTCACCCCCCTCCTTCTGCAAACTATGTGATACTTATACACTCTTGTATACTCCCTTGGACCAACAAATGCCAACAGATTTGATTTTATTTCATAAATCCAAACAATTTTGGTGTTAGTAAGTTTAGAATGGCTGATATTCCAAGTTTCTCTACATCAAATCTTGAATGACTACTAAAGACGATTCGGTTGCAGAATTATGGAGATGTAAATGTGAAAAGAGAGTTGATTTTTCAAATTCAAGAGAAAATTGAGTTAAGGAGTCTTGCTCAAGAAAGCTTTAAAGCATGCTTAAAGGATGAAATGTAAAGAAAGGACAGGATATGATTTTTAAATCCATGCAAGAAACATGAATATACAATATGATGTGGTTAGGGAGGAACAGATAAAATAAAAGGAGTATATTATAATGGAGGATGTTGAGTAGTTTCTTAAAAATGTTAATGAAGAAGATAACAAAGTTGAATGACTTATTGAATAAGTTAATCCGCATGAATGGTATTTGGAATTCAGATTTTGGCTAATGTATATGATTGTAAGGGAAATTAAACGTGTCATTTTGTTGACTCTTTCACAAGAAGGTCTTACAGATTCAACAAGGATTTGGCAAAGTTGATAGTAAGAATCGGAAAGCCTCGTTTGGAGGTTTATTCTCTATTGTCTATGACAAAGTTTGATGATGTGAAACTGAGAATATGGAGAAACATTGATTATTGCATCTTTGTTATTGAAAGGGAAGATGGAAAGATATATATGTTCTCTGAAACAGATTTTCCAAAATTTCATCTTCAAGACATGCACCTTATTTACACAAGACTTGCACCATATGAAAGAAAAGTTGGAAAGTTCAAAAAGGATTTATATCCAATTCTTCATGATATTCGTGCAGCTGTCATCTGGGATGGGATGGTGGATTTTAAGATGGTTGTTATCTTAAAAAAGGATAGACTATTTTTCACTACACTTATAATTGATTTGAAAGGAATAGAAGATTTATATACATGCATTGTAGTTTGTGATCCTTCTGGATACATTGTCATGAATGATGGAAAGAAGTTTCTCTTCAGAGTTCAGGATAGACACAAGTATAACACTGGAAATCTAGTTTAGAGGGCCTATAAAAGTCCTAAGTTGGTTAGTAGAGAAGACTGGCCAAAAGTTAAAAAGTTGGCGATCTAGATGAAGCAACAAATTAAAGCCCAATTGAACTTGAGAGCAATTATCATTGAAAAACTAATCCCTATGTTTCTAGTTAGAAATCCCAAAATTTGAAGCAAATGGGAAGATCGTAAGTTTTGGAAACTTGCTTTAAATTATACAAGTAAAAATTTTGAAGACTTAATATTCAGAGTTGTGGAATTTGTATGAATCGGCTAACTGTAAACTCTAAAGAGATGTTCTTCAAAGATCTAGTGTCCAGATTTAGAGTTTGCATAGGGCGCAAAAATGGCTAAGTGTTAAGTCTTTCAAAGATTGAGACAGAGTCCGAGAAGACTAACTCTGAATTAACTAGTTCAGAGTTAGAGACATAGAAGATTTGCTGATAATCCCATATTACAACAAAATTCGAGATTGATCACTCAAATCATCTTACAACACACACACTTAAGTCCACTCTCATAACTAAATCTATGACCATTACATCCTTTATATAGTGCCCCATATTACGTTGAAAGCCCAATTACATGTTTTAAGAAATACAAATTATAAATTCTTACTTTATAAAACATATATAAACTAGGACTAATTCTAGTCATAAGACTTACAGATCTGAACTTCTCAGAAATGAGGACTTGAGCTATGATACTAGAACACGTGTCTCTTTCTAATAGGATATACTGTGGCTTTATTATTTCTCTTTTAGTATAAATATAAGTTTGTTAGAACTTTCATATACGATCATTGTACATATTTTCTCTCAATTGTTCTTGTATTCATATTCATAAAGATCAGTGACATGCGTACTTCGGTGATCAAAATCTTGTGTTCTTGATTGTTTACTTTTACATTCTTGATCTAAATCACCATACGGGAACTTGATTGTTTGCCATTATGAGCAATCAATACATATTAATTTCAAACGTGAATTGTGCAGATCTGAAGAAATCACCCAGAATTGAGAAAAACATATTCGATCTAATGAATAGATAGTTTGATTATGAATAATTAATCTGCCCTGATACCAATTGTAGAATCCCAGATTTCTCAATTTGATCACTAATAATCATATTGTAATGCGGAAGATAAGACGATCAAAATAGGGCAAAGCAATATACGATGAACAGTAGAATTAATATCTTAGAAATACTTGGATCTTCAAAGTGGTTACCATATCTATTGATTGGATGAATCTTATTACAGTTTGATTCATCGTTAGGATCACAATTGGAACAGAAAATCTGAATTCAGTAATTGGTGAAGATTGTTACCAATGAACTAAGCAAGAGGTACTATTTATAGTGCTAAAGAGGAACACATAAATTTCTTGACAAAGTCAGAAACAAGGGCTACTGCCGAACTTTGTACTTTTTTATGAATAACTTCCTCTTAAGTTTTGATTGTTCAAATTAAGAAAAGTGACATATTAAATAATGAGAGGCATATGATCAAGATTTGTGGTAGTTTTGTCATATACATGATTTAATAGTTTAAGGTCGTTAAGAAGATTACCAAAACAATTTTAGTAGTAAGAAAAAGGTTCTCCCTTTTCACGAGACAGGAGTTCATACTTTCTGACAAGGCGAATCGTTTTGCTCTTTTTGACCACTTCCGTTCCTTCGTACCGAACACACAGAGTAGACCACATCTCTTTAGCAATAAAGAGATTTGTGAGAAAGTGAAAGAATTCATCAAAAAGAGACACAACAATAATAGGCCTGACTTTAGTGTAAAGAGAGACAAGAAGTTTTTCTTCTTCAGAATACTGTTTGGGATTTTTCACTAAGTATCTCCCGGTTGCTCTAGATTATTCCTCATCCGAAGATTCATTGGAGCCATCTTCATCATTTTTCTTGTTTCCATAGCGGACCCAAATTCTAGATTGAAAGAGTGAAACATTTCCATTTACTTTACTGAGCGACCTATAAATATATGGTGATTTTATAATATGATTCATGCCAAGCGTCAAGGTTCTTGAAGAGCAAATTATTTTATGATATGTAAATGTGTATGTATGTGTGTGTGCGTGTATATATATATATAGAGAGAGAGAGAGAGAGAGAGAGAAAGAGAAAGAGAGAGAGAGAGAGAGAAACATATAGAGAGAGAGGTTCAAATGTGAAGCCCCAAAATTTAAGTCTTCTTTCATTAATTAAGATAATAATTAAAATAAACAAATATTTTACATTTGTCTTCCATTTTTTCTATATCATTGTTTGGATATTGATGATCATCGTTTTTTCTATCAAATTTTTCATTTTAAAATCATTAACGTGCTTACATGTGACAAATCGAATTAAATGTCATATGTAAACACGAACATGGATGTGTTTTCATTGGTTCGTATGTGAATATGTTAAGTCCGAAAGAATGCCAACCATACAAGTAATTAAAGAATTGGGGGGGGGGGGGGTGGGTTAATGCCGTCGCACAAATTTTCATTTTAATTTAATTCTTATTGCTTATTCAAATCAAGAATTATACATAGAAAAATAAGATTGTTGTAGAAAAGAAAACATTGAATTTTTTTTCAAAACAATATTATACTTAGAAAAACAAGAACACAACTAGAACAGTCATCAATTTCAAGGATTATTGAGTTAATTTCTCAAAATTCAAAGTTTCTATGTTTTTTGTTCGAACGAATTGTTCTTGACAAATTCGATGAGTTTTAGAAGAATTGTTGTGATTTAATCCAACTCGTTCTAGAGGATTACCTGAAATATGTTTATAAACGAGATATAATCATCAATCTGGAGTTTGTTTGACAAAATCTGAGGTAATTGAATATTTTGTTTGCGATCTGAGAACCTCCTATATTTGAACCTGATAGTGAAGAATCTGATAGTTATCGGATAATTGAATCCGATAGTATAGTTTTAGATATTTGATTGAATCCGATAGTGAAGAATCTGATAGTTATTGGATAATTGAATCCGATTATATAGTTATTAGATATTTGATTGAATACGATAGTAAAGATCCGATAAATTAAGAAATATGATTGTTGTGATTCAAAGTTAAAAATCCGATGTTTTATTGATCGGATTATGGAGTGATCGGATTTTGGAACTAAAATTCAAATGATCGGATTTTAGAATGAAAGATTAAATGCTCAGATTTTGAAATTATCAGATATTGAGTATAAATCCGATAATGATTGTATTATGGACACATGATCGGATTATGGATGCAATCAAATATCGGACCTTAGATGATCGGATTATTGATGCAATCAGAGATAGGATTTTTGATGCAATCAGTGATCGGATTATAGATGATAGGAGTTTGGACTCCATTTTGATTCTGTATCACATTCAGATTTGCTCTATACTTCAGAATTTCATTCAGATTTGATGCATCCGGGTAAGGGGTGTGCTAAGTCTCGAGAGGGGGACACTATTCATCGAAGACATTCCGCATAACGCATATACGGCATAATTCTGATCATTCGTCTGTCTGGGATACATTCTTGTTGTCTTATTTCTTTGTTTTGAAGATTGGAGCTTCAGCATAATGCTTGAGACAACACTGATTATTATGGTTTATCATTAGACAAGTGGGTGCTTAATTGTCTATGCTCAGGACATCCTCAAGCTACTTTGTTTGTTTTGATATCTTTCTCATGGCCCTGTAATTTCATAAAGGTGAATTCTTCAAGCTTATCAGCAATTGTTCAAAGTTTGACTTTCTTGGTCAAGGTTTCTTTTGTGCTATTTGTAGAGCCGTATTTGAAAAGTTTTTAAAATTTGGATGATTGATTCAGTATTTGATTCGAAGATTAGAAGTTTGAGTTTCAGCTATCATTTCTCTGAAGATTTTTTCTTGGGGCAAGACCGCTGAGTGCTTGCAATATGTGTTCCGACTTGATCACTTAGAGTATAGAGTGTTTGCAATCATTATTCTGCACATTTTCTCAAGATACTAGACTGTTGAGTGTCTTCAATCATATTTTTGTCCTGATCAAGAAGAAGTTTTGTTAGGGTTAGAATTAATTGTGTCAAAATAAGGAAACATTCTATTTTATAATTAAGGCAAGTGTATAAAGCCTTAGTATTTACTTTCCTTATATCGACTAACCCTTTCATATAAATAGGTGTCTTGGGTCATTATTTAGTGTGTGCGATCATATTAGATAGTTGATATAAATACGCTTATATTGTAACCAAATCTACAAGTGAGATCTATGACTTACGTTCTTCATATTCCTAGTGTTATTCATATATTATTAGTGTTATATTCGTACTTGATGCATATTCTGGGATCAACAATTGGTATAAGAGCCTCACGATCTAAGTTTTGATCTAATTCTGATTGAGTTCGATAATTCAATGTAAAATTCTCAATATTTGGTTTTTGTTCTAAAAACTTATCTATCCAAGCTTCCAAAGCCTGGATCGACAAAAATTCTTGTCGCATCTATTTTGATCGATAAGATTTTTTTCTCACACCCTCATAGTGCGATAAGTTTTTTTTTAAATCTCATTATATCGATATTTTTTTTGTCACATCGTCACATATCGACAAGTTTTTTTGTGCATTCTTAATATCGACAAGTTCTCGAAATTCTTGTGTTCAAAATCTTCTTAATTACTTTAGTTTAGTTTATAGTAGTTTTGCTTCTCTTTTGTTGGAAAACTCAGAGTCTCTGATTTCTGCATCTTTTCTGATTTAAGGGTTCTCAACTACACACCTTAAACTGTAGTAATTCCTTTTAAAAACTACTCGAGTTTAATCTGTAGTACCTTTGCTTCTCTTTTATTAGAAAACTCAGGGTCTTTGACTTCTGCAGCTTTTCTGGTTTAAGGGTTCTCAAGTACACACCTTAAACTTTGGGCAAATGGAATTTCGAAATCTTGTTCTGAATTCTTTTTGTCGCATCTTACAGTCCCGATATAAAAACTTGTCGGCTCTTAAATACATGATATAAAATATTGTCAACTCCTTTCTACCCGATATGAAAACTTATCGATCGCCTTTTACCCGATAAGTTTTATAGACGAGTTAATTTAACCCGATATAAAACCTTATCGCACCCTTGTTATCGAGAATTTATTAATAGTGTTGAGAAGGAACTCTTAGAATTTTTTCAAAACTCGTTGATCGAGGTCACTCTATCAAGTACGATTACTACTCGCGAAGCCATGGCCATTGGTTCCGATACCAAACCACCAATTCTCTTCCGAGGAGAATACTCATAATGGAAAGATTGATTCCTAGACTTCATTGATAGACATGACCTTCGTGAAGAAATCATGCATTCTATCAGTGTCGGACCACCACCAATTATATATCAAGAAAAACCAACCATGCCAAACAATGACCCTCCAATGCCTGCAACAAATGAAATTAAGCCACGATCATAATATACTCCTGAATAGGAGATCAACTTGCTCGTTCATACCTTCTCATGAGCATCTCAAATGATCTCTAGATGAGCATTGACAGCCATTGTAGAACGGCTAAAGGAATGTGGGTACAAACTGAAAAGATCATGCTTGGAACAAAGATCGGGACTCAAATGAAATTCACAAATTGCATCTCGCAATATGAGGAATTTAAGGCCAACGAAGGTGAAATTCTGACGAACACTTATGAACGATTTGTTCACCTGCTGAATGAACTAAGCAAGAATGATATCAGCAAGACGAAAATCGAAAACAATGTGAAATTTATTAGTAATCTTGCTGAGCTCGATCTTCATGAAGTGTTGAAACTTTGCAACAAGACGAAGACGAGGTCCTCGAAATGATGGGAGCCAACAAACTGAATAAATCTTCCGACCCAATTGCTCTCGTTGCCAAAGAAGAAATCAATAGCACCCGAAGCATTCCACAACCACCAAAAGATACCTTTTCGGAAATAGATGACGAAGAATTCGATGATCCCGAGATCGCCCAATTTCAACAACAGTTGGCGTTTCTCACTCAATCCTTCCAATGTAAATTCTCTCGTCGATCCAATCCCAACCAACAACGTTGTGTTTCGGGACCAAAGAACTTCGAACGTAAAGAAAAGTTTGAGCAAAAGCCAAGAAACGAAGAAACCCGTCCAACGGGAAAACCGGAAGATAAATTCAAAGGAGAAAAGAGCTTGTGCTACAACTGTGGCAAGACTGGTCACTATGCTCGTGAGCGCAAGAAGCCAGTTGTCAAAGACGCCAATTACTTCACCTACAAATTAATGCTTGCCAAACAAGAAGTAGCCGGCAAAGTTCTTATGACGGAAAATGAACATTATCTACATCATGATGACCACGAACCCGATGAAAAAATACAAGCTCACTTCAGTCTTATGGCTTATTCTGACCTCTCCGGTGATGATTCTTCTCATGCTTCCGACTACACACCCGAGGTAAGTCATTCTGACTATGACAAATTTGTTGCTCAACTGAATGGTTTAATGATTCAATTACATGAATTTACAATCTAAATTGAAAACCAAAAAACTCTCGGTTTCCAAATTAGAAACACGTCTTGAAAATAATCATAATCAACTAGTTTTTGCAACTTCCGAAATTGCCAATCTTAAAAGTGATGTCCTGAAACTACAAGCGGAAAAAGATATTTTGCAAAATGAGAATTTCGCTCTAAAACTTCAAAATTCGGATCTTAAAACTCGACTTGATAAATCCGAACGTGAGGCTAACGATTTTTCTTCAAAATTTGAATTTCCCACTATTCAAAGAAACGATCTCTTAGATAAACTCAAAAACTTAGAACTCAAACTTTATAAATTAGGTCAAACTGAAAAACCATTCATTTAAACGCCCCAAAGGAGTTATGTTCGAAAGCAGGCCTCGGTTTTGAAAATCCTAAATGTTTAGCAAAGGCCTTATATAATACTCCAACTCTTTATAAATTCGAATATCTCGACCTTGGTCTAGATTATAAAATTCAGTTTATGAAATCACCTAGTAAAGTCGAGAGACGGGAAGACTAGAATAGGAAGAACAAGAAACTTCATCAAAATACCTTTTTACTATCCAACTATCATAGAAAAGGAATCTTCAAAAGGATCTCTTCCAAACGATTATTTTCCTTCCTTCCTATACTGATGAAGAACTTCACACGGAACCACCAAATTTTAAACCATATATTCCTACTTTGTTTTTAAAAAAGAAAATTATTCAACTAGAAAAGGTTTTAGAATCTAAACCATCTTCATCGGAAAAGGAAAAAGAAGCTTTAATCACAAAACTCCAAATCCTGGAAAGCAAAACTTCACAATCTCAAAAACCCGATATTGAAACTAGTTCGAATATTTCTTCTTGTAAAGCATTTGTTAGTACATATTTGGATGATTGTGAGGAATATTTTAAAATGGATCCAAATTTTTGTCCTCCTACACACAATTATATCCCCTCTCCCAATGAAATAGATGAGATAGATGAAGAGTCGGATGATCCGCATAACACCACTCTTTCTAAACATAATTTTGAGGGTTGTTCTAATGAATCAATTGCTAATTTTCACTTTAATCCGGTTCTTCCAAGTCATGAGACATGTTTAAATAAAGGCAAAAGTCCCATTGAAACAGTTTCTATTTCTAATGTTAAAAATGAATGTTCTACAAGTACTTCGATGCCCTCCTCATCTCAACAAAAGGAACAAACCACTTTTACTGGGAAGACAAAATCTCATTCGAAAACTAATACTCGTTCATTTCATGTTTCAGCTCTTCACCCTCTAAAGAATACTCAAGTTTGGGTTGCAAAAGGCACAAATCAAGCAAAGTTATCATTCCGCAATAAGAGACACAATTTTAATTTTTCAAATTCTAGGAACACAAACGATTGTTTTCAATTCCATGTTGCTATTCATTATGTTCGACATTTAATTCAATTTTCAAGAAATAAAGTTTGTTGCTCAAATTGCGGTGTGAATGACTTTGTGCGATTAAATTCTTATGATTATGAATATTATTCTGATATGCAAAATTCACACAATTATCATCAAGTCAATAATTTTCCATTTTACCCTGTTTATAGATGGGTTCCTAAAAGGCCCTTGACTACGGCACCTAAGTCCCACTTCATATGGGTACCAAAGGTTGCTAAGTCATCTAACCCCGAAGGACCCATTTACAAATGGGTACCTAAATCTGCCTAATTTATTTCAGGAACGTCAACTACATGACGAGTAAAAAGGAGCTTCTCGCCAACTACATTGAACAACATGGCGGCACTATACGCTTAGGGAACAATCACTCTTCACCAATTAGAGGATACGGAGATCTCATTCACAACAATCTTACCATCTCCAAAGTATCATGTGTTCAAGGCCTTGGTCATAATCTACTCAGCATTGGTCAATTTTGTGACAAAGAACTCGAAGTGAATTTTCGAAGCAAAAGATGCTGCGTCAGAACATATGAAGGAAAGGAGATTTTAGCCGGTTCTCGACAATCAAATGTTTACACAATTAATCTTTCAAAAGTTGACGTCCCACCTGATGTTTGTCTCGTTTCCCAAGTCCCAACTGAAAAATGGATGTGGCATCGCCGACTTTCTCACTTAAACTTCAAGACTATCAGTCGACTCCCAATAGGAGGTTTGGTTACCGGCTTACCGGATCTCAAATTTGAGAAAACTCACTTATGTGGTGCTTGCGAGATGGGAAAAATGAAGAAAGTCTCTCACAAACCCAAACTGGAACATAGCATGACTCGTCCTCTTAAGCTTATTGATATGGATCTGTACGGTCCCATGCGAACTCAAAGCATTCACGGCAAGAAATACGTTCTTGTTATGGTGGATGATTACTCTCGATATACATGGGTCCGGTTTCTTGACTCAAAAGACGAAGCTCCCGAAACCATTATTGCTTTCTTGAAAAATATTCAAGTCAAACTGGAGCTTACCGTCCAAACTCTCAACACGGATAATGGCACTGAGTTCAAAAACCATACTCTCGACACTTATCTAACTTCGGTTGGAATTTCTCATACTTTCTCGGCGATTTGCACTTCTTAACGGAATGGTGTGGTCGAACGACGTAACCGTACGTCGGTCGAAGCTGCTCGCACCATGCTCGCTCAATCCAATCTACCATACTTTCGTTGGGCCGAAGCTATCAACACCTGCTGTCACACTCAAAATTGTTCCATCATCAACAAACGGTTAACCAAACCTCCATATGAATTAATCAACAAGCGTGTTCCGTCCCTCAAAAATCTTAGCACGTTTGGTGGTCGTTGTTTTATTCTGAATGACAAAATGGACGTGGCAAACTTCAAACCAAAGGAGTCGAAACATTCTTTCTCGGCTACTCACCTAATTCATCTGCCTACCGAGTCTATGTGAAACATGCTAAATGTGTTACCGATGGCGTCAATGTCCAGTTTGATACAAAGGCGGAAATGGCTCCCGAACAACCCAGTTCTGGACCCGTACTGACCGGAGTTTTAGCTTCCGATCACCTATCATCAGACCCTTTTCCTATCCATTCTCATCCAAATCAAGCATCCACGTTCAAAACCGCAATCTCCGATTTGGATGATCTCTTTGAGCACTTTTACTCAGATTATTTCGAACCTTTCCCAGAAATTCCGCAAACCGTCACCCCGCCTACCTTGGAAGTTGCCGAGACCACGCCTCCTACTGGATCGCCAACATGGCACCAACTGGTCTCAACTGCTGCAACTCCAAGTCCCTCTACATCAACGGAAACCACTCAAACTCGCAATATTCCACAACAATTCGCTCCCACATGTACTGCACCAACGGAACCAACATCCTCTTCCCCACCAACGATTCCCACTCCAACGGATGTCTCAAGTTCCTCCCAAGCTTCCGATGTGACTCCATCTTTGGAATCCATTCAAGATCTTCCGCTTGGAATGTATGTGGATGATAATCCCGATCTCACAGCACTCCAACTGCTTCCCACTCTCATAAATGGGTCCGATCTCACCCACCCGATCAAATCAATGGCGATCCATCCAGACCAGTCACTACAAGATCTGCATCGGCCAACGACTGTTTGTTCTCAACTTTCCTAAGCAAAATCGAACCTAAAACCGTTCACGAAGCCCTATCTGATCCAGATTGGATTGTGGCTATGCAAGAGGAACTGAATCAATTTGAAAGTCTGAAAGTTTGGCGCCTTGTCCCTCGATCGAAGAATAAGACTATCATCGGCACGGCTTGTCGCCAAAGGGTATCGACAACAAGAAGGCATCGACTATGATGAGACATTCGCACCGGTCGCCCGAATTGAAGAAATTCATATGTTCTTGGCATACACGACCCACAAGAATTTTGTAGTTTTTTAAATGGACGTCAAGACTACTTTCCTGAATGGCGTTCTCCACGAAGAAGTATACGTCTCTTAGCCTGACGGCTTTGTCGACCCTTCCAAGCCAAATCATGTCTATATCCTCGATCGAGCTCTATACGGTCAAGCAAGCTCCCCGTGCATGGTATGACAGTCTCTCCGACTACTTGGTAAAAAACGGGTACTCCAAAGGTAAAATCGATCCTACTCTTTTCATTAAAAAGGAAGATGGTGATATTATGCTTATCCAAATATATGTGGACGATATTATTTTCGGCTCAATTAACACAAAACAATGCAAAACCTTCTCCGAACTCATGGTTGCCAAGTTCAATATGAGTATGATGGGAATAATGAATTTTTTCTTAGGTCTTCAAGTAAAACAGTTTTCAACGGGAATATTCATCAACCAATCGAAATACATCTCGGATATGTTACATAAATATAATATGACGACTTGTACGCCGATTGGTACTCCCATGTCTCCCGGTTTTAAGCTACACGATGATCCCTTGGCTAAAGCGGTAGCTTCAAAAACCTATCGGGGAATGGTTGGTTCTTTAATGTATCTAACGTCTAGTCGCCCGGACATAATGTTTGCCACATGCCTTTGCGCTAGATATCAAGCTTCTCCTAAAGAATCTCATCTTAGTGCCATCAAACGTATTTTTCGTTATTTAAAAGGTACTACTGATCTTGTCCTATGGTATCCTAAGGATACGGGTCTCGAGTTAACTGCTTTTTCAGATTCGGATCACGCCGGATGCATGCTTGATCGTAAAAGCACGACGGGTCACATTCAATTCCTGGGAGATAAACTAGTTAGCTGGTCTTCAAAGAAACAAATGTGTGTCTCCACTTCCACCGCGGAAGCCGAATACATTGTTGATGCAAGCTGCGGCTCATAAGTCATCTGTATGCGCACACAACTTAAGGACTACGGATTCTGGTTTGACAAAATTCCCATCTATTTTGATTTCAAAAGCGCGATCGCCATCTCAAGCAATCCAGTACAACACAGAAACACAAAACACATCAATGTCAGGTATCATTTTATTAAAGACCATGTCGAAAGAGATACGATTGAATTATATTTTGTTAATACAGAACTTCAGCTTACCGACTTGTTCACAAAAGCATTGGATGAAAAACGCTTCCAATTCCTAGTGTCCAAGTTGGGCATGCTTAATCTCAAAACCTGATTCACAGTCAGTCTTCTCAAAATACACAAAACACCCATTCAAGTATCAATGCACATTCACCATTGAAAATGAATCTTCATTATTCTTGAATTCTCGTTTTGTGAATTTTTGTTATTTTAAGTTTTCTGTATTTTTAAATCTATTTTTGTCTCGTACACCTTTCTTCATGTTTGTGTCTTTCTTTTTCTATTTTTATCCATCTCGATATTTGTTCTTGACTGACCTTTCAGCATTCAAGGGTGAGCAATCAGGTAAGTTTTTCTTAACTCACTTTCGAAAGGGGAGCTAAGTTCTCATACTCTTACGCATATTTCAAGGGGGAGCACTTAGATATTTGGTTCAAAATGACCTTCGTTTTTCAAATCATTCACACTAATCGGCCCAGTAACACCAGACAAGAATTCTTTTCGAGTGCCAAAGGCCCGTTAAGCGACCCTTCAACAAGTTTTGGCCCGATGAACATTTTCCACGTGTCATACTCGGTCGACTTCACTATTTAAAGCACGGGCCCCACTTGGACTATTCACGATTTTGAAAACTTTTTCCCTCTTTTTCTCTCTCAAACTCACTCGATAAGCACTGGTGCCCGAATTGTTTTCCAAATGTTCAAGTTTTTCAAATCAAAGCACATCACCAAGTTCGTAATCACTTCTAGATGAACTTTAATTCTTGGTATAATCATTTTTATCCATTGCATGCCTACCAATTTTGTGTTTAACGGTTCAAGTTTCCAAACTCTTGGTTACCCGTTATTTTTTATTGCGTTATGCATCTGGTAGGGAACAATCCACCATGGTCTTAGTTAAGTGTTAGGCGAACCCCAGAGACACTAAATCTAGGCTTGAATCTGGATTCTCACTTAGTTTTGTTTTGGGCAAATCTTGGACTTATCGGCCCTGAAGAAACACTTAGACTTATCGCCCCCCAAAAACCCGACAACTTTTCTTGTCGGCTGATAAAGTATCGACAAGATGATCCTCATCTGTTCTAAAGTGTGTTTCTCGCCTAATTTCACCCGATATCTTTTCTTATCGATATATTCTGTGAGGCCTACTTGTTTGTTTATCTTCCTAAGCCTTTATGTCGCAAGCCTTATCTCGACATACCTTATATCGACATCACAGGTTTGATCTCACAATATTATCTAAGTGTTTCAATTCGACCCGACATAAACTGTTGTCGATTATTAAGGAATCGATATACATGCCTAAACATTCTTAGAATATCTAAGTGTCTATGTCGCCCCTGTTCACCCGCTTTACTTTTATATCGGCTCTACAGAACCCGACATTCACACTTAGCTTTTCCAAATTATTCAAAGTGCTTATATCGATCCTTTGGTTCTCGATATCTATTTATGTCGCTTCCATTACACCCGACTTCCTCACTTAGTATTTTTTTTTACCTGTGACATTTTCTAATTTATCATCTACGGTTTACTCACAATTCTTTCAGTTCCAATGGTGGCCAACCAAGATCCAAACATAACCCACTGCCATCTGAGAGATCTACCGCTCCCAACATCAATGCAACCAACCGAGATGACATCTTATTTCCCCGGGACACAATACGGGAACTCCGACACAACAACCATCGTCTTAACTTAGATATGAACTTGGACCACCCCGTCGTATTGGAGATCATACGACACCACCCACTACGATCGCTTTTACTCTCGAACACCGGGTCCCAGCCTTCTATCCACAACAGTTTTGGCACACCATGGAGTATCACCCGGTAGAAGGCAACCATCATTTCACAGCTCAAGTTGATGAATTTGTGACCCGACTCACACCGAAAAGACTGCGCCGTATTCTACATGACTACATCTTCCAGCTGAAGATTCCGTTCCCGGCCTTGTAACATTTGAGGATCCGCCCAGCGATGAGGAAATCTGTCATGACTTCTTGGCCCGAGGATATGACGCTGAGCTCACCTCGCTTGGCCAGTTCAAACGGATGTATCTTCCTCAACTATATTTCACTATATTTTCCCTAATCAACCGGTGTCTAACAGGAAAGCATACAGAAATAGATTGGGCTAGTGCGACCTCTTTAAGCATATTCCACGGGTATATTTACATTCGTTATTACGACTATGCCACTCTCATCTGGACTGACCTTGTTGCCTTTGCGGCCGACAAAGAAAACGACCAAAAACGAGACTTTATTCCATTCCGGCGATTTCTCCAACTAGCCATCCATCGTACTATGACTGCACAGCCGGAGATTCCAAGACGCACTAGCACACCACTTGGACCCACTTACGTACAGAAATACCTGAAGCCTAGTGACCGTGCGTTTCCTTTCGCCATGCCCTTACCTGAAGCCTTGTTATCCTTAGTTGATCAGAATGCGCCAAGTGTGATTGGTTATAGGGAGAGCATCGGCTTAATGGCTGGCCATCAACCTGGTCAGCCTGCCCGAGAGCCAAACCAAGAGGCACAAAATGAGTTAGGTGTGGGTCCTAGACTAGTTGAGCAGGTTCAGCATCATGGGGATCCTGAATAGGGTGTTGAGAGAAGAGCTGTTGTAAGGGGAAATGACGAGGGTGGTGCATCTGATTAGCCTGCCCAGACCACTTCTGTACCCACGATCCCCGTTCCTTCCCCAACCAGTAGATCCAAAGCATCTTCCTCTCGACCCGCGGGACGAATAAAACTCCTAGTCAGTCGTCATCGTGTACGTCGCCGACCCAGTTCATCCGACTCCGACACTAACTCCGATGATCAACCACAACAAAGCCGAACACGGATATCAACTGTCGAAGCTGCATTACAGCGTATTGGTCACCAACCACCCGTCTAGGATTCTTCCATTGAAGCCGCTGAGTTTGATAACGCCGATGGTATCTATGACTTTGACTTTGAACATTTCCCTGAACAACCATCTGATCCATTTTTTGAGCCAAATCTGGGAGTTACAAGGAGAACGGAGAGAGAAACAGTAGAAAATACGAATGTAAGCATGAGTGAAAGTGAGTTAAATATGAATGAGATCGAGATACCTTATGCAACTAGCCGGGTAACCGTATCCCTTGTTGATACTCATTCGTTGGGTACCGACTTTGGAAAAGACATTGTGGACCCAGCAACGGGAATGCACGCCTCACCAAGCCAATTTGTAAGCTTACAACAGCCTACAATTTCAGAAATACTTGTGAGTCTAGCTCCTACTCTAGTTACCCTCCTTTCGGGAGCCATAACTATTGAAACCAGAAGTAGTATCTCACCTACTTCGACTTCATTTCTCAGCACTTCGAGTCTAGAGCCCTCTAGGGAACACACATCATTACACACTTAGAGCCTTAGTGTCCTAGTTGGAACTTCGATAGTGATGTCCATTTCGGACATTCCACGAGGATCGGAAGGAAATCCTAACAGTGCTACCACAATGCTAACGTTGAACGTAGGTCGCACAGTTGATTCAACTGTGATGTCAACGGGTAATCTAGGTGATCCCGGTGTTTCCCTTTCAGGTACTTCATCAGTGCCAACTTTCATTGTCAATCCGACCACTCAAGCGTTCGTTGAGTTTCAATACAAAAGAGCTCAAGACACCATACATGAAGAACGTATGATAGCATTGATCAGGCAATTAACTGAAGCTCAGTCCCGTCAAAATCAAGCTAGCTCTTCCCGTCCAAGCTCAAGTCGCTCTCCTCCACCTCGAGATTACACTCCGAATCCAGATCCTCGTAATCTTCCTCCATCACCGCAACAGCATGAATATAATAATGACGAGCTCATGTCAATACTTTATGCCAATCTACTTGCTGAAGTTACGGCTCGAGGTTTACCTGAAGATACACTGATGGGTCTTCTTCGTCGAAACCTTGAGATTTCTAATGGCACTCGCTATGAGTTCAATTTGTTGAAAGCTGATATCGAGTCACAGCTTCTTGATATGGCGACCAAACAAAAGCAATCAACTGACGAGATTCTTGGTGTCATCACTGCTCTTCGCGCTGAGATTCAACAATCTTGTCATCACACTGCAACTATTCCATATCGTCGACATGATCAGGACAATCCGGCCTCTGGTCCAAATCGCCCTAAGGGGGAGATATGCCGCCGGATTACAAGAGCTCAAGCTCAAACCCGACCATCTGCTGCTACAACTTCTGGTCCATCTTCTATAGCTCCACCTTCTAGACAACAACAAACTACTCCACCTCCCACATAACAACAAGTAAATCCACCAACGGTTGAAAAGCCCACGATAGATTTTGAAATTGGGAATGGGTCGCAATCTGCTGAACCGGAAAATGAAGAAGAAGTAAATGTTCAACATTTGAGAGATTCTGTCAGGAACTAGTTTAGAGATCCATATGAACCTGTTTTGAAAGAAGAAGATTATGTAAATCTAATGCACGCGGAAAAGAGGTTTCTACCAAGAAATATTAATGAAACACCACTGCTGCCTCACCAAATTCGTTTGGAATGAATTCTTTCAAACAGTAAATGGATAAATCCACAGGTTAGAACTTCGTATTAGAAGAGACCATGCAAAAGATCTTTGTGGAGAAAAAGAAACCGGAGGACCAGTCTCGTATACATCTGACCATGGAAATGGATTCACTTCAAGTAACTGAGTACCTGAGTATACTGAAGACTAAAGCTAAAGATCCTAGTGAAGTCGTTTCAAAACACAGGATTGTAGCCATTATGGAGATTGGATGGGATAAAGCATATCAAGTGAAGTTTCCAACATTTAAAGTCAGAAGATATGATGGAAAGGTTTACTGCTTCTCTGAAGCTGACTTTGGTGGACTTGATGTGACGGATATGGAAACTTTGTACACTGAGCTTAAAGACAAAACCAGAAGATGTGAGGATGAACAAAGAACTTTAAGAGCAGTTGTAAGGCATATTCAAAAGAAGCTTCGATACAGTTATATTCATGATTTCCAAAGAGCAATCGAAAGTAGGCAAAAGAAAGTATATCTACCAAAACTTGATCAAGATCTCCCTTGTCTAAGAAATATGAAACTTACTCAAGTGATGACCCGACCGGCACATGGAGTTGTGTACATGAAAACTAACGGAGAAATGAGGTTCTTAAGATTTTGTGAAATTGCTTCTTATTCAGATGGAACATTATAGGGAATCCGAAACAGACTTTCTGCAAAAGTAAGTGTTGATCAAAGGAGAGAAAAGAAGAAGCAGTTAAAGGCCAATGAAAGAGAAAATCTACTAAATGCGATTGAGTTGATTGATAAGTGTATTATCTACCGTTAGACTCTTAGAAGATTCGAAGGCATGTTCGAGCTCAAGAGATAAAGATTCATTTCGCCACAAAAGGGGAGATTGTTAGGGTTAGAATTAATTGTGTCAAAGTAAGGAAACATTCTATTTTGTAATTAAGGCAAGTGTATAAAGCCTTAATATTTACTTTCCTTCTATCGATTAACCCTTTCATATAAATAGGGGTCTAGGATCATTATTTAGTGTGTGCGGTCATATTAGAGATTCGATATCATTAAGCTTACATTGTAACCAAATCTACAAGTGACATCTACGACTTACGTTCTTCATATTCATAGTGTTATTCATATATTTTTAGTGTTATATTCATACTTGATGCATATTCTAGGATCAACAAGTTTCAGTGTCTACAATCAGTGTTCCGGTAACTTTAATCTATTTTAGAGATTTGAGTGATGATAATCATTCATCTGATTGTGAGGATTGGATCTGGATTTGGTTATTCATTCTTCTGGAATATTCTAGAAATCGGCGTATCTTTCTAGTTTTGACGTTGCTGATCAAGAAGCTTTGATCTTAATGCCATATTTCTCCTGAAACTTAATTGTCTAAAGGTGTTTGTTTTGGTCAACCAAGCTTTGTGTTGACTATTCTATGAGTTTATCAGAAGAAGTTCTTGAGGTGAATGCTTGTTCATAGACAGATTCTTTTTTGTAAACTAAAGATGCACTGTGGATTATCATGTAATTAGCACATTATCTTTCTTTGTGAGCTTACCAGATGTGCTAAATTTCTACAATTTCAAGCAATTTTTACTGCACTCGGTCGGGGATACTGCACATTGAATCTGGTGATAAAGTTGAAAGTAAAGATAAGAGATTTATTTAAGGGGGATCTAGGATTTATTCAAGGGGTAGTTCTTAAAGACAAGCAACAACACCAATGTTTTTCAAAGAAATCAAAGGGGAGAAGATCTGAAGATTAAAGATTATGATTCCTTTACAACATTAGGGGGAGATCGTTAGGATCGGAAGTATCCTATGATTTTGGATCCTATGATTTGAAATGTTTTGGAAAGTCATTATTCAGATTAGAGTTCAGACTTCACATTTCAGAACTCTGAAGTTCTAAGTTCTGTAGTTTTGAAGATTTTCTGAAGAAAACGTTTAGAAGTTCTGAAAATGTTCTGAAGTGAATGTTCTGAAGTTCTGAAGAGAAGGTTCAGAAGTCTGATGAACTTCTGAATTGATGACGTGTCTCAAAGGCATAGGGTTGTGATGAAAATACATGTAATTGTAGCATTTCCCAATTAGTATAAATAGTTTGTAATGAGCTCCTAGCTCATTATGAGAGTCGATTAAAAAGTGTACTGTGTGTTTTTTGTAGGGTTTTTTGTATTCAGTATCAATAAAAGGATGATTTGAGCAATCTATATACAAATCTGTTGTAATTTTGGACTATCACCTTGCATTGAGCAACCACTCTCTCTTTTATACTAGCATGTGCAATTAATGCATAGGGACACTTGTCACTTGGGAATAAGATGGAAAAATTTCCTCCCAAGTCGTGAGGATGTGCTTTTCATTGTACAAATGAAGGGAATTGTCTCTTACGTACTTTTCTATCATTTCTTTAGACGTCGCATCAAGTCGAAATAAAGACAAACATACCTTTCAGATGCTTCACGGAAAGTCTCTTTCAAAGGACAAGGTTCAGGAGATATTGACAGAATGGTTGTTGCAGGTATATCTTTAGTTTGACCTACCGATATTCATATTAGTTGATTCATAAAATCAACATATGATCGGCTTCATGTTGAAGTTTGGAGGATGCATCCCAATTTGCATCAGTAGATGCACGCCTTCTTTATGTCGGCTTCTCTTCAAGTTGCCGAATTGTTTTAGCTACATACCAAGCTAATTGAATCCCAATGATTTCTAAGTACTAGTTCTAAAAGTAGAGATATATAGTAATCGACAAATTGTCGATGACCCAACATGACATATGAATGCTAAAATAGATTCACACGTGAATCTTAATCATAAGTTTATGATTGAAATTTAAATTTTTAACCGAGATTCTGAATAACTTTAAGATTCATATATGAAAACAAGAATCCTATCATAGATTCATATGTGCATAATAATACAAATTTTTTATGTGGATCTTTATTATAATTTACAATTTATAATTGAGATTTTGAATCAATTTAAAATTTATATGTTAATCTTAAAATATAATTTATTTAAAGGCAATGAAATTCTTGTTTTTTAATAATTTATTTAAATAAAATATTAATTACATTTTAGATAATTTAATTTTAAAAAAAATAGATAGTCTAATTTTTATTTAAAAAAGAACGTGAGTGTTCTTTTTAAAGAGTAAACTCTAATTTTGTTCTCCGTCGTTTACTGAACTCTCTTCTTTAAAAATGTTGATAATATATTGGTTTTCGTGGTTTACTAGACTCTAATTTATATAATCTTCATATTATGTAAAAAAATTAAACTTTAACTTTCATCCCCATGGTTTTTTTTTCCTTTAACCATTTGAATTTGTGATTTAGGGGATGTTTGGTTCGTTTTAAGGAATAAGAATGACAATGGGAATTGTTAGGATCCGAAGTATCATTATGATTTCGGACCCTATGATTTGAAATGTTTTTTAAAGTCATTATTCAGATATTCAGACTTCAAAGTTCAGACTTCACAGTTCAGAAGTTTGAAGATTAGAGTTCAGAAGTCTGAAGATTAGAGTTCAAAAGTTCTGAGGAGAAAGTTCTAAAGTTCTGAAGATAAAGTTTAGAAGTTCTGAAGAGAAAATGCAGAAGTCTAAAGTACTTCTGAATATGTATTTTGATGACGTGTCTCAATGCGATAGGTCTCTGATGAAATTGTATGTAACTGTAGCTTTACCTTTCGTGTATAAATAGTTTGTAAAGAGCTCCTAGCTTATTATGAGAGTCGATTAAAGTGTACTGTGTGTTTTCTGTAAGGTGCTCTTAGATTTAGTATATCAATAAAGAGAATGATTTGAGCAATCTTTATCATATTTGTTGTAATAAGGGAATTACAGGAATCTATATATTAGAAAATGGGAATGGATATATTCATTACAGGAATCTATATATTAGAAAATCGAACAGATCATGTCTTCTTCACCAAGCCTCTTCATCATCAAGAGACCAACAAAACCCAGCTTCTTCATGACCAAGACATCATCTCCATCATCAAAAACGCATCTGCATCACGAAGAGACATACGATGCCTAACATAACTCTGAAAACCCTAATTGAAAAGTATTAGATGAAATATTGTAAATATCTTTGTATTTATCTTGTTGATTTACTTCCCTTATTTATTGGGAAACCCTTCTATGTTATGGTTATATATTGATGATAATGAAGGGAGAAAGGGCAAGCAGATTTACACCAATTTTTACAGATCTGATATTTTGGTGTCCATTGGTTGCCGGAATACCAAGTTTGGGATGGCCAAGAAAACGACTGACGGCCTCCACAACCGCCATGGTGGCCGCCACGGCTTCTACTGCGTCCGCGACCCCTACGATATCCACCACGATGGCTGCCGCGCTCGAAGCTTGACTGTTGTTCTCGTACAATTGGCGGGTCGGTGGTAATAGGAGGAGAATCTGACTTTTGTGTAATCACGGCTTGAGGTGTGTGCGCCTCTTGCTTTAGCCGACGGGTTTCTTCAAGAATGAGTTGTGACCGAGCTTTGTTAAAACTAGGCAAAGTGTCGGACTGTTGGATGAAAGTAGCAATCGAGTCATAGTCACCTTTAGTAAGGCCAGAGATGAGTTGAAGAACCATCTTGTGCTCTGAAATTGGATTTCCAACATTGGCTAGTTGGTCAGAGAGATTCTTGAGACGAGCGCAGTACGCGGTGATATTTGGAAAAGCATCCGAACGGGTGGTGTTAAACTGTTCTTCAAGATACACGGTGCGAGTGGCCTTGTTATCTTGGAAGATTTCAGCGAGACGGTTCCATAACTCTTGAGCGGTAGCTCCTGGTTTCATAATAGTCTGAAGAAGGTCGGCAGAGATTGTGGCAAGGATCCATTGTTTGACAATGGCGTCCAAACGATTCCAAGTGGCTTAATCGATGTCAGCAGATTTTGGTGCTTTGAGGTCGATGTGATCAACTACATCGTAGGCACATATGTGGATTAGGAATAGTTCTACCCAAGTAGCGTAATGAGAATCGGTTTGATTTAGGACGAGGGGGATAGAGATCTTGATGTTATTGACTCCAAAAGCAGGATGGAAAGAAGGTTTTGCGGCTTGAGGGTTTTCGACGGAACCGGTCGTCATAGTGAGCAAAAGAGGGCGGAGAGCGACGGTGGGGGTGGGGGATTAGGGCCGGCTGCTGTTGGGAAAATTCGAGAGAGAGAGAGAGAGAGAGAGAGAGAGAGAGAAGGAGAGAAGAGCCTAATCAAGCCCTGATACCATGTAAATTGGTGTAAATCTACTTGCCCTTTCTCCCTTCATTATCATCAATATATAACCATAATACAGAAGGGTTTCCCAATAAATAAGGGAAGTAAATCAACAAGATAAATAGAAAGATATTTACAATATTTCATCTAATAAAAAGGAGAGAAATCATCACTTAATTATTTCTTTCTTGGAAAAACCTAACCAAGTAGAAGAGAAACCAGAAAAGAGTTTGCTTACAATCTTATGAAGAAAACCTTCGATCGGATAGAGAAAACCTTCAATCTATTTGAGAAAACCTTCGATCTGTTGAAAAAAACCTTTGATCGATCTGGCGGAGAAAACCTTCGATCGATCTGCTGGAGAAAACCTTCGATACCATTGGTTAAGATTTGTCGAGTAAACTTTTGGGGTAATAACAACATAAGGGACCATTTACTAAAGGATTTTAATGATGGTTCACCAACAGTTTGTCGAGGGTGTGGATAACACTGATAGTTAGTTCATGGTGAGGATAACATCGACTAATTATCGAGGGTGAGGATAACATCGACTAATTATCGAGGGTGAGGATCACTGACGGATTACCAACATTGTGCACTACCGACGAATTACCGATGGTTCAAACATCCACGATGGATTATGGATGGTGATCTTAATCGATGGATTACCTATGGGATTTCACTGATAGATATACCTACCAGTATCGACAATATTCCGTTAGCGATCCGTCTATAATTCTAATTTATTTTAAAATGATAATTTAAAAAGGTGGTATTCACTAATTAAAGTTAATTTTTTCCATAAAGTTGTAAAAAACATTGTTATTACAATAAATATCAAAACAAAATAATTGTCGGGGAGGAGGTATACAATGGTATCAACACATTAAAGTTGCAAAAAACTCTGATAACAGAGTCTTCTAAGCTAACTAGGCAGCTAGTTGGGCTTCTCGTGCCTACAAGTCTGTCCTCTATTTTACTAGGTTACTAGCTCGAACTCAAGCTCTTGTTCCTGTCATAGTCCCTACTCCTCTTGTATCTATTAGTCCTCCTTGAACTTAGCCAACTTTTCTTGTAACTATAACTGTTAAACACTTAAAGATCATCAATATTTGGTTGGGATCAAATAAATGACATTATATATATATATATATATATATATCAACGTGTATATATATATACAAGAAACAAATGTCCAAAAAAGAGCAAACATCAACGTATGTTACCACTATCAGGATCACCGGTCATAAGATAACGGGGATTCTAAGTGTTCCCAAATCCAAAGATGTGTCTCTTTCTCCGGCCTCTCAGACACTCCGTGATGATCCGTCGGTGATTATCGATGGATCTCCTACCGATTCCCTTGTATTTAGTATTTTCTTATAGTTACTGGTAATGTAATTTTTTTTATCACCTATTGATTCACTATTTATACAAAAATTTAAATTTTCTATGATCCTCAGGGATCAATTGGAAGTCTCGATTGATAATGTGTAATCTAATAGTGAATCTGTGAACTTCCCTCCCCCCATGACCACTATTAGTACTTATTGGCATCTTCTACTACAAAATAAATTACTTTTATCCACAAAAATTACCCAGAGAAATTATCGTCGGTGATTATCCATAGATCATCCAGAAAATACCAATGTGTCGGTAGAATCCGATGTTTTTTGAGAAAATACCAATAGATCACCCAGACAATCTCTGGATATTTCAGTAAACTACCAACAATTTACCCACCAACGTTTGTGACGGTTTTGCGACGAATCAATCTTTAGCCACAGATTTCCCAGAAAAATTCCGTAGACAAAAGTCTTTCGTCTAATAGTGTTGATTTTATATACTTAAACTTTGTTGACACATATCCGATCACAACGGTGACACTTATAACATTTATTATAAGGTACTGTTGGGAGAATTGAATAGTTCTTCTACATGGTCCACCCATGATTGTATACTTGTACAAAAAATACTTAAGATACCAAACATTCTAACATGTCATATAAATATATATATATATAGGAAGATAATCAAATAAAAACCACAAAAAAATTATAAACTCGTAAAAACCGATATAAAAATATTTTTTTTTATGATTTTTTTTATCAAATATAATTTAAAATATTGTTTCACATATATGTTTGTATTCATCTTATAAATATAATTACATGTGAAAAAATAATTGATTCACCTAGTAAAACAAAAAATATGCATAAAAAATATTCATCTGGTAAACAAATACATGTGAAAATTTCACCTTATGAAACAAATATATGTGAAATAATATATTAAATCCTAGCATTTGATAAAAAAAAATAATGAAAAAATTATTTTTATATCGGTTTTTACGAGTTTGTAACATTTTTGTGGTTTTTATTTGATTAACCCTATATATATAAATATATATGTATATATATAAGGAGAGGTTCAAATGAGAACTTTGTAAATTTAAATGAACAAAGGAATACACCCTTAGTACCACATATGATGTGGATCCCAAACAATACAAAATCATATATGATTCAATGGTGGCCCAATTGAATCAGATATGATTTTATATTGTATAGGACCCACATCATATGTAGTCTTAAGGGTGTTCTTTATTATTTTAAATGAGGGGTGTTCTTGTATGATCACTCCCCTATATATATAAAGAGAGAGAAAAAAAAAAGATTCATGCGAGAACGGTAACAATTTACGAGATTGCGAAGACAATTCCCAGCCAATCATTTTGTACATGAAAGTTTTCATTTATAAAATCACATAAATTGATTAGCCGAGACTTCTCCCGCAGCAAAAGTCGTGTGTGTCATTTTTGATGCTAGTACAAAATCACATGTGATTTTGCACATGAAAAAAATTTCATGTACAAAATGATTGTTTACGTCCTCGCATTAACCTCTTTCTACATATATATATATACATAGAGGCCGGTTCATTTAAAAACTAGATGAAAGATAATAACTATAGAAACTTTGACAAATCAATATAAAAAATAATTTTTTTATATGTAATATACTCTCTCGATTTTTGGCACATGTTCGTACTGTAGCAGATAGATTCTTACACAATTGTCACCCAATCTTTCATCATGTTTTGTTCATAAAAGTTTAGACCATAACTACCATTTTTCGCTTAATATTCTTCATGAACAGTTGAAGCATTTTGGTATTGTAGCATGTGCCGCATTTGTTTATATATGACCATAATTAAATGATAACCGTAAATTTGTTTTCAGATTGTAAGAATTGATATAAAATTATTTTTTACATGATTTTTTTCATTAAAACCTATAATTTAAAATACTGTTTTACAAGTATTTGTGTTCATCTTCTGAAAAGATTATATATGGAAAAAAATTAGTTCACCTAACGATATAAAAATGCCACATAAAAAATATTATGTGGTGCAACAAATACATGTGAAATTATCATATTATGTAATAAATGCTTGTAAAAAAATATCTTAAAACCTAGACGTTGATGAAAAAATATAATATAATTTTCTTTTTTATGTTGGTTCACACAGGTTTATAACATATTTGTGGTTATATATAGAGGAAATCAAATGAGAACTTTGTAATTTTTTTTTAAGTATATAATATTTATATACGGCAATTGGAATAAACAAATAAACTCACACACCCTCCTCACCTTTGGTGAGGTTTGAACCCCCGACCTCCTAGAAGACAAGGGGCTCACATACCGCTAGGCCAAAAGCCATTTGGTAACTTTGTAAATTTAAAGAAAATAAAGGAACTCCTTGGACCACATATGATTTGGTCCACATAATATTAAATCAGAAATGATTTAATATTATGTGGAACCCACATCATATGTGGTCCACGACGTGTTCCTCTATTTCTTTAAAAATGAGTGGTTTTCGTATGACCCCTCCCCTATATATAAATATACATACATAGAGGCGAGTTAAAATGAGAACTCAAATTTGTTTGTGAACATTGAGGATAAATGAGAGCGCGATACATGACATATTTAGACTTAATAATCAAAAAAATATTGAATATAGTATTTATCTGGTCTCAATAATGCTTATTCAGTCTGAATGTAGCATTATTCAGACCGAATAAATACTATATTCGGTCTGAATATTTATTTGATTATTCAGTCGAAATAATCTATATTCAGACACATGTCGCGCTCTCATTTGTCCTCATGTTCACAAACAAAATTGAATTCACATTTAAACTTTCTTCTATACATATATATATATACATATATATATATTATATTATATATACATATATATATATTATATATATATATTATACATACTGAGGAGTTCAAATGTGAACTCATTTTTGGTTGTGAACGTGAGAACGAATCTCTGCCACTTATCCGGTCAATAAAGACGGCTTTGACCTGGTTCCCCTCCTTTAATAATCTCCACCCTCCCATGAATCGCTTCAATCATCCGTGATCGCGTCCACCATAACCGAAGATGTGTGGCTGAGATTCGTTCTCACGCTCACAGCCAAAATTGAGTTCACATTTGAACCTAACCCTATACATACTTAAGTTGTTTTTTAGGATTTATATATTGTCCTTAATAGATTAGTTAATGAGATTTATAGTTTATAGGACTAACCAGTATGCATCTTTGTGATACAACAAAATTTGACAGTTTAACAAATTTATCTTTATGAAATAATATGTTGCTTGAATGTAGTTAACTTGTAACGTGATTGAAATAAATTCTTACACTTTAAAAAAAGCTACAAGAGTGACATGATAAAAGGTTTGCTTTGGTATGATGTAGTTTCTGTTTTGATTTATTTTGATGTTTTGAATTTGAGTTATGATTAATGTTTAGATTAACTGTAGTTGATTTCTCGTTACAAACATATGTTGTTATTAAGAAACTAGGGAGGAGTTCAAATGTGAACTCAAATTTGTTTGTGAACGTGAGGACAAATGAGAGTGTAACACGTGTCCCATTAAAAAAAATATTCAGACTGAATATAATATTTATTCAGTCTGAATATACAAAAATATATCCAGTCTGAATATTTTTTTTGTATATTCAGTCTGAAGAATCCATATTCAGACACGTGTCGCATCTCATTTGTTCTCACGTTCACAATTAAATTTGAGTTCACATTTGAACTTTGTTATACACAACAATTATTCATATATTTTAGTTTCTCTCGGAAAGTGCCTCTCAATTTCTGGAGGCAGATGAAAGATTTGCATATGTATAGTATATTTTGTACTTCATATTTTGTAGTCATTAAAAAGATACAACCACAAAATTAATGTTATAGTATCTGACATTTAAATAGGTTGATTGTCCGACTAAATATTTTTAAACAATTAGGAAACTTTTATAATATAATGGTTATACTTTTAACTTTTAATAGTTATGTGCGAAAATTCTATAGATCTGTATTAATAGAGAAACTGTAAAAGATTTCATTCTTAAAACATGATATTGTATTAATAAAGTTGGCATCTAAATAGCCTAATCTTGTGGATACCCAAAGCCAAAAGAAGATCAAAAGTTCATTTCCTTCAAATAAATGGTCCTTCCATTTTCTTTGGTAATGGTCCTTTTTGATGGGGACAAGAGATGTCCACCAGAAATGGGCGATCCACAATCTTAAAGTGTAACATCATGGATTATTATATAACATGAGATTTGGAATCATTTTGAGAACATGCTTTTTTTTTAAAGACACAGTTAGATTATTTTTTTACATTTTAAACTTCATAGCAAAATACTGTGAAGATAAACGTTATTTTTCTTGTAAAGGTTCGGATTTTTTTTACTTTCACTACGTTTTGTTGTGAAGTTTCAAGTGTACAAATATGGTCTAACAAAAACAGGTTGGTCTCACGTGAACTCAACCATATAACAAGTTAATCAAACGCTTTTGACTTTCAACGTTTTTTATCTAAAAGAAGTAAACTAAAAAATGTATATAAGAAAAAATGTCAAAATAGTATTTATAAATCTAAAAGATAATAAATATAATTCTTTTTAAATAATATATTTAATAATAAAAATATATAATATATAATCTTCGGGGACGGGATGGGGCGGGGACCACTTTACCCGGCCCCATCCACATACCTGGATTTTAATTTTCACGCATCCCGGTCACCGATTTTGCGGGCCATCCCCGTCTCCATAGGAGCAAGTACACCGGGTTCCCTAAAGGAATGGGTCTCATTCCCATAATTATATAACTTTCAATACTTTTTATGTTATCTATTCTTGGTCACATGTAAACAAACTATTGAATGATTATATGCTTTCGCCAAAACAACTAATTGAAATAATAGTTTTCGAATATTAGAATTCATCATAACTAATATTTCGGTAAAACTTTAGAAACAAAATCTGCCAACGAATATCAAGAGACCCACAATAGATTCCTAGGTATATCTTATGATCATAAAGGATTAACAACTATTGACGGCCACTTGTCGATAATAAATATTAATTGGTCGATATTGTTTATCCCAAATTATGATCAATCTATAAAAACAATGAGGAACAAACTTGAGAGAAAAAAATCAAAGTATGGAGAGCAAAAAGCAACTGGTCATATATCTATTTCAATGTTATGAAAACAATACAAGTTCCATGGGTATTTATACCCTTACATGAAAGTTAATCACTATGAAGACAAAGTTTGAATACAGTACAATTTTTATCCCTAACATTCTCCCCCTTTGGATTCAATCTTTAAAAAATGAAAATCTTCTACTACATTTAATTCTCAAACCAAGTGCTTCCTCCAAGTACTGAGCAATCCTCCAAGTACTTAGCAACCATCGTCAGGTAAGACGTTCATTCACAATATTCAATCCTGTTGTAACCATGTAATTGTCCACAACTTATTTTCCAGCTGCATTTGAAACATCTTTAGAGTTCCGTCAGACAACTTGGCAACTTCATAGAAATACATAAATATTTCTTGGCCTTGTGCATCTCTATAACCAATCCCAAGATCTGGAGTATCCATCAGAATGAACGGTGGAACCCCTTCAGCTATTACATTTATTAGAGCTAGCTTCAAAAGGTTGATCTTCTTTATGTCATTCTCCAATCCAAATTGGTAGTCAATCACAGCTAGATACTTTCAAGTACGACCTCAAAAATCTCTTAATCACCTCATAAGCAAAGTTTGAATCTCGTGGTCGTAAAGTTGAGTTCTTAAAATGCTCATATAGGTACTATAGATCTTGTATATTCAAATCTGGAAAATCAGCTTCAGAAAATCTATACTCAGTCATGTTTCTTCTTCTTAGTCTGAAAGTAGCATAGTCATGCTCCAAAATTCTGGAAGATGACACCTCCAAAATATCCATAATCCCACTGTCAAAGTAGACATATTCCCTTCCTTGTGCTTTAAGCCACATTTTGTTGTAAAGAAATTTCGTTTTATAGTTGGCTCTACTTATACCCCACATCTTCTCTTGACGAAGATTTCTAGGCTGCTAACATATCTATCAACATATTAGTCTTTAAGGTAAGGCAGTTTCAATTGCAATCTTTTGAATTGGGCTATTTTCTGTCTTTGTTGAAAGGTCAGAATTGGCTTTTGAGTACCAGAACCTTCACCAGTTTCACTTTGAGATTGAGGTTGAGAAGGTTGAAAAAATTGATCCGGTTGGACACGGCTTGTTGTAAATCTGGGCACGAATGTGCTTGGAACACTGGAAGTTGGAACTTGAGTTTGAGATGAAGTTGCATTTAATTCAGCTACAAAGGCTTGAAAGATGGTAGGATTTTCATCAGTCAGATCTTCTCTTGTAAGCTCCCTCAGATAATCATACGTCTCATATTCTACCCAATACCCCATGAACTCATTGAATATTATATCAATACATCTCACCACTTTGTTTTAAGCCATGGTAAGATCCTCCACATCCTCTACATTTTCTACTATGTCCACTACCTCCGACTTTTCAACCATTGGTTCATACAGCACGATTTGTCTATCATTTACCTCTACTTGCCTTTCATCAGTATCCACAGCAACCCCCAAATCTAGCTCAAACAGTTGCTCAACATGTACTTCCTATTCTACCTAAGCATCTTCTTCTACTGTTTGCTCATCATGTTGTTCACTTGTAGTTGTTGGGATGTAATCAAGATCAAATTTCTCAGCCACTCTTTGCCTTGTATTCTACCCCTCATAGTGATCAGGATCGTCCTGCTCATCATGCTTCCTTTTATGAGTAGTGGTCTGAGATCGGCAAGTAGACTCTAATACTTTGATGGGCTCATCAAGAGATTCCTGAAGAGCTTTTGCAGAAGTGCCTATTTATTGTCAACCTTAGAAAATCCAACAAACATTTGATCATGTATATTAGCAACGTCCGACTTCAGCGAATCTATTTCAGCCATAATTAGCTCAGGTTGGGCATTACCATCATGTATACGTTGCAAAAGTCTCACCAAGTCATCTTCGTTAGTGTTCAACATTTGTTTAGACAGAAGTTTGGCCAGCAAAAGATCCTGCAGTTCATTAATGGATGGATCATACGATTGCATTCGAGAAGCTACCGACATAGTTTAAATTGGAACTAAAGTTGGTTCATGTTCAGGATCTGCCACAACTTTGTCTTTGCCCTTTACTAGCCTTTGTACTACTCTGTTAAGTTGTTATGTGAAAGCATTTTGAACAGCCTTTAGGGCGCCGTCCAGATACTCCCTTTACACAAAGTCGGGTAAAATAACACATGGGCCACTTGGCTTCCAGTTGACATCACAGTCGAAAAGACAGGATGACCTACGCTTAGCGTTGGCATATTGTTAGCGCTAGTAGGATTTCCATCTAATCCTCGGATAAGATCAACTGGTGATCCTCCTATAGATGTTCCAGCAGTGTCATGTAGTTTTGAGGTAGGAGTTATAGACATTCCTAAGTCTAGTGTACCTATTGAAGGAGATAAATCGATAAATTCATCTAGATTCAATTTTACAGACAAAGATGTCGTGAACTGGGAGGTGTTTCACTTGTTTCAGTATTCACAGTCTCCGAATGAGATATGACTAGACTTTGTGCTAAGTCCCAGTGAGAAATTGAAACAGTTTCTTGTTGAGAAGAAACTGAGTGGATGAGAGAGGTGTGCAAATGCATCTCTGGGTCCAAATTACCTGAGGTAAACAAATTACCTTTTTAGTAGATGTGGCTACCCGACGAGAATAAACGATTTGGAAAGAACCTCTATTTTCTTTTGGTTCTGTCTCATGTCCCTCACCATATTCTTCTATCGTCCCTTTCATACAACCTCTCAGAATTTTCAACTAAATCACCCTCAGCTCTCCTTAATTCCCCCAATTGCATAGATGAGTCTAGATAAACCTCATTTAGATCAGATATTCCAGCAAAGATATATGTAGTCCTATCTGGTATAGTATTCACATCTGGATAAAAAATGATCTCAAAATTTCTTCCAATATGCCTCGGAATACGTTCTTCAAAAGGAATATCCGGTGATTCCTCAAAAACTGGTATAAGTACATCAACATCATCTGGATGGTCATCATCATTTGCATCATCATCGTCATCTTCATTATCATTAGCATCATCATCATTATGATCATTAGAAGCAACATTTGCATCATTAGTACGCTCAGAATCAGAAGAACTGGAGCTTGAACTAGAGCTTGCATGATCAGGTGTACCCCTCCTCCACTCCTCTCTATTACATATTCCCTCTGCACCTCTTGTTCTTGAGCCTGCTCATCTAGACCTAGACCCTCACCAACATTAGCTAAACGTCCCTAGGGAGGTCCCTCTAGTTCTAGCTGGACAACAGGAATATGAAGTTGCCTCTACTCCATTACACACTGTACACTCTGATCAGCGAAGTTCAATAGAGTTCTGGTGTTGGCATGATATTTTCAACATATTTCAATCACGCCATAACTTTTTAGGTGATGCATTGCTACTTCCGGACCCACTTCTGCATCTAATCGTCTTAGAGTTTGTTGATTGGCCCGGATGATGGATCAGATAATCAACTATAAAAATCACTGAAACAGAATAAATTTCCTGGCTTGCTTTGTTGACTTTGCACGTACAAGATCTGCCAGTATCCATACCGATAGTCTTCAACGATAAGCACCGATTCAGAATTGTGAACAACAAATGCCATATAGAAGGCAAACACTTTCTCTTGAATGTAGATGATGAAAATAATGGTTCTAAGTAACCTAGTCGTCGTATATCGGCAAACATCTCCTATTGAGAACAAATGCATTGTAGGCATTCTTGTTTGGATAATGGTTCGATTCTAGTAGTACAAGAATACGCCGCAGATGACTTAGAGTTAGTCTTGAGACGAAGTGACCCACAAAGCCTTCAATAATGATCATCTCCGTTCATGTGGTAGCTTAATGTATGCCAATATTGCTTAAGATAGATAACTGGTACCACATTTGATCCAGTTAGGGCATGTCTTTGTGGATGTGCTTTCAGTATCTCTAAGATAATGGAAAATTATGTCTTCATGTCAAAATCCAGATAGTGAGTATTCTGTGTCAACTTGTATGGTATATTTGGCATTAAAGCATCAGCTGGATTTGCAGCATTTACTGAATGTGATGGATGATCATCCCTGACCGATGGAACTGGTTGTTCATGGTCAGATTGATGTGGATCAGTGGCATTCTCATTCGCCATAGTACTTGTAAAATGATAGAAGATTAATCTAAAAAATTTCATATAGAATTTTGAAAAGTTAAAGTACATTATCACATTCAAAAATGCAATATACTGAAATTCACTCACTTCACACAGAAGTGACAACTAGTAACAATTTACATCTGATATAACCTTGAAGCCCTTTTCAAAAAATTTCCTCAGAATTTAAAAAAAAAAATGAGATTTTATAGAGTGAATTGACCTAGTCAAAAAAACAGATTAAATCTAAAAAAAATTACGAATTGGCTTTGAAAAACCAATAATCACGGATTGTCAAACACTCACGGATTGGTTTTCATCATTGTTGAAAGGAATATGGAAAGAACATGGCATATCAAACAGGGATCAAAAATAGATAATCACGGAGTGTGCTTATCCATGTTTGTTCCCTTAGAAAGTTTCCAAAAATTGTTTTTGCCAAACACAGATTGAAAGAAGACTTCAAAAATTACGGATTAGGCTCTCCGTGTTTAACACTTAGAAATATTCAATTCCAAACACGGATTGAATCATCCGTGAATATTTCTTTTTGAAAACCATAAACACTTGAAATTTAAAATTTTGAAAGACTAAAACCCCTGGTTTTATGGAATTTCGAAAAGGTTCTCTTTTCCCTTCATGATCACAAGAACAAACCCATAAAAATGAAGATCACACAAAAAAATAACAACCACAAACCAAAAAAATATGAACTATTACAACCCAATCGAATGACTAGTACAAAAATGTGCTTTTGTGACGGTTTTGAAAAAACAGGTTTGTAACGGTTTGATAAAAAACCGTTGCAAGAAGTCACAAAAAGTTTTAAAGAATTGTTTTAGTAACAGATTTTATAAACAAACGTTACTATTGCCAAAAACCTCGAAACTTAAAGCAACAGTTAGATAAAAACGTTAATAAAAGGTCCCCTAAGGTAACGATTTAGGAGCATTTTGAAAAACCGTTGCTTTATGTTGTGACGGTTTTTAAAAACCATTGCCATGTAAGACCCTTTAGTAACGATTTTTGTTTAAACCGTTGTTTTATGATGTAACGGTTTGAAAACACCGTCACTGAAACTAAAATACATATAGCAACGTTTATTTGAAAACCGTTTCCAAAAGTCACCAAGTTCTTTGGCAACGATTTTGCGAAACTTGTGTCACTAAAAGTTAGTCTATGGCAAGAGTTCCTGAAAGATTTGCATCATCATATGTCATGCTTTGGGAACGGTAATAAAACATTTACATCACCATATCTCAATCTACATTGACGGGTTTGAATAATTTCCGTCACCATATGTCATGTTTTGGTGACGGTTTTAAGTACTTTACCATATGTCATTCTACAGTAACGATTTTAAAAAATAAACGTCGCAATATTTTTTTGTTATAGTGACGGTTTTAAAAAATTACATGTCACAACGGTGACGATTTTGTATAATAAATGTCATCAAATATCATGCTATTGTGGCGGTTCGAATAATAAGCGTCTACGTAAGTCATGCTACGATGACAATTTCTTATGATAAATGTAACCATATGTAACATTATGCTGATGATTTTAAATAATAAACAAAAGGATACGTCAAGCTACAGTGATGATTTTGAACAATAAACATTATCGTACATCATGTTACGATGACGGTTATGAATTATAAACGCCATGCTACGTCATGGTACATTGACGAGTTTGAAAAATAAACGTCACCTCATGTCATGTAACAGTGACAGTTTCAAAAAACATTATGTCACCATATGTCATGCTACAATGACTATTTAGAAGAATAAATGTCACCGTACGTCATGTTATGGTGACGATTTTGAAGCATAAACAGTATCGTACATTATGCTACGATGATGTTTTTCAAATAAAAAAGTCACCCTATGCCATGTTGTAGCGACATTTTCAAATAATAAACGTCGATGTATGTCATGTTAAGGTGATAATTTTAATTAATGAACGTTACTATATGTCTTCCTATGGTGACGGTTTTGACAAAAATGAATGTCATTGTTTGTCATGAAGCAGTAACAGTTTTGACAAATTTAATCATAGTATGTCATGCTATGATGATTTTTTTGGATAATAAACGTCACTGTATATTATACAAAAATGACGATTTCTGAATAATAAACGTCACTAAATGTCATACTATCGTTGATGACAATTTTGAATGATAAATGTGATTGTATATCTTGAACTCTTGATATAGTGACGGTTTTCAAAGATAAAGGTTACGACATGCCATGCTAGAATGACAGTTTTAAAAAATAAATATCACACAATTTTATGTTGTAGTGACAATTTTTAAAATGTCATCACCGCATGTAATGCTACAATAATGGTATTGATAAATTTATGTCACCGTATACCATATGTAATAGAGGTGGTCATGGACGGGTCAAAAAAAGCGTGGTCCAGTCAATGTCTGATCAAAATCGGTCCAAGCCTCACGTTGACATATCATTTTAGATATTTTATTTTCTAAATAAATTAATCTTTTTATTTTTGTTTTTTATATATAAGTTTAAATTTTATAATATATTTTTGGGAAGTAAAAAATAGTATAAGGCAGTCTTTTCTTAAAATTTTAATACATTATTTCATAATTTTTATTTATAATTTTGTTTCATTAATAATACATATAATAAACACAAACCAAACAAGACCTTATTGCACGGTTTAGAGCACTTGTGTATGTGATGCAATACAAAGGAATACACAGCAAGATCGAAGTGCACTATGGCCAGAGCAGGGCTTTAGGAAGAAGAGGGTCGAAGATGGACTTGGATAAATTTAGTATATCCTAATCGAAAGTAAAGTCCGATAAATGATAATAAAACCAAATCAAAACCCATACCACAATGGTTTTTTTTGTTATAAACGTATCCATAGATTATTGTTTATATATTTATGTAATTGAAAATAAAATAAAAATATATGTATTTAAATAAAAATGCAAAAGTGGAAGATATGTAAACACTGAACACGTATTGCCAAGTCAAAACACTTGCTAACCATTTCATTATATGTTTGAATTTTATAATAAAATAGATATCGTTCTCATGATCTATTTTGTTAATATTATTACAAAAAGCGATTCCAAAAATACTATTTTAACATGGTTTAGGTTCCCATAAGAATGAAAGTTATAGTGAGAAAGGTAGTTATGGTGACAAGGGTTGGAATGCAATTGGACCTTTGAATGATCCTAATCGAATCTCAACACTAGATGCACCTAATCAATCCCCATATCAAGTGTAATTGATGGGGTGGGATGAGACTAAAAGTATCAAGGGTACAAATCCCTTCGTATGCTTCTCACTTTAACTTTCATTCTCACACGATCCTTCATCATTATAACATAATATAACCCAACATATGCCAACTCACTACAACTTTTTACGCTTTAAAACATCTTTTCGTTTGTTACAAGTCAACCACACACTACTAGAAAAATTAGTATTTTCAACGAAAATTTTTACGAAAAATATTGTTGAAATTTTTTTGTGAATTTTAAAGGGATTATTGACAAAGCATAAATTTTCTACGAATTTTTAACGAATTTCCGTTAGAAATCTCTCGCAAAATGCATTTTCAACCAAAAACTTTTTGATGAGACATTCTGTTGAAAAAAATTTGGTTGAAAATGCATATATGTTTGTGAGAGATTTTCAACGGAAATTCGTTGAAAATTCGTAGAAAATTTATGTTCTGTCAATAATCTTCTAAAATTCGTAGAAATTTTTCAACGACATTTTTCGTTGAAAATTAATTTCCGTTGAAAATACTCAATTTTCTAGTAGTGACATGTATATTCTTGGCAAATGATTGTTTGAGAATAAAAAGTTAAGATGAGAAGTATAAGAAGGGATCTGGAACCTTAATCACTTTTAATCTCAATCGTACCCATGGATCACTTGATACGAGGATTGATCCATTGTAATTTCAGCGCATCTTATCCTAATGTGCATCCAAGGTGTAGATCCCTTCTTACGCTTCTCACTATAACTTCCCTTCTCACTTGAACCTAACTTGTATATTATTTTTCTAATTTATATATAGCAAATAAGCAAAACTTTAAAATGATGCAAGTTAGCTGCATCCTACAGGATGCAAAAAATAACAAAATCCATATTAATACATTATAATTCAAGTAATTTTTTTTTTCAGAAATAGTAGATGATTCAAAAAAAAAATTGATGTATAGACACACCTATATATGCCTATGTACAAAAGCTAAAAAGGAATTGTAAACCAATAGATCTTTGTACATTGTCTGCTTATAAGTTAGTGCAAGATTTATAACAAAAATGATGAGCAAGGCCATACCATATTTGAACCGAATAGCATGTCTATAGAAGACTTTTTACCTATCATCCAACCATTCTGGTGTGTTTAGTTCGTCCACGCCTTGAGCTGGTGGTACGGATACTGAGCTATTGTATCACCAGCACGAGTTTCGAATATTGATCTAATAGGAGATGATCTCATGTAGTCATGTGCAACCACACAACTTCCATCCTTTATACTTTCCCAATTGATGCCAACAAACCACCTTTGACTTTTCACAGAACTAGTGCATTTGCTTCCAAGTCTTCCATTTTCATCTACTAAATATACTCATAGTAACTTGAGGTTCAAAAAGATGTCAAAGAGGTAGTCTCTGTTTACCATACCAAAATCAGTATCTTGCTGCTCGCTTATGATAAAAGAGATGCAGTTGGCGTTTGAGGTCTTAGTTCTTGAATCTTTAAATGTTTAAAGAACCCATACAAGTTTATGACCAAAAATCCACATCTAATTGCTCCATTCATGAGAAATGATATACATTTGACTTTTGAGGTTAGTTGTGAAATATTAAAGATTCTTCATCTTTTATGATCAAGAATCAATATTGCTGCTTAGTACTTGGTTAGAAAAAGTTACAGTTAACTTTTGTGATTAAGACAGTTTTCAATCTTGAAATTTTTCAAGAACCCTTATGAGTTTTGATCAATTATCAAGATCACGTTGCTCAATTTTTGAAAAAAATATATATACTTGACTTTTGAGGTCCAAGTATTTGTCAATTTCTAAACAATCCCAAATCATATGATATTTCAAAGCCTTTTTAATTGAGCTTAAAGTTGAAACTAGGTACCTTTCTGACGAGATCAATAACTTCAGGTATCGAGTGCTAAAAGTTTCAGATAGTGAATTGTCCTCTCGCAATCTTTGCAAAGGTATCGAGTTCATTTTCCAGCCATAAACCAAATGGCATTTCTCCTTGTAAAATGTAGATCAACACTCCAAATACCCACCTGCAGGTTCAGTTGCAAATTGTATTGTCTTGTTTTCTTAAATTTACAAAATGCAAGATTAAACACTATAGTTTGAAAATTTGAACGTCTTTGGATGTCATGTGGACATGTAACTGCAAAAAATAACCATAGTAGTTGGCACCTTTTTTCCTGAATCATTCATCCTTGCGAAGTGTTCTATATGCATTCTAGCAAGAATGGCCACTCATTTTATAATAGTCAACTAGCAAATGCATAGGATAAACATAAACTTGTATTCGTGCGATATTTAGTTACCAGCCAGCGACAAAATCATGGCCTTTCCCTTGAGTACTTCTAGAGCTAAAGAGCCGACCATCCCACATATTGTAAATGCTCTCTCACTACATAACTTCTTTCCAAACCTAAAATCAACTAGCACACATACACATTGGTAATCATTAAAGTTGTTTAATAAGTCCATAAGCAGTTACCAACAACACACCTATACATTCGAGTTTGGCAGAATATCAGCCCTTCTCGTGATACACCTCCCTAGAGATTGCCAGCCTAAATCAAACCAAATTGAAAAGAATATCATATGATAGAAAAGTAGGAACGATTGAGGTTAAATTCCAACCAGATGAATGCATATCATTTGATAGATCCATTGGTTTACAAGGGATCTGCACCTTCTATTTGACTACTTGTTTCATAATCAAGAGAAATAATGACTAATTTATGTCATGTCATGTGTTTAAAAAATAAATGTCACTTTATGTCATGTCATGATGACAATTTTTAATAATAAGCGTTATCGTATGTAATGCTAATGTGATGGTTTTAAATAATAAATGTCACCGTATAACATACTATGATAATCATTTCAATAGTAAGCGTCACCATATGTCATGCTATGGTGACGATTTTGAAAAGTAAACGTCACCATATCTCATGTTACGACTACGATGTTGAAAAATAAACGTCATTGTATGTCATGTTACGGTGACGATTTAGAAAATAAACATTACTATATGTCAGGCTATGGTAACGGTTTTGAATGATAAACATCAGTGTATGTAATCTACGGTGACGGTTTAAAAAACTCAACGTCGTTGAATGTTATGCTATAATGACAATTTAAAAAATAAACGTCATCGTATGTCATTCTACAATGACAATTATGATCAATAAATGTCACTGTATGTATGCTACAGTGGCGATTTTCAATAATAAACATCACCGTACGTCATGCTACGGTGATGATTTAAAAAATAAATGTTATTATATGTGATTCTGTGGTGACGGTTTTGAAAAATAAACGTCATCGTATGTCATTCTATGATGACTGTTTTGAAAAATAAATGTCAACATATGTCGTGATACGGTGACTGTTTCAAACAATAAATGTCATATTATGTTATGCTACAATGACGATTTTCAATAATAAATGTCACCTGTGTCTAGATACGGTGACCGTTTAAATAATAAATGTCACCATATGTCATGCTACGATGATAATTTTCAATAATAAATTTTACCGTATGTCTGCTACAGTGACGGTTTTTGTAAAATATCCGTCTTTGTATGCCATTTTTAGTGACGGGTTTGAAAAATAAACATCACCCTATGTCATGCTACAATGACAATTTTCAATAATAAATGTCACCGTACGTCATGCTATAGTGACCGTTTTAAAGAAAAAACATCACCATATGTCATTCAGTAGTGACGATTTTAAAAAAATAAGCATCATCTTATGTCATGTTGTAGTGACGATTTTCAGTAATAAATGTCACCGTATGTCATCCTATAGTGACTATTTTAAAGAATAAACGTCACCATATGTCATGCTACAGTGACGATTTTGAAAAATAAACGTCACCGTATATCAGGATATGGTAACGGTTTTAGAAAAAACAAAACTATTTTTATTCACCTAAGGTGATGGTTTTTAGCCTATAGTAACGGTTTTTGATACGATTTGGTAACGCTTTTTAAACGTAACCAAAAGTGTATCAAAAGTGACGGCAACTACGGTGATGATTTTTATGTCCACAAAAACCGTTACCGTATACCTACAGTAACGGTTTTTAACCGTCACTTAAGCTGATTTTTGTACTAGTAATAACTCAGAAATTAGAAAATCAAGAACGTCTTCAAAAATATCTTCAAGAACATCAACAACACCATTCAAAAACGAATATCTTCAAAAATGTGTTCTTGATGAATGTTCATCTCAAATCTTTAAATCTGTCAATGAAAAACAAAATGAAACAATAGAGAAACGATCAAAATACAAAAACCCACCTTTGAGTTGATAAAAAACTTCAATACCAAGAACACTTCAAGAATGATCGAAGAAAACGTCAAACTCAGTTAAATAGGAACTCAGAGGAATTTTTCGAAGAAGAAGATGGTAAAAATGGGAAACACGGATGAAAAACCTATTTATAGAGTAAAAAAAATCCACATGTCACCCTTCCATTGGACCACAAATTTTAACATGACTGTTAAAATTCCCATTCACGGATGAAATTGATTTACAGAGTGGCCTTTCCGATATTCTTTTGATAATAATATCAGATCAAGCCATTCCGATAAAGATGTAGGCACATGAAATACGGATCTCAAAGACCCGTGAACACAACTTCAAAAACAATATCAACAAGAATCACGGATTAAACTTATCTGTGAATTTTCCACAGTGAAACAAATCACAAGAATCGCGGATTGAACACTCCGTGAAAGACTAAAGACTTTGAAAAAATGAAAGTATTACGAAGTGGCCTATCCGTGAATGAAAAGCGTTTGAAAAACCACAAAGATTTACCGAGTGAACTGATCCGTGAATAAAGTTTCACGGATTAAGCACATCCGTAAATGACACTATTTGAAATCAACCTAATGATTCACGTGAATGAACTTTCACGGATTAGGCATATCCGTGAATTACTTAACACTTAGAAATTTTTTCACATTTTCTTCCAAAAATTTAATCTTCCATGAACTTGCAAAAAATACACCAGATAAAATATATCAGTACTTATACTCCCCCTCAAATCAATATACTACCCAACAATTCAAAAATCAGATAAAAAAATATATGTTCACTCCCCCTTGAATCATGTGTATGTCTATTCTACTCCCCTATAATCATCAGTATATTCAACAAAAAATATCACTTAGATCATAAACTCAGATACAAAATATTGAGAAAAATTGTCAACCACAGAAAATAAGATAAAAAGGATTGTCCCTCAAAGATAGAAATTACATACTCCCCCTCAAACATGCACAAAGTCGATTATGTGTCTGAATAATATGAACTTTTTGCGACACATGATAATCTGCAAAGCAGATTAAGAAGTTTTTGGTACCCATACCTTCATGGGTCCGTGCATGTTAGTATTGGTTTGAGGTTTGAGGTATACTGTAAGCTCCAAATCATCTATTAGATGTTTTTAGAATAGGTCTTATCATTGGGAATTGGGGATAGAGTACGTACCGTACCACCGGTTTGAATACCTTCACTTGACAAAATCATTTTTTTCGGTTGTTGAACTGCTCATCTTTTGTTGACGAATATTGATTAACTGTTTAGTAGAATAAACATGGCGTAATTTATCAGTCTTTGAAGAAATCTTTGTAGAAGTAGAACATGAACCAGTATTTGAATGAATACTAACTTTGTCAGTTGTTTAAGCTCCTTCAGTTTTGTAGACAAAGTATTTCTTTCTTCAACCATCAAATCAAACCTCATATGCATTTCTGATTTCAGAAATCTATCCTTCATCGTTTAGTCTGTAGTTCAGATAACTGACTTGATAGCTCTGCTATCTTCTTTTCAAATACTTATTTTTCAACCTTGAATTCATCTTCTATTGCAGACTCATATCTCTTAACTGCTCTTAGATTTCATTTGCATATTTCTTTTCAAGTTCAGAGATCTATTAAGATAAAGCAATAATCTTAGCTTCAAGAATTTGATGTTCAGCATCAAAAGAACTCTTCTCATTAGCTATTTCTACTTCTAGCCACTTTTTCTTGTCAGATAGTTCTTTACCAGTATTTGCACTCTTCTTCATAAGAGTCTTTTTTATTAGAAGCAACAATCTTTCGCTCATCTGCTAATGATTTCTGAAGATCAGAAATCTTCTTGTTTAGCTCTGTAGCTGTCTTTTGGTCAAGAGCAGCAGATTTTCGTTCATCATCTAATGATTTCTGAAGGTCAATAGTCTTCTTTGTAGCTTAGTAGTAGTCTTTGTTAACTCCTTCTTTTCAGTCTCAAACTTTTCTCTTTATAATTGAAGGTCTTTTTCAACATCATAAACTTGTTTCGATAATTTTCCAATGGTCATCTCATAAGTTTTGACATTACTCTCAAAACTTTTCATTTCAGTATTGAAACTGATTTTCTCTTTTTCAAAAACTTTTTTTTTCTTCTTCAATAGTCTTCAATTCAGTATCCAGATCTTTTTCAAGTTCAGATACTTTCATTCAAAGCTTACCACTTGTATCTTTAAACTCAAAATTATGAAGTTCAGTTTTTCTCTGTTCCAAATGAGTGTTTTTCTTTTTTAAAAATTTATTCGCTGCATGGAGAGAAGCAATTTTCAAAACATGTTCATCAATTTCTAATTCAAGATTACAAACTTTGTCAGACATTTCTCTAAACTTGTTTGTCAAAACTTTGTTTTCCTCAAAAATATCATTCTTCTCTTTTTGTAAATCCTGAGCCCATTGAAGATTTGTAAAACTTTCTGTAGTGATTTTGCACAAATAAGTTCTTTCATCTTTTAGAAGTTGTTGAAGTTGTTGAAGTTTAGAAGAATTTTCTTTTTCTTGTTTAAGCAGCTTTTGAAAATCAGTTAATTTCTTCCTCATTTTCTGCAACTGTTCGAGATATGCAGACTCCATCTCGAAATAAATTCTATCGTCAAAATGATTGATCAAGATCGTAAATCAGTTAAAAACTTAGACTGATTTCCTACTATAAGAACGGAATACTGACAAGAATAACTGGTTCAACAGTCCTTGAAGATATCCGATGAACAATGTCCTCCTCCTGAGACTTAGCACTGGGGTCTCCATTATTGAAAAACTTACTAAAATATCGGATTAGCCTAATGAAGTATCACGGATTGGACTGTGAGAATCACGGCTTACCCTTTGAAGAAGAATCAAGGAATGAACTTTCATGAAATGAACTTTCATGGAATGAACCTTTCCTTTCATGGAACAGTCAATCCGGTAACCTTGCCTTTCACGGATTGGTCAATCCCTTAACCTTGCCTTTCACGGTTTGGTCAATCCGATATCTGTTAAACTCGAAACAGTAACTTTTGTACTCAACCTTGAAACTCCGAGAAATGATGATAAACACGGATAAGGTATCTTCTTAATCCGTGAATGATCTACGAACATGGAAAGGTTCAAGTTCAGTGAAAGACTTATGAACACGGATTAAACATAGGTTCCAACAAAAACTTCAAATATCCTAATGATTTTGGCTAATTCTTACCAAAATTGCTAATTTGATGATCCAACTGACACAAATTAGTACAAAATTGAGTTTAGAACACTTTCCTAACGCAAATTAATTCCAAAAACACACTAAAAATGGATCAAAATCTCAATTTTTGTTAAAAAAAATTCAAGAACTCCGAAAATCTTAAATTCTCAAATTGGAGTAGAAATTCTCTCAATTTGATTACATGTTTAATCAATCTGCTTGATTTTCAGTCCTGATCAAGAACCATCCATCAATTTCATCACATTCATCCTTGAATTTGAAATTTGAGCTTCTAAAAATCCACAGACTTCGTGAAAAACACTAAAACTCCAAAAAAACTTCAAATAATCTGATCAAATCCATCCAATAACAGCTTCAAATCGCTTCAAATCTATCCAATAAATGTTGAAAATCTGTACTAGATTGTTGATTCTAACTCTGATACCAATTGTTAATCCCAAATTATGATCAATCTCTAGAATCAATGAAGAACAAACTTGAGAGAAAAGTCAAAGTACAGAGAGCAAAAGTCAACTCGTCATATATCTATTCCAAAGTTATGAAAACAATACAAGGTGAATGGGTATTTATACCCTTAAATGAAAGTCAATCACTATGAAGACAAAGCTTGAATACAATACAATTTTTATCCCTAACAGATACTTTTGTACATATGGTCGTAAATTACTTTTATAATCAACGACTAACGACGTATGACATCTCGCAGGTGACCTCATGATCAATGGTAAAACTGATGATAAACCGTTCTCTAGTGTTTTTAATGGAGGATATTGACTATTTTTGATGAAAAACTTAACTGACGGACATCATTCAAAGTCTTTAACACCAAGACTGTTATAACTGTTATTAGCATAATTAAAGCATTCTAAGCGATATAAAGAGGGAGCAAAAACTACTTGATGATACATGATTTTCGCATCAAATCGACTCTAAAGTTATGAAAAACACACATAAGATCCCTCGAAGCTCCCAAGAACTCACGACAACAACAGTTTACTTAAGATTACTTTTTTTTCTACTTACGTTTTTGCATCTATACGATTACCGTTCCCAATGACGATGTCCCTGTTTGACTGCACTTTTCCACTAAACCATCGAGGATCTCAACCATCGTCCACGGTTTTTACTCTCGAAAGAGGTTTTCCGCGTCACCAATTCCTTTTGTCCTACAATTTTTATTCTATTATAGCATTTGTCATGAGATACATTTATTTGACTAAGTTCCCAATCGTACCTTAAGTTGATTTTGTGTAAACCAATTTTTTGCATTAACAGTTCAGCGTCATCCGTGGGACCTAACTAGAAAAATCTTTGGACAAATCGCTTTTGCTAACATCTCTTTGTCAAGTCTACTCTCAAGAAAATGGCAGGTAATGGAGCTAACTAGACCGCTTTGGCTCAAATAAGGACAGAGTTGGAAGCTGCTCGACAATTGATAAATGTGTTGGATGAACAAAATCGAAAAGCTAATCAGGAAATTCATGTCTTAAGAACTCAAAATAATGGGCTACCGCAATATAATCAAAATCCCCCGACTGGACCACCATTTATCCCATTTCTACCTCTTTTGTTGCCATTCAACCCATGTCTGAACGCCAACCATAATATGCCACCACCATTACTAAGTCAACCTATGCCATTTCCTCGTCCACCACAACCTCCACCTACGATAAGTCCATCATTTGTGTCAAAATCTATACCTACATCTCCATTATACTCGAACATAACAATACCAAATATACCGGCCACTAGCGATACTTTCGAGAATTTATTTCGATCCCATCCGCAAATGACTGTCGGCATATCGGTACAAGTGTCAGGTACCATTCATTACTAACGATAATCTTGCAGATGATCTTATCACCCGTTGCTTCAAATAACTAGAAAAACAAAACGAAAAGATCCCGAATTTCACTCCTAAGTACTCCAGAGTTACAGATCCTAACGAACATGTCAGCTAGTATAAGCATCTCATGTGGACAACATCAATACCATTATACCACAGAATTATCAAGAGGTGTGTTAGATTCTGAAGAATTGCTTCAAAAGAGATAACCTTCTGAGATGCAGAGTTCAGATCTTCTGAACTGGAACTGTCAAGATAAAGCTAAGGCATCCTCAGAAGTAAGAGATCTGAAGTCTGAGTTCAAGACTTCAGATGAGAAGATAAAGCCTAAGGCATAACTTTTGAAATGGAGACTTCAGAAGTTCTGAACGAGTTCGGAAGAAGTTATGAACACTGTTTCTAAAGAAGTTCTGAAGAACAACTTACGTTTGTATAGATGTCATTGGTCTGTTACGTACATAACTGTTAGTTTAGACATTCTACACTTGTATAAATACAGAGTCAGTTAGTCTGTTTACGTTACATGTTTTTTTAGAGACAGATACTTATACTTTCCACATTTGTGTATTATGTAATCTTGTGAATATCAATATACATCCGACTGCTTTGCTACTAAATCTTGTGTACTTTTACATCCTCATTGACATTATCTACGGGAAATATCAGGTGGTATCAGAACCGTTCAACTGCTCTTGACCTAATTTCTTGATTCTTGTCAGTTCTGACAGATTTCTTGAAATTTTTTCGATCAATCACTTCTTGATTGATCAGATCTAGTTCTTTCACCAATTACAGTTGAATTGTCGATCCAAAACTAAACCACCAACTCTGTTCATAGGTGAGTATCCTTAATGGAGGATCAAAATGATTCAATTCCTGGACAACATTGATGAAGAACTGATGAAATCAATCACTAATGGGCCATTGGAGGTTTATGTTGAAATCCCTCATGTTCCTGCAACTGAAACAACTCTATAAATCCCTGACACCCGAATCAAGAAACGATCAAACATGTATAATAATGCAGAGAAAGATCAACTAAAGATTGATCGTCGTGCATTAACTCTATTGACTATGACCTTACCTAATGAAATATTCAATTGGTTTGATAGTCTTGGATATGTTAAGGCTATGTGGGATGAAGTCGAAGCACGGATGCATGGGAGTGCTAAATCAAGGGAACAAAAGATAAACATATGCATTGTCATTTATGAAGGATTCGAAGCAAAAGAAGGTGAATCCCTGACTGACACTTATAACAGATTCAACAACATACTTAATGATCTGAGGAGGAATGGAGTTCAGAAACTAAATTCTGAAATCAATAATTATAGATCCCAGATTATGCAAGCACAATGATATTAAAGATTAAAGCGATAAGAACAATGATATTAGAGAATTTCTGTAGTCATATATCTCACTTCGTATGATTACAATATGATTTGATATAAATTCAGCTCTCTAGTAATCGACTCCTTCACCACTTTTAATGAATAGCCTAAGACTCCTATTTATATGAATAGGAAATATGGTATAAGGAAATAGTAGAATAAGGCATTATGCACTTGCCTTTTCTTACAAAACAATACTTTCCTTATTTTAAACACTAAATCTTTCCTAATTAAAGACTTTGCTAACTTTTCACTTTAGCCCTTCACGTCTTCAATAGTTGTCATCTCGGATACAATATTTTCAGACCTAACAATCTCCCCCTTTGTATTCGAGATTACAATTCAACAAATCAGCACTCTTCTTTTGAAGATCATGAAACTTGTGTCAACAAATCTTTCCTCTTAATTCTTTTGCTCCCCCTACGAAAATGATCTCTTGTAAGTTCCGAACTCCCCCTTAACATTAACATGAAAAGAAATTTGAAGGAGCTTTGAAGTCGTAGGGTATTCAAAACTTAGTCGGGACAACCATTTTGATAAGCTCAGATGTGGCTTAAAAATATCTCGGGCCAAGATGAGTCGATGAAAATTTATGTCGGGTCTTAAGCACTCGATTAGTCTTCAACTTTATCTTCAGCAGTCCACAGTTTTTCTTCAAAAATCAAGTAAGTAAACTTGACAAAATTCAGTCTTCAACAAATCAACTTTTCTCCCAAATAAGCATGTCGTATCTTTTATATAAAATCTCTCCCCCTCAGAATGATAAGGAGAATCCGAATCATTATGAATAACCAAAGACAAAAAAAATTGTTAACTAATGAAGCGTGTAAAAACTAACATACAGAAGCACGTGAAACAACTGTTATCACTTAATCAAAATAAATTCAATTGAAGTGGCCTATTTTCAGAGTTGGCAATGATGAATCTCTGATAGAACTTCCAGTTATCATTGAAGTAAGTTATAAAACTAGCTTCTCAAACTGTTTCGGCATTAACACGAAATTATGCTTGCTTAATCACAAAGATTCGTGCAATGTGAATTTTTTTTATATATATAATATTTTTTGGCTCAAAATAGACTCGATTGTGCACAGACATTTCGTCTTCTGAAACCAACACTTTTGATGTTATTTGACGTACAATAATTTCTATATGCCTATTATGTATCTGCACCCCCTGGGATCGATAAACCTTTTGGACCTTATTAACCAAAGACAATATGAAGTTAGGAGACTGGAGGTGTGTCTTCCTTTTTCAATATCTTAATCTTCCGAGTGAAGAAAAGATAGCAGATATTCTCATTCTCCGTGACATATGAAACAAATATCTTTTGTGAGATACTTGAGTAGTTGTGTGAGGTGACACAAGTTATCGACATTGGGTCCATGTCTATTTCAATATTCATCTCCAAAGAACTGAGAATGAATAGATTATGTGGCTACCTGGATAACTGTTTAGGTTTGGTGAAGACCAATTATTTTCTTTAAAGCCTTGTCACACTCTCACATTTTCTTTTATCTCACAGGCACTCAATTTATACCCTATCAAAATATCTATCCTAAGGGTGTGTTTCATGGGTAAGTCCTTCCGGCTTTGGATTGACCATTGAATCGTCTAAATCCTAAACACACACAAAGAGTCGAAACCTGGAAGTCCGAGTTCTGAACTGATGTACTCAGAAGTCATAATGTTAAGAGCATGTTCATAGCTAAGATACTACGAAGCTAATTAAATGGTAAAAATGTGGTACTCCCCCTCAAATGTAGCATAACCTTTTGAAAGCTTGTCATGTGATGTGAATATTCGGAATTTAAAAAACACATGACGTACCTACAAAATAGATTAAAAAGATTTTGGTACCCAAGTTTTGTTGGGTCTTTGGAGGTTAGCTTTAGATGCAATAAATGGGGAAGTGGGGATATTGTAAGTACCATACCATTTATAAATGAAATTTTGATTGACAAAATCATTTGTTCCACATGTAGAACAACAAATCTTTGTGGCACTTAGACTAATTAGCTGATTGATAGATTTGACAAAATAAGGCAAATTAGTCTTGGAAACAAATGATTTTTCATCAACTACAGGAGATGTATGTGGCATGTTTCTAATACTATCATCTGTAGTTGATTTCTTTCTCCAAACCATCTTAAACTTCTTGAAATTTCCTGATTTAGCAACACAATCATTATGAAACTGTTTAGATTATGAGTTCGAAAAGCTGAAACATGAATAAAATCACGTTTAGCATTTTTCACATAATAAGAATTGATGGGTTTGGAAAAGTGAGTTTGATCCTTTTGGTTAGAAAACAAATTGCTTGTAGAGCACTCATTCTTAACTTCTGGAGTGAAAGCAGATTCCATTGGTTTCTTCCCTTTATCTAAAAATTCCTTATGACTTGGAAGAATTGGATTGAAGTCAAAGTCAGCATTTAAATCGTTTAAACATTCGTCGTCGTCAAGTAAAGAAAGATTAGAATTTGGATCTGAAAAAATATTTGTCTCAAAGTCATCTAATTCCTTATCTATTTGTTCTTGTGAGAGAGAACATTTTTGTTTTGGAGAACAGTAGTTAGGATCAATCGGAAAGTATGAAAAGTCACAATCATCCAAATATGAGCTGACAAAGGCTTTACAAGAAGAGATATTTGAAGTTGTGTCAACTTCGAGGTTTTGAGTTTGTAAAGCTTTGTTCTCTAAAGTTTGAATTTTAGCGATTAATGCCTCTTTTTCCATGTCCGACGAAGAACGTTCGAGTTCCAACATTTTTTCAAGTTGAACAATTTGCTTTTCTAAAAATAGAGTGGGAATGTAGGGTTTACATTCAGGAATTTTATTTTGAAGTTCTTCGTCAGAATACGAGGGAAAATAATCATTTGGAAGAGTTTCTTTTGAAGATTCCTCTTCTACTATTTAAGGATAACAGAAAGGAATTTGATGAAAATTCTTGTTTTGTCTTTTCCAATCTTCCCTTTCTTCGACGTTGGACTCCGACTTCGTAAATTGAATTTTGTAATTCGGACCAAGGTTCAGATATTCAAATTTATAGATAGTAGGAGTATTGTTGATGGCCTTTTCTAAATCTTTGAGTTTTTCCAAAAGGTCTTGTCTTTGAAAACTCACAAATTCATATTTTGATGAAAAATCTTCGGTCTTCCTTTTAGATTGGTTAAGTTGAAGTGTGAGATCCGAGATTTGTTGTTTTAAAAGAATGTTTTCTTCTTGAAAAGCAGTTTTCTCCGTTTGAGGATTGTGTGCAATACATTGAGATGTTGCAAGTTCGGTTTGGTAAATTTGCAATTAATTATGATTATTTTCTAAGCGTGCTTCTAATTTGGAAACCAAGAGTTTCTCGGTTTTCGATTTAGATAGTAGTTCTTGCAATTGTATCATCATGTCATTCATAAACTGATCATATTCCGAGAGACTTACCTCGGGGGGTTTTGTATCTGAACCAATTTCCATTGCTTCGCGATTGGTCATTGTACTTTGCTTGAAGATCTCGATTAGTGAGTTTTTGGTAATTTTCTGAGGCATTTTTGTGAAGCAAAAAGTTTTCTCGATTGACTGAGGGTCGACAAAATATTTTATCGGGTCTGGTTTTGTTGACAAAAGGTTTTGTCGGGTGATTGAGTGTTGATCATAACTCCTCTCAATGATTTGAATATGATTTCTTTAATACTTAGTGAAATTCCTTAGTTAAGCTTCTGTTCAAATTCAGCGATAGCATACGCTGATTACCATCAGCGATCGCTGAAGATCAAGGAACAACAAGCTTATCTCTGAAGACCTGAAGATCAGCTATCACACCAAAAGACCATTCAGCGAAAGTCGAAGACCAAAGCTGGAGAAAGAGATAATCAGCTAAGTGACCTGAAGCGGTTCAGCGATAGCAGCGATTATCTACTCAAAGTGTGAAGTCTTGTGAAGCCTCAACAACACTGAAGTTCATCCTTGAAAATTCAGTGTCAGCGATCAAATGAAGCTTCCTATGCAAGACTAAAGATTGATCTTATCCTCGATGCACAAAAGTGAAACCTAGGACCATGTCAGAAAAGGACGTACGACTTGTCTCTTATGTCCCCATCATATCTGATACGGTACTGTTCATATTCGGCCAATAGCATGGCTGTCTTATTAGCAAGGACAAGCTCCCTATCTAAGCTTGACACGTGGCATGTACCTTTTGTCTTGCATTAAATGCAAATGGGTATAAATAAGATGGAGATATCTTCTTCATCCAAATGCATGCTTCTTTCTAGCCTATACCTTCTGTATTCTTTCTTCCTTCCTCTTGTGCATCAAACTGTGTGTTTCTTAAGTTACAATAGAATAGGTTTTGAACTTGTTCTAATTCCGCTTGTAACTGTAAATTTGTTTACTATCTATAAACTCATTTAAAAACCAAAATCTGTGTGTTTGTATTCAACCCCCCCCCCCCTTCTACAAACTGTTTATTTAATATTTAACTCTTGTAGACCCTTTTTGGGACCAACAAGTGGTATCAGAGCAGTGTTGTTATCTTTCTCTTTAAAATACCTTTCTTAATATCATATTTTAAAATGACAAACCCTAATACGAACTACAACGATAATGGATCTTTAGCTAAACCTCCAAGGTTCAGCCATGATAATTTCCCTTTATGGAAAGAAAGAATGTCACTTTTTCTAGAGGGATCTGATCCTAAGATCCCATACTATGTAGAAAATGGACCTTTCGTTCCTACAACCATAGTAGCAAGTGTTCCTGCCACAACCGCTACCCCAACCATCGCTGAAAGGAGTGTTGTAAAAAGTCCAGATCGATGGACTGAGGAAGACAAGAAAGAAGTTGCTATTGATGCGAAAGCACGATCTATAATAGCAATGTCTTTGCCTGATGAAGTATATCATTCAGTAATGAAAATGAGAACTTAGAAAGCTATGTGGGATACCCTATGTATCCAATATGAAAGAACCTCTGAGGTTCAGGTAACAAGATGTATAAACCTCGTAAGACAATATGAGAGTTTTATGCATCACAAAGGTGAATCTCTCTCTCAAATTCACCAGCGTTTCAACTGTCTGTTGATTGATCTCGTAACAGTCAACAGAGTGTACTCAAACGGTGAAATTCTGACAAAATTCATGGAGGCACTACCCGACCAATGGGCAGTGTATACTACATGTTTAAAACTGTCAAATAATCTTGAAACTTTATCCTTAAGCGCACTATATGGAATGCTCTTAAATGAGGAACAATCCCAACTTTTAAGGAAGAACCTTATTAATGAACTCAAAGGTGCCAAAAGTACTTCTTTGGCACTTGTGACTTCAGAGGCAAAATCTCCTAAAAATCACCCTTCTTCTTCTATCACCTCCATAACTGAATTAACTCAAACTGATTCAGAAGACACACTCACAGATGCTGACATCTCTGAGTTTGATAACTCTCTGGCTCTTCTAACCAACAACTTTAGAAGATTTGCTAGAAAGAATAACTTTCGAAAACCCTCCATTCTTTCTGACTCTGAAAAGCCCAAAACTGCTCTAGCTGAGAAAGCTTCAGCTATTTGCTTTAACTGTCAGTGAAAGGGTCACTTCGCCAATGAATGTCGATCAAAGAAAGTTGTTGCACCTACCACCTCCCAGACCTCTGATAAAAGAAGTATTTGAAACTCAAAAACAAATACCAAGATCTGAAGAAGAACCAGCATAAAGGCAATGGTCTAATCGCTGAAGAAGTAGATTGGGATGCTGAAGACGATTGGGCTAAGACCTCTGAAGAGTCTGGGTCTGATCAAGAAGATGTTGCCTTCCTATGTCTGATGGCAAGAATCGAGGACGCTGAAGAAGCTACTGACACTTCTTCCTCTGAGTCTCCTTCCACTCAGGTATTCATCCCCTCTACTACTGTTATCTTTGAAAGTGATAACTTATTAGCCCTTGATGCTATGACTGTTGACTTCTACAATGCTTTAAATGGAAAGATTAAAGCTGAAAAAATAAATACTGATTTTTCTGAACAATTAAATAATTGTCATCTTAAAATCAAAGAACTTTCTAAGATTGAAGAATCCCTGAAAGACCAAGTCTTTGCAAACCAAACTATTAGCATCGAGAAGCAGCAAGCTATTGCTGATAGGGAAAAGGCCATTGCTGATCTTATGTCTGAAAAGGCAACCATTGAAGGATGGTGTAAGGCTTCTGAAAAAGTCAATAAGATCATCAATGCCCAAATCCCTATGAAAACAAGAAGTGGGTTAGGCTTTAACTCTGAAAAAGAGGAATCAGGGAGTAACCGCTCCATGCTCAAATTTGGAATGTTTGTCTCTTCGATCCCTTATCCTTCTTCTTCAACTTCTTCCTCTCTTTTAAAAGAGAAGGTTCTTTTGTCTAAATCTAAGAAAGTGATCGAGAACAAGTTTCTTGACCAAGTTCCTAAGAAAAAGATCGCTCAGAATAAGAGCAAGAAAGTCTCAGAGAGCAATTCTAAATCTAGGAAGAAGATCTCTGAAATCTCTCTGAGACCAACTCCCAGAATTAAGATTGATCTCACTCCTACCCCTGAAAAGGTTGTAATACCTCCAAGGACTATAGAAAAAGGAATTCTTGGTCCTATCCCTGAAAAGGTTCCTAACTCTTTTCTTTCCTCTTTGAATTCTAAACCTTATAAATATAGGAAGTGCTTTCACTGTGGTGAAACAACCCACATCGCAAGTAAGTGTCCTAATGCTACTAAAGCTGATAAGCTAGCTCATGGAAAGAAAGTAGCTCAACCTGATAAATCAGCGAGAGTGAAATCCACCAAGGTTGCAAAACCAAAGGTGAAGATATCCATTGAAGAGAGTTCTTCAGCTAGTAGCTCATCCGCCACTCCTTCCACTAACAAAGCAGGACCTATAGTAATATGGGTACCTTCAAACAATTAATCCTTTTGTTGTATGCAGAGTGCCAAAGGTATCTGGTATCTCGATAGCAGATGCTCAAGGCATATGACAGGCAGAAAATCTCTGCTCTCTGACTACAAGGAAGAAGCTGGTCCTTCAGTGACCTTTGGTGGAAATGGCAAAGGATACACTAAAGCTTATGGAATTCTGTCCAACGGAGCTACCTTGTTTAATCGTGTTGCTTACGTTGAAGGACTGAAACACAATCTCTTAAGTGTTAGTCAGTTATGTGACAAAGACTTCAAAGTTCTATTTTTAAAGAATAGATGTGCTGTCACTGACTTCAATGATAAGCTTGCCCTCTCTGGCAAAAGAGTTGAAAACGTTTATGTTATTAATATGAATAGCTCTCCCTCTGAGAACATGTGCTTTATCTCTCGAGCATCCTCAGATGTAAACTGATTATGGCATAAAAGACTCTCTCATCTTAACTTTAAGACAATAAACGAATTGTCTCAAAAAGATCTAGTCAGAGACCTTCCAAATCATACCTTTACAAAGGAATCTCTTTGTTCAGCGTGTGAAAAGGGAAAGCTGACTAAAGCCTCCTTCAGGTCAAAGCAAATTTCTTCAGTGACCGCTCCTCTTCAGCTACTCCACATGGATCTCTTTAGACCTGTAAATGTCCAATCGATATCCGGAAAGAAGTACACTTTAGTTATTGTTGATGAATACTCCAGATATACCTAGGTATTTTTCTTATGATCCAAAAGTGATACCCCTGCAATGATAATCTCTTTTATCAAAACGATGGAAGTTCTGAACAACTTACTTGTTCGTTCCATAAGAAGTGATCATGGTACTGAATTCAAAAACAGTACCTTGGTTAATTTCTTTGAAGAAAAAGGCATTTCTCACAACTTCTCGTCAGTGAGAACTCCTCAGCAAAACAATGTTGCTGAAAGAAGAAATCGAACTATAATCAAAGCAACTCGCTCAATGCTCAGCAAATCGCGTCTTCCAACTCAATTCTGGGCTGAAGCTGTCAATACAACGTGCTTTACTCAGAATCGATCTGTTGGAACCCAGATTCCCAATTACTCTATATTCAGTAGATTTAATTAAGAAAATTAACAGAGTAAGCGGAAGAACAATCTACTGTATTCAACAATAAGGTAATCAACAACAATAAACATTAAACAATTCAATTCAATTTAGAAAGATGTTGAAGATCCAATGTATTCAATAAACTGATGATTACAATATTGAAGAACAATTTCTCTCTCAAAATAGGAATTCTCACTTCTCCTCTCAAAACCCTATTTTCCAATACAAGGAATGAAATCTATTTATACTACAATGAGAGAGAAAATCAAAGCATCAGCTAATGAGGAAAAGACACGTCATGGAATATTGTAACAAATTTTGTTGAGCATAAGTCACATGAGTGTCCACATCAGCAAGCGCGTGAGCTGGGAATAACCGCTGATTCACAGAGGTCCATAGAGGTTGTCCAAGCCTCTGGGAGCATCTGTGTTCTTAACACTTAGAGAAAATCACGGCTCTGGCATCTTCTGGATAAGCTTAAACAAGAACACTTAAGATTTCTGATTACATACTTTTACATAAAGAAATATTCTAACAATCTCCCCCTAAGTATGAATCAGAAAGCAAAAGTAGTTACATTAAAATTACAGAAATGAAATAAAAAAGGAGCATCTGGATGAAGCTTTATAATCTTTTGAAAAATGTCCATTAGCTTCCTCATCTTCTGTAAGCTTTCGAGTTTGAGACAGATTTTTCTTGCCAGAACTCTTTCACCTTGTTCAACTGTCTGTTCATCCTTTTACAATGACGTATAACCTGATGAGCTCAACAACTTATGCGGAATATTTATGGGCTTCACTAACTCTGAAGAAGCACTTATGTGATTGTCTCCTGAACACGACCCCCTCTTCTGATGTAGTTAGAATTTTTCCAACAGGAAACATGTCTACCTCTTCTCTGTGAGTATTTGGTGCAGAAATAGCTAAGTGGTGAATATCCATATCCAGACCCACTTGAAAATCTGTTTGTGCTCTGTGCCTTAGAAAATTTTCAATGCACCTGATGATCCTATGGAAAGCTACTTTATCGTGTGAATGTTTTCTTTCATTCATGTTCAGCTTCATTTTTCTACCCAGAGGTATTAAATCACTAGGATTTATTGACAGTAGGTCATTGTCACAGAAGTACTGGCTCTGATTATCTTCTCTCAATACTTCATAGATTGTGTACATGATTTCTGTCCCTAGAAATTGTACATGCTTTGCTCTAGATATTTTCTTTATTGGGGACTTTGAGTAGGCTTCTTCTTTAAACAAGCGATGAGCCATGAACTTATCCTTCACTTCATCTGTAACTCTATAGTCATTTGCAAAGTTTGGCAGCATTAAGAACACCTTAATATCGATGAGTGCATATCGATGAGCCTGTTCCACCTCAATCGTTGTCTTCCTCTTGAAACTTCTCACTTTATCTATTTCCGCAGCCAAATTCTCTTTTCTTTGCTCAGAGGTGCACTCTGCAGGAGCCTTGTCTTTAGGTTCTGTTCTAGTGGGAACGGGTTTTGATTTTGGCTCTGGAGCTGATTCTGGTTCTGGGGTAGGAATGGGAGTTGAAGTGGGAGATGGTATTTTGGGAGTGGGAATTGGATTGGGAGTTGATGGCTTCTATGGCATCTGTGAAGAGTGCTTCTGTGTATTACTCATCAGGTTAAGTATAAACTTTGCCATATCCGGGTCCTTGGGCAAGGATCCTTTGAATTGGGCAAGTGGTGTTGGATTCAGAGGGACTTCTTTCTCAGATTCCTTTTCCTTCCCTTTGTCTTGCACAGGGGGCTCAGAGACTGGATCTTGTGGAGCAGAGGTGGATGTAGGGACTTCTGGCTTCTGTTTCGTTGAATTCTCCCCCTTCTGAGAATCAGGATCCTGATCCTCAGACCTTTTTCGCTTAAGCTCGGCCCGTTTGCAAGCTCTTTCCTCTTTACTGTTATTCCTCTGGGCTTGAACAGTTGAGATTTGTTCTGCAACGTTAGTAAGTTTGGACACAGACGTATCAAGATCTGATGCCTTCTGGGAGAATGTAGTATTTGTCTTGTTGGTTTTAGCAGCGAACTTTTCACTTACGAACGTTAGTTTTTCAATTAACGAACGTTGTAAGGCAGCAACGTCTGACTGTCGAACCAGAGCTTGAGATTGTGATTTTGGGAGGAGGGATTGGCAGAGCTTCTGTATATCCTTCTGCAAAGACGTAAAATCAGATGCAGAGATGTTTACCTCTGGAGTATGAATCCCCATAGGAATGTTGCTCAAAGCCTCTGTATTGGATTGAAGAGTTCGTGCCATCTTCTGCAGCTCCGCCTCTGTTTTCTTTGAGCTTTCCTCTGTGTTCTCCTTAAAACTCTTTATTTCAACCAGAGCTTTAGCTTGATCATCACTCTGAGTTTGGACTAAATTTCTGAGTTTCGTGGTGATTGTGACTTACTCCGTTAAAGTAGCCTGCAGAGATGAGATTAAGGAGCTTTGGGCTTTAAGCTCTGTGTTAACCTGCTGTTCATGAGTAACAAGGGCTTCTTTTAGATCCGCCACAGATCCCTTGACATTATCAACAAATGCTTGGAACGCAGCATTCGTGACATAGTCTTGGGTGGTAACCGGTGCATCTCCAACACATGGAGCCCCGTTTCCCTCGCGTCCAGAGGGGCCTTCATTCACACCTGCTTTGACATTTAGCGTGGAAGGACTTCCACCCTGTCCTCGAGAGCCCTGGTTAGAGGAACTCTCTTCGGGTGTTCTGACTACTTTGGCTTCGTCCTCATCATCAGAGGATGAGGAGTCGAAAGTAGTATGCTTACCTTGAGCAATAGCAAAAACGCCGGTAAGTGGTGCATCCTCTGGCTGTAACCCCTCTGATGGGATTTCATGAGCCGCTATACTACCAGAGGGTATGGACGTACCCTCTGGGATCCCTATTTCTGTGTTGGCCACGAAGGCTTCAACATGTGTAGTTCTGGTCGAGATCTGGGGCGAAGGATCTCTTATTGCTTCATCATCATCCTTTTGAGAGGATGAAGATGGAAGGGATTCCCCGGAAGTGCTTGAGACAGAGATTATAAGACCCCTCTACTAGGTTAGGTTCTGGGCGGTTTGGACTGGGTTGTCCTTTTTCAATGAATGTCGATGTGTTGGCATCGACTTCAGCAGATGTGGTTAGCCTGGTTGGACCCGGAGAGGGTCTCACAAATGTGTCTCTATGGACATCATTTGTGGCTGCTCTTAAAAGAGTATCCGGATGGATAGAATCTCTCTGGTTGTCACTCGAATTCTTTTCAAGCTCATCCTCGCCAGACCCCTCACTTCCTACTTATGGCTCTAAATGCTCAGGGGTAGGTATTCTCGGTTCTGAGTATACCAGTGAGCTTCTATAAGAGATTAGATTGGGGAGGGTAGAAGGAATAAGGTCTAGCATGTACCTTGATAGTTCGCGATGATGTGGGTAACCAGCAGGATCCACAGTTGGTTTGTGGGTATTCATAGTGTGAATTTTGCACAGAGGAGGGACGATTGGTGCTTGAAGCTTTAGAACTGCAGCGTGTGCAACAACTGATAGAAATCTTGGATAGCATAGGTGAGTGAGATCATTTTCTGCTTCTTGGGCTTGTACCTTCTTTAACACTGTGGCTCTGAACTCATTGTAGAGGAGAGAAACGTAGTCGATATTGAGGTTAAAGTATAACCCGTACATGATTGTGAGAATGTTTCTGTTTGCTTGGTCCATCGAGGTGGTTTTGCAAGTGAGGCTTCGGTTCAGAATGGACACAAGCACATTCCAAATTGGGGGAATATGTTTCCTCTTGAATATGGACAGGGCTGTAATGGGTGTATTGTAACCCAAAAATGAGATAAATGCTAGGAGAGCGTCCGTTGAGGGAAGAGCAGTTAGGTTAGGGTTTGGAACCACTTCGCCGTTGATTTTAATCTCTGGAGGAGGAAGGCTAAAAAATTGAGCGAACTTGCGCTTGGTGAAAGGTATTGCCACGGCGTCATTCGTGTTAATGGGGTGGCCAAAACTTCCAATCATTTCCTGGCTTTCGTCGTTGATGCACAGGGTATGCCATATTTCTTGAATGTATAATTCTGGGATATTTGAGTCTGCTAGAGTTAGGGCTTTGTTGATGGGATGATGTTGCAGGAACTCAATCATAACACTGTAGGCAGCTGGATAAGTAGCAGGATCCAATAGAACTTGGGCATTGTTTGGTTTGATTGGAAGACGAGTGAAAACGAAGTTTTCGGCGGTGGATTCGACAATCTGATGATCATTGTCGTTGGCTTCTTGGTTTGCAATAAGAGTTTGATCGGCCATTGATGGGTTTGGATTTTGGAAAGAAGTTGCAGGTTTGATTTTGCCAGGAGAGATTGAGAAGATGATGAGAGTAAAAGGTTTGGCGGTTGAAATTTTGGGGTTTTATGGAAGGTTTTGAATGCGAAGGGTTTATGCTCGATTAATTCAAATTAACGGCATAGTTAGCAATGGAAATGGAAAAGAGATGGAACTCCAGTTCCTTCGGAAATGGTAAGATCTTTGGCGCAAAAAAAGGGCTCATCATGCTATACTCGCGGGGAAGGAAAAACGAGCAGTTTACGCACGGTACTACTTCGCTATCGGTCACCCAGGAGTATTTAGCCTTGCAAGGTGGTCCTTGCTGATTCACCTTTTGACGACCAAGTCACAATGGAAACAATGTATCTCTCTGGGGACGTCATTTGGATTAAGCGTGGGATGTGACGTGAGCAGCTTTAATTTCACAGTCATGCGATGGATAGATTATGGACACATGGAAAGGCGATTAAACATGTGACTGGGGATAGATGACGCATGAAAGGTAGGTTTCTCAAAGGTTTTCACGATTGGTGTTAATCGATTGGGTTTTCAAAAAGAATTAAAATTGATCAATTGAAATATTAAAATAAATCAATTAAAAGTTTTAATTAAAATCAATCATTTAGTCAGGATAAAAAAATGTTTAAGTGACTAAATGATGGTTTTGTATTTAATAAGTAATTTTTAAAGAACAAATTTAAGTGATTCAAGATATTATGATGAACCTTGAAGGCAAGAGTTAATTCATAAATTCTTGAGTCAAGAAAATTTTTAAGTTAAAAAGAACTTAAGAAATAGCTCCCTATCACAGAGTTTGAAAAGTATTTGAGCTCTGGATATTTGGAGACTTTGAATCTCATAGATCAGAGCTCCCCCTTGAATGATGGTTTATTCTGTTGCTCCCCCTTGAGTTCTGCAATGATAAGCTCCCCCTAGAACTATGCTTGGATCAAAAAGTAAGAATATCGAGCATTTTTTCTGCACAGAGGCACACAGAGGCTTCTGTGGGGTTCTGGATGGTGCAATCAGAGCCTGTCAGAGACCTCTGGGTGATTCTGGGTTAATGAAAATAAAGAAAAGGATAGAAAAGAAAAAGACATGTGAAACATATAACCATGCAAATCTTGAAGATTTGAAGTAGTTATATATTTAACATGCCCAACTTGCTGATTAGAAAATTAAATCTCTTCTCATCCAGAGCTTTTGTAAACAGATCAGCAAGTTGGTAATCAGTGGAGACAAAATACATTTCAATAGTCCCTTTCTCCACATGATCCTTTATAAAGTGATACCTGACATCTATGTGCTTGGTTTTTTAGTGCATCACTGAGTTTTCAGTTATTGCTATGGCACTCTCTGAGTCACAGAGGATGGGAATCTTATCATATAACAAGCCATAGTCTCTAAGTTGGGTTTTCATCCAGATCACTTGTGAGCAAAAACTTGCAGCGACAACATACTCTGCTTCTGCTGTAGAGGTTGAAACACAGTTCTGCTTTCTGGAAGTCCAACTTATTAGACGATTTCCCAGAAGTTGATAGCTACCAGAGGTGCTTTTTCTGTCCAACTTACATCCTGCATGATGCCGAGTCGGTGTATCCAATAAGATCAAATGACGAAGTCTTTGGATACCGAGAGACCCAAAGAGGGTGATCCTTTCGAGGTATACGAAGATTCTTTCTTACGGCAAAGAAAGTGTGATTCTTTTGGATTGGCTTGAAACCTAGCACAGAGACAAGTGGCAAACATAATATCTGGTCTACTAGCTGTCAAGTACAGAAGTGATCCAATCATTCCTCTATAACTCTTAACATCTACTGGTTTCCCAGAGAGATCAGAATCTAGTTTGGTGCTGGGAGAGATTGGTGTTTTCATGGAAGTGACATTTTGGAATTTAAACTTTTTGAGCATATCAGAAACATATTTGGCTTGATTTATGAAAATTCCAGATGGGGTCTGTTTTACTTGAAGTCCTAGAAAATAGTTTAACTCCCCCATCATGCTCATTTCAAATTCACTTTCCATTAGTTTTGAAAACAACTTTACTTCTGATTGATCAGTGGAACCAAATATGATATCATCCACATAGATTTGTACAATAGTTAACGTACCTTTGCCTCTTTTGATGAACAGGATGGTGTCAACTTTACCTTTTTCATAGTTGTGTGTGATCAAAAATTTTGACAGACGTTCATACCATGCTCTGGGGGCTTGTTTCAGACCATACAGAGCCTTGTCCAGAAGGTAAACGTCGTCTGGATGTCGTGCATTTTCAAAGCCTGGAGGTTGTTGCACATACACCTCTTCTTTGAGATTTCCATTAAGAAAGGCACACTTTACATCCATTTGATATACTTTGAAATCCCTGTATGCTGAGAATGCCAGAAATAACCTAATTGCCTCCAATCTTGCAACTGGAGCAAATGTCTCATCATAATCAATTCCCTCTTCTTGGCAGTATCCTTTTGCCACCAATCTTGCCTTGTTTCTAATTACTATCCCGTCTTCATCTCTTTTGTTTCTGAAAACCCACTTTTTGCCAATTACTGTCACATTTTCTGGTAATGGCACGAGTTTCCAGACTTTATTTTTCTCAAACTAGAGCTACTCCTCTTGCATTGCATCAATCCAGCTTGGATCTCCTAAAGCTTCATCAACCTTCTTGGGTTCTATCATGCTTAGAAAGTTTACATAAAAAGATTCATTTGCCGTTGCAGATCTAGTTTTTACTCCTCCAGAGGGATCACCAATAATTTGTGATGGAGGATGATCACTTGTCCACTTTTTCATTCTTATGTGGAATTTGAGTGGCTTGAATCTCGGTTCTAAGGTTGAGCTTCCTCTGGAATTAAACTTGGTATTTCTTTTGAACTTGAAGTTGATGGTTCTGTGTAAGGTTCAGCTTCTGGGATCTGTTCGGGTTCATTTATTTGCACAGAATTGTGGATTGGTTCCTCTTGAAGATCAGAGGTTGGTGCAGATGATACTTCTTCTGTGTCTTGAGATTCAGGAGTGGCTGGACCAGAATTAATTACCCCAGAGGTTTGAAGGACTTCTGGAATATTCAATGTTGTTCTTCTGGGAAGAGATTCAGATTGGATTTCTTCTCCGAGGAAATCGTTGAAAATTGTATTAATCTCTGTTTCTCTACTACCTGAAAGATAGTCAGAAGTAACATTGTTAAGATTGAGTTCTGAGTTGGAGGAATCAGAAGTCAGTTGATCATCAAAATCAACATTTATGCTTTCCATGACCATTTTTGTTCTTAAGTTGAAAACTTTGAAAGCTCTTGAATTTAAAGAATATCCTAAAAATTTAGCTTCATCAGATTTCTTATCAAACTTGCCAAGTTTATCACGGTCATTTAGAAGAAAGCATTTACATCCAAAAACATGCAAAAATTCTATTGTTGGTTTTCTGTTGTTAATCAAATCATATGATGTTTTCATATGCCTCTTTACGATGATAGATCTGTTTTGGGTGAAACATGCTGTAGATACTGCTTCTGCCCAGAAGTGAGTGGGCATTTTTGATGCTGCCAGCATCGTTCTGGCTGCCTCCACCAAGGTGCGATTTCTTCTCTCTACAACTCCATTTTGTTGTTGAGTTCTAACTACAGAGAAGTTTTGGGAGATTCCTTGGTGTATCATGAACTCTTCCAGTTTAGCATTTTTGAATTCTGTGCCATTGTCACTTCTGAGGTTCTGAATTTTGCAATCAAGTCTGACTTGAAGTCTTTTCATCATGTTAATTAGAATAATTGGCACATCAGATTTTAATCGAATGAAAGCGAGCCAAGTATACCTGGAAAATTCATCAATTAGCACAAGGATATACTTTTTCCCAGATAGAGATTGTACAGAAATTGGACCACAGAGATCCACATGGAGTAGTTGTAAGGGTCTTATGCAAGAATGATCACTCTTTGTTTTGTGAGAAGCTCTTTTGATATTTCCCATTTCACAAGCAGGACAAAGATGATCTTTTTGAAAGCGAATGTTTGGGAGCCCTTCAACTAGACCATGTTTGACAAGAAGTTCAAGGTTCTGAAAATTTAGATGAGACAATTTATGATGCCATAACCAAGCAACTTCACTCTTTTTGCATATGAGACATAGAGTTTCTTTTCCATCCTTGGAGGTAAAGTTCATCATGTATAAGTTACCTTTCCTGTCTGCTCTCCACAGTTCTTCACCTGCCTTAGATAACAAGTAGCAATGTTTTTCATCAAAAAGAACTAACATTTTTACATCACAGAGTTGACTAACACTTAGTAAATTATGCTTAAGACCAGAGACATGGGCTACTTTTGATAAAGTAACATTACCTTCCTGTAGTGTTCCATATCCCTTAATTTGACCCTTACCATCATCTCCAAAAGTTACAGCTCCACCAGATTTGTCTTTGATTTTGGAGAGTAAGTTTCGGGTTCCAGTCATGTGCCTCGAGCATCCAGAGTCAAGATACCAGATGTGCACACGCTGGGTCTGCACATAGAATCAGAGAGATTTAGGAACCCATTTCATAATGGGTACCTTAATGTTAGCTATTGGATTCATTGCAGAGTTTCTCTGTGGAAACGATGGTTTTCTAAAATGTTCAGATCCTGTGAGTTTTGTTTCAGAGGAAACTGGTTTTTGAAATCTTTGCTTCTGGTTATTATAGTAACTTTTCTTGGGCTTATCAGAGAAATAGCCATATGATTTAGAGAATAATTGTTTTAACTTTAAGAACAAGTAAAAGCATTCAGAGTTCTGAGACAAAAAAGAATTCATGGAATTTTCATTTCTGGAATGATAATTACAATAGTTCTTATTTGAATCTATTCTAGCATCGAAATTTTTAAATTCCTTATCTAGTCTAGATTTATTTTTCTGAACTCTTGAATTTATCTCCGTTGGCTTTCTCTGATTCTCTTTAACTTGAGCTTTCGAATGATTCACTGAAACATGAGAAGCAGATGAATTAGAATTCCATTTAGCTTTTTGTTCGGTTGAGAACTTTGGCTTCTGAGAAGTTTGACCAGAGACCTTGAAGTTTGAGTTTTGCTTGAAAACAGGTGTTCTTTTTCCCTTTTCTTTTTCAAGCTCAAGACTTGTTTTAGCTTGAATACACATCCCAAGGAAATCTGGATGAATAGGAAATTTTTTTCTTTCTATCCTTGGGGGTACAGAAGAATTTGGTATCCCATTAGAAAGTTTAGAAGCTTCTGGGCCCGCAGCTCTGACTTCTGTGAATTCACATGGTTTTGTTAAAGAATCATTTTGAATCGTGAATTCTTTTTTAGAAGTATTGATCTCTTGATTTACAAATTTTAGCAAGAGAGCTTTAGAAGATTCAAAGAAATCAGAATCCTGATCATTGTTTTCCCAGGGATAGAGTTCGAGTTTATCCTTGTCTTGACTTTCTGAAAGATTTAGGTCAATGAAGAAACAGGGATTTATCTCTGGAGGTTTTGAAAGGATAGCATCAGTTTTTGAATTTTCATTGAGGAAGCATTCATTCATTGTTTGAAGAATGTCTTGTTCAAAGATTGATGCAAATTCTGACAACATGCTATTTTCCAGAGTTTCAATGATGTCTTTTTCAAACATAGATCTTAAATTCTCTTCTGCATGCCTGGGTATAAATGCATCAGCTTCTGGGTTTAAAGTTAATTGAGAGAAGGATCCAAACATAAAGATATCGTTCTTCTTCTGGACATGCTTTAGATTGACTTGAGCTTTTGGTCCAGAGGAGTATCTTATGTTTTTGAATTTTAACCTTCTGGGACTATGTCCATTCTCATACTTGGAGCGTTTAAAAGCTGATTTTTGGTATATGATGGGAAAATCAGATTTTTGTTCCTTACCCATGCAAAATACAGAAGTTAATGTGGATCTCTTTTTACACGTGTAGGGATCCAGATCCTCGAAACCAAGGCCTGTTTTCCCTACTTGTGTATTGATCTTATCATGCACCTTTTGAGCTTCTAAATAATTTTTAATTTGAAGCTTGTTTTTCTCAAGTTCTATGTGCATGACCTCCCTTTCTTTTACCCAGTAATTAGAAATAGCGACAGAGTTTAATCTATCACTTTCTTTATCTTTAATTTCTCTGTCCTTTTCCTTCAGAAGTTGTTTAAAATTTGCAATCTCTTCTTTGAACAGAGTCTCTGTGGATTTGTGTCTTTGTAAAATGTTTTCAAAATCCACAGAGAGTTCTTGTTTTTCTTTTATTGCTATGTTCATTTCTTTCTGGTAAATATCTCTTGCCCTTTCTGTTTTGGAAAGAGATATTTCAAGCTCTTTTCGAACTCTCTTTTCATCTACAAGCTTCTGTTTTAGTTTTTCAAATTCAAAAGTTAAGTTTAAAACTGTGTTTTCAAGTTCAGAGGAATTAGAAGTGATGCAAACCGGAGTCTCAGAGGGCTGATCTTCTGAGTCTGTCATAGCCATTCCACAGAGGATGTCTTCTTCTCCACTGGATTTGTCAGATATCCAGTTCTCTTGCTCAGCAAACTTTGCCCTTTCTGTGCGATTGTATTTGTACTTATTTTTGTAATAAGCCTTATCTTTTACTATTGTGCCCTTGCATTCCTTTGCAAAATGCCCCGGTTTTCCACATCTATAACACACGTTCTTCTTTCCTTCCTCTTCCTTCTCTCCTTCCTTCTATGCCTTCTGAGTTTCCTGCCTCTGGTTGTTCTCAGTCCTTGGCACATACGGGGTGTATGTTCTGTTGTTGCCTCTGTTCCCTTGAAATGACTTGCTTCCAAATCTTCTGTTAAACTGTCTGGTTATAAGTGCCAAAGATTCAGCAAAGGCACTTATATCTTCATCTTCTGAGTCAGATGGTTCTGAGTTGACCTCTGAGACAAATGCCTTCTTTCCTTTCTTTGCATTTTCTTTGTTTTTCTTCCCAGATCCTTTGGCTTCTGACATCAGGGCCAGAGGACCTCCAACGGTTGTTTTCTTCAGTAGAACCTCCTTCTCATGGGCTTGCAGAGTTCCATACACATCATGCAGTGACCATTCCTCAAGATCTTGATTTGCTTGAAGAGACATGGTTAGATTTGACCATTCTGGATTGAGGCTTTTTAGAAACAGAACATTGTTCTCTTCATTTGAGCGAGCAATTTCACATCTCTTGCACATGTTAATCAGGGTATTAAACCTATGATAGGTTTGCTCAAGAGTTTCGTCAGGTAGTGCTTGAAATGCGTTATACTCGTTTAGGGCTTGTGCTCGTCTGTTCTTTTTCATCTTTGAGCCTCCTTCGAATTGATTAGCTAGCTGATCCCATAATTTTTTAGCCGTCTCGCAGGAATCAAGGGATATGAAGATGTCATTTGGAAGAGCCATGATCAGTACCCTTTTTGCTTTGTTAGCAATCTCGATTTTCTTCTTGTCGTCATCGTTCCACTTTCCCCTTTCCTTGGGAACAATTTTTTCAGGAACTTCATCACTTTCAGTGGTTGCTGGAATCCTTGGGAGTTTGACCATGGGTACATAAGAACCGTTTAAGATGGTGTCATATAGATCAGTGTCCATCCCTTCCAAAAAATTCACCATCCTCACTTTCCATTGAGGGTATTCTTCCCTGATCAACGTTGGGGGCTTGGTTAAAGAACATGGAGGTCATACCTTGATTAGCCATTTTCAGCAGAAATTTGGATGAAGGAGTTTAAATTTAAATTGAAAACGTTTAAAAAAAACTGGAGAGATTTATGAGATGATTTAGATCTAAGATAACCACTGATTTGAGAACTTTGTACTGAATTTCAGAAAATCTCGAAAAAACAGGGTAGAGTGAAGAACAGTAATCTAAATCGCGAGAAACAAACAAAATAGAGTAGGAATTCTCCAAAATCGGATGAGATCGACTAATCAAAAGCTTGATTAGAAGGCTCTGATACCAATTGTTGGAACCCAGATTCCCAATTACTCTATATTCAGTAGATTTAATTAAGAAAATTAACAGAGTAAGCGGAAGAACAATCTACTGTATTCAACAATAAGGTAGTCAACAACAATAAACATTAAACAATTCAATTCAATTTAGAAAGATGTTGAAGATCCAATGTATTCAATAAACTGATGATTACAATATTGAAGAACAATTTCTCTTTCAAAATAGGAATTCTCACTTCTCCTCTCAAAACCCTATTTTCCAATACAAGAATGAAATCTATTTATACTACAATGAGAGAGAAAGTCAAAGCATCAGCTAATGAGGAAAAGACACGTCATGGAATATAGTTATAAAATTCTGTTGAGCATAAGTCACATGAGTGTCCACATCAGCAAGCGCGTGAGCTGGGAATAACCGCTGATTCATAGAGGTCCACAGAGGTTGTCCAAGCCTCTGGGAGCATCTGTGTTCTTATTACTTAGAGAAAATCACGGCTCTGGCATCTTTTGGATAAGCTTAAACAAGAACACTTAAGATTTCTGATTACATACTTTTACATAAAGAAATATTCTAACACGATCCCTGATTGTTAAGCGATTCAAGAAGACTTCCTATGAATTATTTCATGGGAGAAGACCCACTCTGAAATTTTTTCACATTTTTGGATGTATTTGTTACATTCTGAATGACAGAGATCATTTGGGTAAATTCGATCCCAAGGCTGATGATGGTATATTTATTGGATACTCCTCTGTATCTAAGTCTTTCAGAGTATTCAACAAAAAAAGACAACATGTTGAAGAATCTATGCATGTCAACTTTGATGAATCTCGTCCCATTCATCCTTCTCATAATCTTGATGATGATGAAGAATTGAATGCTTGGATGAAATCTCATTATGGGGAACCTGAAACATATTTCAGCAATCAACCTCCTGCTGAAACTTGTGATGATGAGATCCCTGTAAACCTAACAAGTAATGATCAACCATCTTCAGGGATGAATATTACTCCACTCAATCAGATTTCTGTTGTTGATATCTCTCTTGGAAATTCCTCTGTGAACAACCAAACTATCTCTGATAATCAATCTCCTAATTTGATTTTGAATGAAGAACCAGTCGCTGAAACAGCTCCGAATCCAGAAACTGAAGAACAAGTCGATGAATCTGCCGTTGATCTCTCTCCTCAACCACCAGCTCAGCGATGGACTGCAAATCATCCAATAAATCAAATTATTGGTGATCCACTGCAGGTATCAAAACACGTAGAGGCACAGGTAATATCTGTCTTTATGTTAATTTCATCTCTCTCTCTGAACCTAAGAAGATAGATGAAGCTATCTCTGATCCTAGCTGGGTTTCAGCTATGCAAGAAGAACTAACTGAATTTCGTAGAAACAAAGTTTGGAATCTTGTTCCAAGACCCTCTGATAAAACTGTTATAGGAACCAAATGGGTTTTCAGAAATAAGCTAGATGAAAACGGGACTATAATTCGCAATAAGGCTAGACTTGTTGCTCAAAGTTATAGACAGGAAGAAGGAATTGACTATGATGAAACCTTTGCACCTGTTGCTCGTTTAGAAGCCATAAGACTCTTTTTAGCTTATGCTGCCCATAAAGACTTCAAAGTTTTTCAGATAGATGTTAAAATTGCTTTTCTAAATGGAAAACTCAGCGAGGAAGTTTATGTTGAACAACCCCCTGGTTTCTCAGACCCTAACCATCCTAGTTATGTTTTTAAACTTGAAAAAGCTCTTTACGGGTTAAAACTAGCTCCTAGAGCTTGGTATGATACCCTTTCTAAATTTCTTCTTAAAGAAAAATTTGTTCGTGGAAAAATTGACCAAACCCTGTTTTTAAGAAAATATAAAGGTCATACCATTCTCGCTAAGATATATGTTGGTGACATTATCTTTGGTTCCACAAGACCCAAACTTTGCACTCGTTTCGCTGAAAGAATGAAGAAACAATATAAAATGAGTATGATGGGTGAACTATATTTTCTAGGCTTGCAGATAAAGCAATCTGATAAAGGTATCTTTATTAGTCAATGCAAATATGTTAAAGACATGCTGAACAAGTTTGACATGAATCAATGCTCAGCAATGAAGACCCCCATGGCACCTCCTCTGACTCTGAACAAGGACCCTAATGGGAAACCAGTCAATGTCACTGCCTATCGAGGGATGATTGGATCTCTGCTATATCTAAAGGCAAGTAGACCCGACATCATGTACTCCACATGTCTCTGCGCTCGGTATCAAGCTGAACCAAAGGAATCCCATCTCATCGCTGTAAAGCGAATCTTTAGATACCTGAAAGGAACTACAAATCTAGGCCTTTAGTATCCCAAAGGTTCAGGATTTGATCTCATTGGTTACTCTGACAGTGATTTTGCAGGTTGTAAAATTGATAGGAAAAGCACCACTGGTGGGTGTCAGCTACTAGGTGGTAAGTTAATAAGTTGGACAAGTAAAAATCAAAACTCAGTGTCCACTTCTACCGCTGAAGCTGAATACGTAGCCGCTGGTAGTTGTTGTGCTCAACTCCTTTGGATGAGAAATCAACTCAGAGACTAGGATCTAAAACTCTCTAAGATTCCTATATATTGTGATAGCACTAGTGCTATTGCAATTGCCAACAACCCTGTACTTCATTCAAAAACCAAGCACATTGAGATCCGATATCATTTTATCAGAGATCATGTGATGAATGGTGAAGTTGAACTTCATTTTGTTCCTACTGAAAATCAGCTCGCTGATATTTTCACCAAGCCTCTTGATGAGACTAGATTCAATCTACTTATCAGCGAACTTGGTATGTTGAACGCTGAATAAAGTATTTATTCAGTGAACAATAAATTCAGTGATACAAAGAAAAGCCTTCAATCTCTCCATTCGCTGAACTCTGATTCAGTGATATCTGTGTACTCTCACTCAGGTATTATTTTTTTTCTCCCTGTTTCTTAAAAAGAAAACCCATCACTGATAATCCTTTATTATTGTTGATGAAGTGTTTTAAAAATATTAATGATATTAATTCCTTGAGGATAACTATCATTAGAATCTTTTAAAAATTAATAAAAGGACACGTCAGACCTTTTTCTGACACACGACGGACCACGACGTTTCCATTCCAACTCCTTTCTTGGAACGTGCGCCAGGTCATCATTTCTTTTTGAAAAAGCTAAAACCGTCGTTTAGCCTCCTTTCTCTCTCCTCGTGCAATTTAAGCACTTCTTTTGCCTTACTTGCTTCCTTACGCTTTCATAACTCTCCTAAAGGCAAAAGCATCCTTTGAATCTTCAAGTTTTCTCCAAGAACACGCACTTGTGCGTTTTTCTCCTTCACTCGACTAAGGTTTGATCTAAACCTAAACTTAAGAACTGGAAACATCTTGTTTCACCTTTCTTACCTATTTCATTCTTAAAAAAAATCAATAAAATCTTTTTTTAGTGAAAAACAAATTCTATACCTTCAAAACCCTGTTCTTAGAACATAAGATTTTTTATTCTAATTTATTTTCTTTATTTTTTTTTTGCTTTTTATTACTAACAAGCATTTTGATATTGTTCATCATAATACTTGTTTCTTTGATCTTATATTTGGTACTTTTTATACCAAATCTCTGGTTTATACATTCATGTATTAAAACCATGATTTATCTCTTTAGTGTTGCCATTTTTCCTATAGAAATGGCCTCTGCTTCCAATGTCGCTAAAACTACTGCTGCTGATAACCTTTTGGTCGCTGCACCAAACTGCCAATTCGCGCTGGAAAAGTCAACCTTCAAGCCATGCAATTACATTGCATTAGTGGATATTCCCTCTGAACGCCCTCAGTTCAAGGACGCTGCAACCTTCCTCAAGGCATGCCTTTTGATGTATGCCTTCGTCCACAACCCAGTGGGCATAACCTCTCACCTTCAGGCTCTCTGGTACACGGCCCAATGTACCACTCTGACAACGGACAAGGGCACTGTCCTCCCTGCTATTGCCTTCACAATCCCTGAACTTGGCTTCTTCTCGTTCACAGCGGGGTTTGTACGCAAGGCGCTAAGACTCCCTCAACGTCAGACGGGTGTACAATGGGGTGCTGAACCAACTAAGCAGCAGATAGATGGTTTCTTGGACTCCATTGGCTACAAATGGGAGAACCCCTCAGTGAAGACGGTGGGTTTAAAGCTGGAAAAGAAGAGACTCCCTACTCAATGGCAGTACATTTTCACCCAGGTCATTCAGTGCCTAGGGTCCAAAGTTGTCTCCCATGATCAGGCGAGCAAGAATTTTCAAGACCTTGCCTTTTCTCTCTGCACAGGTCATCCTCTGAACTACGCTAACTACATCTTCAGCGATATGTGTAGCCGGCTCAACGCCAATACCAGACATACCGTTGTCGCTTACCCTCGTTTCTTCTCCACTATCCTTGAAGAGGCTTTCAGGGAGAGCTACCCGAAAGTCGGTGACTTTGCCTTCTCAATGGTTGGGAAGAAGTCCCTGGATCTTGAGGTACGTCCAGGTGATGCTCCTCTCACTCCCTACATGCTGCATTTAATAGGAGAACCTCTTTCAGTGACCTCCTCGCTGCCCATCCCCTCAGTGAGTACCCAAGGCACTGCTGCTGCTAAGAGGAAAACCCCAATTGATGGTCATAAGAAGACCATCGCCTCAAAGAAGCCCAAGAAGGTAGTCTCTCAACAGACCACCCTCTCTGATTTTGGTGTACTACAAACACCACCCTCATCCATAGCCACTCCAATGGTTTCTGCTGCCGTTGAAGCTTCATCAGCTCTACCACCGCCATCAGTGACTAAGGTCTCTGAAGGTGTTTTAGCCAGCTCTGCTGAAGTTGGATCAGGTACTACTATCACTGCCTTCTCTACCTCTTCCATCTCTACTTCTTTGGTTCTCACAACAACAAGTGACTCAGCGATAGTTGTCCCTATCTCTGATGATGCTTAAATGCACGCAGTCCAAACCTCAGTATTGTTTAGGCAATCTAAGTTTTGGAAAGACAATATCAAAGGACCTCAGAGTGTCTCTTTCAGATACTCTAAGACACTGGTCAGTGATCCTCAGGACACTACCTCTGCAAAAGTGGTCCCTAAGAGTAATCCTCATGATACTCTCAAGGAAAATAATGCTACGTTTCATCCATCATCTGATCCAGATTCATTTCTTGCTTCTTTGTCAATGTCATCATCTGCTGCCATTGCTCCTGTCTACTCAGCAACAACAACCACCACCACCACTTCGAAAACGGCGATGAAGTCTCCTCAGCGCCCTCCTAGTGCTAAAAAGCTCAGGGATGTCAAGATGGAGAACCAAGCTCCTAAGATTCCTCCCAGGGTCACTGAGTTACCTCCTGTGTCCTTACCTGGTCCCACATTCCCTGCCATTGACTATTTGGTCAATGAATGTGCTCTCACCAGAGCAAGGGTGGACTCGCTGCAAACTTCAGCTGAGCTAATCTTCTGGCAGGTCGCTGGTACTCCTGGAATGAAGACGAACGTCAGCAACCTGGTGTCTGACGTTCAGTATCTAAAGGACGAGCACAAGGACCTTTGCCAATCCCTCATCAATATTGAGCAAAAAGTTGATGCTCAGACCGCTGTCCTCGAGTCTATTTAAAAGACTCAGACCGAAGTGATGCAGACTCTCTCAAAACTCAGTGGAGCTGGTCCCTCATTTGCTGATGTTGATCGAACAATTCTTCAGGACGTGCAAACAAATGTTCGCACTATGATGTTCCACGTTCTGCGTCATGATAACATTGAGGGGGAGAAGGTGGCCAAAGATTTCGCTGACGAAATAATCGGCGAGCACAACCGGAGGTTCCCTGATGAAAGGATCTCTCCTTACATCTAGAGACCAGAACCTTCCTCCGCTGCAAGGCTTGATGATAAAGATGATGATGAAGAAGAGGATGAAGAAGAAGAAGAAGAAGAGGAACGCATCCCTCACTTTGGTGATGATTATGATGATGATGACCTGGGATTTGCAATGGAACATTTCAGAATGTCCAGGCCAGACACATCTCAGCTAGAGCCCTTGGGGGACGCATCTAGTCCCTCAGTGGTTAATCTTGATGCCCCAATCCCACAAACAGAGGGGGAGACCGCTGACAAGGTATCTCTTCAGCTTATCCCTTATATTACTCCTCTCTCTGAAACCCCCTATATAACCTCTCCTCCTTCAAACCCTCTCTCTGATAAATCTCCTTCTTTCTCTCCTTCCCTCAGTGATCCCCGTCCCCCAAAGGACTCATCCACAAGGAAGGAACCTTCTTTTGAAGAGCAGTTTATGTACATAGTGGAAACTGACTCTGAAGAAGAAGAAGGCCTTATTCCCAGGCGTCGCGTTCAAAGGCCGATCATAAGCGAGCCTGAAGAAGAAGAAATGCAAATAAAATTCCTTAGGGAATTCGAGGCTAGAATAATAAGGGTGCCTGAAGCTGAACCCATTGAAGCCGTACCAATAAGGATGGTAGATGAATTCTACTTTCTGTCCAGAGAAGAGAGAGAACAAGCATTGGAAGCACAAAGAATCAGAGATGAAGAAATAAAGCAAACAGATAATGATCTTGTTTTAGCAAGGAAGATTCTCAGGGAAAACTCAGCAAGAGACAAAGCGGCCAAAGAACAATTAGAAAAGAGTGAACGGCTCGCTGCAGCTCTTGCTCAAAAAGAACTTGCACAAGAAAACCTAAATGTATATCCCATTCTCGCTCAACAGAAGATTCTCACTGCACTAACCACTGAAGCCACAACTCAGAAAGACAAAGAACTGAATTGGTGCACAGAGATGCTGAACTTTCGAAGATCTGATGCCAAAATCATTCACGCAACTATCCAAGGGCGACACTCCAACAGAGATGGTCCAAAGGTATATGTAAGAATGACAAGGCCATCCAGAACAGAGAGAGAAGAAGCAAAATTCTTAAGATTATATGGATACACTAAATGGCTCGAAATCAGAGATGCCATTCAGGGTTCCAAATCCAAGTTCAAGAATGTGGTAGAAGATGAGTTGAATCAGTTGCTGCAAAGAATGTCACAACATGTGCAAGTTCCCCCTCTCCCTGAATCATATAAGAAGAAAAGATCAACTGCTGAAGGAAGTTCAAGTGCTAAGAATGAGCATGAAACTAAATTTGAATATCAAAGCATTCTTGGTCATCTTGAGCTCCCTGATATATCAATGCTTTGTACCTCTCTCCCTCAAGACCGAAGATATGAAGAAGATGAAATCATCTCACTGCATGAACCTGGTATGGTATTCTTGGATAATGAGGGATTCTTAGGACTCTTCAGAAACCAAGAAATTCACAAGGCCCCATCCTCTCTCATAAAGATCATGCTTTGGCGCTGCTGGTCAGATACCCCTCTGATGAATCGACAGAAGATCCTTTATGAGAATGAGCTACAAAGACGAAACGAGAATATCTCTGACTAGTTATAGATTTCTATTTCCTTTGTAATATTTCTTCAGTGTACAAGTACTTTACTTTTATTTGTAATTTCATTTCTCTGTAATTCCTTCAGATTATATTTAATGAAATTCAATCAGAGTACTTTACTCCATCCTAGTACTGAAAAGATCCCTAAAAACAGTAAAAGGGACAAATGAACATAAGAGTTCTACTTTCTTTAAACTATCTTTCACTTACCGATCTTTCACTCTGAAAATTCAATCAGTGAATGTACTTTAAGCTTATTTACTTGTAAAAAATTGTGCTTTCATATCCTTATAAATGAAACTCAGTTCAGATAGTAGTCTAGCTGAAAAAGACTTTACAAATTAGTACTTAGAAATTTTTTCTTTAAATGTTTCCTAAGTCCTTACTAGTCTATTAAAGAAATTTTCCTATGTTGCTTAATCATAATCAAATAGGGGGAGATTGTTGATCATAACTCCTCTCAATGATTTGAATATGATTTCTTGAATTCTTAGTGAAATTCCTTAGTTAAGCTTCTATTCAAATTCAACGATAGCATACGCTGATTACCATCAGCGATCGCTAAAGATCAAGGAACAACAAGCTTATCTCTGAAGACCTGAAGATCAGCTATCACACCAAAAGACCATTCAGCGAAAGTCGAAGACCAAAGCTGAAGAAAGAGTTAATCAGCTAAGTGACCTGAAGCGGTTCAGCGATAGCAGCGATTATCTACTCAAAGTGTGAAGTCTTGTGAAGCCTCAGCAACACTGAAGTTCATCCTTGAAAATTCAATGTCAGCGATCAAATGAAGCTTCCTCTGCAAGACTAAAGATTTATCTTATCCTCAATGCACAAAAGTCAAACCTAGGACCATGTCAGAAAAGGACGTACGACTTGTCTCTTATGTCCCATCATATCTGATACGGTACTGTTCATATTCGGCCAAAAGCATGGCTGTCTTATTAGCAAGGACAAGCTCCCTATCTAAGCTTGACACGTGGCATGTACCTTTTGTCTTGCATTAAATGCAAACGGCTATAAATAAAATGGAGATATCTTCTTCATCCAAATGCATGCTTCTTTCTAGCCTATACCTTCTGTATTTTTTCTTCCTTCCTCTTGTGCATCAAACTGTGTGTTTCTTAAGTTACAATAGAATAGGTTTTGAACTTGTTCTAATTCCGCTTGTAACTGTAAATTTGTTTATTATCTATAAACTCATTTAAAAACCAAAATCTGTGTGTTTGTATTCAACCCCCCCCCCTTTTACAAACTGTTTATTTAATATTTAACTCTTGTGGACCCTTTTTGGGACCAACATTGAGACTCGATAAGAAATTATTGTCGGGTAAGGGAATCGATAAAAATTCTAAAAGAAAAGAGTTGAATCTATAGAAAGATTTTATCGATCACAAGGGACTCGATAACTAAGTTTTTCTCGATCGATTAAGATTTGACAAAATTAAAAAAAAACCTTTTAAAAATGAATCGATAAGAAAATTATATTGATATCAGAAGACTCGATAAATAAATCTTGTCGATTAGGAAGGTCTCGACAAAAAATCAAGATTAGTTAATCCGAATTTTTCTTAACCGATAAACCAAAAACCAAAAACAATAGGGTTCTTGACTGAAAAGAACAAGTCTTTTTATGGACAAGAATGTCTAAGTTCTCGAGTTTCTTATTTGTTCAGTTAAGAAGAAGAAATCAAAATTACTAGAGTTTATGATTTTTACTAGATAATTCTTTAGTAAGAAAAGCTACAAGAGTCACTAGTTCCTGAGTTTTCTTATGTAAAGAATTTCAAAAGTAATTAAAATAAACTAGAATAACTTTAATTAAACCAGATTAAATAAGTTTGACTAAAATCAAGAATAATTTACTATGAATCGACAAAAATTTAATCGAATGAAGTATGACTCGAGAAAAACAGATCTTAAAAAAAATAAGAATTTTTATCGGGTAGAACAAAATCGAGAAACAGTCAAACGAAAGAAGTAAGAATCGAGAAAAAAACAGATAAGACTTTTTATCGGGTGAAGAATATTTAGTATGAATCGAGAAACATTCAAAACAGCAGAAATCAATAATTTACCTTCTGTTTCGTGAAAAATTTCAGAAAATCGAAAAAGAACTCTGATTGTCTGCTCTGATACCACTTGTAAATCCCAGATTATGCAAGCACAATGATATTAAAGATTAAAGCGATAAGAACAATGTTCTTAGAGAATTTTCGTAGTCATATATCTCACTTCGTATGATTAAAATATGATTTGATATAAATTCAGCTCTCTAGTAATCGACTCTTTCACCACTTTTAATGAATAGCCTAAGACTCCTATTTATATGAATAGGAAATATGGTATAAAGAAATAGTAGAATAAGGCATTCTACACTTGTCTTTTCTTACAAAACAATACTTTCCTTATTTTAAACATTAAATCTTTCCTAATTAAAGGCTTTACTAACTTTTCACTTTAACCCTTCACGTCTTCAATAGTTGTCATCTCGGATACAATATTTTCAGACCTAACAATAATAAATTCTTAAAGAATTTAGGATCTGAATGGGATTGCATCACAGATAGAGTGACTCCTTAGCTTTTCTTACTAGCTTAATCAACAATCAAAGAGCTACTCCTCTTCCCTCCAAAGCATGTAAACTTCCAGTAATGGAAACTCTATATGGAAATGAATCTGATGAAGAGATGAAACAGATGGCAGGGAGTATTGCATTTCTAACTAATAAGTTCAATCAGAAATACAATAATAAGTATAAGAAGGGAGGAAATGTAAAACCTGCTGCTACTAGGTCAGAGGTTAAAGTTCAGAAAGAAGAAAAGAAAGATGACAATGAACCAACAAGGTGTTTCAACTGAGGAAAACATGGCCATTTTGCAAGACAATACAAAATGCCCAAGCTTAAGAACACTGCTTATTATGAAAAGAAAGCAGTCTTGTCAAAAAAGAAAGAAATACACCATGCTCTATACACTAAGTATGAAGAAGATTGGCTCATTATGCTGCTAAATGCTCTATGTGCCAAGAGCATCCTGAGCCGTCTCATGCCATGATTCTGAGGTACAATTTTCTTCTGAATCCACTTCTGAACTTAATTTACAAGATCAAGTTTTAGAAATGAACTCTAAATTTGAGGATCTGAGTAAAAGAATCAAATGTGAAAGACTTTTGGTCCACAAATTTAGAGAGGAAAGTCAAATTTACAAGTTAAATTGCATAAATGCAGAAGACCAACTTGACAAAATTTCTGAAGAATAGTCGGTAAATTAAATGAAAAAGTTCAAATTATGACAAAAAGTATAGATAATGAAAAATATGAGAAAGACGTATTAACCATTAAATTGGATTTCTTAAACAAAGAAAGAATTGAAAATTGTATAAAAAGGTTAAAGAATTAGAAGATCTTAATTTTAAAAGAGGTCTGTTAGAACTTAGAAGTGTAAATCAGAACTTGTTAAGAAGAAACAAGTTGCCATCCAGAAGCACATACTGCAGAAGATAACTCACCAGTCATTAAGTCCAGAAGCACCATTGTCAATCCAGAAGATTGGGCATCTTCTCGATTCTACTTTACGGTCTAACACATGCTTTGATGACATGGCACGTCATGCTTTTGGTGCGTAACTGAATTTGTTACAATTATAGCTGACGTGTCATTATGTAATAGGCTAGGCCTTTGAATTTTCTCTTTGTAATAGTATATATAGAGTTAGCCTTTACTGTTAACAGTGTCGATTGAAAACGAGAAAATGGAGAAAGTATTTTGTACGCTGTAATCATCGAAACACTTAGCGAAATACAAATTACTATTGTGCTTCAAACTGTTCTTAATATTGTTCTTCGTTTTCAATGCAATTCTATTCTAGTGTTGATTAAAGCTTCCGCTTTATACTCTTATTATTCATATTGTAATCAACTGTCTATGAGTATATGATGGATCTGGGTTCCAACAATTGGTACCATAGCCATCTAATCAATCTATTGATTAGTTGATCTAATCCAGGATGGAGAAATCCCTACTCATCTAGAATTGTCTCATTTTTAACTATTGATTCTCATTCTTAATATTGTTCTTCGTTTGCTCATCAAAAACTGAGCAAACTTTGAATCTATTAACTAGTCAAGCTCAGAACTCAAAATTTTACAATGATAAAGAAGGTCATGGTTATGATGACGATGAAAATTTAAAAACCGCACCTTCAAAAAAGCCAGTTTTTGATGAAAGAATAAAAGGTGTTGTGCCAAAACCTGTTGATAGTTCATTAATTGAGAGACTTCCTTTAGAATATTATTAAAACTTTTGTGACAGATGACTCTAATGGAAATTCTGAAGAAACTTTTGAAGAATTTTCAGAAGATGAATCTGAAATAGACTTTAATAATATCTCAGAAGTTTGTTTTGATGACTCTGATAATGAATCTGAAGATATTGTGACTAATCAAGATTCAACAAAATATAATAAGGACATTAATTCTGAAAAGATTTCAAAGTTAAACGAATTTGTTCAAAGTATATATCAGAAGACAAATTTTCAGAATTAATGAATGCTACTTATACTGATGATGAAAATGATGATACTTCTGAACCTATGGTTACAGTAATCAACAGAGATAGATATACAGTTTTTAAATCAAAATCATCTTCAATTGAAGGTGACAAGATAAAATCTGAAGAACCCAAACTACCTTCAGAAATGTTTGGTTTTGTAGTCTTAAAAGAAGAATATAAGAACAAACCAACTTCTGAATGCAAACAAGATACTTCAGATTACAATAATTCAGATTTTGAAAAACTCAACCTACTTCAGGGACTTCTGAATTATCATCATCCTCATTCAATTCCAGAGTTAAACATTTTGAGAAAGGACAATCTTCGAAATCCACACCTGAAGTACAATTCAAACAGAAAAAGTTTAAGAATCCTACCAAAGATAACACAAAGTCTTTTAAATCAACTATCACTAATCCTCATTTCATATCTTTTTCAAAGAAGTCCTCTTTAGTTTGGAGGAAGAAAGAGTCAAGCCTATCACACAAAGACAAATTAGATAGGATTGATTCATGTAATGATGTACCAACTATTACAACAATGAATAAAAAAAATCTTTTGTTACAAATTCTCATGTTGTTCATTCATCTCTTTGTCATAAATTACTCAAACTGCTTGAGAATATCATTCATTGTGATAATTGTGGTCATCATTACTTCAAACTGAACTCAGAAAAGAAACAAATGTTTCCAAAAAAATCTGTCAAGATTGCTCAATCCAAAATTTCTAAATCACCTAATAATGATAAACTTGTGATAAAAAGAGATAACAAGAAAAAGTCTGAGGTTTTATCTCAGAAAACACAGAAAGTATGGAACTCAAGTTTCAAACTACCCTCTTTCATTACTAATCTGAAAGGACCCATTTTCAAATGAATACCTAAATCCATGTAATTGTTTCTGCAGATCCGTCATGTATGGGTCTTAGATTCTAGATGTTCAAGACACATAACACCATTCAAGGATCTTCTGACTGACTATACTGAGAGAAATGGTGGAACAGTTAGGTTTGGAAACAATACTAGGGGATATATAAGAGGTTATGGAACGTTCATCAAGGAGAAGTAACAGTGAAGAAAGTATTTTATGTTGAAGGCTTAAGGCACAATCTGTTTAGTGTTAGTAAGTTCTGTGATAAGCTATGCACTATTTATTTTCACATTGGAGTATGGGGCTGTTTGGTAGTTGCTGGATGGTATACAACTAGATAGTATAGAGGTCTGGATGATATAGAGGCTCTGTATGATATAGTGCAGAATGAAAAATGATTGTTTGGTAGTTGCTCTGAATGGACAGTCTGAATAAGAATAAATGACCATTTTACCCCTCTATATGATTTAGTTCTGAATGAAATAAAGTTGTTTGGTAAATATCTGAATAAAACAATTACTTTACAAATATAAACTACATACTCAATTGAGGGCAAGCTTGATTTCCTTATTTGCTTTCGTATTCATATCAAAGTCTGGAAACAGGGAATGCACATTCATTGCAAACAAAAAAAAAATTTGAACGAGGAAAATCAAACTTTTATTACCCACCAACTTTGAGGGCGTACAACCAACGTTACAGAGAAACAAAATACACGAAAGGCTAAACTACCACAGATGGTTTACGAGAAGCAAACCAAAGCAAAAGAAGTATAACAAAAACACAGAAACACAGATAAGAAGCAGATCTGAAGCACATATGTGAAACCCTCACAACACTGTTATTCACGAAGCGTTACACAACCTTTTTCAACCACATAAGCGGCTGCCAGTTACATGTTTGCAAATCACCTAACGTCAAGGTCATCCAACTACAATTGCTTTCTGATTACTGCAGTCACAGCAGCAACGTCGTCGATCAAATCATGTTTCTCGAGGCCTCTTTCTCCTGTAATTGCAAGCAAAAAGTGGCTCTCCATCTACAATTATTTCAATCAGCATTGAAAGACACAATCAAGAGGTTGAATCTTTATCTTGCAAATGAAATAAATAGGTTGATTGTTAGGTCCCAGGTCTGCAACTACAAGACATGGATGGTTTTTGCTTTCTCAAAATGAAAACTCTAGCTAAAACATAAATCATCAAGAATACACACATAATAAATTTATGTAGAAATAAAAGTGAGTCCATCAACAAAAAACTAAAAGAATTCATCATCATCATCTTTTAAGAACTAAAAAACAAAAATAACTACAGAAACCAAAAGAATTCATCCTCTCAATTTTATTTCTTCAGAGTTTCAAACAATAAAAAAAAATCAAAAAGATCATAATTTTAGGTTCAACAAAAAAAGTTACTGGAAAACCACTTTGATTGAAATCAGGTATAAATCAGGAAACCCACATATAAATCAACATTTGATTGTAATAACATATAAATCAGGAAACCCACATATAAACCTATTAAATCCAAGAAATCCAAGAGATTGAAAATAAATCGTGGGATTTGGATAAGAAACCGAAAAGAAATCGAAACCATACCTGAGAATCGTCGGAGGACGGTCGTGGAAGTGATAGCAGCCGGCGGTCGTGAAGAGAGACAGCAGCGGCGGTCGGGAAGAGAGACTGCTGCCTTCATTTGCGGTCGAAGTTCCGGCAAAGTGTGTCCGTCGACAGCTGATGTTTCGATCTGGTTCGATTCGGCGGTCTTGGAAGGAGCTTGAGACACACAGGAGAGGAAAGAGACGAGTGGTGATGGTCCTGATGGAGGCGCTTGAAAAACAAAAGAAAAGGGTATTTTGGGAAAAAACAAGTCTGAACCATTTAGTAAGGGGTTAGGGATGGTATCATTCAGAGGATTTTTGTCCCACTTCAGACTACCATTTTTTTTGCCAAACACTTTTTATCCTCTGCGCGATTCAGAGGTACCTCTGGATGGTACCATCCAGAGGTAAAGAAACAGCCCCTGTGTCATATTCTGAATTATGAGAAGAAGGAAACATTGACAACCTACAGAGATAGAGATATTTATACAGCTACTTTTACAGAAGATGGTCAACTAAAAGAAGTGTGTTATATGTATAAACCTGTTCTTGAATAAGGATGGCTTTGGCACAAAAGGATGTCACATCTGAACTTCAAATCCATTGATGACTTGGCAAAGCAGAATGTTGTTATTGGATTACCAAGAATTAGGTTTCAAAAGAACTCCTTGTGCTCAGGTTGTGAAATGGGTAAAATGAAAAGAAGTTCTCATAAGTTGAAAATTAATACATCTTGCAATTCTCCTTTAGAAATGCTTCATACGGATCTTCGTGGTCCTATGAGAACTCCGACTTTAGGAGGAAGGAAATATATCTTGGTCATAGTAGATGAATATTCAAGATATACATGAGTCGAATTTCTCAAACAGAAATATGATGCTCCAGAAGTTATTATTACATTTTTGTTGGTATTTCACACAATTTTTCCGTTGGCGGAACTCCACAACAGAATGGGGTAGTTGAAAGAAAGAACAGAGCTCTGGTTGAAGTAGCAAGGGCTATGCTAGCCTATTCAGAGTTACCCATGTGCCTATAGGCTGAAGCTATTGCAACTGCTTGCTTTACATAGAACAGGACTTTATTAAACATAAGATTTTTTAAACCTTCTTATGAACTAATTCATAAAAGAAAGCCAACAATTAATTTCTTTCATATTTTTGGATGCAGGTGCTTTGTGCTGAATGATAAAGACAGTCTGGGCAAACTTGACAAGATAGCTAATTCAAGAATATTTGTTGGATATTCTTCCAGATCAAAAGCTTTTAGAGTATATAATACAAAAACTAGAACAATCACAGAAAGTATCCATGTCAACTTTGATGAACCACATACGACTTCTGCGCAAGACAATTCAGAACTTAGGCCAATTCAGAACTCTGAACTACCTGATTCAGAGAATGGATCAAATGATACATTATTTCTAATACTAATAACAAGTCTATTAAAGATAAATTAGATTTGTTATGTCATGATCTATTTGATGTTTCTATTGATATCTCTGCAGATTTTCAAAATTCATCACTTCTCAGAGATATTTCAGAATCTATATCAGAAGAACCTGTTACATCAAATATATCTGGACCAGTAGTATCCACCGCAACTTAAAAAATTCCAATTTCTGAACCTCAACCTGTAACTTCCAAACAAATCCCTTCAGAAGTTAATCCAATAGTTGAGGAGGAGCAATTAGATCTGAACTCAGATGTTCATTAAGAAGTTAAAGCTCAAACTATACATGATGAATATGATTCTTTCAATAATGTTTTATCTGTTCAACCACTTCCAGATGTGAATAAATGGACAATAGATCACCCTAATCAACAAATTATAGGTGATTCGTCATGTGGAGTACAAACCAGATCTGCAACAGTAGATGAATGTCTTTATGTGAATTTTTTAAGCAGCATTGAGCCTAAGAAACCTAGTGAGGCACTTCAAGATTCCGACTGGGTTCTAGCTATACAAGATCAGCTAAATCAATTTGAAAGGAACAAAGTCTGGATGCTCATTCCAAGACCCAAGGGCAAATCTGTAATAGGAACCAAATAGGTATTCATAAATAAGAAGGATGAAAATGGAACTGTTGTAAGAAACAAAGTTAGAAATGTAGTGTAATGCCCGAGTCTTTCAATTATATGTTTCATATAGTGGAAATTATTTCTTTTATTCATTTGTGTTGATTCCTCCAGACCGTAACTTCAGCTCTAAAACCGACTTCTACATAATTCTCGTTCAATTCTTGAATTCTATCTCAATTCTCATGGGTGAAGTTGTATAAACACAGACTAGTTGTCACGAAACTGGTTACAACAAATTAGTTTTATGGGCCATAATATATCAGCAGAAGGTATTTAAGTTGATCTTGCAAAAGTTGAGGTTGTCGCTAAATGGCCGAAACCGAATAATATGTCCGAAGTTCGTAGTTTTTTGGGACTTGTAGGATACTACAAGAGATTTGTTGGAACTTTCTCCATAATTGCGTTGCCGGTGACAAAACTCCTTCGAAAGGGAGTTAAATTTGATTGGAGTTCAGAGTAAGATCAGAGTTTTGCAGAATTGAAACAAAGACTGGTTTCAGCTCCAGGTTTGGTATTGCCGTCGGGATCGGGTGGTTTTCAGATTAATAGCGACGCTTCTCGAACTAGACTCAGATGTGTTTTGATGCAGAACAGTAAAGTTATTGCTTATGCCTCGCGCCAAATCAAATCTTACGAAGTGAACTATCCGGCTCATGATTTAGAGCTGGCTGCAGTTATTTTTTCTTTAAAAATCTGGCGTCACTTTTTATAAGGTGAAACTTGTGATATCTTTACCGATCATAGGAGACTAAAATACATCTTTATCCAAAAAGAGCTTAATATGCGTCAGCGACGATGGCTCGAAATTCTCAAAGATTATGATGTTCGGATTCAATATCATCCGGGTAAAGCGAATGTTGTTGCTGATTCCTTGAGTCGAAAAAATTCAGGAATAGTTTCAAGTTTTATTGCTAGACCTGATATTGAAAGATCAGAAATTGAAATTATCTGTCGTTTTGGAGATAAATCGGTGAGTAGTCTTAAGTTTGAATCAACTTTAATCTCCCGAATTAAAGAATCACAACAACATGATGGTGAGCTCTGGGCTATTATTAAAAAAATCAAAAGATGATCCAAAATCAGATTTCCAGGTGGACGGCATGGGTACCATATGGTATTGTGACCGAATATGTGTACCTAACGATCCTGAAGTCAATGAAGCTGTTCTCAATGAGGCACATAACTCATAATTCTCAATTCATCCTGGATCTACCAAGATGTATCGTGACTTAAAGCAATACTTTTGGTGCAATGGTATGAAACGTGATGTAGCCGAGTATGTTGCTAAATGTCTGACTTGCCAGAAAGTGAAAATTGAGCATCAACGAGTCAGTGGTCTATTACAACCCTTAGAGATTCCGGTATGGAAATGGGAGCACATCTCTATGGATTTTGTGACAGGATTACCGGGAACTGTACGTAAGCATAATGCTATTTGGGTAAATGTCGACAGATTGATGAAGTCGGCACATTTTTTGGCTATACGAGAAACTTTCACGGTGATAAGTTAGCTGAATTATTCGAAAGGGAGATTGTTCGCCTACATGGCACTCCAGTTTCAATTACTTCTGATAGAGATCCCAAATTTACCTCTTAGTTCTGGAAGGGTCTTCACCAGGCTTGGGGCACAAAGCTAACAATGAGTTGAGCTTATCATCCACAAACGGATGGTCAACCTGAACGAACAAACCAAACTCTTGAAGATATGCTTCGAGCATGTGTTATTGAGTGTGTCGGTAATTGGGATGAATTGTTAGGTTACATAATATTTATGGTTATAGACAACCAATTGTTAGGTTACATAATATTTACAACCCAAAAGTAACTATATAAAAGTGTGGTCCCCAAAAGGATATACCCCAAAAGCCTCCAAAATGCACTCCTGGTCTCTCAACCCGGATATACCCCAGTCAGTCCTTAAAACCTGCCACGGAATAAGAAACGTGGTTGAGCAATAACTCAGTGAACAGATCAACAATATGAATAATAAGCAAAGTTCAATATGAATGATAATCAATGATGCATAAACAATGAAAATTATAGAAATCAATTGAAATCAGAAAGATATAACAAGTGGGTTCACATAATCACCCAATTCCGTGTTTAGTGTTATCCAAGTTCACATAATCACCTGAATACACTAACACGTTGTTCCCAAAAGGATGTACGGTCCTATGAGCGTAGGTGAGAACTAGCAGTGTGGGCACAACACACACAAGCCCTCGACTACTATTAAATTAGTCCTAATTCTGTTCGGTTCCTAGGATATCCATCCGACCCCATGGCCTGATCAAGGCCAACGCACTCACCACCCATATACGAGGACGCCACAGTGATTATAGCCAACATGGAAACATCACATGGTTGGTACCCCAGACCAAGTGTTTGGGTAAAGAATAACAACAAATGCAATGTAACGGAATCACAAGAATTGATCAATAATCATTTATAACAACAATCCATTCGCGCCTCAGCATTCAGAGTAAAACTCAAGAACCGGGCCAACGGTCCCTATTAGGAGCTATTAACCTTGAAACATTCCTAAGTTGTGCTCAACTAATAGAACACCAAACGGAAATCAAACAAGGAATAATAACAATGAAAATCCAAGAATATATGATTATTGAGATCTTTCGTACATCAAGTTTACCATTAGGTGAATCAATTTCGAGTGGAATGACCTTTAACAATAGGTCACTCTCGTGTCAAAGTAATAAGAGATCCGTTCCTTATATAGCCGAGAATCAAAGCAATATGCTCTTATGCCAATCGTTCCAATTTTTGCTAGTCGGATATTCTATCACAAATAATGTATACTTAGAATTGTACCAATTACCTACGTTTGTTTAACCATCCTAATGTTATGTGTACCCTTCCTTATGACTTAATTAAGCGTTACATAAACCCTAATAACATATAATTCATTGTCAATGTTGGTGATTGGATGATAGGTATCAATAATTAAACATGAAATTATATAGGAAATTCATCCCCTGCACATTTCAGCTTCTGTCCATCACTTTTGTGGACATTAACCTCACGCTTAGGAACCAAATTAAGTGATACCCTCGAAATAAAAGTTTTAGATATGTGTGTTATGAGTTCAGCCCAACAAGATTCATGTCAGTTGAAGCGATGACCAATTCAATACGAAGTTTTTGCCAATAGTGTGTAAATCCCGAGTACACTGTGACCAACTACCGTAATTCACTGTGTTGACTCACTTAAACTCCGACTTAGCTCTCGGACTCTTCATAACAGTTGTAGTAGACGTTCTAAGCTTTCCAAAGCCATATTATACACCTTAATTGGATCAATGGTTGATTTTATACAAATTTTTAAAACCAACAGCTGCTAATGTTTGCTACCATCAACATCAATTTATCACTATACGAAGATATCATCCCTACCACTTGATTTGGTAACCATTCTAAACCATCAATTTGACAAAATTGGAGAATTTGGTTATGGTTTAATAGCCCCTATATAAATTAAACCAAAACCCACATGAATATTAGATTACTAAGCACCTAATTCAAGGATTTCAAAGTTCTTACCTTAGGGATGATTATAATATCAACAAGACATTGATTCCTTCAATCCCTTCAAATTTTCAGCACCTAATCAACACATATTCACACAACTAGCATATATATTACAACCAAATAACATAGATTCAAGTTACCCGATGGTTTACCTTCAAGATTTGGCTTCAAAACCTTCAAAATCTCATCTATACATCAAAATTTGAGGGTTAATTTGAGTGATGAAGCTTTTGTCCTAGGGTTTAGTTGGAGACGTGAAGAAGAGATGATAAGAAGATACAAATCTGAAAATGATTTTGTTAATTTCAATTTTGTTTTTATATTTTTCAATTTTTCACTTTTAGTCCTTCAAGTTTCCAGAATTGCAACTTTACATTGATTACTAAATTCTTTTACATCTAAGTTTAATTCTAGTTTCATTTGTCCATGTTTAATCCCTCTAATGGCCATTTTTAACAAAGTTAGTTTGGATTCAAGTCTTTATGCTTTATGTACAAGCATACAAAGCAAGGACTAACTCCAAACGCTAACTTTTCACTTAAAGTTCGTTATAAAAGTCCGGTTATTATATTCCCCCCCCCCCTTAAAATAGGATTTCGTCCTCGAAATCTAAGTAAGGTAAGAGGACTTACAATTTTTGTAGAAATCCGGATACTCATTTTTGAACGATTCCTCTTGTTCCCATGTCGCTTCTCGGTAGTCCAGATTCTTCCAAAGGACTTTGATGTATGGAATCGATCGATTTCGCAGTTTCTCTGACATTCGTCCGATTATCCGTTCAGGTTCTTCTTTATAAGAAAGATCAGGCTCAATTTGCTCAAGTGGGTAACTGATTACATGTAGAGGATGATAATTATACCCACGTAACAAAGAAACATGAAAAACATTGTGAATGTGAGACATCTGTGGAGGTAAGGCAAGACGATAAACAACTTCGCCCACTCTTTCTAGAATTTCAAACGGACCAACATATCGAGGGATCAACTTGCCTTTAATATCGAACCTACGAGTGCCACGGATTGGAGAGACTTTAACAAAGACATGATCACCTGGATGGAACTATAAAAGTCGTCGGTGTTTGTTGGCATAACTTTTTTGTCTAGAATGGCTTCCCGCATTTTCTGTTTTGCCAACTCGACCTTTTCTGTTGTGATCTAGACTAATTCAGGACCCTCAATCTACTTTTCACCCACTTCATTCCAACATACTGGAGCTCTACACTTTCGACCATATAGAACTTCAAATTGGGCCATTCCGATTAAAGATTGATAATTGTTGTTGTATGAAAATTCAACTAGAAACAAATACTCGTCCCAATTTCCAGACCACTCTAGAGTACAAGCACGTAACATATCTTCCAAGGTTTGAATAGTCCTTTCGGATTGACCGTCAGTTTGTAGGTGATATGCGGTGCTTATATTCAATCGAGTTCCCCAAGCATTTTGAAATCCGGTCCAAAATCGTGAAGTGAATTTTGGATCCTTGTCAGAAACAATAGAAACAGGAGCACCATGCAATGTAACAATTTCACGATTGAAAAGATCGGCAAGTTTACTGATAGAATCTGTCTTTTTAATCGGAAGGAAATGTGCCCATTTTGTAAGTCGATCGACAACAACCCATATAGCATTTTTCTTCCGAGAAGTCCTCGACAAACCGGTTAAGAAGTCCATAGTGATATTCTCCCATTTCCAGACGGGAATATCCAACGGATGTAATAATCCACCGGCTCTTTGATGTTCAATTTTGACCTTCTGACAAGTTAGGCATTTAGCAACAAACTCGGCCACGTCTCTTTTCATCCCATTCCACCAAAATTGTTGTTTTAAATCATGACACATCTTTGTGGAACCTGGGTGAATAGAAAATGGAGAATTATGAGCCTCAGCCAAGATTGCTTCCTTCAGTTCTTGTACTTTTGGAACACACAATCTGTCACTAAACCACAATACGCCTTTATCATCAACACGAAAATCGTTTTCAAAATCATCTTGGATCTGTTGTTGTATTGCCCAAAACTCACCATCAGATTGTTGAGCTTCTTTGATTTTTGAAATGAGAGTCGGTTCAACAACAAGATTAGCTAACACCCCGTTTCCGACTCGACAACATAGTTCAATTCCCATTCTTTCCAAATCTTCCGCTAATTGGGGTTGAACATAAAAGAATGATACAGATCCGACACCTTTCCGACTAAGATCATCAGCCACAAGATTCGCTCTTCCAAGGTGATAATGTATTCGAACATCATAATCCTTCAACAATTCAAGCCATCGACATTGTCTCATGTTCAGTTCTTTTTGTGTGAAAATGTATTTCATACTTTTGTGATCGGTGAACATGTCACAGGTTTCACCGTATAAGTAATGCCGCCAAATCTTTAAAGCGAAGATAACTGCAGCTAGTTCCAAATCATGTGTCGGGTAGTTAACTTCATACGGCTTGAGTTGACGCGAAGCATAAGCTATCACACGTCCATTCTGCATTAATACACAACCCAATCCATATTTGGAAGCATCACTGTAAACTTGATACCTGCCTGACCCAGATGGTAAGGTAAGTACTAGTGCAGTTATGGGTCGTCGCTTTAATTCTTCAAAACTCATGTCTTGTTCGTCACCCCATACAAACTTTACTCCTTTTCGGAGGAGTTTAGTCAACGGAAGTGCGATCCTGGAAAAGTTTTCAACAAAACGTCGATAATACCAGCTAAACCAAGAAATGCACGTACCTCAGAAACGTTCATTGGTTTCGGCCAATTTGTAACGGCTTCAACCTCAGCTGGATCAACCTGAATGCCATTTGCTGAGATAACGTGGCCCAAGAACGCCACTTGATCTAGCCAGAAATCACACTTCGACAGTTTGGCATATAACTTTTTCTTTCGAAGTATATCCAAAACTAATCGGAGATGTGTTTCATGTTCAGACTTTGACTTTGAATAAACAAGAATATCATCAATAAAGACAATAACAAAATCGTCCAAATAATTCTTGAATACTCTATTCATCATATCCATAAAGATTGCTGGAGCATTTGTCAACCCGAATGGCATAACTATAAACTCATAGTGGCCGTATCGAGTTCAAAATGCAGTCTTTGGTATATCTGAATTCTTGATTCTGAGCTGATAATAACCTGATCTTAAATCAATCTTTAAGAAATAACTGGCACCCTGTAACTAATCAAAAAAATCATCGATTCTGGGTAAAGGGTATTTGTTCCGAATAGTAAGACGGTTCAATTCTCGGTAATCGATACATAGTCTCATGGAACCATCCTTCTTCTTAAGAGTACAGGTGCGCCCCATGGTGACACGCTGGGTCGGATGTAACCTTTGTTTGATAGATCTTGTACTTATTCCTTCAGTTCTTTCATCTCAGACAAGGCCATACGATATGGAGCTTTCGAAACTGGGCCAGCTTCTGGAATAAGATCGATTGAAAATTCAACTTCCCGTTCAGGTGGTAGTCCGGGAAGTTCATCTAGAAAGACATCAGAAAATTCTTTCACAATTGGAATATCTTCCAATTTAGGACTTGCTTTAGAAACATCCTGGACCGCAGCTAAAAACACTTCACACCCACGATCCATTAATTTATGAGCTTTTAAAGCAGATATGAAAAGATAGATTTGCGAGGAGGAATGCCTTGAACAACATGTTCAGGCTTAGTGAGATCACCAAATATAACCTTTTTGGCTTCACTATCAATTGTGACACGATGTTTGGCCAACCAGTTCATACGGGGTATGAGATCAAAATCTCTCATTCTCATAGGAAGTAGAGTGGCTATCCAAACTTTTTCCCCAATCATTAATGGACAGTCAACATATTCATCGTTGACATATTCCTTATAGCCCGTTGGGGTTGCAATAGTAAAGAATTCATCTAATGGCCATTCATATGGCTTGAGATATTTCACAAACTTTCCTGACACAATAGAGTGAGTAGCTCCAGTGTCTAATAATGCATACAAATGTTTATCATTAATAAGAACAGTAGCAGAAACCATGCCATCGGTAGTTTGATCCGCCGATAGCGCGAAGACTTGCCCGCCTGCAGTGTTTTGCTTGCCTTTATCTTTCGATCCCGATCCGCCACCTTTATTTTGTTTGCAGTCTTTAGAAATATGACCTTGTTGGCCACAAGTATAACACGCACCTGTCATTTTAAAACACGGACCTAGCCTATGAAATTTACCACAGTCTTTACATAAAGTAGGGGAAGTGAAGTTTCCTGAATTTATTGCCGGCCCAGAAGATAAGGAAGATCGTGAACTGCCTTGTTTGCATTGACCTGCAAAAGAATTCTTTTGACGGGTAGCTACCTGTCCACTCTGACTTCCGGATGAAGAATGTTGGCTCTTTTTCTTAGAATCACCCTTAGTAGCTAAAAAGTCGATCCGATCAAGCTCGATGTCTCTGGCTGTGTTAATAATATGAGATGACTCTGTGAATCTTTGCCCCATCAACTTCGAATGGTATTTGCAATGTAATGCCCATTTAAACTTTTGAATTTGATTAGCCTCTGTACCGGCAAGTGGTCCGGCAAAGGCGACTAATCGAAGAAAGCGGGCCACAAAATCTGTTATTGACTCATTCTCGTGTTGTTTTATTGTAGCAAAGTCTCGAATAAATGATTCACGATCGGCTTCAATAAAATACTGTTGTAGAAATGCATCTCTAAATTCAACCCACGTAAGATTTTCCACAACTATATTACCTCCTCGTGCCTGCTTCCAAGATTGCCACCACTGATTGGCATCACCCTCTAGTTTGTATGCAGCCGATCTGACTTGAATGTTTTCAGGACATTCTAGTACATCAAATATCTTCTCAAGGTGTTTAATCCAATGCTCGGCCTCAATAGGATTCGCAGCTGATGAGAAAGATTGTGGCTTCTGTTTATGGAACTTTTCTAACCACTGGTGTAGGGTTAGTTGAGTCCCAACTGTAGCAGTAGCAATACCTGTAACACCAGTGCCTCTGGCAGTATTAGGATTTGCAGTCTCACTAGCTTGACGAACAGCTTCCACAAGCTGAGTTATTAGACCGGGCATCATTGAGTTCAAGGCTTGTTGAACTACCTCAGAAATATCCGGATTCAGCTGGTGGCATACTGATTAGGAGTGGGCATATCATCAGTATAGACCTCCTCTATTCGCCTCCTACGAGCATTCCTTCTTGGTGGCATACTGATTACACCACAAAAATCATCACGATTAGTAAATTTATCTAAAATAAAATTTGTTAAGTAGTACATAATCTAATATAACATAAAGACTATTTCTATTCTCATCCTAAGTCTACCCATTTCTCACAGGTCAAACATAGATATATTCTACAGGTTGCAACCTAGGCTCTGATACCATAAATGTAACATCCCATACTAACCATACCTTATTATAAGTATATAGAGCAACTAAGGTAATTTACATAACAAACTATTCATGGTTATAGACAACCAATTGTTAGGTTACATAATAGTTACAACCCAAAAGTAACTATATAAAAGTGTGGTCGTCTATCCAGTTAGCCTCCAAAATGCACTCTTGGTCTCTCAACCCGGATATACCCCAGTCAGCTCTTAAAACCTGCCATGGAATAAGAAACGTGGCTGAGCAATAACTCAGTGAACAGATCAACAATATGAATAATAAGCAAAGTTCAATATGAATGATAATCAACAATGCATAAACAACGAAAATTATAGAAATCAATTGAAATCAGAAAGATATAACAAGTGGGTTCACATAATCACCCAATTTTCGTGTTTCGTGTTATCCAAGTTCACATAATCACCCGAATACACAAACACGTTGTTAGCAAAAGGGTGTACGGTCCTATGGGCATAGATGAGAACTAGAAGTGTGGGCACAACACCCACAAGCCCTCGACTACTATCAAAATAGTCCTAATTCTGTTCGGTTCCTAGGATATCCATCCGCCCCCATGGCCGGCACAGTGATTATAGCCACCATGGAAACATCACATGGTCAGTGCCCCCGACCAAGTGTCTGGGTAAAGAATAACAACAAATGCAATGTAATGGAATCACAAGAATTGATCAATAATCATTTATAACAACAATCCATTCGCGCCTCAGCATTCAGAGTAAAACTCAAGAACCGGGCCAACGGTCCCTATTAGGAGCTATTAACCTTGAAACATTCCTAAGTTGTGCTCAACTAATGGAACACCAAATGGAAATCAAACAAGGAATAATAACAATGAAAATCCAAGAATATATGATTATTGAGATCTTTCGTACATCAAGTTTACCATTAGGTGAATCAATTTCGAGCGGAATGATCTTTTAACAATAGGTCACTCCCGTGTCAAAGTAACAAGAGATCCGTACCTTATATAGCCGAGAATCAAAGCAATATGCTCTTATGCCAATCGTTCCAATCTTTGCTAGTTGGATATCCTATCACAAATAATGTATACTTAGAATTGTACCAATTACCTACGTTTGTTTAACCATCCTAATCTTATGTGTACCCTTCCTTATGACTTAATTAAGCCTTACATAAACCCTAATAACATATATGTCAATTTTGGTGATTGGATGATAGGTATCAATAATTAAACATGAAATTATATAGGAAATTTATCCCCTGCACATTTCAGCTTCTGTCCATCACTTTTGTGGACATTAACCTCACTCTTAGGAGCCAAATTAAGTGATACCCTCTATATAAAAGTTGTAGATATATGTGTTATGAGTTCAGCACAACAAGATTTATGTCATTTGAAGCTATGACCAATTCAATACGACGTTTTTGCCAACAGTGTGTAAATCCCGAGTACACTGTGACCAGCTACCGTAATTCACTATTTTGACTCACTTAAACTCCGAATTAGCTCTCGGACTCTTCATAATAGATGTAGTAGATGTTCTAAGCTTTCCAAAGACATATTATACACCTTAATTGGATCAATGGTTGATTTTATACAAATTTTTAAAACCAACAGCTGCTAATGTTTGCTACCATCAACATCAATTTATCACTATTCGAAGATATCATCCCTACCACTTGATTTGGTAACCATTCTAAACCATTAATTTGACAAAATTGGGGAATTTGGTTATGGTTTAACGGCCCCTACATAAATTAAACCAAAACCCACATGAATATTAGATTACTAAGCACCTAATTCAAGGATTTCAAAGTTCTTACCTTAGGGATGATTATAATATCATCAAGACATTGATTCTTTCAATCCCTTCAAATTTTCAGCACCTAATCAACACATATTCACACAATTAGCATATATATTACAACCAAATAACATAGATTCAAGTTACCCAATGGTTTACCTTCAAGATTTGGCTTCAAAACCTTCAAAATCTCATCTTTACATCAAGATTTGAGGGTTAATTTGAGTGATGAAGCTTTTGTCCTACGGTTTAGTTGGAGACGTGAAGAAGAGATGATAAGAAGATACAAATCTGAAAATGGTTTTGTTAATTTAAATTTTGTTTTTATATTTTTCAATTTTTCACTTTTAGTCCTTCAAGTTTCCAGAATTGCAACTTTACATTGATTACTAAATTCTTTTACATCTAAGTTTAATTCTAGTTTCATTTGTCCATTTTTAATCCCTCTAATGGCCATTTTCGGATTCAAGTCTTTATGCTTTATGTACAAGCATACAAAGCAAGGACTAACTCCAAACGCTAACTTTTCACTTAAAGTTCGTTATAAAAGTCCGGTTATTATAAGAATCGTCCAGTTTGTGAAAGTATTGTGGAAAAATCATACAGAGCGGGAAGCGACGTGGGAAACAGAAGACTCGATAAGAAAGCAATATCCACATCTACTCTAAGGTATGAATATTCTATCCTTAGTTCGGTTTCGGGGACGAAACTTTTTTTTTAGAGGGGGAGAATTGTAATACCCGAGTCTTTCAATTATATGTTTCATATAGAGCTTAAATATCTTCAAGTATGAATTTGAGCAATAGAAGTCTGTACATGCTGCTTCTAGTGTTGTACCAGACTATTTTGACATGAAAAATGGTATAATGGGTGTTAAACATGTACAAACAAATTTGGGTTAGGACTAAGAATGTGAAGAATTTTCTTATTGGAGTTAGAATTGCAATAAGTGAAATTTGAGGGGTTAATTGCGTAAATTTGATATATATAAAAGCTGGAAATTATTTCTTTTATTCATTTGTGTTCATTCCTGCAGACCCTAACTTCAGCTCTAAAACGACTTCTACACAATTCTCAAATCAATTTTTGAATTCTATCTCAATTCTGATGGAGGCAGTTGTATAAACTTAGAGTAAGTATGTTTTCTTCCTTAATCTTAAGAATTTCATGTTTTGTAAGATATTAATGATGTTTTCATTTGGATAAGTTGATGAAATTGAGGAAGTTGTTGTATCTACATTAAGGATTTGAAGTTTGTATCTTCAATTCAAACCAGGTAAGCTAGGATTGCAGAAGTATATTTGAAATTGATGAAGTTATTTTGAATCATGTTTTTGGTATTAAAAGTGTTAATTGGTAGTTTGGTGATCTTTTGTATAAAAAGTGGATAAAAGGATGAAACCATTGAAGTAGTTTTGAGCTCCAAGAATTGATGCCCACAACATGTTCGGTGAAATGCTTTAAAAAGATTTCCATGTTTATGAATTTTCATGTTTCTGTCTCCATCTTGAAAAATTCGTATTAAATCAGTCATGAGTCTACATAGGCTCAATTTTTCCAGTTAATAAGATCTTTCATTCTTTTTCAACTCTGTAGTTTTAACCGTCATCGAATTATGGCTTTAAGAGTCTCTAAACAGTGTGTTTCTGCAGCTGGTCTTGTGCAAAACAGGATCTGCACACTGTTTTTAGAAAGCTTATATCTAATTTATCGTTACTCCAACTGGGGTGAATTCAAAGCCTTTTGAATCATAAGACTTGTATCTACAACTTTGTTTAGGACCTCAGAATCTAGTTTGGCATTTAAGCATGGTAAATAAGCCAAACACAGATGCATAACAGTGCTATTTTGTGCAGCCTATTTTGGGTTTGGTCATTTCACATCCATGTTAACCCCTAGTTTTATCGTGTAAGCATACTAGGAGTTATTAGAACTCAAAGTTAGGTTATAAATAAGATTCAACGGGTTGTTAGAAGTTGTTTATCATGAGTTTAGTAGGTACAACTTTTAAATGTTTTATATATCATATAGGCCATTCTCTTTGTCAGAACTCGAGCAAACAAGTGGACAAATCGTTTTGAGTTAACGGTACAGATTTCTATTTGCGTTTGATACTTGGACATATATTTGAATATGTGTGTCTACTCTTTGAACACGGTACACCATATATTACCTATCAAATAAGTGAAATGGTAACTTTCAAATGATATTATTACTCCGTTAACGAGTATTTGTCTAACAATTGTATAAGATTTCTTCATTTTGAATCAATAAAAACATACAAACAATTAAATTAACCTTCAAGATTTACTGGATTTTAGAACTTATTTACATAAGGTCGCATATGTTGTAGACCTATGACTTTCGTTTTTGATTTTGGTTGAATACTCGGTCATTGGGGGCACTAAGGCCGAGATGCTTCCACGGTGGCTATACAATCGTGGCGTCCTCACTTAGAATGGACACGTAAGAGGTCTGGCCATATAAGGGCTATCGGGGGTGAATGGATCGATCCTAGTTACACGAGTCGGGTCGTGAATTATTCACGGCAGGGATTATGCGGTGAGTGTGCCCACAATGCTACCCTATGAGACACACGTGGTTTGATCAACCCGTGAGAATGAAGTGTCTTCGTGACATAATTTGGTTTTAATAACCCTTGTTACATCTTTATAATGTTCGGTTGATTATATGTTTTTTGATATCTTATAAATGCATTATTTTTATATATTTTAAGGTGTATGAATCAAGTTTATGAATTCGATAGACCTTCATGGTCTACCTATTTATTGTACACTTGTTGTATTTATAGATATTAATGTTCCCATATTTCATTTCCGCATCTACTTGTTAGATTATCGTTTAGCTTTATTTTATAATCCGTTCACTGGGAAAAGTTACTCAGCCGTGTGTTTTGTTGACGTGGCAGGTACATAGGTGATTAGAAAGGGACATAACTATTAGAAGTGAAGACAACTACGTTCGGACCTCCTTTTGTAGATCTTCGGATAGTCTACTTTTTTGTTCTTATGTTTATATTTCTATGTATATGTAAATATAAGCCATAATTATAGTTGTCTTCAAACGATGGGTTGTAATTTCATGTTTATATTGGTTAGTTAAGCTCTGAACTTTATAAATCTACTCGATAGATTTATTATTGTTTTTTTATGTCCCCTGAACTGTGACATCACCCTGTTCTTGGCCACGTGGGACAGAGGGTGTTACAAGTAGCCAAGGAATATTGTCAACAAGAAGGTATATATTATGATGAAATCTTTGCACCTGTAGCAAGAATGGAGGCTATCAGAATCTGTCTATCCTATGCAGCACATAATTAGTGCTTTTGGGACTTTGTCAAAATCAGTTTTACCCACCACATTTGTATTCTGAGGTAGTTCCAGAATCTTTCTTAGTTGATCTACCTTCAGAAAAAATTGATAACCACCCACATATGAAACAATGGCGTCTAGATCAGCTTCATAGGCAATAAAATACCACCATTATTGTGAGTACACCTCTGGAACCTGTATACTTTTGATAAACATCTTCTTTAGTGGATTCCTTTTCATAATTTCAATTAGAACTAATTGATCAGCTTAAAATTCTTTGGATCTGAGGTTCAACGCACAATTGTTCTTCTTGATTTAAGCCAAATCATCTTCTGGTACAGTTTTTTTTTACTTTATGTAGGGCTAGTTGCTCTTGAAACCTCATCTGGTTGATCTTGTCTCGAATTGGGATTATCACCAACATCTTCCTGTGATTCATTTGCACCACTAATCGATTCAGAAATGACATTAATGGGGTCATTTTGATTTCCCCCAATTTCAGTGTCAACATTAGGATTAGGGTTAGGGACTGGATTAGGGTTTTCAGCAATCTGGATGATTTGGTTTGTGGGAGTATCTTCAAGAGTTGGATCGTTTGATAATGGAACCTCTATATCACCAACCATGACCGATTTTTGCACTAATTTGAATGATCCTACTGAAGGGGTATTCTGAGAAATTTATTCATAAATTCCGAGACAAAAAATTCACATGTTCTGAAAAAATATCTTCAAAAGTTCTGAAATGAAAAAATCATTTAAAGATTAACTCCTGAAATTTCGAAATAGTGCATTTTATTTAAGAAGAGATTTGAACAATAATTTTTTTTACACAATAGAAGTTTATCCACACTTCTAAGTGATTAAGCTCAGATTAACGAATTTCCTGAATAGATCTTGATCAGATGAACCAATCAGACAAAACGATTAGCATAAGCAATGAAATATGATCAGAATTCACTCCCCCTAGAAATATGCAGAGAGAAAAATATTTTTATAAAAACACCCCCTTGAAAAATGCAGTATAGAAACGAAAAATTATACAAATACTTCAGATTAGACAAAAAATAGAGTAAGATACATTCAGAAGTAGTGAAATAAGTCTGAAACATATTATCTCATTTTTATTATTAAATTCAAAGATTAGAGATTCAGAATTCTGAGAAATGAAATTCAGAACTTCTGAATTTGATTGTTCAGACTTCTGAATTCTATACTTTAGAAGTTAATACTTAATTCTTTTTCTAAGTAAAATTCTTATTCAGAGAGATTCATCATACCTAACTAAGTTACTAGAAAGTTTAAATCGTTTTTCATCCAAAGCCTTAGTGAATAAGTCACCAATTAATTGATAATCTGTCTTAACAAAAAACATTACTATATCACCTTTTTCTACATGATCCTTAATAAAGTGATACCTTATATCAATATGCTTTGTTTTGGAGTGTTGAACAGGGTTGGCTGTAATTGCTATGGCATTCTTTGAGTCACAATATAATGGAATTTTCTTGAAAGTGTAGCCATAGTCTTTCAACTGTATTTGCATCCATATCACTTGTTAACAACATATAGCTGCACCTACATACTCTGCCTCTGCAGTTGATGTTGAGACACAATTTTGCTTTTTAGAATACCAAATTACTAGTCTATATCCCAAAAATTGATTTTTAGATTCAGAAATTGTGTGATATGTCTTAATTTCAAAATCTGATGTATATGTGTTGTTGTCCGAAGTTAAATTGTTCTTAGAATCTTCTGTTAAGAAGACATAACCAAACATTTCAAAAGGCAATTTTCGTCCTTCAGATTTTAGTTTGTCACATTCAACTAAAGAAGTTTTTTATTTATAAACGGTATATCCTTCTTTATTTATGACAGCAACCATAGGAACATTCATATCATTATCATCTTCGTCATCAGTGTAAGTAACATTCATTAATTCTGAAAATTTATCTTCTGACATATTTTGAACAAACTTGTTTAATTTGGACATCTTTTCAGAATTAATGTTACTTTCATTGTCTGTCGAATATTGATTAATCACAAGTTCTTGAAATTCATTATCAGATTCATCAAAACATATTCTAGAATTATTACTTAATTCATTTTCAGATTCATCTTCTGAATATCTTTAAAGGTTTCTTCAGAATTATCATTAGAAGTATCGATTTCAGAATTAATATGTGCTTCTGAACTATTTTGAGAGATATAGTCAGAAAATTCATCAGAAGGATCGTCAGAAATTTTTTCAGATGTTACTTTAGAATATTATTTTAATACTTCAGAAAATGATTCAATATTTGATTTTTCAGAATTTCCAGAATTTTGTTTTGTAAATAGAGTCTCAGACTTTACAAACATGCTTTCTAAAGGTATTCTTTCAAACAAAGTTTTGTCAACAGGTTTTGATACAACTCCTTTTATTCCTTCATCAAAAACATGCATTTTTGATAGGTTATATAATTTTGAAGGTGTAGTTTTCAAAATTTGATTTTAATTGTAACCAAAACCTGCTTTAACATTATAAAATTTTGAATTTTGTGCTTGACTTGTTAACAAATTCAGAGTTTGCTCAGTCTGTTCTCTTTTGAAATTCAAATCTTCTAACTCTTTGACCTTTTTGTACAATTCAATTCTTTCTTTGTTTAAAAAATCTAGTTTTCAGTTAATGCAGATTTTTCTTCAGAAATTTTGTCAAGTTGCTCTTCTACATCCAAGCAGTTTAATTTGTAAATTTGATTTTCCTCTCTAAATTTGTTGACCAAAATTCTTTCTCCTTTTATCTTGTTGCTTAGATCTTCAAATTCAGAGTTCATTTGTGAAATTTGTTCATGCAATACTCTCTTCTACATCCAAGCAGGCTTTCCATTTCCACCCTTCTTATATCTATTATTATATTTCTGATTGAACTGGTTCGTTAGAAATGCAATACTCTCTGTCATTATTTTCATTTCTTCATCAGATTCATACCCAGTTACAGTTTCCATTGCATGAAGTTCACAAACTTTTGTATGAATATGAGTAGCTCTCTAATTATTGATTGAATTAGTCAAAAGAGCTAAGGAATCACTGGCTTTCTTCTTTTCATTCTGTCTAGATTTAATTTTATGCTCTTGTTGATACAAGATTCCAAATATTTCTTGAATGTTTTTCTTAGACAGATTTCTGGTGACCATGGTGTCAGTAAAGCATTCCCACTCAGAGCCTAAATTCTTTAACAATTTGTTATTGATTTCAGAATTAATTTCTGAACTTCATTTCTCCTTAGATCATTTAGTGTATTATTGAATCTGTTATAAGTGTAAGTCAGAGATTCACATTTTTTGGCTTTGACACCTTCATATATTCCTATGCATATATTGATCTTTTGTTCCGTGGACTTTGCACTCCCTTGCGTTTGTGCTTCAACTTCATCCCACATCCTTTGCAGAAGAAAGACTATCAACCCTATTAACTATCTCATTGGGAAGAGCCATCATGAGGAGGGTTAGAGCATGTCTATCAATTTTCAATTGGGCTTTCTCAGCATTATTGTACATTGTAGTCTTCTTCTTTATCCTTGTAGTTGGAATTTCTGGAGTATCCTCATTTGTTAGAACTGAAGGTAGGTCAACATAGACTTCAAGTGGCCAATTTGTAATTGATTTCATATGCTCTTCATCAATGTTGTTCAGAAATTGAATCATTCTTATCCTCCATTGATGGTATTCTCCTATAAACAGGGTAGGAGGTTTAGTCTCGGAACAGGTTGCAACATATTCTTTCGACATTCTTATGATTTGATCGACAATTCAACCGTAAGAGATGAAAGAATTAGATCTAATCAATCAAGAAGTGATTAATCAAAAAAATTCTAGAAATCTGTCATATGTGACAAGATTTAAGAAATCAAATCAAGAACAGTTGAACAACTCTAATACCAATTGATATTTCACGTATATAAGAATCTATTAAACCTAGTAAAGATTACAATACGTACAAATGTGGAAAGTATATATGAAAAACAAACTTGTAACAAACAAACAGACCTTGTATATATACTAGTATAGAAAGTCTAAACTAACAGCTAGGTTACATGACAAACCATTGACTTCTATACTCATGTACATGTTCTTCAGAACTTCTTCAGAGATAACCTTCAGAACTATCTTTAAAGCTGTCTTCAGAAATCTTCAGAACTTGTTCAGAACTTCCGAAGTTGCCAGTTCAGAAGCTATGCCTTGGGATTTTCTTCTTTAAGCTTTTCATCTGAAGTCTTCATCTCAGACTTCTGATCACATGAACTTCTGAATGTACCTTAAATATATCTTGTCAGCATAGTTCAGAACATCTGAACTCTGCACTTCAGAAGCCTATCTCTTTTGAAGCAATTCTTAAGTACTTAACAGTTAGTTAAACTATGCGATCTGATCTGTGTGACTTATCCTAAGATTCTGTGTGTTCTTTATCTTTATCGCATCATATTCAAAGTTCTCGGACCTTTTAGATCCGAGAACCTAAGTTATCATACATAACTACTCGAGCACAGTAATCCTATCGAATCATACATACCCGACAATTTTTTCTCGGATCCTTAAAATCGACAAAATCAATTTTTTTACCTTCTTTTATTCTGATTACTTAAGAACTTCTTGTCTATAGAAAAACTAAAGAACTTTGTTCCTTGTATCTTGTTCTAGTCAAGAAACTTTTAGCACTTATTAAAAATCTTGGTAATTATTTATCTATGTCATCATAATTGCTTAGACCTTCTTGTCCATAGAAAACTCAAGAACTATGTTCCTTGCAGCTTTTCTAGTCAAGAAACTATTGCAATTAAGTTGACTTGTGATAGATCTGTCATTAAAATTCTAACCAATCAATTTTGAAGTTCTTAAAAAATTGAAAACTTAGCCATTCTTGTCCATAAAAAGACTCGTGAACTCTGTTCCTTGCAGCTCTTTTAGTCTAGAAACCTCTATTTTCGTTTTCTTTAGAATCAAAATATTGATTAAATTTATTCGTTTCTAAGTATTTTTGGGAAATTGACAACAAGACCATTCTTGTTCATAAAAAGACTTGATAACTCTGTTACTCGTAGCTCTTTTTAGTCAAGAAACCCTAGTTATCTTTCCTTTAAAATATTAGTCCAAAATTTTCATCGAAATTAAAGTTGAGATTTTTCTCGGACCTAAGGACTCAACATAATCTATTTTCTCGGACATTGATAATTCGATTAATGAGCTTGTTCTCGACAAAGTTTCATCTGAGAAACCCAGTTCTCGATTCTATTTTATCTGAGAAACTCGTTCCTCGCACTTGTTAGACCGGATAACATCTGTCCTCGCACCCTCGTAATTCAAGATCCCCAGTTCTCGATTCTATTTGATCCGAGTTTCATAATTCTCGAACCTAGTACATCTGAGAAAACCAATCCTTTTGTCTTTAAAACCTTGATTCGAACGTTTGTCTTAGAACGTTTACAAAACTCACCGATCGAAATCCAGAAAGACCGCTTTCTGGATTTCGTCTACCGTCGTACTCATGCGGAAGAAATAATGCGCTCTATAAACGAAGGACCACCAGCTCCAATTTATTGGGATAAGCCTGGCATGCCGAATCAAACTCCTCCTCTTCCGGTTCGGCGAGAACTCAAACCAAGGCACAAATATGAAGACGCCGAAGAACGTGTTGCAAAAGGTGATTAACTTGCAAAATCCGTTCTTCTCCAAAGTCTTCCAAATGAAATATACATGAGCATTGATAGCCATGAAGCAACGACTGAAGGAATGTGGGAAAAATTTGAGAAACTCATGCTCGGCACAAAATTGGCACTCAACTCAAGATCACAAACTGCATTACCCAATATGAAGAGTTCAAAGCCAAAGAAGGAGAAAGCCTTTCGGACACTTACGAGAGGTTCGTCAATCTACTCAACGAACTAAGCAAGAATGACATCCGAACGACGAAGATCGAAAACAACCTGAAGCTAGTTAGCAATCTACAACCCTAATGGAGACGCTTTGCTAATCAAATTAAGCATAGCCAATTCCTTGTTGAACTTGACCTTCACGAGGTTTATGAAACTCTAAACAAGATGAAGAAGAGGTACTTGAAGTTATGGCTGCCATAGAGAAAACTTCCAAGTCTTCCGATCTTCTTGCCCTCCTTGCCAAAGACCCAAATAACGAGAAACATTAGTACCATTCCTCTCGAAGCTCTCAACAAAAAAACCACATTCGTTCCACGGAAGAAGAAGAAGATGAAGGATATGAATTTGATCCCGAGATGGAACAACTCAAACAGTCCTTGGCGTTTCTCATGCAAGCCTTCCAAAATAAATTTTTCCGTCGCCCGTCATCTAACAAACAAAGGTTTGCCTCCGGATCAAAGAACCACGAGCACAAAGAGATATTCGAATCTAAGCCTCGCCCAGAGAATAAACTTCCTACACCCAAACCGGATGACCAATTCAAAGGTGAAATGAGCCTATGCTACAACTGTGGCAAATCCGGATAAAATGCTCATGAATGCAAGAAACCGGTAGTCATGGACTCGAACTACTATGCTTACAAACTCATGCTCGCAAAACAAGAAGAGGCCAAAAATGTTCTCATGGCGGAAGATGAACAATGGCTTCACAAGAACGATCATGAAATTGAACCTCAAGCCCATTTCAGTCTAATGGCAAGAACCATCGATGCGGATCACTCTGACGATGACACCCAATATCACGCTTCCGACAATGCATCCGAGGTAACTAACACCGAATGTGCTCAATTTTTTGCTAAAATGCATGATATGATGTTCAAATTAGAAGATGTGCACCCTAAGTTGAAAATCGAAAAACTCTCGGTTTCCAAATTAGAAGCACAATTAGAAAAAAAATCACAATCAAACCCTAATTCTAACCGATGAACTTGCATCTTTAAGGAATGAGTCCAAAATTCTTAGTAAACGAAACATTAATCATGAAAACAAAAATAAGGATTTTCAAACAAAAATCACGGACCTCACAAAAAGACTTGAAAAATCCGAACAAGAGGCCCTCGATTTTTCTTCAAAATATGAGTTTACCACCATTCAACGAAACAATCTTTTTGAATAACTAAAAACTTTGGAACTCAATTTATATAAACTAGGTCAAACGGAATAAACGATTCACCTAAAAACACCTAAAGAATTATTTCAAAAGCCGGTTTAGGATTTGAAAATCCCAAATGTAACAAAGGCTCTCTATAACACTCCAAACCTTTATAAATTTGAATATCTAGACCTTGGTCCAGAATATAAAATACAATTTATGAAATCCTCAAACAAAGTCGAGAGAAGGGAAGATTGGAATAGGAAAAACAAAAAATATTATCAAATACCATTTTGTTATCCTAAAAAGGTTGAAAAGGAATCCTCTCACCATACTCTTCCAAAAGACTATTTTCTGAGTTATACCGAAGAAGATCTTCAAACTGAACTTCCAACTTTTAAACCATACATTCAAACTCTATTTCTTGAAGAGAAAATTATCCAACTTGAAAACATATTGGAATCCGAACCTTCTTCTTCGGAAAAGGAAAATGAACCTTTGATCGCTAAAATTCAAAAACTCGAAAACACATCCTTAAATTCATGAGATACTCCCGAAGTTGTTACAACTTCCGAAGTATCCTCATGTAAAGCTTTCATAAGCACTCATTAACCAAACAGTGTTCTCGATGATTTTGTACAAAATGACCATACCATTCCTTCTACTTGTGAAATGGATGAATTTTTCCCAAGTGATTTCAATCCTTGTAATTACCGTCCATCTACCAATAAACCTTCCCTTACTCCCGAACAAATAAATGCTACATTAGAGGCCGATGAAGCACGAATCCTAGTTGAACCTCAACTAATTTTTTGAAAATTGCTTAACTCTGAAGTGTGTCCAAATGATTCGGTTGGTCAATTTGATTTTAATCCTACAGTTTCAAGCCATACTGAATTTTTGGTTAAAGGCAAACAACCAATAAACTCAGTCTGATTAATGAGGATGACAATGAATGTTCTACTAGTTCATATAAGCCTCCAATTTCAACAACTAAGAATCATATTGTGCATTTTTCGAATACCAATATGCATCCTTCCACACAATCTAATCATGATATATTTGATGTTTTGGCTCTACACCCTCTAAAGACAAAGCAAGTTTGGGTTGAAAAAGGCACAAGTCAATCAAAGTCATCGCCATGCAATAAGAACTCTATATTTAAATAGGTACCTAAATTTGCCTTATTTCTTATGCAGGTCAGTCATGTGTGGTACTTAGATTCTGGATGCTCCAAACACCTGACTGGAAATAAGGAGTTGCTCGCCAAGTGCACTGCTAAATACGGTAGAGAAGTATATTTTGGGAATAATCACTTTGCACCAATAATCAGACATGGGGATAGTGTCCGCGACAATCTGATTATCTCCAAAGTATCATATGTCCGCGGACTCAGTCACAACCTTTTAAGTATTGTCCAATTTTGTGACAAACAACTAGAAGTCAACTTTCGATCTGAACGTTGTTGTGTTCGAACTTAGGAGGGACAAGTACTGTTGGCCGACTCGCGCAATTCCAACCTATACAACATTGATCTTTCTGATGTTAAAGTGCCAACCAACGTGTATCTTCTATCCGAAGCCTCAAATGAGCAAAATGGGCTTTGGCATCGCCGCCTTTCCCACCTTAACTTCAAGAACATTAACAAACTTGCTAGCAATGGGTTGGTGGCGAGTTTACCAAAACTTAAGTTTGAAAGACACATCTTTGTGGCGCTTGTGAAATGGGTAAAATGAAGAAAGCCTCTCATAAACCCAAGGTGGAACATGGCATGACTCGTCGTCTTCAACTCATTCATATATGTCTATGCGGCCCGATGCGGACTCAAAGCATCAATGGCAAGAAGTACGTTCTTGTCACGGTTGATGACTTTTCTCGATACACATGGGTCAAATTCCTTCGCACCAAGGACGAAGCCCACGGGCTCATTATCACCTTCATCAAGAGAATTCAAGTCAAATTAGAGCTTACCATTCAAACCATTCGCACGGACAACGACACAGAATTCAAAAACCGGACTTTAAGTAATTTTTTCACCCCGGTCGGCATCACCCTGACATTTTCGGCCGCTCGAACTCCACAACAAAATAGGGTGGTCGAAAGTCGCAACCGTACATTGGTCGAAGCCATTGGTACCATTGTCGTCCATTCCAAGCTCCCAATTTTCTATGGGCCGAAGCCATCAATACGACTAGTTTCACTCAAAACTGATTCATCATCAACAAGCGATTCAACAAAACCCCATATGAGTTAATTAACAGGCGCATTCCCACTGTTCACTTTCTTCACATGTTCGGTTGTCTCTGTTTCATTCTCAATGATAAAGAGGATCCTAGAAAACTTCATCCCAAAGCTGATGAAGGGTTATTCCTCGGATATTCCCCAAACACCGCAGCCTATCAGATCTACCTTAAAAACTCTAGAACTGTCATGGAAAGCGTCAATGTTGATTTTGATGACAAGGCCGAATTGGTTCCCGAATAACTCAGGTTTGGACTCGCGCTTACCGATGTATTAGCTTTCAGACACCTATGTTCAGAACTTGTTCCTAAACCCACACAATCCAAATCCGGCATCCACTTTCGAAACTACGAATTCAGATTTTGTCGATCTTTTCGAGTACTTCTACTCGGAATTCTTCGGACCGTATGCTCCAACGACTAATCCGATTGTCCCACCAATATTGGAGGTCGCCGATACCACAACTATTTTAGGACCAAAAACATCAACCGAAACCATCGCATCAACCGCGACTTCCAATCCTGCTCCTACGCACACGAAAGTGTTCGAACCGACTCCCACTAAACCTATTTATAAAACACTCACCCTAGTACACTGCTCCCCTCCGAAACCACGAATGAAATAACTGTCGAAGAGATCATTCCCGACCTGATTCCAATTCAACTGGATCCACTTCCTGCTATAACTCCTGCTTCGATCGCAAGTCCAACACTAGCATCCTCTCCCCTACACCGTTCCCCAACCCTCAAGGATGTCACCAGTTCGACTCGACCTTCTGATGTGGGTTCGACACTTGAAACCTTCAGGATCAACCACTTGGCACTTATGTCGATGACAATCCTGCTCATTCCTCACTTCAACCTCTTCCCCACACAACTAAATGGACTCGAGCTCATCCCATTCATCAAATCCTTGGAGATCCTTCCAAACCGGTCACAACGAGATCCGCCTCAGCTAACGATTGTTTGTTCACATCCTTTTTAAGCAAAATCGAACCCACGACTATTGTGGAAGCCATGACCGACCCCGATTAGATCACGACAATGCAAGAAGAACTCAATCAGTTTTGAAGCCTCAAAGTCTGGCGCCTCGTTCCCCGACGTCGCAACAAAACCATTATTGGCACTAAATGGATCTTCAAGAACAAACGACACGAAGATGGAGTTGTGATACGCAACAAAGCTCGACTTATCGCAAAAGGGTACCGTCTAAAAGAAGGAATCGACTATGACAAGACTTTTGCACCCGTTGCACGCATTGAACCAATTTGCATGTTCTTCGCATACATGGCTCACAAGAACCTCATCGTCTTTCAAGTGGATGTCAAGACTGCTTTTCTCAACGGTGTATTAAAGGATGAACTCAATGTCTCTCAGCCTGACGGGTTCATCAATGACGCTAAACCCAATCATGTTTAGATTCTCGACAAAGCCCTTTTACGGACTCAAACACGTCCTCAGAGCATGGTATAAAAGTCTGACTGAACAAGACCATTATTGGCACTAAATGGATCTTCAAGAACCAACGAGACAAAGATAGAGTTGTCATACGCAACAAAGCTCGACTTGTCGCAAAAAGGTACCGTCAACAAGAAGGAATCGACTATGACGAGACTTTTACACCCATTGCACGCATTGAAGCAATTCGCATGTTCTTGGCATACATGGCTCACTAGAACCTCACTGTCTTTCAAATGGATGTCAAGACTGCTTTTCTCAATGGTGTATTAAAATAAGAAGTCTACGTCTCTCAGCCTAACGGGTTCATCAACGACTCTAAACCCAATCATGTTTAGATTCTCGACAAAGCCCTTTACGGACTCAAACAAGCCCTGAGCGCATGGTATAAAAGTCTGACTGCCTTCATGGTAACCAACGGTTTCTCAAAAGGTAAAATCGATCCTACCTTAGTTATTAAAAAGGAAGAAAATGGTATCTTGCTCATGAAAATTTATGTAGATGACATTATATTTGGATCAACAAACCCACAATATGGTAAGAACTTTTCTGCCCTCATGGTTGCAATGTTCAACATGAGCATGATGGGAGTGATGAATTTTTTCCTCGGTCTTCAAGTCAAAAAATTATCAACAGGAATATTCATCAACCAATCAAAATACATTTCTGACATGTTGAAGAAATTCAACTTGGAGAATTGTATGTCGATTGGGACTCCCATGTCTCCCGGTTCAAAACTACACGCAAATCGTTCCGGTAAAGCAGTAGATTCCAAGCACTATAGGGGCATGATTGGTTCTTTAATGTATTTGACGGCTAGTCGCCTGGATATAACGTTTGCTACCTGGCCTTTGTGCAAGATATCAGGCATCACGCAAAGAATCTCATCTTAGTTCTGTTAAACGTATTTTTCAATATTTAAAAGGTACTACTAATCTTGGCCAATGGTATCCAAAGGATACGGGTTTCGAGTTAACTGCATTTTTAGATGTGGACCATGCCGGTTGTATGCATGACCGAAAGAGTACATCGGGTCACATTCAGTTCTCGGGTGACATGTAACACCCTAAAATTTAGAGAAAATTTAAACTGAAATATAAATACGGAAATATATAAAATAACCCAAAAGAGGGGAAAGAGTATAGGAGTTTACATCTATGGATAGAATACTACATCAACAACCTATTAATCTACATAATACAATACGTAGCTCATGTTCGGGTGTCGCTAATATTCCTCAAAATAATCATTCTAACGTCTCCAATAATCACACTCTAAAGTGTAATCCCAAAAAGAGTGCCTTCACCGGCACGCCACTCCGTTCCTCTCTAAGAAGCCCCAATATCCCGATCACCTGCTAAACATGGCATTTAAGAACAACTGTTAGGGTTACACCTTGTGAGAACAAACAATTAAATGGATAAAGCCATAAAATATTTAGTTAAGAGAGTGAAAGACTTTATCCCGTTTAACTCAACTTGAAAGCTTACTCTTGGTGAGCAAGGTTCTTTTAAAAGTAATCGGGAAAGACTCGATAATACCATTCTTAGTGACAGATAAAAAATAAGTCACTATTCATGTTAAGAGCTTTCCCTAGGAATCAAAGGCTACTAGTAACGACCAATAATACAATTAATGTATGGCACTCGATGATTCCAGTCTTAGAGCTCGTGCTAAAGATCAAAGGCTATTGGTGGCGACCAATAATACAATACTGTACGACTCTCGATGATCAAGGTTAGCACCCACGTAAGGATCAAAGGCTATTGGTGTAAACCAATAATACAATTTTTGTACGGGTCTCGATGACCCTATACGTTGACCGAAAGGGGACAACAATCCCGATTAAAGACCGACTTATATGCCTATGGATCCATTACATTCTAGTCTATAAATCAACTACATCAAACCAGACATAGTGATAGTTTTCCATTTACCGAAAAACCCTCATATAAATGTTTCCCTTTGAAATATGAACTTTATCGAAAATTAGGTCAAATAGTTTTAGTTCCATAATCAAAGATTTTCTCATCAAGAGATATTTCCATGTAAGATAAAACCATTTAAATTACTCATTTCATAACCAAGATCAAAATCCCCAAAATCCTCATTTTGACCAAAAAATTTCCAAACTTAATCAAATGCTTAATAACGAAATCGTAGACTTTAAATGAAGTAAAATAACATTTGATGCAAGTATTAGGTTTGTAAAAGGTTTAGAAATGAACCGACGAGGCTAAGGTTAGGTAAACCCTAGAGAATCTCCAAAAGATGAAGATGGAGAGACTTGGTGAAGAAACACGAAGGACACAATTAGACGAAGCTTGAATCCTGAATCTTCAATCCTTGAAGAGCAGTAAATAACTTGGTAGGAGTAGATTGGAGCAATAAATGCTCAAGGTTCGTTCTTGAGGAACTATGGAAGGAAAAAACATATTCAACAAGTGAATTGGTGAGAAATGAGGTTAAAGCGCATTTAATGAAACCACCAGCCCCAACCAGTAGACGGGCTACATTTCATGCGCCCTAAGCCGCCCGGCCCAAGTTTCCCATTTCCCTGAAGCCGCACCACATCCGAGCTCGATCACGCCGTGCGTCCTATGTAGCCTCGCACCGTGCCACACCGTCCCGTGCCGCCTAGCTCTACCCGGCTGTTGGGTCACGGATGATTTAGTGACGAACCTTCTCTCTTTTTGTTGTTGATCTTGTATAGGTTTTTTTGAAGGTCTGAAATATACTTCAAATACTGGAAAATAAAAGACTATCCAATCAAGGTTTGTACATCAAAATGTGGATTTTTGATGTACCAATCAACATTAAAATTCAGACCACTTGCCGATTTCAAAAGAGTGTAGTCTCCGAAAATTGAAGTTGTCGACTCTAAGGTTGAGAAGCAGTTGTCGATCCAAGCTTGTGTACACTTGCCGATCCTAAGTTTGAAATGGAGTTGCCGATCCAAGCATTATGTACACTTGCTGATTCCAACCTTAAAGTGCACTAACCGATGTGATACATAATCACTTAGCAATTTTCAAAGACAAGTTCTTGAGACACAATATATGCAAAACGTGTGCAGCAATACGTGGGCAACAAACCTTAAGTTTGGACATTCTCTTTTATTCTCATAAAAGGGATGTTTGTCTTTAGCTTAAAGGTTTGATGAGACTTCACAGAGCATAAAGAAAAAGAGATAAAGTTATCTGACATTGCGTGCTACAAAGAATGGTTCACCCATTAACCTAGTACAAAGGGAGTGGCATCTCCTTTTGTCCATCAGATATACTACCAGCTAATGAAACCTTGATAGGTGTCTCCATGCATCCCATGCATGGGCACTATAAAAGGAGATGAAACCCTGCCCATAAATCTCACGCTTTCAACAAATCCTCTGAGTGATCTTTTGTTTGACTCCGACATCCTGAGTGTTTTAACAGTTTCATTTTAACTTTCTTAGTGTATAAGTTAATTACTATTATTATTTTTTTTTTGAGCGGAAAACCCAGGCAAATCCATTAAAAACAGAAGAAAAAACAACGGTTCAGGTTACATCAAAAAGAAACAAAAGAAAGCCAACTTGGAAATCAAAAACCAAGCAACAAGTAACCAGAACAAGCAAAGCCAAACAGAGACGACCAAGAAGCAAGCAAAAACCAGGTCCAAAGCCAAATAAAAGCCACAACAACCTCCTCAAATTGCACCTCCATTGGTAATAGTACTGTGCCTACCATTCCTCCTCCACGCCATTCATTGGAGGATCACTCCCCTAGCTTCCTTGAACACCTTCTCGGTGCTTCTATTGCAGTTTTCAAACAGCCTCTTGTTCCTTTCCTGCCAAATATAATAAACAGTTGCAGATAAGGCCGCTCTTTGCAGTGTAGACCAAGAGGCATAGTGACCACTATTGAGGCGGTCCAAGATATCATCCCAACTTTTCGGTATGTGCCGTAAAGAAACTTCCTTTTTCATCAACTCCCAAACACCTTTCGAGTAGTCACACTGAAAAAATAAATGGTTATGAGTTTCCAAGCATTGATGACACAAGAGGCATTTCATATCCGGGGGTTCTTGTTTCCAATTTAGAATGCGATCTTGTGTGGGCAACCGCAACCTACAAGCTAACCAAATACATAGAGCATGTTTGGGTATGTAGGCTTTATTCCAAACCACCTTTGACCAATCAACAGTTGCATGATCCTGTTCCATAGATGCCCAAGCTTTGTGAATAGTAAACTCAGCCTTTATATTATTCCGGTCTATCCAAGAAACCTTATCCTCCCCTTTCAAAAGAACTGGGACTGGAATATTGGCCGATTGCGGGATCCGGGCGATCATATCACTAGGCCAAGCATTGCCAATCTTCTGAATACCCTAACGCATTGTATCATGAGCCGTGAAGCCCAATGCATGAATAGTTCGGTAAGAAATTAGGGAACTCAAATTACCAACATGCAGCATTTATCCTCCCAATCACTTGTAGACTTCCCTTCACCAATTTGAATGAAGAAGAACTCCCTTATGTGATTCTGAATCCGAAGCATACTGCAGAAGATCCAGGACCACCAATCTTTCTTGGATATAGTGGCTACTCACCCATCTCACCCATAGGGAGTTTCGTTTTCACAATATATCCCAGATATGTTTAGTGACCAAGCATCGATTCCACGGGCCTGATTTTTTGAAACCAAGACCCCGACATCTTTCTGGTTGGCAAATCTCTTCCCAAGCAACTCGGCATTTCCCACGGGATTTGTCACCTTGGGTCCATAAAAAATCCCTAAAAAGGGATTCATGTTCATAGATAATACCAGCAGGAAACACAAAAACCGACATCCAATAAACTTGGAGAGATTGTAGAACCGATTTAATGAGTTGTCTTCTTCCGCCATAGGAGAGGAATTTGTTTTTTCAGTTAGTCAAGCGGCATTTTACCCTTTCCACAATGCCATTAAAGTCAGCCATTGGAAGTCTAAGTGGAGACAGAGGCACCCCTAGATACCTGATAGGAAAAACCCCTTGTCGAAATGGTAAGGTGTTCCTAATCATCGCTTTAACATCTTCTGGCACATTCCCAAAGAATATATCACTCTTTTCAAGGTTAGGAGCAAACCCCGATTTCATCATGAACAACTCTAACTCCCTTTTAATGACTTCGACTGACAGAAGATCACCATTCGAAAAGACGAAAAGGTCATCAGCGAAGCACAAGTGAGTAATATTGAAATCCTCACATCCCTTACGGAACCGAAAACCAGCAGCCTCTTGGATACATCGGTTGAGGATAAGCGCGAACCCTTCCATTATGATCGTAAACAGATATGGGGAAATGGGTTCTCCTTGTCTTATGCCCCTCTTTCCTGCAAAAAAACCATGTGTTTCCCCTTGAAAAGCAATGGAATAGGAAGGGGTAGCAATCATTACCTGAATCCACTTGAGCAATGCCGGATGGAATCCAAGACCATTAAGCATGCAAATAACAAACTTCCAATTCACCATGTCATAAGCTTTCCGGATGTCAAATTTAAAAGCACATCTTGGCTCACCTGAGTTCAGGTGACACCCAGCCACAAGCTCATGTGACATTAGAATATTATCCGAGATCCTGCTTCCAGGAATAAAGGCCGATTGTGCAGGATTTATTAAAAAATCCAGCTTCGGTTTCATACGGTCAGATATAATCATGCTGATGCACTTGTACAAAACCGAACAGCAGGCAATCGGTCGGAATTCTGAAACCCTACTAGCATTTGGTGTCTTTGGAATAAGACATAAGAGAGTATGGTTTAGCTCCCTGTCAAACCGACCAGAGTAGAAAAAGTTAGGGATTGCCCTAATAACCTCCTTACCAATCACAGGCTAGGCCGCTTTATAAAAACTGGAAGAAAACCCATCTGAACCAGGAGCTTTATCATTCCCAATCTGTTTAAACGCATCCAAAATATCTTCATCTTGAATAGGCCGAATCATAAACAAGGATTCAAATTACTGTTATTATGTGTTACATGTGTTTCATGTGTTAAGTTTGTTAGAGTAGAGAGTTATCTATTCTTTTCCGCAACAAACTTCTGTGTGTAAAGAAAATTTAAAAGAGTAAAAATAGGGACTAACAAGTGGCATCAGAGCAGTTAGTTTAAAGTAATAAACTAGATCTGTGATGGCTACTACTCCTCCAACTATTGAAGGTGCTCTGCAAAATCCTTTCGCTAGTACATACGATTTAGGCTCTTTAGCCAAACCCCCAAGGTTTAACCCCAATAACTTTGGGTTATGGAAAACTCGTATGCTACTGTTCTTGGAAGGGATTGATTGTAGGTATCCTAAAATTCTGAGTGAGGGATCTATCATTCCAAAAATCTGGGCTCGCTTTGGCCCACAAAAGACACCGAAGGAAAAGATATAGAGTCTGATGACGATAGAAGTGATGCAACCGGCAGATATATCATCAAACCTCCAAACAAATATAATGAAGATGATAAACTTCTGGTTGCATTAGACACTAAAGTAAAATCAGCTTTAGCTATATCTCTTCCTGATGAAGTGTATCATTCTCTTCTAAATCTTTCTACTGCAAAAGAAATGTGTGACACTCTGAGTGTCTTATATGAAGGCACTAGAGAAGTTAAGAAATCTAACAAAATCTGCCTTGTTAGAAAATATGAACTCTTTTCTCATGAAAAAGGAGAATCTCCTTCTGCCTATTTCAAATGCTTTAACTGTCTTCTTAATGACCTCAAGGTTCTAGGCAAAGTATATGATAATGAGGAGGTTTTATGCAAGTTTATGAACTGCCTCCCAGACTTCTGGAAAACCATATGCACTTGCATTAAACAAACCAAGGATCTTGAATTTACGCCTTTAACTGCTCTTTATGGGACTATTCTTCATTATGAACAAACTAAAAATCAAAGAAAGTCCCTTATTAAAGACATTAAATCTTCTTATATTGCTTTAGTAGGTGAGTCTAAATCTTCTTCATGTGTTCCTAGAATCACCTATCCCTCTTCTAAATCTGAAAATGAAATTAAGGAAGATTCATCTCATCTATCAGATGCTTACTACAGTGCTGCTGATGATGAGGGAGAAGAATCTGCCATTGATATACTATCTGATAGTATGACAATGATTGCAGGGAACCTTAAAAATAAAAGATTCTCTTCTAACCGTTCTAAGTTTCAAAGAAAACTTTTTTCTCAAAGACCTCTCCGATAAAGCAAATGAGGAATGCTTTAATTGTGGAAAGAAAGGTCACTTTGCCTCTGAGTGTAGGTCTAAATTTTTCCCAATACACAAGTCTTCTTCTGGCCATGACTTCTCTAAATCGGCTACTAGAAAGCCTGAAGAGAGAAGTAGTCGATCTTCTAAGGAAAGTCTTGAACCTTCTCAATCAAAAGAAATCTCTGGGTATAAAAAGTATAAAGCCAAGTATAGGAGAGAAAAAGAGAAAAATCTAAATAAAGGAAAAACTTTGGTTGCTGAAGCCCATTGTTGGGAAGATGAGCAAACATCAAGGAGTGAGAGTGAGTATGTGACAAAATGTCTCAAGGCCAAGATTGATGAACTTGAAGAAATGGAGAGATCACTCCACATCGCTGCTTTTGTCTCTACTAAGGGATCAACTTTGGGAACCAAACCTCAGGTACATCCTTTTACTTTTCTGTCTGATGATCAAAAGATTGATGCCTTTGATTCTTTAACTGTTGACTTCTGTAACTTAAAAGAACAAAAGAAAAGGGTTGACTTGCATATAAAATCCTTGAATGATCAACTTCTCTCTTGTTTCTCAAAACTCAAAGACTTTGATAAAATGAAAGTTGACTTAGAAAATCTAAGGTACTTAAATGATAGTCTTTCTTAATACAAAAACAAGATTTCTAATACACTTGAATAGCACGCCAACGAACGACGCGGCTCCATACCCTGACTATTGGTATCGGGGAACTTTGCTTTCAAAATCCAATTAAAAAGCTATCTTCTTCCATACCTTCAGGAGTGCCAGAACCAAGGGGTCTTTCTGTGGAAACCTCCACGAACAATCGTCGTTTTTTGATGGTTTCCAAGCTAGGTGTGAAGCCCCTAAAAAGGCGTAACATCCTAGCATTTGAACCAGGGGAAGTGACTCGCATTAAAATATGCAACCTTCACCCCGATCAGACTAATGGGTTGAAGGAGGTGAGGCATGGTCAGAGTGTAGGTTCGAATCCTGCCAGCTTTCTTGTGGATCATCCTGAAACCACAGGAAGGAATAAGAAGTTCTCTCAAAGTAGACCAAGTCTTCCAAAAAGCTTGAAAAGATTCTTGAAGATCAAATTTCTTGTAATGATAAGACTGGCCTATGATACGGAAAAAATGATCCTCAAATTTCTGAATCTCAAAATTCATCTTTTGAATGTCAAGGTTTTCCAGCTGGCTTTCATCTCTCCGATGATGATCTCTTAGATGATCTCTTAGACTACTCTTTTGAAGATTCTACTTATGTTCACTCTATAGACTTGTTAGATATGCTTAAAATAAAGTCTCATGTTAAAAAGTTTGGAGTGTTTGTGAAAGCTAAAGATCACTCTCTTGAGCCTTCAAATGATTCAACACTTCCAAGCTCTTCTTCAAAACCCATTCAAAAGCTCTTAAATTCTCTAAGTCTTCATGAGTCAAGGTACTCTTCTGTTTGATCTCTTACTCCTGAACTTCCTGTTCTAGAAAGAACTCCTTCCTTTTAAAAGAAAAGTGTTTCAAAAACAAATTTCTCTTCCAAACAAAATTCTCATATAGTCACCGATTTTGTTCCTCGTTCTATTAATCTGAAGAAATCTAGAAATCCTGAAAAAGGCATTCTTGGCCCTAGTCCAGGAGTCGGTCACTCCTCTTCCTAGTAATCGATGTTGTCTCAAAACTTTGACAATATGGATTTCAAAAGGGCTTTCACCATCAAGAAATGCTACAACTGTGGCAATACTCTTCATCTTGCGAAAAACTGCCCAAAAGATAATGATCTTCGTACAAACAACAAAATGCCTTCTAATCACAAAGGACCCACTTCAAAATGGGTACCAAGAGTCTAAATTTGTTTGTGGGTGCAGGTACCAAACAAAGATCATATATGGTACATGGACAGCGGCTGTTCAAGGCACATGAGTGGAAACAAATCTTTTCTATCAAACTTCTCAAAAGAAAAAAGGACTCATTGTCTCCTTTGGAGAAAATGGAAAAGGTGTTACAAAAGGTTATGGTTCCATATCAAATGGAACCATCACTTTTTCAAAAGTGGCTCATGTTGAGGGACTAATATACAACTTACTGAGCATCAGCCAAATCTGTAATTTGGGATATAAAGTCATGTTTCAACTGTGTGTTTGCTTAGTCTTTGATGTGCAGAATAAAGTTGTACTGGCAGGTACCCGAATGAATGATGTGTACATCATCAACATGAAGGAAAGTGCAATTGGTGCAGGTATGTGTCTTCTTCTCAAGAATTAGCTAAACAAAGTTGGCTATGGCATAAAAGGTTTTCAAATCTGAACTTTAAAACCTTGAATAAACTGTCCAGCAAAGACCTAGTTGTTGGTATGCCAAAAATATCTTTTGAAAAAGAAAAGCTGTGTGGAACATGTGAAAAGGAAAGCTTACCAAAACCTCCTTTAAAACAAAACAATGCTCATATATCTTTCAACCTCTTCAAATGCTTCACATGGATTTGTGTGGACCAGTAAGCACTCCTAGTCTAGGTGGTAAAAAGTATATGCTAGTAATTGTTGATGAATACTCTAGATATACTTGGGTTTTCTTCTTAAAACACAAGAGTGATGCTGCTGAAGAAATCATTCGATTTATCAGGAAGATTGAAAATATGACTGGTCAACTTGTGAAGTCAATCAGAAGTGATAGTGGCACTGAATTCAAGAATGTTGTTTTGGAAGAATTCTTTGACATCAAAGGAATCTCTCAGAACTTTTCTGCCGTACGCACTCCTCAGCAAAATGATGTTGTTGAAAGAAAGAATTGGACGCTGTGTGAAGCTGCAAGATCAATGCTGAGTGAATCCAAGTTGCCAACCTATTTTTGGGCTGAAACAGTTAATACTGCATGTTTTACTCAAAATATGTCTATTATTGTCAAAAGGCACAAAAAAAAACTGCCTATGAAGTTTTTCATGGTCGGAAACCTGTAGTTGACTTTTTCCATGTATTTGGTTGTGCATGTCATATGCTGAATGACAGGGAACAACTTGGAAAATTTGATCCAAAGTCTGATGATGGAATATTCATGGGTTATTCTCTCTCCTCTAGAGCTTTCAAAATCTACAATCTCAGAAGAAAATGCATTGATGAATCTATGCATGTAAAGTTTGATGATTTTGAAACATCTTCATTATCTTGCATTGAAGAAGAACTCAATCAATGGATAAACTCATGTGTTGGGGAAATTTCATCTCATTCTACTCAACAACCTTCTCAACAAAGTCAAGAAGATAATAACTCTTCTCAGCTACCAAATAATACCACCATATCTCCTGAACCTATTCTTTCTTCCCCATCTCCTGAAATTGACTCTTCAGGAGAACACTCTCATCTAAACACCATACCTTCCACTAACCTACCCTCACCATCTCAAATTCCAACTTCATCTGCTTCTATACCCCCTCCCTTGCCTCCTTCATGAAAATGGACCATGGATCACCCAATAGATCAAATCATCGGTGATCCTCAAGTTGGTGTAAAAACAAGAAGAGGCATCAGCAATCTGTGCTTGTATGTCAACTTTGTTTCCATTATTGAGCCTAAAAAAATAAATGAAGCCCTAGTTGATCCTAGCTGGGTAATTGCCATGCAAGAAGAACTCTCACAGTTTGAGAGAAATTAAGTCTGGGAGTTAGTTTCTCGTACATCTCACAAAACCATTATTAGAACTAAATGGGTGTTCAGAAATAAGATGGATGAAGAAGGAACTGTCATACGAAATAAAGCTAGGCTGGTTGCTCAAGGATATCGGCAACAGGAAGGAATTGACTATGATGAAACTTTTGCTCATGTTGCCAGATTGGAAGTTATCCGAATCTTTCTTGCCCATCCAGCTTACAAGAATTTTCGGGTATTCCAAATGGATGTCAAAAATCCCTTTCTGAATGGTGAGCTAGCTGATAAAGTCTATGTAAAGCAACCACCTGGAATTGAAGATCCAGTCCATCCATATCATGTATATCGGTTAGATAATGCTCTATATGGACTGAAGCAAGCTCCCCGTGCCTAGTATGATACTCTTTCAAATTATCTTTTGAAAAAATTTCATGTCCGAGGAAAAGTTGACAGCACTCTCTTCTTCAAGAAATCAAAAGGTAATATCATTCTTGTACAAATCTATGTGGATGATATTATTTTTGGAGCCACCGATGAATCTTTGTGTGATAAGTTTAGCTCTCTCATGCAAAAGAAGTATGAAATGAGCATGATGGGAGAGATAACTTTCTTTCTTGGTTTGCAAGTAAAACAATCTCCAGAAGGTATTTTCATTAACCAAAGTAAATATATTAAAGACCTTCTGAAAAAGTTTCAACTTGATACTTGCTCTACCATGAAAACCCTATGGCTCCTCCTCTTAAACTTCATTCTAATCCTGATGGTGTGTCTATCAATATCACAAGTTATAGAGGTATGATAGGATCTCTTCTCTACCTTACTGCTAGCAGACCTGATATAATGTGTGCTACCTGTCTGTGTGCTCTATATCAAGCAAATCCTAAGGAATCACATCTAGCAGCTGTCAAAAGGATATTTCGGTATCTGAAAGGTATCATGAATCTGGGTCTTTGGTATCCAAAAGACTCAGGTTTTGATCTCATCGGGTACTCTGATTCTGATTTTGCAGGGTCAAAAATAGACAGAAAAAGTACAACAGGAAGTTGCCCAACTTCTTGGTGGAAAGCTTGTAAGTTGGTCAAGCAAGAAGCAACATTCAGTGTCTACCTCTATCGCTGAAGTAGAATATGTGACTGCTGGAAGTTGTTGTGCTCAAATATTGTGGATAAAAATCAGTTACAAGATTACAATCAGACTTTCTCAAAAATCCCAATATTGTGTGACAACTCAAGTGCAATAGCCATTGCAAACAATCCAGTGCTTCATTCAAGATCAAACCACAGTGAAATCAGGTATCACTTTATAAGAGATCTTGTCTCTAAAGGTGATGTGGAGCTACACTTTATTCCCACTGATTATCAACTAGTTGATCTATTCACAAAGCCTCTTGATGAAGCAAAGTTCAAGTTTCTAATCGGTGAACTAGGTATGATAAATATAGATTAATATATATATATATAATAATAAATAAATAAATTAATTTATATAAAAATATATATATATATATATATATATATAGTCGGTGAGTATATACACCCACTCACCGACGTTCCCTCTCCTTAACCACTCACCGACGTTCCCTCTCCTTAACCACTCACCGACGCCTCTCTATAAACCCTAGACTCACTGACACTCGTCTCTCTCTCTAAACCCTAGATTACCCGACGTTGTTCAAAACCAGAACCCTAAACCCGAGTCACCGACGTGGCCCTAATCACTATAGTCACTGACGTCGTCCTAAACCACACTCACCGACGTCGAACCCTTCTTTCCATTCCCCGACATCTTAAAACTTACCGACGTCCCCTCTGAACCCCTTCATATTCCTTATCTTTTAAAAGATAACTCTTAGGTTACCACTCTTGGTGACTAAGTATTCAACGTATCTATCCACAAAGACATCAGCAACGTCATCAATGTCTGAACATGCGCCGAATTAAACCTGAAAACCCTTAGAATTCTGACCTTTGAATCACTTCTTCCATCATTGATTTTGAAAATTGAAATTCCCTCCTCTTATATTTATAACCGTCCCCCCCCCCCTTTTCTTCTCCTTGTTTATCGTCTCCATCATCCCCATTCTCTCTCTCTTTCTCGAATTCAAACCTGCAACACTCAAGTTCATCCATGGCTTCCACTAACACTCCTTCGAAATCTCCTAAAGCCTCTGAAGAACAAACCCTCACCCTTGAATCTCTTACCTTTCCTACATGCAATCACTTTGGTCGCATTGGTATTGATGAAGCTCATCCGGAGTATAATGAGATTTGTTGGTTTCTTCAGAGATATCCTCTCCAGTATGCTCTCACTGCTAAATCTAAGATGAGCAAGTTTCTCTTGGGAAACTTCTAGCTAATTTGCTCATATGATGCTTCATCCAATCAAATATGCGCTTCTGTTCTTATTGATGACGAACCAGATGTCATCTTTGATGTTGAAGATGTTCGTACCATTCTTCTCCTTCCTTCATATGAGACATATGAAGCTTTCCCTCTTGGGCATGAACACCAAAATCCAAGGGTCCAGGTACCTTGGTAAGGAAAAACATGGGTAACATCTGGAACTTCTTCTTTGCTTATCTCATCCTATGTTTGAGTGAGACGACAGGTGGTCCGGATCAAGCCCCATCACAAGTCATCGAGCTGGCCCATGCTTTAATCATCCAAAGAAAAATAGATTTTGTAGCTTACTTCTTCAATGAGATGATCTCCTCATTCTCTCTCCTTCGGCGACCTCAGGTACTGTTTCAGCGACTCTTCTCTCTTATCATAAATGCCAAGCTTGCCAAATAACTTGAAAAAAGGGATGATATTAAATATGGTCTCCCACTTCATCAAGTCGGCAAACAGCTTATGACAAAGGGACCCTTATCTTCCAATAATCCCCTTAGACCTGGAATGATTGAGTTTTCTAGAAATGCAACTTTAGGTTGGGGTGAGAATGAACCCAGGATTCGGGGACCCTCAGTCACCGAATCCACCACCTCTGCCACTTCTCAACCAAGAGTCACCGATGTGCCCAAATCTCGCAAGAGATCCACGGAGATCTCTTAGATGATAAAGATGACTTGGAGTCTCCCATCCAAGGCGCATCTACACCAGCTCCGGAGATCTCACAACTCCCTTTCCCATCTCTAAATGAAGGTGCATCACAACAAGATGCACTTGATGGAGCAACCGACTTTACCATAATTGAGGAATCCCCTCACAGACACTCTTCTCATCGTGTCTTCCCCACAGTAACTCACTCTCTTGAGTCCTCGAGGTCTCCCCTCACACACAACTCACATCACGGACTCCTCAAAATCCCCCCCCCCCAAATAAAACTACAGGCTTGGTGGACTATTCTTCTTCAAGTGACGATAATGATCAACCGCCACCAACGCCTCAACCTTCCGATCCTATGACATCTCAACAAGGAGATGATATTCTCAAAGCCTTCAAATCTTTTTCAAGTGGAACATTTCATCGGGTGGAACTCTTGGAAGAACATGCAAACAAAGAGATGGAAAGAATGACTACGTTTGTTAATGCAACGGGCAATCTGTCTACACTTCTAACATCCAGTATTGCTTCTATAATAAAAAATCAAGAAGCAATTTTGGAGTCACTTGCTTCTTTACACTCAAAGGTTGAAAATGTATCGACTTCTCTTCCAACCTTTGAAATCGATCCAGGTGATGCCTTTTTCAAGGGTGAAGATAGATTCATGGTTCAGCGAATTGAACGAAAGCTCGGCAATTTGGGCTCCAATGTTGACAAGATCAAGAGGTTTCTCTCTTCAGTTGGTTTCAAGGGCTCAACCACTGAGGGGGGGAAAAACGAAGGCAACAGCAAAGGAGGTCCTCGATGTACCACCACCTGTGGTCACCGAGGTGACAACACCCTTGGTCTCCGATGCCAAGGTTTCCGATGAACAGCAACCACCATTTACCGATCAACAGCCAAGGCAACCACCACCTGTGGTCACCGAGGCCTTAGTCTCCGACGTATGGGTCACCGAAACAATTGTCAATGAACTTCTAGTACCGGGTAACACTGGGTTATTTAGAGATGACGCTAATATAGAAACTGGAGCACAAATTCAGGGGGAGCAATTCAATGCCCGACCCCTTGAAGAATCTGAAAGAAGAAAAGAGAAAGAAAGTCAAAGCTGAAGGAAAGAGACCACTCTCTTATGCTCAATAGTTAGCCCAACTTCATGAAAAGAAAAAGAAAAGAGATAGAGGCCCTGAAGCTAATACTCCAGAGTGCAACCAGCTTCCACAGCTTTCACACTTACCGATCCTCTCGGGGTCATACTCACTGAAGCTGAAAGAGAAGAAGCAATAAGGGCTCAACTTGAGTATGATCAGACTAATGTACTTAAGTTTGCTCAAGATGAGGCGAACCGAGCCAAAGTCGCCGATCCTCTTCAAGCTCAAAAGGATGAGCTTGAAAACTTGAAGAAAAAATCTGAAGCAATGAAGGCTGTGGTTGAAGCAAAGAAGGCCAAGGAAATTGAATGGTTCAATAGAAGATTGAAAAATCAGAAAGATGACTCAATGATCATTGGGGATACTATTCATCCTCCAACCTCAAAATCTCCTAAATTACTTGTAAATATTAAAAGAGCAGATTCTATAAACAAGACTTATGAGATTGAGTGGTTGGAAGTACTTGGGATCACTGAATGGTTGGAGATCGGTAACCATATTTCAAAGAGTAGGAGAAAATACAAAGAAACTATGCTCAACACTCTCCGAAAATTCTTCATCAAAATGGTCAAAACTCAGAATGAGCATAACATAGCGGTTACAGCCATAGAAGGCCAACAGTTATATCTGATTAAGCAAAGTCTTACAGGAGAAGTCATTACAGCTCCAAGGAACAAGAAAAAGGGGCATTTGGACACGCTTCATGAAAAAGGGATCAAGATCGATGCTTCAGGCATAAATCTCTCCTTTCCGACTCGAGTTGCTTACCCTGAGCAAATTATGCTCTCTGAACCTGAACTTGGAGTATTCTTTGAAGATATCTTTGAAAACATCAGAGCCTACGACATTCCAAGGGCTCACACTACCTTTCTCACTGCCATTTTGGGTGTGCCTCCTGTAGGTGACAAAGGGATGTGCCGACTTATCCTCGATGAACTGAAAAAGAGGGAATCCACCGATCCTTACTCACTTATTCTCATTATGAACTTTCTTAATCATGTACTCTGTGTGATGTACTATCTTGTGTGATAATTAATAAAAGTTAATATTATCTTTCATTCTATACTTGTTCATATTTCAAGTTTTTGCACATACCTATACTTATACTTATACTTATACTTATACTGTACATACTCAGTTTAAAAAAATTATCTGAGTGAAAAGAACCCAAAAGAAAACTAGAAAGGGTCAAAAGTAAATCTTTCTAACATACATGTATCATCATCAAATAGGGGGAGATTGTTGGCTCACCGATGATTTGGTGATGAACCTTCTCTCTTTATGTTGTTGATCTTTTATAGGTTCTTTTGAAGGTCTGAAATATGCTTCAAGTATTGGAAAATCAAAGACTATCCAATCAAGGGTTGTACATCAAAATGTGGAAGTTTTGATGTACCAACCAACATTAAAATTCAGACCACTTGCCGATTTCAAAAGAGTGTAGTCTCCGAAAATTGAAGTTGTCGACTCTAAGGTTGAGAATCATTTGTCGATCCAAGCTTGTGTACACTTGTCGATCCTAAGTTTGAAATGGAGTTGCTGATCCAAGCATTATGTACACTTGTCGATTCCAACCTTAAAGTGCACTAACCGATGTGATACATAATCACTTAGCAATTTTCAAAGACAAGTTCTTGAGTCAAAATAAATGCAAAACGTGTGCAGCAAGAACGTAGGCAACAAACCTTAAATTTGGACATTCTCTTTTATTCTCATAAAAGTGATGTTTGTCTTTACCTAAAAGGTTTGATGGGACTTCACAGAGCATAAAGAAAAAGAGATAAAGTTATCTGACATTGCGTGCTACAAAGAATGGTCCACCTATTAACCTAGTACAAAGGGAGTGGCATCTCCTTTTGTCCATCAGATATACTACCAGCTAGTGAAACCTTGACAGTTGTCTCCATGCATCCCATGCATGGGCACTATAAAAGGAGATGAAGCCCTGCCCATAAATCTCACGCTTTCAACAAATCCTTTGAGTGATCTTTTGTTTGATTCCGGCATCCTTAGTGTTTTAACAGTTCATTTTAGCTTTCTTAGTGTATAAGTTAATTACTGTTATTATGTGTTTCATGTGTTAAGTTTGTTAGAGTAGAGGGTTATGTATTCTTTCCCGCAACAAACTTCTCTGTGTAAATTTTTAATATTTATATTAAAAAATTTAAAAGAGTAAAAATTGTGTGTTTGTATTCAACTCCCCCCCCCCTTCTACAAACCTTAACTTACGTAGCCATCTCTAAATTGGGACTAACACGGGCGCCCTTTTCGTGCGCCATATGTGGCCATAAGCCGACCGACGCTATGGAGGAGATCAAACAGTGGCTAACACCACTTAGTGGCGTGGGTTACCTCTTTCGCAACTAGCACAGGCCATTTAAGTCATCCTGAAATTCCCAAACTTGATTTCTGACGCATAGTTTCGATCTTTTCCATCAACTAACCCATAATCCTTTTAAAATAAGTCTTTTCTGTAATTATATAATTTATCTAAAAATTTTGGGCGTTACATGACAAATTGGTAAGTTGGTCATCCAAGAAGCAAAACTGCATCTCGACATCCACTGTGAAAGCCGAGTACATTGCTGCCGCGAGTTGCTACTCTCAAGTCATTTGGATGTGCACCCAACTTACGGATTACGACTTTTGGTTCAACAAGATCCCCGTCTACTGCGACTCGAAGAGCGCCATTGCCATCTCCAGCAATCCGGTTCAACACACCAAGACAAAGCATATCGATGTCCGATATCATTTTATTAAGGACCATGTCGAAAGAGGTACAATAGAACTTTATTTTGTTAATACAGAATTTCAGGTTGCTGACTTGTTCCCCAAGGCTTTTGAGGAAAAACAATTCCATTTCCTAGTGTCCAATTTGGGCATGCTCAATCTCAAATCCTGATTAAGATCAGTGTACTCGATGTTCATAAAACGCCCATTCAAGTTTAATGCAAACTCATATTTTAAGTACTTTGATTTTTCATTACTCTTGAATTATCGTTTTGCTTTCTTCGAGCATTTTATTTTTCTGTATTTTCAAAATTTTAAATTTTGTGTCCTCTTTCCGTCTTGATTAAGTCTTTCTTTTTCTGTCTCGATACCTGCTTTTATCTAACCTTTCCGCATCCATGGTGGAGCGTACAGGTAAGTTTTTCTTAACTTTGCACATTCATAGGGGGAGTTAAGTTTTTACACTTATTGCATCAGCTTAGGAGGAGAAATTAGGTTCACCTTATTTTTTCGAAATCAAATTTTTTTTCTTCTTTTTTTCTAAATGTTTATTTCTCGGACCACTATTCACTTCTTGAACCTTACAAATTGGATGACATCATTTCTCGAATGTCGATGACTCGAGAACATTTTTTATCGAAAGCATTGGACCCAACAAACTGGTTTGTCGGAAGCTTTATACCCGATAACCATTTTTATCGCATGACACTGTCCGAGCACAGTAACTTGCTCGGACCACAAAGACCCTAGTTCTTTGTTCGTACTGTCAATCCGAGAAGTTGACTTAGCCAACGACCAATGAAAATGTGACTCGTGGCATAACTTTCCAAACACTATTTAAACCATGGGCCCACTCTCACTATTCATTTGTCGCACTCATTTTCTCCCATTTATTCATCCAAGCACCCAAATGATCACTTCGACTTTCTCAACTCTTCAAATTAAGTAACAAGGTTTACACCATCAGGTTCGTCCCTACTTTCTGATCATCTTTAATTCTCGACGATTTCGATTTTAACCATGGCAAGTTCTTCTATTATGGCTTTGACTGTTCGAATTTTTCAAAAACCCTTAGGGTTTCGATTTTGGTCATTAAGCTATTTCTCTTGTACGAATTGGACCTTGTGATAGTTCATAATCTCCATTGACGAACTCCATCGAACCTAGATTTAGGCCTAAAATACCCAAAATCACATGTTCACATCTGGGTTGCATTGAATTCGTGGTTGTCGGATCTCTGACATCTTCAAAAACACAATGTTATCGGACCAGTCAGGTTGTCGGATAACACCTTCCATGTGTTGTTCGAGTTTTGTCCTTAGGATTTTTTCTAACTTCCCTCGCATCAGCATATCATCAGATCTCCCTTACCTTAGTATGATCCGAGATCCAACCTTAACCTTGCCATTGACCCCATCTATTGACCCCATCTATTGACCAGTCTCGGGTCACACTCACCTCTGTGGCACCCGAGTTCCATACTTGGCAACTTTGTGTGGCATTTTTTTCACCACTCCCAAATCACGGTTGATTGTTTTATCCTTCCACAGGAAGTCCAATGGCTGCTATCCAAGACCCCAATGCGTCCGATGACGAAAACCCCATGCCATCCGTCCGTTCCTCGGCCCCGAGTGTCACGACGGGAAATACGGATGACCGGTTTATGCTCAAGAAGGATATACTAGAATTCGAAATGAAACTGACCTACCCGGTTGTCATGGAAATTGTCCATGGCCATCCCCTACGCCATGCCTTCAATATGACCACCCAAGTTCCGGGGTTCTATCTACAACAATTCTGGCACAGCCTCGAATACCATCCGGTCGGGGGAGACTACCATTTTACTGCCCAAATAGATGAATTCACCACCAAGCTCACACCTTCCCGTCTACGCCAGGTCCTCCGCCTACCTACCATGAACTCCTTCCTCGACAGATAAGATTACGATGAGCTAGCTACTGAAGAAGAAATGTGTCGTGATTTGCTAGCGCTTGGGTACAACGGCCAACTCACTACCATTAACCAGTTTAAAAGAATTTACCTCCCGCCGATCTGGTATACCCTGTTTTCCGCAATTAACCCATGTTTGACTTCCAAACACACAGGTGTCGTTCGCGCAAACATCTCCATCCTCCGCATTTTCCACGGCGTTGCATTCAACCGCCATTATGATTACGCCACCCTGATCTGGACAGACTTAGTAGAGGTTGTGATGGACAAACGCCACGGCTAAGCCCTCAAATTCGTGCCCTTCCAACGTTTCTTACAACTAATCATCCGTAGCATGATGGAAATATCTTATATACTATGCGCTCACTAATGAGTACTGCATCTTCAAAACTATAACCTTCCCATGCCTCTCAATGGGACATCCCTCGCCATGACGGTACACCTCTTGGGTCTTACTATGTTCAACACTTTCTTAAGGTACCAACCACCCGCTTTGTACGACAAATGCCCATACCGGAAACCCTTTTGGCTTATGCTGATCAGACTGCACCGAGTGTAATAGCTTATAGGGAAGAGATTGGCTTAGTGGCCCCTCCTGCACCAGAAAGGCCTCCCCAAGAGCCACCCCGTGAGGAAAATCTTGAGATGGATGAGGGTCCTAGGAACTTAGTTGAGCAGGTTCAGGATCTTAGGGGTCCTGAACAGGGAGTTGAGCGAGAGTATGAAGTGAAGGGAATGGAAGTGGGTGGTGCATCTATTCAGCCACTTCCATCTGTACCCGAAACCACCAACCCAATCCCACAAACTTCCGAAGCTCTAATTCCCACTATCTCTCAACCAACTACTTGCATTCTTAGACTGAAGATCTTAGTCCGACGCCGTCCTACACGCCAAACTTCCGTCTCATCCTCTGACACCGAAATGGAAGATCATGCTAACCTTGAACTACATGATAGTTCTGAAGACGCACCCAGACTCGAAAATGTATATCCACCAAAGATGCCGCTTTTGACCGCATTGGCCGACAACCACCCATTCATGATTCATCTTCCGAAAGCGCTGAATCCGACTCAGTTGTTCGTACTCAACCCCAATCTAAGCCTATTATTGGAGAGATAAGGAGAGAGGAGGGAGTTATAGTCGAAAATGCACAAGTAAACGAGATTGAAGGGACGTAAAATATGAATGAGAGCGTGTGTGACCAAACCGTTACTAGCCAGATAGCCATATCATCTATCGAAAGTCATCCGTTGGGTGCCAGTATTGAACAAGACGTTGTGGACCCAGCAGCGCAATTGCACGCCCTACCTAACCACTCCGGCATCTCTCAACTGATGTCGGTTTCACATATGCTGGCAAATTTAGCACCTCATCTAGCGGGCCTCCAATTGGGACAAACCGCTATTGAAAATAGAAGACGTTATCTGCAGTCTTCGACTTCGTTTGTAAACAAATTGAGTCTAGAGCCACCACCGATTAGGACACAAGCGTTTACTTCTACCGATAGCATTCGTGGCATGGTCAGAACTTCCATAGTGATGCCGTCTGTTGACGCTTCGCGAGGATTGGAAAGAAATCCTACCAGCGCTAACATTCTGCCAACGCTGAACGTAGGTCCCACGGTTGACTCAGCTGTGGTGACAAAAGGTGCTCTATGTGACCCTGGTCTTACCCCAACAGGCTCTTCTCCACCGAGATTCACCGTCGCATTTCAAACCGCTCAGGCGTCACTCCAAACACATGTCGACATGATTTGCAGCTTACTTAAGGGCAAATCCCTTGCAGAAAATCTAACCGACTCAGCTCGTCCCCGACCTTCAACTACGAGTGGTAGCCGGTCCTCCCCTTCACCTCCATCAACAGATTCAACTTCTTCGGACTCGCCACCTCCTCCCCAACCTCCATCACAGTTGACAATGACAAGCTAATGTCAATGTTGTATTCCAACCTACTCGCTCAAGAAAAAGCAACTGGCCAACCGGGAGATGAATTAACAGGACTCCTTCATCGCAACCTCTAGATCCCTATATTCACTTGTCATGAGTTTGACTGCTTCAAAGCGGAGGTGCACAAAGAACTCTCTGAAATGAAGACCAAGATCACAAACACTGAACAAAATGTCTTGAATGCTATCAATTCTCTACGCGAACAAATCCGTCAGAATTGTCGTCCCCGCTTCTCCTCCAAACATCCGCGATCTGATCATGACGATCAGGATGGTCCTAATCGTCCTGAGGGGGAGAAACGTCAGCGGCTATCTGGAGCACGTATGGCAGCGATAGCAACAACCACCACAACGGCACTAGTTCAGCAAGCAGCCAGTACATCATCAGCCCCTACAAGACAACAAATAGATATACCAATGGTTGAAAAGCCCGCGGTCAATTTTGAAATAATTACATAGGTGGTTGATCCGGATACAGATACTGATGAACCAGTCAATATACGAAACATGCAAAATGATGTCCGAAACTGGTTCAAGGATCCCTATACCCCAATACTCAAAGAAAAATATTATAGAGGCCTTTATCAACTAATCAGGGATATCCCTCTGGGTTCATGAATGACACAAAACATGTTGCGTCATCAAATCCGATGGGAAATAATCATTGTGAATCACAACCCGAAATGGGAAAAGCAATAAATTCAGGTTCCGTATCTTGAAAAGACAATGCAATGGATTTTTATTGAAAAGAAGACTCATGAAGATCTTGCTCAAATTCGTCTAGTCATGGAAATGACATCAAGAGAGTTGATCGAATATGTCATCATGCTTAAAAGAGTTTCTCAACTAAGAGATCAAGTAAATACCAAGCACAAGATCGTCGTTATCAAGCACATAGACTATGATAAGCTATGCCAAGTCAAGTTCCCGACTTTCAAAGTCATGCGTGAAGATGCCAAAGACTGGACTTTCTCTGAAGCTGATTTTCGGAACCTAGAAATTGATGACTTGGAAAGAATGTACGTTGATCTTCGTGACAAAATAATATCGAGAGATGAACAACGAGCTTTAAGAGCCATTGTTCGTTTTGTTAGAAAGGAGATTAGGTATAGTTGCCTTCATGATTTTCAACGTGGACTCAAAAGCAAGAAGAAGAAGATCTTCATTCAGAAGCCTAATCAAGAGATTACTGGTTTGGATAAAATGAAGATTCTCACCATTCTTACAATGCCCGCTTACGAAATCGTCTATGTCAATGGTTCTGGTTCAAGAAGGTTTTTGCGTTTTTATGAAATTGTCGCTTATTTTGATGGAACATTAAAAGTTATTCGACAACGACTTTCAGTCGAGATTAGCTCTGATAGAAAAGAAACGATCAAGCTTACTCAGATTCAACGTCAAAAGATCATAGATACTATGGTATTAATAGACAAACGATAGGTCTATCGCCAATCTCTTAAAAGATTTTAAGGGATGTTCGAACTAAAAGCTTAAAGCCTCATTTTGCCACAAAGGGGAGATTATTAGGAATTAATTTAATTGTGGTAAAATAAGGAAAGTATTGTTTTGTATGAAATGGCAAGTGTATAATGCCTTATTCTATTGTTTCCTTACATCATATTATCCTAGCATATATATAGAGGCTTAAGGTCATTCAGTAGAGAGTTAGAAAGAGAGAATACCATTGTAATCGTGCATTAGGTACTGCGACATCTTGTAACATCGATTACCAAGTGAGATATACGACTTATGTTCCCTCTATCTTTGTCGCGTTATTAATTCTTATATGTGTACTTGATTAAACTGGGATCCACAGTTGATCAACCAAAAGGCTTTGAAAGCAAAGAGTTTTCAGATCATGTATATATCCTTGACAAAACTCTATATGGACTTAAACAGGCTCCTAGAGAATGGTATGACACTCTTACCAAATCCCTTCTAAAATCCAAATTCAAGAGAGGAACAATTGATACAACTTATTTCTGAAAAAAGCAAGGTGAAGATTTAATCTTGATACAAATTTAAGTAGATGATATAATATTTGCTTCTACTAATGCTCAATTTTGTAAGAACTTTGAGACTATTATGCAAAAAGAGTTTGAAATGAGTATGATGGGTTAGTTGACCTTCTTTCTTGGTCTTCAAGTGAAACAACTCCCCACAGTATTATTCATTAACCAAGCTAAGTATGTCAATGGCTTACTTAAGAAGTATAATATGTCTGACTGTTCAAGTATTAAGACACCAATGGTCAATAGAACTAAGTTAGATCCAGATTTAATTGGTAAATCTATTGATCAGAAAAATTTCAGAGGCATTATTGGGTCTTTACTTTATCTTACAACTAGTAGACCAGATATTATGTTTGCTACATGCATTTGTGCCACGTATCAGGCAAATCCTAAAAAATCTAACTTGATTGCTGCTAAAAGGATTCTGAGATATCTGACAGGATCTCCTTCATTGGGACTTTAGTATCCAAAGAATTCTAGTTTTGAATTAACAGCATTCACAGATGCAGATCATGGTGGTTGTAAGTTAGACAGGAAAAGCACTTCTGGATCATGCCTAGTCAGTTGTTCTTCTAAGAAACAAAATTGTGTCTCAACATCCACTACTGAAGCTAAATATGTAGCTACAGCTATATATTCTTCACAAGTGATCTGGATGCAAATACCATTGAAGGACTATGGTTATACGTTCAAGAAAATACCTTTGTATTGTGATTCAAAGAGTGCCATCAAACAAGATAATATGGTATAAAAGATTTTCCCTTCAAAGATAGAAAATGCTTACTCCCCCTCAAAACATTAATAAGTCTGATCATATGTTTGAATAATCTGAACTCGGCATGACACATGATAACCATCAAAACAGATTAAGCATATTTTGGTACCCATACCTTCATGGGTCCTTGCGTTGTTAGGGTTGGTTTGAAGTACACTATAAGATCTGAACCATCTATTTCGATTAGATGTTCTAACCGTAGATCTTATCACTGGGTATTCTGAATAGAATACGTACCATACCATTAATTCACATACCTCTAATTTACAAAGTCATCCGTCTCACAAGTTGAACAACGTATCTTGTTTTGGCTCAGACTGATTAGCTTGTTGATGGACATTACAAAATAAGGTAGATCAGTTCTAGAAGCAAATGACTTTGCATCAACTGCAGGAGAGTCATGTAGCTTGTTTCCAACATGAACATCTGCAATTAATTTCTTTTTCCAAACAATCTAAACCTGCTTAGAATGTTTAGTATTTGAACCAGAAGCAGAATAATTATAGAAAATATTAGAGGAATGAATTTCATCTTGTGAGAAAACATTTGATTTGACGAACGTTGATGAATGAACCTTTGCATGAATTGAACTTGAAGGAGTCTTGTAGGAGCACATAGAATTAGCAGAATCATCATACTGGGAGTGACAAATAGTATCGGCACTGGCTCTGTTAGATAATTCTATCTTCAAATTGATGTCATCAAGCTTTTTCACTTTTGTAGATAAAGCATTACGTTCTTTAACAACCAAATCAAATTTCTTCTGTATTTCAGACTTTGTATTCTTCTCATTCATAATATATATTTGAAGTCCAAATAACTTTTGTAGGAACCCAGATTTCATATTGAATCAATGAGCTAACGAAAATATGTAAATCGGAAGCAATTTAGATCAAACAGTTTATAAATGGAAGACGATTAACCAAAATGAAGAACAATATGAAGATAGAAGCGTAGTCATATGATTAATCGTGATCATATATCTTACATAATTGGAATGATGAGCGTATTTGGAGATGGAGAGTTTCAAAGAAACAACTCACATTCACACTTACAAATGGGGAAGGGGATTTCTATTTATAGCCTAAAATAAAAAAAAGTCAAAGAAGTAGCCTATTACAATATGACACGTCAAAAAGAATCTCTAACAAAGCTTGTTAGGCGGTTATCCACGTCATTCAGCACGTGTAGTAATATGTCACCGTAAAAGCATCCCCCAATGTAAAGGCTCTACGTATAAATGGAATAACCGTTCCTTGCGGAGTTGTCAGCTATGATAGGAAAAACAACCAGTTGAAGATTTGACGAGGATTGAACCAAGAGCGGAAAGGACAGAGAGAACAGAAGCTCCGTATATACATACAAAAGCTTCTGTATATATAGTACAAAAGATGCTCTGTATAAACAGTACATAAGCTCTAGTACAGAACCTCTGTATAAATGCATCTCTAGAAGCATGAACATTCAACGCTCTATACACCATCTGTTGATCTTTGGGCACGGGCTCTAGTTCCTCGGTAACCGCTTCTGCTCAAGGCTCTGGTTTCCCACACCGATCACTACTCTTTCATACTTTCAGCACAGGTTTTCCTTTTTACACTTTCAACAAAAAAATTAGGACTAACATTATCCCCCTAAGTGTTAAAAGGAAAACAATAAAAGGAAAAACCACTGAAAGTCATTAGTCGTCTTCCCATCGAGCTTTGGAAGCTTGGATATCCCCTTAGATAAACATGTAGCTCCCCCTTGATGTAACAACCCCATTCCAAATATATGCACACGGTCTTATTCAAGTCCAAGACATCCTCTGTAAGTTTATCAAGAAGTTGCTCTGGCTATATAAAGCTTGTCCAGAAGTTCTGGGTGTGCAACCAGAAGCTCTGGGTGTGCAACCAGAAGCTCTGGGTGTGCAACCAGAAGCTCTGGGTGTGCAACCAGAAGCTCTGGATGAGAAAGATTGTTTCTTCTAATATTCAAAGCATGGAATCTTCATAGAGGATTTGGACTAAAAGAGTCTTTCAAGCTCCCCCTCAACATGATACTCTGGTGAAGAGAACTTCGAGAACTGTAGGAACCCAGATCTCATATTGAATCAATGATCTAATGAAAATATCTAAAGCGGAAGCAATTTAGATCAAACAGTTTATAAATGGAAGAACGATCTCTGATTTTTCATACTTTCAGCACATGTTTTCCTTTTTAGACTTTCAACACTAAAATTAGGACTAACAACTTGCGTGTAAGCTCAATAATTTTCTTCTCAAACTCTTCCTTTTTTTTCTGAAAACTAGTTCTCCTTTTCACCAATCTTATCAATTCCTAGATCTTTTCCTTTTTTCAATATTGCTTTGTCTCTTTCTATCTTCATTTCTAGCTCGGAAATAGTCTTTGAAAAAGTAGCAACCTTTGCTTTAAGAATTTGTTATTCGGCTTCAAAGTTTCTTTTCTCATTCTCAAAGTTAATTTCCAACCACTTTTTCTTTTCAGAAAAGTCATTGATAAAAGTAGCATTATTCTTTTCAATCAACTTTCTTTCACGTGCAACATCTATTTGTTGTTCTTCTAATCTTTGATGATGATCAGAAATCTGCTTGGTAAACTCCAATATTTTATTCTCATTCTCTTTTCTCTCCTCTTTGATCGTACCCTCTTTCAATTATAAGAACCTTCTCAAAATTGAAAATTTTCTTTGAAAGCTTTTGATTGGTCAACTCACAAGATTTGAGCTTGCTTTCAAAATTACTATTTCTAGTCTCCAATTTGAGTTTCTCATTAGCATACTTCTTTCTTTCTTTCTCAAAATTTTCTTCTGAATCAGATTTCTTGTCATCTTTAATTGCATCCCACACTCAGAATAAATCATTTTATGATGCTCTAAATTAGTAATCATTTTCTGAAGATCAACATTTTTCTTTATCATCTCAATATTCCTCTTTTTTCTTGAATCTTGATATGTGACAACAGTTGGATCCTTATGAAGTTCAGTGAATTGAACTTGTAACGGCTTCATTTCAGTACAATCATTTCTCAAAGATTTAATCAACTCAAAACTTCTAAGACAGTCGATTTTAAGCTTATAAATCTCTTTCTTTTGGCTTTCTTCTAGTGCTTGCAAAGAGGATACCTAAAAATTCAAATTAGTAGTAGACATCGTTATCATATACGAATAATCATTAATCAAATGATTTGCATAAGATTTGAACAACTTTGACTAGCATACATGTGCGGAAAAATCAAGTTGAAAAATCAGGGTCAACTCTCGGGAAAAAGTCCACAGGAAAGTCAAACCTCGAGAAAATTTTTCCAAAAATTAAAAGATATTTTTGAAGATAAAATCTGGAATATAACCTAAAAAGTCAAAATTTGAATGGGCAACTTTGTAAATTTCCAGACTCGGATAAAATATGCGAAGACAACACTCGTACGAAGCTCTTTTATATGTGAAGCTCGGATAAAATATGTGAAAACAACAGTCGTGCGAAGCTTGCAAAGTCTCGAATAAGCCTCGTGCGAAGGTAAGCTAGGCTCGTATAACACGAAGGTAAGCTTGCAAAGTCTCGGTTAGGATTGTACGGGGCTCGGGTCACTTCGCACACTTTATCCGAAGGTTAAGAATGCCTTTGTTGTTCGAGGCTTATGAACCGTTGAAGATAGCCTTGCGCGAGGCTTATGAATGTTCGCATATCTGATTCTAGAAATTCGATTTCAAGCCTAAAACTTGTCCGATTGATCTGAAATTTTAGTATGTTGCCCGAAATTCCCATCCTAACACTTTTAATTCGTGGTCCTATACCAAAATCTAACTAGAAATAGGATTTTCGAACCAAAAACGGTAACTTTTTCGAAAGTTTCTAAAAATCATTAAATCGATCTAAAACGCAATCTAACGTGAACCAGTGCCAAAACTTATTAGAATCGAGTGAACTACAATAAAAAATGAATCCAATGATCCCAAATTCATCATAATTGAACCAGAAAATCTTCAAAATTGATCAAAATCAGGAATTTCTTGTAAACTCAAAAAAACACCAAATTTCTTCAAAATCTGATGATTCCCGCTCTGATACCAATTGATAGTCCTATTTAGATCATATAACTATGAATTCAGTACAAAATTAACATGAACATAATCAATGAATCTCAATTGTCATATGTATTGAATGTTTCTCTCTCTACAAACTCTCTCAATCTCAATTTATTCAAGATATGAAAATGATAAATCTTATTATAAAATACACAAACATGGGTATTTATACCCCTACCCTATACAAAGAGTAAACTACAAACTAAGCTTATGTTGACTTTGTTGACTTTGTTGACTTCAAACTTTGACCTTCACGTCTTCAATATTGTAATCTCGGATACAATATATTTAGACCTAACAATGGTTGAGATCGTTGATGCACTAGTGAAAAGTGACGTCAATCACGGAAGCCGTCCTTTGGAATGGTAGATATAAATACAGATGTTAAGATGAAGGTAATAATAAAGTAAATCGCAAATAAATCGTTGATGTCCGAGAGAGTTCCTTGTGAATTGCCTTTATGTTTCATGTAGATTCAATGTCCGTCTATGAAGTCCTAGAGCTTCTTTTTATATCATTCTTCTGTCATTTATGTGTTTTGATTGCTTCTGTTTTATATCATTCTTCTTTTCTATATCATTCTTTTATCATAATGATTTTGTTTATAAATAACTTTGAATGTCGTCCGTCAGTTACGCCATTATCATAAATGAATGAGATAATGTATTAAAGACACTAGAAAGAGTTTATCGTCAGTTTAATCGTTAGTCGTAAGTTACCTGAAGGATGTCACACGATGAACATCGCAAGTCGTGAGATATATCGTACGACCATTTGTCCAAAAGTGATGATCGATTGATCTTGCGGCTTCATGAATTCTCAATGATAGTTATCATTCTTTCGTGATCGTGAGTTTTAACTGTAGAACTACAGTTAATCGCATGGTATTTGTAGTTAGATTTCTAGGTGTAAAATTTTTCCCAAACAATTCATAAATATGATACTAAAATATATAAATAAAACCCAATGAATATATAAAATGGTTAAAAGAATCAACCTTCCTTGATGAAATCTTGTAAAAGGAATTGCGTTATTGATTTGGTTGTTCATGGGAAGCTTTAGTTGATACAATGGCTTGGTTGTAGAAATTTTTAGTTAGTGACTATTATAAGTATATACTGTTGGAGTCAAAATATTCCAACCCACGACCGTTGACCAAAACGTATGATCAATAGCATTTTATGACTTACGAATGTTGATTCGTAACCTTCGAATAAAAGGTCGAACATAACTGACGACAAACGTTCATGACGTACGACGAAAGATCGATGTTCATTTGTTCGACTAAAAACTAACGATCGACCGAGCGTTTTTTCAAGATCGATATGGCAGTTACGACCGTTACTTTAGTTACATCAAGAATCATTAAAAGGTATTTTAATAGCAATTATGGTAGAAGAACCGTTATGAATTTACAATACTATAAAAGACAAGCTCAGTTTGACAAAATGGGACCGAAAATTCTCATATACGCTCTCGAATCAAGAAGCATCTCAAAGCCCTCCAGAATTCATTCGACGACATCAATTTTCTTTATATTGTAACCGTAAATCGTACTATCATTGTTCTAAAGGGCGATGTCCCTATTTGACGTCATATTTTCATAGTGCATCGATGGTAACATCTATTGTCCGCGGTTTTTTTCCCTTTTTAAAGGGGTGTTCCGCGTCACCAATTTTTCTGTCTTTGGTTTATTTATTCTTAACGTGTGTTTAGTGTAAAATTCATCCTTTAATTGATTAGCTCCACAAACTCCATCAGTTGACTTCTATAAGTTAATTTTTGGCATTAACAGTTTGGCGCCCAACGTGGGTCCCGATTAAAGGAATTCTCCGAAAACGCACTTGTTACTAACGATTTCTTGAATTTATTCCGATGGAATATTATGGAGTTAATAACACAACGGAGGCTGGATTGAGGGCTGAATTATAAGTTGCACGGTTATGAATTCAACAGCTTGAAACTCAGGTAATTCTGTATGGAAATCCTAATACCGGGTTGCCTCGACCACCAACCGGTCCAATACCTCCATGGGCCCAAAATTCTAACCCCCAGTCAAATTCCTACATACCTTATACAATAAGAGTTCCCACGATGCCTCTTTCAACCGGAATGACGTTCGCTCAAACTTATACGTCAATGCCACATCCATCCTTTTATGTGCAAAACCCACTTAATGATAATACAAACGTTACGCTCAACTTGGATCAAGAGGTCGAACTACAAAGCACGAGAAGCATGCCCGTCGAAGAACGCGTCGCACGTCGTCTGAAACTCTTGGAGGAACAAAACAAAAAGATGCTGACCTTGCTGTCTAAACCAATGTATTCAAGAGGAACAAAACGAAAAGATGATGATCTTGCGGCAGTGCCTGTTGATGTCGAACCACCAACCGGGTTTCAGAAATCACCATTTTCCGATACAATTGCTCTGATCGATGTCCCCAAATAGTATAATATACCTACATTCACCCCAAAGTATTCAGGACTAACAGACCCAAACGAGCTTGTCGCCCAGTACAAACAGTTAATGTGGACGGTGTCGATACCACTGCCGTATCAAAAGGTCTGCATGTGTAAGAGTTTCAGGGCGACAGTCACTATGGCCGCTCTCCAATGGCTGATAAATCTGAAACCAAAGTCGATAAACTCCTTTGCAGATCTAGCCAATCTATTCTTTCACCAGTTTACAAGTAGTCGCAAGATGGAAAAATAAACGGGAGATTTATATTACATTATTCAAAAATCTGGTGGAACTGTTCATAATTATTTTAACCGTTTTAATTCTGAAATGATAGGTTTGGATAGTACGGCCGACCTGTATTTGGACTTAACCAAATACCCTGCAGAAACATTTGAAGACGTACGAGCACGGACATTAGCATACATGAGAGGGGAGGATGACATGACTTTTCGACGAAAACACACCGACGAAAAATGACCCCTCGGTGTAAAGAAGCCAGACATCAAAACCCGATCGACATCCAAGTCGGATCCTCCTAAATAAGTTTCTAACGTTCGTTTTAAAAGGAAGAAAGAATCGTCTTTTGGAGTTAAAATCTTCCAACCCACCACCGTTGATCAAGACGTACGATCAATAACATTTTATGACTTACGAAGTCCATTCGTAACCATAGAATAAAAGGTCGAACGAAATTGATGACAAACGTTCATGACGTACGACGAAAGATTGATGTTCATTTGTTCGACTAACAACTAACGATCGATCGAGCGTTTTTTCAGGGTCGATATGACAGTTACGACCATTACGATCGTTACATCAAGAATCATTAAAAGGCATTTTAATAGCAATTATGGTTGAAGAATGTTAGGTCTGAAAATATTGTATCCGAGATCACAAATATTGAAGACATGAAAGGCCAAATTATAAAGTCAACAACGTCATTAATTAGGAAGGTTTACGTTTTAGGGAATATTTAATGTTTAAATATAAGGAAACAATCTTATTGTAAATAAACAAGTGTATAATGCCTTAACCCTTACTTTCCTTATATCGTATTTCCTATTCATATAATACAAGGTTAGGGCTAGCATTAGAAGAACTAGATCATTCATTCATATCATTCTAGAGAGCTTAAGTGAGATATTCACTGTAATCATGATATTATACAAGTTAGATATATGACAAAGTGAAGTTATTCGACATATTCATCGTGTTCTTGCATACATACATACGTTACATGATAAATACTGGGATCCACAATTGGTATCAAAGCAGATCGATCAAGAGTTTTGAGATTTTTCAAATCAACTTCATGGAATTCAAGGTAAACCTCTTTTTCTCGAATCATACTTAGACTGCTTCATCCGATAAACTTTCAAATTTGATTTCTTGATAAGTTTTTTCTGAAGCTTTTTAATCAAATCTTCATTAATATCTGTTCGTTAACTCGTACTCGTGGGATTAATCGATTTTTATCCAGAAAATCAAGCTTTCTGATTAGTTATCGCATCCAAATTTTTAGAAAACCCAGTTTTCATATTTTTTTTCTTTGCTTTTATTGATTATATTTATATCTGCTTTAGTTTGTCTGGGTTTGCGATCGAGTCTGTCCTTTATCTGAAAAATTTTCTAGGTTTTATTTATCACATTCATACTTATCGAACCAAGCTCATCGAAATCTTCTCGGACCATATTACCCGAGAACATTCATACTTTCGTTTATCTTGGGTACTTTTAATTTTGGTGACAATAGAAAACTCAATAACTTTTGTCTCTTGCAACTTTTCTAGTCAAGAATCCTTTAGTAAACCTTATAAACCTTAGTACTACTTTTCTTCTTATTGAGAAAATTGGAAACTCGAAAACTTAGTTTTTCTTGTCCATAAAAAGACTAGATGACTTCAGATTGGTCAACTCACAAGATTTGAGCTTGCTTTCAAAATTACTATTTCTAGTCTCCAATTTGAGTTTCTCATTAGCATACTTCTTTCTTTCTTTTTCAAAATTTTCATCTGAATCAGATTTCTTGTCATCTTTAATTGCATCCCATACTCAGAATAAATCATTTTATCATGCTCTAAATTAGTAATCATTTTCTGAATCAACAGTTTTCTTTATCATCTCAATATTCCTCTTTTTGCTTGAATCTTGATATGTGACAAGAGTTAGATCCTTATGAAGTTCAGTGAATTGAACTTGTAACGGCTTCATTTCAGTACAATCATTTCTCAAAGATTTAATCAACTCAAAACTTCTAAGACAGTCGATTTTGAGCTTATAAATATCTTTCTTTTGGCTTTCTTCTAGTGCTTGCAAAGAGGATACCTGAAAATTCAAATTAGTAGTAGACATCGTTATCATATACGAATAATCATTAATCAAATGATTTGCAGAAGATTTGAACAACTTTGACTATCATACATGTGCGGAAAAATCAAGTTGAAAAATCAGAGTCAACTCTCGGGAAAAAGTCCATAGGAAAGTCAAACCTCGAGAATATTTTTCCAGAAATTAAAAGATATTTTTGAAGATAAAATCTGGAATATAACCCAAAAAGTCAAAATTTGAATGGGCGACTTTGGAAATTTCCAGACTCGGATAAAATATGCGAAGACAACAGTTGGACGAAGCTCTTTTATATGTGAAGCTCGTATAAAATATGCGAAAAAAACAGTCATGCGAAGCTCGCAAAGTCTCGGATAAGCCTCGTGCGAAGGTAAGCTAGGCTCATATAACACGTGCGAGGATCGGTTAGGCTTGTGCGGGGCTCGGGTCACTTCGCACACTTTATCCGAAGGTTAAGAATGCCTTTGTTATCCGAGGCTTATGAACACTTGAAGATAGCCTTGTGTGAGGCTTATGAATGTTCGTATATCTGATTCTAGAAATTCAATTTCAAGCCTAAAACTTGTTCGATTGATCTGAAATTTTAGTATGTTCCCCGAAATTCCCATCCTAACACTTTTAATTCGCGGTCCTATACCAAAATCTAACTAGAAATAGGATTTTCGAACCAAAAACGGTAACTTTTTCGAAAGTTTCTGAAAATCATTAAATCTATCTAAAACGCAATCTAACATGAATCAGTGCCAAAACTTATTAGAATCGAGTGAACTACAATAAAAAACGAATCCAATGATCCCAAATTCATCCTAATTGAACCAGAAAATCTTCCAAATTGATCAAAATCAGGAATTTCTTGAAAACTCCAAAAACACCAAATTTCTTCAAATCTTCTTCAAAATCCGATGATTCCCGCTCTGATACCAATTGATAGTCCCATTTAGACCAGATAACTATGAATTCAGTACAAAATTAACATGAACATAATCAATGAATCTCAGTTGTCATATGTATTGAATGTTTCTCTCTCTACAAACTCTCTCAATCTCAATCTATTCAAGATATGAAAATGATAAATCTTATTATAAAATACACAAACATGGGTATTTATACCCCTACTCTATACAAAGAGTAAACTACAAACTAAGCTTATGTTGACTTTGTTGACTTCAAACTTTGACCTTCACGTCTTCAATATTGTAATCTCGGATACAATATATTTAAACCTAACAATGGTTGAGATCGTTGATGCACTAGTGAAAAGTGACGTCAATCACGGACGTCGTCCTTTGGAATGGTAGATATACATACAGATGTTAAGATGAAGGTAATAACAAAGTAAATCGCAAATAAATTGTTGATGTCCGAGAGAGTTTCTTGTGAATTGCCTTTATGTTTCATGTAGATTCAGTGTCCGTATATGAAGTCCTAGAGCTTCTTTTTATATCATTCTTTTGTCATTTATGTGCTTTGATTGCTTCTGTTTTATATCATTCTTCTTTTCTTTATCATTCTTTTATCATAATGATTTTGTTTATAAATAACTTTGAATGTCGTCCGTCAGTTACGCCATTATCATAAATGAATGAGATAATGTATTAAAGACACTAGAAACAGTTTATCGTCAGTTTAATTGTTAGTCGTAAATTACCTGAAGGATGTCGCACGATGAATATCGCAAGTCGTGAGATATATCGTACGACCGTTTGTCCAAAAGTGATGATCGATTGATCTTGCGGCTTCATGAATTCTCATTGATAGTTATCATTCTTTCGTGATCGTGAGTTTTAACTGTAGAACTACTGTTAATCGCATGCTATTTGTATTTAGATTTCTAGGTGTAAAATTTTCCCAAACAATTCATAAATATAATACTAAAATATATAAATAAAACCCAACGAATATATAAAATGGTTAAAAGAATCAACTTTCCTTGATGAAATCATGTAAAAGGAATTGCGTTATCGATTTGGTTGTTCAAGGGAAGCTTTAGTTGATACAATGGCTTGGTTGTAGAAAATTTTAGTTAGTGAGTATTATAAGTATATATTGTTGGAGTCAAAATCTTACAACCCACTACCGTTGACCAAAACGTACGATCAATAACATTTTATGACTTACGAACGTTGATTCGTAACCTTCGAATAAAAGGTCGAATGAAACTAACGACAAACGTTCATGACCTACGACGAAAGATCGATGTTCATTTGTTCGACTAAAAACTAATGATCGATCGAGCGCTTTTTCAGGATCGATATGACAGTTACGACCGTTACGTTAGTTTCATCAAGAATCATTAAAAGGCATTTTAATAGCAATTATGGTAGAAGAACCGTTATGAATTTACAATACTATAAAAGAGAAGCTCAGTTTGTCAAAACGGGACCAAAAATTCTCATATACGCTCTCGAATCAAGAAGCATCTCAAAGCTCTCCAGAATTCATTCGACGGCATCAATTTTCTTTATAATGTAACCGTAAATCGTACGATCATTGTTCTAATGGACGACGTCCCTGTTTGACGTCATATTTTCATAGTGCATCGACAGTAACATCTATCATCCGCGGGGTTTTCCCTTGTTGAAGGGTTTTTCCTCGTCACCAATTCTTTTGTCTTTAGTTTATTTACTTTTAACGTGTGTTTATCGTAAGATTCATCCTTTAATCGATCAGCTCCACAAACTCCATCAGTTGACTTTTATAAGTTAATTTTTTACATTAACAATAACTTATACATATATACATATATATATTTGTATTTTGAACTATTTTTTTATGTTACTTCTATACAAATAAAACAATTACAATTTGCACTACAACAAAAATGATTTATAGGATGCCTAAAATGAAAAAGCGTCCTAAAAGAATACTTTATAGGACACTTAATTTAATGGACCAAACCAAAAAGTGTCCTATCTAAAAGCGTTACAATGAGTTTATACGATGGTTTTAGGCGTCATAACAAGTTTTTTTACGACGATTTAAAATAAAGTGTCATATTAGCTATTTTATAGGACACTTTTGAAAAGTGTCCTATAAAATATCAGTTTATAGGACACTTTCAAAAGTGTCCTGTAAAATATGGGTTTATAGGACCCTTTTCAAAAGTGTCCTATAAAATAGCTAATAGGATACTTTATTTTAAAACCGTCGTAAAAACACATTGAAACGCCTAAAACGTCCTATAAAGTTATTGTAACACTTCTACTTTAAATATTTAATAAAAATCTAATTTTCATGATAATAATCTAATTTTTTTTCTTCTAATATAAATATAAATTTCTGGATATCATTATCTGATTATATAATATATAGAAAATATATATGTAAATATATATATCTAAACATGTCATATAAATTTGTCGTTTTAAATTACGTTTTGAAAAACGCCACATCCTCACCATAACATGTAAGACTGGACACTTGATAATGCAACCACACTGTATCTCATGTTATTTTAAACCTTGAATAGATCTTATTCATCAGCAGAGGGGGATGGGAATTGGGGATTGAAATCCCAATTCCGATCTCTTACATAGTACGACAAAAAAATAATATAACATAAAGAGAAAAATATGCACCATCTACACATCAAAAAATATCACAATCCATTCAATCTACACGTGCCAAATAACTTCCTTAAATATCATATCAGATTTCAAAAGTATCAGAAGCAAATTTGGTCTTCGTACGTGCATAAGTTTTCCTATAAATAACAAAGCTTCTCCATAGTCTCAGAAGACATAAATTCTGGCAAAGAAATCAAACCTCCAAATATATTCAAGCATATATATAACCATCATGAGTTCACTGAAAATTGTAAAGGCTTATGAGGGTTATAAACCTTACATAGCTATGCTTCTAGTTCAAGTAATATATGCAGGCATGGCTTTGTTATCGAAAGCATCCATTTCTTCGGGAATGAATCCTTCCGTTTTCGTTGTCTATCGTCAAGCCTTTGCGACTCTATCGTTAGCCCCCGTAGCGTACTTCTTTGAAAGGTGCAAAGTTTTGTTCATCTTTTGAATTTTTGATCAGTATTTTGTGATCCAAAACTTCAATTTTGTTCATCTTTTGGTAAATTGTGTAGGAAGAATGTACCTCAGCTATCCTACATCTTGATATGGAAGATTTTCTTCAGTTCTTTGATTGGGTAATTATACAAAAAACTCCAAATTTTGTATAATCTTTCAACAATTTCCCTACCATGATTTGGATTTTTTATACTCAAATCTTTACTGAAATTTCTTCAGGATTACGATATGTTTGAATATGTACTATTACGCACTCAATCATACGTCTGCAACGTTTGCTGCTGCCACGACTAACCTGATTCCAGCGATTACCTTTGTGATAGCTCTTATTCTAAGGTATATATTTCTATATATATATATATATATATATATATATAGAGAGAGAGAGAGAGAGAGAGAGAGAGAGAAAAAGAAAGAGAGGGGGAGGTTATAAGGGTAAAACCTTAAAATTGAAAAATTGAGGAACAGGTACCTGTAACCCTTATTTTGGACGGTTTGCACATGGGCTTACAAGTAAATGAAGTTGTTGTTTTTATATCAGTTTACGTATGTATATGTGCATACCGGACAAATTGTTTATAAATCACTTGTATGCACATTTGAATACAGTCCGGATAATAAACGGTTAGTAGAGTGTTTTTCAGTTTTACATTTTTTTGTGGTCAAGCTTCATTAGCACGGACTCCCCTACATAGGTTCATACATTTTACTACAACAAAATTGGGTTCATAAGAAAACAAAATTTTGTATGTGTGACTATAGAGTGTTTTATATGACTAAATAATAAAACGTTCTGTTTAAAAGTGTTGTAATAAGCTTATATAACTTTTTATTCCTTTTAACAAGTTTTTTAAAACATTTTTAAAACAAAACATCGTATTAACTATTTTTTAAGACACTTTTTCAATTATTGTTCGCTAAAGACGTGTTCTATGAGACACTTCTCAAAAGTGTCGTATAAAATAACTAATAGTACGCTTTAAATTAAAAAGGTTCTAAAGAACTTGTTAAGTGGTCTGAAAGCATCCTGTAAACTTATCACAACTCTTTTAGATGAGACGTTTTATCGTTTGGTTATATAAATTTAAGACCAATAAAGTGATCTATTAGAAAATTTAGATTTTGTTCACATCCTACAAACCTGATTTTGTTTGAGTCTGTTATGAAATATAATCCATATATATAGATGACCCCCGTATACTCATGTTGAAATATAAATTTGCAGGATTGAGAGAATGTACATAAAAGAATTACATGGTTGGGCTAAGTTAATTGGAGCAATAGCTTCTCTAGCTGGGGCACTTGTGTTTGCTTTTGTTAAAGGACCAACTTTAAACTTCATGGATTGGTACACATCAGGAGAGGATGGTGAAATCGCTTCAACGATGAATCAATTTAGTTCAAAATCGGAGTTCGTTAAAGGCCCTCTTACGATTCTTTGCGCAAACATTCTTTGGTCATGTTGGAGTATAATGCAGGTTAATTAACTATTAGTTGTTCATAATCACCTATGTTAATTAATAATACAACAAAATTAGATTTAATGATTTATAGAACATTTATAATATCTAATAAGCGTCGTAATAGAATACTTTATAACACTAAAATTTATAAGAACAAACAAAAAAAGCGTCTTATCTAAAGATGAATAGGATTATAGAAAGATATTGGGCATCTTAACAAGCTTTTTTCAGCACTTTTTTGAAATAAAGTGTCATATTAGTTATTGTATACGACACTATTTGAAAAAGCGTCTTATAAAAAGATGAGTTTATAGGATAGTTCTCAAAATTGTCTTATAAAATAGTTAATACGACACTTTATTTTAAACACGTCTTAAAAAACTTGTTGAAACACCCAAAAGAATGTTATTACCTATTGTAATTTTAGACATGATGTTTTATAGTTTGGTCCTATAAACTTAAGTCCTATAAATTAATCTATTAGGATGTTTAGACATTTTAGGCGTCTTATAAACCTATTTGTTGTAATGTAACTTAAATTTCTAGTTAATTTCTTAATATTGTCTTTGTTTTGCAGGGACCTATTATGAAGGAATTCCCAGCAAAGTTATCACTAATTACGCTTCAATGTTTCTTTAGCTTGATACAAGCAATAGTTGGTGCAGTAGCCATGGAAAGAAACCTCTCTTCATGGAAACTTGGATGGGATGTTAACCTGCTTTCAGTGGCCTATTGTGTATGCAATTCTTTTCATCTAATATACATAATATTTTCATTTAATTTCTTTAGGATATATATATATATATATAGTTTTAGCTAACTTATATAAAACACATGACAAGAAGCCGAACATGAGAAATAAAAATAATTTCTATTTTCAACGTTGCATTCAAACAACACTCCCTACTACAACATCCTATTCATAAAACACCTAAAATGTTTAATCACTCTAATAAAATATGTTATAGAACGAAACAAAAAAGTGTCATATCTAGAAGTATTTAACTTTTTAACAAGTTTATTTCAATGATTTTAAACTAAAATGTCTTATTAATACTAACTAATTTATATAGGACAGCTAGCAATGGGTAGAAGATTTGATTCAGTTAAAGAGAGTACGTTGTTCCGTACACCTGTTAAGTGTACGGAACAACTTTTGATCATTCCATGTAAATACTGTTCCCCATTTTGCTTTCCATATCCACAAACCCAAATTGATTACACATAAGAACACCTACACGGGACTTCATCATAAATCAAAAGGTTTCCCACTTGATTCATGACAATAGACCCACAACCCACAATCTTAGGCTTTTGGGGTCTAACAAAAGCCATCTAAAGGGGCCAAACACATGCATGCAGACTGACACCACTTTATTCGTCCCAAAATTAAAGTAGTTTACATCCTTTTTTTTAGTTCGTTTCCACTTACGAGTATAGTTTGGGCTTATAACTAGGGTTGGTTGGTTTGATTTTCATCAATTCCGGTATGAAAAAAAGTTGTCTGTTAAGATTAATCTATCTTTATGCACATGGAAAGTTTTTGTCTAATTTGTAAGAGTTTTTTGATAGATGGAAGGAACTCGTTTTTTAATTGGGAAAAACATGCTTGGAAAAAATAGAAACTTGATTTTCAACTAGAATTTTTTTAAAGGGTGTCTCAAGCTACGTCTGGATTAATCTCGACAAATTATAAATGTAAGAAATCGGCCACCCTGATAAACTCGATCAGTGGCCATATTGTTGTGTACATCTGGAATTGAACCGTGGGCACATAAATATTCCACCACATACCCCGGAGCCTTAACCACTACACCACAGCGCTTGTGGTTTAGAAGTTTACTGAATAAACAACTATATTAATCATCAAGTCACTACCAAACACTTATATATAGCAACGTATGAGTTGTGAGTCTCATTAAAGTGCTAACAAAGAGATAGTAACTTTATCTTGGTGTGAAAATGGCAGGGAGTAATTGTTACAGCATTCACATATTGGTTGCAATTATGGGCAATAGAGAAGAGAGGTCCTGTCTTCACCGCCATGTTCACTCCTTTGGCGCTCATCATCACTGCCATCGTATCATTATTCCTATGGAAGGAAAGCCTTTACTTTGGGAGGTCTGTCTTTGACTTTCCTTTAAAGATCCATATAAGCACTAATCGATAGAAATGAAAATAAAAGAAAGTGTTTGATTTTTAATTCTCACAGGAATCCAAAGGTTCTTTTGTGGTTAAAGTCGAGGAATAAAAATTCATTCTCATTTTAATTTTCGTTTTCATTCCTCAACCATAACCAAATAGACCTATGTTTTCTTGTGGTAGTCCTAATATTATATTTTGAACAGAAAACTCATAAATGAGCATAATCACTGTATAAGATGGTACTTACAACAAAAAGTGCTTCTTGAACCTAATGTATATAGGGAGAGGCTAAGCACTTACCCTAGTAAGTTTTGGTTAACAACCCCTTGGTCTTCTTGTTAGTGGTTACATATGAACTAATTATTCACAAATATATGGTTCATATGTGAATCGCATAGGTTCTCATTCGTCCCCAGTTTGCATCTGAATTGTCATATATATATATATGTATATATATATAGAGAGAGGGGGGGTTCAAACGATATCTAATTTAAAGAACACGAGAACCAACAAAATCATAATATGATTTTACATTAACACACAACAAAAAGACTTTGGCCACGACTTCATGTGCTCTTGGCTTTTTCGCACGTTAATGTAACATCATATATGATTTTGTTGCTTATTGTGTTCTTTTAGATATATGACATTCTCCTTATATATATATATATCTATACTATATTATAAAGCATTTGACAAAAAACTCTTAAAAACATATTATTATGCAATAGGTACAATTGATTAAAACATAATTACTTAAAATTTAAGAATACAAGTTATACATGCATTGGTACAACTTATTAGAGCTTAATGTTTGAATTCGTGTAACTAACTATACAACTAACTATATAGATAAACATTTAATTTTGAATATAAAAAATATAACATATAATCATTCAACTCTAACAAAATATTTAATTATTATATTTATAAAAAATTATATTATTAAACCAAAATATATCATTTCATTATTAAAACTAGATTATAATTAAAAAAACGGAATTAAAGAAAGTACACAAAAAATAAAATCGTATTATAACATCGATAGAGACAAAAAGATAAAATAAAACATTAAAATTAAGATGGATCTCGCTGCATTGCGCGAGTACCCTTCTAGTATATATATAAAATAGGGATTGTTTCAACTAAGAAAACTAAAATATTGTAACAAAGTAAGAAAATAAGTTTAATGGAACGTTCATATGTTAATCTTTGAAAAGATCTGAGAAGATCTATTTCAATATGCAATTTACATATGCATCTTCAAATAGATTTTTCAGTGACTTACAAATGAAGCTTCTTTTAAACATTTGTTCATACATTCTCACAATATTTAGCTTTAACTTTTTATCTAAATCTCCAGATATAGGTCAGGTTCAGAAGAAACCATAATAAAATAAAAAATTGATGAACACAGGATAAATTTTCATCTGCACGGTATACGTACACGTGTGGATATAAATAATTTATAAACAATTTCTACGGTATACACATGTTCATAACATGCAGATATGTATAAAAATTGAAAAACAACTTTAATTACTTGTATGTACATGTATATACCGTATATATAGATATACATTATCAAAGTGTTCATCAGTTTTTTAAGGATTTTCTCTTGAACCTCCCTCTCTCTGTCTCTCTTTGTATATTTCATAGAAAATTTTCAATCCACAACACAATGGAGCAAACTTGAAGTTTTCCATTTACAGGACATGACCCTAGCTAAAAACCTAAAATAGTAACAAAGTTTGTACTTGTTGCAGTGTTTGTGGGGCTGTCTTACTAGCAGGAGGATTGTATTGTGTTCTCTGGGGAAAGAGCAGAGAAGTTGAAAGTAAAATCAGTGAACAAAAGCTTGAAGAGGAAACCACGTTGGAATCCATTAAGACACAAGAGTGAGCTCTTGTCAATTCCGATAATTCATCAATTGTCGGCCAGATTCAGTTATATAAATGATGGCTGCCATCATCGAACGCAAGACACCCAGCTAAGAAATGTGGTACCCCACACAGCACTTATACCATAATGATTAACCACAACATTTTTTTTTTATCTTTAGATATAAATTTTGTAACTATTTTATAATTAATAAAGTTCTTGTTCGGTGTTTTTTTAATGATAGAGTTGGCAAAAAATGATCTAACCTGTCAATATAATCCAAATTAAATTCAAAATTAATAGGTTAGTTGGTAAATAGGACAATTCGTCTAACTCATTTATATAAACGATTTAGATTGAGTTGAAATTTCCAACTTGTTTTGAACTCATTTTTTAATATTATATAATTTTAATTTATTTGTAATTAAAATCATTATATAATTATACCATAATGATTAACCACACAACCACTTATACCATAATGATTAACCACAGCATTTCTGTAGAAAGAATTACATTGTTGGTCCTTAATGTTTGTTGATTTTTTTGAAAGAGGGGCCTATACTCAAGGTTCTAAATGGCATGAGGCGTGGAATGGCGGCGAGTCCAAACATCAAGCCTTAGGGGCCACGGCGATGCCTTGGCGATTTCAAGACGTGACTTACGGTGTCAAATTTCAAATTCGTATATAATATTATATATAAAAAACATATATTTTGTATTGTTACTCAAGGAGTTAATAGTAACCAAGTTAAATTAAGTTATATATTAAAAACTAGTAGATACGACATTAAAAACGTAAAAAAAAATCAAATATCGAATTACAGAAATTGCGCATTAGGCCATGGCGTGCCATGACCTTAACATGTGTCTTGGTGCCATGGTGCGCCATGGCGGTTGTGCGGCGAGCTTTTTAGAACATTGCCTATACTTTAATAAGTCAAGTTGTAGTCCCGGGGTTTGGATTTTGTTTGAAATAAGAAACTCATCACTAACTTCGTTAATTTAATCCATTAGATGGAGAGCTACTTTCGTCCAAACCATATTTTGACCTCTTTTTACACTTTTTCTGTTTTAATTTTTATTTTTGTTGAAACTATGAAATTTTTATAAACCACAAGGTTTATGGTGTACTGATTAAGACTTGTGGGGATGAGGCTAGATAACTCATCTACCCCAGGTTCGAACCCAGGCGCAAACAACCTGTGGCCACCGGGAATTATCTCAGTGCTACATTCTTTAACAGTCTTAAAATTGTCAGGGATTAGTCTAGGCAAATGTCTAGGATAGCTTTTCCAAAAAAACCAAAAGTTTATATATAATTACAAATATTTATATTTATATTTGTATTAATATGTATATGTATATTTATATTTACATTTACATTTATACATTACATTTATATTTATACTTCTTTTAAAGTGGTTATAACTACATCTCAATCTAAATGTTTGGATGGGTTTTTCGAATCTACTGATCTCATCCTTGTATTTAGGAAAAAGATGAAGAAAAAACTTTGAAAAAAAAAGAACCAAATAACCCCACTTGATTAGTAAGGTCACCTTCGTTTTTTTTTTCATAGTTTTTTTTTGATCTCATCCCTATATTCAGGGACGGATCCAGAATTTTTTTTATATGGTGGCACCATATAACTAATATAATATTTAGGTCAGTGGTGGACCCGGAAATTTTGGTTAGCCGGTGCACTTTTAAATTGGATCAAACCCCCGCAAATCCAATTCATGTGTTTTTAGCCGAATTCCACCGTTTTTAAAGAATTTTTCAAGTTTTTAGGTTGATTTCGAGTGAATTTTTCTGTTTTTGGGTTAGTTTCATAAACAGTTTAAGAATTTAGTTATCATCTTTTACTTTTTTTCTAGATCTATAATTTTGTTTCGTTATGCATCTAAAATTTTAGTACTAAATAAGATGTTTTGTAAATTAAATGTGACTAATCAAAATAAAAGAGCTTAGATTAATTAAACAAATTAATGTCAAAACAAACAACTATAGTTAAAAAAAGAAGGAGCTACATTTCAATTCCCAGAAAACCCATTCAATTTTAAGACTTCCCATAAAAACTCATTCCCTTCCCTTTCTTTCATTGCACATTCCCATAAGTCTTTACTTCTCATAAATTCTTTCCCCTTTTCCCGATAATATTTTAATACATTTACACCTAATCTTTTCTCTTTACCTCATAAACCAGCAATTAGCCAACTATAAAAATTATAGCATTTAAACAAATCTACAATTTTCATTTTTGAGTTAGGGTTTTGGGAGAATAAAAGATTGAAAGAGATAGAGACTCAAGAATCTTTGAGGAAGTGAGGAACAACCGTCGGAGGAGTAAAACACATCCCACAGCCTGCAACCGATGATGGGCGAGGCAATAGATACTAAAATTATAATTTTAGGGCTAAATAGATACTAAAATAGAGAAGTTTACCTGCGGTGGTGATGAGTAAAGAGGACATTGTGACTCGTGAGGTCACAGAGGATTGGCCGCCGACTCGTCCCTCGTCGGTGGTGTGTAGTGTGCTGATGCCTGATGATGATCTCCTGCTTCAATTTTCAATCGCATGTCGCACAGATAGGGCTGTAGGTTTTTGAAATTTTGCGTTCCTTACTAATTCAGATTTAAGCCTAAATGAAATTGGATTGGATTTGGGGCTTGGGCTTTTAGAATTTACGCTAGATTTGGGCTTTTGGTTGGTTTAATTAGGAATTTGGGTTATAACTATGTTGGTTTTATTTTTTAACTTTTATAAATCTGATTTACGATTTTAGATTTTATAAATCAGATTTAGTTTTTTTTGGAATTTAGGCTTCTTTTTTAAACTTTCAGTTGCACGGTGGCACCTTTAAACTTTTATAAACAATACGGTAGCAGTCTCGAAAACAATACGGTTGCACCTTTAAAAAAATTACCCTTTGGCGGACAAATAATACGGTGCCTGTGCCACCGCGGGCACCTCATTGAGTCCGCCCCTGCCTATATTTATGCAAAATATAAAGAGCACATTTTGAAAAAAGAACTAGAGAACCACAAAAAAAACAGATGAAAAAATGTCAAATTATAGATAATAAACAGAGAAAATATAATTTTTGATATATCAAATATAAATTTAGGGATGAGATCAAGAGAGAACTTCGAAGAAAAAAAAACCAATAACACATCCAAACATGTAGTAAGAGGACCCTACTAATCAATATGGGTTATTTGATTCTTTTTTTTCAAAGTTTTTCCTTCATCTTTTTTCTTAAATACAAGGATGAGAGCAAGAGAAAACTTTGAAAACAAAAAGATCCGAAGAACCCATTCAAGCTTTGATAAAAAGATAGAAAACTCACCAAGGGTATTCTACCCTGAGACGATCCATTGGTTGTCGTTTGTCAACTGAGACAGACAACCAAAGAAAAATTGCGTCTTCCATTAGGGATCGTTCAAGGCGGTCCCCTGGTCCAACTTCTTCACGCCTCTGTAGCGATTGAAGAGGCGGTATCTTTGATTCGTCTCAGCTTCCCCGGATAATGCCCTAAAAGCATCTAGGTCGCCACTATCAGTTATTTTACAAAGAGGATTCATCTCCTCGTCAATGTTTTCTACTGTCCTTGCTTCTGCTACAAAAAAACGAAAGTTATTCCCAAAGTCTCCTATTTTTATTGGCTAAAGACTTCGCACGCATAAAGGAACTAGAAGAAGGTCGTAGGTTATAAATACTCTAAAAAGTTTCAGCCGAATATTGGAAATGTTGCAGGTTTTTGGCAATGATTCTCTCTAAAGAAAGCTAAAAGAAGGTAAAAGAGTTAAGGATCGACTATATGTTCCATTTATATGAAAAAGGAAACCGATGAGTTATCCCTGGTTGATCACCTGTCAAAAACGCTTCCTCATGCAACCAATAGATTTGTGAAGTCGGTCCATTTTCTCTGGCGCACGCGCATCACGTAGGGTGACATCACGAAAATTTGTCGAATCTCGTCGGTTCCCCGTGTAATCGATTCAGTTACTAAGAAACCGATTTAGTTTCTTTCTTGACACCTGTCGAAAATTTGAAATTTGATTCTTCCTCTCATTTTTCATATTGGGGCAAACTGTTTAGGTAAAAATTTACAAATAAAAATGTCAAGGAATACCTAGGGACTCATGATAGGACCACGGTTACATCTTACGATCACAGAGAAATAATAACCGTCGGCAACCACTTATCAGCATTAAATATTACATGGTCGAAACTTTTGTAAATATGGTCATATAGTATTTTTTTGACTTGCGACTAACGACATACGACGTCTCGCAGGTAAACTCACGACCAAAGATTAACACTAGCGGTTAACCTTTTCTTAATGTTTTTAAATGCAGGATATTGACTATCTATGACTAAGAGTGTAACTGATGGACGTCATTCAAAGTCATTAACTCAATGACCGTTATAACCATTATTAGCATAATTAAAATATTCCGAGCTATATAATGAAAGTCATCTATTTCGATAGAAAAGAGGAGATATACAAAAACTATGAACAATAGACAGGTAATTAGAGAATATCTCTCTCGAAGCATCCAAAACCTCATTACAACGATACATCCCACAACGATTATTCATGGCAACAACAACTTGCTTACGATTCCTCTGTTTTTACTTACATTTTTACCTCTGTACTTACGATCACTGTTATCTAGGACGGCGTTCCTATTTGACGTTACTTTTCCATTAGTGCATCGACGATCTCTCCATCATACGCGGTTTTTACTCTCGAAAAAGGTTTTCCGCATCACCAATTTCTTGTGTCATATAACTTTCATCCAGTCGTAGCATTTGTCATGAGATACATTTTTTAGTTGATCAAGTTCCAAACCGTACCTTAAGTTGATTTTCTATAAATCAATTTTTGGCATTAATAGAAACATTCAGTTCTAGAATAATTGGAGACGGTAATTTATTTGTTGGAGTTCTACTAGACAGTAATTCCTTTTGTCTGTTGACTCCTTGTGTTTACCATCCTTTAGTAACACAAAACTTTCGAGTTACTTATATTAGAAAATTATAATGCATAAAACATGACAACGATCATCCGAATATTAGGTACATATATATATATATGTAGATAGAGAGAGAGAGAGAGAGAGCCCTTCTTGTGTTAACCCAAGAATTTTTGTTAACTATATGTTAACCAAAACCAACCAATAGGATAATTCCATTAATTATTGAATTAAATATATTTATTATTTTTAATAGGGGCAATATCGTAATTTAGTAATTACCGTATATAATTTTTCTTTAACTCATTTATTATATAATTAATGTATTACTTAATTGTAGCATAGTTAAGTAAGAAAGCATATCATTAATTATGTTATATAATCGCATCATTTGACACATTTTCCCGTTTCGGTAGAATTCATGAACGAACATGGAAATCGAGATAATGGTTCAAAGCAACATCAATTTGCTTAATCAACAAAGCCAAGATGAAGAAATTTGTAATACGTTTCCGTCGTCTAACGAAATCTATGTTTATGACCGACCGTGCCAGATTGACATGATATCTCAATATGCTTATTCACCCCTTGTTCAACACCTGAATGACTGGTGGTAAAAGGATTTTCCATGCCTGCACATGACATAATGTAAAAATAAGAATGTTTATTATCTTTGCAAATATTCTGCAATGACCATCACACTATGCATATTCAAACAAGTAGGAAATCTTAATTAACTTGTGAATCATGTTGAATCATGTGTGAAGAATCTGGTTTTCTTTAATGAATTATCAGTCTTTTCACTGATTCACAAATGAAGCATCAGATTTTTATTTGATGACCAATTTAAAAAACCTTGTGTATTTTCCGTTGTTCAATTATGAACCATCAGATTCTTCACAAATGAACAGTTGAAAAAACATTGTTTGTCTTCAGTTTCCACTAAGGAACGTCAACTTTCAAGAAAAAGACTTTCTTAAGTGAACAAAGAACTTGTTCACTAGTGAACCAAGAACATATTACACTCCTTATGAACAAAGAACTTGTTCAATAGTGAAATAATAACATATTACACTCATTATGAACAAAGAACTTTTTCACTAGTGAACCAAGCACATATTACACGCATTATGAACACAGAACTTGTTCACTAGTGAACCAAGAACATATTACAATCTTTATAAACACATAACTTGTTTAGTAGTGAACCAAGAACATATTACAATCTTCATAAACACAGAACTTGTTGACTGGTGCGAACTTAACAACCTTCTTTGTTGTTTAACTTATGAACACATACGACTATGAAACAAAACCTTGTATACTAATCGATTAAAACAAATGAAACCTTAGAATTTTTTTTTGAAATCTCCCGCTATCAATAGTATGAAAAAGTTTGAAATCTTACCTCGTAATCTCAAATTCGCGCCGATATTTTCACCATTATCATCCATTTTTCTTCAAGACCATCGAAATCCCCAAAATTCCGGTCGTTTATGGAGATGAAATCGTCCCTTATTTTTAGCAGTTTCCATATAGAGCTAATCGGAATAAACCATCAAACTATCTATACATGCCAATTGACCACTTTACCCTTGGTTCACTAGTGTTCTTTGCTTTTATGTTCTTTTAATGCGTTTAACATTGTGTAAGTATTTACACTTATGCCACCATGTTTATAAACCATTGATCTGTTAAATGGATGGTCTAGATTGGTTAACATAGTTAACACAAATATTTGAGTTAACACAAGTAGGTGCCTATATATATATGTAGAGAGAGAGAGAGAGATAGAAAGAGGTTCATGTGAGGACGGTAATAATTTACGAGAATGCGAGGACAATCCTCAACCAATCATTTTCTCAATGAAATTTTTCATGTACAAAATCACATATTATTCATGTATAGAATCACATATGATTCAACATACAAAATCATATATGATTAGGCAAGACGTTTCCCGTGGAAAAATTCGCGTGTGTTATTTTTGATGCTAGTACAAAATCACATATGATTTTGTGTATGCAAAAAATTTCATGTACAAAATGATTGGCTGAGGATTGTCTTCGTATTCTCGTAAATTGTTACCGTCATCGCATCAAAATCATATATGATTCACGTACAAAATCATATATGATTAGCCGTGACTTTTCCCGCGGCTTAGCCCATGGGAAAAGTCGTCCGTGTCCTTTTTGATGCTAGTCACTTAACCTTAGGTTTAAGACTAGGTTCTCTTAACCTAATTCCCTTAAACCATCGTTCTGATACCAACTTGTAACATCCTAAATTTTACAAAACAAATCTAACGAAATTTCTTCATGACCCATTCGTAAAATCATGATACGCCATTTTATATAACCTTCTTGCATTTGTATATAATAAAACCAAAAGACTACAAATACAAAATGCAACATAACTAGGCTAATTTACATACATACAACTAGTTACTAGAAGGATGTTAATATGACTTCTCTGAAAATACACCCGCTACCAAATCATTTCCATAAAAACCCATCAGGTGAGTCAAACAAAAACTAGTCAGACTTCATGTCCGGTGAGTTCAAGAGTTTATATTATAAACATTTAAATAAATAAAAACGAAGTGATTCATATTTCAAAACAATTTATGATTTGTAAATACTCATAATCATGCAATTTAACAAATATCTCTTCACAAACAATCGATAAAAGAATTCGTTTCCTATGTCATAATTCTCTCAGATGATCCCTCGTAATAACCAATTCCTAATTAATGCCATCAATTATCTAGGTAGGGAAGTCCTAACGTAACCGGTGGATGAGGGAGCACAAAGCAGTTCATCTATGTTGTTGGCTAATTTAGGCATGTCATTTGACCTCCCAAGGTTGTGTATACACTTGGCCTCAGGCCCCATGCCTAGTAGCCACCTATTCGGGCTTTTGGCCCTCATCTTTAGACATCTTCCAATGAACATCCCACATTGTACATCTTTTGTCATTATGTATCATCACTCGACATCTCGTATATTCATTAGAAAAAATTAAGCATGTTCAACTAAATATCGTATTTCAATATATCAAGTAAATAGAACATTGTTATCAATTAACATACTCATTTCATTTTGCATAAAACATTTTCCATGATGCATATTCAATACAAACAACATTAATCAGTTACATAAAACACATACTTTTGACTTGCACCCAGTAAAATCAACTTGAACTTACCTTTGCTAGATTAAGATGAATTTAGTCTCTGAATGGTTGTTTCAACCGGCTTGACCCCTTAACAACCCATATATGGTCTATATATCAGTATATTCACCCTACCAACATATGCAAACAATCATTTTCAATCCATAAAAATTACTCGAACCGGTTCTAAAACCATTTTTGTTGAGTATTTAAAGATTGCTTCTAAAGAGATGGGCGTCTGAAGTGTAGAGTTCTGATCTTCTGAACTGGATAGACTAGATAAAGCTAAGCATCTCCAGAAGTGCATAAGATCAGAAGTCTGAGATGAAGACTTTAGATGAAAAGTTTCATGAAGAATACCTTAAGGCATGAAGTGGAAACTTCAGAAGTTCTGAACAAGTTCTGAAGTGGTAACTTCAAAAATTCTAAAGACAGTTTTGAAGATAGCTTCTGAAGAATATATACAGATGTATAGAAGTCATTGGTCTGCCATGTAACCTAGCTGTTAGTTTAGACTCTCTATACTAGTATATATATATAAGGTATGTTAGTTTGTTACAGATTAGTTTTTCACGTGTACTTTCCACATTTATACAGTTTGTAATCTTGTGATTATCAATATAACAGCCAACTGCTTTGCAATCAATCTTGTGATCTTTACTAGATTTTATACATTCTTATATACGGGAATTATTAATTTTACTTTGAACTTCAAAAAATCGCATTTTTTCACATCTAAACAAAACAAACATCCCTGAAAAGATATTATACTCTTAAAATCGAGTTACGAGTGATTTATTATGATTTTTACAAGTTAAACACCCATCTAGTTCAAAACGGCCACTTACCCAAGTTTCTTTTAGAGCTCTTGTTTTGAACTCTAACCTCCAAAACATGATACCATTTAAGATATACTTAGAAGATTCTTTTATCCGACTTTTACTTCAAATTCATCTAACATATCATTTCCCATATTTTGCTTCAAACAGAATATCCCCAGTCTTTAACTTTGAACATACATCAAAATCCCCATGGAATGGTGATTTGATCATTAAAGCACTTTTATATACCTTTTATTATACCATCCATTTAATCTCAACCTTTTTAATTTTGTATAAAACTACATAATTTGAACTCTATGCAAAACAGCTTGACTTTTTAGAAAATATCAATTGTTTTATACCAACATTCTAATCTTCCATAAAAAACGATTTTTGGTTAAAATTTCCTTCTTGAATCCATATAATATCACATTAATAATCATAAGGAACAAACTATATCAAGTATTATCACCTTTGCATACCAATTTCAAGTTTCAAACTCTAGCTTCATAGTTTGACATTTAAAAGTAGTCAAATATTGAAACTTCCAACTCTAGTTCTTGATTAAACACTTCTAAAACATAAAAAAAAACAATAAAACTCCAACTAATTCATATTTAATCATGTAAACGACAACAATATAACTAAAATTTCATAACGATTCAAAGATTTTTCTACAAGAAAAGATGATACAATGAACCCCAAGGTAATAAGATTAGAGAATTGGTACCTTAACAACAATATATAAGGAGAGAATTGAGGAGATGTTGAAGGTAGAGTCGACCAAGAAGAGTCGGTAAATCAAAGTAGCCGATTTCTCGAAGTCTGGAAGGAGAAGGCGTGAAGATAATAAAAGACGTGTTTAGGCATGGGATTGGGTCTAAACATAACAAAGCCCCTTTCTTATTTCTTAACACTAGATCCCCCAAAATGAGATGTTATAAGAAATAACTAAGAAGTTTGATAATTTTGATAACCTAGATTTACGATATTTGGTCTAGAAATAATCGGTGAAAAAATTGTCATACAACTGTATTTGATTTATTTGTTTCGAGGAGTTGAAATTGTCGCTGAAATAGATTTTTGATTCGGCCAGTGGGGAGATTTTGTTGAAGGATCTGTTGTTGATGGTGAGTTTGAACGTAATTAGCCAGACTGTTTTGGGGGAAAGGTATTTAGACCATGTTAATTACCATGTTACCCTTCCTTTAAAATATTCGATCATTTGATCCAAGGGCTAAGATCACTTCTCTATTTCTCTACTTCTCAAATACGAGAGAGAGAGAGAGAGAGAGAGAGAGAGAGAGGGAAGCTTAGGAGAAACCATAAAAAAAACTGAAGAGCATCAATGGAGACCTTCATCTAGACGGTATGCAAAATGCATACAAATGATTGAAGATGTTTTTTTTCTATGCACAATTGCATATACACGTGTGCATGTTACAAATTACCAGTATGCATTTGTTCATACCGTCTATATGGAAGGCTCCCAGGGTGTCTCTTCAATTTTTTTTCAGGTTTTTCTCTTAACCTAACCTTATATATATATATATATATAGAGAGAGAGAGAGGGGGAGACAGAGAGAGAAGTTCAATTACAAACCAGTTAAATGTTACAAACTATACAAACTCGTACAAATCAATATAAAAATAAAAAAATTCATGATTTTTTTTCATCAAATGCTATTATTTAAAATATCATTACACATATATATTTTTCACCTTTTGAAAAAATTACATGTGAAACTTTTACATTATGAATAGAATACATGTGAAACTTTTTCATGAAAAAAATATACGAGAAACTTTCAACTTATGAAAACATATACATGTGAAACTTTTAGATTACGAAACAAACATATGTGTAATAATATATTAAATCATAGCATTTGATGAAAAAAAAATCATGAAAAAAGTATTTTTATATTGATTTGTACGAGTTTATATAGTTTGTAACATTTAACTTGTTTGTATTTGAAGCAGTCTCTCTATATATATCTATATTTCCTTATAAATGAGATTTCTTTAAAGTCCTAAAAGTCTTAAAATACGTTTTTAGCATATAGTACAACTCTTGTGTGCATTTACTCCAAACAAACTCTGTTGATCATAACTCCTCTCGATGATTTGAATATGATTCCTTTTGTATACTTAGTGAAATTCCATTGTATAAGCTTCTGTTCATATTCAGCGATAGCATACACTGATTATCATCAGCGATCGCTGAAGATCAAGGAACAACAAGATTATCTCTGAAGACCTGAAGATCAGCTATCACACCAGAAGACCATTCAGCGAAAGTCGAAGACCCTAGCTGAAGAAAGAGATAATCAGCTAAGTGAACTGAAGCGGTTCAACGATAGCAGCGATTATCTAATCAAAGTGTGAAGTCTTGTGAAGCCTCAACGATACTGAAGTTCATCCTTGAAGATTCAGAATCAACGATCAAATGAAGCTTCCTTTACAAGATTAAAGATTGATCTTATCCTCGATGCACAAAAGTCAAACCTAATACCTTGTCAGAAAAGGACGTATGAATTGTCTCTTATGTCCCCATCATATCTGATATGGTACTGTTCATATTCGGCCAAAAACATGGCTGTCTTATTAGCAAGGACAGACTTCCTATCCAAGCTTTACACGTGGCATATACCTTTTGTCTTGCATTAAATGCAAACGGGTATAAATAAGATGAAGATATCTTCTTCATCTTAATGCATGCTTCCTTCTAACCTAAACCCTCTGTATTTCTTTCTTCCTTCTTCTTGTGCATCAAACTTAGTGTTTCTTAGTTACAATAGAATAGGTTTTAAACTTGTTCTTATTCCGTTTGTAACTGTAAATTTGTTTATGATATATAAACTCATTTAAAAACCAAAAATCTGTGTGTTTGTATTCATCCCCCGCCCCTTCTACAAACTGTTTACTAATTACTGAACTCTTGTAGACTCTTTAGGGACCAACAAGTGGTATCAGAGTAGTGTTTGCTTCTTTTACCTTTAAAATATTTTTTCTTATAAACTATTTTAAAATGTCAAACCCTAATACGAACTACAATGATAATGGATCTTTAGCTAACCCTCCAAGCTTTAGCCATGATAATTTTCCATTATGGAAGGAAAGAATGTCTCTGTTTCTAGAAGGATCTGACCCAATGATCCCCTACTATCTAGAAAACGGACCATTTGTTCCTACAACTATTGTAGCTGGTGTTTCTGCCACCACTACTACTCCAGCCATCCCTGAAATGAGTATCATTAAAACTCCTAACCGATGGACTGAGGAAGATAAGAAAGAAATTGCTATTGATTCTAAAGCTAGATCTATAATAGCAATGTCTTTCCCAGATGAAGTCTGTCATTCTGTTATGAAAATGAGGACTTCTAAGGCCATGTGGGATACCCTATGTATCCAATATGAAGGAACCTCTGAAGTGCAAGTCACTAGGTGCATAAACTTTGTAAGACAATATGAGAGTTTTATGTATCATAAAGGTGAATCTCTTTCTCAAATTCATCAGCGGTTCAACTGTTTATTGGTTGATCTTAAATCAGTAAACAGAGTGTACTCTAACGCTGAAATACTGACCAAATTCATGGAGGCACTACCCGATCAATGGGCAGTGTACACTACATGTTTAAAGTTGTCAAAGAATCTTGAAACTCTGTCCTTAAGTGCTTTATATGGAATGCTCTTAAATGAGGAACAATCTCAACTTCTGAGGAAGAACCTCATAAATGAACTCAAACGTGCCAAAAATACTCCTTTGGCACTTGTGACTTTAGAGGCAACTCCTCCTAAAAATGTTTCTTCTTCCACTATTACCTCCTTCACTGAATTAGGTCAAACTGATTCAGAAGATCAACTCACTGATGGCGAGATCTCTGAGTTTGATAACTCTCTAGCTCTCTTAACAAATAATTTTAAAAGATTCGCTAGAAAGAGCAACTTTCGAAAACCTTCAAATCTCTCTGACTCTGAAAAGCAAAAGACATTGCCCGCTGAGAAAGCCTCAGCTATATGCTTCAACTGTCAGCGAAAGGGTCACTTTGCTAGTGAATGTAGATCAAAGAAAGTTGCAGCTCCTACCACCTCCCAGACCTCTGATAAAAAGGAGAAGTACTTGAAATTGAAAAACAAATACAAGGATCTGAAGAAATACCAGCAAAAAGTTAAAGGCCTTATCGCTGAAGAAGTTGCTTGGGACGCTGAAGATGACTGGCCAAGACCTCTGAAGAGTCTGGCTCTGATGAAGAAGATCTTGCCTTCCTCTGTCTAATGGCAAGAATAGAGGACGCTGAAGAAGCTACTGAAACTTCTTCCTCTGAGTCCCCTTCTACTCAGGTAACAATTCCTTCTATCTCTTTACTCTCTGAAAGTGATAACTTGTCAGCTCTCGATGCTATGACTGTTGATTTTTATAATGATTTAAATGGAAAGATTAAGGCTGAGAAAATTAACACTGATTTATCTGAGAAATTAAAAAATTTCCATATAAGAATCAAAGAACTTTCTAAAATTGAGGAAACTCTCAAGGACCAAGTCTTTGCAAATCAAACCATAAGCATCGAGAAGCAGCAAGCTATTGCTGATAGGGAAAAGGCTATCGCTGATCTTAAGTCTGAAAAGGCAACCATCGAAGGATGGTGTAAAGCTTCTGAAAAAGTAAATAAGATCATCAATGCCCAAATACCTATGAAAGTAAGAAGTGGGTCAGGCTTTAACCCTGAAAAGGAAGAATCAGAGAATGATCGTTCCATGCTCAAATTTGGAATGTTTGTCTCTTCTATCCCTGATCCTTCTTCTTCAACTTCTTCAACTTCTTCATCTTCTATTAAAAAGAAGTTTCCTGTGACAAATTCTAAGAAGGTGATCAAGAACGAGTTTGTTGACCAAGTTCCTAAGAATAAAATCGCTCAGAATAGAAATAAGAAATCCTCAGAGAAAAATTCTAAATCTGGGAAAAAGGTCTGTGACTTTTCTCAGAGACCAACCCCCAGAATTAAGATCGATCTCACTCCTACCCCTGAAAAGGTTGTTATACCTCCAAGGACTATGGATAAAGGAATTCTTGGTCCTATCCCTGAAAAAGTTCCTGCTTTCTCTCTGAATTCCAAACCCTTTAAATATAGGAAGTGTTATCACTGTGGTGAAACTACCCACATTGCAAGTAAATGTCCTAATGCTACTAGAGCTGATAAACTAGCTCCTGGAAAGAAAGTAGCTCAAGTTGATAAATCAGTGAGCGTGAAATCCACCAAGGTTGAAAAACCACCAAAGGTGAAGATATCCACTGAAGAGAGTTCTTCAGCTAGTAGCTCCTCCGCCAATCCTTTATCTAACCAAGCAGGACCCATAGTAGTATGGGTACCTTTAAACAATTAATCTTTTGTTGTATGCAGAGTGCCAAAGGTATCTGGTATCTTGATAGCGGATGCTCAAGGCATATGACTGGCAGAAAATCTCTGCTCTTTGATTACAAAGAAGAAGCTGGTCCATCAGTGACCTTTGGTGGAAATGGCAAAGGATACACTAAAGGTTATGGAATTCTATCCAACGGAGCCACATCGTTTTCTCGTGTTGTCTACGTTGAGGGACTAAAGTAATACTGATTGAATCAGAAGATGATTTTAATCGACTTAAGACGAAGCTCTAATAACTATTCAAAATTGATGGTATTTCAACCACGATAATCTTGGTTGGTACCAAACCCGATAGTGATTCTTTAGCACAATCTTCTGAGCGTTAGTCAGTTATGTGACAAAGACTTCAAAGTTCTATTCTTAAAGAATAGATGTGCTGTCACTGACGGAAATGATAAGCTTGCCCTAACAGGCAAAAGAGTGGAAAATGTGTATGTCATAAATATGAATAGTTCTCACTCTGAGAACATGTGCTTTATCTCTAAAGCATCCACTGACATAAACTGGTTATGGCATAAAAGACTCTCTCACCTCAACTTTAAGACAATAAATGAATTGTCTCAAAAAGATCTAGTCAGAGACCTCCCAAATCATACCTTTACAAAGGAATCTCTTTGTTCAGCATGTAAAAAGGGAAAGCTGACAAAAGCCTCCTTCAGGTCAAAGCAAATTTCTTCAGTGATCGCTGCACTTCAACTACTCCATATGGATCTATTTGGAACTGTCAATGTCCAATCTATTTCTGGAAAGAAATATACTTTGGTGATTGTTGATGAATACTCCAGATACACATGAGTATTCTTCCTTCGATCCAAAAGTGATACCCCTGAAATGATAATTTCTTTTATCAAAAGGATGGAAGTTCTAAACAATCTAATTATTCGTTCCATAAGAAGTGATCATGGTACTGAATTCAAAAACAGCACTCTGGTGAACTTCTTTGAAGAAAAAAGGCATCTCTCACAACTTTTCCTCAGTAAGAACTCCTCAGCAAAATGGTGTTGCTGAAAGAAGAAATCGAACTATCATTGAAGCGGCTCGCTCAATGCTCAACGAATCGCATCTACCAACTCAGTTCTGGGCTGAAGCAGTCAACTCAGCGTGCTTCACTCAAAATCGATCCCTGATAGTTAAGCGATTTAAGAAGAACCCTTATGAATTGTTTCATAAGAGAAGACCCACTCTGAAATATTTCCATAATGTTGGATGTAAATGTTACATTCTGAATGACAGAGATCATTTGGGAAAATTTGATCCAAAAGCTGACGATGGTATATTTCTTGGATACTCCTCTGTATATAAGTCTTTCAGAGTCTTCAACAAAAGAAGACAACATGTTGAAGAATCCATGCATGTTAATTTTGATGAATCTTGTCCCATTCATACTTCTCATACTCTTGATGATGATGAAGAATTGAATGCTTGGATGAGATCTCATTATGGGGAACCTGAAACGTATTTCAACAATCAACCTTCTGCTGAAGCATGTGATGACGAAATCCCTGTAAATCCTTCAAGTGACACTCATCCATCTTCAGGGATGAATGTTACTCCCTTAAATCAGATTCCTATTGCTGATTCCTCTCTTGGAAATTCCTCTGTGAACAACCAAACTACGTCTGAAAATCAATCTTCTGAATTGATTCTAAATGAAGTACCTGTTGCTGAAACAACAAGTCCTATTCCAGAAACTGAAGAACAAGTCGCTGAATCTGCTGTTAACCTTGATCTCTCTCCTCAACCTCCAGCTCAGTGATGAACTGCAAATCATCCAATAAATCAAATTATTGGTGATCCCAATGCAGATAAAGCAATCTGACAAAGGAATTTTTATTTTTCAAAGCAAATATGTTAAAGACATGCTGAATAAATTCGACATGAATCAATGCTCAGCGATGACGACCTCAATGGCTCCTCCTCTGACTTTGAACAAGGATCCCAATGGGAAACTAGTCAATGTCACTGCCTATCGAGGGATGATTGGATCTCTGCTGTATCTTACAACAAGTAGACCTGACATCATGTATTCTACATGTCTCTACGCTCGGTATCAAGCTGAACCGAAGGAATCACATCTAATCGCTGTAAAGAGAATCTTCAGATACCTGAAAGGAACTCCAAATCTAGGTCTTTGGTATCCCAAATTTGATCTTATTGGTTATTCTGACAGTGACTTTGCAGGTTGTAAGATAGATAGAAAGAGCACCACTGGTGGGTGTCAACTACTAGGTGGAAAGTTAATTAGTTGGACAAGCAAAAAGCAAAACTCAGTATCCACCTCCACCGCTGAAGCTGAATATGTAGCCGCTGGTAGTTGTTGTGCTCAAATCCTTTGGATGAGAAATCAACTCAGGGACTACGATCTCAAGCTCTCTAAAATTCCTATTTATTGTGATAGTACTAGTGCTATTGCCATTGCCAACAATCTTGTACTTCACTCCAAAACCAAGCACATTGAGATCCGATATCACTTTATCGAAGATCATGTGATGAATGGTGAAGTTGAGCTTCATTTTGTACCCACTGAATATCAGCTCGCTGATCTTTTCACCAAGCCTCTTGATGAAAATATATTCAATCTACTTATCAGCGAATTTGGTATGTTGAACGCTGAATAATTTTTTATTCAGTAACTTACAACAAGTGATACAAATAAAGTCTTCAAACTTTCCATTCGCTGAACTCTGATTCAGCGATATCTGGGCTGTCTCCTCAGGTATTATCTTCTAACCTTTATCACTCTTTGATACCTTCTCTCATCAAAGAATGAATCTCTGAAAATAAAACTCCTCACTGACAATCCTTTATTGTCATTGGTGAAGCATTTTAAATTAATAATGATACTTTCCTTATGGATAATTATCATTATAATCTTTTAAAAATAAGAAAAGGACACGTCAGGCCTTTTCTGACACACGACAGACCGCGACGTTTCCCTTCCAACTCCTTTCTTGGAACGTGCGCCAGGTCATCATTTCTTTTTCAAAAAGCTAAAACCGTCGTTTAGCACTCCTTTCTTTCTCTCTCCTCATGCTATTTAAGCAATTATTTTGCCTCGTTTGCCTCTTTACGCTTTCATATCTCTCCAAAAAGGCAAAAGAACCTTCGAATCTTCAAAGCTTTCTCAAGAACACCAAGAACACGCACTTGTGTGTTTTTCTTCTCGAATCACCTAAGGTTTGATCTAAACCTTTACTTAAGACTGGAAACATCTTGTTTCACATCTTCTTATCTTTAATCTTCTTAAAAATGCAATAAAAACATATTTTAGAAAGACAATAAAATTAATCTGGATTAAAACTCAAAAAATTATTCTATTTTCAAAACCCTGTTCTAAGTTCCTTCTTTAGAACATAAGACTTTCTTCTTAAAGTTTTATCCATTTTTATTTATCTTCTATTTTTTCTAAATAAAATTTTTGTTATTGTTTTTGCCACAAGCATTTTGATCTTGTTCATCAAAATACTTGTTTCTTTCAATCTTACATTGGGTATTCTTTATACCAAACTCTGGCTTATACATTTATGTATAAAACCATGATTTATCTCTTTGGTGTTCCCATTTTTTCTACAGAAATGGCCTCTGCAAGTAAGACTGCTGAAACCTCTGCTGCTACAAATGCTGACAACACTTTGGTCGCTGCACCAACCTGCCACTTCCCAACGGAGAAAGCTGTCTTCAAATCATGCAATTATATTGCATTGGTTGACATACCCGCTGATCGCCCTCACTTCAATGAAGGAGCTACCTTCATTAAGGCGTGCCCGGTGATGTACGCATTTGTCCACAACCCAGTGGGCATCTACTCTCATCTCCAAGCTCTCTGGTACACGACTCATTGTACCACGCTCACCACGGACTATCTGCTATTGGCTTCAAGATTCCAAATCTTGGATACTTCTCCTTCACTGCTGGTTTTGTGAAGAAGGCTCTTCGTCTCCCTACCCGCGCCAAGAATGTGCAATGGGGCGCCGAACCTACCAAGATGCAGATCGACGCATTATTGGACTCTATTGGCTATGCCTGGGAGAATCCATCGCTGAAGACAGTGGGCTCAAAGGTAGAAAAGAAGAGATTGCTTGCTCGCTGGCAATACATCTTTACCCAGGTGATCCAATGCATTGGGTCAAAGATTGGCTCGCATGACCAAGCGAGAAAGTGCGGATCTCGCCTTCTCTCTCTGCACCGACCACAACCTCAACTACGCTAACTATATCTTCAGTGATATGGTCAGTCGCATCAACGCTGCTACCAGACACCCTGTCATCCCCTACCCTCGGTTCTTCCCTACAATCCTGGAAGTTTCCTTCGGGGAGGAATACCCGAAGGTCGGTGACCACTCCTTCTCAGTGGTAGGGAAGAAGTCCCTGGACATCGAGGAACGTCCAGGTGATGCTCCTTTCACGCCTTACATGCTGAAAGTGATTGGAACCCCTCTTTCAGTGTCTACCTCGCTGCCCATCCCAACAGCGAGCATCCAGGACACTGCTGCTGCTAAGAGGAAACAACCAACCGATGGTCATAAAAATACCATCGCAACCAAAAAGCCAAAGAAGATGGTCTCTCAAAAGACCACTCTCTCTGATTTCGGTGTACTACCAATACCAACAGCTGCCGCAACCACTTCAACGGTCTCTTCATCCGTTGTTGCTTCATCAGCACTACCTCCACCATCAGGGACCTCGGTCACTGAGGGTGTTATAGCCAGCTCTGCTGAAGCTGGATCAGGTACTACACTTACAACCTTCTTAACTTCTTCTATCTCCTCTCCTTTGGTCCTCACCTCAGCACATGACTCAGCGATAGTTGTCCCTATCCCTGATAATGCTGAAATGTACATAGTCCAAACCTCAATATTGTTTAGACAATCTGAGTTTTGGAAAGCCAATTTAAAAGGACCTAAGAGTGTCTCTCTCAGATACCCTAAGACACTGGTTGGTGATCCTCAAGACACTACCTCTGCAAACGTAGTCCCTGAGAGTAATCCTCATCATACTCTCAAGGAGAAAAATAAATTTTTTCATCTCTCATCTAATCCAGATGCATTTTTGGCATCTTTATCTATGTCATCATCAGGTGTCGCTCCTCTCTTCTCCTCAGCGACAACGACAACCACCACCACCAGCGCTCCTCATCTCAGCAAGGAAATGGGGAAGTCTCCTCAGGGCCATCCAGTGCTGCAAAGCTACGAGAAGTCAAGACAGAGATGGCAGCTCCCAAGCTTCCCACTCGCATCACTGAACTTCCTCCCATTGTCCTTCCTAGTCCTACATTCCCTGCTATTGACTATCTGGTCAGGGATTGTGCTCTCACCAGGGCTAGGGTAGACAATCTTCAAACGTCAGCTGAACTCATCTTCCGTCGAGTCGTTGGGACACCAGCGATCAAGACCAACGTCAGCAATCTCATCTCTGACATTTTCTCTCTAAAGGAAGACAACAGGGTTCTTGGCCAGAACCTGTCCAACTTAGAGCAGAAGGTTGCTGCTCAGGAAAACATCCTTGAGTCCATTCAAAAGACTCAATCCGATATGATGCAGATGCTCACCAAGCTCTCTGAGGCTAGTTCCTCCTTCACTGCTGCTGATCGGACTACGCTTGAGGATAATGATACGAAGCTCAAGGACATTCAGTCCAATGTTCGCACTCTGATGATGCATTGTCTACCTCCTGATAACATCGAGGGGGAGAGATGTGCCAAAGAGTTTGCAGATGAACTCATTGCGGAGCACAACCGGATGTTCCCTGGAGAAAAGATTTCTCCATACATCCAGCGAACGGGATCTTCCCTCCCTGAAGGGCTGCCTGCTGAAGCTGAAGAAGATGATGATGCTGAGGAAGAAGAAGAAGATCCTATCCCTCATTATGGGGGAATGGATGATGATGAAGATGACGATGACATTGGAAGTGCCTTAGAGCACTTCAGAATGTCTAGGCCTGGAGTCTCTCATCAAGAGCCTTTAGGGGACGGACAACATCCCTCTCAGGGAGGTCCCTCAGGCAAAGGAAAAGAAATGGTAGATCTGGATGCTACTATCCCATTATCTGAGGGGGAGACCGCTAATGAGGTATCTCTTTCTCTTATCCCTTATAATACACCTCTCTCTGAAACCCCCACATCTCCCTCACCTACAAAAACTCTCTCTGAAAAATCTTTTTCCTCCTCTCCTTCCCTCAGTGATCCCCATCCCCCAAAGGACTCCACTTCATGGAAGGAACCTTCTTTCGAAGAGCAGTTTATGTACATAATAGAAACTGACTCTAAAGAAGAAGAGGGCCTTATTCCCAGGCGTCGCGTTCAAAAGCCGATCATAAGCGAGCCCGAAGATGAAGAAAGGCGAATAAAATTCCTAAGGGAATTCGAAGCAAGAAGAATAAGGGTGCCTCAAGATGAACCCATAGACGCTGTACCAATAAGGATGGTAGATGAATTATACTTTCTGTCTAGCGAAGAGAGAGAACAAGCATTGGAAGCACAACGTATCAGGGATGAGAAGACAAAGCAAACTGAGAATGATCTTGTTTTAGCAAGGAAATTACTCAGGGAAGACTCTGCTAAAGACAAGGCGGCCAAGGAACAATTGAAAAAGAGTGAAAGGGTCGCTGAAGCTCTTGTACAGAGAGAACTTGCACAGGAAAACTTGAACGTAGATCCAATCCTTGCTCAACAGAATATTCTAAGTTCACTATCCGCTAAAGCCGCAAATCAGAAAGACAAAGAGCTTGACTGGTGCACTGATAGACTGAAATTTCGAAGATCTGAAGCCAAAATCATTCATGCAACTTTCAAGGGTGACACTCCAACAGAGGTGGTCCAAAGGTATATGTAAGAATGACAAGGACAAACAGAACTGAGAGAGAAGAAGCCAAGTTCTTAAGGATTTATGGATACACTGAATGGTAAAGAAATCAGAGACGCCATTTAGGGTTCCAAATCCAAATTCAAGGATGTGGTGGAAAGAGTACTGGATCAGTTGCTGCAAAGGATGTCACAACACGTGCAAGGTCCCCCTCTCCCTGAGTCATCAAAGAAGAAAAGATCAACTGCTAAAAGTGGTTCAAGCTCATAAAATGAGCATGAAATCAAATTTGATTATCAGAGCATTCTTGGTCATCTTGAAACCCCTGATATTTCAATGCTACGTACCTCTCTTCCTCAAGATCGAAGATACGAAGAAGATGAAATCATCTCACTACATGAACATGGTATGGTATTCTTGGATAATGAAGGGTTCTTAGGACTCTTCAGAAACCAAGAAATTCGCAAGGCCCCATCCTCTCTCATAAAGATCATGATATGGCGCTGCTGGTCAGATACCCCTCTGATGAATCGACAGAAAACGCTTTATGAGAATGAGCTACAAAGAAGAAACGAGAACATCTCTGATTAGTCATAGGTTTCTATTTCCTTTGTAATATTCCTTCAGTGTACAAGTACTTCACTTTTGATATTGTAATTTCATTTCCCTGTAATTTCTTCAGATTATATTTAATGAAATTCAATCAAAGTACTTTACTCAATCTATGTACTGAAAAGATCCCTGAAAAAAGTAAAAGGGACAATGAACATAAGAGTTCTATTTTCTTCAAACTATACTTTACTCATTAATTCTTCACTTTGAAAAATTAATCAGTGAATGTACTTTATGCTAATTTACGTGTAAAATTGTGCTTTCATATTCTTATGAATGAAGCTCAATTCAGATAGTAGACTAGCTGAAAAGATTATACAGATTAGTACTTAGAAACTTTACTTCAAATTTTTCTTAAGTCCTTACTAGTCTCTTAAAGAAATTTTCCTATGGTGCTTAATCATAATCAAATAGGGGGAGATTGTTATCATAACTCCTCTCGATGATTTGAATATGATTCCTTTTGTATACTTAGTGAAATTCCATTGTATAAGCTTATGTTCATATTCAGCGATAGCATACGCTGATTATCATCAGCGATCGCTGAAGATCAAGGAACAACAAACTTATCTCTGAAGACCTGAAGATCAGCTATCACACCAGAAGACCATTCAGCGAAAGTCGAAGACCCTAGCTGAAGAAAGAGATAATCAGCTAAGTGAACTGAAGCGGTTCAGCGATAGCAGCGATTATCTAATCAAAGTGTGAAGTCTTGTGAAACCTCAGCGATACTGAAGTTCATCCTTGAAGATTCATAATCAGCGATCAAATGAAGCTTCCTTTACAAGATTAAAGATTGATCTTATTCTCGATGCACAAAAGTCAAACCTAATACCTTGTCAGAAAAGGACGTACGAATTGTCTCTTATGTCCCCATCATATCTGATATGGTACTGTTCATATTCGGCCAAAAACATGGCTGTCTTATTAGCAAGGACAGGCTTCCTATCCAAGCTTGACATGTGGCATATACCTTTTGTCTTGCATTAAATGCAAACGGGTATAAATAAGATGAAAATATCTTCTTAATCTTAATGCATGCTTCCTTCTAACCTAAACCCTCTGTATTTCTTTCTTCCTTCTTCTTGTGCATCAAACTTAGTGTTTCTTAGTTACAATAGAATAGGTTTTAAACTTGTTCTTATTCCGTTTGTAACTGTAAATTTGTTTATGATATATAAACTCATTTAAAAACCAAAAATCTGTGTGTTTGTATTCAACCCCCCCCCCCCCTTCTACAAACTGTTTACTAATTACTGAACTCTTGTAGACCCTTTAGGGACCAACAAACTCAATTCTCAACCTAGATACACGTAACCAGCCCTAAAATGACACTTCCCTACCCAAGACAATTCACACTCCAAGATGGAGTACACAGTCCTAAATGACGTTTCAGACTCCAACAGGACGGTTCATACCACAATGTAGGGTTTTTATTGTTTGATTTCTCATACGATTCATACCTCACGATTCACAATCTTGCTCCTCTTGAAGAACATACAAACCGAATCCAATTAGACTGGAAATCGTTCAAATCGAACCCAAATCGTGAATCTTCAAGGTATGTCCATCTCCCTCCATCTCTGAAAACCTTAATATTCAAGTGTTTTCGCATACACACGTCAAATCAGACTTATATTCATCTGGGTTTCCATTGATTTTGATCGATGGATTCATAAATTTCATCGAAAGTTGGTTGATCCTTAAGAATGAGGAAGAGTGGGAAAAAAAACCCATGTGGGATTTGTTGGCAGTACCACAAATACGAAAAAGGTGAAGTTTGTGCGATTTGTGGTCATCGTATGCCGCTCGAGTTGAAAAAACTTTGATTCAAGTTAACGCTTTTCCATCGAAAATATTGGTAGCTATGACAAAGCTCCACGTTCCAAACTTCTCAAAACACTCGGGATATCCCGAGTTCTTAATTTAATTTTCACTTTCTATTTCTATTTCATTTATGTGGTCTCGATTTGAATCATGCTCTTGATTAATTATTGAGTATTTAGATGAATTTAATGTGGTTTTATTTGTTTTTGATGACAGGTTTTTGCCCAAGAATGTGGATCAATTGGTGATACACCCAACACCCTCCTTTGTTTATTGGTTTTACATCTTGAATCTTGATTTTCAACAAGTTTGTATTGCACTTTTTTGAATCCAAATGTATTTTTCGCCCTCAATCTCATGGATGTAAATCTGTAATGCCATACTGGAAATAATCGTTAGTACTTTTAATTGATTATAACCATATAAATATATATATATATATATATATATAATATAAGTTGATTCTTGATTTTAGAAAAAGTATCTATTAACTTTGTGTTTTTCGGATGGTATTTAAGATTTTAAAGGTATGTTTTTAGCAGCTTAATGAACTTAATGGAACTAACTGCTTATTCGATCAGCCCTGTTCGATAGCATATTAATGATATAGAAAGTGGTTTATGGAGTAGGTTTCCATGGGAGCTTTATTCAATAAGACAAGTTTATTTTTCTCCATATTTATCCCTCCCAATTAGAAAACACACTCTTCCCATTTATGAGAAACTTTTTTTCAAACAGAAGCCTTCTTAATCTATATAGACATACAGGCAGTAACATAAATAACATGTTTTTTGCTGTTAAAGTAATATGTTGATTTTAAACTTACTCTAACACATTAATATTCATGAATTCGTGATGAATATGCACCTAAATAATGAAAATCACATTAATATTCAAGATATTTTGGTTCTTATCTTTAAAATTTGATGTATGTTTCTTTTCTTAGAAGTAGCATGTATATGACATCTTTTTGGAACTGGATGTGATATGCATATTGCTCACAAGTTTATATAGAAACCATACTCCTAGTTATATATGTTTGCAAGAATTATATATTTGAAAACCTCCCAGATTTTGTTCATTAGACCATCTACAATGAACTCTCTATTTTACTCTCTATATTCACTCCAATGAACTTTCTATTTCACTCTCTAAAATAGAGAATTAAATAGTAACTCTCTAAATATAGTTTTGGTACTTGGTAATAATTGAAATGCATTATTTACGTTTGGTATATGGTAATAGTTAAGATTGCAGAATGCATTTTAATCTCCAAATTTTTAAGGTAATTTTGTTCTCTCTCGCAGAATGAAAGGAGTTTCACATTTTATATATAATCATGGAGAATGAGGTTTGTCTTGGGCTGCGCATCACATCTAATATCTGATCAACCAAAGTACCATCTCGCAAAGGAGAACGAAGAACTGAAGGTTTTTCTTAGACCAACACAATAGTGAAACACTTAAGCTTGCCCATTTTTCTCCTGACTCATGTTAACAATCGTAAACCTTTTGCGGAATATAAACTTTCAAATGGTATATTAAGAACTGTAGCTGTTAGGTCTTGACTGACTATCATTGGTAAATTCTAGCCGTTTCGAAGAGCTTATTCGGTTTGTTGTTAAATTGTAGACTGAATTTTTTTTTAGTCTTGAAGACTCTTTTTGAAATTTTAGTCTGAATTGGTTATTGTCACTAGGTGATAATGACATTAGGTGCCATTTTATCAAGTTATTCAATTGAACCAAGTTGTTTAATCGAGATTCGTTTGTTATTTACCATTTGCTTTCAATATATAGTAAAACAGTTATCATCAGATGTATTTTCCAAATTGTTGTATTGTATGTCATTTATGTAAAACATAAGTGCACAAAATGGTTAGGAGCCGTTTACAAAACGCTTATTTGGGATAAGTCTTACCGGTCACTATCCTCATAGAAAGGATTGAGAATCCTAGCTAGTCGGTGAAAAGTGATTGTAAGAATTGAGAGTCTTACTCGATAAATGAGGTTGACAACCTTTATTCGGTTAATAGTTAGTTGATATTATGTTGTATATGATACTGTTTTGATGGACTAAAATTTCACTTAATAAGAGGGTGTTTAGTATTGCTTATTTAATGTGTATTAATTAACTTATTCAGGTGTCGTACCGGTAATAAGGAGACTTTAGTGTTTGGAAGCAAAAAAAAAAAGAAATACTTCGGATTTTTTGATAAGTTACTCCATTCTAACATATTGACGTATTTCAGTGTGATACCGGTAATAACGAGTTTGTACATTTATAAGCTAATCCAAACATTTTTTACATAACTCTTGTTTGAACCATATAAGTTAATAAACACTTTTAGGAAAAAGCATAAGCTATTTTAAATAAGCAATCCCGAACACCCCCTAAAACAAGTGATTAGTGTTGAATGTTGCCGCCGAATGCTGGTATGCATTTGGATAATAGCCTTTTAGTCATAGTTATCTTTTTAGATGGTTCATTTGATGAAAACATACACCTCCATGCATGAAATTCAATGCTAATGAATTTGAAAGATTAGGAGACAGGAGAGAGTTGATGAATGACATTTTGTAATTTATTGAAGAAATTAGTGGTTTTTTCTGACCATTGCTTTCTAAATCCTTTATATCACATGGAATGGAATTGATAATCTATTGGTTATAGCCAAGAGTATTCAATTTACTTTGAATTTTGTTTCTATTTACATTCCGTCGCATTGCACGGACGCACAACTAATATATATATATATACATACTAGTTGTGTGTCCGTACAATACGACCGAACATAAATAGAAGCAAATTCAATTTAATATATTTATATATATATATATATATATATAAGACACTTTATTTTTTGGTCATATAAATTTGAATCCTACGAGGAATTCTATTAGGACAATGAAATAACTTAGGCATCCTATAAAGATAATTTTTTTGTAGTGTGAGGATAATAATTATAGTGAAAATGGTGAGAAGTATGTCGAGCATTTGGATGAATCGACTTTTTAATATAACTTCAGTTTCCTTCAACTATTTACAATACCTTCACATACATTCATCTACTTTCAACTATGTTCCATTACATTCTTCTATCTTTATCTTCACATCTATCTTCACTTTTAGTCATATTCACGAGCTTTCATACATTTAATCAATTTCGCATGCATGATTTTTGTTAAAGTTTCGGTCATGTTGATAAAAACAGGTAAATAAATGTAGTTGAATGTGTATAAATGTACATGAAGGTTGTGATCTCACGTTCTCACAGAAACCCAACACCATATATATAATCTTGTTCTTTTAAAAAGACAATACGTCGTACAAACTTACGAAACAATTTATCATATGTGTTGTTTGATATATGAAACAACTTGCGTGGGTAAAAGTGCAATGTTGTTTCATCTTTGACACGTTCAAGACATTTTTTTCACATATTAAACAGTCCTAAACCTTTTATATATAAAATAAAGATAATGCATTTTTTCACACGTATTATTTCATATGCAAAACAACATAAGAAAATTGAGTAGTAAAGTTTATAAATTATTATGTCTATATATATATAAAATAATTTTCTAATATAGAAATATGTCTAATCCAAAGTCCCCATGGCCAACAACAATGGCCATATTGATTTGGCTTGGAAAGTGGATTGGAGTCAATTCTCCATTGTATGATGGAATTACAGAAGAGGCAACTACAAGACAAAAGCACCGAGATCCATCAACCTCCACCTCCATCAAAGTCTTAAGGAGCGAGAATGGGAAAAAATCTACATAATCAGGCAAAATCTTTTAAATGGCAAGAAAGTGAAAGAAAAGATCAAAAGGGGATGGTCATCTCTTCGTGGATTCCATGAAACCAAATAAAGAAAATAAAGTTGTCATTCTTATGGATTTAAATAAATCGAAGGCAAACAAACACTACTAGATATTGGGTATTACCGACGGTTTTACGGACGGCATAAATCGTCGGTAATTACTGACGGTTTACCTACAATTTACCGACGATAAAGGATATTTTTTTTAAATTTTGTAGAGCCATCGGAAAACCCTTGGAAAAATCGTCGCTAAGCCGTCGGTGCACTTATAATATTAATTTTTATACTAATATAAATGGTAAACATAATTTAATTATTAAATGCATTACCTTTTCACTTCCCCAAAAACATCGATCAGTTCCCCATCCCCAAAACCCAAAACCTAGTTACGCATCGTCTTCTCACGCTCTAAAAATCTCTCGCCTCTCTCTCACAAACATACTCTGAACCAAACCCCATTGTTAATCTCTCTCATAAACATACTCATCTTCCGAGCAAACAAGTGTATCCGATTCATCAACAAACTCTCATATACTTGCCTTCAATCTATCATCTTCCTGATGGTGATGGTAAGTGATTTCTATGTTTTATTACGCTCTAATTTCTTATCATATTTGAATTCGATTTGCTTTGTGAAATAGTGTTTTCTCCAATGAATCTGTTGATCTTCTCATATTCTCTTCAATATTTACCTGATTTCTGGTTTTGAAATGAAGGCAAATGAGTCGGTGACGGAGGAATCAATGGTGCCGTTGATAGAGCACGAAAAGGAGAAATTATACATTTGGTATTAAACGACACACGGAGGAATCTCGGTGGTTTCCAGATTTGTTCACTTTGCACTTGCTGCAACGCCGAGAACGGTGGCGGTAAATATTGCTTACCTTCTCCTTGTTGTTATGCAATCAACTGCAACATTCCAAATCGGCCGTTTGGATTCTGTTCTTTCACTCCAAAGACATGTAATTTCTTTGGATGCCATCTTTGATCAAAAACCCTAAAATCTATTTTGATTTGATTTTTGTTTGAATTTTAGGGGTTTTTCGTTGAAGTTAAAAGGAAAAGATAATCACCTTCCCTGAATGGTCATCCGGAGTGTAATGAGAAGGGAGATGTTCATCAAAAGTTGTATTCCAGATATGAAAGCACTATGAAGTTCGGCCCGGAGAGTTTTAGGTTAGCTATATATAGCCTTACATTCAAATTTGATTTCTATTTGTTTTTTTTCTTATGTATGACCAACTCTATTTATATTTATGATACTACTTATACTTAAATTAATAAACTATTCCTGTAGCATTTGGTAAGTTTTGACTGCACACACTTCTATATAAAATTTAGAAACATTAATAATAAGCATTGAATCATTTAGTCAAAAGTAGTATAAGAAATGTATACAAAACGTCAAGCATGAAATCTTTTATTTGATTATGTGGGTTGCTTTGTATAATTGCTCTCACATTTATTAAATTTGACAGACTGTAGATGTTGACAACTGAACGTTATACAATGTACTGTCAGGTTTGTTATCTTTTCGTTCAAAATTACCTCTGAATAAATGTTTAAGCTCTCCTCAGAAATGTGACTTTTTCTATTACAGAGGGTTATTGCCAGCGATATAAAGGAATGTGTGTCTCGTGTGCCTGATACTCCATACGATGGTTTGTGTCCCTTTCATATGTTAATCCATGTGTCCCTTTGCATCAAATCAAAGATGAATGAAGTTAAGAAAATGAACATAGGATACTTAGCTACAGAAGATCTTTCAGATGTAAATCTATCAACAAAGTGGCGAAGAGAATCGCACAAGTTAGCTAAAGCCCAAGAGGTTGCAATGCGAACCTAAAAGTAAGCAAAATAAATTCAGCTGACAAGATAGAAATGCATCAAATATGATGAAATAAAAACGTTAAAAATATATACAATGAAAGAATGATTATTGAGACCAGTGAATGATTATTGAAATTTTCTTCAAAAACACAATTAGCTGAAACTCACAGAAGTAGGAAGTCAAAGTGGAGCATTTGGGGATCTTTACTTGGATGGGTCATTAAAGGTAGGTCATTCCAAAATATTTGGTTGCATCTTTTTAATATCTAGTAAGGTGACGTAAATCTTAATTGGCTACACCTTATGTAGTTCTTTTTTTGGTCTTCAGCAGCTTTTGTGAAATGTAGTCCACAAGGACCAAGGAGTCAATGACACATTATGTTGTTAAAGCACTCAAGTTCTCTTCTAGATACCTTAAAGCACATTATATAGTGCTCTCAATATAGGAGTTTCTTGTTACTAATCAGTGTTTTTTTGCAATCCCGAACATTGATTATATTCTTTTTGGGAACCAACTTTCATATTTTTTTCAAGTTTTTGGACAAAAAGTTATTAGATACCCATCTAAGCAGAATCATTGCCAAATAGACCCTAAAAAATGATTATGATTACAAAACCAAATGATATTATGGTTTTTGTTCCACCTGAATTCACAAATGTCAATTGCTTTACCAAGAGCAACTCCGACTATCAATTGATGTTACTGTGTGGTCAACGACGGTAGTTTGCAGTTTTTCATATTATACTAGCTCTTAATTATTAACGTTTAATGTGTTTGTTCTATTTTTGTAAAATTTCGTTGAATTTATTCAGGTTTAGAGAAGAAGAATGTCTTGAAGCCTGCTCGTGATAAAAGGCATTGTAACTGTAGGAATGAGATTTACCACAAGCAAATTGGTCTCGGGATGTACCAACAGATTACAACGAAGGTAATCCGTCTACTATGCATGATTATCTTGAAACGTTCTCTCAAAACCATTCTTTTGAAGGTCCATATGGTGATTTTGTGTGTGGCAACATATATTTATCCTGTTTGCTTCCCTTGGTTTGTGTCATAATATATTTGAAGTATGAGAGAGAAGGGAACTTCATCATAGTGGATATTGAGAAAGGAATGCAGGATGGCCAGGTAAGCCTATGCTCTACGTATTCGCTTTAAATAAATCATGCCAAAAAATTAAGTGAAATAGTCCATGGGCTATTTAGCTCAATAACCTTCTTCAGTAGCTGGTGTTGCAAAATAACCCTTTTAGCTCAACTGGCAATAAGGCTTGGACCTTTCGGGATCCTCCTAATAGGGCTCCTGGGATTAGTCGAGGTGTACGTAAGCTGACCTGGACACCCATGGTTAACAAAAAATATGGTTGCATTTGATACCTTCAAAACGACAACAACCATTCTTCCCGTTTCCCCCTTTTTCCAGGAGGTAGTCTTTTATGAAGAGGATGAACCAATCATAGAAGGTGAAGCCGGAGATCTGAAGGTTTGTTTGTTGTTACTTATAATTCGGTATTATAGACCTGTTTCAAGGGTTTTTTTGCTTTGTGATACATTTGAAATTTTGTGCAGTTCCGAATTCATACTGTAGTTCATGACCTGTTTGGGAGGGAAGGCAATAATCTTCACACAACTGTTACAACAAATTTGGTAATTATACTCTGAGTCACTCGTTAGGAATTACCGTTATATCTAGGTGGGTGAATCTATGATTGAGTTTGATTTTTTTTGTAGGTGCAAGATCTTGGTTTTAAGAGGACCATTAAGCACCTTGATGAGCATTTAGTGGATATTATAGCACAAAGGTTTTCTCTTTTACCCAATTGTGCCATGTATATCAATATAGCACACTTTTGGTTGGTTTTCCATTTAGTGGATATTATGTTATGTATATATATATATATATATATATGAGGAAGGGGTTGTTTGGTTGGTTTTCCATTAAGTCAGTTAACGTTGTCTGTGTGGATTAATAAGTCCCATTAAGCTCATAAGCTGTAAGGGGGTGTTTGGTTGGTTTTCCATTAAGTCATGCTTGGATAAAGTTGTATGTATGGATTAATTAGTCCAATTAAGCTCAATAAGCTGTAAGGGGCTGTTTGGTTGGTTTTCCATTAAGTCCTGCTTTATTAAGTTGTTTGTGGATTAATAAGTCCCATTAAGAACAATAAACTGTAAGGGGCTGTTTGGTTGGTTTTCCATTAAGTCATGCATGGATAAAGTTGTCTGTGTGGATTAATAAGTCCCATTAAGCTCAATAAGCTGTAAACAAACAGGTCCCGAGTGACTGTTTTTTCATTAAGCCACTATCAAATAGTATAATCTATAAGTTATGAGTCCCATTAAGCTTATTAAGTTGCTAACAAACATGCCCTAGGTCTCATTAATCTCAATAATGTATAAATGGACTTAATATGGATTTATGTATGGATATTTATGTACGGACTTGTTAGAAAATCTATTGTTCAATTTTTGGATTTTGTGTGTGATATTATATATATATAATAATAATAATTACAGGTTAAAATGCATATAATATAAACCGTCGGAAAGCCGTCGGTAAAATAAACCGTCGGAAAGCCGTCGGTAATAAACCGTCGAAAAGCCGTCGGTAAAATAAACCGTCGGAAAGCCGTCGGTAAAATAAACCGTCGGAAAGCCGTCGGTAATATAAACCGTCGGAAAGCCGTTGCTAAAAGCCGTCGGAAAGCTGTCGCTACACATTACCGACCAAGGTTTTAGCGACAGTTTGTTCCTATCGGGAAACCGTCGGTAAAGGGCATTTCCGACGGTTTTCTGACGGTTTTTACCGTCGGTAATAGACTGTTTTGTTGTAGTGAAAACATAATTGATGCAACACTGGTTTGATTGCGACGAGTACTTAGGGAAGGTTTTTGATATGTAATTTGTCACGAAATGTCTCTTTATTATGTTTTGGTAAGCAATATTATTGTCACCTAATTTATTGGTTATAAGCTTACGAATCTATGGTTGAATATATAATAAAAGATAATCAGATCCAAGTCACTGAATGAAATAGTTTATTATGTTTTGATAAACAATATTATTGTCACCTAATTTGTTGATTAGGAGTCAAGGAAAAAACAATCGTCTAGAAATATACCAATGGTAAATTGGTAATTATCTACTAGCTATTTAGGAAGAAAACAATTTTGTTCTTTGACGATTGAATCGAGCTTTCGAGGGCATGGTCTAAGGACTAGCTTTATACATCTCTTTACATGTCTATTGGTGAAAGTGTTAGAGATTCAATTTTTAAATGATTAATTGCACTCATATAATATCAATATTTCATGATTACAGACATTTGAGTTATATTATTTGATGTGTAAAATGAGAATATTTCAAGAATAAAGTAATACTTCATACACAAAGGGCATTACATTAAGAAACATGCTAGTTGAGAAATTAAACAATGCATTGGGATGCATGTCGATCCACTATTCAAAGATCAAATCTAAGAAAGACGTGAAAACTTAACTATTCCCGCTACACTAAAATTGATTTTATAATACACCTAAAATGAAAATGTATCCTAAAATAATTCTTTATACAAGTTTATAGGATCAAACCAAAAAGCGTTTTATCTAAAAGTGTTTCAATAAGTTTATAGGACATTTTTCGACATTTTAACAAGGCTTTTACGACACATTAAAAATAAAGTGTCATATTAACTATTTTATACGACAATACTTAAAAAGGTGTCCTATAAACAAAAGTATCCTATAAAATGATGGGTTTATAAAACACTTCTCAAAAGTGTCTTGTAAAATAGCTAATAAGACACTTTATTTTAAAAGTGTCGTACTTGTTGAAACGCCTAAAAATGTCCTATAAAATTATTGTAACGCTTTTAGATAGAACGCTTTATGGTTCGGTCCAATAAACCTATTTTTTATAAAGTATTTTACTAGGACGCTTAGAAAATTTAGGCGTCCTATAAAGGCAAGTTTATTGTAGTGCTCGTTGTCCAAAACTAGATTGGCTCTATGTAATTCCCAAATATGATCAATCTCTATGTAATTCACTAAGAACAAGATGAAAGAAAAAAATCAAACAATGCAAGTCAAAAGTCAATTGTATTGATTTATCAATGAAGTTTACAATAAAAGGTGACAAAAGAATGGGTATTTATACCATACATCAACAACTATAAAACAAAGGAGGAATGCTTGAATACAATACAAAGTAGAACACAACAATCTCCCTCTTTGGATTAAAACATTAAAATATGAAAACCTTTTGGTTCGTCTAATTCTTAAACCCACGTTCTCTTCTAAATTTCTTGCAATCTCCCTGAACGATAAACGATCATTCATTGCCTTAAGTCCATTACCAGTTGCTGATTGAGACGAGGATCCAACCTTTCACCTTGTGGAGCTCTATCATCCTTCTTCTTCATACTTTCCAATTGAAATATGAACTACGTCAGAGAAATACATGAACCTTTCTATTCCTTGTTCGTCTCTGTATGAAATGTCAGGTTCTGGATTATCCATAAGGAAAAATGTAGGATTACCTTCAGCCCAGTAGTTCATTCTGGATGGCCTTGTTAGATTAACTTTCTTCAAATTACTCTTCAAAGCAAGTTGAAAGTCATTTACCGTGAGAGATACTTCATGTACTGCCGTGAAAACTTCTTCACTCTATAAAAAACAAACAATGCATTCCTTGGTCGTATTGTAGAGTTCTTGAAGTATTCATATAGATACTGTAAATCTTCAATATTCAGATCTGGAAAATCAGCTTCAGAGAACTCATACACAACCATATTCTGCCTTCTCACTTTAAATGTTGCAAAATCAAGGTCCATGAGCCTATGAGATGATATCTCCACAATATCTTGAATGTTACTCTTAGAATGGACGTATTTTCTTCCTAATGCCTTCAACCACATTTTACTATACATAAACTTCACTCTACTTGATTCTCTTCTTGTCCCCCACATCTTATATTGATCCAGCTTTCTTTCATAGTTCATATATATGTTAACAAAATTATCTATCTTGGACAGGGCTAGGAATGAACGAAGGTTGAGGTTGAGTTAAAGAAGCTGCAAATTCAGCTTCAAGTTGTTGAATAGTTGGAGGGTTTTCTTCAAGTGGAATTTCTTTGTGAAGCTCGTCTAGGTAATCATAAGATACATACTCTTTAGTATTTCCCACAAATTCATTGTACACAATATCCAGGAAGTTTGAAACCTTTTGTTGACCAACAGTATCTTCCTCACTATCAATTTCCTCCACAATCATAGTTTCATTTGCAAATTCCATATCCTACAAATTAACCATCACCTCAACTTCAACTCTCTAAAATACCTTCACTGTCTCCACTACCTCCGGCTTTTCAACCATTGGTTCATAGAAAGCTAATTGCAATTCATTATGTTCTAGTTGACTTTTTCCTCAACATTACTTTGCTCCACATTCTGCTTAGCATTAGTTTCATTTGCTGAGAAATCATCCAGATCATAATCCTCAGCCACTCTTTGTCTGTTGTTCTCCCCCTCATGGTGATCAGGATCGTCCTGATCATCATGTCTCCTTTTACGGTTAGCAGCTTGAGCTTTGCAAGTACAATTTAAAATACTGATGCACTTGTTTATTAAATCTAAGTATTCTTGAATAGCCTTTGCAGACGTGCCAATTCTATCATCCACCTTAGAAAAACCATCGATCATTTTTCCACGTATTTCGGCAACCTCTGACTTCAACGTATTTAACTCCATTATAACCGTCTCAGGCTGAACGACATTCCAATGAATCCTTTCAAGAATAACCTTCACAACTCTCTAATTAGTATTCAAAGACTGTTTTGACAACAAGTTTGCCAACAACAAATTTTGTAGTTCATCAATCGAAGGATCATAAGTAGTTGATGAAGCTAGAGTTGAATCACGAAAAACAGTTTGTGTGGGAACAACACTTATGTATTTTCCTTTAAACAATTTCATCATGGCATTATTTAGTTCCTCCGTGAAAGCAATTTGAATAGCCTTTAGGGCGCCGTCCAAGTATTCCCTTGACACAAAGTCAGGTAAAGCAACACTAGGCCTATTTGGCTTCTAGTTGATATCGCAGTCAAATATACAGGATGACATGCGGTTATGTGTTGGCATGATGTTAGCACTACTAGGATTTAATTTCCTTCCAATCCTCGGTTAAGATCAACTTGTGATCCACCTATAGAACTTCCAGCAGGGTCAAGAAATACTACGGGAGTAGGAGTTATAGATGTTCCTAAGTCTTGTGGTCCTAACAAAGTTGATGTCTGAATGATCTAGACTCAATAGTGCACTTAAAGAAGTCGTGACTGGGGGCTGCGGTTCACTTGTTTTAATATTTGTAATCTCCGATTGAGATATAAATAGATTATGTGTTAATTCCCCGAGTGAAATTGAAACAACTTCTTGTTTAGAAGAAGTTGAGTGGTCGGGAGGGGTGTGCAATTGCATCCCTGTGTCCAGGTTGGCTTGTTTAATACCTGAGGTAAACACATTACCTTCGATAGTAGATGTGGCTACCCGGCGATCCTCTTTGTTCTTCTTGTTCTATGACAGATCCCTCACCATGTTCTTTTAAGGTCCCTTTGATATTTCCTGTAGGTTAGAATGTCTAAAGTATAATTAAGAACACAAGATTTGTAGCAAAGATGTCGGCTGTTGTATTGATATTCACAAGATTAAAGTATGCATAAATGTGTAAAGTACAAGTATATGTTTCTAAAACATGTAACTATGAACTGACTATCTGACTCTGTATTTATACAAGTATAAAAATTCTAAACTAACAGCTATGTACATGATAGACCAATGACTTCTATACATGTGTAAGTTTTTCTTCAGCGAACTGTCTTAAGAAGTATCTTCAGAGCTATCTTCAGAACTTCTGAGACTTTCTTCTGAATATTCCTTAGCTTTATCTTTCATGCACCAGTTCAGAACATCTGAACTCTTTATCTTCAGAATAGCTATCTCCTTTGAAGCAATTCTTCATAACTTAACAATCTCCCCCTTCAAAAGGACATATTGTAATTCCATTCCATCATGATAGGAAGAACTTCTCCAATCATTGTTTCTCTATAAGCAAGAGACATTTATGCAGTATTATACATATTTTTAGCCACATCTTTGTAAGCAGGCCATTCTTCTAGAGTAACATACTTTGGCCTTTTCTTTAATCTTTTTTACAACCTATCTCTTATTGCTCTGATTGTTACAGAACAACATTTATGCAATTCTTCATATCTCTCAACATTTTCAACTAATTCTTCTTCAAAACACCTTATATCTCCTATATGAATGGATGAGTCTAGACGACCATCAGGCAAATCAGTAATGTGCCCATAAATTTATTCAGTGTTGTCAGGTGTAGATTGTACTTCAACATTAAGAACAATATGACTTGGAATCCTTTCAGCAATTGGAATAATCAGAGATGCTTCAAATGAAACAACAACATCTTCAAATAGTGCATGAATTGCTGCCATTTGCTGATGAACACCATAAGTAACAGTATTACTGCCATCAACATTATTAGCAGCAGCATCATCATCATCAACATAATCATCATCATCATCATCATCATCATCATCATCATCATCATCATCATCATCATCTTCATTATCATCATCATTATCATCTTCATCACTAGTAGTACTTTCATCATCAGATTCTTCATTTTCAGTTGTAGGGGTAGAAGAGCTAGAGTGTGAACTTGAGCTGTAACTGGGATTTTTATGATCTGATGCACCCCCTTTTTTTCCCTTCTCATTTACATTTTCCCTCTGCACTCCATGTTCAGGAACCCCCTGAACCTGCACATCTAGACCTATACCTTCACCGGCAATATTTATTTCTAGGACAGGTCCTTCCGGTTCTGGATTGACCATAGGAATATGAAGTTTGTTGGAACAAAAGTTTGAACTATGTTTTGAATGTTTTGTAAAGGAAAGTAAAGAATCTAAAGATGAATAGTTTAGAACCAGAAGTTCTGAACTTGTGATGAAAAGGTAAATAAAGGCATCTTCAGAAGAGAAGTTCTGAAGTTCAGAATAGAAGTTCTGGTTCAGAACAGAAGTTCTGAAGAACTTCTGAAGAAAGAGAAGTTCTGAAGTAAAAGTTCTGAAGTAAAAGTTCTAAAGACAGTTGAAGACAGTTCAGAAGTTCTGAATAGAGTCTCTGATGACGTGTCTTAATGTAATTGGGCTGTGATTTAATACATGTAGTTTTACCTATTCTATTGTAGTATATATAGAGTCTGTTAGATAGTTAGAAAATGAACACCACAAATGAGAGTCATCTAAAGGTGTAGTGTGTGTTTCCTTTTAAAGCTTTCTACAGTTCTTAATAAAATTAGGATTCATTGAGCATTAAATATCAGATCTATTGTAATATGGGATTAACAAAGTTCCATATACTCTATTACACACTGTGCATTCGGATCAACCAGATTTAAAAGTTCCACTGGAATTGCCATTATGTTATTTGGATTGTTAACTTCTCCATGTGCTCTGATTGGATGCATCACATGTTCTGGCCCCATCACTTCGTTATTTCTCCCTGAAATTTGATTATTAGACCGAATGAATGATCTAATAATCAGTTGTAGAAATCGCTGGTGCGGAATGAACTTTCTTGCTTTCTTATTTGACTTTGATCATACCAAATCTGCCAATTCATTCCAAATGATGACTGCATAGTCATAATATCGGTGAAAAGCTACTCCATGAAATAATCGGAGAAACGAACTGCTGCATGTATCCAATCCTTGAGTCTTAGAAGTTAGACACCAATTGAGTATGGCAAAAAGCAAATGCCAGCTTGAAGGTATGAACTTCCGTTTGAAAGTTAAGATTGATTCAAGCGGTTGAGAGTATCCCAGTCTGCATATATCAGCAAACATTTCTTCATCAGATATAAACGAGTCAAATGCAGTCTTTAGTGGATAATGATCTGCTTCTAGATGGTCAAGAGCTCTACGCAGTTTGTTCAGTCTAATCGTGAAACAAAACGATCAACAAAGCCTTCAAAATAATGATCATTTCCATTGACCACGTAGCTAAGCGTGTGCCAATACTGCTTCAAATAGATCAACAGTACAGGAATTGACCAGTTATGGCATGTCAGATTGGATGACCTTTAAGAATTTCCATAATGACCGAAAATTCTGTGTCCATATCAAGATTAAGAAAATGATTGTTTGCCGTCAATTCATAGTCAACATATGATACCGGGGCATTCGATCTGACTGAAGGAATGTGATGGTCATCGTCAGATTGTGGATCATTTTGTGCATCTGCCATGTTATAATCTTGTATAAAGTTAAGCGGTTAATCTCAAAAATTCAAAATAGAAAGATATGAAGTTGAAGTACATTATTACATTCACAAATGTAATACACTGAAACTGATTCACTGCACATAGAAGTGACAACCAGTAATGAATGATTCTATTAAAATCCATTCTGATGAACTTCCCCAAAAAAAATTAAAAAAAATAAGAAACAAAATACGCATACACAAAACACACAAAACACACAAAACAAAAAAAAATTACACTTAGAAAAAAATTAATTGTCTAATCCGAATTGAACTGAATCCGGATTAAACTATCCACACTCAAACCCTTAGAAAAAAAATTCAAAGAAATTCAATCGAGATCGTACAATCCGTACTTGAGAAAAGACTTAGGAACGTTTTTTTGATCAAATTAACAAATTTGAATATGGATTCACGAAGTCCGAATACAACTTACTGTAGATAATGATATCCGTAGATAAGTTGAGTACGAATCATATTATCCATGAACAAACTCATAACTTTTAATTGAATATGGATCGAAAGTTCCAAAAACACATAAACACTTAGTCTTTTTAGTAAATGAAGATCAAAGTCTGGTTTTGAAAGGAAATTCAAAAGTTCTATGTTTCAAAAACCAGAGTTTCCCTCCAAGAAATGAATCTCAACTTAGAAACAAAGAATCAACCAATTCAAACCACAAATCCTAAACTATTACAATTCTTTATCTAAAATTACAACTTTCACAAACTAAAAAACAACAAAAGTTAAAAAAAATCAAAAGGGATCATCTTGGATCCTCAAGAACCTTCAAAACATCCTGTGAAAATCTAGAATGGTAAGAATCATAAGAACCAGGATTAAAAATAAAACCTAACCATGGATTTCAATCAAAATAGACCAAAACATTATGATGAATCAAGAAAGCGTTAAGAAACTGATGATACAATCGAACTAAGAGATAATTACGAAGAAGACGAAGTAAAAGTAACATGACTCAGTGAAAACCCTTTATATATAAAAGTAAAAAGAACACGTGTCATATCCTGATTGGACCTCAATGTAATTAACAAATGTTTAACCTTCCAATTCGGAGACACATTAATGTCCGGATCAACCTTTTCGTACTTGCATTAAAAAGCAATACGGATAAGGCACATCCGGGTTGAAAATATGAGTACAGATCTAACTATCCGTATTGAGTTTAAGTACGGATTCAACTATCCGTGTTTGAAAAGAGTTGCATTGAATACGGATTGGCCTTTCCGGACTACCATTTGGATACGGATTGGCCTTTCCGGACTACCATTTGAATACGGATTGGCCTTTCCGTGTTTAAGAAAGAGTCTAAGGAATACGGATTGGCCTATCCGGATGAAAAACAAGTCCGTACCACACTATCCGTGAATCACTTCGTACTTAATTTTTTTTTTAATTTTTTTTATCCAAAAAGCACTCTTCAAATATATCAAAAGAATATGTCAGTATTTGTACTCCCCCTCAAATGAAGAAGCACTCTTAAAACGACTCAAACATTAGTTAAAATCAGATAAAAATTATTTGTTCTCTCCACCTTGAATAATGAATGAATTTATTATGCCCCCCCTACAAATATCAGTATTCTTAAGACAAAACAATTAGATCAAAATATCAGATATGATCCAACAAGATGTACTAACTTCTTTCAAATATAACTTTTAGTCACGATACTATGATAAAATAAATTGTCCCCTTAAAGACAGAAAGTACTTACTCCCCCTTAAACCCAGTATAGGTTAAATCATGTGTTTAGAAATTCTGAAGTCTGCATAACACATGACAACCTGCAAGACAGATTTAGCATTTTTTGGTACCCACACCTTCACAGGTCCGTGCATGTTAGTATTTGTTTGAGGAATACTATAAGTACCGAACCATCTATTATTAGATGTTCTTACAGTAGGTCTTGTAATTAGGGAATTTGGGATAGAGTACGTACCATAACACCTATTTTCATACCTTCTGTGTCCAAAAGCATCTGGTTCATAAGTTGACCAACTCAGATTTTGATCATTGTAGCTGATTAACTGATTGAAAAAGTAAGCATAATGCTTTGAATCAGTTCTTTTGTTATGATGCACAGTTGATCTCTTTTTCCAATTCATATTTTCTTGCATAGAAGTGTTAGAATGTCAACCAATCTGGTTTGTTGATTGGACAGATGATGGTGAAAAACTCTTTGTTGGAGTAGAACTTGAACTACTCTTTGAATTTGCACTGGACTTGTCACATACTTCAAGTTCCTTTAGCTTTATAGACAAAGTATTTCTTTCTTATACTACAAAATCAAATCGCATCTGCATTTTAAATTTCAGATACTGATCCTTCACCATATTTGTCTCTATTGCAAATAATTGTTTTGAAAGCATTGCAATCTTCTTCTCAAATTCTTCCTTCTCAGTCTTGAATAATTTCTCTATTTCAGACTCAGTTTTCTTATCTTCTTTCAAATTCCACAATTCAGTGTCAAAAGCTATCTTTGCATCACTAGACTGCTTTTCAAGTTCTAGAATCTTCTGAAACAACTCTGTATTCTTGGCTTCAAAAAGTTGTTTTTCTATATAAAACGTACTCTTTTCATTCTCTACTACAACTTCAAGCCACTTCTTCTTTTCTGATAGATCTTTGACAATAAGAGCATTTTTATTCATTAAAGTCTTTTCCTCAGAAGCAACAATCTTTCTTTTGGCTTTTAATAATTTTTGAACTTAGTTATTTTCTTGGTTAACTCAGTAATTTTTTTTGATCCCAAGGAACAAGCTTTCGATTAACTTCTACCATTTTCTGAAGTTCATAAACTTTTGTTGGGTCACCTATTGATTTGGTCATGACCCTCCGTTGTGGTCCATTATCCTATCAACACTTATATTGGTTTTTTGGTGTAAACTTAAAGCCATTGGTAAAATCAAAGACTAGTCAATGTGAAGACAGAAGGTCACTGATGCGGTATTGTGGATCAACTGTCTAAAATACACAGAGATTCCAAAGTAGCTGAGTTGAAGATGGAATATTATTTGAAGCTACTAGCCATTTGAAACAAGATCTTCATGCACCAAGATTCTAAGTAGCCGATTGAAGCTACCATCCAAAAAAGATCTTCGTACAACTGACCGTATCTCTGCAACACTTATCTCAACAACACTTATCCCTGCAACACTTACTATTACAGGTTTAGGTACAATAGTCTGTGTGAATGCAGAGGACGGTGAAGATAAGTCAACCCCTACCTCCTATTCCAAGGTGACAATTGTCTCTAGGCATTTAATGTATAAAGATAGTATAAAAGGTAGATTGCATCTCCTATGCACATCATCTCTTCTAAGTCTGATTTCTCTAAGTGATTCTAAAAGCAACTGGCTTCCCCCTTCTACTCCCCTACTATCCTGTGTGTGAAGAAAACCTAGTGTTCTTCATTTTCCTTACAAGTGCTCTTTGTGTTGTTTTTGTAAGTTGTAAAATTGTTTAGGATAGGGTTATCCCTTCCTTATTTCGCAAAAATATGTATCTGTGTGTTAATTCTTGATATGCATCAATAAGAATTAAATATTGAGTAATTAAATTCAACCGCCCCCCTTCTACAATTACTTTCTATTTATTTCCATCCAATTCGAGACCAACAAGCGGTATCAAAGCACTTAGCATAATCTCATAATTTAGATCTGGAATGGCCTCTCCTTCTCCCAACCCCTCGCCTTCACCAGCTCCTTCCCTTTCCTCTTACTTTGAAAATGATACTATTGCCAAACCTCCAAAGTTCAACAAGAACAACTTTCCTTTGTGGAAAGGTCGCATGACACTCTTCCTTGAGGGTGTTGACAGTCAATATCTCTCTATTCTCAAAGATGGTCCTATAATTCCCAAAGTTTGGCTTCATCGTGGAAAGAACAAAACTAAAGATGACACTTGGTGATTGTGATGATGATGATGATGATGAGAAATTTGATGCTACTAGAGGATTCATCATCAACGATCCTAAGCAGTAGAATGAAGACTACAAAAGGAAAGTTTCCTTGGATACCAAAGTAAGGTCTATCATTCCCTTGTCTCTTCCTGATGATGTTTACCACTCCTTGGTGAACCTCAATACTGCTAAGGATATGTGGAATACCCTATGTGTTATATATGAAGAAACTATTGAAATAAAGAAAAGCAAGAAGATCGGCCTCGTCAGGAAATATGAACTCTTTGTGCATGTGAAAGGTGATATCTTACTGAGTACTATAATAGGTTCAACAGCCTCCTCAATGATTTGAAGGTTCATGGCAGAGTCTATGATAATGACGACGTTTTGTGCAAGTTCATGGACTGTTTATCAGATTTCTGGGAAAACATTTGCATTTGCATCAAGACAACCAAAGATCTTGATCACATGCCTCTTACTGCTCTTTATGGTACCCTCTATAATTATAAGCAGACCAAGATTCAGAAAAAGGCATTCTTAAAATATCCCAAGAGTAATCTGTTTCTCTTATATGCAATGACTCAAATAAGTCTGTGAGTGAACCTCGCATCACTTACTTGACTGACTCTGATGAAAATGCAGTCAGAAAAGGGGAAATTGATGAAAGCTATGTGGGTGTCGGTGATGATGAGTGATGGACCAACAGTTGATGAGTTAGCTGACAACATGGCCATAATGGCTATCAACTTCAAGAGATACACCAAAAAGGGTGTTTTCTAAGTTCACTCCCAGATCTAAGGTCAGCGACCAAAGGACCTTGGATCAACCCACATCAGCTCCTCTTGACAAGTCAAATGAGGAATGTTTCAAATGTGGCAAGAAAGGTCATTTTGCTGAGTGTAGGAGAGAAAAGGCACAGTACAAGAGAGAAAAGGCAAAGAACCAAAGTCTTCAGAGAAAAGGTAAAGGTCTCATGGCAGAGACTCATGACTGGTTTGATGAGCTGACCTCTTCCTCTAGTGATGAGGATATGGCACATCCATGTCTTATGGCTAAAATTCTGGAGGTAAAAGTGTCTGACAAAGGATCTGCCTCCACTGCTGCTGTTGCACCTTCTATCTCCAAGAAAGCACTTGAACCAACCAGTCAAAACACGGTGAACAACTTCTCTTCTCTCTGAATCTGAAAAAGTTCAAGCTTTTGATTTCTTATTTGTTGATCTATATAATGCTACAACTGCTAAAAAGAAATATTAACTTCAACTTAAGAGTCTATCTAGTCAGTTACAATGATCTGAAAGACTTTGATAAGTTTAAAATGATCTGAAAGAGCAGAAGTTAATCAACAATGCTCTCATCAATAAAAGAACCAAGACCAACCAAAAGCTTGAAAAAGAAAAGCATATTCTTAATAAATGGGCTTGATCATCTAAGAACCTGGATAAAATTTTACATGATCAAAAGTAAAAACTTGTCTAGGTTATGATAATATGGATTTGTGTGCTCCTGATAATTCTATGTGTATCTCCTCCCACATACATTCATCTTCCTCTTCTTCAAATTCATCTGATTCAATGGTCCCCTCTCTCCTAGATCTTATGATAATGGAGAACTTTTCATGTTCGGATTCTTTGTCAAATTCAAAAATCCCGAATCTCATATTCTTGATGAAAACCCAAACTCTGATTCAAATAATACTCCTGTTGACTGCATATTAAACTCCCTTAATGTTCTTGAACCCCTTTGATACATGCTTATTTAGACCTATAACTCCTGAGCATTTGAAGCAACCTAAGAACTGTCGATTTACAGTTACTAAAAAAGGCAAGTCTATAGATGAGCCAATAAAAGTACAACAATCCGACATCTGAGTGAAAAAGGCAAGTCAACTAACAAGCCTGAAAAGAACTAAAATTCAAAATCAAATTTGAAGATAAAGCATAAGCCATCGACGACTGCTTCTCAGTCGGCTATCTCAGTGCCATCGACTGCTGAGTTCATTCGAGGATCAGTAGTGATAATTCTCGTAGATCAAGATGAAATAAGAACAATAAGTAAAGTATAAGATTGGAGCAACGAATTCGGATGTGTTATTGATATTCACAAGATTACAAAGTATATGTCATGTAAGTACAAGTATGATCACTTACTTTTAACAGACTAACTGATAGTATTTATATACAGAAAGAGATACTATTCTAACATGTAGTTACAACACATATCAATAGTATTTATGCACGTCTGAGCTTTACTTCAGAAACACTTTAGAAAATGTCTTCAGAAACACTTCAGAAGTTCTTCAGAACTTCTCACAAATCTTCAGAACTTCTGAAGTTGCCACTTCAGAAGTTATGCTCTTCCTCAGACTTCTGATATTGGACTTCTGAGCTTTACTTAGTCATTTATCTTTACAGCACTAGTTCAGAAGATCTGAACTATTAGCTTCAGATCCCAGTCTCTTTTGAAGCTATCTTAATATGCTCAACAATCTCCCCCTTAGCTTCAAAAACTCAAATTATAGCTCCAATATCTGAGAATGGGAACAACTTCATAAAAAATTAGTCTTCTATACTCCAATATCTTTTCTATGTTCTTTTTAGCCAGTTCTTTGCAAGCTTTTTGTATTCAAACCAATATTCATCATTCATATTCTATGGTCTTTTCTTTTGCTTCTTTTCAAGTCTTTCTTTTATAGCATGCAAAGTACCATTACAACATTTGTGCACTTCTTCATATCTGATGAAAAGCTTGATGCTTCCTGTTCTACAAACAAAACCAGGAGGATGAACGACTAGAGTACTAGAATGAATATTATCAAGATCCTTAAGCTCAAAATTTGGTCATCTTATATGAACTTTCTCTCTTCTGAACACATAAGCCACTTGAAAGTCAGTTTTAGCAGCCTAGATAAATTCTCTATAAATTCCATCTCTTAGAGAAACAAATGTCTTTCTGAACTTGCTAATTATGTCATGGAAAGGATAAAGACTTTTATACACTTTGATTAAATACCTTAAATGGATATTTTGAAAATCCGCTTCCGTAAAGTGAAAACATCTCCATTTTCTCTTTCTACTTTGAAGAATGAATATTTATATCCACCTTTGCTCCTCTAGTTTGAATCTAAGACTTTCACAATAGAACTATCACTCCTAACTTGTGAAACAGTGAACTTCAAACTTCTTATTATACCAGAATACTATTGTTTGAATCCAAACTCTTTATTCACCCAACAATCAATAAAATTGAACCTTTCTTCATGTTCCATGAACATTTCAGGATGTTCTTCTATTTTATTTTGTTGTATCTGATTGGCTTCAGTTACTTCTCTTCCATCATTTTCTTTTTCAGAACCTTCAACTATTTCCTTTCCTTTTTCTAAAACTTCATCTTTCTTTTCAGAATTTACAACGTCTGAACTTTTCTGAGTTTCTTCTAACACTTCAAACTCAATATTTTGCTCTTCTGGATGAACAGAGAAATCATATACATAGCTCAAGAGATAATCAACATCTCTTATAGTAATTACCCTTGTATGCCCAAGAGACAAACTTCTTCTAATGAGATCTCTGAATTGAATTCTTTCATTGATCAGATAGACAATTTCTTCTTTCAATTCCTTTGCATCAATTAACATTTCACTTACATACTCAGACAACCATTTTAAAGTGGTTGTTAAATATTTAGGAATATCAGAAACAATGAAAGAAAGTTCTCCTAAGTCATCTGACTTTCTGTAAAGAAAACCCAATTCTGGGACTGAGAAAATTTTCCTTGTGATTATACAATCCAAAATAACTGGTTGTGTTAAGTTCACTTTATTTACTCCAAACTCCAAAGCAAGTTGAAAATCATGCTTATTCAGGTTTCTACGATAGATTCCAAGCTCCCTTCTGATATCTGGAACTAGATCTGTATCACATCTTTTAACACATTGATTTAATAATGTCATGTTATCTTGCAGCCTCAAGTTGTAAATGTCAAACTGAGTGAATTCAAACAGAGTACCATCCCTTCTTTTAACACCAAATCTTATAATTCTCAGATCTTCTTCTATTCTTTTGATGATGCTCATAATCCTTTTGATCAAAGTAGTATCCATCATATTTTGAATACCATGCCTTTGATGATATGCTTTGACTTGAGAGGCATATTCTTCTGACCATTCATCACTAATAAAACTTTCCAAAGTACAATTCTTCAAACTTGATTTGTACATATACAAATAAGTTTCTTCTGGAAATACAATCTCTTCATTACATTTATAATCAAATAAAGTCTCTCTTCTAAAAACTTTACCAAGTATTGGAGCTTCAAGTTCTGATAACGTTATCTTAGAGATCATTATGCAATCTCTGAACTTGTAGCAAACTAGTTCAGAAAATTTCATCAACACTTCATCACTGAAATGAGCATTATCCACATGATTAAAATTTGTTTCAAGTTGTATTTCTTGAACTGGTTGATGTAAAAACTTTCTGAAGACATATAGATCTCCATACATGAATCTACACTCCAGATTCCATGTAGGATTAAGAACTGAGTTTATAACAATTAAACTCTCAAACCATTTGAACAATCTCAAAACAAATTACATCAGAAAGATCACCAGGTTCTCCCAAAGCTAAATATTCATTTATCATTTCCTCATTAGAGTCTGGAATCACATCAGTCTTATCTGAATCAATATCATCTGAATCAGTTAGATTAACTTTTCAGTTTCATAGCCTTCATCTACATCTTCAGAAATAAGGGCATCTTCAGAAATAAGAACAACTTCAGAGTTAAGAACATCATCAGAAATAAGAACAACATTTGATTCTTCAGAAACTTCAACTTCTTAAACAGGAATAATCTCAGGAACAACTTCTGATAAATCTTTAAGAATAACCATATTTTCAACAACTTCTGTATTCTTCCCAGAAGTAGTTACATTCTGAATATCTTCTGATGCTCTCTTAGAAGCCTGAGCTATTCCACCTTATACATCTTCCGACTTAGAAACTCTTCTTATTTTCTCCCATCATGATCATCAGGACCCTGATCATCATGCTTTCTCTTAAGAGTTTTGGATTGGGCTTTACATTCCAAATAAGTAATTCTTTGGTCATGAGTGGCCTGGGTTGATTGCACAATAGTTAACTTTTCAAGAATCTTTTGAATGTCATCCTTGGTATCAAGTTGAGATAAATTCAGAGGTTCAAAAGTTGATGATAAAGAAGTCTTCATATTAGAAACAGATGAAATAACTTCTAAGAAAGATTTCAGATTGGATTCCTGAAATGATTTCAATCCCTGATTGGATGCAGAGGCTTTTTCTAATGTATCAAGCCTATTTCTTTTCCTATCCATCCAACCTATCCTCCATCCCGTTTTGTAATTTGGCCGTCAAGTCTATAATATCCTTCTGAATCTTTTTAAATTCAGAAGTACAAAAATATTTGAATTCTAAGAATTTAGAAGATGAGGTAAGTATACCAGGAACCACAAATGTTCCTGCTTGTATGCCTACAGAAGTAGGATGGCCTGTTGATGTCACCACATCATGAATCATTACTGATTCAGTGAATGGGGCTTTTAAGGTGTTCACCCCACCAAGACTTCCATCAAATCCTCGCACATTCTGTAAAAGAATGTCTATTGATGTTGAGGCAATGTGACTAACACTTTGCTTGGTTAAGTCTTGAGGACTTATGCTAGTGTGAAAGAACGGAACATCTTGTGTTTTATCAGGTTCAAGATTCAGTGGACTATCAGACTCAATGTGCATTGAAGTGTCAAGGGGGGACATATATCCTTCTGGTTCAACAGTAGGTTCCTCCAAATGGGGACCTAATGGTTGATTAGTTGCTTGCCCTAAAAGTGTTAATGAAACATCCTTCTGTTGAGAGATGGATGAGTGAATGGGGGGAGGGGTTAACAAAATTTGCCATGGGCTTACTGGTTGTTTCAATAGTACCCACCAAAGAGTGTGGAGTAATAGATAACGTGGCTGCCCGGTTTGTAACAGTTAGGACCTAAATTTGTTTATCTTTTACCTGTCTGCTCCCCTTGTTGATCATAGTTCCTTTTAAATGATTTGAATATGATTCCTTTTTATACTTAGTGAAATTCCATTGTATAAGCTTCTGTTCATATTCAGCGATAGCACATGCTGATAACCATCAGCGATCGCTGAAGATCAAGGAACAACAAGCTTATCTATGAAGATCTGAAGTTCAGATATCACACCAGAAGACCTTTCAACGAAAGTCAAAGACCCTAGCTGAAGAAAGAGATAATCAGCTAAGTGAACTGAAGCGGTTCAGCGATAGCAGCGATTATCTACTCAAAGTGTGAAGTCTTGTGAAGCCTCAGCAATACTGAAGCTCATTCTTGAAAATTCAGTATCAGCGACCAAATGAAGCTTCCTTTGCAAGACTAAAGATTGATCTTATCCTCGATGCACAAAAGTCAAACCTAGAACCTTGTCAGAATAGGACGTACGACTTGTCTCTTACGTCCCCATCATATCTGATACGGTACTGTTCATATTCGGCCAAAAGCATGGTTGTCTTATTAGCAAGGACCAGCTTCCTATCCAAGCTTGACACATGGCATATACATTTTGTCTTGCATTAAATGCAAACGGGTATAAATAAGATGGAGATATCTTCTTCATCTTAATGCATGCTTCTTTCTAGCCTATACCCTCTTTATTCTTTCTTTCATCTTCTTGTGCATCAAACTTAGTGGTTCTTAGTTACAATAGAATAGGTTTTAAACTTGTTCTTATTCTGCTTGTAACTGTAAATTTGTTTATGTTATATAAACTCATTTAAAAACCAAAATCCGTGTGTTTGTATTCAACCCCCCCCCCCCCTCTACAAACTGTTTACTATTTATTGATCTCTTGTAGACCCTTATTGGGACCAACAAGTGGTATCAGAGCAGTGTTTGCTTCTTAAATCTTTAAAATATTATTTCTTAAAACTATTTTAAAATGTCAAACCCTAATACGAACTACATTGATAATGAATCTTTAGCTAAACCTCCAAGATTTAGCCATGATAATTTTCCATTATGGAAGGAAAGAATGTCTCTATTTCTAGAGGGATCTGACCCAAAGATTCCCTACTACCTATAAAATGGACCATTTGTTCCTACAACTATAGTAGCTAGTGTTCCTGCCACCACTGCTACTCCAGTCATCCCTGAAAGGATTATTGTTAAAACTCCTGCCACCAGATGAAGTCTATCATTCTGTCATGAAAATGAGGACTTCTAAGACCATGTGGGATACTCTATGTATCCAATATGAAGGAACTTCTGAGGTTAAAGTCACTAGATGCATAATTCTTGTAAGAAAATATGAGAGCTTTACGTATCAAAAAGGTGAATCTCTTTCTCAAATTCACCAGCATTTCAACTGTTTGTTGATTGATCTGAAATCAGTCGACAGAGTGTACTCAAACGCTGAAATACTGACAAAATTCATGGAGGCACTACCCGATCAATGGGCAGTGTACACTACATGTCTAAACTTGTCAAAGAATCTTGAAACATTGTCCTTAAGTGCGTTATATGGAATGCTCTTAAATGAGGAACAATCTCAACTTTTGAGGAAGAACCTCATTAATGAACTCAAAGGTGCCAAAAGTACTTCCTTGGCACTTGTGACTTCTGAGGAAACTACTCCTAAAAATGTTTCTTCTTCCACTATCACCTCCATCATTGAATTAGGTGAAACTGATTCAGAAGATCAACTCACTGATGCTGACATCTCTGAGTTTGATAACTCTCTAGTTCTCTTAACTAATAACTTTAAAAGATTTGCTAGAAAGAGCAATTTTCGAAAACCTTCTAACCTCTCTGACTCTGAAAAGCAAAAAACATTGCCCGCTGAGAAAGCCTCAGCAATATGCTTCAATTGTCAGCGAAAGGTCCCTTTGCCAGTGAATGCAGGTCGAAGAAAGCAGCTCCCACTACCTCCCAGACCTCTGATAAAAAAGAGAAATATTTGAAGCTAAAAAACAAATACAAGGATCTGAAGAAACACCAGCAAAAAGGCAAAGGCCTTATCGCTGAAGAAGTTGATTGGGATGCTGAAGATGACTGGGCTAAGACCTCTGAAGAGTCTGGTTCAGATGAAGAAGATCTTTCCTTCCTCTGTCTAATGGCAAGAATTGAGGACGCTAAAGAAGCCACTGAGACTTCTTCCTCTGAGTCTCCTTCTACTCAGGTAACTATTCTTTCTATCTCTTTACCTTCTGAAAGTGATAACTTGTCGGCTCTCGATGCTATGACTGTTGATTTTTACGATGCTTTAAATGGAAAAATTAAGGCCGAGAGAATTAAAACTGACTTATCTGAACAATTAAAAATTTGCCATATAAGAATCAAAGAACTTTCTAAAATTGAGGAATCTCTCAAGGACCAAGTCTTTGCAAATCAAACAATAAGCATCGAGAAACAACAAGCTATCACTAATAGGGAAAAGGCTATCGCTGATAGGAAAAAGGCTATCGCTGATCTCAAGTCTGAAAAGGCAACCATCGAAGGATGGTGTAAGGCTTCTGATAAAGTCAATGAGATCATCAATGCACAAATACCTATGAAAGTAAGAAGTGGGTTAGGCTATAACCCTGAAAAGGAAGAACCAGAGAATGATCGTTCCATGCTCAAATTTGGAATGTTTGTCTCTTCTATCCCTGATCCTTTTTCTTCAACTTCTTCTTCCTCCTCTTCTAAAGAGAAGCTTACTGTGTTTAATTCTAAGAAAGTGATCAAGAACGAGTTTCTTAATCAAGTTCCTAAGAATAAGAAAACTCAAATTAGGAACAAGAAGTCCTCAGAGAAAGTTTCTAAAACTGGGAAGAAGGTCCCTAACTTTTCTCAGAGACTAACACCCGGAATTAAAATAGATCTCACTCCTACCCCTGAAAAGGTTGTTATACCTCCAAGGACCATGGATAAAGGTATTCTTGGACCTATCCCTGAAAAAGTTCCTGCTCCCTCTCTGATTTCCAAACCCTTTAAGTATAGGAAGTGCTATCACTGTGGTGAAACTACCCACATTGCAAGCAAATGTCCTAATGCTACTAGAGCTAATAAACTAACTCATGGAAAGAAAGTAGCTCAAACTGATAAATCAGCGAGAGTGACATCCACCAAGGTTGCAAAACCACCAAAGGTGAAGATATGCACTGAAGAGAGTTCTTCAGCTAGTAGCTCCTCCGCCAATCCTCTATCTAACCAAGCAGGACCCATAGTAATATGGGTTCCTTTAAACAATGTGACAACTGTCAAATTTGAGCTACCAAGTTAGCTCTTATTAAGTTTATATTAGTGTTATGTTAGATAAGTTATAAGAATAGGAGTTAGTTGGTTTAGAATGGCCGAAAAATCCTTAGCATTTCCGGTAGTCGCTTAAAATGCCCGGTTCCGACGCGTAACAGTCTGAAACGTCCAATACAGTGCCAAATGCTCTAATTTATACCTAATTTATATAAAATATATAGTTTAGAATGCTAAATATAAAACTTTTATTTTTATATAATTTAAACACTTTTGGTCTTATATTTTGAAGGAAAAAGATAAAAATTTAGAAAATGGACTTTTAATTACATTTTTTTTTTGGGCTTGAAATAAATTTGTAATTTTTTTTAATGGACTTGGGTGGGGCTCATATCCATGGCCAGCCACTTCCCCCCCTTGTCCACATATAAAAACCATTTTTTTCTCCTCATTTGTTTATTTCCAAGTTCAAAATTTCCTCTCATCTCTCTCTCTCTAAAACCAAAGGTCATAAATCAAAAACCGTCTTCTTCCATCACTATTTCCAGCCAATTTTAAGGGAAAACACTATCAAAAATTCAAGATATTTCAAGAAGTAGAGGCACCATACATCAATCAAGTAAGCACAAATTACCTTTTTCTTGTCATTTTTGGGTGAAAAACCCACTTTTCTTGCATTTTTAACCTTATTCTTCTAACCTTTGAACTTTCTGAGTTTATGGAGAGATTAGACACCAAAAACATGTAAAAATGTTCATATAATGGTGGTAATCTATGACCCAAACAATAAAACTCAAGAGAATGGGTAAAAATCATGATTTTATGTGTTTTTGAACTACAATGGTGATTTTTGGTGCTGACAGATTCTATGCATGTGCAAAAATCGTCCACTTCTTGCAATAAACATGTTCAAATATCATGAATCCTCTTTCTACAAGTTTATTTAGTGAGTTGGGGTTCTAATCCAAGTGGTATCACTCAAAAACATTGAGTTTTGATCCCCCCAAATGCTCCTAACAAGATGCATGTGAATCTGGAAGTTCAACAGTAGGTAAACCCTACTTTGAATGACCATAACTCTTTGAATATTCTTCCAAATCACTTGATTTTTCTTTTATAAGTTAATTTAATGAGTTACCTTTAAAATGCCACTGATTTCATTAAAAAATATGGTGATTTGAGGTTCCAATTAATTGAAACAAAATGAGTGTGCAAACTGTCAACCAATGACAGCTTTGTGCATGCATGTTCAAATGGCCATATCTCTTTCAAAACTCAATGAAAAAGGATGATTTTTCTCTTGAGAGTTGGTTTTATGAGTTATATTCAGTTTGCAAGTGGAATCACTTAAACATATGGAGTTTTGACCCTCCAAACACTTAAAATACTTTAGGTGTGCAATCTGTGAAACCACCAGCAGCTAAACTCTATTTTGTGTGTTAGTATCTCCTTTGTTATTTGTCTTTAATGCATTATTCTTCTTCTAAAACTTTTTTTTATGAGTTAGGATTCATATGAATCCAGTTTCATTCAAAAATATGAAGTTTTGAGGTATTAACCAATTTATTAAAGTTAAATGTGCAATATGTCAGCTAATGACAGAATTGTGCATGCAACTTCCTAGTGCCATATCTCCTTCATAACTTCTTCAAAATCAGTGATTTTTATCTCAAAAGTTTCCTATATGAGTTATGATTCCAATACAACTGGAAATTTTAGAAAAAACTGAGTAGAAATCCTCAAATGAGTGATTTACTAACATGGTGTAATCTGCCATGCCAGTTGTGACCCTTTGCATTGCATAAATTATTTGAATCATTTTTACATGTCCAAAATGCATCAAATTTGGTCACAATCACCATAACCCAGTACGATATCACATATAAAAATATGGGAGGCTATGTCATATTGGAAGTCTCTACATTTTGATCATTTTTAGCACTACAAGTTTCTGTCCAGAAGTAAAATTCTGGAATTTCTTGATTTTAACAATTATTGATCATTTGATGGTTTATAACACAACTTACGGTATAAATTACTATATTAACGAGCATATGTGCATTATGTATAATTGGACTATAGAAAATCAAGTTGGATGTATGTGGACATTTATAAGCTTAAGACTTATTCACCTCCATAAGTAGTTTTAGACCCATAAGTGATGGTTTTGAGCATTTCTCTTTGTTAGGGAATCGTTAGGCCTTTGGGTGGGGATCAGATCGTGCTTTTGATTAGCGGAGCTAGCAAAGGTGAGTATTCACAGCCCCATTTTTAAAGTATTTTATACGTTTTGGGGTGGAAAGCATGATTAAATGAAATATTTGAGCTATTTGCATTACCGAATGTGAAACAATATGAAAATGTTGATTTTGGGCACTAAGGCATGTACACTAATAGATTGTATTGAGTAAAATGTTCCATAAAAGTTTGTACACTACTATTAACTCAAGTGAGGAGCCGAGGGTATATGTGGAAAGCGCTATTGGACGGACAATCCCACCTAAAAACCGAAAAGTAGGGTGTGGATAGCAATCCCACCAGGAAACTACAGATAGGGGTGCACTATACTTAAAAGGGAAGGTTCTACACATGTGGACTTTAGGTCCACCGCTGAGGTAGAATTAAAAAAAAGGTTCTACACATGTGGACTTTAGGTCCACTGCTGAGGTACAACTATACTTAAAAAGAAGGTTCTACACATGTGGACTTTAGGTCCACCGCTGAGGTAGAATTAAAAAGAAGGTTCTACACATGTGGACTTTAGGTCCATCGCTGAGGTAGAACTAAAAAGAAGGTTATACACATGTGGACTTTAGGTCCACCGCTGAGGTAGAACTAATAATATTTTTGTGGTCGAAGGTTTAGTGGTGGCTCATTACTTATAATTAGGGTACAAAAATGCCTTGAACGTTTATGATATAAAGATTATTTAAGTGCCATAAAAGTATTTTACTCAATATTCATTTATGCAAAAGATGTTTAAAATATTTAAAACCTGTGAACTCACCAACTCTTTGTAGTTGACCTTGTTTTATTCATGCTTTTCAGGGGTAAGAAAGGGTAACTAAAAATGCTTGTGTTTGGGGCGCATCAACATCAACCACGTTTAAATTTGAAATCGTTTTGTAGAACATCTTACTTTTTTTATTTTTTTTAATTAAAACTTGAACTGGTATGATGTAATGTTCAGTTTTATGTGTTATGTATTTGATTGAACAATTGGTGTTGTTATCGCTCTATTGCTATGAAATCTTGAACTATCACTCCCTGTGTTTCCTCTTTAGCGGGGTGTGGCAAACAATTAATCTTTTGTTGTATGCAGAGTGCCAAAGGTATCTGGTATCTTGATAGCGGATGCTCAAGGCATATGACTGGCAGAAAATCTCTGCTCTTTGATTACAAAGAAGAAGCTGGTCTATCAATGACCTTTGGTGGAAATGGCAAATGATACACTAAAGGTTATGGAATTCTATCCAACGGAGCCACATCGTTATGTTGAGTTGCCTACGTAGAGGGACTAAAGCACAATCTCTTGATCGTTAGTCAATTATGTGACAAAGACTTCAAAGTTCTATTCTTAAAGAATAGATGTGCTGTCACTGTCTCTGACGTTTTCTCCCTGAAAGAAGACAACAAGGCCTTTCATCAGACCCTGACAAGCCTGGAGCAGAAGGTTGCTGCTCAAGCGAACGTCCTTGAGTCTATTCAAAAGACACAATCCGATATGATGCAGATGCTCACCAAGCTCTCTGAGGCTAGTTCCTCTTCTTTCAACGCTGCTGATCGGACCACGCTTCAGGATGATGATGCGAAGCTCAAGGATATTCAGACGAATGTTCGCACTCTGATGGTGCATTGTCTACCTCCTGATAACATTGAGGTGGTGAGATGTGCCAAAGAGTTCGCTGACGAACTCATTGCTGAGCACAACCGGACATTCCCTGGAGAAAAGATTTCTCCATACATCCAGTAAGTTGAACCTGAAGAAGATGATGATGCTGATGAAGATGAAGATGAAGAAGATGAAGAAGAAGAAGAAGAACCTATCCCTCACTATGGGGGGATGGATGATGATGAAGACGACGATGACATTGGAAGTGCCTTAGAGCACTTCAGATTGACAAGACCTGGAGTCGCTCATCAAGAGCCGTTGGGGGACGGAGCACATCCCTCTCAGGGACATTCTGCTCCCTCAGGCAAAGGAAAAGAAGTGGTAGATCTGGATGCCACTATTTCCAAATCTGAGGGGGAGACCACAATTGAGGTATCTCTTCCTCTTATCCCTTACATAACTTCTCTCTCTGAAACCCCCACACCTCCTTCACCTACAAAAACTCTCTCTGACAAATATTGTTCCTCCTCTCCTTCCCTCAATGATCCCCGTCCCCCAAAGGAGTCAACTTCATGGAAGGAACCTTCCTCTGAAGAGCAGTTTATGTACATAATAGAAACTGACTCTGAAGAAGCAGAGGGCCTTATTCCCAGGCGTCGCGTTGAAAAGCCAATCATAAGCGTGCCTGAAGAAGAAGAAAGGCGAATTAAATTCCTTAGGGAATTCGAGGCTAGAAGAATAAGGGTGCCTGAAGCTGAACCCATTGAAGCCGTACCAATAAGGATAGTAGATGAATTCTACTTTTTGTCCAGAGAAGAGAGAGAACAAGCATTGGAAGCACAAAGAATCAGGGATGAGGAAATAAAGCAAACTGAGAATGATCTTGCTTTAGCAAGGAAATTGCTCAGAGAAGACTCTGCAAGAGATAAGGCGGCCAAGGATCAACTGAAAAAGAGTGAAAGGGTCGCTGAAGCTCTTGTACAGAGAGAACTTGCACAAGAAAATTTGAATGTAGATCCGATTCTTGCTCAACAGAAGATTCTAAGTGCACTATCCGCTGAAGCCACTATGCAGAAAGATAAAGAGCATGATTGGTGCACTGACAGACTGAAATTTCGAAGATCTGAAGCCAAAATCATTCATGCAACTATCCAAGGGCGACACTCCAACAGAGGTGGTCCAAAGTTATATGTAAGAATGACAAGGACGAACAGAACAGAGAGAGAAGAAGCCAAGTTCTTAAGGAATTATGGATACACTGAATGGTTACAAATCAGAGACGCCATTCAGGGTTCCAAATCCAAATTCAAGGATGTGACGGACAGTGTACTAGATCAGTTGCTGCAAAGAATGTCACAACATGTGCAAGTTCCCCCTCTCCCTGAATCATCTAAGAAGAAAAGATCAACTGCTGAAGGTAGTTCAAGTTCTAAGAATGAGCATGAAACTAAATTTGATTATCAAAGCATTCTTGGTCATCTTGAGCTCCCCGATATATCAATGCTTTGTACCTCTCTCCCTCAAGACCGAAGATATGAAGAAGATGAAATCATCTCACTGCCTGAATCTGGTATGGTATTCTTGGATAATGAAGGGTTCTTAGGACTCTTCAGAAACCAAGAAATTCGCAAGGCCCCATCCTCTCTCATAAAGATCATGCTTTGGCGCTGCTGGTCAGATACCCCTCTGATGAATTGACAAAAGACTCTTTATGAGAATGAGTTACAAAGACGAAACGAGAATATCTCTGACTAGTTATAGATTTCTATTTCCTTTGTAATATTCCTTCAGTGTATAAGTACTTTACTTTTATTATTGTAATTTCATTTCCCTGTAATTTCTTCAGATTATAGTTAATGAAATTCAATCAGAGTACTTTACTCCATCCTAGTACTGAAAAGATCCCTGAAAACAGTAAAAGGGACAATGAACATAAGAATTCTATTTTTCTTTTAACTATCTTTTACTCACTGAATTTTCTCTGAAAATTCAATCAGTGAATGTACTTTATGCTTATTTACATGTAAAAATTGTGCTTTCATATCCTTATAAATGAAACTCAATTCAGATAGTAGACTAGCTGAAAAAGACATTACAGATTAGTACTTAGCAAATTTTCTTTAAATGTTTCCTAAGTCCTTACTAGTCTCTTAAAGCAATTTTCCTATGTTGCTTAATCATAATCAAATAGGGGGAGATTGTTGATCATAGCTCCTTTTAAGTGATTTGAATATGATTCCTTTTTATACTTACTGAAATTCCGTTGTATAAGCTTCTGTTCATATTCAGCGACAGCAGACGCTGATAACCATCAACGATCGCTGAAGATCAAGGAACAACAAGCTTATCTCTGAAGATTTGAAGATCAGCTATCACACCAGAAGACCTTTCAGCGAAAGTCAAAGACCCTAGCAGAAGAAAGAGATAATCAGCTAAGTGAACTGAAGCGGTTCAGCGATAATAATGATTATCTACTCAAAGTGTGAAGTCTTGTGAAGCCTCAGCAATACTGAAGCTCATCCTTGAAAATTCAGTATCAGCGATCAAATGAAGCTTCCTTTGCAAGACTAAAGATTGATCTTATCCTCGATGCACAAAAGTCAAACCTAGAACCTTGTCAGAATAGGACGTACGACTTGTCTCTTATGTCCCCATCATATCTGATACGGTACTGTTCATATTCGGCCAAAAGCATGGCTGTCTTATTAGCAAGGACAAGCTTCCTCTCCAAGCTTGACACGTGGCATATACCTTTTGTCTTGTATTAAATGCAAACGGGTATAAATAAGATGGAGATATCTTCTTCATCTTAATGCATGCTTCTTTCTAGCCTATACCCTCTTTATTCTTTCTTTCATCTTCTTGTGCATCAAACTTAGTGTTTCTTAGATACAATAGAATAGGTTTTAAACTTGTTCTTATTCTGCTTGTAACTGTAAATTTGTTTATGTTATATAAACTCATTTAAAAACCAAAATCTGTGTGTTTGTATTAAACCCCCCCCCCCCTTCTACAAACTGTATACTATTTATTGAACTCTTGTAGACCCTTATTGGGACCAACACCCCTCATCATTTCTTTTTCTCACCCTTCTACCCAAGCTCTCATTTTCATTTTTCCTCTTAACACTTTGAGGTTGTTCACCCCCTTGAACATCCTCTCCACTCTCCCTATGTGGAATACTAGACCCCTCACCAATTACTCCTCTGGGGTTTGAATCTTGGGTAGGGACTACAGGTTTGGTAATCTCATAGATTCACATTACTCAATCAGTACCATATTTTTGGGATTCACATATGTTCTGAGTTCCTCTGGCAATGGGATAGCATTTGGAATTTTGTCAAGCTTTGATGTAGGTGGTCTAAGATTATCCATGGAGAAAAGTGGTACCTTGAGTGCATCATCTCGTGGAGGAATTCTCTTTTCTGTGAATAGTGCACCTTTGACAAAGATCTGTAAGAACCTTTGAAAGGGTATATATGTAGGCTCTTTTACTGATGTCACTGCAATTCTTAATTCATCAAAGAGCAAAGATGCATAATCATAATGCATGTGGTAAGCAAACCCGTGGAAAATTGTTCTGATATTAGCAGAGGCTTGATCCAAGCTAGAGATTTTACCAGACGAACAATTGTTGATAATAGTGAATAGGGAATACCAGTGGGAAGGTGTTTCCTTCTGAATGCACTTATAGTTGGCAGAGACTCAGAATAGCCCAACTTCATGAAATCAACAATCATTTTCAGTAGAATTCTTGATGTTGTCATGCCTTTGCTTTCCTACTACATTATGTTCAAGAAGATCCAAAATCTTTCTGATATCCTTAACCCTGATAGAAAACAAGTATCCTTCCACATATGAAGTAAGAGATTCACTTTCATCATCATACTCCATAAAATACCACCATTGCTGTAGATAAATTTCAGGAACTTGAAAATTTCTAACAAACATCTTCCTCAAAGGACGCCTTTTCATAATTTGAATCAAAATCTGTTGTAAACTCATCAGACTTCAGATTAAGAGAACAGTTGTTCCTCTTGATATCCAAAATGTTGCTCAAAGGAACATACATTTTGTCGGGAGCAGGATCAGTAGCTTGAGAACCTTCATTTGATTGAGCTTGTTGAGTTGATAAAGCATCATCAACATCACCAAGTGACTCATTTCCAGCAGCGACTGATTCTGAACCAACTTCAATTGGTTTATCTTAGATTTTCCCAATTACAGTAAGTCTAGGGTTAGGGTTTGTGTTTGAACATTCAGCATTAAGGTTTCCCTTGGTGGCAGTATCTTCCAAAGGTGGATCATTTGGAATAGCAACTTCAATTGATTCAATAAGCACCTTGTTTTGAACGATTTTGAATGATCATTCATTCGTGGATTCACTATCACTACTACTGAAGTAGGATTTGGTGGTTTAAATGGGTTGATTGACTCGAGAAGAAGACATTTTTGAAGAAATGTTATGATCAGAAATGAAATCAAATGAAAGAAGTTCAGAATTTCTTTCGTAGGGAAAATTTGCAGAAGAAAGTTTGAAGATGATCGTCAAAATGTATTTATCGGATTGGATAGATGACGTGGTCGACGTGGGACACGTGGCAGAAAAAGGATCAAGAATTAATTACGCTTAGTAGGTAATGATGGATTAACAACGGTTAAATCTGCTACTGAAACGGTTTTTAAGACGTGATTAAGTGTGATCGAATAGGAATAACATGTGGCGCGAGACAAGTTCTGAGAAACAAGTTCAGAACTTCTAAGAAAAGGTTTAGAAGTACGAACTTTTGAAGACATACTTCTGAAACGAAAGTGCAGAACTTCGGAGAAAAAGTTCTGATCTTTGAAAAACATTTAAAATTCATACTTCTGAATTCAGAAAATGATTTTTATCATTCAGAAGTAGTTTGTACAATTAAAAAAAATTAGTTTCATCTTAGAAGTTTGTCCAGACTTCTAAGTGATTTAGCTCAAGATGAAACGTCACCTGTTTAGATCTATTTCAGAAACAACAATTAAATGAAATGATTAGTAATATCGATGATTTTTTTTGAAAAACTCCCCCTAGAATTATGCATATGAGAAACAAAAATTTAAAAACTCCCCCTTGAAAAGTGCCATATAGAAATAAAAAAATAGATCAAATACAAATACTTCAGACATAAGAATATAAGAAATAGAACTTCAGAATTAAGTAATTAAGAATGTATTATATATTCTTATATTTGTTATTAAATTTTGAATTGTAAGATTTAGACTTCTGAGAAACAATATTCAGAACTTCTGAACCGAACATTTTCAGATTTCTGAACCGAACATTTTCAGAAGTTAACACTTAACTCTTTTTCTAAGTAAAAGTCTTATCCAGAAAGATTCATCATGCCCAATTTACTTACTAGAAAGTTAAATCAGCCAATTGATAATGTGTCTGAACAAAAATATTTCTATATCACATTTTTCAACATGATCCTTAATAAAATGATACCTCACATCAATTTTTTTGGTCTTGGAGTGTTGAACAGGATTAGCGGTAATTGCTATGGCACGCTTGGAATCACAATAAAGTGGTATCTTCTTGAATGTATAGCCATAGTCCTTGAGTTGAATCTGCATCCAGATTACTTGTGAACAACAAATTGTAGCTGCTACATATTCTGCTTCTGCAGTTGAAGTTACCACAGAGTTTTGCTTTTTAGAAGACCAACTAACAAGCCTATCTCCCAAAAATTGACATGTTCCAGATGTGATTTTCTTGTCTAATTTACAACCACCATGATTTGCATATGCGACAACTATTAGTTCAAAACCAAAATATTTTGGATACTAAAGGCCCAATGAAGGTGAAACTTTAACATATCTAAAAATTCTTTTAGTAGCTAGAAGATGAGATTCTTTAGGATTAGCTTGATATCTTGCACAAATGCATGTGGCAAACATAATATCAGGTCTATTTGCGGTAAGATAAAGTAAAGATCCAATTATACCTCTGTACTTCTTTTGATCCACAGATTTACCACTTAAATCTGTTTCAAGTTTGGTACCAGTGGCCATTGGAGTCTTAATACTTGAACAATCAGACATATCATATTTCTTGAGTAAGTCATTAACATACTTAGCTTGATTAATGAATATACCAGTAGGGAGTTGTTTTACTTGTAAACCAAGAAAAAAGAGTCAACTCTCCCATCATACTCATTTCAAACTCAGACTGCATGATAGTCTCAAAGTTTTTACAAAACATTTCATTAGTAGAGGCAAATATTATATCATGCACATAAATTTGTATCAAAATCAAATTTTTCAGAAATAAATTAGTATCAATTGTACCTCTTTTGTATTTGGATTTTAGAAGAAATGTTGTAAGAGTATCATACCATGCTCTTGGAGCCTGTTTTAATCCATATAAAGCCATATCAAGAATGTAAACATGATCTAGAAACTCTTTACTCACAAATCCTTCTATCTGATCCATATACACTTCTTCATGAAGAATTTCATTTAGAAATGCACATTTGACATCCATTTGAAAGACTTTCGTGTTTTTGTGAGCTGCATAGGTTAAAAAGATTCTAATTGCTTCTAGCCTAGCCACAAGAGCAAAAGTTTCATCATAGTCTATCCCTTCTTGTTGACAGTATCCTTTTGCAACAAGTCTTGCTTTATTTCTCACGACAATTCCATTTTCATCCTTCTTATTTCTGAATACCCATTTAGTTGCAATAATGGATTTGCCCTTGGGTTTTTGAAGGAGCCTCCAGACTTTGTTTCTTTCAAACTGATTTAGCTCATCTTGTATAGCTAAAATCCAGTATGAATCTTCAAGTGCTTCACTTGCCTTCATTGGCTCCATGCTGCTTAAGAAATTTACATACAAGCACTTAGTTGCTGTTGCAGATCTGGTTTGTACTCCTTATAAGGAATCACCTATTATTTGATGAATCGGGTGATTTGATGTCCATTTATTCATACTTGGAAGTGGTTGAACAGATGAAACATTGTCTTCTGAATCATAATCATCAATAATAACTTGTGGCTCTGCATCTGAATGAACTTCTAAGTTCAGATCCAAAGTGTCCCTTTCAACTGTTGGATTAACTTCTGAATGTAAAGATTAAGAAGTTTCTTGTGTAGGTTCAGAAATTGGAATTTCTAAATGTGACAACTGTCAAAATTCGAGCTTTCAGGTTAGCTTCTATTAAGTTTAAGTAGTGTTTATATAGTTTAATTTTAAGAATAGGAGTTAGTTGGTTTTTAATGGCCGAAAAATCCCTAGCAATTCCGGTAGTCGCTTAAAATGTCCGGTTCCGACCCGTAACTGTTTGAAACGTCCAATACAGTGCCAAATGCTCTAACTTATACCCAATTATTATAAAATATGAACTTTTAAAGTTTCAAAAATAAAACTTTTTATTTTTAATTGAATTTAACCATTTTGGACTCATACTTGAAGGAAAAAGGCCAAAAATTGAGAAATGGACTTTTAATTTTATAATTTTGGGCTTAAGATGAGTTTTTTTTTTTTTTTTTTTTTTTAAATTTGGTTTGGGTAGGGCCCCCCCCCCCCCCCCCTTAAAATCCACATATAAAAACCAAATTTTCTTCATTTTGCTAATTTTCAAACTCAAAATTCAAATCTCTCTCTCTCTCTAGAAACAAAGGGACTTATTTACTTCTCTCTTCTCCCTCTCTTTCTTTTCTTTCTCTCAAAAGAGTTCCAGCCACATTTTCCATCTAAAATCCACCTAAGAGCAAGTATTTTTGAAGACAATCAACACATATCATCATCCAAGTAAGTACAAACATCATTTCATTCTTTTTCTTACCATTTTTTGGGTGAAAACCCCATTATTTCTTGTATTTTGAACTTTCTTCTTCTAAACCTCCACCATTTCTGAGTTTATGGAGAGATTACACACCAAAAACATGTAAAAATGTTCATATAATGGTGTTAATCTATGACCCAAACAATAAAACTCAAGAATATGGGTAAAAATCATGATTTTATGTGCTTTTGAACAACAATGGAGATTTTTGGTGCTGACAGATTCATTGCATGTACATAAATCGTCCATTTCCTTCAAATAATATGTTCAAATATCATGAATCTTATTTCTACAAGTTTATTTAATGAGTTGGGGTTCACTCAAAAACATTGAGTTTTGACCCCCACTGATTTCATTCAAAAATATGGTGATTTGAGGTTCCAACTAATTGAAACAAAATGAGTGTGCAAACTGTCAACCAATGACAGATTTGTGCATGCATGTTCAAATGGCCATATTTCTTTCAAAACTCAATGAAAAAAGATGATTTTTCTTTTGAGAGTTAGTTTTATGAGTTATATTCAGTTTGCAAGTGGAATCACTTAAAAATATGGAGTTCTGACCCTCCAAACACCTAAAATACTTTAGGTGTGCAATTTGTGAAACCACCAGCAGCTAAACTCTACTTTGTGTGTTAGTATCTCCTTTGTTATTTGTCTTTAATGCATGATTCTTCTTCTAAAACTTTATTTTATGAGTTAGGATTCATATGAATCCAGTTTCATACAAAAATATGAAGTTTTGAGGCATTAACCAATTTATTAAAGTTAAGTGTGCAATCTGTCAGCTAATGATAGAATTGTGCATGCAACTTTGTGGTGCCATATCTCCTTCATAACTTCTTCAAAATCATTGATTCTTATCTCAAAAGTTTCCTTTATGAGTCATGATTCCAATACAACTGGAAATTCTAGAAAACACTAAGTAGAACTCCTCAAATGAGTGATTTACTAACATGGTGTAATCTGCATTGAATAAATTATTTGAATCATTTTTACATGTCCAAAATGTATCATATTTGGTCACAATCACCATAACCCAGTAATATATCACATATAAAAATATGGGAAGCTATGTCATTTTGGAAGTATTTATATTTTGATCATTTTGAGTACTATAAGTTTCTGTCCAGAAGTGAAATTCTGGAATTTCTTGATTTTAACAATTATTGATCATTTGATGGTTTATAACACAATTTACGGTATAAATTACTATATTAACGAGCATAGGTGCATTATGTATAATTGGACTATAGACAATCAAGTTGGATGCATGTGGACATTTATAAGCTTAAGACTTACTCACCTCCATAAGTAGTTTTAGACCCATAAGTGATGGTTTTGAGCATTTTCTCTTTGTTAGGGAATCGTTAGGCCTTTGGGTGGGATCGGATCGTGTTTCGGAGTAGCGGAGCTTTGCACAAAGGTGAGTATTCACGGCCCATCTTTTTAGATATTTATACGTTTGGGGTGTAAAGCATGTTGTTTTAATGGAAATTGAATTGATTTATATTGATTTAATGAAAAGTATATAAATCATTGTGATGAGCAACTTTTTATTACACAAAATGATATGTTGAGTTATGTAAAGTCCCCGTGGTATACTACTATTTAACTCTAAATGAGCCGATGATATTTGTGGATAGCGCTATTTGGTTGATATACCCACCTAACTGGCAAGTAGGGGTGCCCTTTATCAATTAAGAATGCGCTACATATGTGGACTTTAGGTCCACCGCTGAGGTAGTTCGTGGGGCGTAGAATGTCGAGTAGGCTTAGTAGTGGCTCAATATTTATATATCATGTGTAATGGTAAATTTGTATTTTTGTTCATGAATTTTTAAAACTTTAAAGTTGATGCGTACTTTTGCTTCGATCCAGCTTAGTTTATTTTTTTGGAACACCAATCAAGATTTTATATGTATCTTTTTAGTTTGATGTAATTTGTTGTTAAGACAAAGTTGTCGAATTATAAACTTTTAAACTGTAAACGTTGATGTTTTATTTATAAATGTATGGTTGGTGTTTATATTCCTACTGCTGTGAACTTGAACTGTCTTACCCCGTGTTTCCGCTTTAGCGGGGTGTAACAGACTTGGTATCAGAGCCTTAGGTTATAGAGAACACCGGTTTTCTAATAAAAACCATGCACTATAACCAAAATTTTATTTTCTTAGATGAAGTTAAAAAAAAAAAGAAAAACCTACTACTAGTATAACTACAATAAGCATCATTATACATATTATAATTAGGCAAAGCCTGATCACCTATGTCTAAATATGGTATGGATAAGAAGGGGCTTGGACTAGTTATACTAAAATTAGCATAGATCGGAAAACCTCTTATTTCAAATTGAAAATATGATTTTTTTTCTGTGAGTTCACATGTGTATTATAAAATGTTTCTGACATTTGTTAAAAAAAATTTATATCACAGCATTATGTCTCACTCATCCTCACTTGCCGAGCACTCCCCCGACGAATCCGGGTATTTTACTAGCCTCCCTAGGAGGAACCAACCCATCCATGATGAGAGCGATCCATCTGAAGAAAGTGGCGCGGCAACCCGAGAGACTTCTGTGGAAACTTCTGTACCTGCGCCACCTCCAGTTGATGTGGCTGGTGCGTCGCGAGGACCTAGGACAATGAGAACCGCCCGAAAGCGTGTTCTCCCTCCTAGGAGGGTGACTATTGCGGTTCCCTCTGAACCTCCGAGTGAGCCATCCAGATCGCGAACTCCATCGCAAAGTGTGACTCCTCCTTCACCCGCATTGGAGTACCCGTGCCCCAGTCTCGAGGAATGACCGCAGCAGAGAACTATTGGGTCTCGGGTATGGCCAACGAAGTACACACTCATCGGCGGAGGTTGGAGCATTTCCAGCAGTCCATAGACGTCATTTTTACAGCCCTGTACTCACAAGATAAGATTACAGATAGGATCATGGAGATCACCTCTGAGTCTAGGAGCGCGTTTAGGAGGTTGTACACTTATTTGGCTTGGGCATTAGGAGCGTTGATGGTGATGCTAGGAGTCTTGATTTGGGTTTTGATGCACTAGGAGACTTCTGTCTTTATGAATCTTTTGGATAACAATAGTTATTTTATTTTGAGGCTTGTAGCCTAGATGTTAAGTTTAAACACTTTATTGTTTTGTTGGTATTGTATTTTGAATTTTTTTTTATGTTAAATTGTGATGGTTTATTATGGAGTTATGCATGATAATTATTTACCGCATGATTGTTCGTGTATGAGTTTATTTGATTATTCTTGAGTGAATGTTATAAGATACGCATAACTTAGTATGTAGACTATATGTCACCATAGTATTAGAATCTGACCAAGACTCCATTTGAAATGTGTTTTAGAACAATGCCTCCAAGGAGAGAGAACCCAGAAGTTGCACGACTGGTATCCGAACAACTTATGGCTGCACTTCCAAACATTGTTAGCCAGGTAGCAGCTGGCCTAAATTCTAATCAAAATAACAATCGTGGACCGGGAGATAGGGAATGTACATATAAATCTTTCAGGGGTTGTAACCCTAAAGAATTCCACGGAACTGAAGGAGCCGTTGGTTTACTGACCTGGTTAGAGAGCATGGAGTCTGTTCTCCACATTAGCAAGTGTATAGAAGGAAGGAAGGTAGAGTATGCTGCTTGTCTTTTACAAGGGGCGAGCATTAACTTGGTGGAACATTCAAGTACAAACTAGAGGTCGGGAAGCAGCAAACAGTCTTACATGGGAAGATTTCAAAAGAATGCTGAAGGAAGAATATTGCCCAAGGAGTAAAATTCAGAAATTGGAAGCAGAATTATGGAACCATGAAATGAAAGGAAACGATATTGATACTTATACTGCCCGTTTCCATGAATTGGCCAAGCTAGTACCACATTTGGTAACACCTGAGGAGAATAGAGTTGACCGATACGTATGGGGTTTGTCTCCGGAAATTAGAGGGGACGTTACTTCAGCTGATCCAAAGACACTTCAAGCAGCAGTAAACGTAGCAACACGACTCACCAACAATGCGAACCGTACAGGGACGTTTGCAACCAACAAGGCATTGGGAAAAAGAAAGGTGGATGAACCTGCAAGAAGACAGTTTAGGAAGAGGTCGGGTAAGGATCAAAGAACATCAAGAAATTATGGTATTCAGGCATCAGCAATGGAGAAAGGAAAAGGGTCGTACCCGAAATGTGATAAATGTAATAATCATCATCAAGGGAAATGCATCACTTGTCTCAAGTGCAACAGGAGAGGCCATGTCGGCGAAGGATTGCAGGGTTGGTGAGAAGAGAGCATGTTATGAATGTGGGAGCACAGATCATTTCGGGAACAGGTGCCCAAGACGGAATTGGAGGCCAGACACTAGGCAACCGCAACTAGCAAATCAAGGGAACCAAGGAAATCAAGCACGAGGTAGGCTATTTGAAATTGGAGCGGAAGAAGCAAGACAGAACCCAGATGTAGTTACAGGTACGTTTCATCTAAACGATCATCATGCATCCATACTATTTGATTTTGGAGCAGATAGGAGTTTTGTGTCATTAGATTTTAAACCAAAGATAAATCTAAGGCCTCAAAAGTTGAAAGAATCATACGTAATTGAATATGCCAACGGTCAAGAGTGTACAGTCAATGATGTAATAATGAACTGCACTATAAATTTGGCTAGTAGGGATTTCCGTATAGATTTAATCCCGATTAAACTAGGAAGTTTTGACGTGGTTGTGGGCATGGATTTGTTATCCAAAAACCAAGCCGAAGTTTGTTGCTCCGAAAAGATCGTACGAATTCCGTTACCCGAAGGGGCAAAACACGAAGTACATGGAGAGAAACCCAGGAGGGGTATTAAAGTAGTGACATGTATGAAGATGCGAAAGTATTTGAGAAAGGATTGCATTGCTTTTCTAGCTCACATCAAGGATAAGAAGGGTGAAGAAAAACGCATTCAAGATATTCCTATAGTTCGGAATATTCCTGAGGTATTCCCGGACGAATTGCCTGGTGTACCCCCACCAAGACAAGTGGAGTTTCACATAGAATTAATTCCTGGAGCCGCGCCAGTCGCGAAAGCACCAAATCGATTAGCACCCCCAGAGATGCAAGAGCTGTCGGAACAACTTCAGGAATTACTCGACAAAGGATTCATCAGACCTAGCTCTTCACCTTGGGGAGCCCCAATTTTATTTGTTAAGAAGAAAGATGGATCTTTTCGAATGTGTATCGATTATAGGGAACTCAACAAGTTGACAATTAAGAACCGATACCCCCTTCCCCGGATTGATGATCTGTTTGACCAACTTCAAGGTGCAACGTACTTCTCAAAGATCGATCTTAGGTCTGGATATAATCAAATGAGAGTGCGAGAAGAAGATATCCCCAAGACGGTCTTTAGGACTCGATACGGTCACTACGAGTTCCTAGTCATGCCATTTGGTCTAACAAACGCACCAGCAGTTTTCATGGATTTGATGAATAGAGTATGTCGACCGTATTTCGACAAGTGTGTGATTGTGTTTATAGATGATATACTTATTTATTCTTGAGACAAAAAGGAGCATGAACAACATTTGAAGCTGCTACTGGAATTGCTCAGAAACGAAAAGTTGTACGCCAAGTTCTCCAAATGCGAATTTTGGATTCGTTAAGTGCACTTTCTTGGCCACGTGGTGAATGAAAAAGGAATCCAAGTTTATCCACCTAAGATTGAAGCCATTAAGAAATGGGAAGTCCCAAAGACACCAACGGAGATCCGCCAATTTCTGGGATTGGCAGGTTATTACAGGCGATTCATCGAGAATTTCTCTAAAATTGCGCAACCACTAACAACTCTAACCCAAAAAGATAAAAAGTTTATTTGGGGAGAAAAACAAGAAGAAGCCTTCCAGACACTCAAACACAAGTTATGCAACGCACCGATTCTGGCTCTACCCGAAGGAGTAGATAACTTTGTAGTCTACTATGATGCTTCACATCAGGGAATGAGCTGCGTGTTAATCCAAAAAGACAAGGTTATTGCATACGCATCAAGACAACTGAAGATTCACGAGAAGAATTACACTACTCATGATTTGGAGCTTGGAGCGGTGGTATTCACACTAAAGATATGGAGACATTATCTCTACGGTACTAAGTGTACTATATTCACAGATCACAAGAGCCTTCAACATATTATTGACCAGAAAATGTTAAACATGAGTCAAAGAAGATGGGTTGAACTACTTAGTGACTACGATTGTGAAATAAAGTACCATCCAGGCAAAGCTAATGTGGTAGCCGATGCGTTAAGCCGAAAGGAAAGAGTAAAACCAACAAGAGCACGTGCTATGGGAATGATGGTCCAGACGAGTTTAAAAACTCAAATACTGGAGGCACAAGGAGAAGCTTTGAAAGAAGAGAATTTGAAGAATGAAACCTTGCAGCACCTAGAGAAGGAATTTGAAATGCAGACAGATGGGGTACATTACTTTAAGAATAAGGTATGGGTACCGAAAGTTGGTGATCTACGATGAATCATTTTGGACGAAGCCCATCGATCCAGATATTCGATTCACCCAGGGGCAGATAAAAAGTATAAGGATTTGAAGGAGTATTATTGGTGGCCGGGAATGAAGAAAGGTATTGCCGTGTTCGTAAGCAAGTGCCTGACTTGTGCTAAGGTAAAGGCCGAACATCAGAAACCATCTGGTTTACTTCAACAACCCGAAATACCACAATGGAAATGGGAGCAAATAACAATGGATTTCGTGACTAAGCTACCTAGAACTGGAAAGGGGCACGATGCTATATGGGTTATAGTAGATTGACTTACCAAATCGGCTCATTTCATTCCCATTCGCGAGGATTTCAGCATGGAAAGGCGTGCACAAATCTACATTAATGAAATAGTTACACGTCATGGTGTGCCTATTTCCATTATTTCGGACAGAGATACACGATTTACATCGCGATTTTGGTAATCTCTTCAAAAAGCTTTGGGTACGCGTCTGGATTATAGCACTGCCTATCATCCTCAAACAGATGGTCAATTGGGAAGAACTATTCAAACGTTAGAGGATATGCTGCGTGCATGTGCAATAGATTTTGGTGGGAGTTGGGATACCCACCTGCCACTAGTTGAATTCTCTTATAACAACAGTTACCACACCAGCATACAATGTGCACCATACGAAGCTCTTTACGGACGTAAGTGCAAATCACCGCTTAGCTGGGTAGGAATCGGAGATAGACAGTTGACAACGCCCGATATTATTCAGGAAACCACCGATAAGATCTCAACAAGTATTAAAAGTGTCCCCATGGAAGGGACTTGTACGCTTCAGGAAGAGAGGCAAGCTGGGTCCAAGATACATTGGTCCATTCGAAATACTTGAAAGAATCGGACCAGTGGCGTACAATATGAAGTTACCACCGAATCTAAGCGCCATCCACGACACATTTTATGTGTCGAATCTAAAGAAATGCCTAGCAGATGAAACGTTGATGTTACCCACGGACGACGTTCAGATTAACGATCAGCTAAACTTCTTTGAAGAACCAGTTGAGGCGCAGTAAATCCCTATTATTAAAGTCCGTTGGAATGCGAAACATGGTCCAGAACATACCTGGGAACGTGAAGATTTGATGAAGCAAAAGTACCCCAGTTTATTCACGAACATCCTGGAGAAAGCCACTTCTTAAATTTCGGGACGAAATTTCTTTAACGGGGGAAGGCTGTGACAACGGTCAAAATTCGAGCTTTCATGTTAGCTTCTATTAAGTTTAGTAGTGTTTATATAGTTTAATTTTAAGAATAGGAGTTAGTTGGTTTTGAATGGCCGAAAAATCCCTAGCAATTCCGGTAGTCGCTTAAAATGTCCGGTTCCGACCCGTAACTGTCTGAAACGTCCAATACAGTGCCAAATGCTCTAATTTATTCCCAATTATTATAAAATATGAACTTTTAAAGTTTCAAAAATAAAACTTTTAATTGAATTTAACCATTTTGGACTCATACTTGAAGGAAAAAGGCCAAAAATTGAGAAATGGACTTTTAATTTTATCATTTTGGGCATAAGATGAGTTTTTTTTTTTTTTTTTTAAATTTGGTTTGGGTAGGGCCCACCCCATGGCCGCCCGCCCCCCACCCCACCACCCCCCCTTAAAATCCACATATAAAAACCAAATTTTCTTCATTTTACTCATTTTCAAACTCAAAATTCAAATCTCTCTCTCTCTCTCTAGAAACAAAGGGACTTATTTACTTCTCTCTTCTCCCTCTCTTTCTTTTCTTTCTCTCAAAAGAGTTCCAGCCACATTTTCCATCTAAAATCCACCTAAGAGCAAGTATTTTTGAAGACAATCAACACATATCATCATCCAAGTAAGTACAAACATCATTTCATTCTTTTTCTTACCATTTTTTGGGTGAAAACCCCATTATTTCTTGTATTTTGAACTTTCTTCTTCTAAACCTCCACCATTTCTGAGTTTATGGAGAGATTACACACCAAATTCATGTAAAAATGTTCATATAATGGTGTTAATCTATGACCCAAACAATAAAACTCAAGAAAATGGGTAAAAATCATGATTTTATGTGTTTTTGAACAACAATGGAGATTTTTGGTGCTGACAGATTCATTGCATGTACATAAATCGTCCATTTCCTTCAAATAATATGTTCAAATATCATGAATCTTCTTTTTACAAGTTTATTTAATGAGTTGGGGTTCTAATCCAAGTGGTCTCACTCAAAAACATTGAGTTTTGACCCCCAAATGCTCATAACAAGATGCATGTGCATCTGGAAGTTCAACAGTAGGTAAACCCTACTTTGAACGACCATAACTCTTTGAATATTCTTCCAAATCACTTGATTCTTCTTCTAGAAGTTAATTTAATGTGTTACCTTTCATATGCCACTGATTTCATTCAAAAAGATACTGATTTGAGGTTCCAACTAATTGAAACAAAATGAGTGTGCAAACTGTCAACCAATGACAAATTTGTGCATGCATGTTCAAATGGCCATATTTCTTTCAAAAATCAATGAAAAAGGATGATTTTTCTTTTGAGAATTAGTTTTATGAGTTATATTCAGTTTGCAAGTGGAATCACTTAAAATAATGGAGTTCTGACCCTCCAAACACCTAAAATACTTTAGGTGTGCAATTTGTGAAACCACCAGCAGCTAAACTCTACTTTGTGTGTTAGTATCTCCTTTGTTATTTGTCTTTAATGCATGATTCTTCTTCTAAAACTTTATTTTATGAGTTAGGATTCATATGAATCCAGTTTCATACAAAAAGTGATGGTTTTGAGCATTTTCTCTTTGTTAGGGAATCGTTAGGCCTTTGTGTGGGATCGGATCGTGTTTCGGAGTAGCGGAGCTTTGCACAAAGGTGAGTATTCACGACCCCTCTTTTTAGATGTTTATACGTTTGGGGTGTAAAGCATGTTGTTTTAATGGAAATTGAATTGATTTATATTGATTTAATGAGAAGTATATAAATCATTGTGATGAGCAACTTTTTATTACAAAAAATGATATGTTGAGTTATGTAAAGTCCCCATGGTACACTACGATTTAACTCTAAATGAGCTGATGATATTTGTGGATAGCGCTATTTGGTTGGCATACTCATCTAACTGGCAAGTAGGGGTGCACTTTATCAATTAAGAATGCTCTACACATGTGGACTTTAGGTCCACCGCTGAGGTAGTTCGTGGGGCGTAGAATGTCGAGTAGGCTTAGTAGTGGCTCAATATTTATATATCATGTGTAATGGTAAATTTGTATTTTTGCTCATGAATTTTTAAAACTTTAAAGTTGATGCGGACTTTTTCTTCGCTATTTCTATACCTTGCATATAAAATGTTTTGTGCATATGAAAAACCTGTGAACTCACCAACTCTTTGTAGTTGACACTTTGTTTTAACATGCTTTACAGGAAGATAAGAAGGTAACCGATCCAGCTTAGTTTATTTTTGTGGGACACCAATCAAGATTTTATATGTATCTTTTTAGTTTGATGTAATTTGTTGTTAAGACAAAGTTGTCCAATTATAAACTTTTAAACTGTAAACGTTGATGTTTTATTTATAAATGTATGGTTGGTGTTTATATTCCTACTGCTGTGAACTTGAACTGTCTTACCCCGTGTTTCCGCTTTAGCGGGGTGTGACACTAAAGTTGAGATTGAGACAAGTGGTCCAGAAATATTTGATGTGATTGGTTCTTCTAAGATAGGTTCTGGATTATCTCTGACAAGTGATGGATTTTGAAAATCTGCAGAGACATCAATAGACACATCAAATAAATCATAACATAATAGATCTAACTTTTCTTTGATTAAAAAGTCATTTGAGTCAGAAATAAAATTGTTAGAAGAATTCTTCTTTGAATCAAGTTGTTCAGATCTCTGATTGAGCTTGCGTTCTGAACTTGTTAGGTCTATTATTATTTAATTGTGACAAAATAAGGAAAAGATATGCTTTATTGTAAAAGGAAGTTTATAATTCCTTAAACTCTTGTTTCCTTAATTAGACTAGAGCTAGCAATATAAATAGAACGTTAGGGTTTTACTTTGAGAGTTAGTCGATTCATATTACTTAGAGAGAGAGCTGAAACCGTGATTTACTTTGTAATCGACATATACACATTCAAGAGATATATGACTACGTAAGTTCTTTAAATCATTGTTCGTGTCATATTACTTTACTATTAATTATTTATTGTCATTGTGCTTATTATAATGGGATCAACAAGTGGTATCATAGCCTGAGATCACGAGTTTTTACGATTTTCCGAGCAAACCACGAAACAGAAGGTACTTATTTCGATTTCTGCAAATTCTGCTGTTCATTGAATTTTTATCGAGTCTTACTGCTTCATGCTTTACCCGATAAAACTTCATTCTGATTATTGTCGACTACCTCATATTGATCACTGAATTTTTCTCGAATATCTCTTCTGTTGATTGAATTTTTATCGATTCAACTTCACAAAATATTGATTTTTTATCGACTCCTACATGAAATATTTAAATCTGTTTAATTAAAATTACTTTAATTTATTTTGTTTACTTTTGAATATCTTTACATTAGAAAACTCAGGAACTTGTCACTCTTGCAGGTTTTCTTACTAAAGATTTCCTTAGTAAAATCATAAATTCTAGTAATCTTGATAATTTCCGAATTGAACAAATAAGAAACTCGAAAACCCAGACAGTCTTGTCCATAAAAAGACTAGTTCTTTTTAGTCAAGAAAACTGTGTTTTTGTTTTCTGGTTTATCAATCACAGAAAAACTCAGAATTAAAGTATTTTTTGTCGAGTCCTATTGAATCGAGAAAATTTTGATCGAGTAGGTCAGTGTTCGATAAATTTCTTTAAACAAATTTTTATCGAGTATTGTTCACTCGAGAATTTTTTTTTAGTCTCTTTAATTCGACAACATTTGTTTATCGAGTCTTGTTCACTCGATAACTTTTTATATCGAGCCCATTCAATTCGACAACAATTTTTATCGAGTCTTGTTCACTCGATAACAATTATTATCGATCTTTAGTCACCCGATAACAATTTTCATCGAGCACCTCACACCCGATAAAAATCCTTCAATCGATAATTTTTTCGTCCTCCTTTGTCTCTCGAGAAAAATCTACTGTTTCGTAAGACAACTCAGAATTTTTTAAAAACTCATTGATCAAGGTCCAAACCAAAAAGTACAACGACCACCCGTGAAACAATGGCCATTGGATCAGACACCAAGCCTCCTATTCTCTTTCCGGGAGAATATTCTCAATGGAATGATAGATTCCTGGATTTCGTTGAACGCCATGACTATGCCGATGAGATCTTGAGTTCAATCAAAGAAGGTCCTCCTCCACCTTTTTATCAGGAGTTTCCGGCTATGCCAAACAACACTCCTCCTACGCCCGCACGAAGGGAAGTTAAACTCAAAAATTCATGGGATGCAAACGAGAAGAAGATAATGAGAGGTGACCAACTTGCCCGCTCTTATCTACTTATGAGCCTTCCAAATGAGATCTATATTAGCATTGATAGCCACAAGAAGACGGCTAAAAAAATGTGGGAAGTCATAGAGAAATTCATGCTAGGAACGAAGATTGGCACACAACTCAAAATCACCAACTGCATTTCTCAATATGAAGAATTCAAGGCAAAAGATGGAGAAAGTCTTACAAACACATATACCCATTTTGTACAACTGGTGAACGAACTTAGCAAAAACGAAATTCGTAAGTCAAAGATCGAAAACAATGTTAAATTTGTTAGCAATCTTCAACCGGAATGGCGCGGTTTGCTAAGCAAATCAAACACAGCAAATATCTTGCTGACCTTGATCTTCATGAAGTCTATGAAACCCTTCAACAAGACGAAGAGGAGGTTCTCGAACTAATGGGGTTAAATTCAAAGAAAAACCCGGATCCAATCGCATTGATGGCAAAAGAAACCTCTTCCGCTCCTCAAGAGATGTTTCCCGAATTAGAAGACGAAGATTTTGACTATGATCCAGAAATTGCCAAACTTCAACATCAACTGGCCTTCCTTACAAGATCTTTTCAACAAAAGTTTTCACGTCGCTCGAATCCCAACCAACAAAGGTATGCCTCGGGATCTAATAATCATGAGCGAAAGGCCCTGTTTGAACCTAAACCAAGAAGAGAAGAACCTCGGCCCACACCCAAGCCAGAAGACAAGTTCAAGGATGAGAAAAGCCTGTGCTACAACTGCGGCAAATCTGGTCACTACGCAAGGGAATGTAAGAAGCCAATAGTGAAGGACTCTAACTACTTCACTTACAAACTGATGTTGTCTAAACAAAAAGAAGCCAGTAAAGTTCTTGTAGCTGAAGATGAACAATGGCTAAATCAAGATGATGAAGATGACATGGAAGGGGATACTCAAGCACATTTCAGCTTAATGGCTTACTCTGATGACACTCCTTCTCACGCTTCCGACTACACACCAGAGGTAAGCCCTTCTGACTATGACTCTTTTGTATCTCAAATGCATGATTTAATGTGTCAATTAAAGGAATTACACTCCAAATTGAAAACCGAGAAACTCTTGGTTTCCAATTTAGAAGCAAGCCTAGAAAATAATCATAAACAATTACTTCTTATGCAAACCGACCTTGTCAATACTCAAAGGATAGCACACAATCTCGAAACGGAGAAAATGGTTTTAAAAGAAGAAAATGATCTTTTCCAACAACAAATATCTGACCTCACACTTCGACTCCAAACATCTGGGAATGAGACTGCAAAACTTTCATCAAAGTTTGACTTTGTCAGTTTTCAAAGACAAGATCTATTAGAAAAACTCGAAAAGTTGGAATTAAAACTATACAAGCTTGGTCAAAGTGAACACACTATTCACTTAAATGCACCGAAAGATTTAAGCTCAAAAGCCGGATTAGGTTTTGAAAACCCGAAACACTTAGCAAAGGCTATCTATAATACTCCGACGATTTATAAATTCGAATATCTGAACCTTGGTCCAGATTACCAAATTCAATTTATGAAACCGGACCCTAGTGTTGAGGAAAGAGAAGATTGGAAGAGACAAAACAAAAACTATTTTCAAATACCTTTTTGCTATCCTCAAATAGTAGAAGAGGAATCTTCAAGTGAATCTCTTCCAAAAAACTACTTTCCATCTTATTCAGCCGAAGAACTTCAAAACAAGATTCCTGAATGTAATCCATACATTCCCACTCTTTTTTTAGAAAAGAAAATTATTCAACTCGAACGAGAACGAGACTTTACAATTGAACAAAACTCGTGAAAACGATACTATTTCAAACGTTTCAACTTGTAAAGCCTTCGTTAGCAATTATTTAGATAATTGCGAAGAGTTGTTCAAAATGGACCCAAATTCCAATCTTCCAAAACAAAAATATACCTATTCCGACGAACAAATCAATGCTGAATTAGATGCCCTTTCTAAACAATATTCACTTGAATCGGACGAGTATTTAAATGACATGTGTGATGAGTTTGATTTCAATCCTGTACTTCCTACTCACACTGAATTTTTAGACAAAGGCAAACAACCTATGGAAATAGTTTCATTGTCTACTGAATCAACGGAGTGTTCCACGAGTCAACATCAAACCACTCAAACGAAAACCAATCATGTCTTCAAAAACCATACTAACCGTGTTCCTTTCAATGTTTTAGCGCTTCATACTTTAGAAACCAAGTCGGTTTGGGTCAAAAAGGGCACGCATCCTACAAAACAAACACGCCGCAAAGAAGACAAGTTTTTACATTCCAATGTCAAAAGAAACAATTCTAGATTTCGTTTTCCTTAACAAATTCATTCCTTTAGACATTTAATCCAATTTTCTCGTAATAAAATTTTTTGTTCTAATTGCGGTGTGGATGATTTTGTTCGTAAACCTCCTATTGATTATGGTTATGGTTATTTTCCGGACATGCATAATTCATTTAATCACAAATTTTATCATTCATCATTCATTTCTAAATCGGGTCCGAGAAATCAAATGACTAACGCCCATAAGTCTCACCACAAGTGGGTACCCAAGGGTCCAAAGTCAACTAACCATGATGGACCCATTTACAAATGGGTACCTAAATCTGCCTGATTTTGTGCAGATCGGTCATGTGTGGTACTTAGATTCCGGATGCTCCAAACACATGACCGGACAAAAGGAGCTGCTTGCCAACTACACTGAAAAGAAGGGCGGATTCGTCAAATTTGGCAACAATCACTTGGCACCGATAAACGGATATGGTGATATCATTCAAAACAACATCACCATTTCCAACGTCTCTTATGTACAAGGGCTAAGCCACAACCTGTTGAGCATTGGAAAATTCTGTGACAAGCAACTCGAAGTAATTTCAGACCCGATAGATGCTGTGTTCGCACGTTTGATGGAAAGGAGCTTCTAACCGGCACAAGCAAGTCCAACCTCTACACGGTCGATCTTTCCCAAGTAAACGCCCCCTCAAGTGTTTGTATTCTATCAAACGTTTCTAGTCCAAAGACCTGGTTATAGCATCGTCGCTTATCTCACTTGAACTTCAAGAAAATCAATCGCCTCTCCATCCACGGATTAGCCACCGGCCTCCCATCTGTTAAATTCGACAAACCACATCTTTGTGACACATGCGAGATGGGAAAGATGAAGAAGGTCTCTCACCAACCCAAGATAGTTCACAGCTCGACTCGACCTCTTCAACTCATTCATATGGACTTGTGCAGCCCGATGCGGACTCAAAGCATACATGGTAAAAAGTATGTTCTAGTAATGGTGGACGATTTCTATCGCTTCACATGGGTAAAGTTCGTTCGATCAAAGGATGAAACCCCTGACACCATCATCATGTTTCTCAAAGCCATTCAAGTCAAGCTAGAACTTACTGCACAAACCATCCGCACCGATAATGGAACTGAATTCAAAAACCGTACCCTTGACAGTTACCTCGAATCGGTTGGTATAACCCACACGTTCTCTACAGCTCGTACTCCGCAACAAAACGGTGTGGTCGAACGCCGAAATCGAACTCTTGTTGAAGCCGCTCGCACTATGCTTACTTTCTCAAAGCTTCCTCTCCACCTTTGGGCCGAAGCTATCAACACAGCCTACTATACTCAAAACCGCTCCATCATCTACAAACGCTTCAACAAGATACCTTATCACTTGGTCTACGATCGCGTTCCATCCATCGAGCATCTTCGAACGTTTGGTACTCGTTGCTTCGTACTCAATGAAAAAGAAGATCGTGGGAAACTCAAGCCGAAAGCATATGAAGCCTACTTTCTCGGATACTCACCAAATGCATCATCTTATCGGGTCTACATAAAACACGCACGTTGCTTTAATGAAAGCGTTAATGTACAATTCGATCCAAACGCTGAAATGGCTCCTGAACACGACAGTTCTAGACCGGCACTCACCGGCATATTAGCTTCCGATCACATTCGTTCGGAACCTGCTCCCAACCCCGCTGAACCTTCAACGTCCAAAAATGCCATGTCAAATCTGGATGACCTATTCCAGTACTTCTACTCGGATTACTTTGGACCATCTACTGATTCTTCTCTCCAGTTTCCCCGCCCACCTTGGAGATTGCCGAGACCTCGGATCTTTCCGGATCGCCAATTACAACGGAAACCGTCCCAACTACTGCATCTCCAAGCACCTCTACGACTGCTCCTTCCGATCAAACTATCTCATCGGATGCTCCTCTTGTTCCACCTGAACCTCAACCGCCTGTTCAACCAAATCCTGCGAAACCGACATCCTCTCCCCCACCATCCACTTCAACACCTACAGATGTCACAAGTGCCACAAGATCATCAAACGTGGCCCCATCTTTGGAATTTATTCAAGATCTTCCATTAGGTTCTTATCAAGATGACACCCCGGATCCAAATGCATTTCAACCGCTTCCTCATACAACCAAATGGACCCGCTCTCATCCTGTTGAACAAATTATCGGAGATCCAAACAGACCAGTTACAACGCGTTCCGCCTCAGCCAATGATTGCATGTTCTCTTCATTCATAAGCAAGATTGAACCCACATCCATTCACGAGGCAATGAATGATCCTGATTGGATTGTGGCAATGCAAGAGGAACTCAATCAATTTGAAAGTCTTAAAGTATGGCGCCTTGTTCCCCGTCCTCGAAACAAAACCACTATCGGCACCAAATGGATATTCAAGAACAAGCAAGATGAAGATGGAGTCGTTATACGCAACAAAGCTAGACTTGTCGCCAAAGGATACCGTCAACAAGAAGGCATTGACTACGACGAAACATTTGCACCCGTCGCCCGCATTGAAGCAATTCGAATGTTCTTGGCTTACGCGGCATATAAGAACTTTGTGGTTTTCCAAATGGACGTCAAGACGGCCTTCTTAAATGGTGTTCTGCGTGAAGAAGTCTATGTTTCTCAGCCCGACGGGTTTGTCGACTCCTCCAAACCAGATCATGTCTACATTCTAGACAAGGCTCTGTATGGATTGAAAGAATCCCCCCGCGCATGGTACGATAGTTTGTCTACGTATTTAGTGAAAAACGGATACTCCAAAGGTAAGATCGATCCAACTCTTTTCATTAAAAAGGACAAAGTTGACATTATGCTCATTCAAGTCTACGTGGACGACATCATCTTCCGCTCGACTAACCCAAGGCAATGCAAAGAGTTCTCTGAACTCATGATTGCAAAATTTAACATGAGCATGATGGGAATGATGAATTTTTTCCTTGGTCTTCAAATTAAACAATTTTCTACTGGAATATTCATCAACCAATCAAAATACATCTCGGATATGTTGTGTAAATACAACATGACGTCATGTTTTCCGATTGGTACACCCATGTCCCCGGGTTCAAAACTACACGCTGATCCTTCGGGAAAAGATGTGGATTCTAAAAATTACCGGGGCATGGTTGGTTCTCTCATGTATCTTACGGCTAGTCGTCCGGACATAATGTTTGCCACCTGTCTATGCGCGAGATATCAAGCATCTCCAAAGGAATCTCATCTTAGTGCGATCAAACGGATTTTCCGGTATTTAAAAGGTACACCTAATCTTGGCCTATGGTACCCCAAGGATACGGGTTTCGAGCTAACTGCCTTTTCATATTCGGATCACGCCGGATGCATGCACGATCGCAAAAGAACTTCGGGCCATATTTAATTCCTTGGAGACAAATTGGTCAGCTGGTCATCCAAGAAGCAAGCGTGCGTCTCCACATCTACAGCGGAAGCCGAATATATCGCTGCCGCAAGCTGCTGCTCGCAAGTACTATGGATGCGCACTCAACTCAAAGACTATGGCTTCTGGTTTAACAAGATTCCCATCTATTGTGACTCCAAAAGCGCCATAGCCATTTCAAGCAACCCGGTTCAACACACGAAGACAAAGCACATCGACGTTCGATATCACTTCATCAAGGATCACGTCGAAAGAGGTATAATTGAACTATATTTTGTTAATACGGAACTTCAGCTCGCCGACTTGTTTACCAAGGCACTGATGAGAAACGATTCCAGTTCCTAGTATCCAAGTTGGGAATGCTCAATCTTAAAACCTGATTATCCCAAATCAGTGTGTCTCAAAATCCTCAAAAATGTCTATCCAAGGGTATTTTGAATTTTCCTTTCATTTCTATTTTCTATCTCGCTGTGTTATCACCATGGTTCATCGTTTAAGGGGGGAGCAACAAGGTACGTTTTTCCTATCCATTCACATTCCTAGGGGGAGCACACTACCTTTAGCACATATTAAGGGGGAGCCTTATGTTTTATGTTTTTTTATTTAAGCTTTTTTTTTAAAAAAATAAAAATTATTTAATAAAGTAAGGTTCTCGGCCCCAAAGGGGCCGACAACAATGGGATTATATCCTCTGGCTCGATAACCTCCCCAATCGACATCTTGATAACGGGAAATTTTTCATCGGCTCTATCACACACTGCCATGTGTCATCACCCGATGACCACTATTTAAGAAATCGGGCCCCTCTCTGAAAGTGACTTCTCTCACAAGTTCTTGAATTCCCCTCTTTCTCTCAGAAAAACCCTTCAAGTTCTTGGCTATCCAAGATCAAATTCTCAAAACTTCGAGTTTTTCAGATCCGAAAGCACCACCAGGTTCGTAATTCTCCCCTTATCATCTTTAATTCTTGCACTTAGTGCTTAAAACTGTTGCATGATCCATTTTTTAATGTATGACTGTTCGGTGTTTCGGATAGTATAGTTTTTCCGATTTTGACTGTTCATCAGTCAAAATCGTGATTAGACTTAGTGTTTTAGCCTTAAGTCCTTTATTGAACTTGTTCTTTATCACTAATCGCACCTAGTAATAGGACTTTGCCCTAGTTTTAGGCCCTTTTTGGAATCTGAGCACTTAGAAATTTTAAGTCTGGCTTATGAGTTTTTATCGAGTCATAGATGAGCTTTTTGAGTTTTTATCGAGTCTTTATGCATGACCAAGAACACCATATTTTTCACCAAGTGTTTTTATCGAGTCTTTATGACTCGATAACAACTGTTATCAATTTCTAAGAATCGATGAATAATCTCCAAGTGTTTTTATCGATCCCATAGGAATCGATAGCATTTGTTATCGACTATAATAGGATCGATGAAAACCACTAAGTAATTTTTTTCGATCCCTTGGAACTCGATAACTTTTGTTATAGACTATCAACAGGTCGATGAAAATTACTAAGTGCTCTCATCGAGTCATTTGGATCGATATCCTAACCTTAGATTGTCAAAGTCTTTTCATCGAGTCTCATAGAATCGACAACATGCTCTTTGAAGGTTTATCGAGTCTAAATAGATCTATAACAATCTGAAAAGTTTTCAAGTATTTTCATCGACCCTTTGGCACTCGATAATCTGTGCTTCTCGATTTTCATTGACTCGACATCCCTTCCACAGGTTTGATCTTATCTTTTTTTACAAGTCTTTTTGTCGATCCTCCTTCACTCGACAACACCTTTTTCATCGATCCCATTGCCCTCGATAACAATTGTTATCGACCTAATGGGACTCGATAAAAAGACTTAGAATTTTTTTTGTTAAGACTCACAACACTAACTTTACACTTGGTTTGCCTAACTGTCTTATTTCAGAAACCAATGGCAGCCATGAATGATCCGAACCTGTCAGATGATGAAAACCCGATGCCGTCCGAACGCTCCACAGAACCAAGCATCAACGCAGCTAACCGGGATGACATCTTGATGCCTAGATCTCACCTTCGAAAAATCAAACCGAACACCCACCGTCTAGACTTTGGTATCACTCTCGAACACCAAATCATCCTTGACATTCTTCAACGACATCCGCTTCGTTTTGCCTTTGCATTAGACCACCGAGTACCCCTTTTCTACCTCCAGCAATTCTGGTACACACTAACATACCATCCGGACGAAGGTGACCATCATTTCACTACTCAAATCGATGACTTTGTCACCCGCCTAACTCCAGCCAAGATTCGCCGCATTCTCCGCCTGCCGCTCGCCACAGCCGAACACCCATATGACGCCTTTGCAACCGACCAACACCTTGGGTACGAATCCCCTGAACCATTCACAAGCCCCGGCCAGTTCAAAAGGATGTACCTGCCTCAGATTTGGTTCACGCTATTCACCATCGTCAATCGATGTCTGACTAGCAAACACACTGGCATGGATAAGGCCAGCACTACGGTTCTTCGAATCTTTCACGGCATCGCGTTCAACCGTCATTATGACTACGCGATGCTCATCTGGACGGACTTTGTGGAACTAGTGGAAGACAAATCCAACTTTCTCGATCGTGCCTTCGTACCTTTTCAGCGGTTTCTTCAACTTTTCATCCATGCAATGATAACTTCCCGACCTGCCATCCCTAGAAGAGACGGATCACCCTTAGGCCCGACCAGTGGCCTTAAATTTCTACGCCTAAATGATCGGGTCTTCAACTATACCATGCCTATCCCTGAAGCGCTCCTCGCTCAAGCTGATCAGAATGCACCTAGTGTGATAGTCTATAGGGAGCGACATGGCTTAATGGCCCAACCACCTCCGGTTCCGCCTGCCCAAGAGCCGATCCAAGAGGAAAATATTGAGGGAGGTGAGGGTCCTAGAATAGAAGAGCAGGGTCAGGATCAGGGGGATCCCGACCAGGGTGATGAGCGTACTGCGAGGGGACATGACGAGGGAGGTGCATCTGATCAGCCCCCCCCCCAACCCAACTACTTCCAACTACCCCCGCACCCGACCCATTATCCCAACTCCCCGATTCAAAACACTGGTCAGCCGACAACGTGTCCGCCCCCGCTCTTCATCATCGGATGAGGATGATTCTGATAACCAACCGCTCTGTCGTTGCCAACGAACTGCAGAAATAGAAGTGCAAGCCGTCAGCCGCATCGGCCCACAACCCTCCGTCACAGATTCCAGTTCTGGGAATGAAGAGTCTTCAACTGAACCGAACCCTGAACCAATCATCCATACACCCACCTCCGCACCTACCATACCTTCTGATGAGGAACCTCAATTCGACTTTGACTTTGAAGCCAATCCATCCTCCCCATCTATGTCGGACATATTCCCTGAAACCTCAATTGGAGAGATAAGGAGAACCGAGGGAGTACAAGTTGAAAAAGAATTAGTGAGCATGAGCGATAGAGAGTGAGAGTCCAATATCCCCCAACCGGGTAACCGAGTCAACTAGCCCTACTCATTCGTTGGGTATGCCTAGTGGACAAGTCGCTGTGGACCTAGCAGCGCAATTGCACGCCCCCCCTAGCCACTCTGAAGGCTCCCAACAACCAACAGTTTCAACAATACTTGTGAGTCTAGCACCTTATCTAGCTCCCCTCCACTCGGGAGGCATAGCTATTGAAACAAGAGGCAGTAGCTCACCTGCTTCGACTTCGGTTGTGTGCACATCGAGTCTAGAGCCAGCTAGAGGACACGAGTCTATACACACTGCGAGCCTCCGTGGCCCAGTCGGAACTCCCATATTGATATCCTTTCCGGACATTCCATGAGGATTGGGAGGAAATCCTACCAGCGCTACATCTTTGCCAATGCTGAACGTAGGTCATATAGTTGAATCAACTATTATGTCAACGGGCAATCTAAGTGATCCCGGAGTTACCCATACAGCTACCAAATCTCCGTCATTCTCTATTACCCCGGAAGGCGAATCACTCATTGCTGCTCGCTTACAAAGGGCAAGAGACACCCTTGCTGAACATCTTGTCCTAAGGACAGCCGAAAGAGAAGCCTTCTTGTGCCAAATTCGTGACGTTGCGCATCTTAAAGAACCGACTCTTGTACAAGCCGACCCTTCTCATGCAAGTTCCAGCCGTCTAAGCACCAGCCACTCTCCACCGCCACCATCACCCCTCGAAGATCGACCTTATTCCCCGCATCGATATGAGTACAACACCGATGAACTCATGTCGAAGTTGTATGCTAATCTGCTAGCCGAATCCAATGCAACCGGCCAACCGGAGGATTCGCTTGAGGGTCTTCTTCGCCGCAATCTTCAGATCCCCACTGTAACTCGTCACGAGTTCGATGTCTTCTGCGCCCATTTGACCAAGAGCTCGCCGACTTGAAAAATGCCCAACAACGCCAAACGGATGACATCCTGGGTGCTATTACTGCTCTTCGCATCGAAATCCAAGAGTCTTGCCGTCCGGCAGTTCGTACATCTACATCCAGACCTCACCAGAATGACCCGGGCTCCGCTCCAACTCGTCCTGAGGGGGAGACACGCCAAACGGAAAGATCACGATCAAGAACAGCTGCTGCCTCAGCTTCAAGACCACCTGCTCAATCTACCCAACAAAGGTAACGCACTACAATGACTCAAGAGGACCATACACCAACGGTTGAAAAGCCTGCGGATATCGAATTCGAGAGTACAGCCGACCCAACCGAACCAACAGAAGCTGCCGAACCCGAACAAAATGAAGAACGAGTTGATGTTCAACGTCTGCGAAACTCACTTCGAAACTGGTTTAGAGATCCGTACGAACCAGTCCTCCAAGAGCAAGACTATGTGAACTTGAAGCATACAGTGAGAAACTATGCCTTAAGGGAACAAAACGAACCAAGAGTCCTACCTCATCAGATTCGGTGACAAAGAATGTTGATGGAAAGTAAATCCAAATGGGTGAATCAGTAGATCCGTGTGCCATATCTTGAAGAAACTATGGAGAAGATCTTCCGCAAGCAAGCAAAACCTGATGATTTGCCACACATTCATCTCGTGATGGAGATGGACCCTGCTCAGGTTAGAGAGTATCTCCATATCCTGAGGATGAGGCTTTACCTCAAGCTGAAGTGGTCTCAAGGCACAGGGTTGTCGGGATTTTGAAGATAGACACTGCAAGGATCTTTCAAGTCGAGTACCCAGTTTTCACTGTCCAAAGAGAAGATGGTAAAACGTATTCCTTCTCAGAAGCTGATTTTGCAAATCTCGATATAATGGACTTGGAGATCATCTACAACGATCTAAGAGACAAGCGCAATCGAAACGTACACGAGCAAAGGGCATTAAGGGCAGTGGTAAGGCATGTTCAGAAAGAGCTTCGGTACAGTTACAAACTTTTTCCCCTGTTGCAAGACTTAAAGCTATCAGAATGTTTCTTGCATATGCTGCTCATAAAAATATGAAGGTGTTCCAAATGGATGTCAAATGTGCATTTCTGAATTGTATTCTACATGAAGAAGTGTATGTTGGACAACCAGAAGGCTTTGTTAGCAAAGAATTTCCAGATTATGTCTATATTTTGGACAAAGCCTTATATGGACTTAAACAAGCACCAAGAGCATGGTATGACACTCTCACAACTTTTTTTTTCTGAACCCCAAATTCAAAAGAGGTACTGTTGATACCACTTTATTTCTGAAAAAGGAAGGTGATGATATGATATTAATACAAATATATGTAGATGATATTATATTTTCTTCTACTAATCCAAAATTTTATAGAAATTTTGAGAAAATTATGCAAACTAAATTTGAAATGAGTATGATGGGAGAGTTAACATTTTTTCTTGGTCTTCAAGTTAAACAACTTCCCACTGGCATATTCATTATACAAGCTAAGTATGTCTCTGACTTACTTAAGAAGTTTGACATGTCTGACTGTTCCAGTATTCAAACTCCAATGGCCACTGCAACAAAATTATCACCTGATCTGAATGGCATATCTATTGATCAGAAAAAATATAGGGGCATCATTGGATCTTTGCTTTACTTAACAGCTAGTAGACCAGATATAATGTTTGGTACATGTATTTGTGCTAGATATCAAACTAATCCTAAGGAATCTCATCTTCTTGCTGCTAAAAAGAATCCTTAGATATCTCAAAGGTTCTCCTTCATTGGGACTTTGGTATCCTAAGGATTCTGGTTTTGAGCTAACAGCTTTCACAGATACAGACCATGGTGGTTGCAAATTGGACAGGAAAAGCACATCTGGATCATGTCAATATTTGGGTGACAGACTTGTAAGCTGGTCTTCAAAGAAACAAAACTGTGTTTCCACTTCTACTGCAGAAGCTGAGTATGTTGCAGCTACAATCTGTTGTTCACAAGTGATCTGGATGCAAACACAGCTCAAGGACTATGGTTACACTTTAAAAAAGATTCCTTTGTATTGTGATTCAAAGAGTGCCATAGCTATCACTGCTAATCCTGTTCAACATTCAAAGACAAAGCATATTGATGTAAGATATCATTTTATCAAAGATCATGTGGAAAAAGGTAATATTGAAATGTTTTTTGTTCAGACAGATTATCAATTGGCTGATTTATTTACCAAAGCACTTGATGAGAAACGATTTAATTTTCTGGTAAGTAAATTGGGCATGATGAATATGTTTATGTAAGTATTTAGAAATTATATTCTGAGTTTAATTTTTCTAAATTCTGAATAATTTGAACTTCAGATCTTCTAAAGTTCTGTTTTCAGAAATTTCTTCTTTCTTAATTCAGAAGTTCTAATTTCTTCTTCAAAGTTGATTGTCTTTCAAATACTTTCATTTTTTTTTCATTTCTCAAACATTTTCATTTCTCTAATAAATAGCATTGTTTAAGGGGGAGAATCATAATTTCTTATGATTCAAGGGGGAGTGATGCTAAATTTCAAAATCATGAATACTCCTTTCTATCAAACAGATCTGAGGTGCTGGTTACAAGTCTTGAACTTCTAATCAAAGTAGTATGGACAAGCTTCTATAGATAAAATATCTTTGTTATTGTTCAAACATACTTCTGAACAGTTAAAACGATTTATATTTTTCAGAAGTATGTAATTTTAAATGATTTTTGTCATTATGGAGGGATATAAGTTTGGTTCTGAACTTTCCTTGCAAGTTCTGAAGTGTTTCTGAATGTCTTCATTTAGACTTCTGAACTTTTTCTAAGAAGTTCTGAATTTCTTCTGAAGTTTTTGAACTTGTTCTTAGAACTTTACTTCCCGTTATTGATTTTAAGCGTGTGCCAAGTGTTTTAATTTCATTGGAAAACTCTTATCCACGTCGATTGAACGGTTCATTAATCCAACTAAATGATGATTACTCCTCTAATCTCGTTTCATTTCTGGCCACGTGTCCATCTACGCTTATTCAGTCATATAAAATCGATGGAATCATCGTCTTCTTCATTTTCAAGTGATTTTTCCCTCCAAAACCTCTCTGTGTTTATTCATTTTCAATCTAGTGCGTATCCTTGTTCATTTCCAGTGATGTCGACTTCGAATATGATGGTTTCTGCTTCTTTAAGTTTTAGCAACAACAATGGCTCATCCAGTGATGCATCGTTCAAAATTGTGCCTCAGAAATTAATGCTTGGATCTATGAAGATCCCTTTGAATGATGATCAAGTAGTACAAGACACAGCCACAACTGCTATTGGTGAAGCCGGACCTTCGAATCCAATTCCTAACCCTAAACCTAACCTAAACCCTAGTTCTGCTAAAATTGGGGAAACTCAAATCAAGCCTATTGAGGTGGTCTCTAAATCAAATGCTGGTGAAAGTGATTCTCAATCTCGTGCTGAGAGGAGTGATGGACCTGCTTTGTCCAAATTGTATGTCCCTGAAGAAAAATTGCTCGATATCAAGAGGAATAACTGTGCTATGAACTTCAAATCGACAGATTTTGCTGATGATCAAATGATTTTGATCGAAATTCTGAAAAAACATCCACTTCGTGCTTTGCTCTCAAGGAAATTTTCAGTCCCTGCTTCTTACTTGCATCAATGGTGGTATTACGCTGAGGTCGATGAAGCTATAGATGACATTTTCTCATACATTCATGGATACAGGGTATATATTTCTGTGGAAGATGTTAGAAATATACATTTCCTTCCAAAAGAAGATGAAGTTCTTGGAAAAACTTCATATGATCCAGTTCCATCATCTTCTGAGATGATTTCAGATTTTACGAGCTTGGGATATTCTGAACAACTCAATGCTTTAAGTTCATTCAGAAGGAAGTGTCTACCCCCAATTTGGTATTGTCTATTCTCTATCTTAAACACTTGCCTATCTGGAAAACGTTCTAGTTTAGACCAATCATCTACAAATGGAAGCATTATATTTTATGGAGTAGTATTCAACAAACACTATGACTATGCTTCACTAATTTTTGACGACCTAAAGACTGCTGTTCTGAAGAAATCCACATATAACTACATTCCCTTTCAAAGATTCTTTTAGACATTTGTCAAAGGTGCAGTGAAAGTTGTTCCTGTTTTTCCTGATCTTGCACATGAGGTACATGTTCGTGTCTTTACCATGGATAGTCTTCGTCCACCAAATGCAAAATTAAGATTTTCAAATGCCATTCCATTACCTGCTTACTTACTTGAACTTGTAAATCCAAATAATAGGATTGTGAGTGAGTATTATGAATCAATGGGACTACCAAAACCAGTGGTCTCTTCCCCTGATTCCCACAAGAGTGGTGAGCATGCTAAGAGTCTAGACTATCTAGGAAGAGTGGGGAGACTGTTCAAGGGGGAGAACAACCTCAATGTCTAAAGAGGAAATATGTAAATGAGAGTTTGGGTAGAAGGGTGAGAAAAAGAACTGATGAGGAGATAACACAAGTAAAAAATAAAGAAACTTGTGAACCAGATGTTACTAGCCGAGCACCCACATCATCTATTACTCCACATTCTTTGGTGGGTAATACTGAAAAGGCCAGTGAGCCCATGGCAACACTTGTTAACCCCCCAAGCCACTCACCCATCTCTCAACAGAAGGGTGTTTCATTAACACAATTGGGAAAAGCAGCTCATATACCATTAGGACCCCATTTGGAGGATCCTTTTGTTGAAAAAGAATGATATATGTTCCCCCTTCACTGTTTTGAGCACATAGAGTCTGAGAGTCCACTCAATATTGAGCCTAATGCACCACTAAATGTGGAATTTCTTCATACCAGCACACATCTTTCAGATGTAAATAAGCAAAGTGTGTGTCGCATTGCAACAACAACTATAGATATTCCTATTCTTGGATATCAAGGATTAGTTGGAAGACCTGGTGGGGTGAACATCATAAAACCCCCATTAACAGAATATTTTGTGGTTTATGATGCTGTGGCATCTACAGGCCAGCCTTCTTCTGAAGGACTGCAAACAAGACCATCTGTTGGTCTTGGATTTTTTCCCTCATCTTCTGAATTCACAGAATTCAAAGATTTTTGTACTTCTGAATTTGAAAAGATTCAGAAGGAATTAAAGGAATTGACGAACAAATCAAAAAAGGTGATGGAGGATAGGTTGGAAAAACAGGAGGTAACAATGGTGAATAAATTGAATGATTTTCAAGTTTCTTCTTCAAATGATCTCAACTCCTTTAAAGATGAACTTCTGAACGCTTTCTCTGAAGTGGTTTCTTCTGTATCTTCTCTTAAAGCATCTCAGCCTTCTTCTTCAAGTTCTCAGCCTCATACTTCTGAGTTTGCTAATAAGGATGATATTAATCAAATCTTGAATCAATTATCTTCTATTCAGACTTCTCAGAAAACATTGAATAACAGATTATCTGCGTCGGAGTGTAGACCTCTCAGGCAGATACTTACAAAATGAATCTTGATGATCAGGGTCCTGATAATCAAAAGGGGAGAAAAGACAGAAAATATCTGAAGCTGAAAATGTTGAAAATACTCAAGGTCAATCTTCTAAGAAAACTTCTGAAGAAGCTCATAATATAGGTGAAGGTTCAAACAGAGTTTCAGAAGCCATAGAAGATATTCTTACAGAAAATGAAGGGCAAGAGGTTGGTGTTCTTTCTTCTGAAGAGTTTATTGATGAAGGATATGAAACATAGAAAATTTTCTTTTACTCTAAAGGAAACTTAAATTCAGATAACACAGATATAGCTCCAGATTCTAATGAAGAAATGCTAAGAGAATATCTTGCATTTGAAGATGTAATTGGTGAACTAAGTGATCTTTCAGATGTGATCATGTTTAAAGAAGATGTAAATAATGAATCTGAAGTTAATATGGAAGAAATCTCATAAGTTAATGAAGTCAGAGATTTAGTGATCTGGAAGCCATAACAACTTCTGAATGACGTTTATAGTAAAATTTCTGAAGATTTATGGAGTTTGTTGAGAAAATTCTGTTGGGTTCATTTATTTATGAACAATCCAAGAAATCTGGAGTGTAGATTTTTGGATAACAGATTGTCAGTTTTTAAAGACTTTCTGAATCAACCAGATGAGAGATTTGAAATAGAGTTTGATCTAAATCATATGGGAGGAATTGAAATTGCAGATGACATCCTTATTATTTTTTCAGAAAAATTTGAAGTAAGGTTTAGACCTTGTATTGTTATTCCTGCAATAGATCTTCCAGTACTTGAAGAACTTGTTTTGGATCAAGTTTTTGAAAAGGACATTGTGTTCATTCATGGAGAAAGTAGTTTGGTGAATTTCCTGAAGATACTTATTACTACATGTACAGAAAAAATCTGAAGTGTGCAACTCTGGAAGATTTTCTAAATGATGAATGGTCTGGAGATCATATTTCAAAAGTGAGAAACTATATTCAGAATCATGGTGTTCAGAACTTTCATGATTCAACTCTAATAAAGAAGATCAAATGCTTATCAAAGTCAATCAAAGATGACTTGTTTATAGTTAGGTTTGGAGCAGAAAGAAGGGATGGTACTTTACGTGAGTTTACTCAGTTTGATATTTACAAGTTAAGACTGCAGGATAAGCTGGCAACTTTGTCTTTCTGTGTTAACAAAGGTGAATCTGAACTAGTCTCAGAGATTAGAAGAATCTTGGGATCTATATAAGGAATCTCATCAAACATGATTTTCAGTTGGCTTTGGAATACAGAATAAACAAAGTAAATTTGTTAGAGCCAGTTAATATTGAAAGATCAGGGCTAACAAGAGTATTTACTAATCCAGACATTTGATTCATATATAATGTGGAAGGATACAGAACTTTTCTTGTCTCTGATATTCCAAATTATTCAACATCAACTCTGAAATGGTTTCTGGATTTTGCTAAAGATTTTATTGAAGAATCAGATATAAAGTAAGAGATAGTTTATTTGATTAAGGAAAGAATCAACTTCAGAGAATGTATAAGGAAAAGCTCTCTTGCTGGTCACAAGAGGGTAAACAAAATCAGAGGAGCTGACTATTTGCTGAGTGATGCTTATGATTTCAAGATTCATACAAAGAAACAAGACATGGAAGAAATTCAGAAGTTCACTCTGAATCTTGAAAGTTCAGAAGTAAGCCCAAAAGAAAAGGAAAAAGAAAAGGAGAAATTTTTTGAAGATGTTTCTGAATAGTTGGTTCCTACAAAGCAAGTTTCTGAAGTGGAACATCCACAAGAACAAAGGATTGAAGAAAATGCATTTACCATGTTCCTTGAATATTTCCATCCAGAAATGTTCATGGAATATGAACAGATGTTCAATTATATGATTGTTGGATCAACAAATCCTTTGGATGGAAGAAATGGTATTCTGATATCATTAGAAAGCTAAGGATTCCTGTTAATGAAGCAAGAAAGGAAAGTCCTATTATCAAAGTGATTAATGCAGATTTAAAGACAAGGAAAAATTATAATTGTGCATTTTTCACTGTAGAAAGAAAAAATGGTGAGATATCTACTTTTTCATAAGCTGACTTTCTGAATGTTCACCTAAGAGATATGCTCAGAGTATACAGGAGTCTTTATCCTTTTCATGATTCAATTACAAAGTTCAGAAAATCATTTCCAGTTCTCAGAGATGGTTTGTATAGAGAATTTATCTGGGCTGCCAAGACTGATTTCCAAGTTGCGTATGTGTTGAATAAGAAACAAGTTCATCTGAGTAAACCAAACTTAAGTTTACCTGATATTCAGAATCTGAAGAAAAGTACTTTGGTGATTCAACCTCCAGGATTTGTATGCAAGTGCTTTCAAGAATTACTTTTTGTAAGATTTGAAGAACTCCACAAATGTTGCAATGGAACTTTAATGGCTATCAAAGATCGTTTGGTTAAAAGACAAAACAGAAGACCAAAGAATCTGAATGATGAAGATTGGGAGAAGCATAAGAAGCTTGCAAAGGAGATTATCAGAATCGCAGAATCTCTGTTGGAATACAGAAGTCTAATTTTGAAGGATGTTAGACAAATCTTGAATTTTTGAAATTATGATCTGAACTTTTGAAACTAAGTGGGAGATTGATAGAGATACTAATATAGCTTCAAAAGGTACTGGGTTCTGAGGAGTAAGAAAGATCTGAAGAAAGAAAGACTCAGAACTCAGAAGACAAGCAGATAAAAGCCTAAGGCATAACTTCTGAAGTGGCAACTTCAAAAGTTCGGAAGATTCTAAAGATACTTCAGAAGAAGTTCTGAAGAAGTTCAGAAGTAGTTCTGAACATGCTTGTCATTTTTGTACTATAACTTTAGCATTTCTATTTCATGTATAAATAGATAGTTTGTTATATAGTTAGACCTGACGTTTTCATAAGTTTTCATCTGATCAATACAATATACAACATTCGGTGATTTATTTCTTGTTATCTTTCTATATCTTGATTGTTTGGGATCTAACAGTTCCTGAATCAGTTTGAGATGAAACAGGTTTTTGAATCTGAAGTATTTAAATTTGATTCAGAACTTGAGTAATTCAAATATTCTTCTTTTAAAAACACAGAATTGAACTGTTGGAACCCAGATCCCTTTCTTTATCACAAATCTATAGATCGTATAATAAAGTATGAGCGGCAGCAATGTCCATCCATGATTAATACTAAACAGTAAGAACAATAGTGAGAACAATAAGAACAAATTTGAAGAACAATTGAGAAATCGTATTTAATAACCTGGAAATTGATTACAGTATGTATGAATGAATAGCGCAATTGTTAGGATTTAATTTAATTGTGTCAAAATAAGGAAACGTTTCTTTATTGTAAACATGGCAAGTGCATAATGCTATTCTCTTTGTTTCCTTATATAGTTTAATCCTTCATTATAAATAGGCGCATAGGGTTCATTGTATTAGAACGTGCGATATATTGAGAGCTAAATTGCTACAGAGATAATTGATATATTAATCAATACAAGTGAGATATCCGACTTCGGATCTTTATTAAATTGTGTGTTTATTGTGTTCTTGGTAAAAGCTCTAGTACTTGATCATATTCTGGGATCCACAATTGGTATCAGAGCTACACGATCTGAGTTTTGATGTGATTCTAATCGAGTTCGAAAAACAAGGTAAAAATCTCGAATCTAACACAGTTCAAAAACTTATCGATTCAAGCCTTACAAGCCTGAATCTACAAGTTTTCTTCGCATCTTTGTTTATCGACAATTTTTTTATCGCATCTTTGAGCATCGATAAGAATTTTGTATCGCATCTATTATTATCGATAAGTATTTTATATCACATTTGCTTTTTTATCGGCTCTTTATCAGCCGACAAGATTCGGTTTATCATTCAATTTTTTTTAGTTTAATTCTTTGTACTTTTGCTTCACTTTTATTAGAAAACTCAGGGTCTCTGACAATTTTGCAGCTTTTCTTGTTTAAGAGTTCTCAAGTACAAGTCTTAAACTTTAACAAATTCGAATTTTTTACTTTAGTTTAAACCTTAGTACTTTTGCGTCGCTTTCATTAGAAAATTCAGGCTCTCTGACTTCTACAGTTTTTCTAGTTTAAGAATTCTCAAGTACACTGCTTAAACTTTAAGTAATCTTTTTAATTTATTTTTGATATTATTGGGGACTCGGGAACTTAGATCTTCTCTTCCTTAAAAAGACGTTATTCTTTTTTTGTCGACGAAGGCTTCGTTCTTGCTCTTCAAATTTCAAAATAAAGATAAAAAGGAATTTCAGAATCTTAGCTTAACTCACGTTCGTTAGACCCAACAAGTTTTCTTATCGCCACTTTATTACCCGACGTAAATACTTATTGGCTCCTAGTTACCCGATATAAAATCTTCTCGATTATGCTCAACCCGATAAGTTTTCTTGTCGAGTTCTCGTAACCCGATATAAATTTTTATCGCGTCCTTTACTGTCGATAAGATTTTTTTTTAAATCGAGATTTTACTTTAAGTTCTCAAAACTCTTAGAAATTTTTTCAAAACTCCTTGATCGAGATCACTCTGTCAAGTACTATGACTTCACGCAAAGCAATGTCGATCGGTTCGGACACAAAACCCCTGATTCTATTTCCGGGCGAATACTCTCAGTGGAAGGACCGGTTTCTCGACTTCATTGAACGAAGTGATTACACCGATGAAATCATGAGTCCCATTAAAGAAGGTCCTCCACCCGTGTTCTATTAAGACTTCCCTGCCTTTCCGAATGCCACTCCTCATGTCGCTGCCAAAAGAGGGGTCAAACCCAAATCCTCCTGGGATGCCGATGAAAAGAAAATCATGAAAGGTGATCAACTAGCACGCTCATACCTCCTAATGAGCCTCCCAAATGAAATCTACATGAGCATAGACAGCCACAAAAGATCTGCCAAAGAGATGTGGGAAGAAATTGAAAAGTTTATGCTAGGAACAAAGATTGGGACTCAACCGAATATCACAAATTGAGTCTCTCAATACGAAGAATTCAAAGCCAAAGAGGGTGAAAGTCTTATGAGTACTTACACTCGGTTTGTTCAATCGGTGAACGAGTTAAGCAAAAACGATATTCGTAAGACAAAGATCGAGAACAACGTGAAATTTGTTAGCAATGTTCAACTTGAATGGCGCCGTTTTGCCAACCAAATAAAACACAGCAAATTTCTCGCTGAACTCGATCTTCACGAAGTATACGAAACCCTACAACAAGACAAGGAGGAGGTACTTGAAGCCATGGGGACAAACAATAAAACCAAAAAGACTTCCGATCCAATCGTTCTAGTAGCAAAAGAAATCTCTCCTTTATCCTAAAGCACATCTCAAGACGTCATTCCTGAATTAGAGGACGAAGAATTCGACTATGATCCGGAGATTGCCAAATTCCAACAGCAATTGGCTTTTCTCACAAAATCATTCCAACAGAAGTTCTCTCGTCGCTCAAATCCCAATCAACAAAGATATGCTTCGGAACCAAAGAATCATGAGCGCAAAGCTATGTTTGAGCCTAAACAAAGGAAAGAAGAATCTCGTCCACCACCCAAACGGAAGACAAATTCAAAGGTGAAATGAGCCTGTGCTACAATTGCGGAAAATCCGGCCACTATGCCCGTGAATACAAAAAGCCAATAGTCAAAGACTCAAACTACTTCACCTACAAATTGATGTTGGCTAAACAAAAGGAGGTCGGAAAAGTACTCATGGCGGAAGATGAACATTGGCTCAATCATGGTAATGATGATGATGATATGGAAAACGAGGTACAAGCACACTTCAGTCTGATGGCTTATTCTGATGATCCACTTCTAACGCTTCCGACTACACACCCGAGGTAAACAACTCTGACTATGACAATTTTGTTTCCCAAATGCATGATTTAATGATACAATTGAAAGAATTAAAATCTAAGTTGCAAATCGAGAAACTCTTAGTTTCCAACTTAGAAGCACGTCTAGAAAATAATCACAATCAACAGCTAATTGTCCAATCTGAACTTGCCACCTCTCAAAGTATTGCACAAAATCATCAAAAGGAGAAAACCATTTTTCAAAACGAAAATTTAAAATTTAAACAACAAATCTCGGATCTCACAAATCAACTTGACAAATCTAAACATGAGACCAAAGAATTTTCATCAAAATTTGAGTTTGTCACCATACAAAGACAAGATCTTTTAGAAAAACTCAAGGATTTGGAACTCAAACTATACAAGATTGGTCAAACTGAGCAAACAATTCACTTAAACGCACCAAAAGATTTAAGTTTAAAGGTGGGATTAGGATCTGAAAACCCAAAATGCTTAGAAAAATCCATCTACAATACTCCGACTATCTATAAATTTGAATATCTAAACCTTGGTCCGGAATACAATATTCAATTTATGAAGTCGGATTCTGACGTCAAAGAAAGGGAAGATCGGAATAGGAAAAACAAGAATTTTCATCATATTCCTTTCTGCTATCCTAAGACAGTAGAACAGGAATCTTCAAAAGAAACTATTCTGAACGAGTATTTTCCATCTTATACCGACGAAGAACTTCAAACTCAAACTCCGGAATTTAAACCATATATTCCCACCTTATTTTTAGAAAAGAAAATTGTTCAACTTGAAAAGGTGTTGGAATCTGAACGTTTTTCGTCGGGCAAGGAAAAAGAGGCGTTAATTTTAAAAATCCAAAAACTTGAAAACGAGGCTTTACAAGTAACCAAAAACCACGAAACTGATACAATTTCCAATATTTCTTCGTGTAAAGCTTTCGTTGGAAATTATTTAGATGATTGTGAAGAGATGTTTAAATTGGATCCAAATTATTGCCCTCCTAAACAGCAAAGTTCCTTTTCCTTCGACCAAATTGATACTGAATTAGATGACCTTGAGCAAATGGAGTTTCCGAATGAAAATTATAATCCCTCCCAACTTAAAACCAACGAATGTTTAAATGAAATGAATGCTGACTTTGACTTTAATCCTACACTTCCAAGTCATACGGAATTTTTGGACAAAGGAAAGAAACCTGTAAAATCAGTTTTGATTACGGATGTTCAGAATGAATGTTCCACTAGTCAAACAACACACACTCATTCTAACCAAAGGAATCAAACTCATTTTTTCCCAAAAAGTACTAACCATGGTCATGTTGATGTTTCAGTTGTTCATACTTTAAAGACCAAACAAGTTTGGGTTGAAAAAGGCAAACACACTCCAAAGTCGTCATCCCGCAATAAAGACAAATTTTCTTTTTCGAATTCTACAACTGTCAAAAGAACCAATCGTCATTTTCTTTTTCCATATACTATTCATTCGTTTCGACATTTAATTAAATTTTCAAGTAATCAAATTTGTTGCTCAAATTGCGGTGTGAATGACTTTATGCGTTTAACTTCTTTTGATTATGGTTGTGATTATTATCCGGACATGCATTATTCTTACAATTTTCGTCATAATCATTTTCCAACCCCACCTGTTTATAAATGGGTTCCTAAAGAGACTATGACTAACGCCCCTAAGTCCCATTTCAAATGGGTACCCAAAGGTGCCAAGTCAACTAACCCCGAAGGACCCATTAACAAATAGGTACCTAAATCTGCCTGATTTTATGCAGATCGGTCATGTGTGGTACTTAGATTCTGGAAGCTCCAAACAATGACCGGAAAAAAGGAGCTGCTTGCCAATTACATGGAGAAAAAGGCAGGATTCGTACGTTTTGGCAACAACCATTTAGCACCTATCAAAGGACATGGAGACATCATTCAAAACAACATCACAATTTCAGATGTTTCCTATGTTCAAGGCCTGAGCCACAATTTGCTAAGCATTGGCAAATTCTGTAACAAACAACTCGAAGTTAACTTCCGACCCGAACGATGCTGTGTACGAACCTTTAAAGGTAAGGAATTATTAGCCGGCACACGCAAATCCAACCTGTACACCATCGATCTTTCCCAAGTGAACGCTCTTTCAAATGTTTGTCTACTCTCAAATGTCTCTAATCCCAAGAATTGGTTGTGGCATCGACGACCTTTTCATTTGAAGTTCAAAAATATCAATCGCCTCTCCATTTACGGAATAGTCATCGTCTTACCAAAGATAAAGTTTGACAAACCTCACTTATGCGAAGCATGCGAGATGGGAAAGATGAAGAAAGTTTCTCACAAACCCAAGGTGGTACATAGCACAACTCGACCTCTTCAACTCATCCATATGGATTTGTGCGGCCCAAAGCAGACTCAAAGTATTCATGGCAAGAAATACGTTCTTGTTATGGTTGACGATTTTTCTCGATTTACGTGGGTTAAGCTCAAAGAATGAAACCCCCGACACCATCCTAAATTTCTTGAAACATACAAGTCAAATTGGAACTCACCGCTCAAACCATTCGCACTGATAATGGAACCCAGTTCAAAAATCGCTCTTTTGACGGCTATCTCGAATCAGTTGAAATCACACACACATTTTCTGCGGCTCGAACTCCGCAACAAAATGGTGTGGTTGAATGCTGCAATCGAACGTTAGTTGAAGCTGCTTGAACCATGCTTGCATATTCCAAACTGCCGCACTACCTTTGGGCCGAAGCAATCAATACCGCTTGCTATACTCAAAACCGTTCGATCATCAACAAACAATTCAACAAGACACCCTATCATTTGGTCTACAACCGCATTCCGTCCATCGATCACCTTCATACTTTCGGCGGTCGCTGCTTCATTCTGAATGAAAAAAAATATCGTGGAAAACTCAAGCCAAAAGCCGATGAAGCCTACTTTCTTGGCTACTCTCCAAACGCGTCAGCATATCGGGTCTACATGAAACAAGCACATTGTGTCACGGAAAGTGTCAATGTTCAGTTTGATAATAAAGCCGAGATGGCTCCTGAACAAGACAGTTTTGGACCCGCACTCACTAGTATTTTAGCTTCCGAACAACTCTATTCGAAACCTGCTCCAAACCCCGCTCAAGCTTCCACTTCCAAAACCGCATCATCATATTTGGATGACTTATTCGAACACTTTTGCTCAGATTATTTCGATTCTTATACCGAAATTCCCAAATAAATCACCCCGCCTACCTTGGAGGTTGCCGAGACTACCAATCTTTCTAGACCGCAGTTACACCGGAAACCGTCTCAACTGCTGCAACTCCAAGCTCATCTGCAACTGCTACCCCCGCTCAACCTCATGCTCAACTTAGTTCTGACCCGCTCCCTATGGAACCGGCATCCTCTCCCCCACCTTCAGCTTCATCTCCTAAAGATGTCACCAGTTCCACAAGATCTTCTGACGTGGCTCCAGCCTTGGAATCACTTCAAGATCTTCCCCTTGGTACATATGAAGACGATACCCCGGACCCCAACGCGTTTCAACCGCTTCCCTACATTACCAAATGGGTCCGTTCTCATCCAGCCGATCAGATTATTCGAGATCCAACCAAACCTGTCATAATACGATCCGCCTCGGCCAACGATTGCCTGTTCTCTACTTTTCTAAGCAAGATCGAACCCACATCCATTCAAGAAGCAATGAACGATCCTGATTGGATTGTGGCCATGCAAGACGAACTCAATTAATTTGAAAGCCTGAAAGTTTGGCGTCTCGTTCCTCGCCCACAAAACAACATCATGATCGGTACCAAATGGATATTCAAAAACAAACAAGATGAAGATGGGATTGTCATACGCAACAAAGCCCGACTTGTCGCAAAAGGATACCTCCAGCAAGAAGGTATTGATTATGACGATACATTTGCACCCGTGGCCCGCATTGAAGCAATTCTGATGTTCTTAGCTTATGCGGCACACAAGAACTTCGTCGTCTTTCAAATGGATGTCAAAACTACCTTCTTAAATGGTGTGCTACGTGAAGAGGTGTATGTCTCTCAACCCGACGGGTTTGTTGATCCTTCCAAGACAAATCATGTATATATCCTCGATAAGGCTCTATATGGCTTGAAACAAGCCCCGCGCGCATGGTATGAAAGTATTTCTGAGTATTTGGTGAAAAATGGACACACCAAAGGTAAAATCGATCCAACTCTTTTCATTAAAAAGGAAAATGGTGATATTATGCTAATTCAAATTTATGTGGAAGACATTATTTTCGGTTCGACTAATCCACAACAATGTAAGAATTTCTCCGAGCTCATGATTGCCAAGTTCAATATGAGCATGATGGGAATGATGAATTTTTTCCTCCGCCTTCAAGTCAAACTATTTTCAACGGGAATATTCATCAACCAATCGAAATACATCTTGGATATGTTACGTAAATATAACATGACGACATGTGCACCGATTGGCAAATTTCTCAGGTCCCGCAGCGGTCGATGACTTGGCTGGGGCAGATCTTCACTCGTTATCCAAAGGCACTACTGATATTGGCCTATGGTATCCCAAGGATATGGGCTTCGAGGAAACTTTTTCAGATGCTGATCACGCGGGATGCATGCTTGATCGGAAAAGCACGACGGGACACATTCAGTTCTTAGGAGATAAATTGGTGAGTTGGTCTTCGAAGAAGCAAACTTGCGTCTCCACATCTACTGCGGATGTCGAATACATTGCTGCCGCAAGTTGCTGTTCTCAAGTATTGTGGATGCACACGCAACTCAAGGACTATGTTCCACACACCAAGACAAAACACATCGATGTCCGTTATCACTTTATTAAAGACCATGTCGAAAGAGGTACGATTGAACTATATTTTGATAATACATAACTTCAGCTTGCCGACTTGTTCACAAAGGCCTTGGATGAAAAACGCTTCCAGTTCCTAGTGTCCAAGTTGGGCATGCTAAATCTCAAAACCTGATTTCCAATCAAAATTATCAGAAATACACAAAAAGCACATTCAAGCTTTATGCAAACTTCCCTTCTTAAAGTGAATTTTTCATCATTCTTGAATTCTCATTTTGTGAATTTCTGTTACAATTCAATGTTCTGTATTTTCAAATTTATTTTTGTCTCATACTCGTTTCCGTCATGTCTGTGTCTTTTTTGTTTTTGTCTCGATGTTGTTCTCTAACCTATCTTCTTTCAAGGGGGAGCGGTCAGGTAAGTTTTTCTTCTCAAAAGTTTCTTACCATAAGCATGAATCAAGGGGGAGCACTTAATTTTTTTTTTCTTTCTGTTAAAAGTTTTCAAAATCAGATAATTTGTCGGCACTTCATCACCCGACAAGATTTCTTGTCGCATGAATCTGACCCGACAAGCTCTCGAACAGACTTCTATTATGATGTCGGCTGCCCGATTAAATTTTGCCACGTGCCATCCTCTGATGACCCCACTATTTAAACTCGGGCCCCCACATTAACTGTTCATGATTTCAAAAGTGTTCTTCCCTCTTTTTCTCTCCAAAACCCTCTCGATATCTACTGTTGCACACTGTGATTTTCAAATCTTCGAGTTTTCCAAATCCGAAGACATCACCAGGTTCGCTTTTTGTTCCTAATCTACTTTAATTCTTGCACGTTTTACTTTAAATCGTTGCAGATAGTCAATTGAAGCCTTAACTGTTCGGATTCCAAAACCCTTGGATTCCCGATTTTGTTTGATTTTTGCATGTTTTGGGGTTATTGGACCTTAGGCTTAGTTTGAATACTGTTAGGCGACACCCATCAATCATCAATCCAGGTTTAAATCTGGCTAAAAATCACTTTTTAGATCTGGTCAAATATTGGACATATCGGACCCAGCAATCACTTAGAATATTCTTCAAGTTGTTCTTTCAAACTTGTCGACTCCTTAAAGCCCGACATCTTTTCTTGTCGGCTGATAAAGGATCGATAAGTTCATCCTCGATTATTCAAAGTATTCTTCTCGCCTAGATTAACCCGACAAGATTTCTTGTCGATTCACAAAGGATCGACAAGTCCATCTTAAAATCTCCCAAGTGTTTTTATCGCTTCTTCAATACCCGATAAGGTTTCTTGTCGATCCATCATGGCTCGACTTGATTGCTTAAATTGCAAAAAAAAATGTAAGTACTTATCTCGATTGATATGTCAGATTACACAAGTTTGATTTTTATTTGGAATGTTAACAAGTCTTCTTGTCGCACCTGCACCACTCGACATAAAATCTTGTCGATCCATAGGTACCTGATATAATCCCTGGTGCTTCTTAAGAAACATCTAAGTGTTTATATCGATCCGTTTAAACCCGGCATCCTTGTATGTCGACCAATAAAGGATCGACATCCTCACTTAGCCTTTTTCTTGCCAACTACAAGTCATTCTATCGATCCATATGGACTCGACATTTTTTTTATCCATCCCTTTGTGCTCACATCCAGATTTGGCAGCTGTGTGTCACCCGACATCTATATTTAGAAAAAAAATTTACTAACTTATCATCCATGGTTTAACATTGTAATATCAGTTCCAATGGCGGCTCACCATGATCCAAACATGTCTTGTACGAGAACCCGATGCCTTCTGAGCATTCCACTACACCCAGTATCAACGCGGCTAATCGAGATGACATCCTACTCCCCCCGGGTACCTCGCGGGAGCTCAAACCGAACAATCATCGTCTCAACTTCGACATGCGCCTAGATCACCCCATCGTCATGGAAATCAAACAAAACCATCCTCTTTGATTTGCTTTCGCACTCGAACCGGGTCCCTATATTCTACTTGCAACAATTTTGGAACACCTAGGAATATCACCCGGTGGAAGGCGACCATCACTTTGCCGCGCAAATAGATGAGTTTGTTACCAAACTCACACCAACTAGACTCCGGCGCATTCTCCATCTTCCGACTGCTAATTCCGTCCCCGGCCTTGACACCTTTGAAGATCCACCAGGTGAGGACGAAATGTACCGTGACTTCCGAGCTCTTGGCTACAACGCAACGAGGAACTTACTTCCCTTGGCCAGTTCAAACGGATGTTTCTGCCCCACCTTTATTTTACTATCTTTTCACTGATCAACCGATGTCTCACAGGCAAGCACACCGGCATGGATCGGGCCAACTCATCCGTACTGTGCATCTTCCACGAGTTCATCTACAGTCGTCATTATGACTATGCATCGCTTATTTGGAACGACCTCGTTGCCTTTGCCGCCGATAAAGAGAACAAGCGAGCGCGTGAATTTATTCCGTTCCAACGTTTTTTTCAAATTGCCGTCTATCGGACAATGAATGCATGTGAGGAAATTCCGTGACGACATGGCTCTACACTTGGACCATCGTTCGTTCAAAAGTACTTAAAGCTCAATAAAACTCGGTTTCCGTTCACAATGCCTCTACGAGAAGCCTTACTATCCCTTGCTGATCAAGATGCACCTAGTATGATAGCTTATAGGGAGAGTATCGGGTTAATGGCTCCCCAACAACAGGGACAGCCTGCCCAACAGCCAATCCATGAGGAACATCAAAGATAGGGCGAGGGTATTAGATTAGATGAGCAGGTTTAGGATCAAGGGGATCCTGAACAGGGTGTTGATAGAAAAAGGCTGTAAGGGGAAATGAAGTGGGAGGTGCATCGGATCAGCAAATCCCTATTCCACCTACCATTGCCCAAACCATTCCAGCAATCAATCCATCCACCCGCGGGTTAAAGATGTGCGTTAGCCGAAGTAGAGTGTATCAACCGTCGTCCGAATCTGATACCGAAGACACTCTTTCTGATGAACTTGTTCGAAGAAAACGTCAACGCATTGATGCTGCGGAAGATGCTACCCTTCACCGGATTGGCCGACAGCCTTCAGTTCCTGACACCTCATAGGAGACTACAACTATTGCTTTTGACTTTAAGGAATTCTCTGAGCCTCCACCTGACCCTACCCTTGACCAATTATTTGGAGATATAAGGAGAACGGAGGGAGGTTTAGTTGAAAATATTGATGTACGAGTGTGTGAAGGAGAGGTAAATATTTCGGAAAGTGAGACACCTGTCACCTCTATTCGGGTTAACCGAGTCCATTGTTGTTACTCATTCATTGAGTTCCGACATTGGACAAGCCGTTGTTAGCCCAACAACGCAATTGCACACCCCTCCTAGCCACTCCGTAAGCTCACAACAGCCTATGGTTTCAGATATACTTGTGAGTTTAGCTCCTCATCTAGCTACTCTCTCTTCGGGAGACATAGTTATTGAACCAAGAAGCAATAGCTTATCTGCTTCGACTTCATTTGAGTGCACATCGAGTCTAGAGCCTCTTAGGGAACACGTGTCTATGCACACTGAGAGCCTTCGTGGCCCAGTCGGAACTTCCATAGTGATGTCCATTCTGGACATTTCACGAGGATTGGAAGAAAATCCTACCAGTGCCACATCACTGCCACCACTGAACGTAGGTCATTCAGTTTACTCAACTTTGATGTCAACGGGTAATCTACGTGATCCCGGTGTCTCCGTTTCAGGTACCCCCACTTCTCAGTTCACGATCTCTCCGGAAGCTCAAGTTCTTATAGCTGCTCAATTCCAACGAGCTCAAGCGTCTTTGGATGCTCATGAGGCTAGAATGACTGTTGAAAGACACACCTTTGTTCAGGAAGTCCTTGCAGCCTCACACTCCCGACAGCTAGATCCGAATCAGGCCAGCTCTTCCAGACCAAGCAGTAGTCGTACTCCACCTCCTGAACCCCAACATCCTACTCCGAATCCAGATCCTCGGAATCGACCTCCATCCCCACATAGATATGAGTACAACAATGATGAACTCATGTCCATGTTGTACGCCAATTTACTTGCTGAAGCTACAGCTAGTGGTTTACCTGAAGATACACTTATGGGTCTTCTTCGATGTAACTTTGAAATTTCGAATGTCACTGGCTATGAGTTCGACCTGTTCAAAGCTGATGTCGAGTCAGAACTTCTTGACATGGCAACCAAACAACAACAAGCAACTGATGAGATTCTTGGTGCCATCACTGCTCTTCACACTGAAATTCAAGAGTCTTTTCGTCCCGCCGCGTCTGTTCCACATCGTCGACCTGATCAGGACGATCCGGCCTCTGGTCAAAATCGCCCTGGGGGGAGACACGCCGCCGGATTAAAAGAACTCAAGCTCGATCTCGACCATCTTCTACTACAACCTCTGGTCCACCTTCGTCTACAGTTCCACCGACAAGCCAACAACACTCTGCTCCACCTCCCACACAACAACAAGAAAATCCGCCAATGGTTGAAAAGCCCGCGGTAGAATTTGAAATTGGGAGTGGCTCGCAAGCTATTGAACCAACAAATGAAGAAGAAGTAAATGTTCAGCATTTGAGAGATTCAGTTCGAAACTGGTTTCGTGATCCTTATGAACCTGTGCTGAAAGAAGAAGATTATGTGAATCTAATGCACGCGGAAAAGAAATTCCTACCAACAAATATTGATCAAACACCGCTGCTACCGCATCAAATTCGTTGGGAAAGAATTTTTTCAAACAGAAAATGGGTAAATCCACAAGCCAAAACTCCATACTTAGAAGAAACCATGCAAAAGATATTTGTGGAAAAGAAGAAACAAGAGGATCTGTCTCGAATACATCTGATCATGGAAATGGATCCGCTTCAAGTAACGGAATATGTGAGCATACTGAAGACTAAATCGAAGGATCCTAAAGAAGTTGTTTCTAGACATAGAATAGTCGCAATCATGGAGATCAGACGTGACAAAGCTTTTCAAGTGGAATTTCCAACTTTCAAAGTAAGAAGATATGATGGAAAAGTCTACTGTTTTTCTGAAGCTGACTTTGCCAGACTGGATGTGATGGATATGGAAACTCTGTATACTGAGCTTAAAGACAAAACTAGAAGATCGAAGGATGAACAAAGAGCTTTAAGAGCAATTGTGAGGCATATTCAAAAAGAACTTCGATACAGCTATCTTCATGATTTCCAAAGGGCTGTAGAAAGTAAACAGAAGAAACTGTATCTGCCAAAGCCTGATCAAGATTTCCCTGGCCTAAAGAATATGAAAGTCACTCAAGTGATGACCCGACCAGCACATGGAGTTGTATACATGAAGCCTAACGGACAAATGAGGTTCTTAAGATTTGGTGAAGTTGCATCTTATTCTGACGGAACTTTATGGGCTATTCGTAACAGACTTTCTGCAGAAGCAAGTGCTGATCAAAGAAGAAGTAAGAAGCAGCAGCTTAAGGTGAATGAACGAGAAAATCTTCTAAATGCAATCGGCCTGATTGACAAGCGCATCATCTACCGACAAACCCTTAGAAGATTCGAAGGAATGTTCGAACTGAAGAAAAGATGAAGATTCATATTGACACAAAGGGGGAGATTGTTAAGATTTAATTTAATTGTGTCAAAATAAGGAAACGCTACTTCATTGTAAACATGGCAAGCGCATAATGCCATTCTCTTTGTTTCCATATATAGTTTCATCCTTCAATATAAATAGGCGCATAGGGTTCATTGTATTAGAACGTGCAATATATTGAGAGCTAAATTGCTAGAGAGATAATCGATATATTGGTCAATATAAGTGAGATATCCGATTTCGGATCTTTATTAAATTGTGTGTTCATCGTGTTCTTGGTAAAAGCTCTAGTACCTGATCATATTCTGGGATCCACAACAATTTATCTCCAAGATCGTCAACTATTATAGTGAAAAATGAATCTATTTATACTATTACAAAGTAAAAGTCAACGATCTAGCCTATCAGGATTTGACACTCTGCTATACTAGTAACATAATCAGTTACGTACAGGGACACACGGAAAGTGTGATCGCCACGTCATCACAAGCGCGTGTGAGATAACAGTTAGAGTCCAGAGGTTCTTCAAGACTCTGGGCGTCTCTGAGATGACTTAGGTCAGAAGATGAGCTTCTGACTTAACTTCTGATCTTCAATACTTGTGATATTCTGGTTCATACTTTTCACAGAATGAAGTCTAACAATCTACCCCTAAGTATGAAGTCCAGAATGTGGATATAATAACTTCGTTCAAGTAATTTCAATTCCGTTGCTATTTCCTTAGGCAATTTCAAATCTGTGGTTGTTTCCTTAGGCAATTTCAAATCCGTTGCTGTTTCCTTAGGCAGATTCAAATATGTTTCTGTTTCCTTAGGCAATTTCAAATCTATTGCTATTTCCTTAGGCAATTTCAGATTCTCAAATCAAGACCATCTCCAAATTTCTTTTTCCATTCATTATATCGTTCTTTGGCAAGTGCTTCAACAGGAGCAATGTACACGGCACGCATGACACTGTCAGACTCTTTCTGATGGTTCCTTAAATTTGCAAATTCAGCACATATAGTCTTCCCATTTCCAGTTGGTGCAACATCTAATACTTTGTCAACAGTGTTTGAATTCTTGATAAAGGGCTTCGTATAAGTGTTTGAATTTTTGATAAAGGGTTGCGTATAAGTGTTTGAATTCTTGATTAAGGGATCGTATAATGGATTAGAAGGGAGCATTAGGATGAAAAGTGACAATCTTGTGAAACAGATCAGTAATTTCTCTGACCTTTAAGATTGTGTCGAATTGATTATCCATCCTTTTAGCTATGTCGCTATCTCTTTTATCTTTCCTTCTGTCATCAATCTAGAGAGATGCATAACTCTTGACAATTTGCACAACTCCTGTAGAGTACTTATGTGCCTCTGAGATTTTGAAGAAGCTTCTTCTGCTTGGTCTTTTAAACACAATACCATCTTCAGGTTCTGTCAACACTTCTCCAACAGGCAGATGATTGAGGCCCTCTTTATCTTCATTGGGAGCAGAGATGCTCAAGTTTACTTCCTTGTGATCTAGGCCCGTTTACTTGTCTTCTATACCTGATGAAGGCTTTCATGCAGTCAATGATTCGGAAGAAGGCAAATTTGTTCTGATCATCAACCCTTTGATTCATTTTATTTTTCATATACTTTCCCAGAGGTATAAGGTCAGAAGGATTGATAGATAGCAGATCATTATCACAGAAGTAGTACTTGTTGTTGTCTTCTCTGATCACTTCATAGATTGTGTACATAATCTTTGTGTTTTCGAATTTGACATGCTTGATCCCAGAGATATTCTTGATTGGCAGAATTGAGTAAGTCTCTTTCCTTACTTGCCTATGACTCATGAATCTGTTTTTAACTTCATCGCTTACATGATAGTCATTTGCAAAATTTAGGAAGCATTAAGAAGACTTTCTGATCTGTGATTGCGTACATGTGCCTGTGCTTAATTTCCAAAGTTGGAAGTTCAAACCTCCACAACTTATCTTTATTTTCTTGGATCTCAGCCCTTCTTTTGATTGACGCTTCTCTCTTGACCTTTTCAATTTCATCCTTAACTTTATCAGCTTCAGTCTTAACTTTATCAGCTTCAGCCTTAGCTTTAGCTTCTTGATCAACAGTGGGTTGTTTAGAGACAGAGTCAGAGGGTTTTGGATTTTGAGTGGCTGTAAATTCTCTGGTTCTGGCACAGGAGGGGATTGATTGATCTTTCTGAGTTTGGGATTTTGATGGCTGCGATTGTGAAGGTTGAGGTTGGGGCTTTCTTTTGTTTCCCAAAAGATCAAGAATGAACTTAGCCATATCTAGATGTTTGGGAAGTGGACAAGAGTTTACGGCTAGTGGAGTTGGTGTAAGGGGGGTTTGTTTGGATGGTGATGGTTTAGAGGGTGTAGAGGCAGGAGCTTTACCTTTATTCTGAGGTTGAGCCGTTTCAGCACCATCAACTTTTGGCATTTTGGATGTATTCTCCCCCTTCTTAGAATCAAGATCCTGATCCTCAGACTTCTTTCGCTTCAACTCTGCCTTTTTGCATGCTCTGGCCTCTTTGGCTTTCTTCTTTTCTTCGTAATCTACAGACAGAGAGCTGACCAGAGATGACAATTTTGAAACAGAGGTTTCTAAGGTAGATACCTTCTGAGCCAAGTTCGTGGAACTAGAGTTGGACTTGGAGACATATTTGGCGTTCAACGCATTGAATTTGTCCATCATTGTTTTCTAGAACAGCGCCATATCAGATTGCCGAATTAAAGAGGAGGATGTTGAGATAGAGGCTTCTGATGGGATCACAGCATCAATGAGTTTCTTGATGTCAGCAACGAAAGATCCAAACTTATCTGCAGAGATAGTGACTTCTGGAGACGGAATGTCATCAGGAATATGAAAGATTGCTTCTGCATTGGCCTTGATCCCTGCGTCTAGCTTATTGAAGTAGTTAGAGGCAGAAGTCTTCTGAGATTCAGCATTATCAGAAATCATCTTTTGGATAGATTCCAGAATTTGAGTCTGTGCAAGTTGAGTACTCTGAATATTGCTGAGTGTGGTTTGTTGGGTCTCAAGGGAGAGTTTTAGATCCTCCATAGATATCTGAATTTTATCACCAAATGCCTGGAACGCTGCATTGGTGACAAATTCAGAAGAGGTAACCGGTGCATCCCCAACACATGGGGCCCCTTGTCTCTCGCGTTCATAGAGGCCCTCGTTCACGCCTGTTTTAACGTTGAGCGTGGAGGTATTTCCAACCTGTCTTCGAGGGCTATCATTGATAAACACCTCTTCTGTTGTTCTGGTTGGATCAGCTTTTTCCCTATCATCAGAGGATGGGGAGCTGAACACAATGTGCTTACCTTTTGGGAGTAGGAAAACTCCGGTAAGTGGTGCATCCTGATGCTGTAACCCCTCTGATGGGAATTCGTCAGCTTCTACACTATCAAAGGGTATGGACGTACCCTCTGCGTTCCCTAAGGTTTCGTTGGTCACAAAGACATCAACGAATTGTGTAGGTTGTGGCGAGTTCTGGGGCGATAGAGCTCTTATATTTTCATCATCACCCTTTTTAGAGGATGATGAAGATGATGTGGTTTCCTTGGCTATGCTTGATTCAGAGGATTGAAGGATGTCCTCTGATCGGCACTTAATACCTCCTTTCAAAATTTTCATTATGAATATGTTTTTGCAGAGTATCCAAATTTTCTTTTAAAATAGATTTCTCCTCAGAAAGTTTATCAAGTTGTTCTTCAGCATCTTACAATTAAGTTTATAAATCTGACTTTTTTCTCTGAATTTGTTAACCAAAATTCTTTCACCTTTTATTCTGTTTCTTAAGGTTTCAAATTCAGAAGTCATTTTTATAACCTGATCTTGCATGTTATTTTAGAAGAGTTTATGTACCTCAGAATCATGATCATGTGTAGCTTCTGGATCCATTTGGCACATGTAACAATTTGCTGCAAAGTGAGCAACTTCCTCATCATACTCTTCATCACTCCAATTAAGCCAATCATCTTCATACTTTGTAATTAGAGCAGGGTTTACTTCCTTCTTCTTAGCTAACAAATGCTTTTTCTCATAATACCCTGAATTTTTAACCTTGGGCATTTTACATTGTCTAGCAAAATGTCCAGGTTTTCCACAATTGAAGCATCTTGCAGGTTCATTCTCTTCCTTCTGAACAACTTCCTTGTTCACAACCATTTCAGCTCCAACTTTAGTTTTAGGTTTTCCTTTATACATTTGATTATATCTTTGATTAAAATGTCCAGTCATAAAGGCTATACCCTCAGCCATTTTCTTCATCTCTTCATCTGACTTATTTCCATCACAAAGGTCAACTTCTGGAATCTCAAATATCTTAGTTTTAGAAGATATAGGTTCGGGATTGTTTACTTTCTAGGTTAAGGTATAATCTTTATCTTGTCTTCTTGTTGAAACAAGATGTCATATATATCATGAATGGTCTTTCTTGACAGATTTCTGGTAAGCATATTATCAGTGAAACTTTCCCATTCAGTACCCAAATTGTTCAGACTTCAACTTCTGAACACCATTTCTTCTCAAATCATTCAAAATGTTGTTAAACCTTTGATATGAGTCAATAATAGATTCACGATCTTTTGCTTTGAAGTTTTCATAAGTCCTAATGCAGATATTTAGCCTCTGATCTTGTGATATGGAACTCCCGTCCATTTGGGATTCCACTTCATCCCACATTTCTTTTGCTGAAGTAAGATTGTCAACTCCGTTGAATATTTCATTTGGAATTGCCATTGTTAACAGTGTTATAGCTCTTTTGTCTTTTTTCATTTGAGCCTTTTCAGCATTGTTGTACATATTGGGATTTTTCTTGATTCGTGTGGCAGGGATTTCAGGAGTATTTCCAGTTCTTGGAACTGCATCAATATGCACATATACTTCAAGAGGACCATTAATGTTAGATTTCATTAATTCCTCATCAATGTTGTCCAGAAACTGGATCATCCTGAGTCTCCATTGATGATACTCTCCGAGAAATAGAGTAGGTGTCTTTGTTCAAGATCCGATTGAAACATATTCCTTAGACATCTTGATTGTATGATCGTAAATTCACCTGTCTTAATTATAAGAAAATAGATCGGATCAATCTGTAGTAGATTGATAAAATTGATTTCAACATTCTTGTCAGATCTGATAGATTCTGGTAAAGATATTGGAAGATCTAGCAGCAAAACAGATGAACATCTCTTATATCAATGGATAGTTCCCGTATATCAAGATGAAATAAGAACAATAAGCAAAGTATAAGATTGGAGCGGCGAAGTCAGATGTGTTATTGATATTCACAAGATTACAAAGTATATGTCATGTAAGTACAAGTATGATCACTTACTTTTAACTAACTAACTGACTTTCTATTTATATACCGAAAGAAATACTATTCTAACATGTAGTTACAAGACAGACCAATAGTATCTATACACGTGTGAGCTTTACTTCAGAACCACTTTAGAAAATGTCTTTAGAAACACTTCAGAAGTTCTTCAGAACTTTTCACAAATCTTGAGAACTTCTGAAGTTGCCACTTTAGAAGTTATGCTCTTCCTTAGACTTCTGATCTTGGACTTATGAGCTTTACTTAGTCATTTATCTTTACAGCACTAGTTCAGATGATCTGAACTTTTAGCTTCAGAACCTAGTCTCTTTTGAAGCTATCTTAATATACTCAACAAGTAGGCCTGAAGAAGAGTCCTGCCTCTTCTAAGAAACAAATCCTTGAGTCTGAAAAAGGGATACTTGGTTCCAAACCCTCTTCATCCACAGTCTCATCTTCAAAAGCTTCTTCGTCTCTCAGAAGACCTAAGAAGCAATTTAACATAGTTAAACACACACCTTTGATATTCGTTAAATCTGTGTTCATTAGTCTTAAATGTTATAATTGTGGTAACACTTTCATATGGCTAAGGATTGTCCTAAGGATAAAGTTACTAAGCCAACAAAAAAAGTGAAAGAAGTAAATTCTCCTAACCCTTGTGGACCCATTGTAAATGGGTACCGAAAAACTAATTTATCTGTGATTGCAGGGCTTAGGACACCGACAACTACGATACTTGGACAGTGGATGTTCAATGCACATGACTGGAAACAAGTCGTTGCTGAAACATTATGTGTCCGAACCTGGTCCTTCGGTAACCTTTGGAGATAATTCCAGAGGTATTACTAAAGGATATGGTGTACCGACTAACGACTCGGTTACCTTCAACCGAGTAACCTATGTGGATGGACTGAAGCATAATCTGCTAAGTATTAGTCAACTGTGTGATCTAGATTCGACTGTAATCTTTGTAAAAAGGGAGTCTACGATTCTTGATTCTTCTGGCAAGAAGGTACTATCTTGTATCCAAAAGGATAATGTCTATGTGATTGACATGGAATCACCAAGCACTTACAATAATATTTGCTTTTATTTTGAGGCTATTTCTGATAAAAATTGGCTAGGGCATAAATGGTTGTCTCGTCTTAGCTTCAAGACCATCAACAATCTTTCTAGTAATGATTTAGTGTCGGACTTCCTAAGATGTCATATGTCAAAGAGAAGTTGTGTGCTGCTGGTGAAATGGGCAAGCAAAGTAAAGCAAGTTTCAAGTCTAAGATGTGTTCTTCTATTTTTGCTCCTTTGCACATGCTTCACATAGATCCTTGTGGTTTTGTGAGTGTTCAAAGATTGGTGGAAACGCTATACTCTTATTATTGTAAACGAGTACTCAAGATATACCTAGGTCTTCTTTCTTCAGCAAAAGAGTGATGCAGCCGAAGAAATTATCAACTTTGTGAAACGGATGAAAGTCTTGAACGGTCCAATTGTCAGATCAATTCGAAGTGACAATGGCACTTAATTTAAAAATAGTGTTCTTGAAAGCTTCTTTGATGACAAGGGTATTTCTCAAAAAATTTCAGCAGTTCGGATTCCACAGTAAAACTGAGTTGTTGAAAGGAGAAATCGGGCACTATGTGAAGCTGGACGTTCAATGCTAAGCAAAGCAAATCTTCCCACCTATTTTTGGGCTGAAGCTATTAATATTGATTGGTTTACCGAAAATAGGTCAATAATTATAAAGAGACACAATAAGACTGCTTAGGAAGTATTACATGGTAGAAAGCCAAAAATAAGCATTCTTCATGTGATCAGAAGTGCATGCTATATTATGATTGATCGAGATCAGTTGGGAAAGTTCGATACTGAATCCGATGAAGGCATCTTTATCGGATACTCTCTTTTTTCAAAAGCTTACCAGGTGTACAATATGCGTGGTTAGTGTATAGATGATTCTGTCAACGTCAGATTTGAGGAATCAGGATCGATGCCTTCAACATCATCATTTCTATGTGATGATATTGAGCTCAACCAATGGTTGGAATTTGGCTCTTTTGAGAATTCAACTCCAATCGGTGAACCTCCACAACCTAGTGGAAATGATGTTCCTCCTGTTGATGAAGATGAAAACGGAGACATTCCTTTCCATGTGAAAATACCCTCAGCTAGTCTTGTCGTTACCTCTCTCCGTTGTGGAACACTCAACAAATGCAGACCCTATTTCCTCTAATAGGGAATTCAGTAGTATCTATTATAACCCTCAAACAAAGACTGAAGGTGCCTCAACCTTTCTCCCTCTTCCTCTTCCTCTTCCTCTTGCTACTAAGTGGACCTCGAGATCACCTAAGAGAGCAAATTATTGGTGATCAACAAGCATGTGTTCAGACACGTCGCTGTGCTGGTAATATCTGTTTGTAGGTCAATTTTCTATCTGTCATCGAGGCAAAAATGATGAAGAATGTAACACCCCGCCTTACCACGACACAATATTGTCCGCTTCGGCCAAAGCCGCACGGATTTGTTTCTGGCGACCGGGCGAGAACTTCCCAGGGGGTCACCCATCCTGGTACTACTCCCACCCAAGCACGCTTAACCACAGAGTTCCAAGAACCTGCCTTATGTGTGGCCCCAAAACGCGTTGTGTTTAGGAAGGCCAAGGTTTACTTATAAACCGAGCATCACTCCTGTCCACGGCCGATATGGGATCTGCCTAAGGTGTTACAAACACCCCCCCATTAGGTACTCATCGTCCTCGATGAGGTTTGCTCCACATCCCGAACGACACAGGAGCGGCTCTGATACCATTTGTAACACCCCGCCTTACCACGACACAATATTGTCCGCTTTGGCCTAAGCCGCACGGATTTGTTTCTGGTGACCGGGCGAGGACTTCCCAGGGGGTCACCCATCCTGGTACTACTCCCACCCAAGAACGCTTAACCACCGAGTTCCAAGAACCTGCCTTGTGTGTGGCCCCAAAATGCGTTGTGTTTAGGAAGGCCAAGGTTTACTTATGAACGCAGCATCACTCCTGTCTACGGCCGATATGGGATCTGCCTAAGGTGTTACAAAGAAGCACTTGGTGATCCTAGTTGGGTCAGTGCCATGCAAGAAGAACCCTTACCGTTCGAACGTAACAAAGTTTGGAAACTGGTTCACCGACTAGCTAACAAAACAATTATTGGCACAAATTGGGTCTTCAGGAACAAGATGGATGAAAATGGGATGGTGACCGGAATATGGCCCAACTGGTTGCCCAAGGATACAGGCCAGAGAAAGAATTGATTATCATAAGACATTTTCTACAGTTCCTAGGCTAGAAGCAATTCGAATCTTCCTAGCCTATGTTGCATCCAAGAATTTCAGAGTTTTCCAAATAGACATCAAGAGTGCTATTATATGGGAAACTTAATAAAGAAGTATATGTGAAGCAACCTCTAGGATTTGAGGATCTTAAACATCCAGGGTATGTCTACAAGTTAGACAAAGCTTTGTATGGTTTTAAACAGGCTCCTCGTGCATAGTATAACACTCTCTCTATTTTTCTTTTGAAGAATGGCTTCTCGCGTGGTAAGATTGACAATACCCTCTTTCTTAGGAAGCATATAGGTAATATCATTCTTGTACAAATATATGTGGATGATATTTTTTTATGTGCCACTAAAGACTATATGTAAAGAAAAATTTCAAAACTCATGAAAAGCAAATATGAAATGAGTATGATGGGTGAACTCACATTTTCTTAGGTTTGCAAGTGAAGCAATTCGATAAAAGAATCTTTATAAATCAATGTAAATATACTGAAGATCTTTTAAAGAAATTTGACTTCTCTGAGTGTTCATCTATGAAAACACCGATGGCACCTCCCTTGAAACTAAATGCAGACCCCGATGGCAAACCGGTGAATATGACCAGTTATAGGGAATGATAGGTTTTTTACTCTATCTCACTGCTAGTCGGCCTAATATCATGTTCTCCACATGCCTCTATGCAAGATACCAAGCTAATCTAAAGGAATTTTACTTGCAAGTTGTTAAGCGCATTTTCAGGTAACTGAAGGGTACTCCCAATCTAGGTCTTTGGTATCCCAAAGATTTAGGTCTTGAACAAACGGGTTTCTCAGACTCTAATTATGCAACTTGCAAAGTTGATAGAAAGAGCACAACTTGAAATTCTCAATTGTTGGGTGGAAAGTTAGTTAGTTGAACTAGCAAGAAGCAACACTCCGTATCCACCTCCACAGCTAAAGCTGAATATGTTGCTGCCACTAGCTATTGTGCACAAGTCCTTTGGATGAAAAATCAATTAGCTGACTACGATCAGTTGTTCACAAAAATTCCTATCTTCTTTGACAACTCAAGTGCAATAGCTATCGTCAATAATCCGGTCCTCCACTCTCGTACCAAGCACATTGATATTCGGTATCATTTTATCCGAGATCATGTGATGAAAGATGATGTTGAACTTCACTTTATTCCCACAAACTACCAACTCGCTGACTTATTCACCAAGCCTCTTGATGAATCAATGCTTAATTTTCTAATAGGCGAGTTGAGAATGTTAAATGTTGATGATTAGAATTTTTCACTAGCCTATCTTCGTACTAGCTGGTGACACTTTAATTTTTTATCTACATTAACATTTTAAATAATTTTTTACTCTTTCCAAGCTTAAAATTTTGTAAAACAATTGTACTTTTTCCAAGCTTAGAAGAATTTTTGTGAAAAGCTCTTCTCAAATAAACTCCTACACCCTTCTAAGGCATTCCTCTAGCAAAAAATGTTATATAATAATAATAAATCATTTTTTTGTAAAAAGGCTGACACAACCGATTTTAGTTTAACTTTAAAAAAATCAGATATTTTTTTCAAAAGGCTGTCAAAGCCGATTTTTTTTATAAAAAAAACTATATCCTGATTTCTACAACGGGCGATTTTACGATTTTACGATTTCTACAAAAGGCTGCAACAGCCGATTTTTATAAGAAAAATTTAATCTATTTTTTTGAGAAAGCTACAGCTGCCATTTATAAATTAAAATAAAGTAATTTTCTTTTATGAAAAAGCTGCCCATAGCCGCCTTTTAAGAAAAAGATGCCCACGGCGGAATAAAAATTTAAAAAAAAAGAGTGCATCCGCCAATTTTAAAAAATTAAATCAAATTTTTTTTCAGAGGTGCTACCGCCGATTTTTTTAATAATAAAAAAAATCGGAAATCTGCAGCCACCGATTTCTATATTAATTTTTTTTCTCCTATATATATCGCACCATCTCTTTTCATTTCCCACACCTCTCTACTTTCATTATTCTATATTTCTTCCTTTTCCATGGTACTAATACATTTTTATCATGCAACTACGTGGCATTGTTGGAGCAAAACAAATAATATCCGGATTTCTAATCATCGTAGATTTTTTACGTAAGTGCCCTCTCAACAAAGCTTTAACTTACTTTCCAAAAATGAGTTAGTTTCTTTTAGGAAAATTTTGGGCCACATGTGTGTTTGATGACACAACTAAGGAAGTTCATGTTTCTGTACTCTCTACAAATGATGTGTCATTTATTGTTGATGATTTGAGAAGAGTTTTAGCTCTTCCTATTTACTCCCCTTATTAGGATATTGTTCCTATTAATGATCTTCACATTGTTACCTCTGTTATGGGCTATGTGCCAGACCCTTCTGTCAAAAGTCAAGGAACTCTCTATCGTAAATTTATGGGTGGTGTTTGGAATTTCTTTATCTCACACCTTATTCACGGCCAGAGCTCCAAGACCGGAGGAATGGATTGGTTTCCTACTCCGGTTACACAACTTGCGCACGCACTTATCTTTCAGAAAAAGATTGATTTTGTCAGGTACTTCTTTGCGGAGCTTGTGAAAAAGATGGGTTCTACCAAGACTTCTGCAGTTCCATTTATCAGATTTATCTCCATGATGATAGCTGATAAGCTTGGATCACGTATGCCAGCCGATGTTGATAATTACTATGATCTCAAAGTCTCTCAGATCGTTTTGCCGGTTCTAAAGAAGGCATTTTTGCCTACTAATCTTACTCTCCCCTCAGGTATGGTTTCTTTTGCCGTCTCTCCCAATTCAGTTTGGGGGGAGTTCTTAGTGCCTGAAGCAGCTAGGGTACATCCTAATGTTGCACCGACCACCAAGATCATCTCCAAACTGGTGGACCCTAGTCTTCTATCTGCATTCTCCGCATCTGCTTTCGAGGTTATGACTCCGATAGAGTTATTTGAGTCTCACCCCGTCTCACATCCTTCTAAAAGTAAGCGGAGGCACTCTATCTCATCCAGTCTTCGGTCTTCCTCTAAGACGAGAAGCAATACTACAAGGGCTAAAAACACATCTCCAACCAAGGACTCTCAACAGTACAAGGTTGTTGAACTTGGTTCTACAGATCCTAGGACATCCGCTAAGAGTTTCTTCTGGAAGAGCCTGAAAACTGTTCTACTCATTCAGTGCTTGAGCTCTTCTATTTTTCTTCATCTTGGCTCCTCCTTCAAGTTGATTAGCTAACTGTTCCCATAGCTCTTTAGCAGAATCACATTGATCTAGAGATTAAAAGATTCCATTGGGAAGTGCCATAATGAGAAGTCTTTTTTCCTTTTGATCAATTTCATTTATCTTTTTGTCTTCTTCATTCAAGTTCTCTCTATCCTTTGGAATCTGCCTTGACGGAATTTATTCAGTAGTGGCAGTAGCAGGTATACGGGGAATGGTGTTAAATGTAATGTAAGGACCATTTATCACTGAAGAGTATAGATCGAGATCTAGACCTTAAAAGAAATTGATCATTCAAGTTTTCCATTGGGGATATTCATCCCCGAGTAGAGTGGGAGGTTTGGTCAGTTTACCTGAAGTGTACATGGCATTTAAGTTTGGATTTGTCATTTTTGAGAAAAGTAGAGTTTGAGAACTTCGAGAAAAAATTGAAAATTAAGAACGATTTCGATTTACTAAACTTGAAAACAGTTGTCGATTAACCACAAAACTCAAATTTAAGCTAAAAATACCACTAAATTTGAGAAAAATTGTATAAGAACAATAAAAACTCGTAAACAGGGTAGAGTGAAGAACGATAGCTTAAAATTAGAGAAAACTATAGTTGAGTGGGGATTTCTCCAAATTGGACTAGATCGAATAATCAATAGATTGATTAACTAGCTCTGATACCAATTGTTAGAACCCAGATCCCCATTTATACTCAAAATGATGATATTGATTATGAATAATATGAACAGTAAGCGGACGCAAATATAATCAATAATTAAACTAGCACATAAACAATAATGGAAGAGAATAACAATATGAATACAACGATAATTTGTGTTTCACTGAAGATCTCAATGAGTACAATAATGGAAATACAAATTAATCACTCAAGCTCTCTCCAAGATGGTCGACATTCAATACAGTGAAGGCACTTTCTATTTATACTATTACAATAGAAAAGTCAATCTGCTAGCCTATCACGTATTGACACATAAGCAAGTCTTCTAACAGATTCAGTTACACACGAAAGGCATGACTAGCCAGGTCATTTAATCAGGTGTAGTTCATAAAGTAAAAACCAGAAGATGCTCAATCTTCTGGATAGTCATTGCAGGTTCTGAACTAAAACTTCTAAAGTGATTGTCTTCTGAAGAGACTTGCTTCTGGAGAGTTTAACTTTGTTCTTCAGGGTAAGTTTTGATCCATACTTCTAACTAGATTCTAACAAGAATCAAGAAGAAAACAAATATGTACAACAATGCTTCGAAAGCTCAGTTGAAAATCGATAGGCGTGCTCTAACTCTTCTCGCCATGGCCCTTCCTAATGAGATATTCAATAAGGTTGACAGACTTTCTTCACCGAAAGAAATGTGGGATGAAGTTGAGGCACAAATGCAGGGGAGTGCAAAGTCAAGAGAACAAAGGATCAACATCTGCATAGGAATATATGAAGGATTCAAACCCAAAGAAGGTGAATCTATGACTGACACTTATAACAATTTCAACAACATCTTAAATAATCTAAGAAAGAAGGGAGTTCAGAAGTTAAATTCTGAGATTAACAACAAGTTCTTAAAGAACTTAGGATCTGAGTGGGAATGCTTCACTGACACAATTGTCACCATAAATCTTTCTAAAAAGAACATTCATGAAATATTTGGAATCTTATATCAACAAGAAGACAAAATAAAATCAAGACTTACTAAAAAGAAGAAAGCAGGTGATTCCCTAGCCCTTCTGACTAATACCATTAATAATCAGAGAGCTGCTCCAATTCCTACAAAAGTTTGTGAACTTCCTGAAATGAAAACTTTAATAGGGTATGAACTTGACGATGAAATAAAAATAGTGACTGAGAGTATTTCATTTTTAACCAATCAATTCAATCAGAGATATAATAATAGGTATAAAAAGTGTGGAAGTGTAAAGCATGCGGCCAGTTCTGGGTCAGGGATTAAGGTTCAGAAGGAAGAAAAGAAAGATGAAAAAGAACCAGTAAGGTATTTTAACTGTGGAAAACCTGGTCACTTTGCAAAGCAATGTAAAATGCCAAAAGTCAAAAATACTTCTTATTATGAAAAGAAGGCTGCCTTGTCAAAGAAAAAGGACACCAACCCTACTCTTATTACCAAATATGAAGAGGATTGGCTCACATGGTCAGATTTTGAATATGATGAAGAAATAGCTCATTATGTTGCTAAATGCTATAAGTGCCAAGAGCATCCTGAATCCTCTCATGAGCATGATTTTGGGGAAAAAATTCTTCTTGTGAACTAAATTTGCAAGAACATTTTTTTAAAATGAACTCTAAATTTGAAGATCTTAGCAAAAATATAAAAGGAGAAAGACTTTTGGTCAACAAATTTAGAGCAGAAAGTCAAATTTATAAACTAAACTGCATTGATTCAGAAGAGCAACTTGGCAAAATTTCTGAAGAAAAATCTGAATTAAAAGAAAAGGTTAATATTCTGAATATGAGTATTGAAAATGAAAAATCTGAGAAACAGGTATTTAATGTAATACTAAACTTTTTAAACAAAAAAAGAATTGAATTGTACAAAAAGGTCAAAAAATTAGAAGATTTGAATTTCAAAAGAAGACAGCCTGAGCAAACTTTGAATTTATTAACAGGTCAAGCACAAAATTCAAAATTTTACAATATTAAAGCAGATATTGGTTACAATGAAAATCATGTTCTGAAAAGTGCATCTTCAAAATTATACCAACTTATCAAATATGCCTTTTTTGATAAAGGAATACCTTTAGAAAGCAGGTTTGTAAAGTCTGAAACCCTTTTTACAAAAGAAAATTCTGGAAATTCTAAAAAATCAAGGATTAGATCAAAATTTGAAGAATCAAAGGAAACTTCTTAAGCAACATCTGAAGAAACTTCTGAAATGCCTTTTGAAGAAATTTCTAAAGTTATTACTGGTCATGTTTCTTCAAAACATCCAGAAGCAATTCAAAATTCAAAAACAAATACTTCAAATGATAATTCTGAAGATTTCTTTGAAGAATTTTCAGAAGATGAATCTGAAAAAGAATTTAATTCTGAAATATGTTTTGATGAATCTGAAGATGAATCTGAAGATATTATGTTTAATCAAGATTTAACAGAAAATACAAGCATCATTAATTCTGAAAAGATTTCCAAATTAAACAGTTTTGTTACAAATATGTCAGAAACTATATTTTCAGATATAATGAATGCTACTTATTTTGATGATGAAGATGATAATGATGATGTTCCGATGGTTGCTTTCATAAACAAAGAAGGGTATTATTAATGCCAAAAATTAGCTTATCAAAAGTCAACTTAAAGAGTTTGTGAAGTTGATCGGTCAAAGTTTGTATTTTCACGACAAAAGAAATTCGGATAATAAAATCAAAAGACAAAAGATTTGGTGACGCGGAAAAACCCTTGGACGAGGGAAAAAACCGCGGACGATAGGGTGTATCTTCGTTGTACTATGGAAAAATGACGTCAAACATGGACGCCTTTCGAACGATGATCGGATGATTACAAAAAGAAAAAAGAAAAATAAGAACAATAATATCGTATGTAATCTAGACAACAAATATGTATTTCTTGATTCGAGAGCGTAGTCGATGTCAATCGGGGTTCGTCATTGATCCGGGTGTTGTTTTTTTAGTCGGGGTCATTTGTAACCGTCGTTTGTCATCAATGCTCTCTATAAATGTCTTTAATGGCGTTGACTGTAACTGTCCAACGGTCCTGTGTGGAATATAATAGTCGATTAACGGTTAGTTTTTTAATTTAAGATGATATACCTTATGTCGATGTCGTGAGTCGAACGGGCGATCATTGTCTTACTCATCGTACGTCATTGGTGCTAGTCGTGAGTTTCGTTCGACAATTGACTGCGAAGTCATAGTCAATATTTATATAATATATGTGCCCCGTTAACTCATACAAATCGTGCATAGCATGTTTGTACCTTATGCTGACCCGACTTGTACCTCGGACTAAGTTGTGAAGTAATATCATACAAGGTGTCACACACGTACAAAACGAAACTTAACTTAACTTATATTGTTAAGTTTATACCTACTAGGTTATAAACTTGAGAAATATATAAACCCCAAAAATTATTATAACTCTATTATTTCTCATTTAGTCACACGTATACTCTTCTTATGATTATGTAATTTTCTAGAACTCTCAAGAACTTCATCTCCAATCTAAATCAAGTGAAAGAATCATCCATATAAGTGAAATTTTAGTAGTGTAAGGCACATTAATTGTTCAGTTAAATGTCTAAAAGAGAAAAAATTGTGTTATTAAGCTTAAGGTCTTAGCCATTAAGCTCCTTTGTAGTTTTTAGTGTGTTAGATGTATTTTGGAGATTTTAAATGTTGCAAATTATGAGGTTAGAATCATTAAAATGAATTGGTGAAAAATGTGGAAATTAGAAATTTGGACAACCTCATGTCCAGTACTTTGACGATGCCTAACTCTCAAACCGTACGTCCAACAAAGCTCATATTTTCCAGATATAAAGGTCTTACAGTATACTACAACTGTTATCAAGATTGAAAGTTTTAATTTTGACCTTAAGTGCGTTAAAACAGTGTGTCAATACAGCAGGTCACAGTGTTTTGATTGAAACTCTGCACTGTTTTTATAAAGAGAGTACTGATCTGCTCGTAACTCCGATTGAACTAATTCAAGTTTCTGTAGAATCCTAAGCGGTCAAACTACAACTTTCATTTAGATGTTAACACCTAATTTGGTTTCTAAGTTTGAGAAAAAGATTGGAACATAAGGTGTTAACAAGCTGTCAAATTTTAGCTTGTAGGTCCAAAATGTGTTTGGTTGTCAAATTTTGTTTAGGATCTTAACAATCTTGTTTATCATTAATTTAGTGTTTATTAAATGGTTATAGGTGACCGGAAGTAAAAAAAGGATCGTCTAAGGTAAGGATGGATATCTTACCTCACTTGACACGGGGATAGCTAATTGCATAAGGCTCCCTAATCCGAATACATTGATTCCAAATTCTCTTTCCACTTATTAAATGTTGTTGAATTTATTCCTTTTGAACAATGACTTATATTCGTATTTGGGACATTGATCACTTGATCATTTGACTTGTTAATTTGTATCTATTGAACTTGTACTATAGACTCAATATTGGGAGCACCGGTATTGAGATGCTTCCATGGTGGCTAAAACAATCATGGCGTCCTCAATGGTATATTGCCTTGACTTGGTACCGGTCAATTAGAGGGCGTATGGATCAATCCTACAAACCGTTATTGGATAATAATTATGGTCATGGTTAAATCCACGGAGAGGATTACTTGTGTTGTGCTCGCACCCCTTTCCTCACTCACGCCCGAATGGACTGATCATCCTTTAGGAACAACGTATCCTCGTGATACGGTTTGGTCTTCGGACGTTTGAAATGGCTTCATGCCATTTGTTGCTTAACAGTCTTTTGAATTATCATTTAAAGTTATGAATTCATGTTGAACTTGTTATCTCATATTAATTGTTTAATTATTATTATCCGTTCACTGAGCATTAAGCTAAGCCGGATTTTCTTTTTCCTCGACAGGTACATGATTTAGCTCGGATTTCAGGAAGAGAGCTGCGGAGATAGCATGACTGAAATTTTCTACTTTTGTTAAGCACTTCAGGACTAATGTAGATATACTTGTACTTTGGGACCGTATTTTGTAACATGTTATCTCCGTTTATGGTTATGTAAATTGTATATTGGCTAAATTATATTACTTGCTCTGTTTTAACCAGTTATTGTCTTATAATTCTTTTAAAACCAATTGTGGCATCTTCCATCCTTGAACCACACGGGACGGGGGTGTTACAAGTTGTGGTATCAGAGCTATAGGTTATGATCCTGCAGTACAAATTAAGTTTGATCTGTGAGGAATGGATAGAACTAAGATAAGATTATCTTAGATCTTATGTATGTTAATTGTTTGTATTCTCGTATGCTTCGTTTCTTATTGAGGTGGACCCGGGATAATGATGCAAATTCTCCGCCAAGAACTCAAATTGATCCTAATGTGATGGAAGTTGTCTACCAAATCGTTAATGAGATGCTACCGGGGATAATAGCACAGACGGTGGAAGCATTACATCAGACTGGGGAAAACCCGAATCCTAATGCTGGGAATTTTGGGTCAAAAAGAAGGGATCAGGAAACTAACACCGGTAATCAACTAGCTGATATCCACCAATGGTTGGAGAGATTTCAAAAACAGAAGCCTTGTACTTTTATTTCAGCGACCACTCCGGTTGAAGTCGAAGATTGGATATCACATCTTGAAAAGATTTTTTGTGTCTTGGGTTGTGCTGATAGAATACGAGTGGAGTTAGCTACTTATAAACTTGAAGGTGATGCAAATCGTTGGTGGCAAGCTTGGAAACAATCTTACGGAGGGGAGATAACTGTTGAAAGTTTAACATGGTCGGCGTTTAAAGATGTTTTCTATCAGTAATATTTTACTGCAGCAGATAAAGAGGCGTATGTCCAAGAGTATTCCAATCTAAGACAGAAAGAAGATGAATACATATCTGAATATGTAGTCAGATTTCTACGGTTTGCTAGTTTTGCAGGTGTTATGGCGGGTATGGTAGAAAATCAAGTTAGTAAGTTCAAGTGGACCCTTAATAGCAATTCAGACATGAACTTATCAATCAACACTTTATGAGCGTTGCTCAAGTTGCTGATGCTGCGAGGAACATTGAAAGGGAGCGACTAGATTCTATACTTTTTCGAGGTGATGGTGGTACAAAACGAAACTGAGATGTGTTTCAAGGAAGTTCTACCGGGCAAGGATCCATTCGTACAGTTCAGTCGAAACAAGCGAGTTACAGACCTCCAGTTTCATCTCAGGGAACATCTAACAAAAGCTTTTCGAATGCAACTTCTCAGATACGGTGCAAAGATTGTGGTTTTAGGCATTGCCCTGGCACATGTTCTTGAATGACCGACACCTATTTAAAGTTCGTTCTATGAGGTCATTTTCATCGTGATTGTAAGCAAGGTCCGAAAGATAATTCTAAAGACAAAGAGAAGCAATCTATTGTTGGTGGTCGAGTGTTTAGCCTATCTGCTGACAAATCTACTGTGGGTATGGTTTCTGGTAACCTTTCTATTAATGGTAGAAATGTATATGCTTTATTTGATACAGGTGCTACCCACTCGATTGTTTCTGAAAACTTTGAAAAAAATCTTAAACCATATGAACAATCCCTCAAGTTTCCATTACATATTACTACTCCTATGGGTAATTCAATATGCATACTTGGTGAACTTCCTAACTGTCTGTTATTCATTGGCGATCGAATTCAGGAGGTTACTTTACTTCCGATGAAAATTGATCACTTCAATATCATCCTTGGCATGGATTGGTTGTCTAAACATTGAGTGACCATCGATTGCAAAGCCAAACAAATCATCTTCGGTGACGTCAATGAACCCGAATATGTGTTCCAAGGTGCTTCACCTGAGAAAGAGACCCGTGTTATCTCGTCGATGAAAGTTAAGGCAATGATCTGGCAAGGATGTGAAGGACTCCTAGCTACACTACAAGATTCAGGAGAGGTATGCCTTAAACTTGAAGATATTCCCATTGTTAATCAATTTCAGGATGTCAAGGGTAGTTGAATTTACAATTGATCTTATTCCGGGAGCTGTCCCTATCTCAAAGGATCCGTATCGTATGGCTCCAACTAAGATGAAAGAACTTAAGGAGCAACTTCAGGACCTCTCTAATCGGGGTTTTATTCGACCCAGATGTATCTCCATGGGTGCACAGGTCCTATTCGTTAAAAAGAAAGACAGATCGATGCAGTTCTGTATTGTCTATCGTGAGCTAAATCGGATCACGGTACGTAACAAATACCCTTTACCCCGTATTGATGATCTCTTCGATCATTAATTCCGGATCAGAGATCAAGATATTCCTAAGACTGCATTCCGTACTCGATATGGTCATTACGAGTTTATTGTTATGCCATTCGGTCTTACTAATGCTCCATCGGTCTTTATGGATCTTATGAACCGAGCTTTGAAATATTATTTGGACGACTTTATCATCGTTTTTATTGACGATATTCGCATATATTCAAAGTCAAAAGAAGATCACGAAACTCACTTATGTTTAACTTTAGAAACTCTCAGAAATAAGAAGTTGTACGCAAAATTTTCTAAATGTGAGTTTTGGTTGGAACAAGTGGCATTTTTGGGTCACATTATCTCTGCTGAAGGCATTAAAGTCGATCCTGCAAAGGTTGAAGCCATCACTAATTGGACAAAACATACAAATGTTTCTAAAGTTCGAAGTTTCTTGGGCTTAGCAGGTTACTACCGAAGGTTTGTCGAAAACTTTTCTCGAATCACGCTCTCCATGACTAAACTTCTTCGGAAAGGACTTAAATTTGTTTGGGGTGAAGAATAGGAAAAGAGTTTTGAAGAACTGAGAAAAAGATTGATTACAACGCCCATTCTTGCATTGCCATCTAGATCGGGAGGTTTTCAACTGTATAGTCTTCTTCAGGCATGGGGTACACGATTGACTATGAGTTCAGCTTTTCATCCGCAGACAGATGGTCAGACTGAATGAACTATTTAGACCCTGGAACATATGTTACGGGCTTGTGCTCTTGAATGGTCTGGTAGTTGGGAAGAATCTCTATGCCTTGTAGAATTCGCATATCACAATAGCTGGCAAGCTAGTATCGGTATGGCTCCATACGAAGCTTTATACGGTTGGAAATGTAGAACACCGATTTGTTGGGATGAGGTTGGGAGAACGAGCTATTGAAGGACCCGAACTTGTCCGAATTGCTATTGAACAAGTCGAGATCACAAGAAAGAAAATGAAGGAGGCTCAATCACGGCAGAAAAGTTACGTAGTCAAGCATCGAAAACATGTAGAGTTTCAACCGGGTGATCATGTATTTCTCAAAGTTTCACTGTCACAAGGTATTCGGAGATCCGATATTAAAGGTAAACTCAGTCCGAGATGTATTGGACCCTTTGAAATACTTGAACGAGTTGGAGATGTGGCGTACCGCCTAGCTTTACCTCCTCAACTATCCCACATCCACAATGTTTTCCATGTCTCATCGCACCGCAGATATCATTATCACCCTCTTCAAGTGATTTATTATCCGTTAAACAAATCTCTTATGTTGAAGAACCGGAGGAGATAATTGGTCGAGAAAAAAAACAAATGCGACGAAGAACATTACCGTTCGTGAAAGTCTTATGGCGAAATCATTCCGAGCGAGAAGCCACATGGGAAACGGAGGAATCCATGTGAAAAGAGTATCCATACCTCTTCGATTAATGTAAGTCTTCTAATTTAACTTCATTTCGAGGACGAAATCTGTAACATCGGGTTACATTAAGTCCGTTTACTATAAACCCGAAACATTTTTTTTCAAAATATAATCTTCAAAACAGATACGAGATATAAGTTCTAGATCATATTCAGGTGTAGAAGAGTTAGAGGGAATGAATACCTGTGTTGATGGAGATTCTAAAGAAGATGTGTCAGATGCCTCTTCAGCTTCTTCAATTCTTACCATAAGACATATGAGAGTTGCGTCTTCCTTATCTGATTCAGATTCATCAGTGGAATTTTGCCTAATCGTCTTCCTGATCCCAATCTGCCTCTTCAGTGACAAGGCCTTTTCCTTTTCGCTAGTTATTTCTCAGAATCTGATATTTCTCTTTTAACTTAGAATATTATTCATTTTTAGATTTATCGGAGATCTGAGAGGTTGTTGGTGCAACGACTTTCTTGGATCTACACTCACTTGCAAAGTGACACTTACGCCGACAATTATAACAGATTGTTGAAGCCTTTTCAGCAAGAAGAGTCTTCGACTTATCTGAGTCGGTAATAGTCGGTGTTTTTCCTAAACTTACTCTTCCTAGCCAATCTCCTAAAATTGTTAGTGAGAAGGGCTAGAGAGTCATCAAATTCAGAGATGTCAATATCAGTAAGTTCTTCTGAGTCAGCTTAATCTAACTCAGTGATAGAGGTGATGGAAGAAGAAATATGTTTAGAAGGTTCAGCCTCTGAGGTCACAAGTGCCAAAGAAGTACTTTTGGCACTTTTGATGTCCTTTATGAGGTTTTTCTTAAGGCTTGAGATTGCTCCTGATTAAGCGACATTCCATATAAAGCACTTAGAGACAGAGTTTCAATATTCTTTGGCAGTTTAAGACATGTAGTATACACTTCCCATTCTTTAGGTAGTGCCTCCATGAATTTTGCCAGTATTTCAGCATTAGAGTATTCTCTATTAACAACTTTCACGTCAATCAAAAGACAATTAAATCTTTGGTGAATTTGAGAGAGTGTTTCATTTTTCAAAAACATAAAGCTTTCATATTGTCTCACCAGATTGATACTACGAATAATCGGAACTTCATCAGTTCATTCATATTGAATACAAAGAGTATTCCACATGGTTTTTGATGTTCTCATTTTCATCACAGAGTGATAAACTTCTTCGGGGAGAGACATGGCAATTATAGATCTAGCTTTTGCATCAACAACTAGTTCTCTTTTGTCTTCAGCACTCCATTGATTTGGAGTTTTGACAATTCGTCTCTCAGGAATAGCTGGAGAGGTAGTAGTGGCAGGTGCTGCAGGAGCCAGGACTGTAGAAACAAATGGTCTATGCTCTAGATAATAGGGATCTTAGGATCTGACCCTTCTAGGAATAGAGTCATTCTTTCTTTCCATAGAGGGAAATTATCACGGCTAAATCTCAGAGGTTTAGCTAAAGATCCATTATCATGTAGTTGGTGTTTGTGTTAGCTATTTTAAAATAACTTGATAAAAAGTTGTTTTAAAGATTAGTAAGCAAAAGACACTGCTCTGATACCTCTTGTTGGTCCCAAAAGGGTCAACAAGAGTTCAAAGATATAGAAAAGTTTGTAGAAGGGGGGTTGAATACAAACACACGTCTTTTTGATTTTTAAATGAGTTTATATTAAATAAACAAATTTACAGTTACAAGCGGAATAAGAACAAGTTTCTAACATATTCTATTGTAACTTAAGAAAATACTAAGTTGATGCACAAGGAACGAAAGAAATAGCAGTAGAGGTTTTGAGAAAGAAAGTAGTATGCATGCAGATGGAAAAGGGTTTCCATAAGAGACAATCCGTACGTCCTTTTCTGACAAGGTATTGAGGTTTTGACTTTTGTGTATCGAGGATAAGATCAACAATAATCTTGCTGAAGGCTTCACTTGATCGCTAAACCATGACTTCAAGGATGAAGTCACTAAGGTGTCGCTGAGTCCTTGCAAGATTTCACACTTTAAATTTAGATGAGCTTTGCTATCACTTAATCGCTCTAAATCACTAGTTGTTCATCTCTATCTTCAGCTTGGTCTTCGACTATTACTGAACGGACTTGTGGTGTGAGTGTTGTTCTTCAGATCTTTAAAGATGAAGTTAATCTTCCTGATCTTCAGCGATCGCTGAGTTATTATCAGCGTATGCTATCGCTGAATATTAACAGTGACTTATACATGGAATTTTCACTAAGTACTAAACCGGATCATATTCAAATCACTGTAAGGATTTTGGATCAACAAACGCTTCACGGTGGCCGGCGAGAATGCTTCACGGTGGCCGACGAGAGTGCTTCACACTACACAACAAAGACGAGAATGGCAGCTGTGAAGAAACGGTGGAAGGTTCATCGTGAGAAATTTCGATGGTGGCCGGCTGGATTTTCTTGTTTAGAAGGCGGTTTCTAGTGAAGCAGTGACGACGGGAACACGAGATCTAGATTCTTAATCAGTTTCTGAAAATGAAAGGAAAACCTGTAAATTTTTGACATCCTTCGGTCACTCTCGATTAATATCAATACTATATCCTTCCCTCAATCTCAATTAATATCCAGATTGCAGTTGGGCGGCGTTGGTGGTATCTCCAGGGATATGAAATCTTCTTCATCCAAGAACTGTCAGGGCCTCTTCCCTACACAATCACCGATTTAGTAATTAATTGTTCGAGCCTACTGGAATGCCTTTTCACAACGTTGGTGGTATCTAGGGTTTAATAGATGTTGCTCTTGATTTTAAATTAATTTGGGATTATAGAATGGTGCAGCAGCCGGTGGCAAGATTATAGGATTTTGTTTAACTAAATTAAATTACCAATTTACCCTTTGTGTTATTTTAGTAGATAACTTTAATATTTAAAATGGTTGGTCCACGTTGGATCTCACAATTATCACAGAATAAAGAGTTCTCATTTGATTATGCCCCTACAAGAGTATTTATACAAATGTAATCTAACAATAAAACTCTAGACTTTGACTTTCTTGTCTTGATATGTTGACTATGTTTACTTTGACTTAATGGCTTTGACCTCTTCATTCTTTAATCTCGGTGATCTCGGATACAAAATAATTTTAGACCTAACAATCTTTTCCTTTCGGTTAGGGATCACAAAACAACAAACATAAAACATCTTTAAACCCTTGTTTTCGCTAAACTTTGGCTTTAACAATCTCCTCCAAAATCATAAGTCTTTAACGAACTCCCCTTAATGAAAATGATCAAACTTTATCAATCTTTGAATAACAATCTCTTTGCAACAAACTGACTCGGATCATAATCTTCACCATGAACTCATCTTCAGTCTTCAGAATTCTCTTTTGAGTCAGTCAACAAATCTTTTTCTGTCAACAAAATAGTTTTAAATAATAAGGCTTGAAGCTTTGACACTGCGTGTACTAAGCTCTACACCTATATATCATGAAAGAATCCATCTTTATCAACAATAAACTCTTCAAACATCATCATCAGAAATGTCATCAAGAATTTTCAATAGTTAAACTCCAAAAATCTTCATCACATCTACAATCTTTAAATTCAATGGCTTTTCAACCTTATATTCAAAATATTTAGATTCAAACTATCTCTTCCACAAACTGATTCAGCAAATTATACTAGTTAATCTCAATCCACTGTTCATCAACAAATTCATTTGTACTCTTTTACTCCCCCTACATATATGAACATTTGTAACTTTATCAGCTTTCCCTCAACATTTGCATTCAATAAAAACATCTTTAAAATTAAATCTCCCTTGAAACATCTTTAGTTAACTTTTATATGTCTTTGACATGTATATGTCTTTGACATGAATGTCTTTGATGTTATTTCTCCCCCTCATGATGATTAGGAGAATTCTGAACATCATGAACTATCAAATATTAAAGTTTTGTTAAACACAAATATCATCAAAATATCTTCAAACAAATTTTTCCCCTTTACACAAGTCATCATTTTTCTCGGAACAAATTTCTCTCCCCTTAAAAATATATCTCCTTCAATGAATTTTCTTGCTCCCATACAAAAAAGATATCCTTTACAACATTTATTTACCCCCCCACCCCGCTTGAAATATGGGTAATCAGCTAACATAGAAGCACATTTAGCAACTATTATCACCACAATCGAAATAAATTCAATTGAGTGCCTAAGTTCAGTGTTGGCATCTGCGTAGCACTGAAAGGACTTCCAGTCATCACTAAAGTAAAGTTATAAAACCAACTTCTCAGACTGTTCCGGCATAAACATAATGATATGCATTTGGAATCACAAAGACTCGTGCAAGTGTAAAAATAATTAAGCATTATATGCTAGTTAAGTTGAAAATGTGAAAATACATTCCACAAACTCAATATGCATAATTGAAGTATGAAGGCGGGACAAATTTCCTTCTTTTTCAATATGAAAGTCTTTCGAAAAACACTGAATAGATTACATGTTGCGTGCCCGTGAAAAATTGAAACATCTCTTTGTTAAGAAAGAAATGTGTAGCTAGTGGGGTTAAAGCAAGAGTTGCCATTAGCGAACTACCTTTTTCAATGAAGTGCCACGAAAGAATTTTGAACCAACAGTAATATGGTTATCAAGCTTAGAAGTGGTGGTGCAGACTTATGTTATTCTTTTAACTTTGTTGTCACACCCTCTATTTTTAATAAAATCCTCACTTCTAACAAACTCTCATTTCCATTTTACCGCTCAGCACAATGAGATTACTCAACCGTATGAGTTACCCCCGCCCTGTTATTAATACCCCTCACCCCTCAATCACTCGGGGATTACTTCATTGGTAAGGCCACCGGTTCTGGTAGTCCGTAGAAGTTCAGTTAACCTCACACATTGTCGCCATAAAAATATTTTCCTAATACGAAACAAAAATATTATTCTTCATAATTCAGAAATGAACATCTAAAGTATGAGTCCTGAGCTTATATGTTCAGAAGTCAAAATTATATATAAAATCGGGTTCTGAACTAAGTCATTCAGAAGCCAAAACAATGAAGTATTTGTATAGAAATGTCAATAAAACAAAGGCAAACGCTAAACAGAAAGACTCAGGAAGCACATAGTATCAAAAATCAATGATTAGAATGTAGTTGTGACGAACAATTCACAACTGTTATATCAAATAAGAATCAAATCATTTATGGACTATTTGAGTTGTTGATGAATTTCAAACGAGTGTATTTCCATCAAAAATTTGAGACAAGGAAATAACTAAGTCAAGAAAAAATATTACACGTAGTAATTCAAGAATAGATTTTCAAGCGGAATGAAATGAACAGAAGTAAGTTTCACGGATTGAACGTTGAAACATGGTATATAAAAGATTTTCCCCTCAAATATAGAAAATACTTACTCCCCCTCAAACCAAGCATAAGCTTGATCATGTGTTTGAATAATCTGAATTCAGCATGACACATGATAACCTTCATAGGTCCTTGCATGTTAGCTTTGGTATGAATTATATTGTAAGATCCGAACCATTTATTTCAATTAGATGTTCAAATAGCAGATCTTGTCACTAAGGATTCAGGCATAGAATAAGTACCATATCACTTATTTACATATCGTCGATTAACAAAATAACTTGTTCTGCATGTTGAACAGCTCATCTTCTGTTGGCTATGATTGATTAACTTATTAGTAGAATAAACATAGCATGGTATATCAGTCTTTATAAAAACGTCATTGCATCATAGGAGATTCATATGACTTGCCTACTGCATGTCCATCTGCAGTTGATTTCCTTTTCCAAACCGTCTTAACCTGCTTATAATTGTTAGTATTTGAACCAGAAACACAAGAATTATAAAAAAGATTAGAATGACGAATCTGATCTGGTGATTTGACAAATGTTGTTAAAGAAACATTTGTAAGTAGAACTTGAATCAGTCTTTGAATGGACACTTGCAATGCCAGATTATTCAAGCTCCTTCAGTGTTGTATTCAAAACATTTCTTTCTTCAACCAGCAAATCAAACCTCATCTGCATTTCAGACTTCATAAACCAATCTTTCATAACTTCTGCCTCTAATCCAAATAATTGAATTGAAAGCTTTGCAATCTATTTCGCAAACTCTTCTTTTTCTTTTTCAAATCTCTTATCTTCTTTAAAACTTTTCTTGTCATCTGCCGAATTATTTTCATGCTCAGAAATCTGCTATGAAAAAAACACTAACCTTATCATTCTGTATAGCTACTTCTAGCCACTCCTTCTTATGAAATAATTCTTTGACAATAAAGACATTCTTCTTCATAAGAGTCTTTTTGTTAGAAGCAGCAGTCTTCCTTTCATCTTCTAATGATTTCTGAAGTTCAAAATTCTTCTTGTTTAACTAAGTAGTTTTCTTTGCTGACTCCTTCCTCTGAGGCTCAAACTTTTCTCTTTCTAAAAGAAGAACATTTTCAAAATAAAAAATTTGTTTTGATAGTTTGCCAATAGTCATCTCACAAGATTTGATTTTGCTTTCATAATTTTTCCTTTCAGTACTAAATTTGATTTTCTCATCATCAAAAATCTTTCTATCGGTATCTAGAACGTTCTCAAGTTTAGATATTTTCTTTGACAGCTCTCCGCTTATAGCTTCAAAATCAAATTTATTGAACTCTTTTTGTCTGTTGATCATAACTCCTCTCAGTGATTTGAATATGATTCCTTTAAATATACTTAGTGAGATTCCATAGTTAAGCTTTTGTTCAAATTCAGCGATAGCACACGCTGATTGCTATCAGTGATCGCTGAAGGTCAAGGAACTACAAGCTTATCTCTAAAGACCTGAAGATCAGTTATCACACCAGAAGACCATTCAGCGAAAGTCGTAGACTCTAGCTGAAGAAAGAGATAATCGGCTAAGTGAACTGAAGCGGTTCAGCGATAGCAGCGATTGTCTACTCAAAGTGTGAAGTCTTGTGAAGCCTCAGCGATACTGAAGTTCATCTTTGAAGATTCAGTATCAGCGATCAAATGAAGCTTCCTTTGCAAGATTAAAGATTGATCTTATCCCCGATGCACAAAAGTCAAACCTAGAACCATGTCAGAAAAGAACGTACGACTTGTCTCTTATGTCTCCATCATATCTGATATGGTACTGTTCATATTCAGCCAAAAGTATGGTTGTCTTATTAAACAAGGACAAGCTTCCTATCCAAGCTTGACACGTGGCATGTACCTTTTGTCTTGCATTAAAGGCAAACGAGTATAAATAAGATGGAGATATCTTCTTCATCGTAATGCATGCTTCTATCTAACCTATACCCTCTTAATTCTTTCTTTCATCTTCTTGTGCATCATAGTTTGCGTTTCTTAGTTACAATAGAATAGGTTTTAAACTTGTTCTAATTCCGCTTGTAACTGTAAATTTGTTTATTTTAATAAACTCATTTAAAAACCAAAATCTGTGTGAGTTTGTATTCAACCCCCCCCCCTCTACAAACTGTTCTTTCTTGATTGAACTCTTGTAGACCCTTTTGGGACCAACAAGTGGTATCAGAGCAGTGTTTACTTCTTAAATATTTAAAAAAAAATTCTTAAAATTATTTTAAAATGTCAAACCCAAATACAAACTACAATGATAATGGATCTTTAGCTAAACCTCCAAGGTTTAGCCATGATAATTTTCCATTCACTAGTACAAAAATGGTCTTAAGTGACGGTTAAAAACCGTCACCGTAGGTATATGGTAACGGTTTTTCTGGACGTAAAAATCGTCACTGTAGCTGCCGTCACTTTTGATACACTTTTGGTTACGTTTAAAAAACGTTACCAAATCACATCAAAAACCATTGCCATAAGCTAAAACCATCACCTTAAATGTACAAAAAAGTTCTTTTTTTTTTTTCTAAAACCGTTACCGTAGCATAACATACAGTGACATTTATTTTTAAAACTGTCACCGTAGCATGAGATATGTTGATGTTAATTTTTAAAAATTGTCATCGTTGCATGACATAAGTTGACGTTTATATTTAAAAAATGTCACTGTAGTATGACATATGGTGACGTTTAATCTTCAAAATCATGACCATAACAAGACATACAGTATCGTTTATTTGTAAAAACCGTTATAATATCATGACATACAATGACATTTATTGTTAAAAATGGTCACTATTAGCATGACGTAATGTGACGTTTAATTATCAAAATAGTTACTATAACATGGCATACGTTGACGTTTCTTTTTCAAAAGCCATCACTATAACATGACATACGGTGATATTTACTTTTTAAAACTGTCACCATAACATGACCTACGTTGATGTTTACATTTAAAAATCGTCATTATAGCATGACATAAAATGACGTTTGTTTCTCAAAATCGTCATTGAAACACGACATACTTGATGTTTATTTTTTAAATCGTCACAATAGCGTGACATATGGTGACATTTATTGTTTCGAACCATTACCATAGTAGGACATACGATGACGTTCATTTTTCAAAGTGTTATCGTAGTAGGACATATGGTGACGTTAAGTTTAAAAAACCGTCATTGTGGAGTGGCGTAAAATGACGTTTATTATTCAAAATCCATATAATGACCTACAGTGATGTTTTTTTTCAAAAATATTGTCACCGTATACTGACCTAGAGTGACGTTTATTTTCAAAAAATTTATCACTGTAAACTGACCTACAGTGACATTTATTTTCCAAAATTGTCACTGTAAACTGACCTATAGTGATATTTATTTGTCAAAACCGTCACTGTAAAATGACTTATGGTGACACTTTTTTTCAAAATTGTTATCGTAGCATGACATATAGTGACATTTATTGTTTAAAATTATCACCGTAGTATATCATACATTGACGTTTATATCCAAAAACTGTCGCCATAGCATAACATATAGTAACGCCTATTTTATGGTACCATCATCGTAGTATGACATACGGTAACATTTATTTGTCAAATCCATCACGGTAACATACCATATGGTAACGTTTATTTTCCAAAAACCTTCAATGTAACATGACAAAAGATGACGTTTATTTCTTAAAGTCGTTATTGTAACGTCACATACAGTGACGTTTATTTATTGAAAAGCGTCACTATAACATGATGTATGGTGATGTTTATAATTCAAAACGGTCACTCTAGCATAATATATAATGACATTTATATTTCAAAATCGTTGTCATAAACTACCTTTTGCAAACGGTTTTGATAATATCCGACAAAAATAATAACTAAAAGAAATTCAAAATGATTATCAATATACGAAAAACCAATAATCTAGTATTGATAATTATACGAATAATGTATCCAAAGATGAATAATAAACAAAACTATTGTGTCAAAAAGTTTGTTTCTAAGTACCTATAATAAGCTTATGCATCATCTAAATCAATATTTTTTTTCTTAAATGTACTCCTCGTATGCTTTGGCATCTTTAGTTGATTAACAGTCGTGTACTTCTTTTTTGTCTTCTTATTTTGGTTCTCTTTATGCTCATCAGAAGTTGTCTGAAGTGCCTGCATGAAAACAACAAATTCAGCCAACCAAATAAAATTGGAAAAATTGGAAACAATCCCAAACATAAATTATGAAATGCAAGCTTAATCCACATTCAAACAAAAACATGAAGTGATATATATCATGTCTAAAGAACTAATAAGGGGGTGTTTGGATTAGCTTATAAAAACAACTTATTACTTATTTTGATATGTATCAAGTCATTTTGAGTGTTTGGGAAAAACAATTTATCCGGTGCCAAACCGGTGATAAGTCATTTTTTAGAAAGTTAAAAATTTTAACTTATCAATTTTTGGTAAGGACTTTTCTAGGAAGTCAATAAATTATAAGTTAATAAGCTAATCCAAACACCCCTTAAATCAATGTAATAATGAAAGCTACCAAAACACAGCTGTCATTAGAAAATTCATAAAAACAAGTAATTAATAAATACGTTTGATGGAGGTAGATGAACATAAGACTCAAAAGTCGTAGTAAATAGTAACCTAATTTTGTCAAAATACGCCAAACTTGATCAAATATAACAATTTCTTCTAATGGCTTTAATCATTTCTTTCTAACAACATCCTTTTGTCATTCATTTTACCCCTTTTATATGTTTCACAATATATGTTAGTTTGAGTTTCAATCTTGAAGCAAGATACACCAATGCAGTTGGTACCTTTAGCTTAATATTTGTAATATTTGTTTATCTGATCCCATGATGCACCCAACTTCATCAGACTTGCACTAATCATCTAGGTTAAACATAATTAGTCTATTTTTCAAAATCTATGCTTATCTAGGCTCGATTGAAAAATTCAATTTGGATGTTCCCATTTGTTGGTTCCTTTCCAGGGATGGTTAAAAAGTTTAAGTTGCATAAGATATAATGGTAATCAAGTATTTCTAGATAGTGGTCATCTTAAAGGCTCAACTCTTTGCAATGAATTCCTAACGTAAAAGTTGTATAAACTATAATGGTAATTAATTATTTAATATCTTGATATCCATAGTTGGAGACATCAAGACATGCAAGATTGTCCATTAAAACAAATGAAGAACTAAATTAAATAAGTAACTAACCTTCGAGTCTGGAATCACAAGGTTTTTTGGCCAAGCGACAAAACTTTTATAAGCTTCTTCTACAGTCTTGTGCTCGCCCGATTGGATGGGTAAAAATGCAGCTGGTTTTACTTTTTGGTCAATTGAGACTTTGTAGCAATCATCCCGAAGTGGAACCCCATGCACGGTCTGTTTTGAAGATGAGTGGAAGATAGTCCCATGTGCAACAATGTTTCTTATATTTGGATTTGCCAGTTTGCATTTTATATCCTACAAAAAAATATATTCCATGTTAATAAAGTAAAGTTCAACACTAAAAAAATTATAATTCGTCTAAAGAGCACACCATTAGGCCTTCATCTGTCAACACTTGAGATGACATCGTCTTAGAAACAGGAGCGTCCTTCCCAGATACAGGTATACAATCAATCTCTAAAGATTGTCGAGGTCTCTTTGATGATTTAGCAATGGTGTCGTCATGTATAGATCTATCGAAGTGGTTGCTTGTTTCAAGAGTTTCGTGTGAAGTTGGGAGAGCACTTGTCAAAGGATTCTAAAAAGTGTTTATAGAAATATTAGATATTGCAAGACAATTTATTAAACAATTAAATCAAATCTTTCAAACATACTTTATGATAAATTTACTTACTTGTCCTTCGAAACTCATGTTTAATGAAGTTTCCAGATCTGTTAGTCCCATTCCACTAGAAGACAGGTGAGCTAATATAGCTTTCATGACCTTACCTTGTTCTTTAATTACATGTTCTTGATCTTTGAGCTTCTTATCTTGGTCTTGGACCATCTTTTGCAAACCTCCAACTTTTTCAGCATTCTCTCGTTTTTCATCATCCAACTGTCTTTGTAGAGTGTTATCTCTGGACGACCCTTTGCGTTTGGGAATGTTCCAGTATCGTGTTGGAGTCACTCCCTTGCCGACCCCTCTTACACGCCCAGAATGCTCTTTGCCAAACGCTAGTGTAAGAGCATCCGTGCCGTGATCAAGCTTTAGGGATCCATCTTGAATCCCCTTATCATAAGTGGTCTGTCCACAACATATATCATGCTGTCACTACTAATATCAGGTAAGCCTTGTAATGACATTGATGTTTTTTTTAGAACCTTTGGTTGATGATCTGCAGTTATTGTTCGAGACGGGAGTTGAAACATATGATGCATATGCACAAGAGATGTTCACTCTACGTGCAGTTGTTTTATGGACAATCAATGATTATCCTGCTCTTGGTACACTATGTGGTTGCCCTTATAGCGGATACAAAGGTTGTGTAGTGTGTCGGGAGAAAACTCATTGTGTTACACTTTCCTTCTCAGGCAAACAGAGTTACGCAGGTCATAAAAGATACCTACCATATGATCACCCGTTTAGAAGGCAAAAAAAGTCGTTCAATGGAAAACAGGAGTTAGACATTGCCCCGACGCCTATGAGCGGGGAAGAAATATATGAGGAGGTAAAATCAATTGAGAATTTGTGGGGAAAAGGAGTGAAGGATACGAAAATGGAACTCTCGCAGGCTTCAACGGGAAGAGGTGGAAAGATAAGTAGAATCAAGACAAGGTCAAATAAGGGAAACAACAAAACCACATATTGGAAGAAATACAACATATGGCAACGACGCCTCAGGTATTGGCGTTACAATTCTGTTCAACATTGTATAGACTTCATTCACGTTGAAAAGAATGTGTGTGAGAGTCTTATCGGAACATTGCTACACATGTCAGGGAAGAAAAAAGATGGATTGGAGGCTCGGATGGACTTGGTTCATTTTGGGTTAAGACCAGAGTTGGAACCAAAGATACAAGGCAATGGAACAATACTCCCTGCAGCGTGTTACACATTAACCAAGGACGAAAAAGACAAGTTATGTGAAACATTATATGAGTTAAGGGTTCCACAAGGGTATTGTTCAAATTTTGCTAGTTTGGTGAGTCTAAAAGATCGCAAGTTGATTGGGCTTAAATCACATGACTATCACATGTTGACGCAACAATTTTTGCCAATTGCGATACGATCAATCATGCCAAAAGCCACGAGATACGCTATTATCAGGTTTTGTTTCTTTTTCAAATCAATATCTTGCAAAGAAGTCAATGTGGAAGAGCTAGATAAATTGCAGGAAGAACTATGTGTGACACTATGCTTGCTTGAGAAATACTTTCCTCCGTCCTTTTTTGATATCATGGTTCATTTAACTGTGCATCTTACGAGGGAAGTGAAATTATGTGGTCCTGTATGTTTTCGATGGATGTATCCATTTGAAAGATGTATGAAAGTTATTAAAGAGCATGTACGAAACAAAAACAAACCGGAAGGATGTATTGCCGAAGAGAATGTTGCGGAGGAGACAATTGAGTGTTTGGGTGAGTACAAAGGAAGCATGAAGACAATTGGTATTCCACCAGACATGCATGATACATTTGACAATGGTGAAGATGCTAATTCTATTAACGAGGGAAAACCAATTTCATCCGGTAATTGATGAAAGTTTGTCCTGAACTATTGTCGAAAGCGCATTTCTATGTAATGCAGAATACACCTGAAGTTGAGCCTTATATCGAGTAAGTATTAGTTATTCATTTACCTTTTCATTTTTCCTACTTTTTTGAATATGCATTATGACATTCATCATTGTATTTTTTAGACGACACATGACCTTTCTGAAAGAGCAACATCCTGCTCAACGACAAGCATGGCTGGAGAAAGAGCATAGTAAAACGTTTGGAAAATGGTTACAAAATCAGGTAAAGAGTTTTTACAAACTGTTATTTTTGCTCTATTATTTTTATTTTAAAGTGATGTCTAATTCCTAGCTATAATGAATTCAGGTTGAGAAAGAGTTGGCAGTCAATAAAGAAAGTATTGAAGAGACATTAAGGTGGATATCACGTGGCCCATATATCGAGGTGGTGAAATACAATGCATACCACATCAATGGATACCTTTTTCGCACAAAATCTCATGAAGGTAGAATTTACCAGAATAGTGGGGTTAGTGTAGAGGCGGCCGACATGCACATATGCAAAGATGGTGTAAGCTATGCTCAAGCGTTTTATTACGGTGTTCTAAAAGAGATATGGGTTCTAGATTATCATACAACAAAAGTTTCTCTTTTCAATTGTGATTGGGTTGACAATAGACACGGGGTCAAAAAAGATGGTCTTGGCTACACCTTGGTTGAACTTGATAGGTTAGGACATAAGGATGATCCTTTCATTTTAGCATCGCAAGCTAGGCAGGTATTTTATGTGAAAGACCAACTTGATAAGAAAAAATCTATTGTTTTTATGACACCTCCCAAAAATTACAGAGATGCCTATGCTGATGTCGACGAGGAATTCAGTACAGTAATACTTCTTCAGAACGATAATATATTTCCATGCGTAGATCCACTTGATTTGGGTAAGGAATCCCGAGATGATTACTTTCGGACAGACTGTCGAGGTATAACTGTACGCAAAGCAAATTGACCCGCTCATTAAGGTGCTAAGTGCTTAAAGGTAACTAACCATGGTTAGTAAATTTTCTCTCTTTTTCTTGAATTGATTTATTAAACAATATGTATAATTTAGTGTATTTATTTCTTTTTTCTTGTATTAGTTAGCATATTGCCATATTACATGTTGTTGTCTTAATGAATCTTTACTTGCATAGTTTTGGTCTTGTTTTCATATTCGATAATTCTTCTTTCACAGTTATGGATTATAAAGAATCACGACAACAAAGGATACACGTACTATGCCCTTGCTGTTACTCGCTCCAGCCTACTCTCACCCCTTAGTTAGTCATGCTTTTTTATGCTATTTTTGATCTTATAGGGTTCAGAAAGTCTCAAATTGTTTAGATATGTTTGGTTGTTGACTTAATGTTCAAAATATTTAGTGATATTTTATAATCTTCTATAGTAGCAACATGTTTAAAAAAAATTAACATCCTTTTAAAGCAATAACATACAATCAAAATGATCTAATATGCATATAAACAATACATACATTAGGAAGTACCCAATAACCAAGTGGTAATGGAAAAACAAGCAGGGTCAGTCAAGTAGTTGCTTGTTACTTGTCCAAACTAGATTACACCTAAACTTTGTGCCATAGCCTTTAGACATTTAACCAGTCACTTGTCTAATATGTGCATACAATGTGCCTTCAAACTACTCTTGTTGAAAATAAGTTTAACAAAATTTCATAACTAACGCTATCCTGGGAATGGGGTGAGGACTCCAATCCCTATTCTCGTCCCGTACTATACCCATATGGAGTGATTAATCTTATGGTAAATCAAAGACTAATTCATAGTTGTTTAATTTGTTTTCGTTGTACAATACATAATTGGGCAACATTCAATCAAAGTCAAAACAAGGTTTAGAAGCAAGTGACATAAGCTTGTGTGTGTGCGTGTGTAAATTTGAGATAACAAAAACAAGTGAGTGGTGTGTGTGATAAGCGTAGGTAGCTAGTCCGAGACAACAACAAGCCGCAACCACAAGGGTTGTCATATGTCTTGGGGTTGTACCAACAGCAAAACAACATCCATAAGGAGTTGCACATGGTGCATAAGGGCTGCACCCACAGCAGGATAGTAGCCAAAAAGGCTATGTGAGTGACCATGGTTGCATCGACGACAGTCATGTGATGTCATGGTGCTTCATCGGTCTTTTACTCTAGTATATTGACTTTCATTAGGTGAGTTTGAGTTTAATTGTTCAAGTGTAGCCTTACAATCATGATTCTATAGCACATAAAGTAGTTTGGGACATAAAAATATTTTGATGTTTGAGACATAATGTATTCAGTTGCCTTTAGTATTCGGTAGAATCAAGACAATGTCTAGAATCTGTATGTGGACTTGTTGCTCATGTTCATCTCAATAAGGTTTTTATTATATGTATACACACATACATGTGTATGTATAATCATTGTTTTCAAGTTAGTTTGCATTAATTTTCACATTGTTTTCCTTCTAATTTTTGAGCAGTCGTTGAAAGAATCAAATATTAGCGCATGGAAGACGATCCTACAAAACTTGACCACATCTTCAACTCCGTTCGGAAGATGTAAAGATTTGAACAACTTTTTGGAAATTAAGTTTATCTAGCATGTTTGTTATGTTTATATATTTGTTTAATTTGTTTTTATTTGATTCATTTTGTTTCATGGTTGTGTTTTTTTTTTCATTGGTTGGGTTTTTGTGCTATTATACAGGTTTTGGCAATGTTTAATATATAGCAGTTATGCTGTCGAAATTTTTAAAAAATACTTGGTACTTTGTATGTCATGAATTGTTTGTGATACGAAATATCATAGGCTTTTGTTTTTTTTATAGTTAAAAACAATTTTAAATTTTTTATGTTATAGGAAGCATAGTAGCAATAAAACTTAAAAGCTCTAAGTTTGTTATTTAGTCCATAAACATTCATAAATTATTATGTTTGTATTATTTCTTGGATTGTAAAAAAATTAGGTGTCTAAATACGTAAATTTAAAATGGTAAGTTTGTAATTTGTTAATCTTTAGCAAATAATTATTAGACTATTATTTATTTTGAATTACATAAAGAAATATTATAGTTTTATAGAAGATGGGCAAAATGGCCCGAAACAGTCCTGGATCGAGCTTTTTTTTATTCAACTACAGTTGTCCATGTTCATACCAGAAAATCTAACCGGACCAGACTAGACTTGTGGTTCTAGTCCGAGTTATTTTTATTTTTTATTTTTTGTTGACCAAAAATGTGTTTTAAACATCAAAGTTATGTACCAAAACACAGAAAATTAGAAGAATGGTTTCTTTAGAAACAAACATATCCAAAATGACATGACAACCCGAGGCTTGGACCAGCCTGGTTTTTTATTTTGTTTGTGTCCACCATTACTACATATGACATATAATGACGTAAATTTTTGAAATCCGTTACTATAAAATGACATACGATAACATTATTAAAATTGTCACTATAAAATGACATACGGTAACATTTTTCATTCAAAATTGTCACAGTAAATGACATTTATCATGTAACACCACAACCATTGTATGACATGCATTGACGTTTATTTTTTTAAACTGCCACCACAGAATGACACATGATGACATTTATTTTTTTAAAACCGTAACCATAATATGACATTTAGTGACGTTTATTATTCAGAAATCAATTTTTGCATGAGATACAGTGACGTTTATTATTCAAAAAATTCATCATAGCATGACATACTATGATTAAATTTGTCAAAACTGTTACTGCTTCATGGCAAACGATGATGTTCACTTTTGTCAAAATCGCCACCATAGGATGATATACAGTAACGTTCATTAATTAAAATCATCACCTTAACATGACATACATCGACATTTATTACTTGAAAACGTCGGTACAACACGACATAGGGTGACTTCTTTATTTCAAAACCGTCACCGTAACATAATGTACGATAACGTTTATGTTTCAAAACCGTCAACATAACATGACGTACAGTGAAATTTATTCTTCTAAATAGTCACCATAGCATGACATATGGTGACGTAATGTTTTTTGAAACGTCACCGTTACATGACATGAGGTGACGTTTATTTTTCAAAATCATCAAAGTAGCATGACGTTTATAATTAATAACCGTCATCGTAACATGATGAACGATGACGTTTATTGTTCAAAATCATCACGTAGCCTGACACACCCTTTTGTTTATAATTTAGAATCATCAACATAACGTTACATATGGCCACATTTATCATAAAAATTCGTCATCGTAGCATGACTTACGTGGACGATTATTACTCGAACCGTCACAATAGCATGATATTTGATGACATTTATTATACAAAATCGTCACCGTTGTAACATGTAATTTTTTTAAACCGTCACTATAACAAAAAAATATGGCGACGCTTATTTTTTAGAACTGTTACCGTAGAATGACATCGTAAAATCCTCAAAACCGTCACCAAAACATGGCATATGGTGACGGTAATTATTCAAACCCGTCAATGTAGATTGAGATATGGTGATGTAAATGTTTTATAATCGTTACCAAAGCATGACATATGGTGACGCAAATCTTTCAAGAACTCTTGCCATCGACTAACTTTTAGTGATACAAATTTTGCAAAACCGTTGCCAAAGAACTTGGTGACTTTTGGAAACGGTTTTCAAATAAACGTTGCTGTATATATTTTAGTGTCAGTGACGGTGTTTTAAAACCATTACATCATAAAACAACGGTTTAAACAAAAACCGTTACTACAGGGTCATACATGGCAACGGTTTTTAGAACCGTCACAACATAAAGCAACGATTATTCAAAATGGTCCTAAATCGTTACCTTAGGGGATCTTTTATTAACGTTTTTATCTAACCGTTGCTTTAAGTTTCGAGGTTTTTGGTAATAGTTACGTTTGTTTATAAACTCTGTTACTAAAACAATTCTTTAAAACTTTTTGTGACTTCTTGCAACGGTTTTTTATCAGACCGTTACAAACCTATTTTTCAAAACCGTCACAAAAGCACATTTTTGTACTAGTGATTGTGGAAGGAAAGAATGTCTCTATTTCTGGAGGGATCTGATCCAAAGATTCCCTACTATCTGGAAAATGGACCATTTGTTCCTACAACAATAGTAGCTAGTGTTCCTGCCACCACTACTACTCCAGCCATTCCTGAAAGGGTTATTGTTAAAACTCCTAACAGATGGACTGAAGAAGACAAGAAAGAAATTGCTATTGACTCTAAAGCTAGATCTATAATAGCAATGGCTTTACCAGATGAAGTCTATCATTCTGTCATGAAAATGAGGACTTCTAAGGCCATGTGGGATACTTTATGTATCCAATATGAAGGAACTTTTGAGGTTAAAGTCACTAGATGCATAAACCTTGTAAGAAAATACGAGAGTTTTATGTATCAAAAGGGTGAATCTCTTTCTCAAATTCACCAGCGATTTAACTGTCTGCTGATTGATCTTAAATCAGTCGATAGAGTATATTCAAACGCTGAAATTCTGACAAAATTCATGGAGGCATTGCCCGATCATTGGGCAGTGTACACTACATGTATAAAATTGTCAAATAATCTTGAAACCTTGTCCCTAAGTGCATTATATGGTATGCCCTTAAATGAGGAACAATCACAACTTCTAAGGAAGAACCTAATTAATGAACTCAAAGGTGCCAAAAGTACTTCTTTGGAACTTATGACTTCTGAGGGAACATCTTCTAAAAATGTTTCTTCTTCCACTATCAACTCCATTACTGAATTAGGTCAAACTGATTCAGAAGATCAACTCACTGATACAGACATCTCTGAGTTTGATAACTCTTTAGCTCTCTTTACTAATAACTTTAAAAGATTTGCTAGAAAGAGTAATTTTCGAAAACCTTCTAACCTCTCTGACTCTGAAAAGCAGAAAGCGTAACCCGCTGAGAAAGCCTCAGCGATATGCTTCAACTGTCAACGAAAGGGTCACTTTGCCAGTGAATACAGGTCGAAGAAAGTTGCTGCTCCCACTACCTCCCATACCTCTGATAAATAGGAGAGGTATTTGAAACTGAAAAACAAATACAAAGATATGAAGAAAAACCAGCAAAAAGGCAAAGGCCTTGTCGCTGAAGAAGTTGACTGGGATGCTGAAGATGACTAGGCCAAGACCTCTGAAGAGTCTGGTTCAGATGAAGAAGATCTTGCCTTCCTCTGTCTGATGGCAAGAATTGAAGACGCTGAAGAAGTCACTGAGACTTCTTCCTCTGAGTCACCTTCTAGTCAGGTAACTATTCCCTCTGTCTCTTTACCTTTTGAAGATGATAACTTGTCAGCTCTCGATGCTATGACTGTTGATTTCTACGATGCTTTGAATGGAAAAATTAAGGCCGAGAGAATTAACACTGACTTATCTGAACAATTAAAAAATTGCCATATAAGAATCAAAGAACTTTCCAAAATTGAGGAATCTCTCAAGGACCAAGTTTTTGCAAATCAAACTATAAGCATCGAGAAACAACAAGCTATCGCTGATAGGGAAAAGGCTATCGCTGATCTCAAGTCTGAAAAGGAAACCATCTGATGGTGTAAGGCTTCTGATAAAGTCAATGAGATCATCAATGCTCAAATACCTATGAAAGTATGAAGTGGGTTAGGCTATAACCCTAAAAAGGAAGAATCAGAGAATGATCGTTCCATGCTCAAATTCGGAATGTTTGTCTCTTCTATCCCTGGTCCTTCTTCTTCAACCTCTTCTTACTCCTCTTCTAAAGAGAAGCTTTCCATTCTTAATTCTAAGAAAGTGATCAAGAACGAGTTTCTTAATCGAGTTCCTAAGAATAAGAACACTCAAGAGAGGAACAAGAAATCCTCAGAGAAAGTTTCTAAAACTGGGAAAAAGGTCCCTGACTTTTCTCAGAGACCAACCCGCAGAATTAAAATCGATCTCACTCCTACTCCTGAAAAGGTTGTTATACCTCCAAGGACCATGGATAAAGGAATCCTTGGACCTATCCCTGAGAAATTACCTGCTCCCTCTCTGATTTCCAAACCCTTTAAATATAGGAAATGCTATCACTGTGGTGAAACTACCCACATTGCAAGCAAATGTCCTAATGCTACTAGAACTTATAAAATTGCTCTTGGAAAGAAAGTAGCTCAAGCTGATAAATCAGCGAGAGTGAAATCCACTAAGGTTGCAAAACCATCAAAGGTGAAGATATCCACTGAAGAGAGTTCTTCAGCTAGTAGCTCCTCCGCCAATCCTCTATCTAACCAAGCAGGACCCATAGTAGTATGGGTACCTCTAAACAATTAATCTTTTGTTCTATGCAAAGTGCCAAAGGTATATGGTATCTTGATAGCGGATGCTCAAGGCACATGACTGGCAGAAAATCTCTGCTCTCTGATTACAAAGAAGAAGCTGGTCCATCAGTGACCTTTGGTGGAAATGGCAAAGGATACACTAAAGGTTATGGAATTCTATCCAACGGAGCCACATCGTTTTCTCGTGTTGCTTACGTTGAGGGACTAAAGAAAAATCTCTTGAGCGTTAGTCAGTTATGTGACAAAGACTTCAAAGTTCTATTCTTAAAGAATAGATGTGCTATCACTGACTGAAATGATAAGTTTGCCCTTACAGGCAAAAGAGTGGAAAATGTATATGTCATAAATATGAATAGTTCTCACTCTGAGAACATGTGCTTCATCTCTAAAGCATCCACTGCCATAAATTGGTTATGGCATAAAAGATTCTCTCATCTCAATTTTAAGACAATAAATGAATTGTCTCAAAAAGACTTAGTCAGAGACCTCCCAAATCATACCTTTACAAAGGAATCTCTTTGTTCAGCGTGTGAGAAGGGAAAGCTGACAAAAACCTCCTTCAGGTCAAAGCAAGTTTCTTTAGTGACCACTCCTCTTCAACTACTCCACATGGATCTATTTGGACTTGTCAATGTCCAATCGATCTCTGGGAAGAAATACACTTTAGTGATTGTTGATGAATACTCCAGATACACATGGGTGTTCTTCCATCGATCCAAAAGTGATACCCCTGAAATGATAATCTCTTTTATCAAAAAGATGGAAGTTTTTGAACAATCTAATTGTTCGTTCCTTAAGAAGTGATCATGGCACTGAATTCAAAAACAGTACTCTAGTTAACTTCTTTGAAGAAAGAGGCATCTCTCACAACTTCTCCTCAGTAAGAACCCCTCAGCAAAATGGTGTTGCTGAAAGAAGAAATCGTACTATCATTGAAGCGGCTCGCTCAATGCTCAGCGAATCGCATCTTCCAACTCAGTTCTGGGCTGAAGCAGTTAATACAGCTTGCTTCACTCAAAATCGATCCCTGATAGTTAAACGATTTAAGAAGACCCCCTATGAATTATTTCATGGGAGAAGACCTACTCTGAAATATTTCCACATTTTTGGATGTAGATGTTACATTCTGAATGACAGAGATCATTTAGGTAAATTTGATCCAAAAGCTGATGATGGTATATTTCTTGGATACTCCTCTATATCTAAATCCTTCAGAGTCTTCAACAAAAGAAGACAACATGTTGAAGAATCCATGCACGTTAACTTTGATGAATCTCGTCCCATTCATGCTTCTCACTCTCTTGATGATGATGAAGAATTGAATGCCTGGATGAGATCTCATTATGGGGAACCTGAAACATACTTCAGCAATCAAACTCCAGTTGAAGCAAGTGATGATGAAATCCCAGAAAACCCAACAAGTAATGATCATCCATCTTCAGGGATGAATGTTACTCCTCTAAATCAGATTCCTGTTGCTGATTCCTCTCTTGGAAATTCCTCTATGAACAATCAAACCACTTCTGAAAATCAATCCCCTGAATTGATTCTAAATGAAGTACTCGTTGCTGAAACAAGTCCTACTCCAGAATCTGAAGAACAGGTCGCTGAATCTGCTGTTGATCTCTCTCCTCAACCACCAGCTCAGCGATGGACTGCAAATCATCCAATAAATCAAATTATTGGTGATCCCACTGCAGGTATCAAAACACGTAGAGGTACAGGTAATATCTGCCTTTATGTTAACTTCATTTCTCTCTCTGAACCTAAGAAGATAGATCAAGCTATCTCTGATCCTAGCTGGGTTTCAGCTATGCAAGAAAACTAACTGAATTTCGTAGAAATAAAGTTTGAAATCTTGTTCCAAGACCGTCTGATAAAACTGTCATAGGAACCAAATGGGTTTTCAAAAATAAGCTAGATGAAAACGGGACTATAATTCGCAACAAGGCTAGACTTGTTGCTCAAGGTTATAGATAGGAAGAAGGAATTGACTATGATGAAACCTTTACACCTGTTGCTCGTTTAGAAGCCATAAGACTCTTTTTATCTTATGCTACCCATAAAGACTTCAAAGTTTTTCAAATGGATGTTAAAAGTGCTTTTCTGAATGGAAAACTCAGCGAGGAAGTTTATGTTGAACAACCCCCTGGTTCCTCAGGCCCTAACCATCCTGGTTATGTTTTTAAACTTGAAAAAGCTCTTCACGGGTTAAAACAAGCTCCTAGAGCTTGGTATGATACCCTTTCTAAATTTCTTCCTAAAGAAAAATTTGTTCGTGGAAAAATTGACCAAACTCTGTTTTTAAGAAAGTATAAAGGTCATGTTATTCTCGCTCAGATATATGTTGATGACATTATCTTTGGTTCCACAAGACCCAAACTTTGCACTCGTTTCGCTTCAAGAATGCAAAAACAATATAAAATGAGTATGATGGGTGAACTAACATATTTTCTAGGCTTGCAGATTAAGCAATCTAACAAAGGAATTTTTATTTGTCAAAGCAAATATGTTAAAGACATGCTGAATAAATTCGACATGAATCAATGCTCAGCGATGAAGACTCCTATGGCGCCTGCTCTGACATTAAACAAGGATCCCAATGGGAAACCAGTCAATGTCACTGCCTATCGAGGAATGATTGGGTCTCTGATGTATCTTACAGCGAGTAGACCAGACATCATGTACGCTACCTGTCTCTGTGCTTGGTATCAAGCTGAACCGAAGGAATCCCATCTAATCGCTGTAAAGCGAATCTTCAGATACCTGAAAGGAACTTCAAATCTTGGTCTCTGGTATCCCAAAGGCTCAGGATTTGATCTTATTGGTTACTCTGACAGTGACTTTGCAGGTTGTAAGATAGGCAGAAAGAGGCACCACTGGAGGGTGTCAGCTACTAGGTGGAAAGTTAATAAGTTGGACAAGTAAAAAGCAAAACTCAGTGTCCACTTCCACCGCTGAAGCTGAGTATGTAGCCGCTGTTAGTTGTTGTGCTCAAATCTTTTGGATGAGAAATCAACTAAGAGACTACAATCTCAAGCTCTCTAAAATTCCTATCTATTGTGATAGTACTAGTGCTATTGCAATTGCCAACAATCCTGTACTTCACTCCAAAACCAAGCACATTGAGATCCGATATCATTTTATCAGAGATCATGTGATGAATGATGAAGTTGAGCTCCATTTTGTACCTACTGAATATCAGCTCGCTGATCTTTTCACCAAGCCTCTTGATGAAACTAGATTCAATCACTCATCAGCGAACTTGGTATGTTGAACGCTGAATGATTTATTATTCAGTGAACAACAACGAATACAAATAAAGCTTTCAAACTTCCCATTCTCTGAACTCTGATTCAGCGATATCTGGGCCATCTCCTCAGGTATTATCTTCTAATCTTTAACACTCTTTGATATCTTTCCTCATCAAAGAATGTCTCTCTTAATAATAAAACTCCTCACTGACAATCCTTTATTATTAGTGATGAAGATTTTTCTAAAATTAATAATAATAAACATTCCTTATGGATAATTATCATTATAATCTTTTAAAAATAAAGAAAAGGACACGTCAGACCTTTTTCTGACACACGACGGACCGCGACGTTTCCATTCTAACTCCTTGCTTGGAACGTGTGCCAGGTCATCATTTCTTTTTCAAAAAGCTAAAACCGTCATTTAGCACTCCTTTCTTTCTCTCTCTCTTCTTGCTATTTAAGCATTCTTTTTGCCTTACTTTATTCCTTCCGCTTTCATAACAATCCTCAAGGCAAAAGAAATCTTTGAATCTTGAAGGTTTTTCTCAAGAACACCAAGAACACGCTTGTGTGTGTTTTTATTCTCGAACTCAACTAAGGTTTGATCTAAACCTTGTATTATGACTGGAAACATCTTGTTTCACCTCTTCTTCTCCTTAAAACTCTAAAAATAAAAAATAAAGATAATCTGGATCAAATTTAAAAAGTTTTTCCTTTATAAAAACCCTGTTCTAAGTTCTTTCCTTAGCACGAGAAGACTATTTTTTTAACTTTAATTCATTTACCTAAGATTTTTATTATTGTTTATAACAAGCATTTTGATATTATTCATCAAAATATTTGTTCTCTTTGATCTTAAATTTGGTATTCTTTATACCAAACTCTGGTTTATACATTTATGTATAAAACCATGATTTACCTCTTTGGTGTTCCTATCTTTCCCACAGCAATGGCATCTGCAAGTAAGACTGCTGCAACCTCCTCTGCTGCTGAAGACACTACTCTGGTCGTTGCACCAACATGTCATTTCCCTTTGGAAAGAGTCGTCTTTAAGTCCTGCAACTACATCGCTTTGGTAGAAATCCCTGCAGACCGCCCTCAATTCACTGAAGGAGCTACATTCATCAAAGCATGCCCTCTAATGTATGCGTTTGTTCACAACCCGGTGGGTATCTCTTCTCATCTCCAGGCCTTATGGTATACGGCTCACTGTACCATGCTGACAACTGACAAAGGAACCCAACTCCCTACTATTGGGTTCAAGATTCCAGAACTAGGTTTCTTCTCCTTCACCGCTGGATTTCTCAGGAAGGCTCTGCGTCTCCCTGTACGCCCTAAGAACCAACAGTGGGGCGCTGAACCCACCAAGATGCAAATTGATGCATTCTTGGACTCCATTGGATACTCTTGGGAGAATCCCTCTCTGAAGACGGTGGGCTCTAAGTTAGAGAAGAAAAGGCTCCCTGCTCGCTGGCAGTATATCTTCACTCAGGTAATCCAGTGCCTGGGGTCGAAAATCGGCTCGCATGATCAAGCGAGCAAGCACTTTCAAGACCTCGCTTACTCCCTCTGCACCGGCCAGAACCTGAATTACGCTGATTACATCTTCAGCGACATGGTCAGTCGCATCAACACCGCCACCAGACATCCTGTTATTCCTTATCCTCGCTTCTTCGCGAACATAATGGAAGTTGCCTTCGGGGAAGAATACCCGAAGGTCGGCGATCACTCCTTCTCTGTAGTAGGGAAGAAGTCCCTGGACATTGAGGAACGTCCAGGTGATGCTCCTTTCACACCCTACATGCTGCAGGTGATTGGAACACCTCTTCCAGTGTCCACCTCGCTGTCCAACCCAACAGCGAGCAACCCAGACACTGCTGGCATTAAGAGGAAACAACCAACTGATGGTCATAAAAAGACCATCGCAACCAAAACAAAGAAGCCAAAGAAGTTGGTCTCTCAAAAGACCACCCTCTCTGATTTCGGTGTTCTACCAACACCAACTGCAGCCACAACCACCTCAACGGTCTTTACATCCGTTGTTGCTTCTTTAGCACTACCTACATCAACAGCGACTACGGTCACTGAGGGTGTCTTAGCCAGCTCTATTGAAGCTGGATCAGGTAGTACTTCCACAGCCTTCTCTTCTACTTCTATCTCCTCTTTTTTGGTCCTCACCTCAGCAAGTGCCTCAGCGATAGTTGTCCCTATCCCTGATAATGCTGAAATGCACGCAGTCCAAACCTCATTATTGTTCGGGCAATCTGAGTTTTGGAAGGCCAAATTAAAAGGACCTTAGAGTATCTCTCTCAGATACCCTAAGACACTGGTTAGTGATCCTCTAGACACTACCTTTGCAAATGTAGTCCCTAAGAGTAATAATCAAGATACTCTCAGGAAGACAAATAAGATTTTTCATCCTTCTTCTAATCCGGATATGTTTTTGGCATCTTTGTCTATGTCATCATCAGGTGTCGCTTATGTTCCTACTTCAGCGATGACAACCACCACCACCAGCGCTCCTCCCATTAGCAAGGATATGGGAAAGTCTCCTCAGGGCCATCCCTCTACCGCAAAGCTCAGAGACGTGAAGCAAGAGATGGCTGCTCCCAAGCTTCCCACTCCAGTCACCGAGCTGCCTCCCATTGTCCTTCCCAACCCTACATTCCCTGCAATTGACTATCTGGTCAAAGAATGTGCTCTCACAAGGGCTAGGGTGGACAACCTTCAGACGTCGGCCGAGCTTATCTTCAGAAGGATCGTTGGTACTCCAGTGATCAAGACTAACGTCAGCAACCTAATATATGACGTTTTCGGCCTGAAGGAAGATAACAGGGCCTTCCATCAGACCCTGACAAACTTGGAGCAGAAGGTTTCTGCTCAAGCAAACGTCCTTGAGTCTATTCAAAAGACTCAATCCGATATGATGCAGATGCTCACAAAGCTCTCTGAGGCAAGTTCCTCGTCTTTCAACGCTGCTGATCGCACCACGCTTCAAGAAGCTGAGGAGAAGCTGAAGGACGTTAAGACAAACGTTCGCACTCTGATGGTGCATTGTCTACCTCCTGATAACATTGAGGGGGAGAGATGTGCCAAAGAGTTCGCTGACGAACTCATCTCGGAGCATAACAAGAGGTTCTCTGAAGAGAGAATCTCTCCTTACATCCAGCGGCCTGAAGCTGAAGCTGCTGATGAAGAAGAAGAAGATGATGATGATGAAGAACCTATCCCTCACTATGGGGGGATGGATGATGATGAAGATGACGACGAAATTGGAAGTGCCTTAGAGCACTTCAGATTGTCAAGACCTGGTGTCGCTCATCAAGAACCCTTGGGGGACGGACCGCAATCCTCTCAGGAACAATCCGGTCCCTCAAGCAAAGGAAAAGAAGTGGTAGATCTGGATGCCACTATCCCTATATCTGAGGGGGAGACCACAATTGAGGTATCTCTTCCTCTTATCCCTTTCTCTACACCTCTCCCTGAAACCCCCATACTCCTTTCTTCACCCACAAAAACTCCCTCTGACAATACTATTTCCTCCTCTCCTTCCCTCAGTGATCCCCGTCCCCCAAAGGACTCAACTTCATGGAAGGAACCTTCCTCTGAACAGCAGTTTATGTACATAATAGAAACTGACTCTGAAGAAGAAGAAGAAGAAGGCCTTATTCCCAGGCGTCGCGTTCAAAAGCTGATCATAAGCGAGCCTGAAGAAGAAGAAAGGCGAATAAAATTCCTTAGGGAATTCGAAGCAAGAAGAATAAGGGTGCCTGAAGCTGAAGCCATACCAATAAGGATGGTAGAGGAATTCTACTTTTTGTCCAGAGAAGAAAGAGAACAAGCATTGGAAGCACAAAGGATCAGGGATGAGGAAATAAAGCAAACTGAGAATGATCTTGCTTTAGCAAGGAAATTGCTCAGAGAAGACTCTGCAAGAGATAAAGCGGCCAGAGATCAACTGAAAAAGAGTGAAAGGGTCGTTGAAGCACTTGTACAGAAAGAGCTTGCACAAGAGAATTTGAACGTAGATCCAATTCTTGCTCAACAGAAGATTCTAAGTGTACTATCCGTTGAAGCCACTATGCAGAAAGACAAAGAGCTTGATTGGTGCACTAACAGACTGAAATTTCGAAGATCTGAAGCCAAAATCATTCATGCAACTATCCAAGGGCGACACTCCAACAGAGGTGGTCCAAAGGTATATGTAAGAATGACAAGGACGAACAGAACAGAGAGAGAAGAAGCCAAATTCTTAGGAATTCATGGATACACTGAATGGCTAGAAATCAGAGACGCCACTCAGGGTTCCAAATCTAAATTCAAGGACATGGTGGATAGTGTGCTGAATCAGTTGCTGCAAAGAATGTCACAACATGTGCAAGTTCCCCCTCTCCCTGAATCATCTAAAAAGAAAAGATCAAACGCTGAAGGAAGTTCAAGTGCTAAGAATGAACATGAAACTAAGTTTGATTATCAAAGCATTCTTGGTCATCTTGAGCTCCCTGATATATCAATGCTTTGTACCTCTCTCCCTCAAGACCGAAGATATGAAGAAGATGAAATCATCTCACTGCCTGAACCTGGTATGATATTCTTGGATAATGAAGGATTCTTAGGACTCTTCAGAAACCAAGAAATTCACAAGGCCCCATCCTCTCTCATAAAGATTATGCTTTGGCGCTACTGGTCAGATACTCCTCTGATGAATTGACAGAAGACGCTTTATGAGAATGAGCTACAAAGAAGAAACGAGAATATCTCTGACTAGTCATAGTTTTCTATTTCCTTTGTAATATTTCTTCAGTGTACAAGTACTTTACCTTTATCATTGTAATTTCATTTCGCTGTAATTCTTCAGATTATAATTAATGAAATTCAAAGTACTTTACTCCATCCTAGTACTGAAAAGATCCCTGAAAATAGTAAAAGGGACAATGAACATAAGAGTTCTATTTTCGTTTCACTATCTTAAACTCACTGATCTTTCACTCTGAAAATTCAATCATTGAATGTACTTTAAGCTTATCTACTTGTAAAAAATTGTGCTTTCATATCCTTATAAATGAAACTCAATTCAGATAATAGGCTAGCTGAAAAAGACTTTACAGATTAGCACTTAGAAAAAAAAAATTAATGTTTCCTAAGTCCTTTACTAGTCTCTTAAAGCAATTTTCCTTTGTTGCTTTATCATAATCAAATAGGGAGATTGTTGATCATAACTCCTCTCAGTGATTTGAATATGATTCCTTTAAATTTACTTAGTGAAATTCCATAGTTAAGCTTCTGTTCAAATTCAGCGATAGCACACGCTGATTGCTATCAGCGATCGCTGAAGGTCAAGGAACTACAAGCTTATCTCTGAAGACCTGAAGATCAGTTATCACACCAGAAGACCATTCAGCGAAAGTCGAAGACTCTAGCTGAAGAAAGAGATAATCGGCTAAGTGAACTGAAGCGGTTCAGCGATAGCAGCGATTGTATACTCAAAGTGTGAAGTCTTGTAAAGCCTCAGCGATACTGAAGTTTATCCTTGAAGATTCAGTATCAGCGATCAAATGAAGCTTCCTTTGCAAGATTAAAGATTGATATGGTATTGTTCATATTCGGCCAAAAGCATGGTTGTCTTATTAAACAAGGACAAGCTTCCTATCCAAGCTTGACACGTGGCATGTACCTTTTGTCTTGCATTAAAGGCAAACGGGTATAAATAAGATGGAGATATCTTCTTCATCTTAATGCATGCTTCTATCTAACCTATACCCTCTTTATTCTTTCTTTCATCTTCTTGTGCATCATACTTCGTGTTTCTTAGTTAGAATAGAATAGGTTTTAAACTTGTTCTAATTCCGCTTGTAACTGTAAATTTGTTTATTTTAATAAACTCATTTAAAAACCAAAATTTGTGTGAGTTTGTATTCAACCCCCCCCCCCCCTTCTACAAACTGTTCTTTCTTGATTGAACTCTTGTAGACCGTTTAGGGACCAACAATGTCTCTTTTCCATGTCATTGTTTTTTTCACTGAAATAAGAGAATTCAAAATATGCTTATTAATTTCATCTTCTAGCAAACAAAAATTTTCTAACATTTCAGAAAATTGACTTGTCAAAACCTAATTTTCCTCAGAAATATTATCCTTTTCTTTGATCAAGCCTTCAACCCATTGAAGATTTACAAAATTATCTTAACTGATTTTATATAAATGCTTTCTTTCAATTTTCAAAATCATTTGAAGATTAGAGGAATTTTCTTTTTCTTGTTCGATCTGCTATTCAAAATCAGTCAACTTTGACGTCATTTTCTGCATTTGTTCAAGATAAAAAGAATTCTCCATCTCGAAATGATCCTGTAAAAATCAAATACAAAAAATCAGTTACTGAATAGATGAAAATATAAACACTTGTTACCTGGTCAAATGACCGTTGATAGAAACTTCGATTAGCTATTGAATTGTGCACAAAAACAGAATACAAGGACTAAAAAATGATAAAAACTAAAACTTAAACGACTCAAAAAGACAACAGCACAAGTACAAGGACTAAAAAAATATATTTTATAAATTTCAAGTTCGTGGACTAAAAGTGACAAAAATTGAAACTTGAAGTCCAAGGGCCAAAATTTTCAATATATGACACTTTAAAATCCAGGTACTAAAACTGTCAAAACATAAAGTTAAAAACTAATAAGACTAACAGAAAAAGAACCAACTTTGAAAGAAACTTAAGCAAAACATTTAACTCTTACGGACTTAACAGAACAAACAGAAACCGACTAAAAATGTAACAAAAACTAACGAACTAACAGACAAACTAACGGAAAAAATATTAAAAAAAAACTTTGGTTGCAATAGAGAAAAGAAACACGGATTGCATTTAGAGAATAATATTGGATTGAATTAGAAAAATTCAACCGTCGTTAAATAACAATAATCACCAACTTCAACGATCGAAAAATGAATTTTATTTACCATCGGCTTTCAACAACAAAGAAGTTATCGAAACGTTAACAAATTCGCACCGGAACAATACCGAAAATACATCGAAAAGTTTTGAACAAATGCAACAAAATTGTATTGAAACTTTACCAAACCTTACCGAAACTCATCGAAATTCAATTGAAACTTATCGAGAGTGATTGAAACGCACCGAAACAATATCAAGACTTACCCAAGGTGATCGAAACTTTTCAAAAGTGAGCGAAACGGTATCGAAATGAACTTATCGTTTTTGAGGATATTAGGTAATATCAAAAACATTCATTTAATATGTAACCAAAAAAAATGAAAACTTTCTTCTTTGAGAATCACGGGTAACACTTGGCCTTCATGGTTGACCAATTTGATTGACCGTCTTCTTCTGCTTCTTCGTGAAAACTTAACCTGCAAAGTTTATAAACTCTATAAAAAATATTAATTCTTGAATTTAAAGATAAAACTTGATGAAAAACACATTTTAAAAAAAATCTCAACAACCACAGTAGATCTAAACTCTCAGATTTTTCAAAGCTCCATCAAGAACTCACCAAGAACACCATGAACACTTTGAAGATCCAAATTTCTCAACCTTTTCAAATCTTAACAAAACGTGTTTATCCTTTAAATATATGTTAGAAAGATGATTTTGAACACTTTTAATGAAGGGTCAAACACCAATTTTGAATCAAAATGACTCAGTTTGATCAAAATCTTCAAGAACACTTTGAAGATTATCAAAAATACATGAAGATCAAAAGTTCCAAAAATCAAATTTAGAGATTAAAGCTTGAAATCAATGATCCAAACATGTCTAGAAAAACTTTTTAGAAATGAATTTGCATAAAAATGGATCAAAACAACAGTAATTTGCAAAATCACTTGCAAAAATTTCACATGTCACCTTTTCTCAAGAATTCAAAATTTTCAAAGATCTTCAAATTCAACAAATTGATGCGATTTTGAAAAGAAATTGATTCAAAACACTTATAAAATGATGGGGAAACACTTTGCAATCAAAATCTAATTAAAAAGGCACCAAAAATTATCAAACCCATTTGTGTTCTTCATGTTCTTCAAAAACATTAAGAAAGCTTCAAAATTCTTCAAATTCTTGCACAATTCTTCTGCTTAAGATCTGATTCCAATTGATAATCCCACTAAGATCAAGTAACAAGTAATCTAATCAATTAAGAACAACAATTAAGACCAAATCATCATATATTGAACTTTCTCTCTCTAACTTCTCTCTCTAGAAATATTACAAATGAGCTCCACACATTACAAACTAACACTACAAGAGTATTTATACTCTAGACTTTGACTTTCTTGTCTTGATATGTTGACTTTATATAATATGTTGATTATGTTGACTTTGACTCATGAAGCTTTGACGTCTTCATCCTTTAATCTCGTCCTCATTCTCGGTGATCTCGAATACAACATAATTTTAGACCTAACAAAGGATTTTGGCCTTCCATAACTTGGATTCTTTTTTATAAAAGATTTATAAAAACTACTTTGTAAATAATGGAGATGGAAAACAACTAACATTTAGACAACAAATATAAAAGTTTTAGAAGATGGTAAAGTCACTTTTACGAAATTAAAGGGAAATTTATAAAACATGTAAAACAAAACAAGTTATTAAAGAGTTTAAGCAATAAGAGATGAGAACTAAACCAAACTATAGAGCACTTGTGGACCTTCCTTGTGGAGTTCCCTTAATAACAAGATTAAAAATTCACCAACAAACACAAAACCAATCTTGAATTTACTACCAAAGGTTTACCATATATTTTAGAGAACTCGAAAATTACCAAACTTATCACCATGGAAAACAACTACAAATGAGTTCTCAACGACAACAAAAGATTGGTTTACTAGCTACCCCAAATGTGTCTCCATGCTTAGAAACCAAAATAGGAAAATGAGGGATGATCCTTACCTTCACCAAGCACTCCTATATATAAGCAATTCCATGGGCTTTTTGCCAAACATGGATCAAAATAACAAGCTAATAATATAAAAGGTTTTTTAAGCCAATAGATAACCAAACTAGACCTTAAAATGTGTGAAAGAGTTTACCCTACGAAAATATACAAAACAAGCCCATCAACAAGATGGAATTCAGCCCATTTACCTGTCTTCGGCACAATTTGAGGTCCAACTCAACCGGCCCATTTAGTAGTCTTCAAAAAAATGTTTTTCCACTTCTTGCTTGTTTCAATCTCTAAAAGACGAGAATGAATTGTCATCAATTCATGTGGTTTTGTAGCATATTATCGCTTAAAATCGTATTTTTTAGTATTTTCTAAACAACTTGTGAAAACGTAAAGATCGACAATAATAACTAAAAAGACTTAACGAGATTGAATAAACAAACTAAAAAGATAATAAAAATGATGAATATTAGGTTAATAAATAAACCTAATCACTACTACAAATTCATAGATTGTGATTTGTTTAATCTTAATCCCTATGATCTCTTGACATTGTATTATTATACAGATAAAATGAGAGAGAGAGAGAGAGGGATCAAGTACACAATCGCAAAAAAGTGCAGTTCGTGAAACAATGAAGGAGCTAATTTGATAAAGAAGCAAAGTAGATTTTCAGATTGCATTGGAGAAGGGTGTAGATCAACTTTTTGTAACTGAACCTAATGAAGAGCTAAGCAATATGAAGGAAACTGCTCCAGGTACAATACTTACTGAACCATAGATGGGGTTCTTGCACAGGATTGAGATTGGGAAGAAGAGATTCTTCAGAGTGACAGAAAGCAACAAATACTCAACCACAACTCTGAAGTGGCTGTCTCTAGAGATTGATAAGAGGTGTAAACAAGGCAAAATACCGACAGAGCTTGTGAGAAAATCATTAACAACATTACAAGTCTTGTAGACTTTCATGCTTTGTTAAGAACGTTCATGATTCTGAAGGATGTATAGATGCAGAAAATCTTGTAATCTGAACTTGTAATTTTTTGTGCTTTATTAGTGAAATTTTGTTACAGAGGACCATGTTGGTCTCTTGCTTTGTATTTAAATTTTTTACTTTGTGCATAATTCTTTTTACTACATTTAGGGGGTTATTGTTAGTGTAAGTCCAAGATTACAACAAATTTGTATAAGATCGCTCAAATCATCCTCTTATTATTATGAAACGTAAGAACACCATACAAAAACACAGTTAATTCTTGGTGTCGACTCTTATAATGAGTTAGGACCTCATTACAAGTTATTTCTACTAGAAAGGTAAAGCTAGAATTACAGACACTTCTATCACAACCCTATGACATTATGACACGTCATCAAAATGCCTAATCCGAATTTCTTCAGACTTCTGAACTTTGGCCTTCAGACTTCTAAACTTTTATCTTGAGACTTCTAAACTCTGAAGTTTGAAGTCTTCTCTAAAGTCTCTAAAGTCTCTAAAGTCTGAACCCTGAATAACAACTATACAAAACATTTAATACTTAGGATTTTCCAGATCCTAACAGCTAAATTTAACCCTGTAGAAAGTGTAAGTAAAAAGAAGCTAAATCTTTTAGTAAGAATACTTTTGCTCTATATGGTCACTGGAACCAGATCTCGGAAGCATTACCCGAGAACAAAAGCCAAGCGCACGACGGACAAGTCAGAAAGAATGCAGAGCTCGTAGCTTCAGATGCAGAGCCTCTACATAGTACATGCAAAACCTCTTGGTCGAAGACTTCTCGTATTTTACTAAATGTTCTCAAGTGACGCTCTCTAGTACAACTAGCCGTATTACAACATGCCACATATGCAGAAGCAATTATTCAACTTTCCAGCTGGCATGCTCCTATTGGAAGATGTGTTTAGTTTCCATATGTAGACTATAAATAGGATATTTGTTTAGGGTTTCGATACGTAGTTTAACATATTCAAATCTGTAGTGTACTTAAGTGATCTCAAGGTTTTGAGAGAAATTTTCTCACACACTTAGTGTTTGTTTCTGGTGTAACTAATATTCTCAATAGCTTGATCAATACACATAATGACGACGTTAGTTCTTGAACCAAGTTTGTGATTCGCTTAATATTTATATCGTAGTTCATTAACTGTCAAGTTTAATTGTATCAGTCCTATCTATATCAGATAACGATGAATCTAATACAATATGAACATGACAAATCTGTGGATCTTCGAATGTCATATGTATTGAATAGTTTCTCTATCTACAAACTCTCTCTGTCTCTCTCTCTCTCTAATACAATATATGAAAATGACAAATCTCTCAAAGTGTTACTATCAAAGTACATGAGATGGGTATTTATACCCCTACACTATTACAAGAGTATACTTTAAGCTTCTTGTTGACTTTGTTGACATTATGCTTTGACCACGATGTCTTCAATATTGTAATCTCGGATACAATATATTTATACCTAACAATCTCCCCCTTTGTATTCGAGCTAACAATTCGGCAAATCAGCTCTAACAAACTCTTTAGTTATTAGAAGACTATTGAACTTTGTCAACAAATAGAATCTTCAACTTTGAAACAGTTTTCCTCTTTGTATTCAAGCACATTACATATGAAGAAAAACAAGCTCCCCTTTAAACAAATCAGAATCTTCAGATCAAAATCCTTCAGTTTGAACAAATCTTTAGAATATTTGGAAGACTTCTCATCAGAAACTTTAACAGCCAACAATCAATCTTTAAATAGTAAGGCTCGAAGCGAAGCTTTGACACAACGTGTACTAATCTTGTTACATGTATATCATGAAATAATCAATCTTCAAACATCTTCAAGCAGCTTTGACTTCAAACTTTTATTCTTTTGCTCTAAATCGAATCTACAATCTTTGATTCTACCGAGTTTTCAACCATAGAATCAACATATAAAGATTTAAACCTTTTAAAACATATGAATAATGTCATCTTTGATTGCTCCCTTCAACATCAGCGTTAAATCTTTGAATACCTTTTCGCATGTGACTTCATGATCAGTTCTTTGCATGTGACTTCATGTGTTTGCATGTGTTTTTGATATATAATTTCTCCCCCTCATGATGATCACGAGAATCCTGAGCAGCCTGAACGATCAAAGACTAAATCATTATAGAAGTATAAAACACAACTGTTAGCTCCCCTTCAAAAAAGTATCTTCGTTAGAATAATTTGCCCCCCTTAAAAGTTGAACTCTTCTAAACACACTGCTTCGGTAAAACAAACGGGTAATCGGCTAACATAGAAGCACATTTAGCAGCTATTATCACTACAATCGAAATTTAATTCAACAGAGTGGCCTATTTTCAGAGTTGACAATCATGAATCTCTGATAGGACTTCTAGTTATCATTGAAGTAAAGTTATAAAACTAATTTCTCAAACTGTTTCTACAATACCACAAAAATATACATTGGAATCACGAAGACTCGTCAATGTGTTGAATTTTTTTAACATTTTATGCTATTTAAGGCGCAAAATGTGAAAAGACATTCCACAGACTCAATGTGCATGATTGAAGTGCGAAGGCGGGACAAAGTTCCTTCTATTTCAATATTCAAATATTTCAAATAAAGATTGAATAGATTATATGTTATGTGCTCGTGAAAAGTTGAAACGTTTCTTTGTTAAGAAAGAAATGAGGAGCTAGTGGGGTTAAAGCAAGACTTGGCGTGGGCGAACTGCCGTTTTCAATGAAGGTTATGAAGAATTGTGAACCAACTCTTTGATATAAGACCACTCACCCCTTAATCACTCATTAAATACTTGTTGGGTAGGGCTACCGGTTCTGGTAGTCCATAAAAGTACATTTAATCTCACACATTGTTCCTATGAAATGCTTCTTAATAAGATGCAAAAATGTTATGCTTTGAAATTCGGAAACCACATATGAAATACGAGATCTAGACTGATATATATCTTGAAATCAAACTAATGAAGTACAAGTTCTAAACTGATATGTTCATAAACTAAAACATAAATGTTTCTGTTTATGAATGTTAATGAACAAATACTAACGCTAAACAATTGACTCGGTAAGCAGAGTGTTTCGAAAAACAATGTTTAGAATGTAATTGTGACGAACAATTCACAATTATTATTTCGAATAAGAATTGAATCATTTATTTGGCATTTGTAAAGTTTGATGATGAATTTCAAACGTATGTGTTTCCACCGAAGATATGAGACATATAAATAACTAAATCAATAAAATATTACATGTGGTAATCCAAGAATAGATTTTCAATCAGAAAGAAACGAGCACAAATAAGTTTCTTGGATTGAACTACCACAAATTTTTGAAATTCAACAATTATCATAATATGGTACAAAAAATTTCCCCTCAAAGATAGAAAATACTTACTCCCCCTTAATCAATCAAATTTTGATCATGTGTTGAATAATCGGAATTCGGCACGACACATGATAACCTACAAAACAAATTAAGAAGATTTTGGTACCCATACCTTCATGGGTCCTTGCATGTTAGCTTTGGTATGAGGTGTATTGTAATATCTGAACCATCTATTTCGACTACATGTTCTAACAGTAGATCTTATCACCAGGGAATCAAGAATAGAATAAGTACCATATCATTTATTCACATACCTTTGATTTACAAAGTCATCCGTCTCGCATGTTGCACAACATATCTTGTTTTGGCTCAGACTAATCAACTCGTTGATTGATCTGACATAGTATGGCAGATCAGTCTTGGAAGCAAATGACTTTGCATCAACTGCAGGAGCTTGGTATGACTTGTTCTAGCATGCTCATCTGTAGTTGATTTCTTTCTCCAAACCATCTTAACCTTCTTGGAAATGTTAGTATTTGAACTAGAAGCAGAATAATTATAGAAAAGATTAGAAGAACGAATATGGTCTTGTGAGAAGTCATTTATTTTGATAAACGTTGATGAATGAACCTTTGCATGAATAGAGCTTGAGGCAGTCTTGAATGAACAAACAAACTCAACTGAATCATTATACGGTGATTGAGCAATAGTACCGGCACTAGCTCTGTCTGATAATTCAACCTTGAAATTTATTTCTTTAAGCTCCTTGACTTCAGTACTCAGAACATTCCATTCTTCAACGATCAAAGCAAATTTCTTCTGTATTTCAGACTTCGTATTCTTCTTTTTCATAACTTCTGTTTGAAGTCCAAATAACTTCCCTTTAAGATCAAAAATCTTTTTCTCAAACGCTTCCTTTTCTCTCTTAAACACCTTTTCTCTTTCAAGAAATCTATCAAGTCCAATATTATTCTTGTTCAATGTTGTTATGTCATACTGTATCTTCTTCTCTAACTCTGAAATCGTCTTTGAAAAAGTAACAAGCTTTGCTTCAAGAATTTGTTGTTCAGATTCCAAGTTTTCTCATTCTCGAAGTTAATTTCCAACCACTTTTTCTTCTCAGATAAGTCTTTGACCAAAGCAACATTCTTCTTCTCAATCAATCTTCTTTCGTTTGCAAAATCCTTCTGTTGTTTTTCTAATCTATGTTGAACATCGGAATTATGCGTTGTTAGCTCTAAACATTTTTGGTCTCTTTTCTCTCTTCGTCAAACTTACTTCTTTCCATAACGACAACTTGTTCAAAATCAGATATTTGCTTTGAAAGTTTAGCAATTATCAACTTACAAGACTTAAGTTTACTTTCAAAATTATTCTTTTCAGTCTCCAGTTTGAGTTTCTCATCCGTAAGCATGTGTCTTTCTATCTCAAACTATTCTTTTAAATCAGATTCAAAAAAATTTACCTTTTCAGTCAAGACATTCTTTTCTTTGAGAATAGATTGTAAAGACGTGACAGCCACTCCTCTCAATCTCTAGCAACTCATGTTTCACAGATGAATCAGATAATTTAGAAGTCAAATAAGATATTAGAACTTGTTTTTCGGTTTCAAACTTTTCTTTTTCTTTTCTAAAATACGCAATCAGCTCTTCATTTGCAATACATTCGACTTTGGGATTATAAATCTCTTTCTTTTTGCTTGCAACCTGTGCTTGTAGAGAAGACACCTGAGAATTCACATCGGTAGTAGACAACGTTATCAGATACGAATTTTTTATTGAATCTTAGTATTTGAGGGTTAGGCTCGTGCGAAGCTCGGATCAAACATGGGAAAAATGAATATGCGAGGCTCGGGATCAAGGTTCGTGCGAGGCTCGGATAATGGTTTGTGCGAGGCTCGCAAGGACTCAGATAAAGCTTATGTGAAGGTACACTATGTGAGGCTCGGATGGAACGTGCGAGGTTCAGGTAACTTTGCATACACTTTGTGTGAAGGTTACAGTTCATGCGACTTCTTTATGCGAAGGTTATGGATCCCTTTGTTGTCCGAGGCCTTTGAATATTTGAAGATAGCCTTAGTGTGAAGCTCACTCAACCTTGTGTGAAGGTTAAGAACTTCATGGTGCGCGGGTGATGAAGATGAATAGGAACTCGAACTTTTCTCGAAGAAAACCCCAAATCTTCAAATTAACCCTAAAAAACACATTCGATTAATCTAAAATTTGAGTACGATGCTCGCAATACTACCAGAAACACTTTAAATTCATGCACCTACACTAAAATCAGCCTAAATCTATGATTCACGAACAAAAAAATAGTAACTTTTTCACAAAACGCAAAAACTCACAAATTCGATCTAAATCCTTATCTAATATGTTCTATTCCCAAAATTGATTACAAACGAGTATTCCCCTATCAAAATAGAATCTAATGATCCTAATATTGATCCAATTCACCCATTAAATTGATCAAATATTATGAAATCAATAAAACTTCAAAAATATCAAATTTCTTCAAATCTTCTTCTTCAAATCAGATGATTCCAGCTCTGATACAAATTGTAAGTCCTATCTATATCAGATAACGATGAATCTAATATAATATCAACATGACAACTATATGGATCTTCAAATGTTATATGTATTGAATAGTTTCTCTCTCTCTCTCTCTCTTCTCTCTCTCTCTCTCTCTCTCTCTCTCTTTCAATACAATATATGAAAATGACAAATCTCTCATAGTGTTACTATCAAAGTACATGATATGGATATTTATACCCCTACACTATTACAAGAGTAAAGTATACTTTAAGCTTCTTGTTGACTTTGTTGACATTATGTTTTGACAACGATGTCTTTAATATTGTAATATCGAATACAATATATTTATACCAAACAAATTGATGCTTTAAATTGCTTCCGCTCATAACTCATATTCATCTATTTGTATCAATTACTTGAGTCTTTGCGGATCTGGGTTTCTTCATCTTGGGTATCATAATAGATATCACAGTGGTGTACATTATAAAAAGTTTGGCTAGAGAGAGGAGAGGGAGAGAGGAGAGGGATTTACGAAAAGACTAAATTACCCTAAATATTATCCGTAAATTTATTTATTTTGAAATTTAATGGATAATTACCGAAAGTAAAGAATTATAATTATTGGTTAATAATAATGCATGGTTGAGACTGAATCTCACTGTTATCATAAACAACCGAGTTTTCTCTTGAATGACTTAATATATATAAATATATATATATATATAGAGAGAGAGAGAGAGAGAAACTAAAGGACACCCTGGGAGGCCGCCATCTGGTAACATGCATTTGTGCATATGTACTAATGCATATTTATGCATTGATGCATAGAAAAAAGGAGCTCCAGTCGTGTATATGCATTTGTGCATATGCACTAATGCATGTATATGCATTGATGCATAGAAAAAAAATATCGTCCAGATGGCAGGCTCTCAAGGGGTTCTCCAATTTTCTCTTTTTTTAGCGTTTTCTCCTGAACCTCCCTCCCTCTCTCTCTCTCTCTCTCTCTATATATATATATATATATATATGTAGGGAGAGGTTCAAATGAGAACTTTGTAAATTTAAAGGAACAAAGGGACTAATTTGGGATCACATATGATGTGGGTCCCACCAATAAAAAATCATATTTGATTTTTAATGGTAGGTCCCATTGAATCAAATTTGATTTTTTATTGGTGGTACCCACATCTTATGTGGTCCCAGATGAGTCCATTTGTTCCTTTAAATTGGGGGTATTCTCATTTGAACCCTCCCCTATATATGTATATATACATATGTAGGGGAGATTTCAAATACAAACCACGCCAATTCGTACAAACCGCGTGTTTCATTGTTTTTTTTGAATAATTTTTTTTCATGAAAGTGTTTAATATGATGAATTTGTTTCATATAATTCTTTTCTTCATGAAATTATTTTTCTTTCTACATGAAAATGAATTGATTCATGAAACTCTCAATTTGACGAATCTTGTTTCATGTATTCTTGATTCACCAACCTTCATGTATTCTTGATGAAATTTTTTCATATATTATTGACTAATCAACCCTAATAATTAAGAAAAAGTAAAAAAAAATTTAAAAAAATATTGGTTGCATGCGGTTTGTACGAATTGACATGGTTTGTAACGGAAATCAACCCTACATATGTATATATATATATATGTAGCATAAGTATGTAGGTATATGTTTGTACCTATGTGTCAGTATATGATATATGTATGTATGTATGCATATATATATATATATTTATATGTATGTATATATATATGTATGTATATATATACATGTATGTATGTATATATGTATATATATATATATGTATGTATGTATTTGTAGGGGAGCGCCGGTGAAGAACATAAGGAAAGCAGGAGCTCGAGTATTGAGATATCCCCTCAACAGAAAGGAGGCAGACTGGTAATAAACACGATGGAAATATAGGCCGACTATTGCCTCAGTCGCACCACCCAGAGTGGGTATTGTACTGTACCGTATCAGACTAGGTACATCTATTGAGTGATAGAAAGATAATATATTTCATTTTATTTTCATAATTTTGATATTGCGGTTTAATGTTTTGAGGACAAAAAAATGTTAAGAACTGTGGGAACCAATCTAAGCCTTAATTTGTTTTTGATCATATTGTTTTAATTGAAATATGTTTTTAATTTTAAAATGGCATAATCATCATTTTGGTAACAATATTCACTAGATGAAACACACAAATTAATTCACCAGATGAAACACGCAGATTCATCAGATAAAATACACAAATTCACCAGATAAAACACACAGATTCACCACATAAGATATATACTAACCTTATTTCACCTCATGAAATAAACCAGAATTTTCATAAATATGCTATTTCACCTAATGAAATGCAAACATACTGTTCATGTATATCTTAATTCACTACATGAAATCAATGCATGGAGAGAGAGACGTCGGTGATCATCAACAACCAGCCAAATCCAAATCCGAAGTCAATGTCAAACTACTGCATCATTGATGCTCTTGAATCAGGAAGATTATCATGGATCTTCATTGATCAATCTATTCCTTGAAAAACTACTCTTTCTAGGCTGATCTTCTTCATCTTCACCATCATCGTTCCGATCCATGCTCATATTGTATATCACTGCTCAACATGTGATCATAGCCACTGATGCCCCTTCGATTTGATCGTGCAGTTACGACCGAGGTATCCCATGGTTCCGGCTGACGGTGTTGATAAAAGATGACTGAAGAAAACGTTGTTCGAACGAGATCTGAACGAAGTTCAATGCATCGACGATCCACTGCTGCTCCATGTCTTCGTCTTACTCTTACCCCACCACCGAAGGTCACCAGAGATAAAGGAAAAATAAACAAATTAAGCCTCACCGACTTCGAAGAAGAACGAAAAATCTGATCGTATTCAGTCATCATATTAGGAATTTTTGGAATGAGATGAAGTTTATAAATAGGGAATACAGGGGTTGGTGACACTTGTTTGATTAGATGCCACAACTTTCAACGACGGAATAAAAGTCAAATATGGTGGGATGGTACAAAAATTCTAATATGTTCTTCTATTTTTCAATTACATATAAGATTAGACCCAACTTCTAATAACTTTACAAAATGACATAATGTTTAATGACTGTTAGTTAAAACCCTTTAATGATCGTGATTAGTCCCTAGGATCCTCAACCGTTTTACCTTTCTCATTAATTATCGTTTTGTACTTGTATCTACTAGATATGTGTGTATCCATATTTAAGTATTTACATATTTTGATTATATGTAAAAAATATTAAATTAACCAACCTAACATTTGTTGATCATTTTATGAAATAAATAAAAGTAAAAAAAAGCTAATTAAAATCACTCTCAAATTACCAGTGGATTGTAGAATTCCATTGGTCATTGTAATTATTGTTTAAAAATCTGTTTTTAAATTTAACTAAGGATAACCGACAAAAAATGTGAACAATCAAGTAACTATTTAAATTTTGCATATAAATTTCAGGAAAAAAAAAATTCTTATTTGAATTTATAAATGATTATAAATTCCACAAACATGGTCGGCCCTGGCCATAGGCCCAAGGTGCGATGGCCCAAGGCAGCATCTATTCCATGGGCATAAAAAAAATCCTATACTATCATTAGTAGGTTTAGTTGGGCCTTAAAAAAATATTAGCGTTAGGTTAGGGAAGCTCATTCGAATATCACTCTGGTCTCTCAACGATCTCAATCTCTCAAGGCTCTGCCGCTCCTCTCTCTAAGTCTCTCAACAAAAGAAATCAATAAATCATGAACTCGCTCTTTCTCTCTTCATCTCTTGACCTTGCTCTCGCTGTCGCTCTCGCTCTGGTCTATCGAGTGTCGACCTCGCCTCGCTAACTCGCTCATTCGCTCAACCTCTCGTCTCATCAGTCAACAGTCGTAGCCTCGTATGTCCCATTATCGATTTTGGATTTTGTTTTATGGGTGAAACACTGAAATTCTAAGTTTCTAACCTGACTTAAAGGGGTAAAGGGCATCTCTAATGTCACGAAGTCGCTCTTTACCGACCTAAAGGGAATATGAGCATCTCACTTTAGTTTCATAGTTTGGTAAACTTCTGATTTCTGAATTTTTGTTTCTGATTTGTTTTATTTGGTGACTTAGTGAGTTAGTGTTTACTGGTTGATTTAGTTTGATTTAGTGTTTATTATTTTATTTAGACTTTAGTAATAGTGACTTAGTATTTACTATCTGTCTTTAGTAGTGTTTACTGTTTGATTTTGTTTAGTTTAAATGTTTAATTTAGATTAAGGTTATTTTGTTTAGTTTAGATTTATTTATTTATTTATTACTGATTTAGTGTTACCATTGCTAATATTGCATAAACAAAGTTTTTGAGTTTCAACCTATATGACAATTTTGCGAACTCAGGTGTTATCTTTCTATTCTCTATTACTCTATATCCTACTATTTGTTTAAGATTTATGTATGTTTCCTCGATCATAACCCTCGGGTGCTCAAAATAGAAAAAGAAAAAAAAGACAAGAAGAAATTGCTCAAAAAATGCAAGGATCTCTAAATAAGTTTATTGTTAGACAACCAAATGTTTTTGAGAATGCTTGTGATGAAAATGAAAATGCTTGTGATGCAAATGCTTGTGATCAAAGTGTTTGTCATAAAAATTCAAATGCTAGTGATGAACATGTTTGTGATGTGAATGAAAATGCTTGTGATGAAAATGTTGATGATACCTTTAATGAAAATATTGACGAAGCTACTATTGATGTTGGTTTGAATATATTTGATCCAAGAAATTGGGATATGTTAAATTCTAAAATGAAAGATTTGTTTGTTGAAAAAGGACCTATTAGAGAAAATAACATCAATTTCCCTAAAGATAATATAGGTAGACACTTTTTAGAAGAATTTTATGTTCGTAACTTACGCAATGGTGATTGTCACGATAGAAGTGGTTAGTGTATTCAAAAGAGCTAGATAAAGTCTTTTATGTTCGTAACTTACGCAAGCTTTTTAAAGAGGGTTGGTCAAAAAGCCAATTAACAAGTGTTGGATTAAATGATTGGAAACATCTTGGTCAAGGACTAAGTGGTCATGAAAATAATCCCGAGCATTTAACTAGTTTTGGAATTTGGTCCGAGTTGCGATTGAGATTGTGTATGAATGAAACACTTGATAAAGATTTACAAGATTTAAAAAAAGGATACCGACCATTGGAAAGAAATTTTGGTTAGAATAATTACCGTTGTTAAATGTCTACCAAAGAACATCATCGCTTTTCGTGGGAGGAATGAATAACTTTATGAAGAATCGAATGGTAATTTTTTAGGCTTAATTGAAATGATTGTTGAGTTTGATCCCGTTATGAAACAACATTTTGAACGTATCAAAGAAAAAACAATTCGTTATCATTATCTTAGCCACAAAATTCAAAATGAATTGATTGAAATTGTTGGCATCCGATGTTAAAAGTGCAATTATTAAAAACATCAAAGAGGCAAAATATTTTTCGGTTATTCTTGATTGTACTCCGAATGTAAGTCATCAAGAACAAATGACTTTGATTATAAGATGTGTTGTTATGTCTACTTCTCCTATAAAGTAGAAGAGTTATTTTTAGAGTTTTTGGTGGTAGAAGATATATCCAGTTTAGGACTTTTTAATGCGTTACAAGATGTTTTGATATCACCTTATTTAGATATTAATTATGTGCGGGGACAAGGGTATGATAATGAGGCTAATATGAACGGGAAGCATCAAGGTGTGAAAAAAAATTACTTGATATAAATCCTAGAGCCTTCTATATGTCATGTGGTTGTCATAGTCTTAATTTAGTGTTATGTGATATGGCAAGCTCTTTTCACGAAGCAAAAACCTTTTCTGGTACTTGTCAAGCAATATACAAAGTTTTTTCTAGTTCTACAAAGAGATGGAATGTTTTATTAGAACATATTGATAATTTGACTTTAAAATCTTTATCTACTACTCAATGGGAAAGTCACATTGAAATTGATAAAGCTATCAAAACTCAAGTTGTCCCAATCATAGATGCTTTAATCGAATTGTCTCAACTAAGCGAGGATGGAAGTGTGTCTAGGGAGGCTGAGTCTTTGGTAAATGGTGAACTTTCAAGTTTTGAGTTTCTTGTAAGTTTGTGATAGTCCTATCTATATCAGATAACGATGAATCTAATATAAAATGAACAAGAACTTGATCAATGAACCTCAAATGTCAAATGTATATTGATGTATTCTTTCTCAATACAATCTATCTCTAGATATGAAAAATGACAAATCTAATGAAATGTGTTACCACCAAAGTACATGGCCATGGGTATTTATACCCCTAGACTATTACAAGAGTAAATTATAAAGTAACTACATGTGGACCTGTTGACTTTATCTTTGACTTTCACGTCTTCAATATTGTAATCTCGTATACAATATATTTAGACCTAACAGTTTGGTTATTTGGCATGAAATTCTATATAGAATTATTTAGTTAGTAAGATATTACAATCTAAAGATATGCTTCTTGATATTCCCCTACAAAGTCTCAAAGGATTAGTTGACTTTTTTGAAAAATATAGAGAAAATGGGTGTGCATGTGCTATTAGTGAAGCTAAAGAAATCACAAATGATATTGGAGTTGAGCCCGAGTTTGTTGTAAAACGTTCTTGTTCTAGAAAAAAGCAATTTGAGGAAATTTCAAATAAAATCTGCTCAAGAGACATTTAGAACCGATTACTTTTCTTGTTTTAGTTGATAAGGCTCTTTTGCAATTACGAACTATATTTGAACAAATGCAAAAATTTGAATCTATGTTTGGCTTCTTGTTTGATGGAAGAAAGTTGGTTAGTTTACATGATGATGAGTTAAAAAAATGTTATTGAATCTTAAACTTGTTTTAACAAATGGTGATGATTCTGATATTGATGGGGGATATTTGTATATAGAGTTGCAAATTTTGTAGGAAATGTTACCGGAAGAGGGATGAAGAGTGGAAATTCTTGGACATCCGTACAAATAATGGAGTTTGCAATGAAGTTGGACATGTTTCCACGTGTCTTGATTTCTTACATGATTTTGTTGACCGTGCCAGTCGCTGTAGCATCTGCAGAAAAAAAGCTTTTCGAAATTAAAGTTGTTGAAGTCTTACCATGAGTCAAGAAAGATTAAATGGGTTAGCAATTTTGAGTATTGAGAGTAAGTTTTTAGCTAATATTAACTATGATAAAATGATTGATATTTTCGCTTCATAAAATGCAAGAAGACATCATTTTACACTACAACAAAATAGGGCATTACCGACGGCAAAAACCGTCGGAAAATCGTCGGAAATGGCTCTTACAACAGTTTTCCGACAGAAACAACCTGTCGCTAAAACCTTGGTCAGTAATGTGAAGCAACGGCTTTCCGACGGCTTTTACCGACGGCTTTCCGACGGCTTTACCGACGGCTTTCCGACGCCTTTTACCGTCGGTTTATTTCACGGCTTTCCGACGGTTTATTTCCCGACGACTTTCCGACGGTTTATACTACCGACAGCTTTCCGACGGCTTTTTTGGATTTAGATTTTTAAAAAATTAGAAAACCCTGTTTGTCTATATATGCATTTTAACTTGTAATATATATATATATATATAATCGCATATAAAATCCAAAAATTCAACGATAGATTTTCCAACAAATCCGTATATATATCCATACATATATCCATATAAGTCCATTTAAATCTAATGTTATACCAAATTCATACCATAATCAACTAATGGAACCATCAGAAGTCCACGGTGGGAATTGCCGACGTAGCATCTCTTCAATTGCCTTCATTCTATCTTGATTTTCCTTCTCACGTTGAGCACGTCGGTCATTCTCCTCTTTTTCAATTGCACGCTCCTCTTCCATTTTCTTAATTTTCTTCTTTAATTGTTGCACCTATATATATGTAACACTTAATGAGTGTATTGACATATATGTTCCAATTAAATAAAAAAATTATAAACTATCAATACATTTGCAAAAAAACAAATTAGACATGAAACTGAATATGAGAAATATGGGTGGTAGAGGACAACTTAAAAAAAATTGCAATTACTTCAATGTTTATAGAGCAAGCATAAAAAATTTCCAATTAGTTGAGTGAAATATAAAAACAATATACAAGCAACAAAAAAAATGAAAAATTACATCAAAAATATGTACCATACATCATGATGTCCACTATAACAACTTTCCCATATTTTCTGATATTGTTGCATTTCTTGTTCGTGTTACTGTTACCATGCTTATAATTAATGGTTAAGAATGTCAAAATTAGAAAATTGAATCTAGTCAAACATCAAGAATATACCCTAGTCTTCTATTAAATCCAAAAGATAAAAAAGACACGTACTAATCACAAGAATCAACATAAAGATAAATCATCAATATTCAACGGGATCCAAGAATATAAAGATGAACGAAAAAATGGGAATGAATACCTTGCATTATCAAGTGCAACATTCATTTGGTGTTGGAAACTTAAACCGTAAACCAGTTATCAGTTCCATGAGATGAGATGGCCCTTAGTTGTATAGAAAGGAAAAACACACACAAAGGAACTGATAAGCCTAGTTAGTCATTATTCAATGTTATTCGTCATAAGTAAATGGATTGATATCCCCTCCTTAACGAATAAGACATTAGCCACATTAAGCTCATTAAGCAACTAACAAACAACCCCGAGTGAGAGAGACCAAGAGTGTAGTCTACTCTTAACGAACAAGACATTAGCCACATTAAGCTCATTAAGCAACTAACAAACAGCCCCTTAGTGAGAGAGACCAAGAGTGTAGGCTACTCTTAACGAATAAGACATTAGCCACATTAAGCTCATCAAACAACTAACAAACAGCCCCTTAGTGAGAGAGACCAAGAGTGTAGTCTACTCTTAACGAATAAGACATTAGCCACATTAAGCTCATTAAGCAACTAACAAACAGCCCCTTAGTGAGAGAGACCAAGAGTGTAGTCTACTCTTAACGAATAAGACATTAGCCACATTAAGCTCATTAAGTAACTAACAAACAGCCCCTTAGTGAGAGAGACCAAGAGTGTAGTCTACTCTTAACGAATAAGACATTAGCCACATTAAGCTCGTTAAGCAACTAACAAACAGCCCCTTAGTGAGAGAGAACAAGAGTGTAGTCTAATCGTAACGAATAAGACGTTAGCCACATTAAGCTCTTTAAGCAACTAACAAACAGCCCCTTAGTGAGAGAGACCAAGCGATTAAATCCTGTATTAATAAAGTTGTACGTGTGGATTAATATGTCTATATAGAGTGGGAAGGAGGGGCTCCTCCTAGAAGCTTACTGAATAAGCCACTTTTAATATCATCAAGCCACATTAAGCTCATTAAGCAACTAACACAATATTCATCATTTTAAGTATACAATATCGACTTCAAGAGCATGCAGTGAATTAAAGAGACTATATATAGTTTAAGATAGTGTTTGTGTTGTCCATATTAAGATGTCTGTGCAGCAGCAGCCGTATGAAGATGCTGCCCTTATTAAACTGTCTATGCAATTACAGAAGAGTACAAACCTTAAACTCCTCAAAAAAACGACTGTTGAAAACCTCGATTTTTAGAAACAAACCTACAAGAGTACAACATAGATTAATAATAATAAAAACATGAAACAGAAGCATCAAAATTGATTTCATTCATATCTTAAACATCTCAAAAATCTTACCTTCCCCTATCTTTGGAGGTATCGTTTGATTTCATACAAATGATAAACCCAAGAGCCAATAAATAACTAAATTTAACCTATATAGAGTCAGACCTCTTACCTCAATAAGACCTCTTATCACAGTCAGCACTTATTCAAAAATATTGATAAACGACCCCTTAGACTTGTGAAAACAACTTATTGACTTATTCAGGTGTGGTGCCGGTAATAAGTCATTTTGAGTGTTTGGGAAAAAACAACTTATCCGGTGCCAAACTGGTAATAAGTCATTTTTTAAGAAGTTAAATTTTTTAACTTATCAATTTTTGATAAGGACTTTTCCAGAAAGTCAATAAGTTATAAGTTATAAATTAATAAGCTAATCCAAACACCCCCTTAGTGTGTGGAATAAACACAAAAGTTTATTTAGACAAGATTTGAGAGACATGGAGAATTAATAATAGATACTAGTCATAAAATGCTTTTAAGACCAATGATTCACATATAAATAATTTATTCTTACGTTTTCAACCTTTTTGTCCTTTTTATTTAAACCTCCCTACATTTGCATTTTGTTAAACATAAATGTTGCATTTTGTTTAAAGGCTTACTCTAGAAGTGGGACTAAACAAATTTGGATGGATGTGATCAGGTTTGAGATCATACGAATGGGATGAAAAGCCTTCTCCATAGTGCAGCCATATCAACCGTAGATTGGCACCCAACTTTGCCAATCTTCTTGACAGGATCAGCGGATAACTCGGTTAGGGTCACATCCATCTTATGATGGTTTTCAGTTTCATGTGTTTTTTAGTTGATCGTTGGATTCGTGATGATGATGAGAGTGGTTTTGTTTTGGTGTTTTGGTGTGTTTAGTGTTTGATAGAAGAGGGTATTATTGTCTTATTAAGACCATCTATAGTATGCACGCCATTAAGCAAATAAGATTACAAGTTTCAAAAAGCAAATAACCTCAAAATTAAGCAAATAAGATTTAAACTAAAACCCTCTCAATAAACATGATTCAACCTCTCTTTTTTGTGCTTTGCTACGAGTAGCAGCAAAACGACCATGGAGATCTCAATTGTAAAAATACAATAACTTATAATTTGAAAGTGAAGAAAGTACAGCTCCATTTGCAACAAATTTCAATATTTAATTACTCCAAAAAATTACATTATTTCAACTTCACTTTAATTTGAAAACTTCTAGGGCAACAGAACAAGATCCAGTTCTCATTACAAATCATCCAAACATTGTCTCTTTACAATTGCAAATCTCCAGTGCCCTATCACTACTCAAAAACACAAAAAACGAGGTTGAAGTTGAACAATGTCCTCCATGTTCATAACTTTAGTGATTTACTAACATTTTACTCAAATTAGCACATCGTAATTCATATCTTCAATTAATTGAAATAATAATCACTAGCATTAGAAGATTCATACATTCTAAACCACATAAACTCGAAGATCTAGCTCAATTAACTTCAAAATCACTGAAATAAACAAATATTCAAAGATCTAGAGCTAAAATCACCTCAATTAGAGAAGCGAAAGAGTAGATCCGAGTGAGATACTTACAGAGCCAGTCGCCTAGATAGAACGTTTGATTTCCGGCTAAATGTCTAGGTTCCAAACCACTTTTAAATAGTTCATTTTGGTTATATATAAACATGTTAGAGGTATTTTTTTTTTTTACTTTTCACCATGGACATCCTAAATCTCAGGCCGACCCTATCCATTAATAAACCGTTTGTAAATTTACAATAAGAATATATATAAACAAATATAATTTAAATTTACAGATGGACTATTAACGAGTTAGTTATTAAAATCCATAGGTAAGTTTAAAAGTGTTAAGAAATTAAAAATTATACAAAAATTTACTAATAAATTACTAACTTATTTTAATTAATTAAATTAAGCTATTAATTCATCGATAATATTAATTGTTTAAAAATAATACATTTTCTTTTAAAACTTTACCGACAAAACTCAACAAATCAAAAAAGAATGTCAAGTTTTCTAGATCGTTAATAATTGCCGGCAAAAAAATGCGTCGATGGTTTTAACAAATGATACTACATTTTTAACAATCTTTCTTAATGAAAAGAAACAATATTTGTCATAATGAATAATTTAATAAAAATATTTAATTTTCGAAGATAGTAAAAATTGTGTTGATGCACATGAGGGCCAAATCTGATTGAAAACATATAAGAAAAATTGTTATAGAACTTGAATGATGGGAGAAAATTGTATTTTTCTTAAACGAATAAATTAAACTAAATTTCATGTAATTGTAATAATGTATATTTTCTAGTAAGTATTTAAATGGGTTAGACCTAAAATAGTCCAACCAAACAAAACATACATAATATATCTTACAAACCATACATTTTCTCAAGGATAGAAAATAACAAATATGACCCATTGCAGCAAGTTTACTTCCCACCAAGGCAATCACCAACTTTATAACAATCACCCACCAAACATTATGAGAAGGAATGCATCTATTCCTTACTCTACCTTGTTCCATATCATCAAATCCACACCCACATATTATCTCAAAGAAAATCATAAAAACTAATATATTTTGATTTATCAATATAAAGGATCCGTGAACACCCTTGTGCCTGCAATGGATACAGAATTTATGAAAGTTGCTGAAGAATTTGCTAGTTTTGACCTTCTAAAGCCGAAGAATCGATCTAGTCCTTCCTTTTGTACTCAAGAAACAGATTCCATGATCATCATCAGTGCCCAACTCAAAGGTTTGCATGAAACTAACATACAATAGTTTGATTATAAATGTGGTAGATTTGACTTCAACAGTAAAGAATGCAAATAATTTGTTTTCCCGTTATTTTAGAATATGATGAATCGGTGCAGGTTATAGGAGAACGAATATAAAGGTTGAGAGAAACGAAGATGGAAGTAGAATCATTGTAGGTGGAGAAAAGTTGGTTCAAGATATGTTGGCAATTAGAGGAAAAGTTGTAAAGAAAGATATTGAGAAGCAACGATTTCAAAAGTCTTTCAAGATTTTACAAGGGGTGGTTTTGGATAAAGTGAGAGTCAATTTTGATGATGATGTCTCAAAACTCATTATTCGAATACCAAAACTTACAAAAGGCATCATGGGGGGTGCAATTGAGGAGTTGAAAACTGAAGAAACTCCATCAGAATCAACTAAGATGTTACAAGTTTATACTAATGGAGAGTTATCTGAACAAGAAAATCAAGAAAGTGAAGGGGAAAATGTCCATCCTCTCTTAAAAAATGACAAAGAGGGAGGATTACAAGAAACAAATGAATTTCATCGTGATAAACAAGACAAAGAAAATTCAAAACAAGAACAAGGTGAGGCTAACCGTGTTGGTGGCAAAGACAAAGAACCAATATCACATCCAAGGAGGTATAAGATATGTACACCGCTGATATTTGGATCTGCATTCTTTGTGTCAGTCATCGTGATGGTTTTCCACTTGGTTCAATCTGAAAAATCAAAAAAAGGAAAAAAGAAAATAGATTAAAATTAATTCTTAGAAAACCTTTGTATAAATAAAAAAGAATAAAGGGTATTACATTTATTTATTTTCATAGATTTGAAGCAATCATTTTCATTTTATGTTTTATTTTGATAAAACGCAGTATCTAATTGTTGTCATCATCTTTATATCAACTAGTGAGCGACTCGCACGGTAGTAATAGTTTTTTTAGAAGTATTTAATTGAGTTAAAATAAAATGCAATTTTTCGGTAAACATTTAATTAGATATAATCTCAAAACAACAAATAAATCTTCACAGATGATTAATTTGTATATATTGATGATCATTTGTTGTTATGAATAGTTCGAAATCATCGGTAGTAATTTCATTTGTATGTTATTTATAATCCAAACGAAATATCCCTCAACCATATCATATGGTATGTGTGCGTGCAAATATTATGCTTCATAGTTAGTTTATAAACAAACCTAATTTGTTGCTTATTTTATATAATATTTCTATTTTGAATCTTGATGTACATATATGGTTAAAATGATTTGATGATTGATCAAAATATTAGGTGAAAGCAAAACATTTTAATCATCTATTGTATTGATCGAATGTTAACATTTTGAGGGTGTTTGGTTCGTTTTAAGGAATGAAAATGAAAATGAAAATGAATACTTTAATTGCATTCTTTTTCATTGAAGCACATTCCTTTTCTATTGATGGTGTTTGGGAATCAAAAACAATGGTTATGTTATGTTAATGGTCTCTTTTCCTTCTCCGGTGACTTCTACAGACACTTTACACAAACAACTCCGGTGACCCTTTCACGAATAACCTTTGTGACAAGATCAAACAAAAAATCCTGGGTGAAATACCAAAAGAAACCTTGCTAATTGATCTATCAAAACCTTGTTGACAAGATCGAACGAAAAAAAAAATTGTGAAAGAAAAACTAAAGAAGGTTGAATCTGTCAAAACGAACAGGGCTCTGTCTTTCTTCTTCTTCTTCTTCTTCAAAATGCATTAACATCATAGACCCATTTTTTGGTTTATCGAATATGAATGAATCTGTCAAATCGAAATTAGGGTTAGGGTTTACCCATCAATCCGAACACAAAACGAATCCTCATCGATTTGAAACAGATTGAGTTTGATATTGTTGAAGTAAATGGATTGTTGAAGAAGATCGATTGAGAGGGGGAGACGATGGAAATTCGATTGGTTGCAGCAGGGTTTTCGACGGTGAAGAGATATGAAAGAAAACTTCATTTCAAGCCCACCATTGTTGACCGAAATCTTGACCCAAAAAAATTTAGGGGCATCTCGTGGGAGATGATGGAAGAAGTTGAGGAGATGATAGAAGAAGTCAAGAAGGTGGGAGACGATCAGATGCGGTTTGTAGATAATTTTTCTATTACACCCAAATTTGAGAGGAATGGTTTTTTACCCCCTTCTAATATAATGATTAACTATATTACTTGCATCCAAACAACATCAATCATTCTATTCTTATTCCTTATTTGAACCAAACATTTATAAAGAATATTATTCCCATTCCTTACATTATAATACCCCCAACGAAACACCCCCTTAGCTTGATTAGATCAACTTCATCCAAATCTACTAAACTAACAACCTATTATATATTACAATCCTTTCATAATTCATTTGGCATCAACTTACACTACTTAAGCAAAAAGCTTGTTAGAAAATATGTAACCAAGTTAAAAATGAAACGTAATTTTTGTATTGACAACTGATAAAATGATGTATTGAGGTGTATTATATACATAAATTACATTCATTGATTAATTTCATAAATATGCATTATTTGATTTTAATTAGATCGGGGTAGATTGCGTAAATTTAAAAGTTAAATATAATGAAAAATCTTCTCTAACCACAATGTGGTTCAAATCCCTAAGAGACACTTAAACATCGTGTGCTAGATGTTCAACAATATATGATGTTGTATGTGAATACATATTATTTTTCATTCATAGTTAACAATGAAATTGAAAATGTACCTATAATGAAAATGAAAATAACTTAACAAATGTTAACAACCAAACTCAAATGACAAAAGATAGCAACTGTTACCTCACCAAATGCACCTAACGACTTTTTAATTATTGTGACAAAATTATCAGCCACAATTTTATGCTTTTGAAGGCGTAAGTATATAGTTTTCATCTCTAAAAATATAAGCAAATTGTTTTGATATTCCAACAAATTTTACCATCGACCAATTTTTTTTTTTAAAATTAAGATATGGTTATCCAGTATAAATTATTTATTTTTTAGAAAAATCTAAGAGATAGATGTTTCCCATTCATGTAAATTCAATATATAATACTTCGAAGCTTCATCGAGAAAGGTTCAATTTTTTTTGTCCTTTTTGTTCTCAGTTATTTTCTATTACAAAAGATATGCCAAAGAATTGTTCATATTTCCAAAGCTAGATCTAATAAAATTTCCAAACAAAACATAAATAAAATAAAATTATTTATAAAAAAAGGTTTTTAAATGACATAAGTAATATTCTTTTATAATACACATTTAGTCTTGAATACTCATTGAAAGTTGTTGATTGTGATATTCTATTTTCATCTTCATGAAAAAAATATTGTCCAAATACAAACAATATTTACGAAAAAAGAAATATAAGTGTTTGTATATCACAACACAATACAATTTATTGATCATTTATAACATAAAAGAAAGTCTATATTTTTTCGTACTATACATCAACTTTTCAACAACGATTACAAAACATATTCAAGATTTTTAATACTTAATTTTATTGATTACATGAATTACCAAACATCGATCACATATTACAATTAAAAATTATGAACCAAAATTTTCACATGATAAACATCAATATTGAGTATTACACGACTTAAGAATCAAAATGCTCCACAGAATAATATTGTCTCTTCAAAAACTTCAACTTACATTGATATAACAAAATTAATTAGAAAAAAAAAATCAATGGAAAAAAAAATCAACAGTAATCCCTTGAGAATTCAAAGATAATACACTAAATTCCTAGCTAAACAAAAACAAAAAATCAATTAAACATATCGGAAAAAACCAACCTAAGATGTATTGTGTTAACACAAAAAAAAGTAAAGAAGCAAAAAAAATCTAACCTTAAAAATCGAAATAATAACTTGGTGGGATGAGAATGTAAGCATTTTAGTTCACATGATAAATGAAAGAAGTGATTCACCTGTTTAGAGGCTTCTATAGTTCCATCTTAGTTCTTGTGGTTGTTGTCTTTATATAGATAAAAGAAAGATATAAATAAAGGATTGATTGGAGAATATGAATGATTTGGAGTTATGTTACTTGAATTAATATAGAAGAAGATGAATGGTTTGGAGTTGAATGTAAATATTTAATAAAAAACATAAATTGACAAAAAAAACTAGTGAATATTGAGAGAATGAAGGAGCAGGGGCGGAACACAAGCCTTCTAATTAAGGAGGCCGAACCCAACAAAACATCTTTATTGATAAGCTCAATTTATTATAAAAAACCGTGTGACAGAAGAATAGAACCTATGACCACATATACAGGGGCCATATATACATAACCACCTGAGCTAAGCATAATTTATTGATAATATTTCTAATATCTAGTATTTAAGGGATAAAACGCAGGGGCCATGGCCCCCCTAGGTCCCTATTGTGTTCCGCCTCTGTAAAGGAGAAAAAAGAATGGAGTTTTAAACTTTAAAAGAGATAACGTCAAACACCATGGTTTCTCCTTTGGTGTATAATAGTGTGGGACACCACGCCTTTGCGTGGTGACAATTTTTTTTTCCAAGATACATAATTTTTTTTAAGGAAAACCTAATTCATTAACTGAAAATTAAGATAATGTATTGTAACATTATATTGAAGTGTCTTAGGTGTATATTATTTTGGTACACGCTAAGAAAAAAGAATTAATGTCTAATTATTGAAAAGTTAATTAAGCTTGTATATACACAAAATTAAGCACTATGATAAATACTTATTTTCAAAATTTTCTATTGGTGCTTTTATTTAGTAATTATTTTTGGGTTGATCTTCATATTTGGAGAAAAACCTTTTCTTTTTTCTACTTTCTCCATTTTGAAGATAGTTTTGGTGAAATTATTAGAGCAAAACATTGACTTAAAATCCTCATTTTGAGGAAGTTGTTGGAGATGCTCAAATATAAATAAGTCATAAATGATCTAAAATCAAGAATCTAACTATATAATCAAAGTAAAAAAAACTTAAAAATGAACATATAAAAGAAACCCATTATGATCGTTTGTTTCAACACTTCATGAAAAGGGACATAGCTAGACGAAATAGGGATTGTTTCAATGATTATGGAATGATCTAGTGAGAATCGATGTTAAAATTTTATTACAAAATCTTCATAAAAAGATGAATAAAAATGAGAATCAAGTTAAAATTTTATCATAAAATATAGACATGCTTACCATCCATAATCCTACCCCAAGAATATTATAACAATGAACCAATATTTTTCCCCTCAAGATTTATGTATCACCCATTCACCCAAATCACCCCAAATAATATCATTCTATTTGACAGAAAAAAATGCCAACACAGGTTCTTAAAACAACCTATACATTGATAATGCTCATCCTTTCATAATAACTTAAACTTGTATACAATCTAATACTTTTTGCACTCCATTATGAGAGCCCAATTAGCAAGATGGACGATATCGATGGTTGGAAGTCTTTTTCACAATGTTGTTACTTTGCGTCAAATATTAAAATCGAAGAAGTGTTGTATGATCGTTGAAGGCCTGTTTGGTGATTGTGATTTATAATGGGGAGTAAGAAGGCACACAGCCGTACAAGGGAAACTGAGAAGTTTTGACTTTTGAGTTACACCTAAAACATAAATATGATTGTATATAAAATTACCAAAAAAACCCCAATTCTAGGCAAACATACAATTTCATATAGGGCTTTCATGTCATTACCATATCAACTATTTAAGAAAAACAAAAATTGAGAAAATTCCTATGGAGATTTCCAATCTAACAGCCACGTCATTGTATGTGATTTTTGTTTTTATGATATAAAAGATAAGAAAAACAAAAATTGAGAAAATTCCTATGGAGATTTCCAATCTAACAGCCACGTCATTGTATGTGATTTTTGTTTTTATGATATAAAAGATATATATATATATATATATATAGATTTTAAGTGATAGAGTTTATATTTCAAAAGTTATTTTTATTTCACCTTATAATTAAAAATATTACCTATATTTATATTAAAAATATATTTAAACCAACTAATTAAGCCTTTAAGTATTGCATATTAATACATAATCCCCTTAAATTTGACGTTTATATATAAGTAATCATCATAAAAGGTCGTAGAGCTACGTAATAAAACTAACTAATAATGAAAATATAAACTTATTTAAATACAAGGTAATCATTGAGTTTTTCTTATACGACAAGATACCCGATCATTATTTTTTTACAAAAACACAATTCATTATTAAAGCTAATGTAGTAAAATTATATTAAAATTTTGAATACACAATAAACAAAAATACGAGAATTTTATTATATTTAATTTGACACCTATTTCAATATACTTATGAAATGATGATGTTGCATGTAATGAAAAAACCAACTCAATTTTTTTCCATATAAAATATAAGAGTACTTTATTGGAAATAAACCAAATCAACTCAAATTAACAACTTACAACCACCACTTTTCATTTTTACTTTTTCAAATATAAATTTTGAGATTTACTAAAAAGAAATACATTAATTTTTAGTTCTCAATTTATGTTTGACCCTATTTTTAGAGATTTGACGGCTAAAAAAGATAGCATTATTTATAATACCATCATAACTTCAAATTTATAATTCTAACAATGTTAGTCATTGCATTAAACATTAAATGTGTTAGGTAAACAACATCGTAGAAATGTGCTCAACAAATACAAGGGAATATATATATATTTTTTGCAAAGCATACTTATATTATTACCCGAACCAACTTGTAACACCAAAATTACAAAAGTGCTAAAGTGACAGCAAGTTTGCAAGACGCAAACAAGCCGACCATGGCGAAACGAGTTACATCACCGAATCAAAGCAAGAAAATCTACCAAAAAAAATCGAAAACACCAAATCCCAACAACTGATATCTAAGAATCAAACCAAAAAGTTTATCACACACGACTAAACGTCGCGAACTCTTCAGAAATTCTTCACCGAGGATGGTCTTCGTCTTCGTTTGTCAAATCCTTCTTCGTGGAAGTATTATCTTCGAGGACTCTCCAACCACTCTTGCCACCCAACCTTGATGTCACCTCCTCGTGCCGCAATCCATTCAAAAACTTTGATTTGTATCTCGAACAACTGCTCCGATAGATTTATGCAATTTTTGCCGAACACTTTTTTGTTTCTGTTTGCCCAAATAAAATATAAGAAGCACCGTACCATTGCCAACCACCTCGTATCTCCCTTTCTCTCCCTTTCATCTTGAATCATGGCTCCCTCTAATTCGTTTATGTTACCCAACCCATCCAAATCCACGCTCCACCAATATATACCAGGTGATGGAGGACCACCCGAGCACATTTCTCAAACTATAAACATCCTGTGGAAATTTAAGCTGGCACGATTATAAGATCAAGCTCAAAATATATAAAGGAATCTTTGATGAGCTTAATTGTGAAGATTCAAGTAAATGAAGGCAAGTTCGATGAAAAATTTAAAGTAATGCAACAATTTATGTTTATTTGAGCTTCAGATAAACAAAAAAGGATAAAAGAAGCATTTCTTAATATAGAGATTTAAAAATCAAAGAAAGCGACATGGGTTTTATCAAAGGTCACTAAAGGACCTTTTCTTCCATCTACTCAATTAGCAGGGACTTAGAGCCAGTCATGTGCCTTGAGCATCCACTATCAAGATACCTGATACCTTCGACATGTTGCATTAGATAAGAAAATTAATTTTGCATTGATACCCATTTTACAATGGGTCCTGCTGACTTAGTGGAAATGTCAAATGTGACTTCCTTCACTTCAGCCGAAGATTAAGCTTTTATGGCTTTTCGTCACCCTCGTTGTCTTAACAACTTTGGTGGATTTCACCTTAACTAGTTTCTCAGTTCTGACTACTTTCATTCCATGAGCTAGCTTTTCAACTTCGGTAGCCTTTGGACACTTGCTTTTAATATGAGTTGTTTCCGCACAGCTATAACACTTCCTATATCTTAAAGAAGCTTTAGTACCAAAGGCATAATCATTTGAAAGTTTAAGGTGAGCAGGGCCAGGAGCAAGGATTTCTTTCTCCATAAAACTAGGAGTAGGAACAAGTTTCTTAGGTTTAGATGGAGTGAGATCAATTTTAATCCTAGGAGTGAATCTCTGAACACATGCAATGATCTTCTTCCTATAAGAGGAAGGTTGGCTCACTAAAGAAGTAGAAATATTTTTCTTTAGTTTAAGAGATTTGATGGTCTTAAGAGTATGATTAATGGACTTACCTTTATCCGCACTCTTTAAAAACTTAGAGAGAGATTCAATATATTTTGACTCAGATGTGGAAGAACACTGAGTCGGCGTGTCAGGGATTGAAGAAACAAATGTTCCAAACTATAGTGTGGAATGGTCTCTAAGAGGACGGGTGAGTAAAGAATAAGAACCTGCCCTTGGGAGGGGAACAACTGGAAACGACGGCTAAAAACCTGTAGGCTAAGGAGAAAAAGGAGGAATCCGCCCAAGGATTATTCAAGATCTAAAGAGTATTCCAGACCACTCTTTTTCTTAGCAGGGATCTGAGCATTATTGATCTCATTGGCTTTAACTGAGGCTTTGCACCATCCTACAATGGTAGCCTTTTCAGCCTTGAGTTCAAGAATGGCTTTTTCGCACTCAGATATAGTCTATCGTTTCTTATTGATGATAGTTTGATTTACAAAGACTTAGTCTTTAAGATCTTATTCGATCTTTGATTTTTAGATGGAAAATATTTAGTTGCTCTTGTAAATATGACTTAGGTTGTTCAACCTTAGTTTTAACATTTAGTGCATTGTAGAGATCAACAGTTAACGTATCGACTGCTGACAAGCTATCATTCCTTGAAGATGAAGATTCGTCTAGGTTTGATACCAACGTAGAATTAGAAGAGACCTTTGATGAATAAGATTCAGATTGTTCTTCAACTTCTTGAAACTTAGCCATGTGACATAGATAGACAAAGTCTTCTTCATCTTAGCCAGATTCATCTGTTATATCTACCTATTCATGTTCTTCAGCCATCAAGCATTTTTTTTTGCTAGGATTTCTTCATCTTTAGAGACTTCTCCTTTAACCTTAGATATCTATCATCTTTTGGTTTAGAGGAGGTATGAGAGGAGCTTGGGGAAACAACTTCTTTGACCTGCATTCATTTGCAAAGTGTCCTTTGCGTTGATAGTTAAAACAAGTCACTAAAGCTTTGTCAAAAGAAAAAAGCTTAGACTTCTCAGAGTCAGCGATAGAAGAGTTTCTCATAAAGTTGCTTTTCCTAGAAAATCTTCTGAACGTATTGGCTAGAAGAGCTAGTGACTCGTCAAAATCTGAAGGATCAGGGTTTGCTAGATAGGTCCTCAAAGTTAGAAGGCTCTAACTTAGTGATAGACAGAATTGAGGATAAGAATGTTTTTGAAGGATCAGTCTCTGAAGACACTAAAGCCAAATGAGAGTGTTTAGTGTTTTTAGAATCTTTGACCAAATTCTTCTTTAATGTTTGGGACTTCTCGTGATTGAGAAGAATCCCATATAAAGCACTAAGGGAAAGAGTTGCAATGTCTTTGCACATATTGAGACACGTAGTACATGTATCCTAGTGGTTAGGAAGAGATTCCATAAACTTTGTCAGGAATTAGAATATTCTCGTCCTATAGTTTGTAGATCAATGATTAAGTAATTAAAACGTTGATGTACCTTAGACAAAGATTCATTTCTATCACAAATGAAATTTTCATATTGTTTAACGAGGTTTATTTTTTTTGACTCCTATACGTTATTGGTACCTTCATATTGAACACATAAGGTGTCCCAGACGTATTTAGAAGTTCTCATCTTCATGATGGAGTGATATACATCCTCAGGAAGGGAAATAGTTATGATGGATCCAACCTTAATATAAATAGCTACATTTTTCTTGTCTTCCTCAGTCCATTGATGTGGAGCTTTAGGAGTATATCTTTCAGGAATAGCAGGGGTGGTGCCAGTGTTAGAACCCAAATCCCAATTATCACTCAAACAATGTTGATCACTGTATAAATAATAAACAGTAGCGGAAGCAGTTTGATGATCAACACAGTAAACTATAAATGATTAATTGAAAAAGATGAATAGATTCAATTACTCAACGCACTTGTATTTCACTCAAAAGATAAATGATCACGATATGAATCAATACACGGTAAGCTCTCGAAAACTCACCAATTCAATCAACTAGAAATACAAGGAACACTCCATCTATTTATACTAAACTAAACATGAAGGTCAAAGAGCTGGCCTATTAAAAAGTGACACGTAGGATGGAATATCTTATAGAATTTGTTAGGCGGTTAAGTTATGAAATCTAACACGTGCTTGTAGCTTCATGAGTATCCAGATATGGCTCTGTCTCTGGATAGTCTTCTGTAGAAATAGGCTATCTTCTAAAGTGTTTTCTTCATACTTTTACATGAATTATATTCTAACAATCTCCCTCTAAGTATGAAAACAAAACTTTTAAAATTATTCATAACAAGACAAAAGTGAAAATTCATTGCATTACTAAAATTGAAAATATTGAATTTGAGAGTACAAGTAATGATCAGAATATGCTTCCCCACTAATAATTTTGAAGAACGCTTTGGTGAGTTCTCACAGATTGAAGATGCCAGTCTTAAGAAGATCCATGTCATTTGTCGCCTTCCTTATTTTTGAGTCCGGATTGTCCTTCTTCTGCATAATATGACCGTGGATGACCCTCAGAATCTCTAATGAATACTTGAAGCCTTCTTGGATTCCGAAAAATCTTTTCCCCGAAGTTCATCTAAAGACGATACCCATCTCTGATTTAGAAATTAAGGTACCTACTTTAAAGTTATTCACATTTTCAAGATCTTCATTTGGAGCAGAGATAAACAGGCGTGGTTTGTGTAGATCGAAGGCAATTTGGAAATCAAAATCTTTGCTCAGTACTCAACAAAAGCTTCCAAGGTCCTCTTCAATCTTTGAATTACTACAAAGTAATGCATTCCTTTGTCTTGACTCTACTTTAGGAATTGCCTAAGAGGCACATAATCACATGGATTTAAAGAAAGAAGATCATTTTCTGAAAAATATGTACTTGCCATTGTCTCTCCGTACCGTATACTCCATATATATAATTTCTTTGTTAGCATAAGTCTTGACCTTCATATCACACACTTCAGAGATGTTGGATGTTGAGTAGACAAGTTTCCTTTCTTGTCTTACTCTTGCAAATCTGGCTTTTATCTGTTGCATAACTTCAGGATGGAAATCCGGTGTTTGCAGAACCACCTCCTCATCCTTATCAGCATACATTTCTCTGTAGATCAACTCTCTGGATGGAGGTTTCTTCATCTTAGCCATCTCTGGATCCAGAATCATTTTGGCCTTCCTTTGTCTTGGGGTTCTTTTAGAGTTTGAGCAATTGTGGAAGTAAAGGGTGCTTTAGATGTTTGAACAGATGGAGCCTTTAGTAGTGGAGATGATGGCTAAGCAGTTGAGGGCATTGAGGGTGACTTCTGTATATTTAAGGGCTTCTGTGCTTGAGGAGGCTTCTTAGGTGTAGTAGAGGTTGGTTTTGAAGAGACTACTTGATTTTTTGGTCTTGTTGGGATTGGTGGTCTTTGTTTGTTCTCCAAGTCCTTGATAACATTTGTGACCTTGCATGCTTCTGGGATGTTTTCAGGTTTGGCATTTTTAGAGACATCGCCAGGGATGAAATAAGTTGCTGCCTTAGTTATTGCAGAGATGGGTGTCACCATTGGAATTTTGGGAATTGAGGGAGTTGAAGTAGCGAGCTTCTGTTATTGAGGCATTGGATGTTTTTTCTGTTGTTGTTGCTATTGTTGTGATAGTTGTTGAGGTTGGGATTGAGAAGCTAGTTCAGAAGAAACTTGTGCAGAAGTGTCACCAGTTTTTTGTTTCTTTAAATTCTCCCCCTTCTGAGGATTGGGAGAGCCTGGATCCCTATCATCAGAATGTTTTCTTTTCAACTCCTCTTGCTTGCAAGCCTATTTCTTGGCATTATTGTTTTCTTATGACTACTTCTGATAGAGTGAACTAGCACGTTTGTATCTTTTAGAGTAGTTTCAATTGCCGTCAACCGTTGAGTGAATGGGGCTTCGTTAATTGCAAGTTGAATAGGGATAGATTTGGCCAGATGATCATTAACGTCTTTCATAGCTGCTTTTATCTTGGAAACTTCACATTGACTTCAGTGAATTTCTTTAACAGTTCCCTGAAAGCCAGCGAGATCTACCTTGGAGACTGGTGTAGAGGGTTTATACTCAGTTGGGGGCACGATAGATACAACCATCTTCTTAAGATTTTATGCGAAAGTCTAAAATTCCTTTACGAAGATTGTGGCCGAGGATCCATAAGTTGATGCAAAACGAATGTTGGCAATAGCTTCAGAGTTGGCGTTTATGGCCTTTTCCAGATTGTTAAAATGATCAACAACCATAGCTTTCTGAGCATCTGCATTTGTACTTATGGAATTCTTTATTGTTGTGATATTTTCAGAAATGGTCATCTGTGTAGATTTCACCACAGCAATAGAGGTGTTAACCTTGTTAAGATCTGTAATCTGAGAAGAGTGGTGAGAAGAAATTGTTCTTTTAGATCATCCAAGGATCCCTTTGTTTGTTCTGCAAAGGCCTGAAATGCAGCCAATGAGACAAACGCAGGCTGGGTAACCGAAGTATCTCCAACACATGGAGCCGCTTGACCCTCACATTAAGAGGGGCCTCCTTTATCACCTGTTTCGATGTTGAGTGATGGAGGACTTCCATCTTGTCTTTGAGGGCTCTTACGAGCATCCCTTTCGGATGATCTGATTTCTTTGACTGGCTCTTCGTCGCCAGAGTACGACAGGTCAAAGTAAATGTGAGTACCCTCATGTAATTCAAGTACAGAGGGACCTTTTGCAGAAGAATGCCTTAACCCCCCTTATAGGATTTCTTAGGAAAATTGTGCAGAAGTAGCCATGGACGTGGCTACTTTATTCCAATCAATATCGTGGGCAATAGATGCCTCCATGGAGTGTGTAGGAGGTAACGATTTTTGAGGCGAATGAACTCTTGTATCTGAGTCTTCTTCTTGTTGGGAGGAGAAGATGAGGAAATGGTTTCCTCTGATATGTGCGGTCCAAAAGCATGAAGAGTTGCTTCTGGATGGTTTGGATGGGGTGTTGGGTATGGACTGAATGTACCTCCTTCTTCAATAGGTTCTCGTGCTTGATCACCAGCCCTAGATTTTGTGGTTGCTCTACTTGGACTCGGTTGTAATTACTCAAGTGCGTCTCTATGGACATCTTCATTTCTTACTCTTTTTGTTCTCTCAAGGTGGGCAGAAGCACTCACGGAGTCACTCACTTGATTTTTTTTAGACTCAGTCTCACTCGACCCCACACTTCTATTATGGATACTAATACTCTAGGGTAGCCGATCTTTGTACTAAGACCAACGTAGAGTTTCTGTAGAGTTGAAGGAGTAAAGAAGAGCAAGGAATGAGAGAGAGTATGTACCTTGACATTGGTCGTTCGTTTGGATAGCCATCTTTGTGAATCGTTCGGCGATGGGTTTTCATGTTGTTGAGTAGACAAAATGGGGCTTCATAGAGGATATCCTATTAGATAAGTACGCTTCTGAGAAGGAGTGGAATGAATCTTGGGAACATCAGAGCTTTGAGATTTTTCCCTTTCTCTTGTAAGTTGACTTTGGTGAGGACAGAGGCCTTGATCTCTCTGTAAATTAGTTCATCGTAGTCCAGGTTGTGATTGAAGAACATGCCATACATAATTGTCAGGATGTTGGTATTAGCTTGGTCCATAGAACCTGTCATGCAAGTTAGCCCCTTGTTTAGTATTGAAACCAGGACGTTCCATATGGGGGATAGAAACTGCCTCTTAAACTCAGAAACCCTAGAAATGGATTGATTGTACCCTAAGTACTGCAAGAAATCCACCAGGACATCGGTTGTAGGATTGGATTCAAAGTCGACGATTTGAAGTTCTTGTATGGTGGGAATGAAGAAGGCTGTTGAGATTTTGTCCCCGATGACCTTCACCATGCACTCCAGGTCATGTTAGGAACATCAAAGTTCCCTGATATTTCTGTCCCATCTTTACTTACCTCACATGAATACCAGAATTCTTGGATGAACTGCATAGGTATTTTGGTATCTTCGAGTTCTAATGCTGGTTGTAATACATGATTCTTCAGAAGTTCAATCATGATACCAAAGTATGCTCCGTAGTTGCGAGTATCGAGAGATACTTTGAAATTGTTGGGCTTAATTGGGAGGTGGACAATGGATTCGCTTTCAGCTCCGGTGGATTGAAGGCGAGAATCAACATTCACATTTTCAACATTTGCAATTTGAGCATCCATGGTGTAAGAATTGAGGTTTTTGAAAGTTATAGTTGCAGGTTTGAAATTTGGGGAAACTTGAGCACAAAGGAATTCGAGAATCAGGAATGGTGAAAAAGTAAAAAGGTGGGGTGAAATCGATTTAAATAATTAGATGTGGAAGTGTAATCGAGTGCGTGGGATAATGCAATGCCTCAAAATGAAGTGGAATTGAAAACGGTTCAGTATCTGGAGCCATAGGATATTGACGCGTGTACGCATGTCAGGAAGAAAAACCGTCATCGAATGGATAAGATTGAGAGACATGACGGTCATTTAAGTGACTCACCCGCGAATAAGCACGAAGGAAAAACACACAAGTGTAAAAACCTTTGCAGAAGAGATGCTTTGCAAACTTTATCTCTGGATGTACTTACCGTGGTTCTGGAACTCGAAGTTCAGAAGTTGGAAAGCAAAGTGAAAAACAATCAAGTTGGTCATATGAAAACATTTTTGAGACCAGAAGAGGGTCTTGAAGTTTTCAATGAAAATATAGATTAATAGAACTTCAAAATTCGAGAGACTTTTGATAGAGATCCTAGAAGCTCTGTATTGTAGTACAGAGATAATGAATGAACTATCTAAAGTCGTTGTAAGAAAATTAAAAGACTCATATAGACATGCCAGAAGCTTCTGTATAGTCTTCGTTAAAAGATTATATCCAGAAGTGACGGATGAGTATCTAAAGTATTCGAAAATGGTTTTCAGAAGTGTCCGATAGACATACCAGAAGTTTCTATATAGTCTTTAAGAAAAGATTTCCAGTAGTAATGGATGACTATCTGAATTTGTCTTGATGCTTCTGCTTTATTTATGACTTACCATTTTTCTTATAATAGCAAGTTGTTGCTCCCCCTTGAATTATGCATTGTCTTTTGCTCCCCTTCAAACTGTGCTTTGATCATAAAATCGTAGGAACTGTATGCAAAGTTTGAGGTGTAGAGGCTTGTATAGTGTATACAGAAGCTTCTGCATACCTTAGAAGAAATGCGATAGTACAGAAGGAATAAATGGACCAGAGATAAGGAAAGACATGCTCAAAAATGGAATACAACGGCTCTCTAGAGATAGAGAATCTGGATTTTTATTGCATATTGAGTATGCCCAACTTACTGATTAAGAGGGAGAATCTCTTCTCATCTAAAGCTTCTGTGAATAAGTCAGCAAGTTGGAAATAAATGGATACAAAGTACATTTCAATTGTACCTTTCTACACATGATTCTTTACGAAATGATACTTGACATCAATGTGCTTTGTTTTGGAGTGCTGTAATGGATTGGCAGTGATGAGAATTGCACTCTCTGAATCACACAGAATGGGGATTTTGTCGTACAGAAGACCATAGTCTCTGAGTTGGGTTTTCATCTAGATGACTTGTGAACAGCTACTTGCAGCAGCAACATATTCTGCTTTTGCTGTAGAGGTGGACACACAGTTCCGCTTCATGAATGTCCAATTAACTAACTTGTTACCAAGTAGTTGACAACTTCCTGATGTGCTCTTTCTGTCTAGCTTACATCCTGCATGATCAGAGTCAGTATATGCAATTAAGTCAAAGCCAGAATGCTTTGGATAGAAGAGGCCAAATAATTGTGTTCCTTTTAGGTATCTAAAGCTTCTTTTTACAGCAGCCAGATGAGATTCCTTGGGATTGGCTTGATATCTAGCAAAAAGACATGTGACAGAAGAGATCCAATCATCCCTCTGTAATTCTTGATATCAATTGAAGTTCCAGAGAGATCAGCGACAAGTTTTCGACTAGGTGAGATTAGTGTTTTCATAGTTGTAGATTTGTGAAGTTTGTATTTCTTGCGGATATCAGAAACATACTTGGCTTGATTTATGAAAATTCTAGAGGTAATTTGTTTAATTTGGAGCCCGAGAAAGAAATTCAATTCTCCCATCATGCTCATCTCAAACTCACTCGTCATCAACTTAGAAAATATATCAACTTCTTCTTGATTTGTAGAACCAAATATAATGTCGTCCACATATATTTGGACCAGAGTTAAGTCACCTTTGCATCATTTGATAGAACAAAGTTGTATCAATTTTACCTTACTCACATTTGTGCTTAGTCAGAAATTTTGATAGTCTATCATACCAAGCAAGTGGAGCTTGTTTCAACCCATACAAGGCTTTGTCTAAGAAATAGACATAGTCTGGATGAACTGAGCTCTCAAAACCAGGTGGTTGCTGGACATATACTTCTTCATTCAGCTTGCCGTTCAAAAAGGCGGATTTGACATCCATATGATATACTTTGAAATCTTTGTACACTGAGAAGGCCAGAAACATGCGAATTACTTCTAGTCTTGCTACTGGTGCAAATGTTTCATCGTAATCAATACCTTCTTCTTGACAGTATTCTTTTGCAACCAATTTGGCCTTGTTGCTAACCACTCTTCCATCTTCATCCCTCTTGTTCCTGAAAACCACTTAGTACCAATAGCAGTTTTATTTTTAGGTAAGGGAAAAAGTTTCCCGACCTTGTTTCTTTCAAATTGTAAAAGTTCTTCCTGCATGGCATTGGTCTAGTGGCAGTGGCAGATCTGGTCTTTACACCATCAGAAGGATCACCAATTATTTGGTCAGTGGTATGACTTCTTGTCCTTCTTCAAGGGAGGATAGGAAACTAATGGAGGTGCAATTTCTGTATCCAGATCTTCATCTTCTGATATGCTTTGAGTTAGAGAAGAACCAAGTTGCTCCCCCTCAAATGAAGCAGGAATTTGTATCCAGATCTTCATCTTCTGATATGATTTGAGCTTTCTGCTTCTGGAGCAGGAATTTGTTCCTCTGGATTTGCATTTGAGTGCGAAGGCGCAGAGATAATGGCTTCTGAAAAATCATCATTTGTGTCTGCAGGGTCATTTGAAATAGTAGGAGAGCTAGAAGGACCATAAATATTTATACGTGAAGTTTGAAATTCTTCTGTTGTTCTGATCAGAACATCTCTGTTTCCACTTTTAGAGACTGGTTCATCTCCAAAAAAATCCTCGAAAAGTGAATTTAGCTTTGACTCTCTAGATTTGGATAAGTAGTCAGAAGTAATGTTGTTTAACTTAAGTTCTGAGTTGGAGAACTTAGAAGTTAGTTGGCTTGATCGTCAAAGCTGATATTGATGCTTTCCATGACCATCTTTGTTCGAAGATTAAAAACTCTTTACGCTTTTGAAGTAATTGAATATCCAAGAGGTTGAGCTTCATCAGACTTTTTGTCGAACATTCCATGTTTTTCGCGGTCATTTAGAATGAAGCATGTTAGACTTAATTTTGTATGTAAAGGTATGGTTTAGAACTTATCTTGAAGAACAAAGTAAACTCTCCAGAAGACAGTCACTTCAGAAGTGTAGTTCAGAAGCTACCATGGCGATCCAGAAGATTGAGTATCTTCTGGATATCACTTAAGGAACTACGCGCGTGCCTAAATGACATGGTAGGTCATGCCTTCCGTGCGTAACTGAATCTATTAGGAGACTTGCTTATGTGTCAATACGTGATTGGTTAGTTGATTGACTTTTACATATGTAATAGTATAAATAGAGAGTGACATCACTGTATTAGAAGTCGATCATTTTGGAGAGAACTTGAGAGTATAATATGTACTTTCTTATATTGTAATCTTTGGCATCTTGAGTGAAATACAGATTATCGTTTGATTCATATTGTTATTCTCTTCCGGTACTGTTTGAATTCTAGTTTGATTGTTGATTATACTTTGCTTCCGCTTACTGTTTATTTTAAATTCATAATCAACATCATTTGAGCATAAATGGGCATCTGGGTTCCAACAATTGGTATCAGAGCCATATAATCAATCTATTGATTATTTGATCTAATCAAGTATGGAGAAATCCCCACTCAACTAGAATTTTTCTTGTTTTCAAACCACTGTTTTTCATTCTATCCTGTTCTACGAGTTTTTATTGTTTTCATACAATTTTTTTTCAAAAACAATGGTATTTATAGTTTAAATCTGAGTTTTATTATACATCGATCAATTGTTTCAAGTTCAGTGAGTTAAATCACATCACATCCCATTTCTAATTTCTTTTCGAAATTCGCATACTCTCCTTTATTGCAAAATGGCAAATCCAAATTTAAATGTCATGTACAGCTCAGGTTCACTGACTAAACCTCCCAATCTACTCAGGGATGAATATCCCAGTGGAAAATTCGAATGATCAATTTCTTTGAAGGTCTAGATCTCGATCTATACTCTTTTGTGCTAAATGGTCCCTATATTCCAGTTACCACTATTCCCCGTATACCTGCCACTGCTACAAGAAATCCCAGCAAGGCAGATTCCAAAGGATAGAAAGGACTGGAATGAAGAGGATAAAAAGAAAAATGAAGTTGATCAAAAAGCAAAAAGACTTCTCATCATGGCACTTCCCAATGAAATCTTCGAATCTTTAGATCAATGTGATTCTGCTAAAGATCTATGGTATCAGTTAGCTAATCAACTTGAAGGAGGATTCAAGAAGAAGAAAAATAGAAGAGCTCAAGTACTAAATGAGTACAACAATTTCCAGACCCTTCCAGAAGAAACTCTTGAGCATATTTATCACAGATTCAATACATTGATAAATCAATGAAAGAGATGTGACGTCATCATATCAAAGGAAGATAACAATGTTCTATTCCTCAAACGTCTGAATTCTGAATGGTCCAATCTGTGAATTTCATTACAAACAAATCAAGATCTGGAGCAATGGTCTCTACATGATGTGTTTGGAAATCTTCAGACCCATGAGGAGGTGCTATTGAAGAAAGTAAGTGTTGGTGGTCCCTTGACCCTTATTTCTGAAACCAGAGGGTCAAGGAGAAGGAATAGAGAAGATGAGAAGAAAAGGAAGAGCAAAGCTTTAGTTTCAGAAGCTGATACAGAAGCTGGTCTTTCTGGATCAGAAGATGATCACATCAGTGCTTTTGCTGAGTCTCTGGCTCTTATTACCAAACAATTCACTAGAAAATTTGGTAATCGTTCATTTCAAAGCATAGGAAGGTACGATAACAGAAGTGAACGCCCAACTCAAACTTATGTAACTAGATAAGATGATTCAAGGGTTGAAAAGACAGAGGCTGAGAAGAAGGAAGAAAAGTTGAAAAAGAAGAAGGATGTGTTCTATCAATGTGGCAAACCTAGCCATTACTCAAAATACTGCAAAGGAACTCTAGTCAAAGATCAAATGTACTACAAGAACAATACAAGTACAATGTTGACGAGAGAGCTAAATATGCAGAACATGAGAACTGGTGTTTAGATCAGTCAAGCGATGTAGAAGCCATGTTTTGTGGAATGGCTATGTCAAGTGATGCAGAAGAACAACCTTCTGAAACTCTGAAACAACGTCTGTATATCTGGTATCTTGTCTCTGGATGCTCGAGGCACATGACCGGAACCAGAAACTTACTCTCCATATTCAAAGACAAAACCGGTGGAGCAGTAACGTTTGGAGATAATGGAAAGGGTCAAATAACAGGTTATGGTACCTTACAAGAAGGAAACGCCACCTTATCAAAGGTTTCTCACTTTTCTGGATTAAAACATAATCTTCTGAGTGTAAGTCAACTATGTGATGCTAAACTATTGGTTCTATTTGATGAAAACCATTGTTACTTACTATCTAAGGCATGTAAAATGTTATGGTGAGCCAACAGAAAAGGTAATTTATACTTGATGAACTTCACTTTTAAGGATGGAACATAAACACTCTATCTTATCTCGAAGAAAAGTGAAGTAGCTTGGCTCTAGCATCATAAGCTTTATCATCTTAACTTTCAAACTCTTGAATTGCTTGGGAAACATAACCTGGTGAAATGGGAAAAATAAAAAGATCATCCCATAAAACAAAGAGTGATCATTCTTGTCCAAGACCTTTGCATACGTTACATGTTGACCTCTGTGGTCCCATTGCAGTGCAAAGTCTCTCTGGTAAAAAGTATATTCTTGTGCTAATTGATGAATTTTTCAGATATACTTGGCTTGCTTTTGTTAGACAAAAGTCAGAAGTCCCGGTTGTTTTGATTAACATGATGAAGAGGATTCAGGTGCTTCTGCCAAGAAAAATACAGAAGTTGAGAAGTGACAATGGTACCGAATTCAAGAATGCCAAACTTGATGAGTATTTGACCAAAAAAGGAATCTCACAAAACTTCTCAGCTGCATGTACTCTTCAACAAAATGTTGTGGTGGAAAGAAGAAATGGCACATTAGTTGAAGTAGAAAGAACAATGCTTGCAGCTTCTAGACTACCCACATACTTCTGGGCTGAAGGTGTCTCCACTGCATGTTTCACACATAATAGATCTATAATTGTCAAGAGACACATCAAAACTTCTTATGAGCTCATTAATAATAGAAAACCTAATGTTAAATACTTACACGTCTTTGGATGCAGGTGCTTTATTCGAAATGTTCGAGACAAACTTGGAAAATTCGATAAGAAATCTGATGAAGCTAAATTCTTGGGATATTTTCTGACCTCAAAAGCTTTCGATGTATATAATCTCAGAACCAAGATAGTCATGGAAAGCATCAACGTAGACCTTGATGATCAAGCACAATTGACTTCTGATTATTCTGATTCAAAACTCAAACTCAACAATGTTACCTCTGACTATCTCTCCAGCTCCAGAGAATCCGAGATTGATGTTATATTCAAAGAATTCCTTGGAAAAGAAATTCCCTCTAAAGAAATAGGCAAAAGTTCACCAGTAAATCCATCAGAGGTCCTTCGAGCTTCTGGAATAACTATTTCAGGTCCCTCTGTCTCCACAAGTACAAATTAAAGTCTAGAGAAATCTTTGTCTCCTCCAGACACAGAGAGCTCAACTCATAATCAAATTTCCTTTGTGCCTTCATTTGAGGGGGAGAAATTAGGCTCCTCTCCAGAAGTTGAAATTCCAGAAGAAGCAATACAAGCATGAGAAATTGAAATTGAACCCCCACAAGTCCCCAGAGTCGTATGTAAAGATGGACAAAAGCTCATACGGCTGATCAAATAATTGGTGACCCTTCTGAAGGTGTGAAACCAGATCTGCCATTGCAAATGAAGCTTTCTTTGTAAATTTCTTAAGTATGGTGGAACCAAAAAGAGTACATGAAGTCTTACAACACCCCAGCTGGATTGAGGCAATGCAAGAAGAACTTCTGCAATTTGACAAAAACAAGGTATGGAAGCTTGTACCTTTACCTAAAGACAAGACCTCAATTTGTACATAATGGGTATTCAGAAACAAGAAAGACGAAGATGGAATAGCTGTAAGAAACAAAGCCAGATTAGTTGCTAAAGGATATTGTCTAGAAGAAGACATTGATTAAGATGAAATCTTTTCTCCAATAACAAGGCTTGAAGCAATTCGATTGTTTCTAGCTTTCTCAGCAAACAAAGATTTTTAAAGTCTATCAAATGGATGTCAAATGTGCCTTTCTCAATGGCAAATTGAAAGAACAAGTCTATGTCCAGCAACCCCCTGGTTTTGAAAGTGCAAATCATCCAGACTATGTCTATCTCTTAGACAAAGCTCTGTATGGTTTAAAGCAAGCTCCTCGATCCTGGTATGAACGCTTATCAAAGTTTCTGATCGAAAATAAATACGAAAAAGGTAAAATCGATACCACTCTGTTCATGAAAAGGTGCAAAGGTGAGTTAACCATGGTTCAAATTTATGTGGATGACATTATATTTGGGTCTACAAATCAAGAAAAAGTTGAGTTGTTTTCAAAATTAATGGAAAGTGAATTTGAAATGAGTATGATGGGAGAACTAACCTTCTTCCTAGGGCTCCAAGCCAAACAAACAACCACTGGTATTTTTATAAATGAAGCCAAGTATGTCACTAACATTTTAAAGAAATACAAACTTCACAATTCCACAACTATGAAAACACCAATCTCACCTAATTCTAAACTTGACTCTGATCCCGCTGGGAAACAAGTAGATGTCAAAAATTACAGAGGTATGATTGGATCTCTTTTGTACTTAACAGCAAGTAGACCAGATATAATGTTTGCCAAATGTTTATGTGCTAGATATCAAGCTAATCCAAAGAATCTCATTTGGCTACTGTGAAAAGAATCTTTAGATACCTAAAAGGGACACCCTTTTTAGCTCTCTGGTATCCAAAGCATTCTGTATTTGACTTAATTGCATACACTGACTCAGATCATGCAGGATGAAAATTAGACAGGAAAAGTACCTCTGGAAGCTGTTAACTTCTGGGGAACAAGCTAATAAGTTGGACATCGAAGAAGCAAAATTGTGTGTCAACTTCAACAACAGAAGCTGAATATTTTGCTGCTGCAAGTTGTTGCTCACAAGTTATCTGGATGAAGACACAACTCAGAGATTATGGCTTTGTATATAATAAAATTCCCATCCTATGTGATTCAGAAAGTGTAATAGCCATCATAGAGAATCCAGTGCAGCACTCAAAAACCAAGAACATTGATGTCAGGTATCATTTCATAAAGGATCATGTGAAAAAAGGTACAATTGAAATGTACTTTGTCTCTATTGATTACCAACTTGCTGATATTTTTACAAAAGCTTTAGATGAAAACATATTCAATTTTCTGATCAGCAAGTTGGGCATGCTTAATATGTGATAGAAGTCCAGAATCTATTGTTAAAATAGTTATTCTGAATAGCTTCTTTAATTATGTCTTTATTTAAAACTTTCTATCTGTCATCTTCTGAACTCACTTTATCATCACAAGCATACCAGAAGCTTCTAGATACACTAACGATATCTCTGCACCTCAAAATGTACACTTCTCACGATTTTCTGATCCAAGCATAGTTTGAGGGGGAGCAGATAATGCATTCACGAGTCAAGGGGAGCAAACATTAATGCATACTTCAAGGGGGAGAAAATTTTGTTCTTATAAAAAGAATATTTCAAAAGATAAACATCCAGAACCTCTGGTCTAACTCTTGTCGTCAAGGTTATCCAGAAGTCTCTGGTATGTCTATCGACATTTCTGGTTTACAATTTTTGCAAGTCGAATTGCCATTCAGAACTTCTGTACTACCTATTGCACTCTAGGTTATACAAAAGCCTCTGGATTGTCTTGGAAACCTACTGAATGAATCTTTCTATGAAAATTATACACGACACTCTCTTCTGTACTAGCTCTTGCCGTCAAGGTTATACAAAAGCTTCTGACATGTCTATAATTTTCTCTATAAGTGATTTAAATTTGTTCAAACTTTCTCTTGGTCCCAAAACGTTTTCACTTGACCAATTGATTGATTTTAAAGTTTTCATGAGTTCCAAAATCTTCTGGATTAAATCTCAACTGAAATACTGCATCAAATAAATAAAAAACTTTTTAAAAGTATCATAGTCATTTAGAACTTCTGAACTAACTCTTGCCTCCAAGGGTATAAAGAAGCCTCTGGTATATCTATGATATTTTATGTAAAGACATACTTCCTAAGAACATAATTAGTTATAACCTCTGAATAACTCTTGCCGCCAAGGTTATATAGTTGGTTCTATCTTACTTATTTTTCTTTTGAAATATGTTCTTCACAAAACCTCTTTCTGGTCTCAAAACGATTTTTCATAAGACTAGAAAGATTGTTTTTCAAATAATTTCTGGAATGTTTCAAGGGAGAAATTTCGATGATAACAGCTGTCATACACGCCTAGAGCTCCAAACCGTTTCTTTATCTGACACAACCACGTGTACAATCTTACACGATCCAAATATGAACCATCAAAACACGCGTCCACACCTTATGGTCCGCATGCTTAAACATTTCTAGCCCACGTCACCTTATTCGATTCATTTCCAAATCACTCGAGTACATTTTTTATCCCGATTATTTAAACTCGAATTACCACCTCATTTTCACTTTTCACCATTCCCATTCTCCAAACTCCTTGCGCTCCAAGAACCTCCAGTAAAGCAAATCTGCAACTTCCAAAACCCTAACTGTTCAATGGCTGCCTCAAACGAAAACATTGCAAATGTTCAAGATCAAGACCCGATGATCGAATCCACAACGGCCGAAAGTGCACCAATCGTATTTTTACTCATCAAACCCAACAATATCCAGGTACTACTTAACCCCCAAACCTATAGTGAAAGCTATCGAATCATGATAGAGTTTCTCCAAAACCACATTCTGAAGGAAGCGCTAACTGTCACAAACCCAAATGTTCTTGAGCAATTTTTACAAGAAGTCTGGCAATCCCTCTAAATCAAGAATGACTTCGTCCTCTCTAGCAGTTTCAATCTTCCAAACGATGAAGAACATGTTGTAGAATTGCAAATAATAAGGCAAAAGATTGCTAAAATCTTCCATCTTCCTGACCACAAACCTTAGACATCGATTCACTTGAGCCAAATCCAACATCCAATGTTCTGGTTGATTTTCTAAAGTTCCTACGGTACAACCAAGACATAACCAGGGTATCTGAATTTAAGAGACAATGTTTACCCCCATGTGGAATGTTCTCATTTCCATCCTAAACAAGAGCCTTACTTGCAAACTCGGCCCAATGGATCATGCCAGTACCAATATTGTAACAATGATGTATGGGATGTTCTTCAAAAGACCTCTGGGTTTTGCTGATCTCCGGTTTAGAGAAATCTACAGTGCCGTTCACACCAAAGTCCTTTTCCAACAAAAGGGAAAAACTCTCCCAGCTTTGATGTGCACACGATTCCTAGCCCTATTCATTAAAGAACCAATTTCAAAGTGGAAAATTCCATGCGTTCAACTCTTATAAAAAATCCATGTAATGAAAACCCATCGTCCAACAATCCACAAGGATGGCTACAGGAAAGCTCGAGAACTATCAAGGAATATGCTCAACCTAATCTCTTCTACCTCTGTTGGTTCCAAAGGAGTCTACAAGAGTTCAAGGATATAGAATCAGTTTATAGAGGGAGGGGGGGGGGGTTGAATACAAACACACAGATTTTTGGTTTTTAAATGAGTTTATATTAAATAAACAGATTTACAGTTACAAGCGGAATTAGAACAAGTGATTAAACCTATTCTATTGTAACTAAGAATTCACACAGTTTGATGCGAAAGGAAATAGGAAAGAAAAGAAGCAGAGGTTTGAGGAAATAGAAAGTAGCATGCATGAAGATGAAGAATGGATCTTCATCTATTTATATACCCTTTGCAATTAATGCAAGATAAAAGGTATATGCCACGTGTCAAGCGTTTATTGGAAGCTTGTCCTTTGTTCAAAAGTAACCATCCTTTTGGCCGTGCGTGAACAATACTAAATCAGATTTGATGGGGACATGCGAGACTATCTGTATGTCCTTCTCTGACATAATATAAGGTTTTGACTTTTGTGCATCGAGGATAAGATCAACGTTAATCTTGCTTATAGACTTCACTTGATCGCTCAACTTTGAAACTCCAAGGATGAACTTTCAGAGTATCGCTGAGGCCTAGCAAGACTTCACACTTCTATTTAGACAATCATTGCTATCACTGAACCGCTTCAGATAACTAGATGATTATCTCTATCTTCAGCTTGGTCTTCGACTTTCGCTGAATATTATTGTGGTGTGATTGTTGTTCTTCTGATCTTTAGAGATAAACTTAAGGTTCCTGATTTTCAGCGATCGCTGAGTGCAATCAGCGTATGCTATTGCTGAATTTGAACTTTAGCTTATAAACGTAATTTTCACTAAATATACAGAGGAATCATATTCAAATCACTGAGAGGATTTATGATCAACAATCTCCCCGTATTTGATTATGATTAAGCAACATAGCAAAATTGCTTGAAAGGATTAGTAGAGACTTAAAAATATTAAAGTAAAATTTCTAAGTAATAATCTGTGAGATCTTTTTCAGCTAATCTACTATTATAATTGAGTTTCATTCATAAGGATATGAAAACACAATATTTACAAGTATAGAAGCTTTAAGTACATTCGCTGATTTAATTTCAGAGTGAAATATCAGTGAGTGAAGGTTGTTAAAAGAAAAATAGAACTCTTATGTTCATTGTCCCTTTTTACTATTTTCAGAGATCTTTTCAGTACAAAGATGGAGTAGAGTACTTCATTGAATTTCGTAGTTGAACATGGTCTCATACTCATTTTTAGAGGATGGGCCTTCTTCAACGTTTGATCTTTTTCTTCCTGTTTTCTCAGGGAGAGGGGGAACTTGAAAAAGTTGTGACATCCTTTACAGTAGCTGATCCAAGACTCTTTCTACCACTTCTTTGAATTTAGACTTGGAACCCTGAATGCTATCTCTGATTTCCAGCCATTCAAAGTATCCATAAAACTTTAAAAACTTGGCTTCTTCTTTTTCGCACCTCCAATGTCTGTACATTCGTACATATACCTTCAGACCACTTTTCTTAGATGTGCGTCCTTCGATAGTAGCACGAGTGATTGTTGAGTCAGACACTCGATACTTGAATCTTTCAGTGCACCAGCATAGTTCATTTTTCCTGTGGCTTTTGTTCTCATTAGTCAGCGCATGGAGGATCTTCTTTTGAGCATTGATAGGATTCAAGTTCATATTTTCTCGTGCTAGTTCCTTTTGTACCAGAGCTTCAGCGACCCTTTCACTTTTCTCGTTCTGTTTCTTGATCGATTCGTCTTTTAAGGCATCCTCCCAGAGTATTCTTCTTGCCATTTATAGATCACTTTTTGTTTGTTTTATCTTTCCATTCCTGATTCGCTGAGCTTCAAGGCTTGTACTCTCTCTTCCTTGGATAAGAAGTCGAATTCATCCACTACGCTGATAGGTATGGGTTCTTCTGGTTCAGAAGTGCGAGGCACCTTTATTCTGTTAGCTTCTAGTTCCCTGAGGAAATTGACTCACCTTTGCTCTTCTTCAGGTTCGCTTATTGGTTGCTTATGTACACGCCGTCTTGGAATAAGGCCTTCTTCATCTTCAGAGTCAGTTTTAGATATGTACAAGAACCGCTCTTCTATGAAGGTTCCCTCACAAATGAAGAGTCCTTTAGGGGACTGGACTCACAGAGAATGGAGGATGGAGAGAGAGGTTCATTAGATCCAAAATTTGGAGGAGGAAAAGATGTATAGGTTGGGGGTTCAGAGATGGGAGTAAAATGGATAAAGTGAAGAGTTACATCTGCAGTGGTCTCCCCCTTTGAGTGTGCTGGAATGGAGTCGAGATCCACTACTTGCTTGCCTCTCCCTGAGGGATCGGACTGTCGTTCAGAAGGAGATGGTCCGTCCCCCAAAGGATCTCAAAAGATGATTTCAGGCATGAAATTGTCTGGACGACTTTGACAAAATAACTGATCAACACCTGGAGGAATGTCGTCGTCATCATCATCATCATCATCATCATCATCATCTCCTCCATGTTGAGGGATTTCATCATCTTCATCATAATCATCTTTTTCTTTTTCTTTTTCTTCTTCTTCTTCTTCTTCATCATCAGCGACGAAGGTTTGAGGATCTTGCTGTTGGGGGTCTTGATGATCGTAGTGAGAAATAGGAGTTCTAGGGGTTGTTTCATCCGCCTTTCCTATAATCTCGTCAGCTATCTCTCTTGCACATCTCTCCCCCTCAATGTTATCAGGAGGTAGGACGTGCACCATCAGTGTACTCATATTTGAGCTTACATCCTTAAGACTCGTAGTGTGCGCAGACTGGTTCTGTGTAACCTGAGCCAGCGTGCTCTGGGCAGCAGTAAAGGACGGGCCTTTTTCAGCGATGCTCTTTAAAATTAGCTTGAGTCTTCTGAATAGACTCAAGTGCCTTGCCCTAAGCTTCCACGACCTTCTCCAGCCTCTCAATGGCCTTCCCATGAGCTGAATTTTCATCCTTCACTGTCTGAACGTCAATGTAGATGTTATTGGTTGTGGCCTTCATCCATGGTATGCCAGCAACCGTTCGAAAGATAAGCTCTGAAGACAATTGAAAAGTGTCCACCCTGGCCTTAGTAAGGGCACACTCATTCACCAGGAAATCAATCACTGGGAAAGAGGGATTAGGAAGGACAATCTTTGGAATGGTGATGGGATAGGGTGGAAGCTGAGCATAGAGCTTCTCCTTCTTGATTTTTTTGATCTCCTGGGGAGATTTCAGCGGCGATCCCTTGCTTCCACTGAAAGAAGTGTCAACGATCTTTGTGGTGGTCGCTGAGGAAGTGCGAGGAGGTGCAATACTTGATGATAACATAGACAAAGCAGCCAGAAAGAGATTTGGATTAGATGGAAGGTAAGGTGAAGAAATATTTTTAACCTTGAGAGTATCGTGAGGATTACTCTCAGGGATACTACACTAGCCTGTGTCTTAGAATGTTTGTGAGAAACATTCTGAAGTCCTGTGTTACCGGCTTTCCAAAATTCAGATTGTCGAAACAAAACTGAAGTTTGGACAGTGTGCATTTCAACCTCATCATAGATAGGGACAACTATCTCTGAATCATGAGTTGGTGTGAGGACCAAAGAAGAGATGGTGGAAGAAGAGAGGGCTGTAAATGTATTACCTGATCCAGCTTCACTGGTGCTGGCTATAACATTCTCATTAACCTTTGGGTATTCATCCTTGAAAGCGACCTCCAAGAGAGTAGCAAAGAATCTTGGGTAGGGAATAAACTTGTCCCTTTTTGCAGCTTTCACCTTGTTGAACATATCGTTGAACATATAATCAACATAGTTGAGTTTGTAGTTGGTGCAGAGAGCAAAACCGAGATCTTGAAAGTGTTTGCTCGCCTGATCTTGGGAGCCGGTTTTGGAACCCAGGCACTGAATCACGTGGGTGAAGATATATTGCCATTTGGCAGATAGCCGTTTCTTCTCCATCTTGGAACCAACGGACATGTCAGCAGGATTCTCCCATGTGTAGCTGATAGAATCCAAGAAGTCTGCAATCTACTCCTTGGTGGGCTCAGGGGCCCATTGCTGATTCTTGCCTCTAGCAGGGAGGCAGAGAGCGTTCTTTAGGAAACCAGCAGTGAAGGCGAAGTTTCCGTGAGTGGGGATTTGGAATCCAATAGTAGGGAGTTTGTTTTTCTTGTCAGTGGTGAGAGTGAACGAAGGTGAGAAGTGATGCCAATGGGGTTGTGAACGAAGGCGTACATCAGCGGGCAGGCCTTAATGAACGTGGCACCATCTTTGAATTGAGGCTTTTCAGCGGGGATGTCCACCAGAGCCAAGTAGTTGCACGATTTGAAGGTTGCTTGTTCCAGAGAGAAGGTACAGGCAGGTGCTCGCTCAAGGATAACTTGTGCAGATGCATCAGCTTGAGGGTTCTTGCTTGAAGAGGCCATTTCTGTTTCAAAGATAGGAACACCAAAGAGAAAGATCATGGTTTAATACAAAATGTGTAAACCAGAATATGGTTTGGTACGAAGAATACCAAACGTTAAGAAACAAAACAAGTGTTTTGATGAACAAAGATCAAAATACTTGTTATTTGGTAGAATAACACAAATTTTGAACAAATTTTAGTTATAGATAAAATATTTGATAAAAAAAATACCAAATATGGTGTTTTGTTCTAAGAAGGAACTTAGAACAGGTTTTTGAATAAAAAAGTTTTAAGGTTTTAACGCATTTACTTTAGATTAAAGTAGAAGATCTTTATAACAAGAAGTTATAAAGGATTTAGAGATGTAATAAACAACATTGTAGTTGTTTTTAAAGAAGAATAAAGGGTTAGATCAAACCTTAAAACTGAAAAACTAAGAAAAACGCACAAGTGCGTGTTCTTGTCGTTCTTGGAGAAAACTTGAAGATTCGAAGGAAGTTCTTGCTTTTTGAATATGATGAGCGCGTAAAAAATTTAATGAATACGAAAGTTTCTTAAATAGCAAGAGGGGAGAAAAAGATAGATAAACGACGGTTTTAGCTAAAAATAAAGATGACCTAACGCACGTTCCTAGAAAAAGATAAGAAAGGAAACGTCGTGGTCCGTCGTGTGTCAGAAAAAGGTCTGACGTGTCCTTTTCTCATTTGAAAATTTGAATAACATTATTATTTAAGTAAAAGTTAATCATTATCTTTAAATTCTTCATCAATAGACAATAAAGGATTGTAAGTGATGGGTTTTATCTTTTGAGATTTATTCTCTGAATATGAAAATATTCAGAGAATGTAAGGAATTAGAAGTTCATACCTAAGCGAGATAAATAAAGTATCGCTGAGTCAGAGTTCATAGAATGGAGAATTTTAAAAGCTTACGTTGTATGTCACTGAATATGTGTAAAACACTTATTTGGAATTATTCAGCGTTTAACGTACCAAGTTCACTAATTAGTAGATTGAATCTAGTCTCATCAAGAAGCTTGGTGAAAAGATCAGTGAGCTGATATTCAGTTGGTACAAAATGAAGTTCAACTTCACCATTCAGTGATAAAGTGATATAGAATCTCAATGTGCTTGGTTTTGGAATGAAGTACAGGATTATTTGCAATTGCAATAGCACTGGTGCTATCACAATAGATAGGGATTTTAGAAAGTTTGAGATCGTAGTCTCTTAATTGATTTCTCATCCAAAGGATTTGAGCACAACAGTTGCCAGCGGCTACGTACTTAGCTTCAGCGGTAGATGAGGACACAGCTAGAGTTCTGCTTTTTGCTTGTCCAACTTATCAACATACCACCTAATAGCTGACATCCACCAGTGGTGCTCTTCCTATCTATCTTGCAACCAGCGAAATCACTATCAGAGTAACCAATTAGATCGAACCCTGAGCCTTTGGGATTCCAAAGACCCATATTAGGAGTTCCCTTTAGATATCTGAAAATTCGCTTTACAATGATTAGGTGAGATTCCTTTGGTTCAGCTTGATATCGAGCACAGAGACAGGTAGAATACATGATGTCGGGTCTGCTCGTTGTAAGATATAGCAGAGATCCGATCATCCCTCGATAGGCAGTGACGTTGACAGGTTGCCCATTTAGGTCCTTATTCAAAGTCAGAGGAGGTGCCATAGGGGTCTTTATCGCTGAGCATTGATTCATATCAAACTTGTTCAACATGTCCTTAACATATTTACTTTGACAAATAAAATTCCTTTGTCAGATTGCTTAATCTACAAACCAAGAAAATATGTTAGTTCACCCATATATTTGAGCAAGAATAGTATGACCTTTATATTTTCTTAAAAATAGAGTTTGATCAATTTCTCCACGAACAAATTTTTCTTTAAGAAAATATTTAGACAAAGTATCATACCAAGCTCTAGGAGCTTGTTTTAACCCGTAAAGAGTTTTTTGAAGTTTAAAAACATAGTTAGGATGATTAGGGTCAGAGAAACTAGGGGGTTGTTCAACATAAACTTCCTCCCTGAGTTTACCATTTAGAAAAGCACTCTTTACATCCATTTGAAAATCTTTGAAGTCTTTATTGGCGGCATATGCTAAGAAAAGTCTTATGGCTTCTAATCTAGCAACAGGAGCGAAGGTCTCATCATAGTCAATACCTTCTTCCTGTCTATATGCCTGAGCAGGAAGTCTAGCCTTGTTTCGGATAACAGTGCCATTCACATCTAGTTTATTTCGAAAGACCCATTTGGTTCCAATAATTGTTTTATCAGATGGACGAGGAACAAGATTCTAAACTTTGTTTCTACAAAACTCAGTTAATTCTTCTTGCATGACAGAGACCCATCTTGGATCAGAGATAGCTTGATCTATCTTCTTAGGTTCAGAGAGAGAAATAAAATTAACATAGAGACTGATATTACCTGTACCTCTACGAGTCTTGATACCTGCATTTGGATCACCAATAATTTGATTTATTGGATGATTTGTAGTGCATCGCTGAGCTGGTGGTTGAGGAGATTGATCAACACGGGATTCAACGACTTGTTCTTGTTCAGGGATAACGTTGGTTGTTTCAGCAAAAAGTACTTCAACATTCATTATCAACTCTAGAGGAATCTCAGAGGTTTGATCAGCAGAAGATGAAGCTTGGTTATTCACTGAAGGATTACCGAATGATATATCAGAGGGAGGGATCTGATTGAGAGGAGTGATATTAACCCCTGATGATGATGGATCGTTACTTGTAGTAGAAAAGAGATCAGGGATTCCATCATCATTGTTTTCAGCATTTGGTTGATTACTGAAATAAGTTTCAGGTTCCCCATCGTGAGATTTCATCCATTCATTCAATTCCGCATCTTCTTCAGGGAAAGGAATAGAATTAGTTGGACAAGATTCATCAAACTTGACGTGCATGGATTCTTCAACGTGTTGTCTTCTTTTGTTGAAGATTCTGATAGACTTAGATACAGAAGAGTATCCAAAAAATATCCCATCGTCAGCTATTGGATCAAATTTACCCAATTATCGCTATCATTCAGAATGTAACATCTACATCCAAAGATGTATATGTATTTTAGAGTAGATCTTCTTCCATGAAATAATTCATAAGAAGTCTTCTTGAATCGCTTTATTATCAGGGATCGATTCTGAGTAAAGCATGTCGTGTTTACTGCTTCATCCCCGAATTGAGTTGGTATATGCGATTCACTGAGCATTGAGCGAGCTGCTTCAATGATCGTTCGATTTCTTCTTTTAACAACATCGTTTTGTTGAGGAGTTCTCACTGAAGAAAACTTATGAGTGATTTCCTTTTCCTCAAAGAAGTTAATCAAGGTACCATTTTTAAATTCAGTGTCATGATCACTTCTCATAGAGCGAACAATAATATTGTTAAGGACCGCCCTTCTTTTAATAAAAGAGATAATTACATCAGGTGTGTCACTTTTGGATCGAAGAAAGAATACCCATGTATATCTGGAATATTCATTAACTATCACAAGAGTGTACTTCTTTCCAGACAGGGATTGGACATTGACAAGTCCAAATAGGTCCATATAAAGTAGTTGAACAGGAGAAATCACTGAGGAGACTTGTTTGGATCTGAAAGAGGCTTTTTAGGGTGATCCCTGAAAAGTTCTTTTTGAGATAATTTATTGATCATCTTAAAGTTCAGATGATGAGAGAGTCTCTTGTGCCATAACCAGTTGATATCAAAGGAGACTCTGGAGATGAAACACATGTTCTCAAAGTAAGAACCATTCATATTAATGACATACACATTTTCTAATCTTTTGCCTGTTAAGGCAAGTTTGTCATTCATATCAATGACAACACATCTATTCTTTAAGAATAAGACTGTGAAGTCTTTGTCACACAACTGACTAACGCTCAATAAATTGTGCTTTAGTCCTTCAACATAAGCAATTCGACTGAATGAAGTTGCTCCATTCGATAGAATTCCATAACTTTTGGTGTATCACTTGCCATTTCCACCGAAGGTCTCTGAGGGACCATTTTCTTCCTTGTATTCAGAGAGCAGAGATTTTCTGCCAGTCATGTGCCTTGAGCATCCACTATCGAGATACCAGATACCTTTAGCACTCTGTATACAACAAAAAGACTAATTTTTCATAGGTACCCATATTACTATGGGTCCTACTGATACTAGCTGAAGTATTTTTTCAGTGGTTATCTTCACCTTGGAAGTTTTACCAACCTTGGTGGATTTCGTTCTCGCTGATTTATCAGCTTGAGCTACTTTCTGACCATGAGCTAATTTATCAGCCTTAGTAGCATTGGGACATTTGCTTGCAATGTGGGTAGTCTCACCACAGTGATAGCATTTCCTATATTTGAAAGCGGGTTTGGAATTGAAGGAATTCAGAGAGCAGGTAGAAGCATTTTCAGGACCAGAACCAAGAGTTCCTTTGTCTAGTGTCCTTAGGGGAATAATAATTTTCTCAGGGACATGAGTTAGGTCAATCTTAGTTCTAGGAGTAGATCTCTAAATAGATCCAAGGATCTTCTTTCCAGTTTTAGGATGACTCACTAAAAGGATAGAGGAGTTCTTCTTCTGTTTATGAAAATTCTTGATTGTAGGAACATGGTCAAGGAACTTGTCCTTGATCATTTTCTTAGAATCATTAGATTTTGAGATAGACAACTTCTTATTGATATAAGGTTTCTGAGAAGAAGGATCAGGGACTGAAGTAACAAACATTATGAATTTTAACATGGAACGATCATTCTCTGATACTTCTTGGTCAGGGTTATATCCTAAACCACTTTTGACCTTCATAGGGATCTGGGAATTGATGATCTAGCTGTCTTTATCAGAAGCGTTGCACGATCCTTCGATGGTATCTTTTTCAGCTTTGAGATCAACAATAGCCTTTTCGCTTTCAGTAATAGCTTGTTGTCTTTCAATACTTATAGTTTGATTTACAAAGACTTGGTCCTTAAGAGTTTCTTCAATCTTTATAAGTTCTTTGATTTTTAAATGACAATTTTTCAGTTGTTCTAATAGATCAATATTGATTTGTTCAGCTTTGATCTTTCCATTTAGAGCATTGTAAAAATCAACAGTCATAGAATCGAGACTCGACAAGTTATCACCTTCTGTTAGGTTTGAAAATATTGTATCCGAGATAACAACTATTGAAGACATAAAGGGCCAAAGCGTAAAGTCAACAAAGTCATAAATATGAAAAGTTTAAGTATTAGGAATAATTAAACTATAAGGAAAAAATCACTTTGTAAATAAGGCAAGTGAATATTGCCTTATCTCTTTGTTTCCTTATTGTGTATTTCTCTTCTCATATAAATAGAGGGTCAGGGCTATATATTAGAAATAATACGAATTCACTAGAGAGCTTATTAGAAAGATCGTGAGTTAAAGTTTTCACTCCATTCATTTTAACCACGATTATCAAGTTAGATATATGGGAAAAGGTTTTCCTCATATTATCCTTAATATTACATGGTTACATGATTAATCTGGGATCTACAATTGGTATCAAAGCCGAACAATCAGAGTTTGGATTAATTCGTAAAGATTTCTTTAAGAAAAAGTTACACACGGTTTGCTTTGCAGATTTTAGAGATTTAAGGTATTTTTTTTCAATTTACATGATTGTTTATATTCGATCTTGATCTTGATTTATATATGTGTGATTTTTTGTGATTAAATCGATTTCTTCAAAAAGTTTTGATTTTTTAAGGATTTTTTTCCCGAAAACTGTTATTTTTTCACTCCGTATCACATCGATTTTGATATATTTTGCCAAAACTCCAAGCTTTAAAGTTGTTTGTATCTGTCTTGCGAAAAACATACTAAAATTTCATTAAATTTGGACAATTTTTGGAAAGAAAAAAAATATGTCGGTGAATAGTAACTTGTTGGGTGAATAGTATAAAAAATTAATTTTAATTTTAATTTTTCTTCCTAATTTTTTTTACTTTTGAGGTTAATCGATCTAAGTTTCAAACTGATCTGTGTTTGTTCAAATTCTTCTCGACAAGTTTTTTCTATTATCAACATTATCGAACTCTTGTTTCTAAAATCATTCTTAATTACTTTAGTTTAATCTGCGGTACTTTTGCTTCTCTTTTATTAGAAAACTCAGGAACGCTGATTCCTGTAGCTTTTCTGGTTTAAGGGTTCTCAAGTACACACCTTAAACTTTAGTAATTCCTTTTTACTTTATTTTGATCATTTTGGAGACTCGGGAACTTACATCTTCTCTTCCATAAAAAGATTTGTTCTTTTTTGTCGATGAAGGCTTTGTTTCTGCTCTTCAATTCTTCAAAGTAAAGATAAAACCGAATTTCGATATCTTGACCGGATAAGAATTCTTGTCAATATACCTTAACTCGACATAAATTTTTATCGCGCCCTTCCAAATCAACATATTTTTTGGATCCTCTGTCAATCGAGATAGTTTGTCCTATTTTTTAGAACTCTTAGAATTTTTTCAAAACTCACCGATCGACGATCACTTTTTCAGGTAACCAGCGCTTATTTTTTTACACAAAATTATTTTTATTGTGTTTGAGTTGAAAAGCTTAATCAAGATGTCTACTGACCCATTAATACTCGATCCAAAATCCATTGAATATGAATATTATATGGGTTGGAGAAAGACAACGATTGAACTAGATGATTTAAAAGGGAAATATGCAAGTTTAGAAAAAAAAATAGAAAGCTGAAAGAAAAGATTTCTGACTCTAATAAGAAATTTGATTTCAAAAATAAAATATATGATTTAGAAAAGGAACTTGAAAAAGAAAGTAGGTTAATTTCTAATGAGACACACATGTTTGAAATTGATTGAAAAGATTTTGGAAGCAAAATTAAAACTTGTGAACTTACCAATCAAAAACTATCTAAACAAGTGTCAAATTTTGAATAAGTTGTGATTTTAAAGAGAAAATCATCTGAAACGAAATGTCTGAAGCTATCAAAGCAACTTTCTGAGCTTCAGAAAAATTTAGATGATGAAATTAAAATGTTTGAAAATGATAAAAAGAATGTTTTAAATAAAAACGTTTTAATTTTCGATAAAAATAAACGTTTAGAGAAAGAAAGAAAAGATTTTGATGAGAAATTTTTTAAACTTTCAAAGAAATTATCTGGATTACAATCAAATCTTGTAACCGAAAAGAATTTGAGATCTGAATTAAAAAATAAGTATGTTTTGCTTACGAAAAAAAGAGATGATTTCTTACGCAAAATTAAAGAATTTGAAAACAAGCTTTCAAAGCAAAAACAAAAGAATAAAGAGAATTCATAATCATTCAAACAACTCACTCCCGAACCAAATAAATGCTGATTTAGATGACCTTGAAAAATTGATTTTTACTAATGATTCTGATTCTGCTTCAAGAACAAAAATGATTCATCTTTTTTCTGTTAATGTCTGAAAGAATAATTGTTCCTCAAGTGTTCAATCTCATAATTATTTTAACAGCTCCAAATCATACAGTTCTTTAAATTCTCAGACTCATAATTCTAATCGGTTTCACAACGATTTTGTTGCTAATTCCGGTAATTTTAAGAAGTTTAAAATGGTTTGGAAAAAGAAATCAACTACAGATGATAATGTTTGGAAACATGTCACATATATCTCCTGTAGTTGATTCAATATCATTTGTTTCTAAGACTGATTTACCTTATTCTGCTAAGTCAATCAATCATCTAATCAGTCTAAGCACCACAAATCTTTGTTGTTCTACTTGCGGAACAAATGATTTTTTGATCAAAGGTTCGTTCAAAAATAGTATGGTACTTATATTATCCCCATTTCCCCATTTGTTGTTTCTAAAGCTAACCTCCGAGGACCCAACAAAGCTTGATACCAAAATCTTTTTAATCTATTTTGTAGGTATGTCATGCGTGTTCTAAATTCAGAATATTCACATCACATGACATAATCATTCAAAAGGTTATGCTGTTTTTGAGGGGGAGTACCATATTTTTAATTTTTATTGTTTAGCTTCCTAGTATCTCAGCTATGAACCTGCTCTTAACATTATGACTTCTGAATACTTCACTTCAGAACTCGGACTTTAATGTTTTAAATCTTTGTGTGTTAGAAATTAGAAGTTTCTATGGTCAATCCAAAGCCGGAAGGACCTAGACCTACCCATGAAACACATCCCTAGGTTAGATGTATTTTGAAAGGGTGTGATTGAGATAAAATTGAGTACATGTGCGTCAAATAAAAAATGTGAGAGTGTGACAAGACTTAAAAGAAAATATTTGGTCTTCTCCATTGTTGGCTCTGAGCAGTTCCTTTCCTGACTCTGTATGCAAATGACAATGTGTATGTTGAAGAAAACGCCCATGTCAACATAGCAAAGTTGACTTACGTCGAGTAAATTATGCTTTAGTCCAAAGACATAAGTCACCTTTGATAATGTTACGTTTCCTTCTTGTAAAGTGCCATAGCCTTTTATTTGTCCCTTGCCATCATCACCAAAAGTTACAACTTCGCCAATTTGGTCTTTGAATGCAGAGAGTAAATTATTGGTTCCAGTCATGTGCCTAGAGCATCTAGAGTCGAGATACCATATGTGCACACATTGTTTTTGCAATACAGATTAGAGATTTTTAGGTACCCATCTCATAATGGGTTCTCTTAAGTTAGGCTTAGGAGATGTGGTTGATTCATTTTTAATTTTACTTTTTACCTAAGGTTTTCCAAAGACTTCTAGTTTGCTTGGGTTGGTCTTAGGTTTTTTCTTTTTCTAACTCTTAGGATTTTTGCATTTCTTGGAGTCAGAAGGAAAACAATGTGGAATAGAGAAGAGTTGTTTTAATTTTAGCAAAAGAGGAAGACATTCAGAATTCTGAGAAAGTTTCATTGAAATTTCATTTCTGGATGAGAATTACAAGATTTCTTATTCATATCTTTTTTAGTATCAGTTGTCCTATTGAACTTTTTATCTAGTGTAGATTTATTTTCTCTGAAATTCGATGTCTTCTCTTGGGATCTCTTCTGTGTAAGCCACTCCCTTTGAACCTCAGGAGAGTTCACTGAAATAGAAGAAGTTAGTTTTCTTTCACAATCCATTTGACTTTCTGTTCAGTAGTGAATCTAACAGGTTTTTGAAATTTAGACATTGAACCAGGAGGTTGAAGGGTTTTAGATTGAGTTCTTTTCTTGACTTCTGATTCTTTTTCCAATTCAATAGCGGATTTGGCTTTGAGACACATATCCAGAAAATTAGGACAAATAGGAATTTTAGGTTTCTATTCTTTTAAGAGATCATTGGAATTCCATTCGTAAGTCTCTTGACTTTTGGATAAGATGTGTTCCTTTCTATAAAGTCTACATCTGTAAAATCTTTGGATTTATTTGTAAAAAAAATTCACCTTGTTCCGGATTAGGATTTACAGTTGGGACATAGACAGAGGGTAATCTATTCTCAAAAGGTATCAGAAGTTTATCTGAATATTGAAATAATTCATCATCATTCTGATCTTTAGATTCCCATGGTTAAACTTCAAAGCTATCATCATCTATGTCTAAGTAGTTATATTAGTCAATTAAGGTACAGGGAATTACCTCTTGATGAATGATAGTAGATGGAGAGCTAATTGATGTTTTGTTTTGAATATTTTCAATTTTTAGCTCTGTATTTTCTTTAAGAAAGTATTCATCCATTGTTTTAAGTAAACCTTTTTCAAAATTAGATCTTATTTCTTCTTCTGTATGCATGGGGATGAACTCAGTTGTTTCTGGGTTTAAAGTAACATGTGTAAATGAGCCACCATAAAAAACTGTATCTTTCTTCTGTACCAGTTTTAAATCTACTTGATTTATTTTGCTGGTATTACGATCAGAAGAGTACTTGATGTTCTTGTAATTTAGTTTTCAAACTTTATAGCATTTTCATATTTGGATCTTTTGAAGATAGACTGTTCATATAGAACTAGAAAATCAGGTTTTTGTTCCTTTCCCACATGGAATACAGATTCCAAGGTAGATCTCTTTTTGCATGTATAGGGGTCAAGGTCATCAAAGCCAAGACCAGCCTTATCCATTTGCATATTTATTTGGTCATGCACATCTTGAGCGTCTTGATCTGTTTTAATCAAGAGTTCCTTCTTCTGAAGATTGATAAGTAGAAATTCTCTTTCCTTTAGAACATAATTATTAAGGGCCACAGAAGTCAATCTGTCACTCTCCTTTTCTTCTATTTCTTTGTCTTTTTGTTTCAAAAGCTGTTTAAGCTCATTAATCTCCTTTTTATAAACACTTTCTGTAGACCCTTTAATTTTTAGAAGTTTTTCATTTTCCACAGAAAGTTCTGATTTCTCTTCAGTCAGAAGCTCCACTTCCCTTTTGAAAATGTTTCTTTCTTTTTCAATTAGTTCAAAAGATTTTTCAAGAGCTTTTCTCTTTAGTTTTTCATATAAGAGCTTTTGTCTAAGAGTCTCAAAATCCAGGGTTAGATTGAATACAGTGTTCTGGAGTTCAGATTGTCTAGAAGTAGAACAAACCTGAGTTTCAGAGGCTGTATCCTCTACATCATCCTCCATGGCCATGCCGCAGAACATGGCTTCTACATCACTTGATTGATTAGAACACCAGTTTTCTATATCAGCCATTTTTGCTCTTTCATCTCTATTGTACTTATACTTGTTTTTATAGTACATATCATCTTTAATCATAGCTCCTTGCAGTCCTTGGAGTAATGACCAGTTTTGTCGCATCTGTAGAAGACGTCTTTCTTCTAACTCAACTTCTCCTTCTTCTCTTCCTCCTTGTTACTTACCAGAGGTGCCTCTTGTCTTGGCATAAAGACTTGTTGATTTGATATTTCACCTTTATATTCAAATCGACCTCTATTCTGAAATGATAGATTTCAAAACTTTCAAGTGAACTGTTTGGTGATCAACGCCAGAGATTCAGCAAAGGCACTGATTTCATCATCTTCTAAACCCGAAAGTCCAGCTTCTGTATCAACTTCTGAAACTAGTGCTTTGTTTTTTCCGTTCTTTTCAGTTTCCTTGGTCCTTCTGCTCGATCCCTTTGATTCAGAAATAAGGGCTAGAAGACCACCAACATTCCCCTTCTTCTGCTACACCTCCTTCTCATGGGCTTTAAGAGTCCCAAATACATCATGTAGCGACCACTACTCCATATCCTGGTTAGCCTGAAGAGACATTGACAGATTTGACCATTCTTCATTAAGACGCTTGAGGAATAAGACATTGTTGTCTTCTTGCGATCTGACGATATCACATCTTTTGCACATATTAACTAGAGTATTAAATCTGTTAAAAGTTTGTCCTAGTGTCTCTTCTGGTAAAGCATGAAAACTGTTATACTCATTCAGAGCTTGTGCTCTTCTGTTCTTCTTCATTTTTGCTCCACCTTCTAGTTGGTTAGCAGTTGATCCCATAATTCTTTGGCAGTAGCACATGAGTCCAATAACTAAAAGATGTCATTTAGAATTGCCATGATCAGGAGCCTCTTTGCCTTAGGTCGATCTCGACCTTCTTCATATCTTCTTCATCCCAGTCCTTCCTCTCTTTAAGAAGACGTGGAGCAGGGATTTCAGTAGTGGTAGCAGTTGCAGGGATACTCGAAATGACCACAGTTGGGATATATGGTCCATTTAACACTGAGGAATATATATCTAGATCTAGACCCTCATAGAAGTTGATCATCCGGATTTTCCATTGAGGATATTCCTCCCTGATGAGAGTAGGAGGTTTAGTCAAAGAACCTGAACTGTACATCGCATTCCAGTTAGGATTTGCCATTTTTAGTAAATAGGGGATTTTGAGAAGAGGTTTATGAGAAATGAAGCTTTAGAGTTGATGATAAACAATCAAGAACTTGAAACAATCGAGAGATTATCATAGTTTTTAGATTTAATTGCGAAGAACAACTGAATTTGCAAAAAAAATTGTAAAACAGAGTAGAATTGAGGATAACAATTAAAATCAAAAACAATCTAGCTGAGTGGGGATTTCTCCATATTGGATTAGATCGGCTAATCAATAGATTGACTAGTTGGATCTGATACCAAATGTTAGAACCCAGATCCCAATTACACTTAAATGGTATTGGTCAATAGAGTATTTAAATAGTAGCGGAAGTAGTTTAGAGATCAATAAAGTAAATTAGAAAGGTTAATTGATAAGAATGAACAAGATCAATTAAGTAATGCACTTTGTATTTCACTCAAAAGTAACAGCAATTACAGTACTGATGTATACAAATGAACTCTCGTAATCTCTCCAAATCAATCGACACTAAATACAAGGAATGCTCTATCTATTTATACTATTACATAGATCAAAGTAAATGAGCTATCCTATCATACACTGACACGTAAGAAGAATCTATAACAAACTTTGTTAGAGTTTGTTACATGGTTATGCCACGTTAAAAGTCACGTGTAGATATCTTGTATAAGTATCTAGAAGAGGCTTTGTCTTTTGGATCAAAGGACTATCTTCTGCGATAATCTTCTGAATAAACATCAGTCTTCTAGAGAGAGGTTCTAGAAACAAACACTTTGTCTTTGGAGGTGTTATTTTCATACTTCTACATAGAAATATCTTGGAATTACCTGCAAAGAATTCTGTAGCGGGTAAGAATGATTATGACAAAGTTCCCAAGATATCCAAAATGCTAGAAGCCTTCATGACTCAGGATACTCAGAAAAGTTGACTACTCTGAGCTCATTCAGAAGGAAATTTCTTCCTCCAGTCTGGTACACCTTGTTCTCAATCATTAGATTAAGCTTCTGCAAACGTCAAAACAATTTTCCATGGGTTTTCCTTTAATATGCATTATGATTATGCATCACTTTTTTTTTTGATGAAATGAGAGGCTACTTCACCACCAAACCAAAGTAAATCCCTTATCAGAGTACTAACAGTTATCAAGTACACTCTGGATAATCTCAAACCTCGAACATCTCAACTTTCAGAATTTCCTAATGCTCTACCACTTCCTTCAGAACTCAGAGAATATCTCATATATGATAATGAAATATTGATTGAGTACTGTAAGTCTATGGGACTACCAAAACCTGTAGTACCTACCCAAGACTTAAACCTAAGAGGAGTGCAAAGAGAGGTGTCTGGAGAAAATAAGGAGAGTAGGGAGAATGTTCAACGGGGTGAACATTCTCATAGTGCAAAGATGAAACATGTATATGAGATAAGGGGTAGACAAGTGAGGAAAAGAATTGATGAGGGGAGAACGTTGTTAAAAGAAAACGAAAACAGTGCACCAACTGTTACTAGCCGGCCAGCTACATCCACTGTTATTCCAGACTCTTTGGTGGATATGAAACAGTTAGTGAGCCGATGACAAATCTTGCTATACCCCCCCTCCCCCCATCCCCTATCCACTCATCCATGTCTTAAAAGAAGGATGTTTCATCAACACACTTGGGGCAAGCATCTAATCATCCGTGGAGTCCCCTTTTGGAGGATGTCAATGTTTAACAAGAAGGATATATGTCCATTCTTCACACAGTCTTTTAAGTACATTGAGTCTAGAAGTCCATCCAATTTTGAGCCTAATAGAACACAAGATGTTCAAGGATTTGATGGAAGTCCTGGTGAGGTGAACATTCTAAAAGCCTTATTCCATGATGCCTCTGTGGTTCATGATGTGCTGATATCAATAGAGCCATCCTACTTTAGCAAGTATGCAAACGGGAACACCTATTTTTCCAGGTTCTTTACCCACATCCTCTTAATTATCTGAATTCAAGGATTTCTTTACTCCTGAATTTGCAAAGATTCAGAGGGACATTAAGGAACTGACGGATAAATCTCTTAAAGGTCTGAAGGATAGGCTGGAGAGTCAGGAGAAGGTGATGAAATCCAAATTTGATTCTTTGGCACAAAACTCAGTCACTAGCAATGATCTGGATAATTTCAAAGAGAGCAATTTGAAGAATCTTTCAGAAGTTGCTCAATCTATTTCCAATTTGAAGATGCCTTCTACTTCAACACAATAGGATCTTTCTCAACTGGCAACAAAGGATGATATCAAGAAAATCTATGACAAGTTAAAAGATGTACAAACTATACAATATGCTCTTGATCAAACGATTACTTCATTGGAATGCAAAGCTCAAACAGGAAATCTTAAAAGGAAGCATGATGATCAGGATCCTAATAATCATGAGGGGCAGAAGTGAAAAAAAATCCTTGAAGACATTCCTAGAGTTGAAAATGTTAATGTACAAGTTTCTGTAAGATCTTCTGAAGATGTACATAATACTTTTGAAGGAGAGAAAGCTGGTGAAAATGTTGACTATGAAATGGTTGAAAGAAATTCTGATGAAGAAGAATGGTATGAAACTGAACTGATAGATCTTAATGATTCTGATGATTCAAAGTTATCAAATGATACAAAAGTACTTCAAGATTCAAATGAAGAGATGGTGTTGGAACCCAGATCCCTTTTATACTCGATTAATCAACAGATTATATGTAAGATATATGAGCGGAAGCAATTTAATCTATGATTAAATACTAGAACAGTAAGCAATTCATCATAAGAACAATATGAAGATCAAATGAAATACGTATTGAATAACCTGATGAACGATTACAATACGTTGAATGATAAGCGTAATTCTCTCAATTTGATCGACCATCAATACAGTGATAACCAACTCTATTTATACGATTTACAAATGAAAAGTCAATGATCTAGCCTATCACTGAGTGACACGTCACCTGTACTTCTAATAGAATTTGTTACGCATGGGAGGTGTGACTTGTCACGTCATTAGAAGCGTGTGTGGTGTGACAATTGAAATCCGGAGGGTCATCAAACCTCTGGGCGCTTCTGGACTTTTGGATCATCTTCTGAAGTTCAAGACTTGGTTAAATTTTTGGTTCATACTTTTACAAGAATATTTTCTAACAATCTCCCCCTAAGTTTGAATCCAGAAATAAGCATTACAATACAGAAAAATAGAAACTCATTTCATTTCAAGGAATAATCAGATACAAATGATAATCAAGAAATCAGAAAGGAGCTTGAGGATGTCCACTGATCACTTTGTAAAATAGATTTGTAAGCTCTCTTATCTTGATCACTTCTTCAAGCTTTTTCTTAATTCCCTCTGCTGTTATTATGATCTTAGCTTCAACTTTTGTATCCGCCTTTTGCAACAAAACAAACCCTTTTATAATCTCGACAATCCCTTCTGAAAATTTGAATGCATCCTTGATTCTAAAAAATCTTCTTCATCCAGGTCTTCGGAAAACCACTCCTTCTGGTTCAAGAATAATGTGCCCTGGTTAAAGATTCTCAATGGCCTCTATGTCTTCATTTGGAGCAGAGATGCTTAACATAGTTACCTGTCTTTCAAACCCAGTCTGGAAGTCCACTTTCTTTCTGTATTCTATGAAAGCTTCCAATAAGGATAGGATTCTAATATAGGCCACTTTGTCTTGACTTTCCTTGTTTGAAGCCATCTTCTTCTTCATAAATCTCCCCAGATGTATCAAATCAGAGGTATTTATGGAAAGTAGATCATTATTGCAGAAGTAGGTGATTCCTTATTTGCTCTCTCTACCTCATAGATGGTGTACACTAGATCAGTGTTTTCAAATCTAAGATGCTTAACTCCGGTAATTTTTCTGATGGGGGAAAAGGAGAGAGCTTCTTTCCTTGCTTGTCTGTGCACCATAAACCTTGACTTGACCTCTTCACTTACTTTATAATTTTTTGCAAAGTTGGGAAGAATTCGATCGACCTTCTCTTCTGTAGCAGCATACAGGCATCTTTGAACTGTCTCTCTTGTGGATGAGATTTGAGAAGGTGCAACCCTTTTCAGTTGTTCTAAATCCATATTTCTTTTACCTGCTGCCTTTTTCAGTAATCTTTCAGACCAGTTAGATTTTTATCATGTTCAACAACTTGAGCTTCTGCCATTGGTTCATCTGGCTTGGAATGATGGATTTTTGAACTTTGGCTTTCTGGACGATTTGGAGTTGGAGTGAGGATTGAGATTGATCTTGGTTCAGAGGTTTGAACCTTTTCAGATGTTTGGACAAAGGGAGGAGCTTTGGGTTTTGATTTTTGTGCTTCTGGATTTCTGTTATTCTGCGGATGTTCAAGTGTGAACTTAGCCATTTCTGGATCTCTGGGAAGCGTACCAGAACTAACGGCCAGGGGTGTAGGATTAGCAGCTTATTTGGTTGAAGTTGTTGGCAGAGCAGAGGCTTGCTCTTTGGCTTGGACACTTTGAGAGGCTTTAAATTTCTCAATCTTTATCTTTTTGGCAATATTCTCCCCCTTCTGAGAATTAGGGTCCTGATCCTCAGACCTTATCCTCTTCAGCTCAGCCTTCTTGCAGGCCCTGGCTTCCTTAGCCTTTTTGTTCGATTCAAAATCTGCAGAGATTGAACTTACAATGGAAGTTAATTTGGATACAAAGGTATCCGGAGTTGATACCTTCTGGGCTAATTCAGAGGAGGAGGTGTTGTCGATTTTGGACACGAACTTAGCATTTATTGCATTAAATATGTCCATCATTACCTTCTGGAAAGCTGCTAAGTCTGATTGTTTGATAAGAGCAGAGGCACTAGAAGTTGAGCCTTTTGATGGAATGACTGCTGTAATTAACTTCTGGATATCAGCAACAAATGACCCATATTTTGAGACAGAGATGGTTACTTCTGGTGGAGGGATATCATCTGGAATATGAAAGATAGCTTCTACATTAGCTTGGATTCCAGTATCTAATCTGTTGAAGTGGTTCGTGGCAGAATTCTGTTGAGATTCAGCTGTCTCGGTGATTAGCTTTTTGAGATCTTCCAGAGCTTTAGAATGTTTCTTTTGTGTGGTTTGAACTTGGCAATTTAGGAAATTCTAAGCTGTAATCTCTGATCTGAGGTTGGGTTCAGAGGTTTGAACGGTTTCTTTTAGATCCACCATAGATCTCTGAAATTGATCAACAAATGCCTTGAACGCTGTATTTGTGGCAAACTCAGAAGTGGTAACCGGTGCATCTCCAACACATGGATCCCCTTGTCTCTCGCGTTCAGAGAGGCCCTCATTCACGCCTGTTTGGACGTTAGGCGTGGAGGGACTTCCATCCTGTCTTTGAGTGCTCTTATTAATAGACACCTCTTCGGATGTTCTGGTTGGATCAACTTGTTCCTCATCATCAGAGGATGAGGATTCGAACACAACGTGCTTACCTTAAAAAAGTCCAAAGACTCCAGTAAGTGGTGCATCCTCTTGCCGTAACCCCTCTGATGGGATTTCATCGGCCTCTATTCTAGGAGAAGGTATGGACGTACCTTCTTCTGGTCTATCTATAATGTTGGTCATAGAGACGTCGACATGTGTGGGAGGTGGCGAGTTCTAGGGAGACGGAACTCTTATATTTTCATCATCATTCTTTTGAGAGAATGATGAGGAGGAGGTGGTTTCCCCAGTTGTGCTTGCTGTGGAAAGACGAAGAATTTCTTCCATATTGTCGGTTTGAGGGTTAGGGTTTGGACTGAGCAGTCCTGTTTCAATGAGTGTAGATGTGTTGGCATCTACCCCAGCAGGTATGGTTTCTCTGGTTGGACTCAGCGAGATTCGCTCATATGTGTCTCTATGGACATCTTATTCACTCTCTCTTAACAGTGTCTCGGCATGGTTAGAAACGCTCGATTGTTTACTCGAATTATTTTCATTCTCGGGCTATTTGATCCCTTACCAACTAGTTTGGCTTCTAAATGCTCTGGGGTAGGTATCCTCTGTTCTAAGAATACCAGAGAGCTTCTATAAGATATTAGAATTGGAGAGGTTGGAGGTATTAGATCAAACATGTACCTGGATAGTTCCCTCTGAGTGGGATAGCCGTCGTTGTTGATGGTGGGTTTGTGAGAGTTCAATCGTGGAGATTTTTCAAAATGGCTGAATCGATGGAACTTTCAAACGAGAGATCGCTGGATAGATGAGCAGAACCAGAAATCGAGGGAACATTAGGGCTGGAAGAGCTTTGCCTTTGTCTGGTGAATGACCTTCGGATTGACCGCTGCATACATCTCTTGGAATATTAAACTTGCGTAGTCCAGAGGTCTGTTGAAAACCATCCCATACATCATGGTCAGGATTATAGTGCTCGCTTGATCTAGAGAACCAATCTTACAAGTTAAGCTTTTGTTTAGTATGGAGACCAGAACATTCTACATAGGTGGCAACTTCTTCCTTTTGAAATATGATATTCTATTGATGTTTTCGTTGTAACCTAGAAAGCGAAGAAACTCCAACAGATTGTCAGATGAGGGATTTGGTGAAAGAGCAGGATTAGGAACATTTTGACCTTCAACTTCGATGACGGGTGGTTGTAGATGAAAAAACCGTGCTATTTTCTTCTTGGTGATTGGTACTTCAACAGCTCGTTCATCGTCATTTGGGTAACTGAAATTTCCAGTAAGAGTCTCCTCATCCTGAATATACATCGTTTGCCACAGTTCTTGAATGTATATTTCAGGAACATTTGGGTTTATGAAGGTTAGGGCTCGGTTTAAGGAGTGGTTTTGCAGAAATTCGATCATCACTCGATAATCTTTGATGTATGTATTTGGATCAAGTAAAACCTACATGATGTTTGGTTTCAAGGTTAACTTAACGATTGGGGCACTTTCAGCTGTGGAATCGATCACTCGATCGTTTTCATCTTGTACATTCAGATTTTCATTTGGACTGGCCATTTACGAATTTGGGGGTTTTTGGATTTGAAGTTGCAGCTTTGCAAATCTTTGTAAAAGTGGAGTGCACAGGGGCAATCGAGAGACTGAAGATGGTGAAAAGTGGAAATGAGAATTTTCTCGAGTTTATATAGTGGGAATTGAAAGATTGAACTCGAGGGGTTTTGAATATGAAGGGTTTATCTGACTTGGGATGGGAAACGGTTTCTTAATGGTGACGTCAGATTTTAGGGGTGCAGACATGCAATCCGTCGATTGATGACACGTGGAGAGAGTTGCAGGGTTATCGACTCGTTGGTGTTGGACCAGATTCAGTTCCGATTTTGTTATTTTGGATATTTCCACCAAAAAAATAAATAAAAGACAATCAATTAATCAACAAAAATTGTGGATTAAAGGAAAGACTTTATAAATTATTTGGGTAATATTAAAATATTTAAAATCAGTCAATTGGTCAAATAAAACGTTTTGAGACCAAAAGAAAGTTTTACGTCATGTGAATAATGTTTTAGAAGAACTTTTGTTGAATTAGAGATTTCTGAATAACCTTGACGGCAAGAGTTAGTCCAGAAGTAACTAATTCGCAAAAATTTCAAGGAAAAAATTATCCAGAAAACATCTAACATATCTCAGAGTATAGTTAGACTTGACTTTGAAATAAAAATGAATTCTCCCCCCTTGAATAATGCGTGATTTTGTGCTCCCCCTTGGCCTGCGCTTGGATCATAAAAGGTAAGAGCAACGAATATTCCTATGATTGACAGAGGCATCCAGAGACCCCTGAGCGCCTCTACAATGCTTGCGCATGACAGAGATATCCTGAGACTTCTGCAAGTTCGTAATCAGTGGAGACAAAATACATCTCAATTGTCCCTTTCTCTACATTATCCTTTATAAAATGATACTTGACATCAATGTGCTTGGTCTTAGAATGCTTAACCGGATTTCCAGTGATTGCAATTGCACTCTCTAAATCACATAGGATGAGAATTTTGTCATACACTAGACCATAATCTTTGAGTTGGGTCTTCATCCAGATTACTTGTGAACAACAACTAGCAGCAGCAACATATTTTGCTTTTGTTGTGGAAGTTGACACTAAGTGGTGCTTCTTGGATGTCAAACTGATTTGTCTAGTTCCCAGAAGTTGATAACTACCATAGGTGCTCTTTCTGTCCAACTTACATCCTGCATGATCAGAGTCAGTGTATGCAATCAAATTGAAGCCAGAATTTTTGGGATACCATAGGCCCAATGAGGGTGTCCCCTTTAAGTATCTAAAAATTCTTTTAACGGCAGCCATATGAGACTCTTTTAGATTGGCTTGATTTCTTGCACAGAGACATGTGGCAAACATTATATCTGGTCTGTTGGCTGTTAAATACAGAAATGATCCAACCATAGCTCCGTAGTTCATGACATCAACTGATTTTTCTGAGGGATCAGAATCAAGCCTTGTACTAGGAGAGATTGGAGTTTTCATAGTAGTGGAATTTTGAAGTTTGAATTTCTTTAACTTGTCAGAAACATACTTGGCTTGGTTTATGAAAATGTCAGAAATAGTTTGCTTGACTTGAAGCCCTAGGAAGAAGTTTAATTCTTCCATCATGCTCATTTCAAATTCACTTTCCATTAGCTTTGAAAATATTTCAACTTCTGCTTTATCAGTTGAACCAAATATAATGTCATCCACGTAGATATGAACAACAATTAACGTACCTTTGCCTTTTTTGATGAACAAAGTAGTATCTATTTTACCTTTTTCGTACAAATGATCAATCAGAAACCTTGGTAGTCGTTCATACCATGCTCTGGGAGCTTGCTTTAAGCCGTACAGAGCTTTGACCAGAAGATAGACATGATCTGGATGTCTTGCATCTTCAAAACCAGGAGGTTGTAGAACATATACTTCTTCTTTGAGTTTCCCATTAAGAAATGCACATTTGACATCCATTTGGTATACTTTGAAGTCTTTGTATGCAAAGAAGGCCAGAAAAAGTCTGATGCTTCTAGTCTTGCTACTGGAGCAAAGGTTTCATCATAGTCGATGCCCTCTTCTTGACAATATCCCTTAGCCACCAGTCTTGCTTTATTTCTGATGACAATCCCATCTTCATCTTTCTCGTTTATGAACACCCATTTTTTAGCAATTGCAAATTTATCTTTAGGCAGAGGGACTAATTTCCATACCTTGTTTCTGTCGAATTGTAGAAGTTCTTCTTGCATTGCATCCACCCAACTTGAGTCTTGCAGGGCTTCGTTAAGTTTCTTTGGTTCTACCATGTTTAAGAAATTTACAAAGAAAGCTTCGTTGGCAGTTGCAGATCTAGTTTTGACCCCTTAAGATGGATTACCAAGTATTAAATCTGGAGAATGAGATTTGGTCCATCTTTTCATTCTTGTTTGAGATATCAGTTGTGCTTGAAGTTCTGTGTCCAGAGGCTCTGGCATTTGGATTGGTTCTGGGGCAACTTCTGGTTCTGGAGTGGAGCCAAGTACCTCCCCCTCAAATGAAGGCACAGAGGATGAGAAGTTGGCTGGACTTTCATTTGTTGAACCAGAAGACGCAGATGGGCCAAAAATAGTTATCCCAGAAGCTTGAAGTACCTCTGGAATATTCAAGATTGGATTATTTGATATCCTCTCTGATGGTGTTTCTTCTCCCAGAAACTCATCAAATATTGCGTCGATATCGGATTCTCTGGAGCCTGAAAGATAGTCAGATGTAACATTGTTAAGTTTGAGTTCTGAATTGGAATAGTCAGAAGTCAATTGGGTTTGATCATCGAAGTCTATGTTAATGCTTTCCATGACAGTCTTGGTTCTCAAATTAAAAACCTGAAGGTTTTTGAACTTAAAGAGTAACCCAAGAATTTTGCTTCATCAGACTTCTTGTCAAACTTCTCAAGCTTCTCTCGATCATTCAAAATAATGCACCTACAGCCAAAAATGTGAAAAAATATAACTAAGGGTTCTTTGTTATTATCAGTTCATAAGAAGTTTTAAAGTGCCTCTTATTGATTATAGATCGATTTTGAGTAAAACACGTTGTTGCTACAGCTTCAGCCCAGAAGTTGGTGGGTAGTCCAGAAGCTGCAAGCATTGTTCTTGCTGATTCGACTAAAGTGCAATTTCTTCTTTCTACCACACCATTTTGTTGAGGAGTACATACAGCAGAGAAGTTTTGAGTGATTCCTTCATTGGTAAGGTATTCATCAAGGTTGGCATTCTTGAATTCAGTACCATTGTCACTTCTGAGTTGTTGTATCTTCTTTTGCAGAAGTACTTGTATCCTTGTCATCAAATTCCTCAATACTATTGGAACTTCTTACTTCAGGCGCACAAAAGCAAGCCATGTGTACCTGGAAAATTCATCTATTAGCACAAGTATGTACTTTTTACCAAAAAGGCTCTGAATTGCTATGGGACCATAGAGGCCAACGTGAAGCATTTACAGAGGCCTTGTACACGAATGATCACTCTTTCTTTTATGGGAAGCTCTTTTAATTTTTCCCATCTCACAAGCTGGCAAGAGATGATCCTTCTGGAAGTGTACCTCTTGAAGGCCCCTTACCAGGTTATGTTTTACAAGCAGTTCAAGATTTTGAAAATTTAAGTGTGAAAATTTATGATGCTAAAGCCAAGCTACTGCACTCTTCTTTGAGACAAGACAAAGGGTTTCTGTACCATCCTTAGAAGTGAAATTCATCATGTATAAGTTACCTTTTCTGCCAGCTCTCCATAATTCTTCACCTGCTTTAGAATCATAGAGTTGACTTACACTCAAAAGATTATGCTTCAATCCAGAAACATGAGCTACTTTGGATAAGGTAACATTACCTTCTTGAAAAGTACTGTCGCCTTTTATTTGACCCTTACCATCATCACTAAAGGTTACTGCTCCTCCAGTTTTATCTTTGAATTTGGAGAGTAAGTTTTTCGATCAAGTCATGTGCCTCGAGCATCCAGAGTCAAGATACCAGTTGATAGATATTAGAAGATAGCTTCAAAAGAAGACTGGGTTCTGAAGACAACATAGTTCCGATATTCTGAACTAGTTCTGAAGAAAGAAAGGTTCAGAACTCAGAAGACAAGCAAAGAAAAGCCTAAGGCATAACTTCTGAAGTAGCTACTTCAGAAGTTCTGAAGATTCTGAAGAAGTTCTAAGGAAGTTCTAAAGATGGTTCTGAAGATACTTCTGAAGAGGTTCTGAAAAATGATTCTGAAGACGTTCAGAAGTAGTTCTGAACATGTCTGTCATTTTTGTACTGTAACTTTAGAATTCCTGTTGGTATATAGATAGATAGTTTAGCTTGTAAAGATACATATTTTGTAATACTGTTCATTGATCAATACGACATACAACTTCAGTGACATAACTCTTGTTCTAATTCTTGATTCTTTCAATATTCTTGATATTTTGGTTCTAACAATTGGTATCAGAGCCAATTCATCTGTTTTGATCAATTTTGTCAAGTTCTTGAAAATTCTTGATCGATAAATTCAAGATCAATTTGATTCAAATCCAGTTGAATTCGCGATCTACTATATTCAAGATGTCGAAAGAAATCGTTTCCATCGGATCTGAAACCGAACCACCAACCTTGTTTCTGGGCGAGTACCATCAATGGCGAATCAGAATGATTCAATTCTTGGACAATATCGATGAAGCTTTAATGCAATCGATTGTAAAGGGCCCTCTGGAGGTCTATGTGGAAATTCCTGCAGTTCCAAGAACTGAATCTACTCCTGAAATTCCTGCATCAAGAATCAAAAAGAGCCCAGGTATGTACAGTGCAACTGAGAAAAGTCAAGCTAGAATTGATAAAAGGCAACTGACACCACTTATAATGGCGATACCCAATGAAATTTTTAACAGAGTTGATAGTCTCACATCTGCAAAAGCCATGTGGGATGAAGTTGAGGCTCAATTGCAGGGGAGTACAAAAGCTCGAGCTCAAAGGTTGAACATCTGTGTTAGTATGTATGAAAACTTCAGGTATAAGGATAATGTATCTATTACAGAGACTTACCATAGATTCAACAATATCCTGAATGATCTAAGAAGGAATGGTGTTCAGAAATCCAACTCAGAAATAAATAATAAGTTTCTGAATAATCTGGGTAATGAGTGGTCAAGCTTTTCTGATAATATGGTTACTAGAAATCTGTCTAGGAAATCAATTCATGATGTTTATGGTATTTTGTTCCAACAAGAGGATAAAATTAAGACTAGACAGAATGAGCAAAAGAAGGCAAATGAAACAGTAGCCTTATTGAGCAAAAAATATAATAATTCTTTCCATGCCCATCTCATCTAAGAGAGAGGTTTATGAAATCCTAGAGACAACTCTGTGTGATGGAGATGAATCAGATGAAGAGCATAAAAGAATTTATGATAATATTGCATTCATGACAAAGCAATTTACTCAAAGATATAATCAGAAATATAAGAACAAGTCTAAATCTGAAGATGGACCTAAGAAAGGTCAAGATGCTGGTCAACATGAGACACAAGAACCAGCAAGGTGCTTCAACTGTGGTAAGCCTGGACATTATGCAAGACAGTGCAAAATGCCCAAAGTGAAAAATGTTGGTTACTATGAGAAGAAGCATCTGCTTGCCAAGAAGAAGGAACTTAATCCAGCTCTGGTTACCAAGTATGAAGAGGACTGGTTGAACTGGTGTGATGGAGAGTATGATGAAGAAGTGGCTCACTATGCCTCAAATTGCTACATGTGCCAGCTGCATCCTAATGATAAACATGTACATGGCTCTGAGGTACTTTCTTCATTTTCTGAATTAAATGCTGAATCAAGTTCTTCTTCTGACCAAAATTCAGAACCAAATTCCGGAGAACCTGAAGTGCAAAATCAAATTCAGAACATGACTTCTGAATTTGAAAGTATCAGAAACAGAAAAAAAGGGGAATTTTTTTTGGTAAATCACTTCAGAGCTGAGAGACAATTTATAAACAAAATTGCCTAGAAGCTGAACAAGTTCTGGAAAAAGTTTCTGAAGAAAAATTGTTATTAAAAGAAAAGATGGATAATTTACAAAAAGAAATATTAAATGAAAAATCTGAAAAGGAAGTTCTGAATGTTAAAATGAACTTTCTGAATCAAGAAAGACTTGATCTTTACAAAAGATCAAGGAATTAGAAGATCTGAACTTTAAAAGAGGTCAAACTGAACTAACTCTGAATATTTTAACAAATCAAGCTCAGAATTCAAAATTATACAATATAAAAGCAGAAAGTCAAGTCTTAAAAAAGGCACCTGCAAATCTTTATGATCTTTCAAAAATGAGAATTTTCAATGAAACTAACACATGTTTCATATCTAAAACTGTTAATTACTCTTTGCCTTAAAAAATTCCATTTGTAAAATCAGAAACTTTATTTTCTGAAGAAAAACCTCTTAATTCTGGTGAAACAGTAACAATTTCTGAAACAGAAGTAACTTCTAAACATACTTCTGAATCAGAAATTATTTCTGAAGAAAAGTCTGAAACAATCATTAAAACTGATATTACTTCTGAAAATACTACTGAGTTATCTTCTGAAGCTTTTCCAAAAGATAATTTTGAAAATAAATCAGAAATACATGACCAAAAATATGATGAATTCTCAGAAATTGAATCTTTAATAGTTAATGATGAGAATTCATAATTTTTTTTTATTATTTTGATGATGAGTCTGAGAAAATTTCAAATCTAAATTTTTTTGCATCAAGCATGACTCAGAACAAGTTCTCAGATTTAATGAATGCTTCAGATTCAAACGATGATGAATTGACGATGATGATCATAAAGTTGAAGTTATTGATAAAGATGGTTACCTTGTCTACAAATCAAAATCTTGTATGACTGATGGAGAAGTTTTAAAATCTGATGCGCCAAAATTGCCTTCAGATATGTTTAATCCTGTATTTCTGAAAGAAGAATTTCTGAAAAATAAGACTTCAGACAATTTCAAAACTTTTAAAAACAATTCTTCTACAACATCAAATATTACTCCTATATATAAAAATACATCTTTGACTTTAGAAAATTCATCAATATCATCATCTGACTTTGAAACCAGAGTTAAACTGTTTGAAAAATGACAGTCTTCTAATTCAAAATCTGAAGTTCAAAATTCAGAACTAAAATCTAAAGTTGGTAAAACAACTTCTTATACTAATCCTTATTTCTTATCTTTTACAGAGCTATCCATTTTAGTATGGAGAAGGAAAGAAGAAAGACTGTCAAAGACTGCCAAATTAGATAGTTTTTCTACTTCTATGAAAATCGATGTACCACAAATTAATAAAATGAATAAAAGAAAGAATGCTATTGCAAAATCAAATATTGTTGATTCTTGTTCATGTACTGACATTCCTCAGCTCTTTTTCTTCCTAGAGGTCTTTCTGATCATTGCCGGGTGTTGTTAGTTTCAAAGGGGGCAGCAGGAGGCAGGTTAAGGGTTACAAGTTTGATAATGTTGTTGCTTCTCATCCCTCTTTTATCCATTAGTGGCCGACACTTGGAATGTCCCTGTTCAGGGATCCTTTATGTATCAGGTCTTGAAAAAGCAGAAACTGTTAAAGCCGCATTTAAGAAAGCTGCGATCTAGGATGGGTGACCTTGGGAAGCATTCGAAGGCCCTGAAAGAGGAATTGGACATAATTCAAATGGCATGTGAATCGGATCCTTCAAACTCAGAGCTTCACGAGGATCTTGCTCATATACACCTAGCCTATCAGCAAGCCCTTCGTATGGAGGAGGAGCTGTTGAAACAGAGAGCTAAAGTAAAATGGTTGAATGAGGGCGATGGCAACACTAAGTTCTTCCATCATGTGGTTCGGGAAAGGAAGGCTTCAGCTAGAGTGTCTATGGTTATCAATGCTCAAGGGGTTTGTACTTATGATGAGGAGGTCCCAAAGACGTTCACTGACTATTTTGCCTCAATCCTTGGAGAAATGGATACCAGCCTGCAGCCTTTTATGGAGGATGACTTATTTGAGCGTAAGATTACCTTATCTGAATCCTTGTTTATGATTCGGCCTATAGAAGATGGAGATATTCTTGCTGCTTTTAAACAGATTGGGAATGATAAAGCTCCTGGGTCAGATGGGTTTTCGTCCAAATTCTATAAAGCGGCCTGACCTGTGATTGGTAATGAGGTTATGAGGTCTATTCATAACTTTTTCTATTCTGGTCGGCTGGACAGGGAATTAAACCACACGCTCTTAAGCCTTATCCCAAAGACTCCAAATGCTAGTAGGGTTTCGAATTTCCGACCGATTGCCTGTTGTTCGGTTTTGTACAAGTGTATCAGTAAGATTATCTCTGATAGAATGAAGCCGAAGCTGTATTTCTTAATAAATCCTGCATAGTCGGCCTTCATTCTTAGGAGGAGGATCTCGGATAATATACTGATGGCACATGAGCTTGTAGCCGGATACCACCTTAGCTCGGGTCCTCCAAGATGCGCCTTTAAGATTGATATTCGGAAGGCCTATGATATGGTGAACTGAGAGTTTGTAATTTGCATGCTTAAAGGCCTTGGTTTCCATCCGGCTCTGATTAAATAGATCTAGGTAATGATTGCCACTCCCTCTTACTCTGTTGCTTTTCAAGGAGAAACACATGGTTTTTTTACAGGTAAGCGGGGTATAAGACAAGGGGATCCCATGTCTCCATACCTCTTCACGATAACTATGGAAGGCTTCTCTCTTATTCTTAAGCACTGTATTGAAGAGGCTGCTGATTTCTGGTACCATAAGGGGTGTGCGGACTTCCAAATTACTCACTTATGCTTTGCTGATGACCTCTTTGTCTTTACCAATGGTGATCTTCTGTCGGTTGAAGTCATTAAGAGGGCTCTTCACTTATTCCAGTTGAAGTCTGGTCTGGCACCCAATCTCGAAAAGAGTGATATCTTTTTTGGCAATGTCCCTGAAGATGTTAAGGTGACGATCCGCAATACATTGTCGTTTTGGCAAGGAGTGTTTCCTATCCGGTACCTCGGTGTGCCTCTCTCTCCTGTGCGGCTGCCTACGGCTGATTTTAATGGTCTTGTGGAAAGGGTTAAAGGCCGTTTGAATAATTGGAAGAACAAATTTCTATCATATGGTGGAAGACGACAACTTATCCAATCTGTTCTTCAGTCGCTCCAGGTTTATTGGATGTCGGTCTTTGTCCTCCCTACTGGAGTCATTTATGCTCTTGAAGCTCTCTTTAGGGATTTCCTATGGGCCCAAGGGGACAGTTCTCGTGGTAAATGCAAAGTCTCTTGGGAGGAGATCTGCAAACCGGAAAGAAATGGAGGTCTCGGTCTCAAAAACCTTACATTATGGAATCGGTGTTTGGTCACGAAGCAGGTTTGGGACATTCTGAGGAAAAGGAATTCTCTTTGGGTAAGATGGGTATGTACCCACTATATCCAGGGAATTAATTTCTGGAACCTGAAGAAGAAGGACTGGTGCTCGTGGATTTTCTGCAGCTTGCTAAGGATTCGGGACCACATCAGGCGTTTCTTCATCGTTCAAATTGGCGACGGCTTGTCAACCAATGCGTGGGAGGATAAATGGCTTCCTGTTGGCCATTTGAGCTCTCTTATTTCCTACCGGCACATCCATGCCCAGGGCTTTCATGCAAATGACTCTGTCAGTGAGTTCATTCAGAAGATTGGCAATGTCAGGCCAATTGAATTCCTTTCTAGGATCCCGCAGCTGGCTAATATTCCTGTCCCTGCCCTCTCGGACGGGGAGGATATAATGATGTGGAGTGACCGTCAAAATGTGCATTTGGAGTTCTCTATTCATAATGCTTGGGCCTCTATGGTTCCAGATTATGATATTCTCCTGTGGCCAAAGATGGTGTGGAATAAAGCCTATATTCCCAAACATGCTTTATGTACTTGGTTGGCTTGTAGGTTGCGGCTTCCAACTCAAGATCGTATTCTGAACTGGAAACAAAACCCCCCGGACATGAAATGTCTCTTGTGTCACCAATGCCTGGAAACCCATAATCACTTATTCTTCTAGTGTGACTTTTCAAAAGGGGTTTGGAACTTGATGAAGAGGGAAGCGTCCTTGCAGCATATTCCAGAGACATGGGCTGATATTATGGACCGTATCAATAATGGTCAATATACTGCTTGGTCAACCGTGCAAAAGATTGCTTTCTCTGCAACTGTCTATTATATTTGGTAGGAGCGGAATAAGAGGTTGTTTGATAATTGTAGCAGGAGCATTGAGAAGCTGTTCAATGAAGGTAGAGGTGTGATAATCCAGAGAATGGCTTGGAAGAGGAAAAGTAGGTGCAGTATTACTCATGGAGATACAATTTAAGGTGCTGGTTGAGTGGTCTCTTTGGAGGTGCAACGGGGTCTTTTGCTTTGTCTATACAATTTGTCTTTGTTTGTTCTGGTTGCTCGTGGCTTGGTTTTGTCTTTCCAAGTCGGGCTATTTTTCTTTTTTATCTTTGATGTAACCAGTTCTGCTGTTGTACCTTTTTTTTGTTTTTAATGGAAGTGCCTGGGTTTCCCGCTCAAAAAAAAAATTAAATATTCTAAAGAATCATATTCGTTGTATTAATTGTTGTCATCATATTTTTCATCTCAACTACAAACCAACAAGAAAAATCTTGAGAAATGAATTCAGAAATTTTTAGCAAAGTTGGCAAATAAGAATAAAAATAAAAATAAAAATAATATTAAGAAAGACAAATTAAAAAATTCAGAACAAACTTCCGAATTTCAAAGAGTTAAGTCAAAATTCAGAACTTCAAATTTTTTCACTAATCTCACAGGACCCATTCTTAAATGGGTGCCTAAATCTCAATAATCATTTTTGCAGATATGTCATGTGTGGGTCTTAGGTTCCGGATGTTCAAGACATATGACACCCTTCAAAGAGCTTCTAACTGATTATCATGAAAGATATGGAGGAACAGTTAGCTTTGGAAACAATGCAAAAGGTTATGTGAGAGGTTATGGAACTTTTCCAAAGGAGATGTCAAAGTGATGAAAGTTTTCTATGTTGAAGGTCTAAAACATAATCTTTTCAGTATAAGTCAGTTTTGGGACAAGTATTGGAAAGTAAATTTTGACATAGACTATTGTCATGTTCTGAGTTCTAAAAACGAAAATCAATTAACTGCTTATAGAGATGGAGATATCTACACTGCAACTTTCACAGCAGATGGACAATTACAAGGAGTTTGTTATATTTCCACTTCAATGAAGAATGACAGTTGGCTTTGGCACAGAAGAATGTCACATCTGAACTTCAAAGCAATTTCTTAACTGGAAAAAAACAACTCTGTTAGAGGACTACCAAAGATCAAATTTGAAAAGAATTCCTTATGTTATGCATGTGAACTAGGGAAGATCAAAAGAAGCGCCCATCCTCTAAAAATGCTATCTTCATGCAAAGCTCCACTTGAAATGCTACATATGGATTTGTGTGTACCAATGAAGAATCAAAGCATGGGTGGAAAGAAATATATTCTTGTCATTGTAGATGAGTATTCAAGATATACTTGGATTGAATTTCTAAGACTCAAATCTGACACTTCTGAAAGGCTCATCCCTTTTCTAAAGAAAGTTCAAGTTCTTCTTCAACTCCCAATCCAAAAGATCAGAAGTGATAATGGCACAAAATTTACAAATTCTACACTTCAGAACTTTTTGGAATCTGTTGGTATATCACACAATTTTTTTGCTGCAAGAACTCCTCAACAGAATGGTGTGGTTGGAAGGAAAAATAGAACTTTGGTAGAAGCTGCAAGGACCATGCCAGCATATTCTGAACTCTCCATATCTCTTTGGGGAGAAGCAATAGCAACTGCATGTTTTACTCAGAACAGGACTATTCTTAACAGAAAACTACTTAAAACTCCTTATGAAATTATTAAGCAAAGAAAACCCTCTATTGATTACTTTAAAATCTTTGGATGCAGGTGTTTTCTTCTGAATGATACACAACATCTAGACAAATTTGCACCTAAGGGTACGGCTGGTATCTTTGTTTGATATTCTCAAAGATCCAAGGCATACAGAGTACTCATAAAAGGAACTCAAAGGATCATTGAGACTTCAAACATCAGATTTCATGAGCCAACAATGACTCCTGAACAAGACAGTTCAGAACTCAAGCTTAACTTAGTTTTCGAAAGTTTGGATTCAGAACACAGCAAGACAGATCACACTTCTGAATCTAAAACTTTACTTAAATCAAATTTAGACACATTATGCCAAGACTTATTTGATATTTTTTTTATTGTTTCTGCCGATTACCAGAATCCTTCTCTTCTCAGAAGCATACGAGAACAAGGATCTACAGAAACTACAATATCTCAACCTCAAATTTAAACTTACCTTCTTCTGAGTCTGTACAAGTCATTTCAGAAACATTTCAAGTCATTTCTGAACCTGTTGTTCCTGTTTCTGAACCCATGCCTATTATTTCTGAACTAGTACAGAATCTTCAATTTAAGGGGGAGACTTCAGATCTACATTATGTTATCAATCACGATGCTGAAACTTAAGCAATAATTGATGATTATGACTCCTTCAATAATGTCTCACCTGTTCAACCCTTACCAAATGTGAACAAATGGACATCAAGTCATCCAGTTCATCAGATTATTGGTGATGCATCTAAAGGTGTACAAACAAGGTCAGCCACAGCAAATGAGTGTTTGTATGTGAATTTTTAAGTAGCGTGGAACCCAGCCAAGTGAAGCTCTTCAAGATCCAGACTGGATTTTAGCTATGCAAGATGAGCTAAATCGATTTGAAAGAAACAAAGTTTGGAGATTGATTCCAAAACCAAAAGGTAAATCAATCATTGGCACCAAGTGGGTTTTTAAAAATAAAAAAGTTGAACATGGAATTGTTGTGAAAAACAAAGCTAGACTTGTAGCTAAGGGGTTTTGTCAACAAGAAGGAATTCATTATGATGAAACCTTTGCCCCTGTTGCAAGACTAGAAGCTATTAGAATTTTTCTTGCCTTTGTTGCTCGTAAAAACATGAAGGTGTTTCAAATGGATGTTAAATGTGCATTTCTGAATGGAATTCTTCATGAAGAAGTGTATGTTGAGCAACCAGAAGGCTTTGTAAGCAAAGAATTTCCAGATCATGTCTATATATTTGACAAAACCTTATATGGACTTAAACAAGCACCAAGAGCATGGTATGACACTCTCACAACTTTTCTTCTGAATTTTAAGTTTAAAAGAGGTGCAGTAGATACCACTTTATTTCTGAAAAAGGAAGGTGATGCTATGATATTGATACAAATATATGTAGAAGATATTATATTTGCTTCTACTAATCCAAAATTTTGTAGAAATTTTGAGGAAATCATGCAAACTGAATTTGAAATGAGTATGATGGGAGAGTTAACATTTTTTTCTTGGTCTTCAAGTAAAACAACTTCCTACTGGCATATTCATTAGTCAATCTAAGTATGTTTCTGACTTACTTAAGAAGTTTGACATGTCTGACTATTCTGGTATTCAAACTCCAATGGCCACTTCAACCAAATTCGAACCTGATTTGAACGGAAAATATGTTGATCAGAAAAAGTATAGGGGAATTATTGCATCTTTGCTTTACTTAACAGCTAGTAGACCTGATATAATGTTTGCTACATGTATTTGTGCTAGATATCAAGCTAATCCTTAGCAATCTCATCTTCTTGCTGCTAAAAGAATCCTTAGGTATCTCAAAGGGTCTCCTTCATTGGGACTTTGGTATCCAAAGGATTCTGGTTTTGAGCTAACAGCTTTCACAGATGAAGATCATGGTGGTTGTAAACTGGACAGGAAAATCACATTTGGATCATGTCAATTTTTGGGTGATAGACTTGTGAGTTGGTCTTCAAAGAAACAAAACTGTGTTTCAACTTCTACTGCATAAGTTGAATATGTTGTTGCTGCCATATGTTGCTCACAAGTGACTATGGTTACACATTCAGAAAGACTATGGTTACACATTCAGAAAAATACCCTTGTATTGTGACTCAAAAAGTGTCATAGCAATCACTGCTAATCCTGTTCAACACTCCAAAACAAAGCATATTGATGTAAGATATCATTTTATCAAAGATCATGTTGAAAAAGGTAATATTGAAATGTTTTTTGTTCAGACTGATTATCAATTGGCTAATTTATTTACCAAAGCACTTGATGAAAAATGTTTTAACTTTTTGGTAAGTAAATTGGGCATGATGAATATGTCTATGTAAGTATTAGACATCAACTAAGAATTAAATGTTATGTTCTGAGATTCATTCTATCAAAATTCTGAGAAATCCTAACTTCAGTATTTCTGAAGTTAACTTTTCAGATGATTATATTTCATTACTCAGAAGTATACATTTTTTTTATTTTCCAAGTTGATTGTCTCTCAATACTTTCAATTTTTTTTTCATTTCTCTATTTTTCTCTACTTTCTAACAAATTTTATAATTAGTTGTTTGGAACAAATTTTCATTTTTCTCTATTTTTCAGAATTTTTTTTTCATTTCTCTACTTTCTCTCTACTTTCTCTACTTTCTTTGGATCAGATCCCTCTAGAAATAGAGACATTCTTTCCTTCGATAATGGAAAGTTATCATGGCTGAACCTTGGAGGTTTAGCTAAAGATCCATTATCGTTGTAGTTTGTATTAGGGTTTGTCATTTTAAAATTATTATATTAAGAAAAATATTTTAAAGAAAAAGAAGACGACACTACTCTGATACCACTTGTTGGTCGCAAAAAAGATCTACAAGAGTTAAATACTAAGTAAACAGTTTGTAGAAGGGGGGGGGGGGGTTGAATACAAACACACAAATTTTGGTTTTTAAATGAGTTTATTTCAAATAAACAAATTTACAGTTACAAGCGGAATTAGAACAAGTTAAGAACCTATTCTATTGTAACTAAGGAAACACACAATGTGATGCACAAGAAGATGAAAGAAAGAAATGCAGAAGGTAGAGGCTAGAAGAAAAGCACGCATAAAGATGAAGAAGATATCTTCATCTATTTATACCCGCTTGCATTTAATGCAAGACAAAAGGTACATGCCACGTGTCAAGCTTGGATAGGAAGCTTGTCCTTGTAAATAAGACAGCCATGCTTTTGGCCGAATATGAACGATACCGTATCAGATATGATGGGGACATAAGAGACAAGTCGTACGTCCTTTTCTGACATGGTTCTAGGTTTGACTTTTGTGCATCGAGGATAAGATCAAACTTTAATCTTGCAGAGGAAGCTTCATTTGATCGCTGACACTGAATGTTCAAGGATGAACTTCAGTGTTGCTGAGACTTCACAAGACTTCACACTTTGAGTAGATAATCGCTGCTATCGCTGAACCGCTTCAGGTCACTTAGCTGATTATCTCTTTCTTCAGCTTTGGTCTTCGACTGTTGCTGAATGGTCTTCTGGTGTGATAGCTGATCTTCAGGTCTTCAGAGACAAGCTTGTTGATCCTTGATCTTCAGCGATCGCTGATAGCAATCAGCGTATGCTATCGCTGAATTTGAACAGAAGCTTATCTAAGGAATTTCACTAAGTATAGTAAAGGAATCATATTCAAATCACTGAGAGGAGTTATGATCAACAATCTCCCCCTATTTGATTATGATTAAGCAACATAGGAAAATTGCTTTTGAAAGATTAGTAGGGACTTATAAAATTTAAAATACATTTTCTAAGTATTAATCTGTAAAATCTTTTTCAGCTAAACTATTATCTGAATTGAGTTTCATTTATAAGGATATGAAATCACAATTTTTACAAGTAGAAGAGCTTAAAGTACATTCACTGATTGAACTTTCAGAGTGAAAGATCAGTGAGTAAAAGATAGTGTATCGAAAATAGAGCTCTTATGTTCATTGTCCTTTTTACTATTTTCAGGAATCTTTTCAGTACTAGGGTGGAGTAAAGTACTTTGAATTTCATTAATTCGAATTTGAAGAATTACAGCGAAATGCAATTACAATGATAAGGATAAAGTACTTGTACACTGAAAAAATATTACAAAGTAAATAGAAATCTATGACTAGTCAGAGATGTTCTCGTTTCTTCTTTGTAGCTCATTCTCATAAAGAGTCTACTGTCTGTTCATCAGAGGAGTATCTGACCAGCAGCGCCAAAGCATGATCTTTATGAGAGACGATGGTGCCCTGTGAATTTCTTGGTTTCTGAAAAGTCCTAAGAACCCTTCATTATCCAAGAATACCATACCAGGTTCAGGTAGTGTGATGATTTCGTCTTCTTGATATCTTCGGTCTTGAGGAAGAGAGGTACGAAGCATTGATATATCAGGGAGCTCAAGATGACCAAGAATGCTTTGATAATCAAACTTAGTTTCATGCTCATTCTTCGAACTTGAGCCACCTTCAGCAACTGATCTTTTCTTCTTTGATGGTTCAGGGAGAAGGGGAACTTGTACATGTTGAGACATTCTTTGCAGCAACTGATTCAACTCATCTTCTACCACATTCTTGAACTTGGATTTGGAGCCCTGAATGGCATCTCTGATTTCGAGCCATTCAGTGTATCCATATAACTTTAAGAATTTTGCTTCTTCTCTCTCTGTTCTGGATGGTCTTGTCATTCTTACGTATACCTTTGGACCACCTCTGTTAGAGTGTCGCCCTTGGATAGTTACGTGAATGATTTTGTCATCAGATCTTCGAAAGTTCAACATCTCTGTGCACCAATCCAATTCTTTGTCTTTCTGAGTTGTGGCTTCAGTGGTTAGTGCAGTGAGAATCTTCTGTTGAGCGAGAATGGGATCTACATTCAGGTTTTCCTGTACAAGTTCTTTCTGAGCCAGAGCTGCAGCGAGCCGTTCACTCTTTTCTAATTGCTCTTTGGCTGCTTTGTCTCTTGCTGAGTCTTCCCTGAGAATCTTCCTTGCTAAAGCAAGATCATTCTCAGTTTGCTTTATTTCTTCGTCTCTGATCCTCTGAGCTATCAGAGCTTGTTCTCTCTCTTCCTTGGATAAGAAGTAAAATTCATCTACTATTCTGATTGGTACAACGTTTATTGGGTCTTCTTGGGGCACCCTTATTCTTTTTGCTTCAAATTCCCTTAGGAATTTTATTCGCCTTTCTTCCTCTTCAGGCTCGCTTATTATCTGCTTCTGAATGCGACGCCGAGGGATGAGGCCTTCTTCTTCCTCAGAGTCAGTTTCCTCTATGTACATAAACTGCTCATTGGAAGAAGGTTCCTTCCTTATGGATGAGTCCTTTTGGGGACGGGGATCACTGAGGGAAGGAGAGGAGGAAATAGTTTTGTCAGAGGGAATTTTAGTGGGTGAAGAGGAGTGTATGGGAGATTCAGAGAGAGGAGTAAAATAAGGGATAAGCTGAAGCGATACCTTATCAGCGGTCTCCCCCTCTGATATTGGGATGGTGGCCTCAAGATCGACCACTCTGGCTGAGGGTCCAGCTTCGTCCCCCAAGGGCTCTAGCTGAGATGTACTTGGTCTGGATAATCTGAAATGCTCCAGTGCAAAACCCAAGTCATCATCATCATCAACAACATCATAGTGAGAGATGCGTTCCTCTTCTTCTTCATCATCCTCTTCCTCATCATCATCATCAACTCTTGCAGTTGAGGAAGGTTCTGGTCTTTGGATGTAGGGAGAGATCCTTTCATCTGGAAACCGACGATTATGCTCGCCGATAAGTTCGTCAGCGAACTCTTTGGCCACCTTCTCCCCCTCAATGTTATCATGGGGCAAGACGTGGACCATCAGAGTGCGAACATTTGTGTGGACGGCCTCCAGCATGGTCCGATCAGCAGCGACGAAAGGAAGGACCCGGTCCCCACTGAGCCTTGAGAGAGCCTGCAGAATGTCAGACTGAGTCTTTTGAATAGACTCAAGGACAGTGGCCTGAGCATCAACCTTCTGCTCAATGTTGAGGAGAGATTGGTGAAGGTCCTTGTGATCGTCCTTTAGGTGCTGAACATCAGACACCAAGTTGCTGACATTCGTCTTCACTCCTGGAGCGCCAGCGACCTGTCTGAAAATCAACTCTGCTGAAGTTTGCAGAGTGTCCAGCCTGGCCCTGGTCAGAGCACACTCATTGACCAGATGATCAATGGCTGGGAAAGTGGGAGCAGGCAGGGACACAGGAGCCAATTCAGTGACTCTGGGAGGAAGCTTGGGAGCCAGGTTCTCCATCTTGACATCCCTGAGCTTTTTGGCACTGGGAGGGCGTTGAGGAGACTGCATCATCGGCTTCGAGGTGGTGGTGGTGGTTGTGGTCGCTGTTGCTGAGTAGACAGGAGCAGTGGCCGCAACTAATGACATTGACAAAGAGGCGAGAAAAGAATCCGGATCAGATGATGGATGAAAAGTATCATTATTTTCCTTGAGAATATCGTGAGGATTACTCTCAGGGACTACGTTTGCAGAGGTAGTGTCCTGAGGATCACTGACCAGTGTCTTAGAGTATCTGAAAGAGATACTCTGAGGTCCTTTTAAATTGGCTTTCCAAAACTCAGATTGCCTAAAAAATTTGAGGTTTGGACTGCGTGCATTTCAGCATTATCAGAGATAGGGACAACTATCACTGAGTCACTTTCTGATGTGAGGACCAAAGAAGTAGAGATGGAAGAGGTAGAGAGGGTAGTGAAAGTAATAACTGATCCAGCTTCAGCAGAGCTGGCTATAACACCTTCAGAGACCTTAGTCACTGATGGTGATGGTAGTGCTGATGAAGCTTCAACGGTAGCAGAAACCGTTGGAGTAGCTGTGGATGAGGGTGGTGATTGAAGTGCACCAGAATCAGAGAGGATGGTCTGTTGAGAGACCACCTTCTTGGGTTTCTTTGATGCGATGGTCTTTTTATGACCATCAGAAGGGGATTTCCTCTTTGCAGCAGCAGTGCCTTGGGTACTCGCTGAGGGGATGGGCAGCGAGGAGGACACTGAAAGAGGTGCTCCTATGATTTGGAGCATATAGGGAGTGAGGGGAGCGTCATCTGGACGTTCTTCCAGGTCCAGGGACTTCTTCCCTACCATGGAGAAGGCGAAATCACCAACTTTCGGGTAGCTTTCCCCGAAAGTTTCTTCAAGGATGATTGAGAAGAAACGTGGGTAAGGGATAACATGATATCTGGTGGAGGCGTTGAGGCGGCTGCACATATCGCTGAAAATGTAATCATCATAGTTCAGAGGGTGACCAGTGCAGAGAGAGAAGGCAAGATCCTGAAAATGTTTGCTCGCCTGATCGTGGGAGCCAACTTTTGACCCCAGGCACTGAATGACCTGGGTGAGAACATATTGCCAGCGAGCAGGGAGTCGCTTCTTCTCCAGCTTAGAACCCACCGTCTTCACTAAGGGGTTCTGCCACTTGTAGCCAATGGAGTCCAAGAAAGCATCAATCTGCTGCTTTGTTGGTTCAGCACCCCATTGTTCATTTTTCTTTCGCTGAGGGAACCTGAGCGCCTTTCGTACAAACCCTGCTGTGAACGCGAAGTAACCAAGATCAGGGATTGTGAAAGAGATAGCAGGGAGGACATTTCCCTTGTCTGTCTTCAGCGTAGTACACTGCGCCGTGTACCAGAGAGCCTGTAGATGAGACGCAATGCCCACTGGATTGTGGACAAAGGCATACATCAGTGGGCATGCCTTTAGGAAGGTTGCAGCATCCTTGAACTGAGGGCGTTCAGAGGGAATGTCCACCAATGCAATGTAATTGCATGGCTTGAAGGTTGATTTCTCCATCTGAAAGTGACAAGTTGGTGCAGCGACCAACTGGTTAGCAGCAGTGGTTTCAGCAACGTTGGAAGCAGAGGCCATTTCTGTAGGAAAAATGGCAACACCGAAGAGATAAATCATGGTTTTAATACATGAATGTATAAACCAGAGGTTTGGTATTTAAAAGTACCAAATGTAAGATCAAAGAAACAAGTGTTTTGATGAACAATATCAAAATGCTTGTTGGCAATTAAAAAAATTTAAAGATAAATAAAATAGTATAAAACGTAAAAAAAAATTTGTTCTAGTAACAGGGTTTTGAAAGTGAAAAACTTTTCAAAAACAAGATTTTATAGATTTTAAGAAAGAAAAGAGATTAGAAAGGTGAAACGAGTTGTTTCCAGTTCTTGATATAAGGTTTAGATCAAACCTTAACCGTGTGAAGAAGAAAAACGCACAAGTGCGTGTTCTTGGTGTTCTTGCAGAAAGCTTGAAGATTCAAAGTTTATCCTTTGCCTTTAGAGAAGTTATGAAAGCGTAAGGAATAAAGTGAGACAAAAGGAATGCTTAAATAGCAAGAGGAGAGAGTAAAAGAGAGGATAACTAAACGACGGTTTTAGCTTTTTAAAAAAGAAATGATGACCTGGCGCACGTTCCAAGAAAGGAGTTGGAATGGAAACGTCGCGGTCCGTCGTGTGTCAGAAAAAGGTCTGACGTGTCCTTTTCTTAAATATTTAAAAAGATTATAAAGATAATTATCCAAAAGGAAAGTTTATCCTTTATAATTTTAAAAAATTCATCACTAACAATAAAGGATTGTCAGTGAGGAGTTTTAATTTAAGAGAGACATTCTTTGATGAGAAAAGATATCAAAGAGTGTTTAGAAGATAATACCTGAGGAGATGACCTAGATATCGCTGAATCCGAGTTCAGTGAATGGAGAGTTTGAAGGCTTTATTTGTAATCCTTTGTTGGTCACTGACTAAAGAGTTATTCAGCGTTCAACATACCAAGTTCGCTGATGAGTAGATTGAATCTTGTTTCATCAAGAGGCTTGATGAAAAGATCAGCGAGCTGATATTCAGTAGGAATAAAATGAAGCTCAACTTCACCATTCATCACATGATCTCTGATAGAGTGATATCGGATCTCAATATGCTTGGTTTTGGAGTGGAGTACAGGGTTGTTAGCAATTGCTATAGCACTTGTGCTATCACAGTAAATAGGGATTTTTGAGAGGTTTAGATCGTAGTCTCTGAGTTGATTTCTCATCCAAAGGATTTGAGCACAACAACTACCAGCTGCTACGTATTCAGCTTCAGCGGTGGAAGTGGACACTGAGTTTTGCTTTTTACTTGTCCAACTTATTAACTTACCACCTAGTAGCTGACACCCACCAGTGGTGCTTTTCCTATCAATCTTACAACCTGCAAAGTCACTGTCAGAATAACCGATGAGATCAAATCCTGAGCCTTTGGGATACCAGAGACCAATATTTGGAGTTCCTTTCAGATATCTGAAGATTCGCTTTACAGCGATTAGATGGGATTCCTTCGGTTCAGCTTGATACCGAGCACAGAGACAGGTAGCGTACATGATGTCTGGTCTACTCGCTGTAAGATACAATAGAGACCTAATCATTCCTCGATAGGCAGTGACATTGACTGGTTTCCCATTGGGATCCTTGTTTAATGTCAAAGGAGGCGCCATAGGAGTCTTCATCGCTGAGCATTGATTCATGTCAAATATTCAGCATGTCTTTAACATATTTGCTTTGACAAATAAAAATTCCTTTGTCAGATTTCTTAATCTGCAAGCCTAGAAAATATGTTAGTTCACCCATCATACTCATTTTATATTGTTTTTGCATTCTTGCAGCGAAACGAGTGCATAATTTGGGTCTTGTGGAACCAAAGATAATGTCATCAACATATATCTGAGCGAGAATTGTATGACCTTTATATTTTCTTAAAAACAGAGTTTGGTCAATTTTTCCACGAACAAATTTTTCTTTAAGAAGAAATTTAGAGAGGGTGTCATACCACGCTCTAGGAGCTTGTTTTAATCCGTAAAGAGCTTTTTCAAGTTTAAAAACATAGCCAGGGTGGTTAGGGTCTGAGAAACCAGGGGGTTGTTCAACATAAACTTCCTCGCTGAGTTTTCCATTTAGAAAAGCACTTTTAACATCTATTTGAAAAACTTTGAAGTCTTTATGGGCAGCATAAGCTAAAAAGAGTCTTATGGCTTCTAAACGAGCTACAGGGGCAAAGGTTTCATCATAATCAATTCCTTCTTCCTGTCTATAACCTTGAGCAACAAGTCTAGCCTTATTGCGAATTATTGTCCCGTTTTCATCTAGCTTATTTCTGAAAACCCATTTGGTTCCTATGATGGTTTTATTAGAATGTCTAGGAACAAGATTCCAAACTTTATTTCTACGAAATTCAGTCAGTTCTTCTTGCATAGCTGAAACCCAGCTAGGGTCAGAGATAGCTTGATCTATCTTCTTAGGTTCAGAGAGAGAAATGAAGTTCACATAAAGACAGATATTACCTGTACCTCTACGTGTTTTGATACCTACAGTGGGATCGCTAATAATCTGATTTATTGGATGATTTGCAGTCCATCGCTGAGCTGGTGGTTGAGGAGAAAGATCAACAGCAGATTCAACGACTCCGTTCTTCGCATTACCGGAATAGGACTTGTTTCAAAGAATGTGTACTTCATTTAGAATCAATTCAGGGGATTGATTTTCAGGTGGAGGTTTGGTTATTCACAGAGGAATTTCCTAGAGATGAATCAGTGGCAGGAATCTGATTTAAAGGAGTAACATTTATCCCTAAAGATGGATTATTGTTACTTGTTGAGTTTACAGGGATTTCATCATCACATACATCAGCTGGAGTTTGATTGCTGAAGTATGTTTCAGGTTCCCCATAATGAGATTCCATCCAAGCATTCAATTCTTCATCATCATCAAGATTATGAGAAGGATGAATGGGACGAGATTCATCAAAGTTGCCATGCATAGATTCTTCAACGTGTTGTCTTCTTTTGTTGAATACTCTGAAAGACTTGGACACAGAGGAGTATCCAAGAAATATACCATCATCAGCTTTAGGATCGAATTTACCCAAATGATCTCTGTCATTCAGAATGTAACACGTACATCCAAAAATGTGAAGATATTTCAGAGTGGGTCTTCTCCCATGAAATAATTCATAGGAAGTTTTCTTGAATCGCTTAACAATCAGGGACCGATTCTGAGTAAAACATGCTGTATTGACAGCCTCAGCCCAGAATTGAGTTGGAAGACGTGATTCGCTGAGCATTGAGCGAGCTGCTTCGATTATAGTTCGATTTCTTCGTTCAGCAACACCATTTTGCTGAGGAGTTCTTACTGATGAGAAGTTGTGAGAAATGCCTTTTTCTTCAAAAAAACTAACCAAAGTACTATTTTTGAATTCAGTACCATGATCACTTCTTATGGAGCGAACAAGTAAGGAGTTTAGCACTTCCATTCTTCTGATAAAAGAGATTATCATTTCAGGGGTGTCACTTTTGGATAAAAAGGAAGAACACCCATGTGTATCTGGAGTATTCATCAACAATCACTAAAGTGTATTTCTTTCCAGAGATTGATTGGACATTGACAGGTCCAAAAAGATCCATGTGGAGTAGCTGAAGAGGAGTGGTCACTGAAGAAACTTGTTTTGATCTGAAGGAGGCTTTTGTCAGCTTTCCCTTTTCACAAGCTGAACAAAGAAATTCCTTTGTAAAGGTGTGATTAGGGAGGTCTCTGACTAAGTCTTTTTGAGACAACTCATTAATTGTCTTAAAGTTGAGATGAGAAAGTCTTTTATGCCATAACCAGTTTATGTCAGTGGATGCTTTAGAGATAAAGCACATGTTCTCAGAGTGAGAACTATTCATGTTTATGACGTATACATTTTCAACTCTTTTGCCAGAGAGGGCAAGCTTATCATTTCCGTCAGTGACAGCACATCTATTCTTCAGGAATAGAACTTTGAATTCTTTGTCACACAACTGACTAACGCTCAAGAGATTGTGCTTTAGTCCCTCAACGTAAGCGACACGAGAGAAAGATGTGGCTCCGTTGGACAGAATTCCATAACCTTTAGTGTATCCTTTGCCATTTCCACCAAAGGTCACTGATGGACCAGCTTCTTCTTTGTAGTCAGAGAGTAGAGATTTTCTGCCAGTCATATGCCTCGAGCATCCGCTATCAAGATACCAGATACCTTTGGCACTCTGCATACAACAAAAGATTAATTGTTTAAAGGTACCCATATTACTATGGGTCCTGCTTGGTTAGATACAGGATTGGCGGAAGTACTACTAGCTGAAGAACTCTCTTCAGTGGATATCTTCACCTTAGTTGGTTTGGCAACTTTGGTGGATTTCACTCTTGCTGATTTATCAGCTTGAGCTACTTTCTTTCTATGAGCTAGTTTATCAGCTCTAGTAGCATTTGGACACTTGCTTGCAATGTGTGTTGTTTCACCACAGTGAAAGCATTTTCTATAGGTCCAAGAATTCATTTATCCATGGTCCTTGGAGGTATTACGACCTTTTCAGGGGTAGGAGTGAGATCGATTTTAATCTTGGGAGTTGGTCTTTGAGAATAATCAGGGACCTTCTTCCCAGATTTAGAAATCTTCTCTGAGGACTTCTTGTTCTTATCTAGAGATTTCTTATTCTTAGGAACATGGTCAAGAACCTTGTTCTTGATCATTTTCTTAGAATGATCCTCATGAAGCTTCTCTTTAGAGGAAGTGGAAGAAGAGGTTGAAGAGGAAGGATCAGGGATAGAAGAGATAAACATCCCAAATTTGAGCATGGAACGATCATTCTCTGATTCTTCCTTTTCAGGGTTATAGCCTAACCCACTTCTCACTTTCATAGGTATTTGGGCATTGATAATCTCTTTGCTTTATCAGAAGCCTTACACCATCCTTCGATGGTTGCCTTTTCAGACTTGGGAGTTGGTCTTTGAGAATAATCAGGGACCTTCTTCCCAGATTTAGAAATCTTCTCTGAGGACTTCTTGTTCTTATCTAGAGATTTCTTATTCTTAGGAACATGGTCAAGAACCTTGTTCTTGATCATTTTCTTAGAATGATCCTCATGAAGCTTCTCTTTAGAGGAAGTGGAAGAAGAGGTTGAAGAGGAAGGATCAGGGATAGAAGAGATAAACATCCCAAATTTGAGCATGGAACGATCATTCTCTGATTCTTCCTTTTCAGGGTTATAGCCTAACCCACTTCTCACTTTCATAGGTATTTGGGCATTGATAATCTCTTTGACTTTATCAGAAGCCTTACACCATCCTTCGATGGTTGCCTTTTCAGACTTGAGATCAGCAATAGCCTTTTCCCTATCAGCGATAGCTTGTTGTTTCTCAATGCTTATTGTTTGATTTGCAAAAACTTGGTCTTTGAGATAATCCTCAAGTTTGGAAAGTTCTTTGATTCTTAAGTGGCATTTTTTAATTGTTCAGATAAGTCAGTGTTAATTTTCTCAGCTTTTATCTTTCCATTCAAAGCATTGTAGAAGTCAACAGTCATTGCATCGAGAGCCGACAAGTTATCTTTTTCAGAGAGTAAGGGGTCAGAGGGAATGTTTACCTGAGTAGACGGAGACTCAGAGAAAGAAGTTTCAGAGACTTCTTCAGCGTCCTCTATTTTTGCCATTAGACAGAGAAAGGCAAGATCTTCTTCATCTGAACCAGACTCTTCGCAGGTCTTGGCCCGATCATCTTCGCATCCCGATCAACTTCTTCAGCGACAAGGCCTTTGCCTTTTTGCTGGTTTTTCTTCATATCTCTGTATTTGTTTTTCATTTTCAAATACTTCTCCTATTTATCAGAGGTATGAGAGGTAGTGGGAGCAACAACTTTCTTCGACCTGCATTCACTTGCAAAATGGCCCTTTCTCTGACAATTGAAACAGATCGCTGATGCTTTTTCAGCAGGCAACGTTTTCTGTTTTTCAGAGTCAGAGAGGTTAGAAGATTTTCGAAAATTGCTCTTTCTAGCAAATCTTTTAAAGTTGTTGGTTAAAAGGGCTAGAGAGTTATCAAACTCAGAGATGTCAGCATCAGTGAGTTGATCCTCTGAATCAGTTTGACCTAATTCAGTAATGGAGGTTATAGTGGAAGAAGAACCATTTTTAGAAGAAGTTCCCTCAGAAGTCACAAGTGCCAAAGAAGTACTTTTAGCACCTTTGAGTTCATTAATAAGGTTCTTTCTTAAAAGCTGGGATTGTTCCTCATTTAAGAGCATCCCATATAATGCACTTAAGGACAAGGTTTCAAGATTCTTTGACAGTTTTATACATGTAGTGTACACTGCCCATTGATCAGGGAGTGCCTCCATGAACTTTGTCAGAATTTCAGCGTTTGAATACACTCTGTCAATTGATTTGAGATCGGTCAGTAGACAGTTGAACCGCTGGTCAATTTGAGAAAGAGATTCACCCTTTTGATACATAAAGCTCTCATATTTTCTTACAAGGTTTATGCATCTAGTAACTTTAACCTCAGAAGTTCCTTCATATTGGATACATAAAGTATCCCACATGGCTTTTGAAGTCCTCATTTTCATGACGGAATGATAGACTTCATCAGGTAAAGCCATTGCTATTATGGATCTAGCTTTAGAGTCAATAGCAATTTCTTTCTTGTCTTCTTCAGTCCATCTGTTAGGAGTTTTAACAATACTCCTTTCAGGGATGGCTGCAGTAGTAGTGGTGGCAGGAACACTAGCTACTATAGTTGTTGGAAGGAATGGTCCATTTTCTAGATAGTAGGGAATCTTTGGATCAGATCCCTCTAGAAATAGAGACATTCTTTCCTTCCATAATGGAAAGTTATCATGGCTGAACCTTGGAGGTTTAGCTAAAGATCCATTATCATTGTAGTTTGTATTAGGGTTTGTCATTTTAAAATTATTATATTAAGAAAAATATTTTAAAGAAAAAGAAGACGACACTGCTCTAATACCACTTGTTGGTCCCAAAAAGGATATACAAGAGTTAAATACTAAGTAAACAGTTTGTAGAAGGGGGGGGGGGGTTGAATACAAACACACAAATTTTGGTTTTTAAATGAGTTTATTTCAAATAAACAAATTTACAGTTACAAGCGGAATTAGAACAAGTTAAGAACCTATTCTATTGTAACTAAGGAAACACACAATGTGATGCACAAGAAGATGAAAAGAAAGAAATGCAGAAGGTAGAGGCTAGAAGAAAAGCATGCATAAAGATGAAGAAGATATCTTCATCTATTTATATCCGCTTGCATTTAATGCAAGACAAAAGGTACATGCCATGTGTCAAGCTTGGATAGGAAGCTTGTCCTTGTAAATAAGACAGCCATGCTTTTGGCCGAATACGAACAGTACCGTATCAGATATGATGGGGACATAAGAGACAAGTCGTACGTCCTTTTCTGACATGGTTCTAGGTTTGAATTTTGTGCATCGAGGATAAGATCAAACTTTAATCTTGCAGAGGAAGCTTCATTTGATCGCTGACACTGAATGTTCAAGGATGAACTTCAGTGTTGTTGAGACTTCACAAGACTTCACACTTTGAGTAGATAATCGCTGCTATCGCTGAACCGCTTCAGGTCACTTAGCTGATTATCTCTTTCTTCAGCTTTGGTCTTCGACTGTTGCTGAATGGTCTTCTGGTGTGATAGCTGATCTTCAGGTCTTCAGAGACAAGCTTGTTGATCTTTGATCTTCAGCGATCGCTGATAGCAATCAGCGTATGCTATCGCTGAATTTGAACATAAGCTTATCTAAGGAATTTCACTAAGTATAGTAAAGGAATCATATTCAAATCACTGAGAGGAGTTATGATCAACATTAGTATTGTTTAAGGGGGAGAATCATAGATATTCATGATTCAAGGGGGTGTAATACTAAAATCTAACTCTTTGGTACTTTTCTATGTCATCAAGATCTGAAATGGTGGGTAAAAGTTCAAAACATTACAAACCTGAGAAATATGGACAAACTTCTAAAGATAAATCCTTTTCTATCTTGTTCAAACCTACTTCTGAAATATTAAAATGTTTTCTATTTTCAGAAGTATGTAGTTTTAAATGATTTTCAACGATATGAAGTGATAGAAGTTAAGTTCTGAACTTATTCGAAAGTTATGAAGTTTTTCTAAATCATTTCATTCAAACTTCTGAACTTATTCTCAGAAGTTCTGAACTTATTCTGAAGTTTTTGAACTTGTTCTCAGAACTTTACTTCCCGTTGTGAAGGATATATTTATTTAAACGTGTGCCACGTGTTTTAATCTCATTGGAAAATTCCTAAACACGTTGCTTAAACGGTTCATTTATCTAAATTAATGATGATTACTACCCTAATTATCATTACTTTTTGGCCACGTGTCTATCCACGAACATCTATGTGGATATAATCCATGGTTTCATCGTCGTCCTCATTTTTTAGCAATTTTTTCATCCGAAATTTCTCTATGATTATTGATCTTCAATCAAACTCAAATCCTTACTCATTTCAAACAATGTCGACCTCCAATGTGGATTTACCTATTCAGTCAGCCAAATTGTGTTTCAGTGATAGCACTGGATCATCAAGTGATGATTCATTCAAGGTTGTACCTAAGAAAATCATGGTTGTATCAGTGGAGATAACTTTGGAAGATGATCAGATGCTAAAAGATACTACTACAACTGTTAATCTTGAAGTCGGACCCTCGAATCCTAACCCTAACCCTAGCCCTAACCCGCGTTTTGAGAAAATTGGTGAAACACAAATTGAGCCTATTGAAGTGGCTTCTTAATCAAATGCCGACGTTGGTGATTCTCAATCTCATGCTGGATCAAACCCTGCCAGTAGTGATGGTCCTGATTTATCAAAACTCTAACGTTCCTGAAAAAAAGCTAATGGATATCAAAAAGAACAACTGTGCTCTGAACCTAAAATCGACTGATTTCAATGATGATCAAATGATCTTGATTGAAATTTTGAAGAAACATCCCCTTCGTGCTCTCTTATCAAGGAAATTTTTGGTCCCTGCCTCATACCTGCAACAGTGGTGGTTTTATGCTGAAGTTGATGAAGAAGCAGATGACATTTCCTCTTATGTTCATGGATACATAGTGTGTGTTTCTGTTGAAGATGTTCGAAGCATTCATTTTCTTCCAAAAGCAAATGAAGTTGTTGGGAAAACTTCATTTAATCTCATTCCATCATCTTCTGAAATGATTTCAAATTTTATGAAGTTGTGCTATTCTGAAAACTTGAATGCCTTAAGCTCCTTTAAAAGAAAGTGTTTACCTCCCATCTGGTATTGTTTGTTTACTATACTAAACACTTGACTTTATGGGAAAAGTTCAAGTCTAGATCAAGCCTCTACAAATGGAAGGATTATTTTTCACGGTCTTGCACACAATAAGCATTATGATTATGCTTCCCTCATTTTTGAAGAACTCAAGTCTGTTGTTCTGAATAAGTCTACCTACAACTACATTCCATTTCAGAGATTCTTTCATACTTTCATCAAAGGTGCAATGAATGCTGTTAAAGCCATCCCAACTCTAGATCATGAGGTACATGTTCCACTCTTCTCCATGGATAGTCTAAGGCCACCAAGTGCAAAATTACAATTTCCAAATGCATTAACATTACCTGATCACTTACTTACATATGTAAATCCCAAAAATAGGATTTTGAATGAGTATTGTGAATCAATGGGACTACCAAAACCAGTAGTCTCTTCCTCTGATTCTAACCCGAGTGGTGCGCATTGTAAGAGGTCTAGTATTCCTAGAATGAGTGGGGAGGGTGTTCATGGGGGAGAACAACCTCATAGAGTGAAGAGGAAAAATGAAAATGAGAGTTTGGGTAGAAGGGTGAGAAAAAGAACTAAAGAGGAGAGAACACAAGTAAAAGAAAAACAAACTTGTGAACCAACTATTACAAGCCGGGCAGCCACATCATCTATTATTCCACACTCTTTGGTGGGTAATATTGAAACAACCAGCGAGCCCATGGCAATCTTTGTTAAACCCCCCTCCCCAGCCACTCACCCATCTCTCAAAAGAAGGGTGTTTCACAAACACTTACGGGGCAAGTAGCTTATCTCCCAGTAGGTCCCCACTTGGAGGAGCCTATTGTTGAAAAAGAAGGATATATGTCCCCCTTCACAGTTTTGAACACATTGATTATGAAAGTCCACTCAACTTTGAGCCTAATGAACCACTAAATGTGGAGTTCTTTCACACAAGCACACATCTTTCAGATGATCAAATACAAAGTGTTTGTCACATTGCCACAACAACTATAGATATTCCTAGTACAGGATATCAAGGATTACTTGGAAGTCCTGGTGGAGTGAACATCTCTAAAGCTCCATTCACATAATCTTTTGTGGTTCATGATGCTGTGGCATCTACAGTCCAGCCTACTTCTGTAGGACTGCAAACAAAACCATCTGTTGCTCTTGGAACCTTTCCCTCATCTTCTGAATTCTCAGAATTCAAAGATTTACGTACTTCTGAATTTGCAAAGATTCAGAAGGACATTATGGAATTGGCGAATAAATCATGCAAGGTGATGGAGGATAGGTTGGATGATCAGGAGAAAAAGGTGGTGAATAAGTTGAATGAATTTCAATTGTCAACAGTCAATGATTTACAAAGCTTTCAGCAGTCAATTCTGAATTCCTTTTCCGAGGTCATTTCTACAGTTGCATCTCTTAAGACTTGAATGCCTTCTTTGTCTACTCAGCAAGATTCTACTCAGTTTGCTACAAAGGCAGATATTTCTCAGATTCTGAATCAATTGTCTGCAATTCAGAATTCTCAAGAGTCCTTAAATGAAAGACTTTATGCATTAGAATATAGGTCTCCAGCAGATACTTTAAAGAGAAATCTTGATGATCAGGGTCCTGATGATCAAGAGGGGGAGAAAAGACAAAAAGTATCTGAAGATGTTGAAATGCCACAAGTTCAAACTTCTGAGAAATCTTCTGAAGAAGTTCAGAATGTTGTTAATGATGATACTAACAGAACTTCTGAGGCTATAGATGATATTTTGCATGTAGAAACTGAAGGGCAAGAAGCTGAAAATGTTATTTCTAAAGAAAATGTTGAAGAAGAATATGAGACTTCAAAAGTGTCTCTTGATTCTGAAGGAAAACAAATTACAGAAGATACAAATATTGTTCCAGATTCAAATGAAGAAATGTTGAATGAATTCTTGCATTTGAAGATGTGATTGGTGAGCCAAGTGTTTTATCAGATGTGATTATGTTTGATGATGAAGTGGAGGTGAATGATGAAGTGGAGGTAAATGAGCATAGAGAATTGGTGATTTGGAGACCACAAGTTCTAAATAGAGTTGAAAATGATGAAATTTCTGAAACCTTGTGGAGGTTAATAAGCCAATTCTGCTGGGTATATATACTTTTAAATAATCCAAGGAATCTAGAGTGTAGATTCTTGGATGAAAGACTGCTTATCTTCAAAGGATTTCTGAATCAACCAGATTTTGACATAGAGATGGATTTATGCCATATGCACAATGTTGAAGTTTCAGATGAAATTCTGATGGTATTTTCAGAACAATCAGAAGTCAGATTCAGAATGTACGTTATTATCCCTTCGATCAATCTTCCTGTTCTTGAAGAACCAATTGTTGATCAAGTGTATGAAGGTGAAACACTATTTGATAGTTCTGGAGAAAGTCAACTTATTTTTCTAGAAGATTCTTATAGTGACATGTATAGAAGAACCTAAGTATGCAACCTTAGAAGATTTTGTAAATGATGAGTGGTCTGAAGATCATATTTCAAAAGTAAGGATGTATGTACAAAAGCATGGACTTCAAGAATTACATGACTCTACTCTGATTAAGAAGATCAGATGCTTGACTAAAACTATTGAAGATGACTTATTCATTGTGAAGTTTGAAGCTGAAAGAAGAGATCGTACTCTAACAGATTTCTCTCAATTTGATTTGTACAAATTAAGGCTATAGAAAAAGCTTGCTATTCTGGCGTTTTGTGTGAAGAAAGAAGAATATGAACTTGTTTCTGAAGTCAGACGGATTTTAGGAATCTATATCAGAAATCTTATTAAGCATGATTTTCAGCTAGCTTTGGAATTTAGATTATATAAAGTTAATCTATTGGAGCCAGAGAGCATTGAAAGACACGGGCTTACAAAAGTTTTCACAAATCCAGAAATTGGTTTCATTTATAAACAGAAGAAGTCAACACAAGAACATTCATTGTTTCTGATATACCAAAATATTCAACTTCTACTTTACAATGGTTAATGAAGTATGCAGAACTGTTCATTGCTTCATCTGATATAAAAGAAGAGAAAATCTATTTGATCAAGGAAAGGATCAATTTCAGAGATTACATCCGAAAAAGCTATCTTGCTGGACATACAAGAGTGAACAAAATCAGAGGAGCTGAATATATTTTGAGCAATATGTATGATTTTCATATTCATACTAAGAAACAAGACATTGAAGAAATTTTGAAACTCTCTCAGAAAATAGAAAGTTCAGAAGCCAGCTTAAAAGAAACAGAAAAAGAGAAAGAAAAGATTTCTGAAAACAATCCAGAAGAAAATGCTCCTATCACTCAAGTTTCTGATTCTGAACATCTGCAAGATCAAAGAATTGAAGAAAGTGCTTACACTATGTTTCTTGAATATATTCATCCAGAAATGTTCATGGAATATGAACAAAAGTTCAATTACATTGATTGTTGGATCAAGAAGTCTTTTGGATGGAAGCAATGGTATTCAGATATTATCAGAAAGATCAGAATTCCTGTGAGTGAAGCAAGAAAAGGAAGTCCCATTGTGAAAGTTGTTACTGCTGATATGAAGTCAAGAAACAATTACATGTATTCTTACTTAACTGTGGAAAGGAAGAATGGCGAGATCTCTATATTCTCAGAAGCTGATTTTCAAAATGTTCATCTTAGAGATTTACTCAGAGTCTACAAAAGTCTCTATCCTTTTCATGATTCTGTTGCCAAATTTAGAAAGTCATTTCCAGTTCTCAGAGATGGTTTGTATACAGAGTTCATTTGGGCTGCTAAAACAGATTTTCAAGTGGCATATGTTCTGAACAAAGGAAAGGTTCATCTGAGTAGTCCAAACTTCAGCTGACCAAACATTGAAAATCTTAAAAGAAGCACTCTTGTTATTCAGCCTCCAGGTTTTGTATGTAAGTGCTTTGAAAAGCTATTGTTCATAAGATTTGAAGAAATGCATAAATGCTGCAATCGAACTCTAATGGCAATAAGAGATAGACTGGAAAAGAGAAAGAACAAAAGACAAAAGAAACTAAGTGATGATGAATGGGAGAAGAACAGAAAGCTTGCTAAAGAGATGCTTAGAATTATTGAATCTTTGTTGGAGTACAGAAATCTTATTCTGAAAGATGTCAGACAAATTTTAAACTTCTGGAGTTATGATTTGGAATTTTGAAGCTAAGGGGGAGATTGATAGATATCAGAAGATAGCTTCAAGAGAAGACTGGGTTCTGAAGACAACATAGTTCAGATATTCTGAACTAGTTTTAAAGAGAGAAATGTTCAGAACTCAGAAGACAAGCAGAGAAAAGCCTAAGGCATAACTTCTGAAGTGGCTACTTCAGAAATTCTTAAGATTCTGAAGAAGTTTTAAGGAAGTTCTGAAGATGGTTCTGAAGATACTTTTGAAGAGGTTCTGAAGAATGATTCTAAAGACGTTCAGAAGTAGTTCTGAACATGTCTGTCATTTTTGTACTGTAACTTTAGCATTTTTGTTTGTATATAAATAGATAGTTTTTTTATACATTTAGAACTAACATTCATATAGCTTGTAAAGATACATATTTTGTAATACTGTTCATTGATCAATATGACATACAACTTCAATCACATAACTCTTGTTCTAATTCTTGATTCTTTCAATATTCTTGATATTTTGGGATGTAACACCAGATGTGCATACGCTGTTTCTGCAATCAAAATCAGAAAGATTTAGGTACCCATTTCATAATGGGTCCTTTGATGTTAGGTTTATACTTCTGATTTCATTGTTCCTTTTCAGAGAAGAAATTCACGGGTTTTTACAGGTTTTCCGGAGACTTCTGGTTTGCCTGTTTTGTTCGAGTCGTTTCTTTTGTTTTGATTCCTGAAGTTTGACTGCTTACGATTATCAAAGAAATAACCAGACGGTCGTGAAAAGAATTGTTTGAGTTTTAGAAATAAAGAAAAACATTCAGAGTTCTAAAATATAAAAGAGTTCATTGAATTTTCATTACTCGAATGATAATTACAATATTTCTTATTTCTGTCTATTCTAGCATCAGTTGTTCTATTGAACTCCTTATCTAGCCTAGACTTATGCTTCGGAATATTTGAACTTTTCTGAGTTGGCTTCTTCTGAAACATGAGCATAAGAGTTAGTTTTCCATTTTTCTTTTTGTGCTCGAGTAAACTTTTATGGCTGGGGGTTCAGAGACAGTTTCTGAGTATTTTCATTTTTTTTTTCCTTTTCTAGATCAAGACAAGATTTAGCTTTGATGCACATCTCAAGGAAATCTAGATGTATGGGTACCTCTCTTTTCTTTATTGTTTAAGATACAGAGAAATTTGGTATCCTATTAGAAAGTTTTTCAACTTCCTTTCCAGCTGCTCTAATCTCTGGAGATGCATTGGTATACATAAAGGGAGCATTGATGTCCTTTATGCATTGTGGAACCTTTACATAATTAGTAGGCAAATAGACACATTATTTTCCCAAGGATAAGTAACACACTCATTATTTTCTTTGTTGTCGAAAAGATTTAAATCGACGAAGGAACAAGGGAGAATCTCTGGATGATTTTCAGAAAATTGGTGTTCACATTTTGCTTGATCAGATTTAAAACACTCATCCAGAGTTTTAAGAATATCATTTTGAAAATTGAGTCTAAGCTCTTCTTCTGCCTGTAAAGGTATGAATCATCAGCTTCTGGATTTAAAGTTATATGAGTGAATGAACCAAAATGAAAAACAGCTTTTTTGTTCTGGATAAGCTTAAGATCAACCCGAGTTACTTTTCCAGAAGAGTATTTTGTGTTTTTGTATTTTAGTTTTCTAACTTGATGTCCATTCTTATATTTTGATTTCTTAAAAACTGATTGTTCATTTAGAATTGGAAAGACAGGTTTCTGTTCTTTACCTATACAGAAAACAGAGTATAGGGTAGATCTCTTTTTACACGTATAAGGATCCAGATCCTCGAAACCAAGGCATGTTTTCCCTACTTGTGTGTTATCTTATCATGTACCTTCTGAGCATCTAAATAATTTTTAATCTAAAGCTCTTTATTTTGATGTTCAACGTGCAGATATTCTCTTTCCTTCTGAAAATAATTTTTAAGTGCAACAAAGTTTAATCTGTCAGTTTCTTTGGCTTTTATTTCTTTTTTTTAGCTTCTAGAAGTTTAACAAAATTGTTAATCTCTTCTTTGAGTTTAGCTTATGTTGATTTATGAAGTTTTAAAGTCTTTTCCTTTTCGACAGAGAGTTCATGTTTCTCTTTTGTCAAAGTTTCCATTTCCCTATTAAATATATCTCTTTCCTTTTGAATGATGGAAATAGATATTCAATATTTTTCCCAATTTCTTTTCAACAACAAGCTTCTTTTTCAGTTTTTCAAAATAAACAGTAAGGTTTAAAATGGTTTGTTCAAGTTCAGAAGAATTAGATGTAGTAATACCGGGGTTTCAGAAGGTTGATCTTCTGAATTATTTTCCATAGCCATTCCACAGAACATGGCTTCATCTTCACTTGATTGATCATCAAGCCAGTTTTCTTTCTCAACATGGTGAGCTCTTTCCACTATGTTATACTTGTACTTGTTCTTGTAATAAGGTTTATCTTTGACAAGAACACCTTTACAATCTTTGGAGTAGTGACCTGCTTCTCGCATTTGTAGCACACATCCTTTTCTTCTTTAACTCTTCTTCCTTTTTCTCATCCCTTGATTTCTCCATCCTCTGTACTTCTTTCCTTGGTGAAAAATTTTGAGTGACGCATTCACTTCTATTTTCAAATCTTCTGTTGTTTTGAAATGAACGATTACCAAACTTCCTTGTAAACTGTTTGGTAATAACGACCAAGGATTCAGCAAATGAGTTGATTTCATCATCTTCTGATTCAGAGAGACCTTGATCAGCCTCTGTGATTAGTGCTTTGTTCTTCCTTTTCTTCTCTATTTCATTCTTTCTTCTGCCTGATCCTCTGGATTCAGAAATTAGAGCCAGAGGTCCACCAACACTTGTCTTCTTCTGTATCACTTCTTTCTCATGTGCTTAAAGAGTGCCAAACACATCATGCAGAGACCATGTTTCCAGATCCTGATTTGCTTGCAGAGACAGGGAAAGATTTGACCACTCTGGATTAAGACGTTTGAGAAACAAGACATTGCTATCCTCCTTGGATCGAATAATATCACATTTCTTGCACAGATTTATCAGAATGTTGAATCTGTGGTAAGTCTGTTCCAGAGTCTCTTCTGGAAGTGCTTGAAAACTGTTATACTCATTCATGGCTTGAGCTCTTCTGTTCTTCTTCATTTTGGCACCTCCTTCTAATTGATTGGCAAGTTGATCCCATAATTCCTTGGCTGTTTCACAGGAGTCAAGAGATTGAAAAATCTCTTTTGGAATTGCCATGATCAACATACTTTTTGCCTTTTTGGCAATTTCAACTTTGGCCTTATCATCATCAGTCCAATTTCCCCTTTCTTTAGGAACTTGGCGAGCAGGAATCTCTTCAGTAGTAGTTGTAGGAGGTACTCTTGGAATAGTGGTCATTGGTACGAAAGGACCATTTAAAACAGTAGAGTATATATCTACATCTAATCCTTCATAGAAATTGATCATTCGAATTTTCCATTGAGGATATTCGTCTCGAATTAGTGTAGCTGGTTTGGTCAAGGAACCGGAAGTGTATATGGCATTCAAATTTTGATTTGCCATTTTTCAGAGAAACAGAGTATGAATTTTGCAGGAAAAACACTTGAAATTCAGGACGATTAAATTTCATAGAAACGAAACGAAGAAATTAGTTTACGATTTTCAGAATTAAACTGGAATCACCACTGATTTTGTGAAATAAGTACGAATTCAACAAATTCTCATAAAACAGAGTAGAATGAAAAACACTAGTTTAATTAACTGAAATTAAAATTTAGTAGAGTAGGGATTCTCCAAACTGGACGAGATTGAATAATCAATTAGATTGATTATCTAACTTTGATGCCAATTGTTGGATCCAGATCCCTTTTATACTTAATTAATCAACAGATTATATGTAAGATATATGAGCGGAAGCAAATTAATCTATGATTAAATACTAGAATAGTAAGCAATTCATCATAAGAACAATATGAACATCAAATGAAATACGTATTGAGTAACCTAATGAACGATTATAATACGTTGAATGATAAGCGTAATTCTCTCAGTTTGATCGACCATTAATACAGTGATAACTAACTCTATTTATACGATTTACAAATGAAAAGTCAATGAGCTAGCCTATCACTGAGTGGCACGTCACATGTACTTCTAATAGAATTTGTTACGCATAGGAGGTGTGATTTTCCACGTCATTAGAAGCGCGTATGGTGTGACAGTTGAAATCTAGAGGGTCATCAAACCTTTGGGCGCTTCTGGACTTCTGGATCATCTTCTGATGTTCAAGACTTGGTTAAATTTCTGATTCATACTTTTAGGAGAATATTTTCTAACAGATGGTATATGAGTATCTAGCGAAGAGGAAATTGATGATTTGGGTGACTTAATCATGTTTGATGATGCATAAGAAATAAATGAAATAAGGGATATTGTGTTGTGGAGACCAGAAGTTGTTGTAAATAATAGAACAAAAGAAGAAGATCTTCTGGATGTGTTTAATTGGTTGAAAGATCTGGTGATTCTGAACTTTGGCTTTCTTAACTATACATGGAATATGGATGTCGGATTCATGTATGGTAATCTCTCTGTTCTCAGAAGTTTTTAATATCAGGAAGAACATGAGAAAGAAGTATTTGTTTCTTTTGATCACATATAAGATGTTCTTTTCAGTGATGAAGTTTTGGAAGAAAGACTTGGAGCAGTAAATGTTGTGTAGAAACTTGATAGTCATTCCAAGGATTGAACTACCAGTGATTGTAATTCCTGTTCTTGACAAAGTATATGAAAAAAGTTCTTTCATGAAGAGTTAAATGAAATTACAGTTTTTCCTGAAGACACTTATCCTCATATGTACAGAAGAAATCTCAATAATTGTTATCTGGAGCATTTCTATAACGGGAGTTGTTCAAGGGAGTATGCAAATGTGTTTAGACAGTTTCATCAAAAGTACAGACTCAGAAGTATGCATGACACCACAAGAATCAGCAAGGTGGATTACTTCAAGAGAAAGACAATAGGAAAGATGAATTTCATAGAATTCGGTGTAGAGAGGGAAGATGGAACTATGCTTGGCATCATTATTGCTGATCAATATAGTCTAAAGTTGAAAGATAAAAATTTTATGCTGGAATTTGCTGAAAAGATGGACGATGATGCCTGTAAGAAATGAGAAGAATTCTGAGTATCTATCTCAGAAACCTGGCTTTGCATGATTTTCAGATAGCTTTGGAAAGAAGACTGAGGCATGTAAACATGACATTTCCTATAACAATTTATGAGCATCAAGGGACTTCCAAAGATGAATTCTTTAGTGCTCCCAAGTTGGGATTTTACTACTATAGGCCAGACAGTCCATGCATTTATATGTTCTATGTTTCAGATATTTCAAAGTATTTTACCTATACTCTTATATGATTTACCGGGTTGATTGAAAATGGTGGATTTGTTGGAGATAAAAGGATAAAAGAAGAGATCATATTTCAGATCAATGAAAGGATCAAACTCATGGATCTAATCAGAACTAGCTTTTCTCTTGGGCTAACTAAAAGAAATTCTCAAAGAGGAGCAGATCATATTCTGAGTTATACTTATGATTTTTCTAGTCATGCAAAGAATTTGATTGAGCTGCATGAAGAAGCAGAAGGAATTAATCTGGTTGAATCTATGCCAGTTGTTGATAATTATGGAAAGAAAAATGTTTCCGAAAAGATTGCTAAAGATCATGAAGAGATCAAAGGAAAGAGAGTTATTTATGAAAAGAAAGGTGATAACTCAGAGGAAGATAAAGAGTTAGCTATGACTGAAACTCCAAAGGAAGTTGTAACGGAAGAACATGTTGATTTGCTGTTTCTTGAATTACTTCATCCAGAAATGTTCATGTTAGAAGAGAATTATGAGAAAGTTTATTTTGTTGATACATGGATTGGAAAGGACCCAAGGTTCAAAAATACTTATATGGAGTTTGTGAGAAGTGTTGGCAAGTCCAGAATAGCTGTAAAATCTGAAAGCCCAATAAAGAAGTTGATTAATGCTGATCAAAGAAGATGTTGATGATATACATATTCCTTTTATGAGGTTGAAAGAGAAGATAGAGAAATAAGTATATTTACAGAAGAAGATTTTCAACGTGTAAATCTGGAAGATCTTGTCATTGTGTACAAAAAGATATATCATTTTCATGATAAGATTGCAAGATTCAGAAAAGCATTTTCTTGTATAACAGATGGGTTGTACAGAGAATCGGTATGGGCAGCCAAAACAGATTTTCAAATAGCTTTTGTTTTGGGAAAAGATAAAGTATGTTTAACTGCTCCAGACACACCCCTTGATGGGTTGGATGATATTCATATAGGAACAGTACTTGTGAATCCTCCTGGCTATGTTTGCAAGTCTGGAAATCAAAAGCTCTTCATCAGATATGAAGAGTTACACAAATGTTGTACTGGAACCATCAAACCCATAAGAGATAGATTGGTGAAAAGAATGAAAAGAAGACCTTCTAGAGTTACTCCATAAGAATGGCTTGCAAATATAGATGTTGCAAAGAGCAAGTTTAACACTGCTGAGAAGGCTTTGGTATACAGAGAAATAATTATTGGAGATGTTCTTCCTATTATGTTAGAATGGAAATATGATTTGTCCTTTTGAAGCAAAGGGGGAGATTGTTAAGAGCTGAAAGATTGCTTCAAAAGAGATGGCGGTTTTGAAGATGAAGAGTTAAGAAGTTCTAAAGTGGTGCAGAAATGATAAAGACAAGTCATCTTCAGAAGAGGTTTCAGAAGTCTGAGTATGAGACTTCAGAAGAAAGTATTCGAAGAAAAGCCTAAGGCATAATTCTATTCTTTTTTCTTGTCAAGATCGGTCTCCATTTATATATTTTTTCTTTTTTTCTCTTTTATATATATATAATTTTTTCTTTTATCTCTCTCTCTCTCTCTCTCTATATATATATATATATATATATATTCGACATCTACCGATCATAAGATAAGCTTTTTCGATCATGTAGATGGTTTTTTTTCTTCTTTTCTTTTGCCCAAGGAGCCTAAATAAAACATATCGTCTCATTCCCAGAGTCCGGTAAGTGAAGTGTTTGGCTAGTGGTTAAAATGTGGCGTAATAACAAAGAAATGGGTAATTAGGCTCAAAATGGTTGATCAAAAAGGACATAAGTGTAAGGGTTGGCTTTTAGGCTAAATGGTTAAAAATAACATCAAGAATGTCCTTTCTCATTTCCACACACTAATATTGCCTGAATGCAACCTCGAAGAGTCAAAATGCAAGTTCTAGAATGTCATATACATGGAAGATGCAATGCACACATAAAACAAAGTAAGATTGAAAACAATGTTCAATCATGGCTCAAAAGCTCACAGGTGCATTTTAGTCCATAAAATTAGCAAGATTCACAATGATCATCTCAAATGCGTTAATCACGACCACACTCACACAATCATTCATGCTATATTTTTCATGGCATTACAAGCATAAAAATCATCAACTCATGAAATTCACTTAATAATTGCCCAAAAAAAACTCAGAATTCAAAAAATTTAGCCCATTCGCCCTTAATCATGCAATATCCCCACACTAATTCCATCCCCACACTTAAACCATATATTGTCCTCAATATATGCATTCAATGGCATAGTCTAAATCATTAAAAAGCAAAGGGAACAAGAAAACTCCCCTGAGTATGTAGACGTGTGCCCAATACATGAGTTTTGGTGTTGGTGGGTGCCTCCGTGTACTTGGGGGGGGGGGGGGGTGTAGACTCCAATATTCAATGAAAGTCGACCTGGAAAAAAAGCTCATAAATCTAAAGACCACTAAAACTAGGAAAGAAAAAAACTAAATTGGAAAAAAAATCACTAAAATTGGGGGTTGCCTCCCAATAAGCGCCTTTCTTTAACGTCTTTGGCTAGACACCGTCGTGTCTAAGGTGCTTCTCCCTTTGGCACGTCCACCATGAAAACCTATACATCAAGAGGTTTGAAACCTTCATACAATGGCTTTAGACGATGTCCATTAACCTTGAACACTTTTCCCGTTTTCTCACTTTTAATCTCTACTTCACCATGACCAAACACGTTAGTAACAACAAATGGTCCCACCCATCGGGACCTAAGTTTTCCGGGAAATAATTTGAGACGGGAGTGAAAAGGTAAGCCCTTTTGACCTACAATAAATGTCTTACGGGAAGACATTTTGTCATGAAAAGCTTTGGTCTTTTCTTTATATAGACGACTACTTTCATAAGCATCATTGCGTATCTCCTCTAATTCTTAATGTTGGACTTTTCGGTGATTATCAGCCTCATCAATTTCTAAGTTGACATTTTTTACAGCCCAAAAGGCTTTATGTTCTAACTCAACAGGGAGATGGCAAGCTTTTCCATAAACTAAACGAAAAGGGGACATACCTATTGGGGATTTGTAGACGGTCCGATAGGCCCAAAATGCATCATTGAGCCTCAAGCTCCAATCTTTCCTACTCGGATTTACCATATTTTTTAAAATTTCTTTTATCTCTTGATTTGATACCTCCGTTTTCCCATTTGTTTGTGGATGGTAGGCGGTAGATACGCGGTGATTCACACCATACTTCTTGAACAAAGCCGCCATCACACTATTGAGAAAATGGGTGCCCCTATCGCTTATCACCACCTTTGGAACTCCAAATCTGCAAAAAAAAAATCCTCTCCCTCAAAAAATCTGAAACATCTTTAGCACTATCAGTCTTTGTCGCTTTCGCCTCTACCCACTTAGAGACGTAATTAACAGCTAGTAAGATGTAATAAAACCCAAAAGAATATGGAAAGGGGCCCATGAAATCAATGCCCCAAATATCAAAAATCTCGCAAGCATAAATGGGAGTCAAAGGCATTTGATCCCTCCGTCTAAGATTCCCGATGTGTTGGCAACAAGGACAAGTTTTACAAAACATGTATGCGTCTCGATGAATACGTGGCCAAAAGAGGCCACTCTCGAGAACCTTACATGTTGTCCTTGTTGGGCCAAAATGGCCACCACATGCTTGAGAATGACAGAATTCTAAAATAGAAGTTACCTCATTATCACTTACACATCGTCGAATGATTTGATCGGATCCTTGCTTCCATAAATAAGGATCATCCCATATGTAGTATTTGGAATCACTCTTGATCTTGTCTCTCTTCGATGTTGGTAGCTCCTTAGGTGTGGTCCCGGTGACTAGATAGTTGACTATGTCGGCATACCAAGGGACCGCGGTCTTTACCTCGAAAAGATGCACATCCGAAAATTTCTCCTCTAATGGTAACGGCTTTTCTTTGGAAACAATCCAGCTTAAGTGATCCGCCACTAGATTTTGTGCTCCACTTTTGTCTCTAATCTCCAAGTTGAATTCTTGGAGCAACAGGCTTTGCATCCTTCTTTGTCATCAAATACCTCAAGGTCGCATGATCTGTAAAAACAATAACTTTAGTACCTAAAAGATATTGAAGAAATTTTTCTAAAGTAAAGATAACCGCAAGCAATTCCTTCTCTATGGTGGAGTAGTTTGCTTGCACGCTATCGAGGGTTCTCGAGGCGTTATATAACATGTGGTTCCCTTCCAACCCTTTGCCCGAGTACCGCTCCGATAGCATAGTTGCTTGCATCGCACATAATCTCAAAAAGAAGATCCCAATTGGGTGGTTTCATGATTGGGGGGATGTGAGCATCTCTTTAAGCTTATCAAAAGCTTCCATGCACTTCTCATCAAAATTGAACTCCACATCCTTTTGAGGTAGACTGCACATCGGTCGAGTAATGCATGAAAAATCCTTGATGAATCGCCAATAGAAACCTGCATGACCCAAAAATGACCGGACTTCCCTCACCGAAGTGGGGTAGGGTAAGCTTTTAATCACATCTATTTTAGCTTTATCTACTTCAATCCCTTTTCTAGAAATAATATGTTCTAAAATCAGCCCTTGGTTTACCATAAAGTGACATTTTTCGTAATTTAAAACCAAGTTGGTCTCTAGGCATATTTGAAGAATTTTGGTGAGATTTTCTAAACAATCATCAAAGGAGTTTCCATAGACGGTAAAATCGTCCCTAAAAACTTCAATGATAATTTCAACATACTCAGAAATAAATACTCATCATACACTACTGAAAAGTACCTGTGCATTGCATAGGCCAAAGGGCATTCAGCGATAAGCAAAAGTGCCGAAAGGACATGTAAATGTGGTTTTCTCTTGGTCTTCCGGTGCAACCGGGATTTGATGAAAACCAGAAAAACCATCTAAACAACAATAATGGGACTTATTTGTCAATCTCTCGAGCATCTGATCGATAAAGGGTAAAGGGAAGTGATCCTTTCGAGTCGAAGCATTCAATCGTCTATAATCAATACACACTCTCCAACCACTTTGTACTCTCGTTGGAACCATCACTCCCTCAGCATTCTCTACCACCGTCACCCCAACTTTCTTTGGAACAACTTGCACCGGACTTATCCATTTGCTATCTGAAATAGGAAAGACCATACTCGCATCTAGCAGCTTTTGAATCTCCTTCTTTACAACCTCCATCATGGGTGAGTTCAATCGCCTTTGAGCCTCACGAAATGGCTTGAAATCATCCTCCATCAATATCTTGTGCATTCAAGTGGATGGACTCAAGCCTTTTATGTCGGCTATTTCCTTCATGAGTTTAGTCACTTCCGCTTCATCTAAAGACCTACTCAAGGTTGTGTCTAAAGCATCAAAATTTGTTAGCTCAAATAATTCTTGAGAAATCGGCTCAATTATATCAATGGCACAAAGAGAAGAAACATCACTTGGAAAATGCATCGCCTCATACATATTAAAGTGAATAATATTACCATCGAATTCCATAGAAAGTGTGCCTTTGTCAACATCTATCTTTGTTTTTGCATTTTTCAAAAATGGTTTGCCTAACAAAATGGATGTGGATTTAGGATGGAAATCCTCCTCCACATCAATGACATAAAAATCAGCGGGAAGACAAGCTCATTCACTTGAACCAATAAATCATCTAATAACCCCTTAGGGTATATTAAAGTTCTATCGGCCAATTGAATGATCACCCCGGATTCTTGTAAGGGGCCTACATTTAAAGTCTTAAAGATAGAGTAAGGAATCACATTGATGATGCACCCAAATCAATCATGGCCCTATTGATCATAGCATTACTCAATTTGCAAGGAATGGTACAAACACCGGGATCCTTGCACTTTGGGGGAAGTTTCTTTTGAAACACGGCCGAAATAGTTTCACTCATGTTGACCATTTCATTACCCTTAAGTTTTCTTTTGTTGGTACACAATTCGTTTAGAAACTTAGCGTAGCGAGGGACTTGCTTGATTGCATCTAAAAGAGGGATATTCACCTCGACTCTCCTAAAACTTACTAAAATTTCTTTTTCCTCTCTAACCTTGCTAGACGTTTGAAAACGTGTAGGAAAGGGTGGTGGAATTACCTTTTCTTTCTCACTTGCATCAACAATGGATTCCGGTTGTTTTTCTTTTTGAACCGGTTTTGGGCTTACCTCTTTCTCTTTCTCCACTTCTCTACTCTTCGCCAACTTGGTTCTTCTAGCTCTTTTCCACTCCTCAAGGTAATTGCACTTATATTTTTCTTCGGGTTCTTCTCCGTTTGGGAGGGCAGTTTTCCTTGAGACTCCAATCTACTCACGGAAGTGGCAAGCTGTGTCATTTGAGCTCCTAAATTTTTAATGCTCGCTTCCGTTTTCTATTGAATTGAAGAGTGTTAGTAGCAAAAAAATTTATAATATCTTCAAGGGACATACCTGAGCCACTAAAAGTAGCTTGATTTAGATTGAAGGGTGCTCTTTGCTGGAATTGTTGTTGTCGTTGTTGTTGCGGCCTTTGCACATAATTCTAAAATTTAGGTGGTCTTTGGTTGCCAAAGTTATTGTTAAAATACCTTTGTTGTTGTTGCTGACCTTGGAAACCTCCTATAGCGTTCACGTATTCGGCCGTCATGAACATATCTTCTTGAAGTTGTGGGCACGCATCGGTTGGATGGCTCGTCCCTAAACATATCCCACAAGCTTTCACCTGTTCTTTCCCTACTACAAGTTGTTTCACCATGTTAGTAAGATCAAATAATTGACTCTCAATACTTGCAACATTTACCTCATTGGATTTTTGTGTCTCCCTCCTCATATCACTCCTCACACTAAAATGTTGGGAATTTTCGGCCATAGTAGTGATTAAAGCTCTAACCTCAGTTGGGGTCTTGTTAAACATGGGATCGCCACTTGCAGCATCAACCATTTTTCTATCCATCGGGAGGAGACCCTCATTGCAAAAGCAATTGCTCCTAAATCCCATGTTGTGGGCAACTCACACAGAGATGTTTAAATCTCTCCCAATATTCATGGAGAGTCTCGACATCTCTTTGATTAATACTACAAATATATCTACGGAGGTTAGCGGCTCGGGAGGTAGGAAAGAATTTGTCTAAAAATAACCTCACCATTTGGTTCCACGTCGCTACCGAATCAGGGTGTAACGAGTATAACCAATCTGCACGGTCCTTTTAAAAAAGAAAAGCCTTTAACTTTATAAGGTCCTCCGAAACCTCATATGGTTTCATGCTAAGACAAACTATATGAAATTGTTTCAGATGCTTATTAGGGTCTTCATTCTCTAACCCGTGAAAGTTGGGTAAGAGATGGACCAAGCCAGTCTTAAGAACAAAATTTTGATTACATATCGCATACCTGATACATATTGGAGTTTGAGCAATATCTTGTGTTGCTAATTGATGTAGCATCCACCCTTCTTCCTCGTAGCCATCTTGACTTTTGGGTTATCTTTCTCTTCTTCTTTTGGCTTTTCTTTGCCCGAATCGCTTGATAGGTCAATATCTTGCCAGATATTTACCCCAAGTGATGAAGTTCCCTCACCTGACTTCTTTCGAAGCTTGGCTTGTTTCCTAAGTCTCTTCGCGGTCCGTTCGATTTCTAAATCTATGGACTGCGGCGTACCTGTACGTGAAGATCTAGGCATAAAAGGTTAGAAATACTGAGTCCCCGGCAACGGTGCCAAAAATTTGACGGATGCCGAGTCCACCAAATAATAAGTTCCAACTACTAGCAAATTACAACCAAAATTGTAATAGCGGTAAGTCGGGTCGAACCCACAGAGACTCGGTTTTTAACTTATTATTCCCAAATAATTGAAGTACAAGAACGACTGATTAAAAAAATAAATACGAAAGGGGGGTTTTTAGATTTGATTAATTAAGCAAAACATATGATTAAAATTTATAAAAATGCAAGAAATTAAAATTCAACAATAGTCTACTTTGGTAAAGATACAAACACTTATCATCGATCCCAAATATGTAACAAACGGACAAGTCTAAATTGGTTTGAATTGCCAACAAGCTCTGACAATCTCAGGTTTTCCTTAGTTAAACATTGATCAAAATAAGCTCTTTGATCAAATCTTAATTACAAATAGAGTTTAAACAAGCTCTTAAACTCCTAGGTGCAATTAGCTTTATTGAGTGAGAAAAACACCAATTCAAAGTTATAAGTTCATAAGCTCGACTTAAAATGACTTCGATTACAAGATTTCATGGACCCGTTTCGAAAACTTAATTGAAATCAAGTAGGTTCAATTGTCACTTTGTCAAAATCTCTAAACAATTACGTATTTAGAAATTCGACTAACAAACATTCACATGAACACTAAGAAATTGGCCAAATCAATCAACATTCAAGTAAAATTGACATTAAACATAGAAATCCAACAAATCAACTTCACCTAATAAGTTACCATGGAATCTCAAATCAATTGTATCCAAACCAAAAGATTAACTATTGTTGAAACGAAAGGAATTAGCCACACATGGCTAAACCTAGGTTACAAATGCAAAAAAAAAACTGAAATTTACCTAAAAACTTGAAGAAATTGATGAGTTATGTTCTTCCAAAATCGTTGCTCCTGGCTTACAAATCAGAAAAAATGCGAACTTCCATTTCAATGGAAGTTTTAATCAACTTTTATAAGAGCTCATGGGAGAAACCGCTCAGAAATTGAAGAAATACAGACTTGGTCATTGAAACAACAGCTAAGGCAGGTGTAGAAGCGGGTTTAGCCGCCCGTTTCTTCCTTACTCCATCAAACAGCCGCATAGGCGGGTTTGGCCGCTTATGAAGCCGCCCGGATGTGCTCTTCTCGTTCCAGACTTGTTAGATCTAATTAGCCCCAATTAGATAGAAAGTTTTATAAGGAATTGTATTTTGGGCTTTTTAGTGTGGCTTGGGCTTAACACATGCATTGGGCACCTATAAATATGGTGTCTTAGCTTCATTCGTAAGTAAGTTTTGGGAGAAAATACACTTTTCACACATACAGACTTATGAGAGTCGGTTCATTCTAATATGTGGTGTTCTTCACAATTCCCCTCCATAATGATGAATACATGAATATGAGTTGATGATTTTTGTGATTAATGTTCTTTAATTCGCTATCTCTTCTCTACATTTTATGGAATTTTCTCAATTGTTCTTTAACAATTGGTATCAAAGCCAATTGAAGAAACTTTTCTTCAATTCGGTCATATATGGCAACGATTGTAGAAATTGGTTATTGATTTTGGTGTTTTGGTGCTTCGATTGTTTCAATCACATGAGCCTAAACCCAAATATCATTTCTATGATATAATTTTCTATTTCATGCTTATTTGAGATCCAATATTTCATCTATATGAGATTTGGATGATCATTCATAGAAGATTATTTTGATTCTAAATCCAATCTAATTCTGCATACCATATGTTTGATGAAATGTGTCTGTGAAGATTTAATTTCAATAAATTAGATCTGATCAGTTTTACAACATGTGTGTATGTGTTTTTAATTAATTTGATCTCCCTCCTTCATTGGTCTAATTTTCAGCACTAAGTAGGTTGTTGATCTTTGATCTCATCTTATTGTGTGCTTGAGTTCATTGCTTCTAAGCATCTCGGTAGTAGGGCTGTTGATCTTTGATCTGGCCTTATTTTAATCCGAGATTGGACCCTCTCTTTTCACTTTCTTTTGGGTTCGATTAATATATAATCAATGATCTAGATTTGGTTTAAAGTTTTCCGCTGCCCGTGGTTTATTTTGTGTAGCAACATGTTCACACAACCTTAATTTGGTGCAGAGGTTAGATAGATGAAAAATGTAAAGGGTTATTTTGGTGTTGTCATTCTGAAGGCCTGTTGTAGATGTGATACTAAAATGTATAGCAGTAAGCTCGTGAAGAACTGTTGCAGAACCTGCAAGTCACACTCCAAATAATACAGGAGAAGAATGCAGAGAATGGGAACAAATACCTGAAAAAGGAAGTTTGTACTAAGCCTTTATAAGCTGTTTTGCAGAAGCTTCGTAGAGCTTAATCGGAAAGAATAAGCATCTGTAGGTATTCATCCAGATTCCAAAAGCTTCTGCAACCTCTTTATACGTGCAGAAATTCAGAAGAATGCAGAGAACGTATGTGCAGATGGATTATTCCATTAATATGGATAATTCTGGTGGAGCTCTTATTAATAGTGATGGATAATTCTCTTGAAGCTCTGCATATGACTAATTCGAACTAGAATACCGACTTCTACTCATGCAATCCATAACATGGAAATGATCAAATTTGTAGAGTTTCCATCTTCAGTCACTGATCATGTTAAGATTTCTGCTTCAAAAAGGGATATAAATTCTTTAATTCTTTCGGAGTTTCTTAAACTTCTAAAAGGATGAATGGAGACTAAATCTAACTTGGGAAAGAATCCATTCAGCTATGGTGCTTATCCATATGTTGCGGTTGGTGCAAACTCTTCGAGATTTTTCCTCAGAACATGATTGGCAACTAATGAAGACTTCCTCTGGCCCCGAGTTAAATGCTGGAGCAGCAGTAACATTTTGAATTTCTCAAAAACAGGTCAGCTAGTGCTTAATGAGCATTAACTTGTTGGATGATTTGTAATTAAAGGAGAATGGTGATCTCCATCTCGGCGTGCGTTACTTGGTACATCAGGTAAATGCACAGATCCTTCTGAGCTCGTTGGTGCTGACGTTGAATTATTGAACAACCTTCGAGGTGTCCTTATGCAAATTCAATCAGAAAGCTCTTTATGAAAAGAAGATCATATCATGGCTGTATACTAAGCTGCACAACGGACCAATAATAATTTATCTATTGTTTCATCACTCACAGCAGACAAGACAGGCCAAAGAATGACCAGAGATGCATATCACATGGTCAAGATAATATCAGTGTGTATGTAGAAGACACTAATGCTGATATAGAACCATCATTTCTTGCATACAACAACAGGCATCTAAACCTCTTGTAGTTACCAATCAGCACACTGCAAATGGCGCCCCACAGCAAAATGGCTTAAGCTAATAAGTTATAGTTCAGCTGTCCAGAAGTTGAGATCAGAAACAGCTCAGAAGATGCACTCAAAAGTTGCAATCCAGAAGGTACAACATTCCTGAAGCTGAATCAGAATTTAATAAGACAGCTTAATCAGAAGTCTGCTTCGATGAGAAGCCATACAAACCTTCTGAAAGCCATCCAGAAGTTCTTTTCTTTTCGATCAGAAGCATTATTCAGATCAGAAGAAGCATTTGTCCAGAAGATGCAATCAGAGGTAGTTCAAAAGCATTTTTTTTCAGAAGAAAGCTTATTCAAGAGCTTATTCAGAAGGTGAGCTTAATTAGAAGCACCCTTGTGCTGAATGTAAAAGGCTGAAGAAGTGGCAAATGGTTGTTATGCAAATATGACAGCCTTGTACGCAAACCAGAAATTTCTACAGAAGCTCTTAATAAGACGGCTTAAAGAAAGCTTCTGAATACTGTCCAGAAGTTGTCGTGCCTTAATCAGAAGCCATATAAAGCATATGAGAGCTTATTCAGAAGAACTCGGTTCAGAAGGAGTGTTTTTAGAAGCTATAGAAGTGCAAACCATCCAGAGCTGAATACAGTGAATGTGCAGACCTCCCAGAGCTGTCCAGAATCCTCTGAAGGCTATCCAGAGGTTGTGATTGCAGCTGTTCAGAAGCTGTCCAGAAGTTGTGATCTGCAGCTGTTCAGAAGCTAAATGATTCAGAAGCTCAATCAGAGCTTAATGGGACAGCTTAATAAGAGCTTAATGATTCAAAAATATTTTTCATGTCAGAAGATGCAAACAGAGATTTTATTCAGAAGAATGATTCAGAAGCTCATTATCCAGATGTTTCAAAATAATCTCTTAATGGTGCTTTTCATGGCATTCGGTGCGATCATAACTCTCAAACCAGACCTCCCGGAGACCAAAATCCATGATGGACCAGAGAAGGACTAGAGGTAGTCCAGAGCATCAAATTCAAAGTATGTTGGTCCAGAACTCACATCGAATCAAAGCCCGTAACCCGATTATTTTTCAGCATCGCGCTGTTTCAGAAACACGCGCACAACGTTTCACTCGAAGCTCCAGTTTACATGAATCCAGTTGCGTTGGAACGATAACACACATATGCACCACTTTGAAGTTTTGAATTTTCTCAAATTCAGTGAGCTGACATGTCTTATTCACTATCAAAGTCTGCTGTGTAATGCTGGAACGAAAGCAATGATTTTCACTCATATTCCTTCCGATTTCCGATGGATGTTCGCATGTCCGTTCTTCATGGATTCAAGTTACATGTGTGACATGTTTATTGTCACAATCTTCTCTGTTTTTCATTCTAAAGCTTGGAGCTGAATTCAACTCAACGAGGTCTAAAGCATCAAATTCTTTGTTTTGATGATTGTTTTGCGCAACTGAGGGAAAACTTGCACAACTCACTCAATTTTCATCCAAATTGGTTGAATCAAAGCTTGTTGATAAGCTAAGAGGCTGAAGTTCCATGTACATGTTTTATGTTTAATTTCTCTCAATAAGTCTCCTTAATGGCCAAAAACAGCGATAAAGTTGAGTCATGAAAGCTGGACAGAAAGTGTAAAATGTCTCGGTGTTTCAAGAATATGAGCCTACATCTGAGGGGGAGCTTGTAACGCCTTGAAGACTTGAAGAATGGCACATAAAAGTTTCTAAAGAAATCAAGGGGGAGTTTATTTGATAATGCTTTCTATATAAAACTTTAAGGGGAGATTGTTAGATCTAATTAGCCCCAATTAGATAGAAAGTTTTATAAGGAATTGTATTTTGGGCTTTTTAGTGTTTTATGGGCTTGGGCTTAACACGTGTATTGGGCACCTATAAATATGGTGTCTTAGCTTCATTTGTAAGTAAGTTTTGGGAGAAAATACACTTTGCACATATACAGACTTATGAAAGTCGGTTCATTCTAATATGTGGTGTTCTTCACAATTCCCCTCCATAATGATGAATACATGAATATGAGTTGATGATTTTTGTGATTAATTTTCTTTAATTAACTATCTCTTCTCTACATTTTATGGAGTTTTCTCAATTGTTGCTAGTTTTGGATCTAACAAGACTTCCCTTACGTGAGGCTGCAGTGTGCGTCTGAAGTCCAACAAAACTTGGGCTTTTGGGTTCTTTTATTTCTTCCTTCTTTCCTTTGGGCCTGCTACGATTTATGGCCTGCCAACACCACAACCATTCCAAAATTAAAAACAAGATGACTTTTGTTTTTGTTTATTTGTTTTTCTTTTATGCTGACACATGAAATCACAAATCTCAAAATAGTTTTTACTTTTTTTCTTTGTTACTTTTCTTTTATAAATATTTCAAACCATGTTTAAGGGGTAATATTTAGTCAATAAAATCATAAATTGCGGATATTTTGATATATAAAATGTATCAAATAAAACATTTATCAATCTTCATCATGAACTCATCTTCTTTTTTCAGAATTCTCTTTTGAATAATCAATAGTCAACAAATCTTCAAACAAATCTTTTTCAGTGAACAAACCAGTTTTAGACAATAAGGCTTGAATCTTTGACAGTATGTGTACTAAGATCAACACCTATATATCATGAAAGAATCCATCTTTATCAATAATCTTCTTCAAACATCTTCATCAGAAATGTCATCAAGAAATTTCAACAGTATAAGCTCCAAACTATTCATCACATCTACAAAATTTAAATTCAACTGCTTTCAACCTTAGATTTAAAAGATTTAGATTCAAACTTTCTTCTCCATTAACCGATTCAACATACTACCGGTTACTCTCAATCAACGGTTCATTAACAAATGAATTTGAGTTCTTTTACTCCCCCTAAACATATGAACATTTGTAACGTTTTTAGCTCCCCCTCAACATCAATAGTTGTTTTCACTTCTCTGTATTAATCTCTTCATATAGCTTCATGTATCTATGATATGAATATGTCTTTGATATTATTTCTCCCCCTCATGATGATTTGGAGAATCTTGAGCATCTTGAATAATCAAAGACTAAAATAATGTAGCATTGCCAAACACAAATATCATCAAATAGATATCTCCCCTTTACACAAAACGTGCTTCTTTATGTCAAAACAAATTTTCTTTCCCCTTTTAAAATATATATCCTTCAAAGAATTTTTCATGCTCCCCTTTGAAAAGATATTTCCTTCATAGTATTCCTTACTCCCCCTTGAAACATGGGTAAACGGCTAATATAGAAGCACATTTAGCAACTATTGTCACTACAATCGAAATAAAGTCAAATGAGTTGCCTATGTTCAATGTTGGCATCGGGGTAGCACTGATAGGACTTCCAGTCGTCACCAAAATAAAGTTATAAAAACTAACTTCCCAGACTGTTCCAGCATAAACACAAAGATATGCATTTTGAATCACAATGACTCGTGCAAAGTGTAGAAAGAATTAAGCATTAGATGTTATTTAAGCTCAAAATGTGAAAATAGATTCCACAGACTCAATGTGCATGATTGAAGTACGAAGACGGGACACCTTTCCTTATTTTTCAATATTCAAGTCTTTCAAATAAAGACTGAATAGATTATATGATGCGTGCCCGTGAAATTTTTTTTTTTAAACATTTCCTTTTTAAGAAAAATATGAGTAGCTGGTGGGGTTAAAGCAATAGTTGGCAAGGGCAAATTGCCTGTTTCAATGATGGTCATGAAAAAATTGTGAACAAACAGTAATGTGGTTGCCCAGCTTAGAAGTGGTTGGTGCAGAGTTCTGTTCTTCTTTTAAGTCTGTTCCACACCCTCTATCTTTTCAATAAAAATCAACACTTCTAACCAAACTCTGATTTCCATTTTACCTCTCAGCACAATGAGATAACTCAACATTATGAGTTATCTCCCTATTCTGTTATTTAATACCCCTCATCCCTCAATCACTCAGGAATTACTTCTTGGGTAGGGCTACCGGTTGTAGTTGTCCATAGAAGTGCAGTTAACCTCACACAATGAACCCATGAAAACATATTGCATATTGATAGAAATATATTGTGCGTTATAATTCAGAAATGAACATCTGATGTACGAGTCTTGAACTGATATGTTCAGAAGGGAAAATCCCATATAAAATGGGTTCTGAACTGAGATATTTAGAAGCCAAACAAATTTAGAACAGGTTCTGAACTGAATTATTCAGAATCTAAAACAATGAAATATTTGTTTAGGAATGTCAAAGAAACAAATACGAACGCTAAACAGATTGACTCAATAAGCTCAGTGTTTCAAAAACAATTATTAGAATGTAATTGTGACAATCAATTCACAATTATCATAGTGAATAGGAATCGAATAATTTATTTGACACTCTTGAATTCGTGATGAATTTCAAACAAGTGTATCTCCACCAAAAATATGAGACGTGGAAATAACTAAGTCAAGAAAAAAATATTACAAGTGGTAATCCAAGAATAGCTTTTCAATCGGAAAAAAACAAACACAGGTTAGTTTCTCGGATTGAACTACCACGGTTCTTTGAAATACAACTTGCCAAACACAGATAATTTGGTAGAAAATAGTTTCCCCTCAAAGATAGAAAATACTTACTCCCCTAAAACCAAGCATAAGTTCGATCATGTGCTTGAATAATTTGAATTCAGCACGGCACATAATAACCTGCAAAACATATTAAGTAGATTTTGATACCCATACCTTCATGGGCCCGTTCACATTAATAGGGCTTGAGGTATATTATAAGATCTGAAACATCTATTAGATGTTCTTATAGTAGATCTTATCACTTGGGATTCAGCGATAGAATATGTACCCTACCACTTGTTTTCATACCTTCTCTTCACAAAATCATCTTTGCCACTTATTGAACTGCTCAACTTTTGTTGACGAAGACTGATTAACTCTTTAGTGGAATAAACATGGCGCGGTGTATTAGTCTTTGAAGCAAATGATTTTCTTTTCCAGATCTTTATCACTTGCTCAGAATTATTAGTATTTGAACTAGAAGCAGAAGTATTTTAAAAGATATTAGAAGGACGAATCTGATCTGGTGATTTGACAAACTTTGGTGAAGAAACCTTTGTAAGAGTAGAACTTGAACTAGTCTTTGAATGAACACTAACTCTGTCAGAGAGTTCAAGCTCCTTCAGTTTTGTAGACAAAGTATTTATTTCTTCAACCATCAAATCAAACCTCGTCTGCATTTCTGATTTTGAAAATCTATCATTCACCATTTCAGTCTGTAGTTCAGATAACTGACTTGAAAGCTCTGCTATCCTCTTTTCAAATACTTCTTTTTCAATCACAAATTATTTTTCTATCTGAGACTCTTGTCTCTTATCTGCTTTTAAACTTTTCTTATCATTTGTAGATTTGTTTTCAAGTTGAGAAATCTGATGTGACAAAGCAGTAATCTTAGCTTCTAGCCATTTCTTCTTATCGGATAATTCTTTGACAATCATAGCATTCTTCTTCAGAAGAGTCTTTTTGTCAGAAGCATCAATCTTTCTTTCTTCTTCTAACAATTTCTGAAGATCAGAAATTTTCTTGTTTAGCTCATAATTTTTCTATACTGATTCCTTCCTCTCAGTCTCAAACTTTTCTTTCTCTAAACGAAGAACTTTTTCAAAATCAAAAATTTGTTTTGAAAGCTTACCAATAGTTTTCTCACAAGATTTGAGTTTACTTTCAAAACTTTTCCTTTCAGTATTAAATCTCGATTTATCATATCAAAAACCATTCTTTCAGTATCTAAAACTTTCTCTAGTTCAGTTATTTTCGTTGAAAGTTCAACATTCTTTGTTTCAAATTCTTTACTCTCAGAATCAGTAATATCTTCGAATTCATGAATCTTTTTCCTCAACTCAAAAATTTTCTTTAATAACGCAATATTCCTCTTTTTACTTTCATCTTTCATATTTCACAGCCCATGAATTCGCATACACCTCATCTAATTACTATTGCAAAAATTCTTTTTCTTAAACAACTTTATCATAACTCTTTGCCAGTCAAGATTGTCATGATATTCATAAAAAAGTCTTCGGTTCTCTATTTCAAATCTTTCTCCAATTTAGAAATATTTTTTTTAAGCTCTTGATTCTCTCTCTATAAAATAGAATTATCCATCTTGAAAGAATCCTGTAAAAAATCAAATATAACAAATCAATTCTTGAATATATCAAAAATATAAGCACTTGTTACATGATCAAATGATCGTTCACAGAAACTTCGATTAGAAGTTGAATTGTGTGCGGAAACAAAGTATAAGGACTAAAAATGACAAAAGCTTAAACTTAAACAACTCAAAAACACAACAGCACAAGTACAAGGACTAAAAAAGTAAATTTTAGAAATTCCAAGTACAGGGGCTAAAAGTGACAAAAATTAAAACTCAAAGCCCAAGGGCCGAAACTGTCAATTTATGAAACTTCAAAGTCCAGGTACTAAAACCGTCAAAAACAGAAAGTGAAAAACTAACGAGACTAACATAAAAGACTATCTTTGTAAAGAAACTTAACAAAGAATTAACCGTAACATAACTAACGGAAAAAGGACAAAAATTATAACAAAAGTTAACAAAACTAATGGATACTTAACGAATCCGGAATGAACTAATCCGGAATTAACGAATTAATGGAATTAACCGAGACTTAACGAAAAAAGGATGAAAAATGTAAGAAAAACTAACAAAATTAACGAATAGTTAACGGCGATTTAACGGAAAATGATTAAAAATGTTAAAAAAAAAAACTAACGAAATTAACTAAAACTTAACAGAAAGGAAAACAAAATTAAAACTGAAAAATGATATCCGAATACGGATCAATGCGAAAAGAACAATCTTTTGGTCAAAGATAGAAAGAAACTCAAGCATGGAAGGCTACCAACAAATTGAATACGGAAAGCTTATATGGTCAATATAAAAATTGTCACGAATACAAATCCAACTATCGCAACATATAGAAAATTATAATCTCCACGATCAAAAAATAAAAAAAATTTATCGTTTGTTTTCAACAAGTATGTATCGAAACATCAATGAATTCACACCCAAATCGCACCGAAACTTCACCGAAAATTTTCGAAACAATGTTAGGAAATCGTATCGAAACTCAACGAAATGCAATCGAAACTTATGGAAAGTAATCGAAACTCACCGAAACGATGTCGAGATTTACCGAAAATGATCGAAACTTATCGAAAGTGACCGAAACAGTATCGAAACTTATCGAAGAATTATCGAAAGCATCCGAAACGTATCGCAAGCTTTAAAAATTAGTTGACCATGTTGACCATCTTTTTCATGTAATCCTACAAATTTTACAAACTCACAAACTAAAATTAGTATCACCAATTAAAGATAATAAAACATGAACGTAAAATAAACACGACGAAATACTATATGGTTTTGCCCCTATTGTGGTGTTGTGAGCCAACATAACTACCATGATCAGTCTAAGGACGTCTTTGAGCTTCCACTGGCCGCCATCTTGGTGAACTACAGGGATTCCCTCTTGACTTCAAGGAACGTTGTCTTCAAATAATTACAAATTTTAAATTTTAGATAGAAAATATAACAATATCCTAATTTATTTACATTTAATTTCATCTAGAAAATTAAAATTACACACCATTGCAATTAATACATTTTAATTTTTCAAATAAACAAAGCAACTAAACCACAGTCTTTCGGGAAAAACCATGTATTATATTACAATTCTAAACATAAAGTTAAACATTTTGCTGAAAATAAATATCATAAATAAAACGCCACAAGATTGGAACAAATCTTATACGGCACACACAAAGTTAAATTGACCCGATCTTTAGTATTAATATTAACAAACCACGACCCGAAAATAAACAAAAGCCTTTTAGGCCATATAGCGAAGTCCACATCCCAACCAACAACAGCATTGGCCCATCGCCAATTTAGGTAACAACAAAAATTGTGGCTCCTAAGCCGACGGTGGACGAACCACAACAACCTGGTGGCCGACGATCAAAGAAATCGGCGCAAAGTAAACATAATTCGAGACCAGAAAGAATAATTGACATTATCTAAATCAAACCAGTAGTACCGACATTCGTCGTTTCCGACCAGTTGCAAAAAGGGTCGCAACGCTTGTTGCTTTATCGTCAACCTTCACCGAAAAACGAAAAGAAGCAGTAGCGACCTAAAAACAATTAGCAACATCCGACGAAAAATGGGTCGGGCAGCAACCTCGTGGCCCGAAGACGACAAATCAACGACTGAACCCAAAAAGGATTTTGAGACTCATCTGTTTGCCTCAGCCTACTGGCGACGGCCAGTTTTATTTTGAAACACGGCATGTTGCTTAATAGCAAAACACAATGTCACAATGCCTTTCACTAACAAATAACATGACACAATATCCAAACATAATCATCCAATGATTGATTTTGGACATACACACTAACAGGGTGTTGGTCGAGCCTGAGTGAACATTGTTGTAAATGTCTACACCAAGGTTGCAAAACAAAGGGTTAGACAAAATTGGTGACTCGCCAAGGATACTTTAGGGCTTGATCGGTGACTCGACGAGTATCTAGGAGGGGTACTCGCCGAGTGTAAGAGAGGGGTATTACTTGAAAGTTGGGACTCGCCGAGTTTTAAGATAGGTGACTTTCCGAGTATCTTGTTGGTCCCTAAAGGGTCTACAAGAGTTCAATAATAAGTAAACAGTTTGTAGAAGGGGCGGGGGGAGGGGTTGAATACAGACACACAGATTTTGGTTTTTAAATTAGTTTATATATCATAAACAAAATTACAGTTACAAGCGGAATTAGAACAAGTTTAAAACCTATTCTATTGTAACTAAGAAACACTAAGTTTGATGCACAAGAGGAAGGAAGAAAGAATAAAGAGGGTTTAGGTTAGAAAGTAGCATGCATTAAGATGAAGAAGATATCTTCATCTTATTTATACCCGTTTGCATTTAATGCAAGACAAAAGGTATATGCCACGTGTCAAGCTTGGATAGGAAGCTTGTCCTTGCTAATAAGACAGCCATGCTTTTGGCCGAATATGAACAGTCGCATATCAGATATGATGGGAACATAAGAGACAATTCGTACGTCCTTTTCTGACAAGGTATTAGTTTGACTTTTGTGCATCGAGGATAAGATCAATCTTTAATCTTGTAAAGGAAGCTTCATTTGATCGCTGATTCTGAATCTTCATGGATGAACTTCAGTATCGCTGAGGCTTCACAAGACTTCACACTTTGATTAGATAATCGCTGCTATCACTGAACCTCTTCAGTTCACTTAGCTGATTATCTCTTTCTTCAGCTAGTGTCTTCGACTTTCGCTGAGTGGTCTTCTGGTGTGATAGCTGATCCTCAGGTCTTCAGGGATAAGTTTGTTGTTCCTTGATCTCCAGCGATCGCTGATGGTAATCAGCGTATGCTATCGCTGAATATAAAAAGAAGCTTATACAATGGAATTTCACTAAGTATATAAAAGGAATCATATTCAAATCATCGAGAGGAGTTATGATCTCCCCCTATTTGATTATGATTAAGCAACATAGAAAAATTGCTTTAAGAGACTAGTAAGGACTTAAGAAAAATTTGAAGTAAATTTTCTAAGTACTAATTTGTACAATCTTTTTCAGCTAGTCTACTATCTGAATTGAGTTTCATTTATAAGGATATGAAAACACAATTTTTACTAGTAAATAAGCATAAAGTGCATTCACTGATTAAATTTTCAGAATGAAAAATCAGTGAGTAAAATATAGTTTAAAGAAAATATAACTCTTATGTTCATTGTCCCTTTTACTTTTTTCAGGGATCTTTTCAGTACATAGATGGAGTAAAGTACTCTGATTGAATTTCATTAAATATAATCTGAATAAATTACAGGGAAATGAAATTACAATAATAAAAGTAAAGTACTTGTACACTGAAGAAATATTGCAAAGGAAATAGAGAACCTATGACTAATCAGAGATGTTCTCGTTTCTTCTTTGTAGTTCATTCTTATAAAGCATTTTCTGTCGATTCATCAGAGGGGTATCTGACCAGCAGCGCCATAGCATGATCTTTATGAGAGAGGATGGGGCCTTGCGAATTTCTTGGTTTCTGAAGAGTCCTAAGAACCCTTCATTATCCAAGAATACCATACCAGGATCAGGTAGTGAGATGATTTCATCTTCTTCGTATCTTCGATCTTGAGGGAGAGAGGCATGTAGCATTGAAATATCAGGGATTTCAAAATGACCAAGAATGCTATGATAATCAAATTTGGTTTCATTCTCATTTTTAGAGCTTGAACCACCTTCAGGAGTTGATCTTTTCTTCTTTGATGACTCAGGAAGAGGGGGAACTTGCACGTGTTGTGACATCCTTTGCAGCAACTGATCCAGTACTCTTTCCACCACATCCTTGAATTTGGATTTGGAACCCTGAATGGCGTCTCTAATTTCTAACCATTCAGTGTATCCATAAATCCTTAAGAACTTGGCTTCTTCTCTCTCAGTTCTGTTTGTCCTTGTCATTCTTACATATACCTTTGGACCACCTCTGTTGGAGTGTCGCCCTTGAATAGTTGCATGAATGATTTTGGCTTCAGATCTTCGAAATTTCAGTCTATCAGTGCACCAGTCAAGCTCTTTGTCTCTCTGAATTGTGGCTTCAGCGGATAGTGTACTTAGAATCTTTTGTTGAGCGAGGATCGGATCTACGCTCAAGTTTTCCTGTGCAAGTTCTTTTTATGCAAGAGCTTCAGCGACCCTTTCACTCTTTTTCAATTGTTCCTTGGCCGCCTTGTCTTTAGCATAGTCTTCCCTGAGTAATTTCCTTGCTAAAGCAAGATCATTCTCCGTTTGCTTTGTCTTATCATCCCTGATACGTTGTGCTTCCAATGCTTGTTCTCTCTCTTCCTTAGACAGAAAGTAGAATTCATCTACTATCCTTATTGGTACAGCGTCTATGGGTTCAGGTTGAGGCACCCTTATTCTTCTTACTTCGAATTCCCTAAGGAATTTTATTCGCCTTTCTTCTTCTTCAGGCTCGCTTATGATCGGCTTTTGAATGCGACGTCTGGGAATAAGGCCTTCTTCTTCTTCAGAGTCAGTTTCTATTATGTACATAAACTGCTCTTCAGAAGAAGGTTCCTTCCATGAAGTGGAGTCCTTTGGGGGACGGGGATCACTGAGGGAAGGAGCGGAGGAAGAAGATTTATCAGAGAGAATTTTTCTAGGTGAAGAGGGAAGTGTAGGGGTTTCAGAGAGAGGTGTAATATAAGGGATAAGAGGAAGAGATACCTCAATAGTGGTCACCCCCTCATATAATGGGATAGTGGCATCCAGATTTACCACTTCTTTTCCTTTACCTGAGGGACCGGCTTGTCCCTGAGAGGGATGTTGTCCGTCCCCCAAAGGCTCGTGATGAGAGACTCCAGGCCTAGACATTCTGAAGTGCTCCAACGCACTTCCAATGTCATCGTCGTCTTCATCATCATCCATTCCCCCATAATGATGGATGGGATATTCTTCTTCTTCATCATCTTCCTCAACATCATCATCGTCTTCTTCTTCAGCCGCCAACCCTTCAAGGAGGGAAGATCTCGTTCGCTGGATGTACGGAGATATCTTTTCACTAGGGAACGTCTGGTTGTGCTCCGCAATGAGTTCATCTGCAAACTCTTTGGCACATCTCTCCCCCTCGATGTTATCAGGAGGTAGACAGTGCACCATCAGAGTGCGAACATTGGACTGAATATCCTTGAGCTTCGTATCATTTTCCTGAAGCGTCGTCCGATCAACAGCAGTGAAGGAGGAACTAGCCTCAGAGAGCTTGGTGAGCATCTGCATCATATCGGATTGAGTTTTTTGAATAGACTCAAGGACGTTTGCTTGAGCAGCAACCTTCTGCTCTAAGTTGGACAGGTTCTGGCCAAGGACACGGTTGTCTTCCTTCAGAGAGAAAACGTCAGAGATGAGATTACTGACGTTGGTCTTGATCGCTGGAGTCCCAACGACTCGTTGGAAGATGAGTTCAGCTGACGTCTGAAGATTGTCAACCCTAGCTCTGGTGAGAGCACATTCCCTGACTAGATAGTCAATAGCAGGGAATGTAGGACTAGGAAGGACAATGGGAGGGAGATCAGTGACGGGAGTGGGAAGCTTGGGAGCTGTCATCTCTGTCTTGACATCTCGGAGCTTTGCAGCACTGGGATGGCCCTCAGGAGACTTCCCCGTTTCCTTGCTGGTGGTGGTGGTTGTCGCTGTCGCTGAAGAGAAGAGAGGAGCGACACCTGATGATAGCATAGATAAAGATGCCAAAAACGCATCTGGATTAGATGATGGATGAAAAAATTTATTTTTCTCCTTGAAAGTATCATGAGGATTACTCTCAGGGACTACGTTTGCAGAGGTAGTGTCTTGAGGATCACTAACCAGTGTCTTAGAGTATCTGAGAGAGACACTTTGAGGTCCTTTTAAATTGGCCTTCCAAAACTCAGATTGCCTAAACAATATTGAGGTTTGGACTGCGTGCATTTCAGCATTATCAGGGATAGGGACAACTATCACTGAGTCATGTGCTGAGGTGAGGACCAAAGGTGAGGAGATAGAAGAAGTTAAGAAGGCTGTGAGAGTAGTACCTGATCCAGCTTCAACAGAGCTAGCTATAACACCCTCAGTGATCGGAGTCACTGGTGATGGAGGTAGTGTTGATGAAGCAACAACGGATGAAGAGACCGTTGAAGTAGCTGTGGCTGTTGTTGGTGTTGGTAGTACACCGAAAGCAGAGAGAGTGGTCTTTTGAGAGACCATCTTCTTTGGCTTCTTGTTTTTTATTGCGATGGTCTTTTTATGACCATCGGTTGGTTGTTTCCTCTTAGTAGCAGCAGTGACCGGGATGCTCGCTGTTGGGATGGGCAGCGAGGTAGACACTGAAAGAGGGGCTCCAATCATTTTCAGCATATACGGCGTGAAAGGAGCATCACCTGGACGTTCCTCTATGTCCAGGGACTTCTTCCCCACCATGGAGAAGGAGTGATCACCGACCTTCGAGTAGCCCTCCCCGAAGGCAACTTCCATGACTGTTGCAAAGAACCATGGTTAAGGGATGACTGGGTGTCTGGTAGCAGCATTGATACGACTGACCATATCGCTGAAGATATAATCAGCGTAGTTGAGGTTGTGGCCGATGCAGAGAGAGAAGGCGAGATCCTGAAAATGCTTGCTCGCATGGTCATGCGAGTCAATCTTTGACCCAAGGCATTGGATCACCTGGGTAAAGATGTATTGCCAGCGAGCAGGCAATATCTTCTTTTCCACCTTTGAGCCCACCGTTTTCAGCGATGGATTCTCCCAGGCATAGCCGATAGAGTCCAAGAAGGCGTCGATCTGCATCTTGGTTGGTTCAGCGCCCCATTGCACATTCTTGGCGCGTGTAGGGAGGCGAAGAGCCTTTCTCACAAATCCAGCAGTGAAGGAGAAGTACCCAAGGTTGGGAATCGTGAAGCCAATCGCAGGGAGCACGGTCCCTTTGTCAGTGGTGAGCGTGGTACAGTGAGCCGTGTACCAGAGAGCCTGAAGCTGAGAGGAGATGCCCTCTGGGTTGTGGACAAAGGCAAACATCAGGGGGCAAGCCTTGATGAAGGTAGCACCTTCCATGAAGTAAGGGCGATCAGCGGGTATTTCGACCAATGCAATATAATTACATGAGTTGAAGACAGCTTTCTCCAGTGGAAAGTGGCATGTTGGTGCAGCGACATAGGTGTTGTCAACAGTTGTAGAAGCAACGGTTTCAGCAGTCTTACTTGCAGAGGCCATTTCTGTAGGAAAAATGGGAACACCGAAGAGATAAATCATGGTTTTATGCATAAATGTATAAACCAGAGTTTGGTATAAAGAATACCAAATGTAAGATTCAAAGAAACAAGTATTTTGATGAACAAGATCAAAATGCTTGTGGTAAAAACAATAACATAAAAGATTATTTTAGAAAAAGTAGAAGATAATTAAAAATGGATAAAACTTTAAGAAGAAAGTCTTCTGTTCTAAGGAAAGAACTTAGAACTGGGTTTTGAAAATAGAAGAATTTTTAAGTTTTTTAATTCAGATTAAATTTATTTTCTCCCTAAAATATGTTTTTATTGCATTTAAGAAGATGAAAGATAAGAAGATGTGAAACAAGATGTTTCCAGTTTTAAGTAAAGGTTTAGATCAAACCTTAGGTGATTTCGAGAAGAAAAACGCACAAGTGCGTGTTCTTGGTGTTCTTGAGAAAGCTTGAAGATTCGAAGGTTCTTTTGCCTTTGGAGAGATATGAAAGCGTAAAGAGGCAAATGAGGCAAAAGAATTGCTTAAATAGCATGAGGAGAAAGAAAGAAAGGAGTGCTAAACAACGGTTTTAGCTTTTTGAAAAAGAAATGATGACCTGGCGCACGTTCCAAGAAAGGAGTTGGAAAGGAAACGTCGCGGTTCGTCGTGTGTCAGAAAAAGGTCTGACGTGTCCTTTTCTTATTTTTAAAAATATTATAATGATAATTATCTATAAGGAAAGCTTATCATTATTAATTTGAAAATCTTCATCAATGACAATAAAGGATTGTCAGTGAGGAGTTTTATTTTCAGAGATTCATTCTTTGATGAGAAAAGATATCAAAGAGTGATAAAGATTAGAAGATAATACCTGAGGAGATGGCCCAGATATCGCTGAATCAGAGTTCAGCGAATGGAAAGTTTGAAGGCTTTATTTGTATCACTTGTTGTAAGTCACTGAATAAGAAATTATTCAGCGTTCAACATACCAAGTTCGCTGATAAGTAGATTGAATCTAGTTTCATCAAGAGGCTTGGTGAAAAGATCAGCGAGCTGATATTCAGTGGGTACAAAATGAAGCTCAACTTCACCATTCATCACATGATATCTGATAAAGTGATATCGGATCTCAATGTGCTTGGTTTTGGAGTGAAGTACAGGATTTTTGGCAATGGCAATAACACTAGTACTATCACAATAAATAGGAATTTTAGAGAGCTTGAGATCGTAGTCTCTGAGTTGATTTCTCATCCAAAGGATTTGAGCACAACAACTACCAGCGGCTATATATTCAGCTTCAGCGGTGGAGGTGGATACTGAATTTTGCTTTTTGCTTGTCCAACTAATTAACTTTCCACCTAGTAGCTGACACCCACCAGTGGTGCTCTTTCTATCTATCTTACAACCTGCAAAGTCCCTGTCAGAATAACCAATAAGATCAAATCCTGAGCCTATGGGATACCAAAGACCTAGATTTGGAGTTCCTTTCAGGTATCTGAATATTCGCTTTACAGCTATTAGATGGGATTCCTTCGGTTCAGCTTGATACCGAGCGCAGAGACATGTAGAATACATGATGTCAAGTCTACTCGCTGTAAGATACAGCAGAGACCCAATCATCCCTCGATAGGCAGTGACATTGACTGGTTTCCCATTGGGATCCTTGTTCAAAGTCAGAGGAGGTGCCATAGGGGTCTTCATCGTTGAGCATTGATTCATATCAAACTTGTTCAGCATGTCTTTAACGTATTTACTTTGACAAATAAAGATTCCTTTGTCAGATTGTTTTATCTGCAAACCTAGAAAATACGTTAGTTCACCCATCATACTCATTTTATATTGATTTTGCATTCTTGCAGCGAAACGAGTACATAATTTGGGTCTTGTGGAACCAAAGATAATGTCATCGACATATATCTGAGTTGAGTGCTTCAGCCCAAAACTGAGTTGGTAGATGCGATTCGCTGGCATTGAGCGAGCCGCTTCAATGATAGTTCGATTTCTTCTTTCAGCATCTAAGGAGTTCTCACTGAGGAAAAGTTGTGAGAGATGCCTTTTTCTTCACAAAAGTTCACCAGAGTGCTGTTTTTAAATTCAGTACCATGATCACTTCTTATGGAACGAACAATCAGATTGTTCAGAACTTCCATCCTTTTGATAAAAGAAATTATCATTTCAGGGGTATCACTTTTGGATCGAAGAAAGAACACCCATGTGTATCTGGAGTATTCATCAACAATCACCAAAGTATATTTCTTTCCAGAGATAGATTGGACATTGACAGGTCCAAATAGACCCATATGGAGTAGCTGAAGAGGAGTGGTCACTGAAGAAATTTGCTTTGACCTGAAGGAGGCTTTTGTCAGCTTTCCTTTTTCACACGCTGAACAAAAAGATTCCTTTGTAAAGGTATGATTTGGGAGGTCTCTGACTAGATTCTTTTGAGACAATGCATTTATTGTCTTAAAGTTAAGGTGAGAGAGTCTTTTATGCCATAACCAGTTTATATCAGTTGATGCTTTAGAGATAAATCACATGTTCTCAGAGTGAGAACTATTCATATACCGTCAGTGACAACACATTTATTCTTTAAGAATAGAACTTTGAAGTCTTTGTCACATAATTGACTAACACTCAAAAGATTGTGCTTTAGTCCCTAAACGTAGGTAACACGAGAAAACGATGTGGCTCCGTTGGATAGAATTCCATAATCTTTAGTGTATCCTTTGCCATTTCCACCAAAGGTCACTGATGGACCAGCTTCTTCTTTGTAATCAGAGAGCAGAGATTTTCTGCCAGTCATATGCCTTGAGCATCCGCTATCAAGATACCAGATACCTTTGGTACTCTGCATACAACAAAAGATTAATTGTTTAAAGGTACCCATACTACTATGGGTCCTGCTTGGTTAGATAAAGGATTGGCGGAGGAGCTACTAGCTGAAGAACTCTCTTCAGTGGATATCTTCAACTTTGTTGGTTTTCCAACCTTGGTGGATTTCACTCTCGCTGATTTATCAGCTAGAGCTACTTTCTTTCCATGAGCTAGTTTATCAACTCTAGTAGCGTTAGGACATTTACTTGCAATGTGGGTAGTTTAACCATAGTGATAGCACTTCCTATATTTAAAGGTTTTGGAATTCAGAGAGAAAGGATGAAGTTTTTTAGGGATAGGACCAAGAATTCCTTTGTTCATAGTCCTTGGAGGTATAACAACCTTTTCAGGGATAGGAGTGAGATCGATCTTAATTTTGGGGGTTGGTCTCTGAGAAAAGTCAGAGCCCTTCTTGCCAGATTTAGAATTTCTCTCTGAGGATTTCTTGTTCCTATTCTGAGCGGTTTTATTCTTAGGAACTTGGTCAAGAAACTCGTTCTTGATCACCTTCTTAGAGAGATTTGAAGGTTTTCGAAAGTTGCTCTTTCTAGCGAATCTTTTAAAATTATTTGTTAAGAGAGCTAGAGAGTTATCAAACTTAGAGATGTCAGCATCAGCGAGTTGATCTTCTGAATCAGTTTGATCTAATTCAGTGATGGAGGTAATAGTGGAAGAAGAAGTATTTTTAAGAGGAGTCGCCGCCAAAGTCACAAGTGCCAAAGAAGTACTTTTGGCACCTTTGAGTTCATTTATGAGGTTCTTCCTTAGAAGTTGAGATTGTTCCTCATTTAAGAGCATTCCATATAATACACTCAAGGACAGAGTTTCAAGATTCTTTGACAACTTTAAACATGTAGTGTACACTGCCCATTGATCGGGTAGTGCCTCCATGAATTTGGTCAGTATTTCAGCGTTAGAGTAAACTCTGTTGACTGATTTAAGATCAATCAACAAACAGTTGAAACGCTGGTGAATTTGAGAAAGAGATTCACCTTTATGATACATAAAACTCTCATATTGTCTTACACGGTTTATGCACCTAGTGACTTGAACTTCAGAGGTTCCTTCATATTGGATACATAGAGTATCCCACATGGCCTTAGAAGTCCTCGTTTTCATAACAGAATGATATACTTCATCAGGTAAAGACATTGCTATTATAGATCTAGCTTTTGAATTAATAGCAATTTCTTTCTTATCTTCTTCAGTCCATCGATTAGGAATTTTAATGATACTCCTTTCAGGGATGGCTGGAGTAGTAGTGGTGGCAGGAACACCAGCTACAATAGTTGTAGGAACAAATGGTCCGTTTTCTAGATAGTAAGGGATATTTGGGTCCGATCCTTCTAGAAATAGAGACATTCTTTCCTTTCATAATGGAAAATTATCATGGCTAAATCTTGGAGGTTTAGCTAAAGATCCATTATCATTGAAGTTCGTATTAGGGTTTGACATTTTAAAATAGTTTATAAGAAAAATATTTTAAAGATGAAAGAAGCAAACACTGCTCTGATACCACTTGTTGGTCCCTAAAGGGTCTACAAGAGTTCAATAATAAGTAAACAATTTGTAGAAAGAGGGGGGGGGGGGGGTGAATACAAACACACAGATTTTGGTTTTTAAATTAGTTTATATATCATAAACAAATTTACAGTTACAAGCGGAATAAGAACAAGTTTAAAACCTATTCTATTGTAACTAAGAAACACTAAGTTTGATGCACAAGAGGAAGGAAGAAAGAATAAAGAGGGTTTAGGTTAGAAAGTAGCATGCATTAAGATGAAGAAGATATCTTCATCTTATTTATACCCGTTTGCATTTAATGCAAGACAAAAGGTATATGCCACGTGTCAAGCTTGGATAGGAAGCTTGTCCTTGCTAATAAGACAGTCATGCTTTTGGCCGAATATGAACAGTAGCATATCAGATATGATGGGGACATAAGAGACAATTCGTACGTCCTTTTCTGACAAGGTATTAGGTTTGACTTTTGTGCATCGAGGATAAGATCAATCTTTAATCTTGTAAAGGAAGCTTCATTTGATCGCTGATTCTGAATCTTCATGGATGAACTTCAGTATCGCTGAGGCTTCACAAGACTTCACACTTTGATTAGATAATCGCTGCTATCACTGAACCTCTTCAGTTCACTTAGCTGATTATTTCTTTCTTTAGCTAGTGTCTTCGACTTTCGCTGAGTGGTCTTCTGGTGTGATAGCTGATCTTCAGGTCTTCAGAGATAAGCTTGTTGTTCCTTGATCTTCAGCGATCGCTGATGGTAATCAGCGTATGCTATCGCTGAATGTGAACAGAAGCTTATACAATGGAATTTCACTAAGTATATAAAAGGAATAATATTCAAATCATTGAGAGGAGTTATGATCAACAATATGGTATGGATGAATCGGATCTTCAAACTCAAGAGATTGTTTCACATAGACTTCTTCGGCTAGCTCTCCATTTAGAAAGGCACTCTTTAAATCCATTTGAAATACCCAAAAATTCTTGTAAGCAGCATGAGCAAGAAAGATTCGGATGGCTTCCAAATGAGCAACAGGAGCAAAGGTTTTATCATAATCAATTCCTTCTTCTTGACGATATCCTTGAGCAACTAACCTTTCCTTGTTGCGAATAACAGTACCTTCCTCATCCATCTTGTTTCTGAACACCCACTTTGTTCCAATAATAGTTTTGTGAGAAGGACGGGGAACCAATCTCCAGACTTTATTTCTCTCAAACTAAGAGAGTTCATCTTGCATGGCTGATACCCAGCTAGGATCGGCTAGAGCTTCTTCAATCTGTTTGGGTTTAATGACGGATAGGAAATTCACACGAAGACAGAAGTCACCTATTCCTCTTCTGGTTTGTACCCCAACCTGTCGGTCGCTGATAATTTGATCAATTGGATGATCCTTGGTCCATTTTAAGGTTGGACGTATAGGAGGAGGAATAGATGGGGTTTGAGGAGATGAAGGGAGATCCGTTGGAGATGAGATAGAATTCAAAGGTTGAGGTTCTTCTTCCAAAGGAATAATTTCAAAAGAAGATGCATGGGTGTGAACAGGTTTAGAGGACAGGGTAGTGTTATGAGGAGAGGAAGAGGAAGAAGGGTTTAGAGATGGAGCATCACTATTATCAGGAGAAGGCTGATTTTCAGATGGTTAAGTAGAAGGTGAGGTTGAATGTGGCATATCTTCTATACAAGAAGCTATCCACCGATTTAATTCTTCTTCATTACTTGAAAGAAAGGAAGTTTGAAAATCATCAAATTTGACATGTATTGATTCATCAATACACTGTCTTCGGAGGTTGAAGATTTTATATGCCTTGGATACTAAGGAATATTCAATGCATATTCCTTCATCAGCTTTAGGGTCAAATTTTCCAAGATTTTCACTATCATTCAGCACATAGTATACTCAACTAAACACACGTAAAAAATCAACTTTTGGTTTTCGGCCATTAAAAACTTCATAGGATGTTTTATTGTGCCTTTTGACAATAACGAACCTATTTTGAGTAAAACATGCAGAGTTGATAGCCTCAACCCAAAAATAGGTTGGAAGGTTTGATTCAATCAGCATTGATCGAGCAACTTCACAGAGTACGATTCTTTCTTTCAACAACACCATTTTGTTGAGGAGTTCGAACAGATGAGAAATTCCGAGAAATTCCCTTGTCGTTGAAAAAGTCTTCTAGAACACTGTTTCTGAATTCAGTGCCATTGTCACTTCGAACAGATCTGACAAGTTTCCCATTAAGAGTTTCAGAATTTTTGATGAAACGAATGATTTCTTCAGTAGCATGACTTTTATATTTGAGAAAGAGAACCCAGGTATAGCGAGTGAACTCATCTACTATGACCAGCATGCATCTTTTGCCACCAAGACTTGGAGTGCTGACTGGTCCACATAGATCCATGTGAAGAATTTGAAGAGGCTGAGAGATGGAAGAACATTGTTTGGTTTCGAAAGAAGATATAGTGAGCTTTCCTTTTTCACAAGCTCCACAAAGTTTTTCTTTAACAAAGGACATTTTTGGCATTCCGATGACCAGATCTTTGTTAGAGAGTTTGTTTAAGGTTTTCAAGTTTAGATGAGAGAGATGTTTGTGCCACAACCAACTTTGTCTGGCCATTTCTTCATAAAGGAGACACATAGCTTCACCAATGGCACTTTCTTCCATGTTCATTATGTAAACATCAATTTTCCAGGTACCAGCAAGTACTACATTCTTTTGTGCATCAAGAACTAGGCAAATACATAGTTAAAAAGTGACTATATATCCCAGATCACATAGTTTACTGATGCTTAAGAGATTGTACATCAGTCCTTCAACATAGGCAACTATTGAAAAAGTTATGGTTCCATTGGTTATGGTACCATATCCTCTTGTGATTCTTTTGTTGTGTTCACCGAAAGTTACTACTGGTCCTTTTACTTTTGAGTAGTTAGAGAGAAGTGATTTGTTCCCTGTCATGTGCCTTGAGCACCCACTATCCATATACCAGATATGGTCTTTATTTTGATCCTGCAATCATGAACAAATCAGTTTCTTGGTACCCATTTTGAAGTGGGTCCTTTGGGGTTAGAGGAATTTTCCTTTTTGTTCTTTCGAACAGTGTAGTCATTCAGACAGTCTTTTTCAATGTGGAAAGTGTTACCACAGTTATAACATTTTCTATACACAAAGACTTTCTTAGAACTAGAGGAGCCGAAATCTTCCCTGGATGGGTTCGGCTGGGGAGAAACGTCGATCCCAGGTCTTGGACCAAGAATTCCCTATTCAGAGGAGGGAATAAAAGAGAAAGAAGAAACGGAAGTCTTGTTTTTCTTTATGTTTACAGCCCTTGGAATAAAGTCTGTAGTTTCATTTTGAGATTTCGGCTGAGTGGACTTTCTTTTGGAAGGAAGATTTGAGTGAACAGAAAATTTCCTTTTATCAGTTGAAAAAGACTTCCTTGAAAGTTTGGAAATGGAAGATTTAGACTCTTCAAGATTTAAGGATTTAAGAAGATCATGAATAAGTTCGGCTAACTCATTGGAGTCCTGTCCTTCGGTTTCGGCTACTTCAGAAGACATAGATTCTTTGGCTTTCACAAAGGTACCAAATTTTAGAATTTCCATGAGGTCAAGAGAATGAACTGAGGTGGAATCATTAGACTGATAGTCCTGGAAGTCTGAAGACAAGGATAAGTAACCAGCAGGGTAAGCTTGAGGAGCTAAAGGTTTAGGGTCATTCTTTCCAAAACCTAGACATGTTTTGCTATCACAAGATATTTGATCTTGAAGAATCTTTTCAAGATTTTTTGAAGAGTTTGTCCATTTGAAAAGAACTTCTTGTTCCTTCTGAAGTTCGTTAGAAATCTTGTTTTTCTCTTTAGAAAGGCTATCATTTATATATCTAAGATTTTTCAAGTCAGCTTTCATTTTGTTAAAGTCTTTCAGTTTTGAAAAACGAATTTGAAGTTGGTCATTCAAAGATTTTATATGAAGATCAGCTTTCTTCTTTGATTGTTTCAAGTTACAAAAATCAACAGTTAAAGAGTCAAAGGCATCTATCTTTTGATCATCAGAGAAAGAGAAGAAGGGATGTACCTGATATTGTTTTGGGGAAGATTCTTCTGTGGATACTAAAGCTGCAGAGTATGTTGATTTCTCCATTTCTTCTATTTCTTTGCCATCATACACTTAGTGACATATTCACTTTCACTTTCAGAGGTCGGCTCATCTTCCCAGGTATGGGTTTCGGCAACAAGAGTCTTTCCTTTGCCTTGATTTCTTTCTTTCTCACTTCTATATTTGGCCTTGTATTTCTTATACCCGACCATATCTTTAGATTGAGAGGAAATATGGCTCTTTTTAGGTGATCGGATACTTCTCTCATCAGACCTTTCGGAAGCCGATTTTGATGAATAATTGCCAGAAGAAATGGACTTGAATTTAGAAGGAATTTTAGATCTACACTTAGAAGCAAAATGACCTTTCTTTCCACAATTAAAGCATTCATCATTCGCTTTATCAGAAGAAGATTTTTGAGGCAAGATTTTCTACTAAATCTAGGTCGATTAGAAGAGAATCTTCTATTTTTGAGATTTCCAGCTATCATAGCCATACTATCAGAAAGTATGTCTATAGCTGACTCTTCACTTTCATCATTGACTGCACTAAAGTTAGCCTTCGATAAGTGAGATGAGTCATCCTTAGTCTCATTTTTAGATTCAGAAGTTGGTTAAGTAATTCTAGGAATGCACGAAGATTTCTTAGAATCACTTATCAAAGCAACATAAGAAGTTTGAATGTCTTTAATGAGAGATTTACGTTGGGATTTTGTCTGCTCATAGTTATATAAAGTACCATACAAAGCAGTTAAAGGCATATGATCAAGGTCCTTGGTTGTCTTGATGCAAGTACATATATTCTCCCAGAACTCTGGAAGACAGTCCATAAATTTACATAAGACTTCCTCATCGTCATATTCTTTTATAAACATCTTTAGATCATTAAGAAGACTATTAAAGCGATTGTAGTAGGTAGAAAGAGATTCTCCTTTTTCATAAATGAAAAGTTCATAATTTCTCACTAAGGAAATCTTTTTACTTTTCTTGACTTCTTTAGTTCCTTCATAAAGAACACACAGAGTATCCCACATTTCCTTGGTAGTAGAGAGATTTACAAGATGTTTATCATCCTCAGTATATTGTTTTGGAGTTTGGATAATGTATCAACCACTTGCTTCAGATGTTTCCTCATCAGGTTCAATATGTTTACCATCAACATCTTTTTATGGGCCAAAACGGGCCCTCATCCTAGGAACAATGGGTCCTTCACTCAGAATAGTTGGGTACCTGCTCTCAATCCCCTCCAAAAACAGTATCATACGATTTTTTCCACAAAGCAAAGTTGTTAGGATTGAACTTTGGTGGTTTGGCTATGGAGCCTAAATCATATGAATCAACAAAGGGATTTTGCAGAGTAACACCAGGATTTGAGGAAGAAGAAGGAGCAGCCATTACCGATCTGGTTTATTAGATTAAACCAATATGCTCTGATACCACTTGTTGGTCCCTAACAAGGTAATGGAAAATAAGTAAAGAATTTGTAGAGGGGGTTGAATACAAATGCATGGAGTTTTTCACTTTTAAAATTCTTTAATAGTAACTATCAAGAATTATACTTAGAAAACAAATTGTTGCGGAAAGAACAGATGAAATCTATTCTAACAATCTAAAAACACTTAGGAATCATTCAGTAAACAGGAAGATAAATAAACATAAAGAAAGCCATTTAAAACTGTTTCTCAGGGCCAAATGAAGCTAAACACTTAGAAGATCTCTTGTTGAAAGCATAAGTTACACGGAAGCTCCTCTTCTCCTTTTATAGTGCACATGCATTAAATGCATGGGGACACTTGTCACAATATCATTTGCTTGCAGTATATTCAATGAACAAAAGATGGTACCATTCCTTATAGTACTAGAAAAAGGCTGGTGTCATTCCTCATAGTACAACGAAGGACAGGTCAATGTTCATCTTTTATAAATGTCTTCAGTTGTCACATCAAGCCTTTTTCCAATAAGACAAACAACCATTTTCTGAAGTTTAAGGAGAATGTTTGAATTTAAGGAAGGATGCATACGTTCTGCTCTTTATTGTGAAATAAGAAGTATCTTCATAAATGTCCTCCGAAAATACCAGGTAGAACCACTAGCCGAATATATCAAAAGATATATCGGCTAGTGCCATGTATCGACTACTAGCCGATTTCAGTTTTTTCTTTCAGTGACCATATGCTTCGGATTCGGCTTTAAGTCTCGATTAAATTCGGTAACCATATCTTTATTTCCACAATGTTGATATGTTTCTTTTGTATCAGCTAGTCTTTGATTCGCTGAGCTTGTTGAGCAATGCCAGACTTCTTCAAAGAACCTAAAATATAAGATACATAATCTAAGGAAAAAATTTAAGGGGTCATCACCAAATCATCAGTGACCCAACAGTTATATCGATATAAATTTTATTTTAGATATAAATGTTATGTTTTTTTAGCTTAAAGCCTATAAGAGGCCCAAACCACCTATACCGGTCAGACCAGATCGTCTTTTTGTGGTCCGGTTTGACCTGTTTGTCACTTGCTACCAAACCGTTCGTTTTGGAAATTTTCTAAACCGTCATTGCGATTTGGAGGGGTAAAACGTCCGAACCTGACTACGAACAACCCTAAATTTTAGTCTTGGAGGTTTAGTAAAAAGTTTGGAAATAGGACCTAAATTTTGACAAGTTTAGAAAACATTTTTGTGGTTCTCATTTTGTTCTGAAAGTGGTCCCTATTTACCAACTCCGTTAAAATTGTCTGTTAAACAAAGGATATTTTGGTTTTTTTCTAATTACTAATACTTTTCTCCAAGACTTCTTTGTGCTTATCCAACATGATGTATGGCACGTCATGTGTGTCAGAACATGCACCAACCTCACCTCTGAAAACCTTTCGAATTCTGACCTTTCATTCACCAAAACCCATCATTACTTTTTAATTTCCTTTTTCTTTTACACCCTTCTATACCTTAACCGTTCCCCCCCATTTTATTTTTACCTTTTTATCATCTTCATCTTGCATCCTCTTTCTCTCTCAATCGAACAAAAACCCTAAAACCTGTAACCTACATTTTCTTCAAAATGGCATCCGCATCTAAATTTCCACAGGCTTCAGAAGCTCAACCTCTCACCCGTGATTCTCTTACATTCCCCGCCTACAACCACATTGCTCGTCTTGCAACCGATCCGGATCATCCGGAATACAATGAAGCCTCGTGGTTTCTTCAACGATCACCTCTCCAATATGCTCTTACTAGTAAACCAAGAATGAGTAAGTTTCTCTTGGGCAATTTCTGGTTAACATTCTCCTATGATGAATCTACCAAACAGATCTCTGCATCTATTCTTTCTGAAGATGAACCAGATGTCATCTTCAACACCAAAGATTTTCGTGTTATTTTTCATTTTCCCACTTATACCTCATACGATGCATTTCCTCTTGAAAATGAGCATGAACAGGTAGTTGCTACTCTCAACTATCATGAAGATGTGAAGTCAAAGACAAAGTCCAAAGGCTCTGGAAATTTATTAAAAAAGAATATGGGCAATATATGGAGTTTCTTCTTTTCCCATCTCATCCACTGTCTAACTAAGAAGACGGGTGATTTTGATCAATCTCCTTCATACCTCACTGAGTTGGCACATGCCTTGATATTTCAAAGGAAGATTGATTTTGCTGACACCATTTAAAAGCAACTTTTGATAACATCTCAAAAATAATTTTGGATCAGAAATCAAGTTTTTTCAAAAATTCATCAAAAACACCAAGAATATTATGAAGATCCAAAATTTTCAATCTTTTCAAATCTCAACTAAATGTGTTAATCTTTGGATTTATGTTAGAAATATGTTTCTAAACACTTTTATTGAAGTATCAATCACCAATTTTCAATCAAAATGATCCATCTAAGGGTTATAAAAAAAATTCTATGCGAGGGTTAAGAACATCAACATCGTGCGAGGTTTAAGAATGACGTGCGAGGTTTAAGAATGATGTGCGAGGGTTAAGAATGTGACAGTTAACCAAAACATCGAAAAACCCAAAATTCACCCTAAACCCATTCAAATCAACTGCAATTGATTTGAAACTTTGCAGCATTGAACACTTTTCCTTCAATCCACTAACCCTAAAACATCCTCGAATCCCATTTTGGATTATCAAACATTGAACTTTTTGTCAAAACCTACAAACTTTAAAAAACCTATCTAAAACATATCTATATCTATTCTAAATTCCATTTCCTTCCAATCGAGTATCCTCTTAACTAACGTTTAGTTTACGTTTGTGAAAGATTTAATTTTAGAAAACATTCTATCTTTTAAAACGCTTGATTTTATCTTAAATTTATAATCTTTTGTTTTAAAAGCTTATGTAATTAAATCGGTTTGATTTTGATGACATGTCAATTTCAAAATGTCATATTTTATTATCGATTTGAATTCTATTTTGCTTTTAGTTTTATTTTAAAACCGTTAACAATTATAACATAAAATAAAAGTAGTAAATAAAATAAAAGATGAACGCAAAATAAACACGACGGAATACTATATGGTTTTGCCCCCTTTTTTTGAACGGATAAACCAAAAAATATTATAAAACGGAAAAAAAAAGGCAAGCGCCATTACATCAAAGAGCCCAAACGCTTGTGGTTTTTCCCCTATTGTGGTGTTGTGAGCCAACATAACTACCATGATCAGTCTAAGGACGTCTTTGAGCTCCCACTGGCCATCTTGGTGAACTGCAGGGACTCCATCTTGACTTCTTGGAACGTTGTCTTCAAATAATTGCAAATTTTACATTTTAAATAGAAAATATAATAATATTCTAATTTATTTACATTTAATTCCATCTATAAAATTAAAATTACATACCATTGCAATTAATACATTTTAATTTTTCAAATAAACAAAGCAACTAAACCACAGGTCTTTCGGGAAAAACCATATATTATGTTACAATTTTAAACATAAAGCTAAACATTTTGATGAAAATAAATATCATAAATAAAACGGCCAAAAGATTGGAACAAATCTTATACAGCACACACAAATTTAAATTGACCCGATCTTTAATCTTAATATTAACAATCCATGACCTAAAAATAAACAAAAACTTTTTAGGACATATAGCCAAAGCCACATTCCAACCAACAATGGCATTGGCCCATCGCCAATTTAGGTAACAACACAAATTGTGGCTCTTAAGCTGACGGTGGATGAACCATAAAAAGCTGGTGGCCGACGATCAAAGAAATCGGCGGAAAGAAAACATAAGTCTAGACCAGAAAGAATAATTGACATTATCTAAATCAAACCAGTAGTACCGACATTCGTCGTTTCCGACCAGTTGCAAAAAGGATTGCAACGCTTGTTGCTTTATCGTCAACCTTCACGGGCAACCGAAAAGAACCAGTAGCGACCTAAAAACAACTAGCCACATCCGGCGAAAAATGGACCGAGCAGAGCCTCTTGCCCCGAAGACCACAAATCAACGACTGGCCCCAAAAAGGTTTTTGACACTCATCTGTTTGCCTCAGCCTACCGGCGACAACCAGATTTATTTTGAAACACGGCCTGTTGCTTAACAGCAAGGCATAATGCCACAATGTCTTTCACTAATAAATAACGTAACACAATATCTAAACATAATCATCCAATGATTGGATTTTCGACATACACAGTAACAGGGTGTTGGTCGAGCCTGTGTGAACATTGTTGTAACTGTCTAGAGAAGGGGAAGTGGGTGACTCAACCTATAACATATAAATGATATAATTCTTATTTAATTTTTAAAAGTAAATAGAAGAAAAACAAAATACCTTTTGTTTAACAGACAAATTCAACAGAGTTAGTGAACAAGGATCATTTTCAGAGCAAAATGAGTACCACAAAGATGTTTTCTAAACTTATCAAAATTTAGGGACCACTTTCAAACCTTTTACTAAACCTTAAAGACTAAATTAGAGTTTACACTTATATTTATTTTAATTTTGGACCAAAATAGGTAAAATGTAACACCCCATTTTTTTCCAAATAAATAAAATGTCACGTTATCAAAACTAGGGGTGGCAGAAAGTGACCCAACCCAACCCGAACCCAACCCATTAGTAGTAGATTGGGTTGAGATTTTCAACCCGTTTAACTTAAATGGGTCAACCGTTTAACCCATTTAATAAATGGGTTGGGTCGGGTTAATATTTCTGACCTATTTTCAACATGTTTTTAACCTATTTACAACCTGTTTGTAACTCATTTACAACATGTTTTCAACCCATTAGTAACATATTTTCAAACCATTAATAACTTGATTTTAACCCACTTAATATATTTTATTTCATTTTTAAAATATAATGTTTAAATTTTAGTGTTAAAGAAAGTGAACATAAATATGAAAACCCTAGATTCATTTAGATTTTAGAACACCTCCATCAAAAAAGCAAAAAACCCTAGTTTGCGCTCTCTCCCTCGTCCGGCGCTATGCTGTCGTCTTCCTCTGGCGTCTCTGCTCTTGTGGTTGATTTTATTAAAACTTTGAACTTTGAACAATTTATTTGGTTGGTGGCTATGTGGTTGATGTTTTATCAGAACTTTGAACAACTTATTTGCATTTGTCGTTGTGATTTATTGGAACTTTGAAGTTGTGGATTTTGAACAATTTATTTGTTTTGTTTTATGCATTGTAAAATTAAATGGGTCAACCCAGGTTGAACCCATTTATTTAACAAGTTGGGTTGATATTTTGTAAACAGGTTAAACCCATTTAAGTTGCAGGTTGCGTTGGGTTGAAAATCTCAACCCATTTAATTAAATTGGTAGGGTTGGGTTGAGATTTTGACCTGTTTAATAAATGGGTTGAACCCGAACCCAACCCAGATCTACCCATTGTCACCCCTAATCAAAACACCTCATTAAATACTCCAATTAATAAACTAAAGTCAGTGAAAGTCTAAACATCAAATCAAAATAAATATTAAAAGATAACCCGTCCCATACCGGGTCACTATAATTCAAACCAAGACAAACTCCGAAATACATATATTGTACGCAAAATAAAATAAAAGGAACTAAGCTCCTTAAGCGTGTCCTTTGCCCTTGTCGATTCATGAACCTCCCGATCCTGAGATGTATACTATAGTCAGCTAAATAGCTTAGTGAGTTCACGGTTTATGTGCGACTATTCGACACACATTCAATCACATATAATTATCAAGTAAATATGATATGCAATTTCACCGATTATATGCACCCCCAATGAGATCTCTTAACTCCTCTTCGTTAGGTAGGGACCTGCCATGTCACAGGCATTCCCTGGGCATGTGAGTCCACAAAGAACTACCGCCCATTTCGGTCGTGCCTTCCCAAAGTGTGATACATCGAGCCGATATTCCATACCCCGGGTTATACATCATATATGCATGTTAACCCACACCCCAAACCCTACAATTTAACATAAGTAGGGTGTTACACCACAATTTAAACCATATACATGTAAATCACCAATTAATAAAACATGCAATAACACCTCATCAATTAAACATGTAAATAACCACACTATATATGTAAAAATACATTTCATACATATGTATACATCCCAGTGAAATCTCGTGAAAAACTCACCTGAAATCGTAGGTTTGCTAAAACTCCGCTCCAAGTGGTAACCTACAATTTATGAAAAATAGCACTATAAATGTCTAATCTTTCTCCCAAAAGTCAACAAAAGTCCACTATCGAACAACCTCGGTAATGACTTATCTTTCTTCCTTATTTATCCCGTAACGCCTAATTTATATCTAAATAATATTATAAATTTGTGCGTTAGTTATTAATAAATTCGGGACCATAGAATTCTTAATAATGCACTTAAAGACTCCCATATTAATTAAATTTTATCTCTAAATTTTAATTAATTAATTACTGATATTTTAGAATAAATTAATATTTTTAATTTAATATGTTAAGTTTTCTAAAATAACATTAGAAATTAATCCAAATTAAATTTATTGTACTCCTAAACATCAATAATAATTCAAAAAGAATTATGGACCTAAATGCAAAAAGCCCAAGTATATTTTAAGTCTGATGGGCCTCAGATCAGGCCCAACCTCAAAGACAGCCATACCCCTTAGCCCATCCCTCCTCTTGCCTGAATGGTCGCCGGAAAACGCCGTTGGCGGCGGCGACAGCGCCTATTTTCCGGCCAAAACTTGTTTCGATTCGTATGGCCTCGTTTCTTGTCCGTTTTCGTCGATTATTTTTCCTAAATTCAAATTATTATATTTTGTAATTAATAGGAATAAGAATCACCCAAAATAGTTGAGATTTGAGTGAGGTTTTCGCGTTTGAAGTTTCGGTTTTTACCGAAAACGGTTTTTCGGGCTTTTCGGTTGACTTGACAGCCTTCCGACCACCCATTGGACTTCGAAACTGTTATGAACGTTTTATGTATTAATTCTAACGTCCCTACATGTATATATTCGAGTTTAGAAGTTTCACATACCTTAACCCGATGAACCGACTCCGAAACGGGATCGAAACCTTCACCGTTTGACACATACCTTCTTTGCTTCTTCGGGACTTGAAGAAAATGTTTTTATTTCTCTCTCTCTCTCATGAGTGGTGAATCGAAAACCCAAAAGGGGTGGTTTACCCTCCTTTAAATAGCCAGTTTCTCCTATGGTTTATGGAAGGATTCGGATTATGGCAACCCTCATTAATCCCATGAATCCCTTCCATACCGACTTTTATCGAACGTCAAAACTCACCCCCTCTCATCTAAAATGTTAATGTAACGAGTCATTAATTTAAATCACCTCCAAAATTATTATTATTCCATTAACATAATAATAAATTAATAATAAAATCATAAAAATCTTTATTAATTTCCACCAAGAATAAAGATGCTACCATAATTTAAAATTCTAAAAATTAAAAACACATCCTCCAATTAAATTCATTTGACATAATAAATAACCAAAATTTAGAGTGTTACAACTCTCTCCTCCTTCAAATGAATTCGGTCCTCAGAATTATTCTTGGCTAAAAAAGGAATTTCGTCCCCGATATCTTACCACGTTCAATGGTACCTGGCTCCCATCTCCATCTCTGATTCCCATATCATTTCAGACCTTTTGTGAAGTTTCCACATAACTAAGACCAATGGAATGGTCTTTGTCAGCAACCTCTTTGGTTTCTCGCTTAAGACAATCGTTTCTTCGACACAACCCAAAAATTCACATCTTTCAACGCCCAAGTTGTTAATTCTTCAGCAAGGCATTTTCTTAGATTTGACACGTGAAATGTGTCATGAACCCCGTATAATTCTTTAGTATCTTCAACAATATGCCACACCATTACCCTTGAACCTATCTCAAATAGTTCTACACATCCAAGATTTAACCTTATACGTTTACTAAACCACACCACTCCTTTTCATGGTGATATTTTAGGGTCATCCCGACCCAATCAAAAATCGATTTAGATCTTACTCGCTCTTATTAAGTATGGCCTTCAACCTCTTATGTACTCATGCGATCTTTACTGACGTTTATAGATCTATCCATGTCCAATTAACTACTTCTTCATGTTGATAGTTAAACATACTAGCATCATGTATGCCCTACAACAAATGCCTCAATAGCGCTGCCTGGACTTTTAAATGATAATTGATGATGTTCACCAACGCTACTAATGACAGTTAATGATTTAGACTTCTTTGAAGTCTAAAAATCTAACATTCCCACCGACCTCCCCATTTAAAATTTTCTCATCTCCCTTGGCCTTATATCCAAGGATGGTAAGTTTTGCTCCAGTTCAACCTTATCCACCTCCCTTATTAAAGACTCAACTCGACATTTGATGTAAAACCTTGGACCCATACCTGAGATCTTTAATGATGGCGTTCTATGCACCATTACTATCTCATCCACCCATATATATATATATATATATTCAACCTTTCGGTATAGTCACTTTCCACTAATCAATCATAAGTGAGCTATCCTTGTGTTCTGATCAATGTTTGCTCGTTTGACACTTTTCTTTATTTTGCCTATAGCGACAACACACCTTCCCATCTTATCTCACTGTCATTCTAAAGTTTCTGTCTGTTAAAGCTTAAATGATGGTTTCTCACGTTACATCTTCCATAACTCCTTATATATACCATAATGTTTCTTAATGTACCGACACCTATAGTCTTTTTTCCAACCCTTGAATTTTATTGCCACTATCACTACCTTTATGTATGTGGATTTGACACTTCCTCTTAGATTCTTTTAGTTGGAATGATGCGTAAACAATGACTTTGCTTATTGCATCAACATATCTTTACCCAACTTACATGCATCACTATATACCACACTTGTGTTTCTTCTGGAAATGTCATCTTTAGTGTGAGGCTCATCCTCCCCCTCGCCATCTTAAATGCCCCTCCCCCTTTTTTTAACCAATCCAAACTTATTTAGCTCCCTAATCAAACCTCCTATTAAGAAATAACTTATAGGTCGCAAGCATTCCCTGGGTGTATATGACTCTCCCTAGAGCCAATATCCCATTACAAGGTCATGCTTCTATGTCACAGGAATTCCTTGGCGTATACTGTTCTCCTTAGAACAAGTAACCCATTTCGGGGTCGTGCCTCCCCTTAAGTGTGACGTACCTTTCTAGATTCTCATTCTTTTTAAGTGTCTACCTTTGCTACCATTTAAAACTACCAAAAACCTTAGCATGCAAGAAATGTTTATAATCCAAAAACAATTAACATGCATACTCATAAATCTCCATATACATGTAACTATAAAAGCGAAAACATGTAATTAAAACAACTTATGCAAAACATACATCCTTTGTTCAAGGAGAGCTGGCTGCATCCCTTTGGTCCTTCTTCGCGTCTCATCTTAACATCACCACATAATCATATACGTGAAAATACATTTCAAACATATAAACTAACGCAAAGTTTCTCGTTGGGTGTGTGCAAAAAATAACCGATCCAATTGGAACCGACCGACTATAATTGAACATCAAATTGTAATTGGATCGGATCGGATTGAAAATTTCAACATCCAACTTGGATCGATCGGTTCTTGGATGGCAGTCCAGAACCGACCAAAACCGATCGAACTGAACCGACCAACATCCAGTTACCATCTGATGCCCATCCAGTTATCCATCCAACCATCATCCAACTATCATCCTGTTAGTTTGTCTTCAATTTGCTGAAATCAAAATTTGTTTTTGTGTTAGGTTTTGAATTTTTAGATTCACTTATGTCTGTTTTAACACAGATTAAAAATGATTAATTAATTTCTTTCATTGTTAAAAATTGGATTAAATTAACACATTGTATCCAATGGATGGAACCAAACCGATCCAATCATCCATTGGATCGGTTCGGTTGTCCGATGTTAATCGGATCTGTTCGGTTGGAAAAATCCAACATCCAATGGATGATTGGATCGGTTCGGTTCCCCTCATATCCAATGGATGTCAACCGATGAACACCCCTAGACAAAGGCCCTCATACCAATCCTATATGTTTTTAATGATCCATTTTGCATGTTTGAAGTCGATTAAATTGATCATAACCATTAGCAAAACCTTTGTTCCTGCCAATGATCTTATACACACCAACTAATTTATGCATACATGCATCATACCATCTTTCTATTAACCAGCAATATCAAAATTCCTCATAATGCTAACTTATCCAAATAGACTCCTTGATCAAAGGCTCTTGCAATCTCTTCATCAAATTTCGCACTAAACGCGGCAATATACTTTTTTTTTCTCCCTGGAACTAGATCAATTTTAGGTGCCCTCACATCCAACGATACTTTTGATACACTATCTCTAGCCACCTTAATACTCGCTCACCATAGGTTTATCATATACAACCTTATTTATTGATTGACATCAACCACACATGCTAAACCTTCAATTCTACATTTCCCAATATAATCACTTCTCTTCCTTCAAAACTTTAGTACATTGTTTGAAACCCCTTGCTTGAATTGTTTTACGTCCCCTTCATCTTCTTCCTTCCTTCCATGGCCTCATAGTTGCTTTTCCTATCATTTTGTTCACTTTTATAACATGTATAGATGATGATCAAACAATCATGACTAAGCATTATTTGATTTCTAACTTTAGACCACCTACCATTAGTCTATATTGACATCTTTGTGAACCGATTCACATAGTCCTATATTTCCTTCGATCCCGCGCTCTAAATTTATGTTTTCATCCTAAGACAAAGGACAATACTGTTATGACACATCTCTTTCCCATGGTCCCACCATAGAACCAATCACAACTTTTTACAAGTTGCTGCAACACTAATTCATACATGCTAAACTTCATTTATACTCTTTCACTGACCTTTCTCTAAGTCACAGCCTCAAACTGTGATCTATTATTCCATTAGGCATCATTGTTAAATGTGCGTCCCCTTAGCTCCCTAGAGCCATCTTGATCGATCCTTATTAGTCATGCTATAATGATGTTTTCATGGTAAGTTTATAGATATAGAACATACTTTAAGTACTTATAATCATTTCAATTAATAATGATTCATTCAACTGTTAATATTATATTTTCTCCATCACGATCTCATCACCGTTTCCCTTTACGGAATATTTGGCATCCAATTAGTCCTTATATACTTTAGAGATTGACACCAAGTTTAACGAGTCTGTGGCCATTCCCGATACCACTCCATCCAATATCTCTAGTACCATGTTCCCCAATCATAGTATTCTCCAATTGTGTGTCTATGGAACTCCCATACGTTCCATAGCCTCACGCCCGAAGGTCTAAGAGTGATTACACATATCCTTCTAATAATAATCAATTAGATGGGTGATAATCACCAACCCCATACCTATTGTATACAGTATATGACCATTGTTTATCATGCAAGTCTCTTTTCACCACAAAACAAATTATCCACGTACATTAAACCATACCGAGCATCCCGAAAAATCTTGTCTTTAGGGACCATAATCCTTTTTAATACCCTATCTGACATTGGCCTCCTACTCATTTCTAAATCACTTCTATCCCCAAGAGCACCATTATAGTTATAAATGTTTCCCGTCAACGTTAAAGTTTCTCCATTTCCAGAACTCAATGTTTCTTATCCCTATAACCACATATGTTGAGCACCACCTCAGCTATCTTAATCTCCAGCCCTTTAAAGATTTACTAGTCCATAGGATAATCCTCATCCGACTATACCTACATGAACCATCTATTTCATCCCATTCTCAAAAATAAAATACAATACATCACCAAAAACTCGACCATGATTTCTACAACAGCATATTTCACCCATTATAATCCTATATGACATTTATATTCTTAATCCAATTATTTAAGCTTGGGTTGCCGTATAATCTAATTTTCTTAAACTATGTTTCATCTCCTCATTATACGAAACTTGAATATCCTTTTACTCCTTACTTAATTAACTTCTAGGATAATGGCAACCTAGCTCACCCAACTTGAAGTCCCTTAATAATCTTCCAGTTTAAGCTTAGGCTATCATCATAACCTAATTCGCTTAAACTAAGGCTCACACTTAACGTCTTAACTTACAAAAAATCGCCATACTCGAGACTTCAATCGAACTTGTTGGTTCCAGATTTCTTCTTCAATGATTAATCGATGAATTCATATATCAGAATGTAAGCGGAAGCAATTAATATTGATTAATCAACAGTAATAAGAACAGTAAGAAAGATGAAGAACAGATGGAATTTGTATTAATAACCTTGAATCATGATTACAAATACTCGGAATGACGCACAGTATGTTCTTCAATTGAAAGTACTCAGATCGACAAATATTACAGTGATAGTACATATCTATTTATACTATTACAAAAACTGAAAGTCAACACTCTAGCCTATTACAAAATGCCACATCAGATAGGAGCGTCTAACTAATTTCTGTTGAAGAGGAGACATGCGGATGAATGCTGCCACGTCATTATAGCCTTCCATCTTTTGACTCATACTTTAAAAGTCTAACAATCTCCCCCTAAGTATGAAGTCAGAAGAAAGGCATCTGTTCAGAAAGGAGCAACTTCAGAGACGACCTTTGCGATTTTGTTGATGACCTCTCTGATTGATAATAAACTGTTAAGTCTTTTGATCATCCTTTCAAGTACCTCTGCATCATGTTCATTTACACTAACAGAGATGTAACATTTTGCAATGTATACAACACCTGAAGAGTATCGATGTACGTCCTTTATTCTGAAAAAGCTTCTTCTGTCTGGTCTTCTAAAGATGACCCCCCTCTTCTGGTTGAAGCAAAATTTTACCAACTTTGAATGAATTGATATTTTCTATTTCTTCATTTGGTGCAGAGATGGCAAGACTATCAACGTTGAAGTTTAGCCCTATCTGGAAATCGACCTGCCTCTTGTATCTGATCAAAGACTTCATGCATTCAATGATTCTTAAGTAGGCAATGTTGTCTTGGCTATCAATACCTCTGGTCACTTGGACTTTCATAAAACTTTCCAGGACCAGAAGATCAGAGGGGTGAACATACAGTAGATCGTTATCGCAGAAGTAACTGGTTTGATTGTCTTCTCAGATTACTTCATAAATCGTGTACCAGATCTCTGTATCTTCAAGTTGTGAGTGTTTTATAGCAGAGATCCGTTTGATTGGTAAAGAAGTATAAACATCCTTTCTTTCTTGTCTGTGTGTCATGAATTTGTCTTTTATAGCATCACTTACATTATAGGCGTTCGAGAAGTTGGGTAGCATCAAGTAGATCTTCTGATCGTTTGGAGCGTACATGCTGTTTCTGATGATTTCAACTATTGGAAGTTCAAGTCTCCCCAACCTCTGGGCTGCTTCTTCATGGATAGATTTTCTTCTTTGTGATTTATCATGTTTTACTTTCTCTCTGGCTTCCTTTTCTCTCTCTCTCTCTCTCTCTCTTCTTCTGCCTTTGCTTTTTCTCTTTCAATTCTTTCTTTTTCTAAATCAGCTAGTCTTCTGATTTCTTCAGCTTTTTCTCTGGCAAGTTCGCTTCAAAGATTGGCTCTTTCTTCTTCTGCCTTTGCTTTTAACTCAGCTTCTCTCCTTGCTTTATTTAGAGCTTCAACTTTAGCTTTTGAAGCCTCAGCTCTGGCCTTAGCTTCCTTTTCTTTGGCTATCTCTGCTTTAGTGGATGGTTAATAAGGCGTTTTCCTTGTATTGCCAATTACTTCTAGAAGAAATTTGGCTATTTCTGGGTCTTTTGGAAGAGGCCCAGAGTGAGTGGCCAACGGGGTTGGAGTCAGAGGAGTTTGTGTTGATGAAGCTTGAGCAGAAGAAGTTTGCTTTGATGGGGGTGGTGGAACAGAAGAGGAGGGGGACTTGCCTTTATCTTGAGTTGTAGTGTTATCATCATTTGTTGGCTTGGCGTTTTTGGCTTCTGGTTCTTTCTCCCCCTTCTGAGAATCAGGATCCTGATCCTCAGACCTTTTTCGTTTAAGATATGCTCTTCTGCAAGCTCGTTCTTCCTTAGCCTTTTTCTTGGTGTTGAATGCTTCAGATATAGAACTTACCAGAGTTGTAAGTTTAGAAAGAGTGGTTTCCATGGAAGAGAGCTTCTGATCAACATTTGAAGAGCTGGTTGTTGTCTTTGATGCAAACTTTGAAGATATGGCATTCATCCTGTCAAGCATGGCTTTTTGAAAAATAGCCATGTCTGACTTCTTAACCAGAGAACTATATTCATTCACAGAGATGGTAACTTCAGAAGTTGGGAGAGAGTCAGGTATGTGGAAGATAGCATCAGCATTGGCTTTGATCCCTTCATGCAGAAGTTTGAACTGGTCATCAAAATAATTCTTCTGAGCCTCTGAATTGACAGTGAGAACCTTTTGAATGGCTTGTAAAGTAGCAGCTTGATTTGCTTGTTTAGATTTGATGCCCAGAAGAAGAGTATTATTATTGGAGACGGATAATTTTAGATCTTCCATAGATCTCTGAATTTTATCAGCAAATGCCTGAAACGCTGCATTTGTGACAAATTCAGAATGTGTAACCGGTGCTTCTCCAACACATGGAGCCCCTTTACTCTCGCGTTCAGAGAGGCCCTCTTTCACACCTGTGTTGGCGTTGAGTGTGGAGGGACTTCTAACCTGTCTTCGAGGGCTGTGATTAACAGGCACCTCTTCGGTTGTTCTGATTGTCTCAACAGAGTCCTCATCATCAGAGGATGGGGTGCTGAAAACAATGTGCTTACCTTGATGGAGTGTAAACACCCCGGTAAGTGGTGCATCCTGATGCTGTAACCCCTCTGATGGGATTTCCTCAGCTTCTATCCTATCAGAAGATGTGGACTCATCTTCTGTGTGTTCTATAACATTGTCGGTCATAGAGACAGCGACATTTTGTGTAGGAATAGGCGAGTTCTGGGGCAATGGAACTCTTATATTTTCATCATCATCCTTTTGAGAGGATGATGAAGAGGAGGTGCTTTCCCCGGCAGTGCTTGATTCAGAGAATTGAGAAGTATCCTCTGAATGGATGGTTTCTGGGTGGTTTGGACTGGGTCGTCCTTGGTCAATGAGTGTAGATGTGTTAGCATCTACCTCAGCATATGAGGTTACCCTTTGGGATGTAGGAGAGATTCGCTCAAATGTGTCTCTATGGACATCTTCAGTACCCTCTTTCATCAAGAGGTCGGCATGGGTAGAACCACTCGGATGGTCACTCATATTCTTTTCAACCTCAACCTCACTTGACCCCTCACTATCTAAAACTGGCTCTAAATGCTCTAGGTAGAAATTCTCTGTTCTGAGAAAATCATAGAGCTTCTATAAGATTGCAGATAAGAAGAGCTAGATGGAATTAGGTTTAGCATGTACCTGGAAAGTTCCCTTGGAGAGGAATACCCATTGCGGTCGATGGTTGGCCGATGAGAGCTCATTGACGCGATTTTGCAGAAAGGTTGAACTAATGGAGCTTTAAGTGCCCCAATTGCAGGATAGGTAACAAGGGATAAAAATCGTGGAAACATTAAGGCTGGAAGAGGTTTTTCTTGAGTTTGATGAGATACCTTAGTGTTCACAACAACTTTGATTTCTTGGAAAATGAGGCTTGCATAGTCCAAAGGGCGGTTGAAATACATACCATACATGATGGTCAGAATGTTTCTGCTAGCTTGATCGAGGGACCCAATTTTACATGTGAGGCTCTTGTTCAGAATGGAGACAAGGAGATTCCACATTGGGGGTAACTGCTTTCTCTTAAATTCGGACAGTTTGGTTAGGGTTTCGTTGTATCCATGGAAATGGATGAAGGATAGCAAGGCTTCAGCAGATGGATTCGATTCTAGGGCTGGATTTGGCATGAACTGACCATCAATTTGCACCTGTGATTGGGGTAAATGAAAATACCTGGCTAATTTCTTCTTGGTGATAGGTATCTCCACAGCATTTTCAGGTTGATCTGGATGGCTGAAATTTCCAATCAAAGTTTCTTCATCACTAATGTACATCGATTGCCAAACTTCTTGAACATAAATTTCAGGGACATTTGGGTTTTTCAGAGTTAGGGCTCGATTAAGTGGATGCTGTTAGAGGAATTCGACCATGATCCTGAACTCGGCCTGGTAGGTGTTTGGATCAAGAAGGACCTGCACATTGTTCGCTGTTAATGGCAGTTTGACAAATGGTGCACTATTTGCAGTGGAATCAACGAGACGTCCTTCGTCATCGTTAAGGATTGGATTTGCAAGACGAGAAGCCATTGATAAGAGTTTGGTAAGTTGGTGAGTAGATTCGTGAATAGGAGAGTTTGAGCAGTAACAGTTGCGAAGAAGAATATGAGTTTCTGAAATTTGGGGGTTTTATATGAGAGAGAATGTAAACAATTTGGAATAGGAAGGGGTATTAGTTTTGGGAGTAGGAGAAAACGGTTCAGAAATGATGATGTAAGCACGCAGGCGTGGATACATGCAGTCACACGATGGGTGACACGTGGAAAGTAGGATGGTGAGCTAGTGATGATTAAAGCACGATATTTGAAAGATATAACTGAAGGGTTATCGGCTTAAAATCGGTTGATTATCCCAAAAGTAAATAAAAAGATATTAATAAAAAAATTGTTAATTAATCAAATAAAATTGTCATTTTAGTTGATTAAAACAATTTTTGAGAGTAATAAATCTTTTTATTTAAATTTAAAATCAGTCATTCGGTAAATAGAAAAATGTTTTGAACCAAATGAAAGTTTAATTTTCCATGAAGAGAATAATAAAAAAAATTAAAACTGAATATATAAATTTTGAATAACCTTGACGGCAAGAGTTAATAAAATATATATATATTCAATAAAAATTTCAAAAAATATTTATTCATAGAAAAATAATTTGAAAAACATGTCAACTAAGAATCATCATCTAAAATGAATTTGAAATGAATCATAAAAATTCGGAGAAACCTTGACGGCAAGAGAAACTCAGAATAAGAAGATTCAGAAGAAACTTAAAGTAGATGAAGAATTCAGAAGACAGCTAACCAGAGTTAGACTTTGACAGGCCCCCGCTTGATAAGTAAACTTCCCCTGGAATGGTAAACTCCCCCAGGAAAGGTGAACTCCCCCTGGAATGGTAAACTCTCCCTTGAAAGGTGAACTCCCCCTGGAATGGTAAACTCCCCCTTTTGAATGAATCACAAAGATTCCTTGAGTATACAAAAGTAAGCTCCTTCCTTCGCATTTTGCAATATGCGCTTTGCTGATATCACTTGGAAGATAAAAAAATTATCTAGATAATGAAGGTTAGAAGAGTTCAGAAGCTTCTGATGGCTTCTGGTGAATTACCAGAATTAATCAGAGACCTCTAGACAATTCTGAAGAATTTTTTTTTTCCAAGGATGTTACATATTAAGCATTTGCAACTTGCTGATTAAAAAATTAAAACGCTTCTCATCTAGAGCCTTTGTGAAAATATCAGCAAGTTGATAATCAGTAGAGACAAAATACATTTCTATAGTGCCCTTTTCTACATGATCTTTGATAAAATGATACCTGACATCAATATGCTTCGTTTTTGAATGCTGAACTGGGTTTTCAGTAATGGCAATTGCACTCTCAGAATCACAGAATATGGGAATCTTATCATAAATCAGACCATAGTCTCTGAGTTGAGTCTTCATCCAAATAACTTGAGAACAACAACTAGCAGCAACAACATATTCAGCTTCTGCGGTAGATGTTGAAAGACAATTTTGTTTCTTGGATGTCCAGCTGATAAGTCGATTGCCCAGAAGTTGACAGCTACCAGAAGTACTTTTTCTATCCAGCTTACAACCTACATGATCAGAATCTGTATATGCCATTAAATCAAACCCAGAGTTTTTAGGATACCAGAGACCCAATGAAGGAGTTCCCTTTAAGTATCTAAAAATTCTTTTGACAGCGGCCAAATGAGATTCTTTAGGATTGGCTTGATAACGAGCACAAAGATAAGTAGCAAACATAATATCAGGCCTACTTGCAGTTAAGCACAGAAAAGAACCTATCATACCTCTGTAGCCCGTGATATCAACTGGTTTCCCAGAAGGATCAGGACCTAGTTTCATACTAGGAGAGATAGGTGTTTTCATAGGTGAAGAATTCTGAAAATGAAATTTCTTTAACATGTCAGAGACATATTTTGCTTGATTAATAAAAATACCAGAGGTACTTTGCTTAACCTGGAGTCCTAAAAAGAATGTTAGTTCTCCCATCATACTCATTTCAAATTCAGTTTCCATCAATTTAGAAAACAAATCAACTTTTGTTTGATGAGTAGAGCCAAAAATTATGTCATCCACATAAATTTGAACAATAGTTAACATACCTTTACCTATTTTGATGAAAAGTGTGGTATCAATTTTACCCTTCTCATAACATTTGCTGATCAGACACTTGGATAAACGTTCATACCAGGCTCTGGGTGCTTGCTTTAAGCCATACAGAGCTTTGTCAAGGAGATAGACGTATTCTGGATGTCTTGCATCTTTAAAGCCAGCAGGTTGTTCAACATACACTTCTTCTTTGAGATTTCCATTTAGAAATGCACATTTAACATCCATTTGATATACTTTAAAGTTTTTGTATGCAGAGAATGCCAGAAAAAGTCGTATCGCCTCCAGTCTTGCAACAGGAGCAAAAGTTTCATCGTAATCAATGCCTTCTTTTTGACAATAACCTTTTGCCACCAGACAAACCTTGTTTCTGATCACAATTCCGTCTTCATCCTTTTTATTTCTAAAGACCCACTTAGTACCAATAGCAACTTTGCCTTTTGGTAATAGTACTAAGTTCCAAACTTTGTTACGTTCAAATTGAAGTAACTCCTCCTGCGTTACTTCTACCCAACTAGGTTCAACTAAGGGTTCATGAACTTGCTTGGGTTCGATCATACTAAGAAAGTTGACATAGAAAGCTTCATTTGTTGTAGCAGATCGTGTTTTGACACCCTCTAAAGGACTACCAATGATAAGATCTGGAGTGTGTGATTTAGTCCATTTCTTCATCCTTGTTTGTGGTATTGGTTGAGCCTGAACTTCTGTGTCAGAAGATGAGATAACTTCATCTGGAAATATTGATTCTGAATCCCTTGATCCTAAAGTCTCCCCCTCAGATGATGGAACAGAAGAAGCTTCTGGACAATCAGATGATGGAATGTGAAGAGCAAAAGGGATTGAAGAGCTAGGCTCAGAAGAAGTAGGACCAGATAGAGTTATGCCAGAGGCATGAAGAACTTCAGGTATACTTAAGGATGTGCAGGTAAAACAGCATCAATCTCGGATTCTCTGGATCTTGAAAGATAGTCAGAGGTGACAGTATTAAGTTTGAGTTCTGACGAGGAATATTCAGAAGTCAGTTGGGTTTGATCATCAAAATCGATGTTAATGCTTTCCATAACTGTTTTAGTTCTTAAGTTAAAAACACGAAAACTCTGGAATTTAAAGAATAGCCTAAGAATTTAGCTTCATCTGATTTTGGATCAAACTTGCCAAGTTTGTCTTTGTCATTTAAGATAAAACACCTGCAACCAAAAATATAAAAGAATTTGACAGATGGTTTTCTTTTGTTAATAAGCTCATAAAAGGTTTTGAGATGCCTCTTGAAGATTATGGAACGATTCTGAATAAAACAAGCAGTGGCTACAGCTTTTGCCCAGAAGTGAATGGGGAGTCCAGAAGCTGCAAGCATCGTTCTGGCTGCTTCGACCAAGGTTCTGTTGTGACGTTCAACGACACCATTTTGTTGGGGAGTGCGTACAGCTGAGAAGTTCTGAGTAATTCCATTTTCAGTAAAGTACGCTTCAAGCTTGGCATTCTTGAATTCAGTACCATTGTCGCTTCTTAGCTGTTGAATCTTTTGGTGTAAAAGAACTTGGATTCTGGTCATCATATTCTGGAGTACGATAGGTACATATGACTTCTGTCGAACAAAAGCAAGCCAAGTATACCTGGAAAATTCATCAATAAGTAACTTTTTACCAGAAAGACTCTGAATTGCAATGGGACCACAGAGATCGACATGTAACAATTGCAGAGGTCCTATGCATGAGTGATCATTTTTTGTTTTATGAGATGCTCGTTTTATCTTTCCCATTTCACATGCAGGGCAGAGGTGATCCTTTTGAAAATGAACTTCTGGAAGTCCATATACCAATTTTTGCTTTACAAGCATCTCAAGATTATCAAAGTTTAAGTGAGACATTTTATGACGCCAGAGCCATGCAACTTCACTCTTTTTGGAGATAAGACATAAGGTTTCTTTACCATCCTTGGAGGTAAAATTCATCATGTAGAGGTTACCTTTTCTGTCTGCTCTCCAAAGTTCCTCACCTGCCTTAGAAAATAAGTAACAATGTTCTTCATCAAATACGACAAGTATCTTAGAATCACAGAGTTGACTTACACTTAGGAGGTTATGTTTCAATCCAGAAACATGAGCTACTTTAGATAAGGTAATGCTACCTTCCTATAAAGTACCATAGCCTTTGATCTGACCCTTACCATTATCACCAAACGTTACAGCTCCACCACTTTTGTCTTTGAATTGGGAGAGTAAGTTTCGTGAACCAGTCATGTGCCTCGAGCATCCAGAGTCAAGATACCAGATATGCACACGTTGTTTCTGCAATCAAGATCAGAGTTTCTTAGGTACCCATTTCATTATGGGTCCTTTAATGTTAGTTTTTGTTTTATCAACTTTTTTTATTTGCTCTTGATTTTATTTAACAGAAGGTAAAGACTGATTGTTTGTAATTTTTGTTTTTCTGTTTTTCTTTGTTTTATTTTTATTGAAGTGCGAATAGTTTGAGTTTGATTGATCAGAGGTCCGCGAAAAAAATTGTTTCAATTTTAAGAACAGAGAAAAACATTCAGAAGTCTGAAACATAGAAGATTGTATTGAATTTTCATTGCGATAATGATAATTACAATTATTCTTAAAACTGTCTTTTCTAGTATCAGTTGTTCTAGAGAACTTCCTATCTAGACTAGACTCATGTTTTGGATCTGAAATGTTCTTCGGTGGAGATTTCCTCTGATTTTTCTTCTCAGAAGCTTTTGAGATTACTGAAACAGGAACAGAGTGATTAGATTTCCATTTAGCTTTCTGGACATAAGAAAGTTTTGGAGGATAAGTTTTAGGAGTTTGGATAATGATCTTCTCTTTAAGTTTCTCTTTAAGTTCAAGACAAGATTTAGCTTTCAGACACATTCCTATAAAATCTGGATGTATGAAAACAGTTTTTCGTTGTTCAGGAGGAACAGAGAAAGTCGGAATTCCACTTGAATGTTTCTGAACATTCATTCCAGAAGCTCTTATCTCCAGAGATTCATTAGTAAATAGAAATGGGGCGTCTTTATTCTTAATAATCTCTAGAATTTTAGCATACATAGGAGGAGATTGATGTTCAAAGTGAGAAAGATATGTTTCTGAATTGTCAAAGAAATCCTCACTTTGATCATCATTTTCCCAGGGATATGTGATTTCTTCTAAATCCTCTTGAACTTCAGAAAGATTTAAATCAATAAAGGAACAAGGAAAAATCTCTGGATTGTTTCCTAACTCTTTCTGTTTACTGTCATTTTCAAGGTTAAAACAATTGTCCAGAGTCAAGAGAAGATCATTTTCAAAACTAAGTCTTAATTCTTCCTCTGCTTGAGTAGGAATAAACGCATCATCCTTTGGATTTAACTTTATAAGAACACTTGAACCGAACTTGAAAATATCATCCTTCTTCTGAATTTTATTTAGATCAACGTTAGTCTTTTCAGAAGAATATATAATATTTTTAAAGTTGATTTTTCATTGATGATGACCATTTTCATATTTAGATCGTTTAAAGCATGATTGTTCATAAAGAATCGGAAACACAGGCTTCTGTTGTTGTCCCATACGAAAAACAGAGTTGAAACACAGGCTTCTTTTCACACGTATAGGGATCTAAATCTTCAAAATCGATTCCAGATCTTCCTACTTGTGTACTTATTTTCTCATGAACTTTTTGAGCATCTAGATATGTTTTGATCTGGTGCGGTTTGTTTTGAAGTTCAATGTATAAAAATTCTCTTTCTTTTTTAAAGTAGTTTTTAAGTGCTACAGAATTTAATCTGTCACTTTCCTTATCCTTTTCTTCCAGAAGTTTCTTAAAACTTAAGTGCTCCTTTTTTAACAAAACTTCTGTGTCTTTCAAGGTTTTAGAAATCCTTTCTTTTTCAGTGTCAAGTTCCAGTTTCTCTTCTGTTAAGATATCCATTTCTCTTTTGTAAATATCTCTTTCCCTTTGTATTGTGGAAAGAGTTTTCTCAATATCTTTTCGTAACTTCTTTTCAATTGTAAGCTTTTGTTTAAGTTCATCAAAATTATTTGACAAAAAAGTTCAGATGACTCAGAGAAATTACTAACCGGTGACTCAGAAGGTTGATCTTCTGATTCATTCGTTTTGCCATCCCACAGAACATGGCCTCATCACCGCTGGACTCATCTCCGAGCCAGTTCTCTTTCTCAGCATAGTGGGCTCTTTCAGTGACATTATACTTGTATTTGTTTTTGTAATATGTTTTGTCTTTATCCAGAGCCCCTCTGCAATCTTTCGACTAATGTCCCGGCTTGCCACATCTGTAGCATACATCTTTCTTCTTCATCTCATCTTCTTTCTTCTCTGTTTCAGTCTTTTCAGATATCTGAACCTCTTGCTTAGGAGTATAGGTAGAAGAACGGTCAAACCTTCTATTTCCTTGAAACGACCTATTTCCAAAACGGTTTGTAAACTGTTTGGTTATAAGAGCCAAGGAATCAGCAAATGCCTTTATTTCATCATCAGAATCAAAATCTTCTTCTGGAACAGCTTCTGACACGAATGCCTTCCTTTTCACTCTTCTATCTTCACTTTTTCTTCTGGTTGTTCCCTTTGATTCAGAAATCAAAGCCAGAGGTCCACCTATAGTTGTTTTCTTTTGTACAACCTCCTTCTCATGGGCATGAAGAGTTCCAAATACGCCATCTAGAGACCATTGCTCAAGATCTTGATTGGTTTGTAAAGACATGGAGAGGTTTGACCATTCTGGATTTAATCTCTTTAGAAATAAGACATTATTGTCTTCCTTTGATCGAACAATATCACATCTTTTGCATAGATTTATCAGATTATTAAATCTATGAAAAGTTTGTTCCAGATATTAATCCGCAATGGCCTGGAAGCTGTTGTATTCGTTCAGAGCTTGAGCTCTTCGGTTTTTCTTCATTTTAGCACCACCTTCCAGAAGATTTTCTAATTGATCCCATAATTCCTTGGCAGTATCACAGGAATCCAGAGATTGAAAAATCTCATTTGGAATAGCCATGATAAGAAGAGTTTTAGCCTTTTTGGCTAGTTCAACTTTGGCTTTTTCCTCATCAGACCAGTTTCCCTTCAACTTTGGAACTTGTCTAGCAGGAATCTCATCAGTATTGGCTGTTGCTGGAATTCGTGGAATGGTAGTCATGGGAACCAGAGGACCATTTTGAATGATTGGAAATAGATCAGCATCCAGTCCCTCGTAGAAATTTACCATTCGTATTTTCCATTGAGGATATTCATCACGTGTGAGAGTAGGAGGTTTCGTCAGTGATCCAGAGGTATAAACAGAATTCAGATTTGAATTTGCCATTTTGTTCGTAGAAAACAGAGAATCGAGAAGAATATAATGAAAATTTGATTTGAAATTTAGAACAATTAAACTTCAATTAAATTGAATAACAGAATGATCGTCTTACTAATTCTTCAAAATTTTAACTACAATTACCACTGTTTTTGGAGAATATTACTATGAATTAATAAAATCTCGTAGAACAGGGTGGAATTATGAACATTAGTTAAAACAGGAAATTACTGAATGAATGAAGAAAGAAATTTCCAAATTAAGGAGATCTAATAATCAACAGATTGATTAGAAAGCTCTAATACCAATTGTTGGTTCCAGATTTCTTCTTCAATGATTAATCGATGAATTCATATATCAGAATGTAAGCGGAAGCAATTAATATTGATTAATCAACAGTAATAAGAACAGTAAGAAAGATGAAGAACAGATGGAATTTGTATTAATAACCTTGAATCATGATTACAAATACTCAGAATGACGCGCAGTATGTTCTTCAATTGAAAGTACTCAGATCGACAAATATTACAGTGATAGTACAGATCTATTTATACTATTACAAAAACTGAAAGTCAACACTCTAGCCTATTACAAAATGCCACATCAGATAGGAGCGTCTAACTAATTTCTGTTGAAGAGGAGACATGCAGATGAATGCTGCCACGTCATTATAGTCTTCCATCTTTTGACTCATACTTTAAAAGTCTAACAGAACTAACGTCATAGGATCAACCACCATATCTCAACAAACCATGTAAAACAATTGTGATATGCACCAGTATATATTTGTAATAAACAATTTTGAATTTCACATAGAGGAATCCTCATTTCTACATACCGAAAACAATTGGAACATATTTAAATGATAACCAAATGTCTGTTAACTTTTCACCAACTCGACTACACACTATAGTTCTTAGTTTAACGGGTAATACCTTACAGCCTTTGCAATTTATACAAATTATACAATCCACCAACACTTCACTAATACTTTCTTATTACATACATCTACTCCCTTGATGTAATAAACTAACCAATCATATCCAAAACACCTCCACCACCATATATCCATCATAATAGCCATATAGTACCAGTTGGTTGGCTATATGATTAACCTAACTCCCGATATTATAAGAATGCATCATAATGTACTATTGAAGATGCGTCTCCCTCAACAATGTGTCATTAACCTCTATTGGAATAATGAGTGATAAGAACCCGTGAATGACTTCACATGCGAATATATAGATCAGTAATCCAAAAGATCTCTCAAGGTCCTTGTCGATAACTCTTTCTCAATACTAACAACAATCATAAGACTCCAACACTACACATTCGTAAAACTATCATAGTTTATAACCTTCATCCTTAAGGATCTCCTAGCACTTACGTACATACCGTAAACCAAAGTTAGATCATCACCTCCTCAATCTTATCTACAATGGATCATATGTCACATAATAGTGCAACATCAAATCTTATGTGCAAAGCAAAACAATTCTAAGTCATAATCGACTTACATACTCTAGTTTCGTATTGATCTCAACTCCCAATACACCGCTAAGTTTAAGTATAGATTATAATTAAAACCTAATTTCTCTTAAACTAAAGCTCTGATACCAACTTGTAACACCCCAATTTTTTTCCAAATAAATGAAATGTCACGTCATCAAAACTCTAAGACCCGAGTTTTTAAAACTTACTCTTTAGTACCCGAATTGTACCGTGTCTATTATATGGTTAAATAATTGTTAAGGAGTACCGCCAAAGTTTCAAACTCCTAATAATTATATATATATATATATAATCAAATATATATATATATATATAGCAAGAGTAAATTACGTTGCCTCCTATTTCATTTCACTGCCATCACCAACTCATCTCTCTCAAAACTTTAATTTCTTTCTCTCTAAAAATTCTTGCAAATCATCGAAGGAATCAACGATTCAATTATATATTCGGAATGCACTCTACGAAACCTTCGTAAAGGTATAAATTTCATCCATTTTCGTTAGGTTTGTTTCGTTAGGATTATAGGGGCCGGTTTATAATCGGGTGTTTATGTTAAGATTACGGTTTGATATTGTAAAGATTGAGTTGTCTTGCATGCTTAGAATATTAAGATTGGTATATATTGTTGTAGAAACTAGAAGGATAAATTACGGTTTTTATATGGTTAGATTTGGTGTATCTGTTTAACCGCACACCAACTATTCAATTAAATGTCGGAAGGAATAGAATTGCATGATTAAGCTTAGCTTAATGACCATTAAGCCTTATTGTATTGTCTAGTTTATGTTTTTGAGCCTTCAAATGAAACAACTCATGAAGTTGGAGTTATAAAAGTTAGTTAGGCAAAACGATGAAAATCGGACATGACGACCAGTGCAGGTCTATACTTTGACCGTGCTTAACTCACAAATGGTATGTCCGATTAAGCTCAAATTTTGCAGATAGCACGAGCTTAATTAATGTATACTACAACTCTCATGAAGGGTCCGAGACCCAGTTCTGGACCTAAGTGACTCAAAACAGCGCCGTTTTGGGGCTGTTCACACTGTACTCGGGATTTTTCTGCTGTTTTGTAAACTCGATATATAATTGATGGATTATCCAAATGACATGATTCCAAAACTAGTAGATTCATAAGATTACATACTACAACTTTCATTTAGATAGTATTTTCTGTATTGACCTCTAAGTGGGATAAAACTGCTCACAAAAAAAAGGTACCGATGTTAAACGTCGGAAACGGAATTGCATATAGCCAAGGTTGAGTCGATTTCTTAATGCATCCGGCTATCCTGTTTGGAGTATTAGTTGTTTATAAACGTGTAGAATCTAAGTAGCTTATCAGTAGAATTAGGATATGGTTTTATATCATTTAGTAGTGATCGATTTATATATTCGTGTAGAATCTAAGTAGCTTATTCGTACGTTACTCCTTATATTTGACTAAGGTACGGATTTCACTTTCTATTGACACTCGGGCAACTAATTGTTCTAGTTGACCCTTCGTAACGGTGGTTCACCGCCTTGTGATTGACCACTAAAAAGTGGTTAACAAAATAAGTATTTAAATATATAAATCGTTGCACCTTTATTTTTAACACATGATTTTAGTCTATTGATTCTTATATTTGAAGTAGTTGTGAACTTTATAAAATATATTGAAACTTGACGTTTTATGAAAGCCATCCGGGTAGTGGCACATGTTGAATTTTCTTGGTTTTCAGAATTACCCAATTGATGGGCACATTAGATGGGATGCCTTCTATGGCGGCTTTGTAGTCATAGCGTCCTGCAGGTGAACTCGGTCCACAGGGTTAAGCCCAATAGTGGCTTACATGAACCCACCTTGTGGACTAGGCCGATTTTATTGGCTCCAGGACGTATGGACCGATCCTAGGACTTACCCACCATGTGACCGTGGTTAAATTCATGGGGGACTTGGGGTGTGTGCCCGCACGCCGACCCAATAGGTCGTGTGGTTTGGCCACCCACGAACACAACATGAATTGACGGACTTTATTTATATTATATTTTTGAACCGAGAATTATGAACCGAACACTTGAACATGACTTGACAAACTTTGTTTACTTTATGATTTGAATCGGGATTGCGTACCGTATGGAATTTCTGTGAATTTATGTTTATTGATTTATAAGTCTTCCGCTTTGTTATTGATTTTACAATTGATATTTCGAATTTATTTTATATTCCCTTCACTAAGCCCTGCTGCTCAGCCGTGTTTTTGTTTTCTGACACGGCAGGTTCCAAGTGATCGATAGGGCGTGGCTTGAGATCAAGAGTGCAACTTTTGGAGTTTCAGACTCGCTTTAGATGTTAATATTTTAACTTTATAAGCACTTTCGGATTGTAATATTTTTGGGTTGTAATCTATGTTTGAAGTTTATTAGCAGCTCTGAATTGTTTGTGTCTTTATGTTATGTCCCGCTAGTGACACTGCCTATCCAGACCTTACGGACGGGGGATGTTACAAAAACACCTCATTAAATACTCCAATTAATAAACTAAAATGTTTACCGTGGAAGTCTAAACATCAAATCAAAATAAATACTAAAAGATAACCCATCTCATACCGAATCACTATAATTCAAACCAAGGCAAACTCTGAAATACATATATGTGTGTGCTAAATAAAATAAAATGTTGGTCCCAAAGGGGTCTACAAGAGTTCAAAGGATATAGAACAGTTTGTAGAAGGGGAGGTTCAATACAAACACAAGTAGATTTAGGGTTTTTAAATTAGTGTTGGAACCCAGATCCCTTTCTAAATAGTTAATTGAGAGATTTGAGAATCAAAGTATAAGCGGAAGCAATTCAAATCAGTTAACAACAGTAATAATCAAACAAACACTAAGTAATAAGAGATGAAGAACAGACTGAGATTATATTGATAACTTTGAAGATCGATTACAAATACATGAATAAATTGCACAATATGATCTCCAAAAGTATGTTTTCCAATCGACAACTTTACATTCAAAGACTTGATCTATGTATACTATTATAGTGAATATAAAGTCAACAATCTAACTAGTTACAAACTGACACGTCATTAGTTAGGAGCGTATAACAGAATTCAGTTGTAATCGGAGAAGCATGAGGTAAGAGTGTACCAACTAATATCATACTTCCATCCTACGGTTGATACTTCTTAGGTCTAACAATCTCCCCCTAAGTATGAAACCAGAGTTTTGGAATATGATCCTTATTTTCTTTATCTTAGAATGGATCAACTGTTGAAATGATCTTTAAGATTTTGTCGATGATTTCTCTGAGCTTTAAGAGACCATCAAGTCTTTTTACCATCCTCTCAGTTACTTCAGGATCATAGTTGTTGATATCAACAGAGATGTAACATTTTGCAATGTATACAACTTCTGATGAGTACTTGTGTGCTTCTTTGATCCTGAAGAAACTCCTTCTATCTGGCCTTTTGAAGATAACCCCTTCTTCTGGTTTAATCAATACTTTGCCGATTTTTAGAGAATTGATACCTTCTAAGTTTTCATTAGGAGCAGAGATTGCAAGATTATCAACATTGTAATTGATCCCAATTTGAAAATCTACTTGTCTCTTGTATCTGATGAGGGACTTCATACATTGAATGATCCGAGAATAGGAAACTTGATCTTGGTTATCACTTCTTTTGGTCATCTGAATCTTCATGAAATTTTCCAGAAAGATGAGATCAGAATGAAAGATGGACAGTAAATCATTATCACATAAGTAATAAGTCTTATTGTCTTCTCTGATTACTTCATATATGGTATACCAAATCTCTATTTGTTCAAATGGAGTATGCTTGATGGCAGAAACTCTCTTGATTGGCACTATTGTGTAGACATCCTTTCTGGCTTGCCTGTGACTCATGAATTTATCTTTTTCAGCCTCACTAACATTGTACCCTTTCGAGAAGTTAGGCAGCATAAGATAGATCTTTTGATCTGTAGGAACATACATGTATCTTTTTGTCACTTCCAGAATTGGGAGATCAATTCTTCCAAGTCTCTGCAGTTTTTCTCTATTTTCAGCTGCTCGACTTGATGATCCTTCAGCAGTTGCTTTTTCAGCTTTTTCTTTTTCCATTTCTGCTTGTTCTCTTGCTTTTTCTGCAAAGTCCCTTTCAGCTTTAGTTCTTACATGGAGTTCAGCTTCTATTCTTTCTTCTTCTCTTCTTTTATTTAAGGCTTCAACTTTAGCTTTTGAAGCTTCAGCTTTAGCCTTGGCAATTTTAGCTTTAAGAAGTTCTGCTTCAACATCTGGAGGGTAGGGAACACTTCTGTTATTGCCAATGACATCCAAAAGAAATTGGGCCATTTCTGGATCCTTAGGAAGAGTGCCGGAATGTGTGGCCAGAGGTCTTGGAGTTAGAGGTGTTTGTTTTGAAGATGGAGGTGCAGATGGAGATGAGGCAGAAGTTTTTCCTTTATCTTGAGAAGAAGTATCAGTGCCCATAGTAGTTTTAGCTTTCTTGGATTCTGGCATTTTCTCCCCCTTCTGAAAATCAGGATCCTGATCCTCAGATCTTTTCCTTTTGAGTTCAGACTTTTTGCATGCCCTCTCTTCCTTAGCCTTCTGTTTAGCAGCGAATGTAGCAGAGAGAGAGCTTACCATTAAAGATAATTGGGAAATAGAAGACTCCAGGGAAGTGAGCTTCTGATCCACATTTGAAGTGCTGGCAGTTGTTTTTGAGACATACTTGGAAGTGAGAGTATTAATTCTTTCTAGCATGGCTTTCTAAAAGACAGCCATGTCGGACTTCTTTACCAGGGATGATCCAGAAGTGTCTTCAGAGGGTTGGACAGCCTTAACAATCTTCTGAAGATCTGCCACCAAGGAGCCATATTCGTCAACAGAGATGGTAACCTCTGGAGTTGGAATTTCATCAGGAATAAAGAAGATAGCGTCAAATTTGGCCTGGATGCCTTTGTGCAGAAAAGAAAAATGATCAAAAGCCTGTGTTCGATGAGCTTCTGCATTTGTAGAGATAAGCTCTCTAAGTGCCTCCAGAGTTCGCGCATGCTGAGTTTGTTCATTTTGAATTGCAAGAAGAATGGCATTGTGAGAATCCAGGGATAATTTTAGATCTTCCACAGATCTCTGAAGTTTATCACCAAATGCCTGAAACGCTGCATTGGTGACAAACTCAGAATGTGTAACCGGTGTATCTCCAACACATGGAGCCCCTTTACTCTCGCGTTCAGAGAGGCCCTCTTTCACACCTATGTTGGCGTTGAGTGTGGAGGAACTTCCAACCTGTCTTCGAGGGCTGTGATTAACAGGCACCTCTTCGGTTGTTTTGATTGCCTCAACAGAGTTCTCATCATCAGAGGATGAGGTGCTAAAGACAATGTTCTTACCTTGATGAAGTGTAAACACTCCGGTAAGTGATGCGTCCTGTTGCTGTAACCCCTCTGATGGGATTTCCTCAGCGTCTAAACTATCAGAAGATATGGACTTATCTTTTGAGGTCCCTATGACATTGTTGGTCACAAAGACAGCAACATTTGGTGTGGATTGTGGCGAGTTCTGGGGCTAATGAACTCTTATATTATCATCATCATTCTTTTGAGAGATGAGGAAGAGGATTTGGTTTCCCCAGTTGTGCGTCATTCAGAAGATTGAGAAATATCCTCTGATCGGATGGTTTCTGGGTGGTTTGGACTGGGTGGTCCTTGGTCAATGAGAGTAGATGTGTTGGCATCTACCTCAGCAAATGTGGTATCCCTTTGGAAAGAAGGAGAGTTGCGCTCATATGTGTCTCTGTGGACATCTTCAGTACCCTTTTGCATTAAGAGGTCGGCATGGGTAGAAACACTCGGTTGTACACTTTGATTCTTTTCAAACTCAACCTCACGTGACCCCTCACTTCCTACATTTGGCTCTAAGTGCTCTGGGGTAGGTATTATCTGTTCTGAGAATACCATAGAGCGTTTATAAGATAAGAGATAGAAAGAGGAGGAAGGAATAAGATCGATCATATACCTGGAGAGTTCCCTTGGAGATGAGTAGCCGTTGACATCGATAGTTGGTCTATGGGAGTTCATGGATGCTATCTTGCAAAATGCTTGAAGCAGAGGAGCTTTAAGAAAACCAATCGTTGGGTAGGTGAACAGGGACAGAAACCTGGGAAACATCAGGGCAGGAAGAGGTTTTCCTTGATTTTGGAAGGATATCTTAGTGTTAACAGCTGCTTTTATCTCTTGAAAGATGAGGCTGGCATAGTCTAGGGGTCGGTTAAAGTACATTCCATAAATGATTGTAAGAATGTTTCTGCTGGCTTGATCTAGGGATCCGATCCTGCAGGTAAGATTTTTGTTGAGGATGGAGATTAGCGTGTTCCACATTGGGGGCAGTTTCTTGCGTCTAAATTCAGAGTGCTTGGATAAATTCTCATTATACCCCAAGAAGTGAATAAAGGAGAGGAGGGCTTCAGATGTTGGATTTTGGTCTAGGTCAGGGTTTGGCATAATTCCACCATCAACTTCAATTGTAGGAGTAGGTAAGTGAAAATACCTAGCGATCTTCTTCTTAGTGATGGGTATTTCCACAGCATTCTCAGGTTCATTAGGACGACTGAAATTTCCACGCATTGTGTCATCATCTGCAATGTACATAGACTGCCATACCTCTTGGACATACAACTCAGGAACATTTGGATTGGCCAAGGTTAGGGCACGGTTTAGTTGATGTTGTTGAAGAAATTCAACCAGGATTCTGAAGTCGAGAAGATATGTGTTGGGATCAATGAGAACCTGCACTTGTTTGCCTTCAAAGGCAGTTTGACAATTGGAGCACTATCCATCGTGGAGTCAACAAGACGGCCTTCGTCATCATTTGGATTTGTAAGACCAAGTCTGGAAGCTATTGATGGATGATTAGAAATGCTTGAGAGAATTTGAAAGCAGGATAGCAAGCACTGTAGATTTTGCGAGGAAGAAGATGAAGTACTGTATTTGGGGTTTATATATGAGAGACAGTTTGGGTGTAATGTGGAATGAGAAGGGTTTTGAATTTGGGGAAAAGGAAAAACGATTCAGTTATGCTGATGTAATCACGTAGGCGTGTAGTCAAGCAGTCACACGATGAAAGACACGTGTAAAGCAGAAAATCGTGTAAATGATGACTTAGCATAGGTTTGATGAGTCACTGAAGGGTTTATCTAAGTTAAACCGTTTGATTATCCCAAAAAAAAATTAAAAGGAATTAATCAGAAAAATTAGTATTGAATCAAGAAAAATAATCATTTTAATTGATTAAACCAATTTTTATGATTAAATCTTTTTAACGAATTTAAAATCAGACATTTGGAGAGATAAAGTAGTTTTGATCCAAATGAAAGTTTAATATTTATTGACAGATGTTTCCTAAGAAATTAAGAAATAATAAGAAAATTTTAAAGTAACCTTGAAGGCAAGAGTTAATTAAAATAGACTTATTTATATTTAAAAATTTCAGAAGAAAAATAAGTCAACAAACGATGGAAAAAAAATGACCCAAAAATGTCAAAAGAAAAAAATTTCAAAAAAAATTTAAGTTAAATCTAAAAATTCTGAATAACCTTGACGGCAAGAGTTAGTCAGAAGAAGCAGATGTAAAACAAATTTTTAAAGAAAAAAATGTTCAGAAGACAGCTAACAAAAGTTAGACTTAGTTTTTCTCCCCCTGGAAACAGGCTCGGAGCTCCGCCTCAGAAGTTGTATCATTCTCCCTCTTTGCTTTTCAAGAGATGCTTCCTTTCTGTTGCCACTTGGATATAAAGGAATAAAGAACTCAAAAAACAGAGATGGTCAGAGACTTCTGAATGCTTCTGGATAAAACCATCAGAAGCGATCAGAGGTCTCTGATCAGCTCTGAGATAATGAAAAATAAGATTTACATGTTTATCATCCCCAACTTGCTGATTAAAAAATTAAAACGCTTCTCATCCAGAGCTTTTGTAAAAATATCAGCCAGTTGGTAATCAGTAGAGACAAAATACATTTCTATTGTGCCCTTCTCTACGTGATCTTTGATAAAATGATACCTGACATCAATATGCTTTGTTTTGGAGTGCTGAACTGGGTTTTTCAGTAATGGCAATGGCACTCTCTGAATCACATAGGATGGGAATCTTATCATATATCAGTCCATAGTCTCTGAGTTGAGTCTTCATCTAAATAACTTGTGAACAGCAACTAGCAGCAACAACATATTCAGCCTCTGCAGTAGATGTTGAGACACAATTTTGTTTCTTGGATGTCCAGCTGATAAGTCTATTTCCCAAAAGTTGACAACTACTAGAGGTACTTTTTCTGTCCAGCTTACATCAAGCATGATCAGAATCTGTATATGCCATTAAATCAAACCCAGAATTTTTAGGATACCAGAGACCCAATGAAAGAGTTCCCTTTAAGTATCTAAAAATTCTTTTGACAGCGACCAAATGGGATTCTTTTGGATTTGCTTGATATCGAGCACAAAGACAGGTGACAAACATAATATCAGGCCTACTAGAAGTTAAATACAGAAGAGAACCTATCATACCTCTGTAGCCCATGACATCTACTGATTTCTCAGAAGAATCAGGACCTAGCTTCATACTAGGAGAGATAGGTGTTTTCATAGGTGATGAATTTTGAAAATGAAATTTCTTTAGCATGTCAGAAACATCTTGGCTTGATTAATAAAGATACCATAGGTATTTTGTTTAATTTGAAGTCCGAGAAAGAAGGTTAGTTCTCCCATCATACTCATTTCAAATTCCTTTTCCATCAATGCAGAAAACAAATCTACTTCAGTTTGATGAGTAGAGCCAAATATTATGTCATCCACATAAATTTGAACAATAGTTAACATACCTTTGCCTCTTTTGATGAACAGTGTGGTATCAATCTTACCTTTCTCATAACCTTTGCTTATCAGAAATTTGGATAATCGTTCATACCAGGCTCTGGGAGCTTGCTTTAAACCATATAAAGCTTTGTCGAGAAGAAAGACGTATTCTGGATGTCTTGCATCTTTAAAACCAGCAGGTTGTTCAACGTACACCTCTTCTTTGAGATAACCATTCAGAAATGCACATTTAACATCCATTTGATATACTTTATAGTTTTTGTATGCAGAGAAAGCCAGAAATAGTCTTATGGCTTCAAGTCTTGCAACAGGAGCAAATGTTTCGTCATAGTCAATGCCTTCTTCTTGACAGTATCCCTTAGCCACCAGACGAGCCTTATTTCTGATCACAATTCCGTCTTTATCCTTCTTATTTCTGAACACCCACTTAGTACCAATAGCAACTTTTCCTTTTGGTAAAGGTACTAAGTTCCACACCTTGTTACGTTCAAATTGAAGTAATTCTTCTTACATAGCTTCTACCCAACTTGGTTCTATCAAGGCTTCATGAACATGTTTTGGTTCGATCATGCTAAGAAAGTTGACATAGAATGCTTCATTAGCAGTAGCTGATCTTGTCTTAATACCCTCAGATGGACTACCAATGATGAGATCTGGAGTGTGTGATTTAGTCCATCTTGTCATCCTTGTCTGTGGTACATGTTGAGCCAGAACTTCTGTTTCTGTTTCAGAAGATTGAATAACCTTATCTGGAATTGTTGAATTTGAATCATTAGTGCATGAAATCTCCCCCTAAGATGAAGATACAGAAGTAGCTGCAGATGAAGATACTGGAGTAACTTCTGGACTGGCATGTGATGAGATTGGAGCAGAGATGACAGGGGAACTTGCTGCAGAGACAGTAGAACCAGATAGGGTTATTCCAGAGGTGTGAAGAACTTCAGGAATACTTAAGGATGGGGTACGAGGTATTTGTTCTGAAAATATTTATTCGCCTAGAAAATCTTGAAAAATGGCATCGATCTCGGATTCTCTGGGTCCTGAAAGATAATCAGAAGTCACTGTATTAAGTTTAAGTTCTGAAGTAGAATACTCAGAAGTTAGTTGGGTCTGATCATCAAAATTAATGTTAATGCTTTCCATAACAGTCTAAGTACGTAAGTTAAAAACTCGATAGGCTCTAGAGTTTAACGAATATCCTAAGAATTTAGCTTCATCTGACTTTGGATCAAATTTACCAAGTTTGTCTCTGTCATTTAAGATAAAACACCTGCAACCAAAAATATGAAAAACTTTGACAGAGGGTTTTCGTTTGTTGATAAGCTCGTAAGAGGTTTTGAGATGCCTCTTGACAATTATGGAACGATTTTGAGTGAAACAAGCAGTGGCTACGGCTTCTGCCCATAAATGAATGGGAAGACCGGAAGCTGCAAGCATTGTTCTTGCTGCTTCTACCAGGGTGCGATTGCGACGTTCAACTACACCATTCTGTTGATGAGTGCGTACAGCAGAGAAATTTTGTGTGATTCCATTTTCAACAAAGTATGCCTCAAGCTTGGCATTCTTGAATTCAGTACCGTTGTCGCTTCTGAGCTGTTGAATCTTCTGATGCAGAAGAACTTGGATTCTGGTCATCATATTCTGTAAAATGATAGGCACTTCTGACTTTTGTCTGACAAATGCGAGTTAAGTATACCTGGAAAATTCATCAATAAGTACCAGAAAATACTTTTTACCAGAGAGACTCTTAATTGCAATGGGACCACAGAGATCAACATGTAACAATTGCAGAGGTCGAGTACAAGAATGATCACTCTTAGTTTTATGAGAATCCTGTTTAATTTTGCCCATTTCACATGCAGGACAAATATGATCTTTTTGAAAGTGAAATTCTGGAAGACCAGATACCAACTTTTGTTTGACAAGCATTTCAAGAGAGTCAAAGTTTAAGTGAGACATTTTATGATGCGATAACCATGCAACTTCACTCTTTTTGGAGATAAGACAGAGAGTTTCCTTACCATCCTTGGATGTGAAATTCATTATATATAGATTACCTGTTATGTCAGCTCTCCAGAGTTCCTCACCTGCCTTAGAAAATAAGTAACAATGTTTTTCATCAAATACCACAATGATTTTAGAATCACATAGTTGACTTACACTTAGCAAGTTATGTTTCAATCCAGAAACATGAGCTACTTTAGATAAGGTAATATTACCTTCTTGTAAAGTACCGTAGCCTTTTATTTGACCCTTACCATTATCTCCAAACGTCACAGCTCCACCGCTTTTGTTTTTGAATTGGGAGAGTAAGTTTTTCGTTCCAGTCATGTGCCTCGAGCATCCAGAGTCAAGATACCAGATATGCACACGCTGCTTCTGCAATCAGAGTTTTTTTCCAGTCATGGGTCTTTTAATGTTAGTTTTGGATTTGTCAATTCTTTTAACGTGCTCGTGATTTCATTTAACAGAGGGTTGAGGATTGTTTGCAGTTTTAATCTTATTGTTTTTTTTTTGTTTTTTTTTGCAGTATGAGAAGTTAGCATTTGACTGATCAGAGGTCCTCAAGAAAAATTGTTTTAATTTCAAGAACATAGAAAAAATTCAGAATTCTGAGACAGAAAAGCTTTCATTGAATTTTCATTAAGATAATGAGAACTACAATTTTTCTTAATATTGTCTTTTCTAGTATCAATAGTTCTATAGAACTTCCTATCTAGACTAGACTTATTTTCAGAATCTGAAATGTTCTTCAGCGGAAGCTTCCTCTGATTTACCTTCTTAGGAACTTTCGAAGTTACTGAAACAGGAGCAGAGATATTAGATGTCCATTTTCCCTTTTGAACATAAGTAAACTATGGAAGATTGGGTTTTGGAGACTTCTTATCTGTCAAACCTTTTTTGAGATTTTCTTCTTTCTCAAGTTCAAGACAAGATTTGGCTTTAATATACATCCCTATGAAGTCTGGATGAATAGATACAGATTGTCTCTGTTCGTTTGAGGAAGCAGAGAGTATCGGTATGCCACTAAAATGTTTTTCAACATTTTTATCAGAGGCTCTGATTTCCAGAGATTCATTAGTATATAAGAAAGGGGCATCTTTGTTTTTGATGACCTATGGAGACTTACTGTAAATAGATGAAGATTTATTTTCTAATTTAGTAAAGTATTTTTTAGAATTGTCAAAGAAATCTTCGCTTTGATCATCAGTCTCCCAAGGATATGTGATTACTTCCAAATTATCTTGAGATTCAGAAAGATGTAAGTCTATTAAAGAACAAGGAACTATCTCTGGATTTTATTTTAAAGAACTTTGCAAACCATTTTCATGTTCAAGTTTGAAACATTTATCCAGAGTTGAGAGAATATCATTTTCAAAACTAAGTCGTAACTCTTCTTCTGCTTGTGTAGGAATAAAAGCATCAGCTTCTGGATTCAAAGTTATATGACCATTTAGACCAAATTTGAAAATATCATCCTTCTTCTGAATTTTATTCAGATCAACGTTCGTTTTTCCAGATGAATATACAATATTTTTGAACTTGAGTTTTCGTTGATGATGACCATTTTCATATTTTGATCGTTTGAAGATTGATTTTGCATATAAAGTTGAAAACACTGGCTTCTGTTCTTGTCCCATACAGAAGACAGAATCTAAGGTAGACCATTTCTCACACGTGTAGGGATCTAAATCCTTAAAACCAAGTCCAGATCTTCCTACTTGTGTATTAATTTTGTCGTGAACTTTTTGGGCATCCAAATATGTTTTGATTTGTAGCCTTTTGTTTTGAAGTTCGACATGTAAAAAATTTCTCTCTTTTTGAAAATAATTTTTAAGTGTTACAGAGTTTAGTCTGTCACTTTCTTTATCTCGAATCTCCTTATCTTTTTCTTCCAAAAGTTTCTTAAAATTTAAGTTCTCCTTTTTAATCTGAACTTCAGTAAGTTTTAGAGTCGTGGAAATCTTTTCTTTTTCAGTGCTTAGTTCCAGTTTTTCTTCAGTTAAAATATCCACTCCCTTTTATAAATGTCTCTTTCCCTTTGTGTTGTAGAAAGAGTTTTTTCAATGCTTTTTCGTAATTTCTTTTCAATTGTAAGCTTTTGTTTTAGTTCTTCAAAATTGTTTGATAAAAGCACAGTTGTGTTTTCAAGTTCGGATGATTCAGAGAAAGTACTAACCGGTGATTCAGAAGGTTGATCTTCTGACTCATTTGTCTTTGCCATCCCACAAAACATTGCCTCATCACCACTAGACTCATCTCCTAGCCAGTTTTCTTTCTCAGCATAATGAGCTCTTTTAGTGACATTGTACTTATACTTGTTTTTGTAGTACGTCTTGTCTTTATCCAGAGTTCCTCTACAATCCTTAGAGTAATGTCCTGGCTTGCCACATCTATAGCACACATCCTTCTTCTTCATCTCATCTTCTTTCTTCTCAACGTCAGATTTTTCAGTTCTCTGAGTCTCTTGTTTGGGAGAATAAGTAGTAGATCGATCAGATCTTCTGTTTCCCTGAAATGATCTATTCCTAAACCTATTAGTGAATTGTTTGGTAATAAGAGCCAAAGAATCATCAAAGGCTTTGATTTCATCATCAGAGTCAGAATCACTCTCTGGAATAGCCTCGGATATGAAGGCCTTGCTTTTTCCTCTCTTATCTTCACTTCTTCTTATGGTCGTTCCCTTAGATTCAGAGATCAAAGACAGAGGTCCACCTATAGTTGTTTTCTTCTGAACAACCTCTTTTTCATGGGCATGCAAAGTACCAAAAACATCATGCAGAATCCATTGCTCAAGATCTTGATTTGCTTGAAGGGACATAGAAAGATTTGACCACTCTGAATTCAATCGTTTAAGAAATAGGACGTTGTTATCTTCTTGTGACCACTCTAATTGATCCCATAGTTCCTTGCAGCGTCACAGGAATCCAGAGATTGAAAAATCTCATTTAGAATAGCCATGATAAGAAGAGTTTTGGCCTTTTTGGCTAGTTCGACTTTGGCCTTTTCCTCATCAGACCAGTTTCCCTTCAGCTTTGGAACTTTTTGAGATGGGACTTCATCAGTATTAGTAGTAGCGGGAATTCGTGGAATTATAGTCATTGGTACGAATGGACCATTTTGGACAGTAGGGTAGAGTTCTGTATCTAATTCTTCATAGAAATTTATCATTCGAATTTTCCATTGTGGATATTCACCACGAAAGAGAGTGGGAGGTTTGGTCAGAGAATCGGAGGTGTAAACAGCATTCAGATTTGAATTTGCCATTTGTGACAGAGAATAGAGAAACGAGATGGGAGAAAAAAAAATTTGACGATTATATGAAATTTAGAGCAATTAAATTTCAATTGAATCAAAAAACAAGTCGATATCCTTCAAATTTAACCACACTTACCACTATTTTGGAGAAAATTGTTATGAGATTAACAAATTCTCGTAGAACAGGGTAGAGTTATGAACAGTAGTATAAAACTGAAAGATACATTATTGTAGAAGAGGGATTTCTCCAAATGGAAGAGATCAATAATCAATAAATTGATTAGATGGCTCTGATACCAATTGTTGGAACCCAGATCCCTTTCTAAATAGTTAATTGAGAGATTTGAGAATCAAAGTATAAGCGGAAGCAATTCAAATCAATTAACAACAATAATTATCAAACAAACAGTAAGTAATAAGAGATGACGAACAGACTGAGATTATATTGATAACCTTGAAGATCGATTACAAATACAGGAATAAATTGCACAATATGATCTCCAAAAGTATGTTTTCCAATCGACAACTTTACATTCAAAGACTTGATCTATTTATACTATCACAGTGAATATAAAGTCAACAATCTAACCAGTTACAAACTGACACGTCATTAGTTAAGAGCGTATAACAGAATTCAGTTGTAATCGGAGAAGCATGAGGTAAGAGTGTGCCAACTCATATCATACTTCCATCCTATGGTTCATACTTCTTAGGTCTAACAATTACTTTATATAAATAAACAAATTTACAGTTACAAGCGGAACAAGAACAAGTATAAAATCTATTCTATTGTAACTAGAGAAATCACTAAGTTGATGCACAAGGAAAGAAAGAAATAGCAATAGAGGATTTTAGAGAGAATAGCATGAATGAAGATGGAAAGAGGTTTCCCATCTATTTATACCCGTTTGCATTTAATGCAAAGCAAAGGTACATGACACGTGTCAAATATGTGGAGGATGTTTGTCCTTTGGTTAATAGGATGGCCATGCTTTTAGCCACCTATGAATAGTACCAAATCAGATTTGATGGGGACATAAGAGACAATTCGTACGTCCTTTTCTAACAAGGTGTTGAGGCTTTGACTTTTGTGCATCGAAGATAAGATCAAAAATAATCTTGTTTGAAGGCTTAACTAGATCGTTGATCCGGAGATTTCAAGGATGAAATCACTGAGGTATCGCTGAGGCCTTGCAAGATTTCACACTTCTAATTAGATAAACTTCGCTATCACTGAACAGCTTCAGATCACTAGTTGTTCATTTTTATCTTCAGCTTGGTCTTCGACTGTTGCTGAGTGGACTTGTGGTGTGCCTGTTGTTCTTCAGATCTTTAGAGATAAGATTGGAGTTCCTGATGTTCAGCGATCGCTGAGTGCAATCAGCGTATGCTATCGACCTGAACTCTAACTTATACATTGGAAATTTCACTAAGCAGAGAGGAATCATATTAAAATCACTGAAAGGAGTTTTGGATCAACATAAAAGGAACTAAACTCCTTAAGCGTGTCATTTTCCCTTTGTCGATTCCTGAACCTCCCGATCCTGAGATGTAAACTATAGTCAGTTATATAGCTCAATGAGTTCACGGTTTACGTACGACTATTCAACACACATTCAATCACATATAACTATCAAGTAAATGTGATATGCAATTTCACAGATTATATGCACCCCCAATGAGATCTCTTAACTCCTCTACGTTAGGTAGGGACCTGCCATGTCACAGGCATTCCGTGGGCATGTGAGTCCACAAAGAACTACCGCCCATTTCGAGTCGTGCCTCCCCAAAGTGTGACACATCGAGATGATATCCCATACCCCAGGTTATACATCATATAGGCATGTTAACCCGCACCCCAAACCCTTTGCATGCAATGTATATAAAAATTATAACATAAGTAGCATGTTACACCACAATTTAAGCCATATGCCTGTAAATCACCAATTAATAAAACATGCAATAACACCTCATCAATTAAACATGTAAACACCCACACCATTTATGTAAAAATACATTTCATACATATGTATACATCCTAGTGAAATCTCGTGAAAGACTCACTTGAAATAGTAGGTTTGCTAAAACTCCGCTCCAAGTGGTAACCTACAATTTATGCAAAATAGCACCATAAATGTCTAATCTTTCTCCCGAAAGTCAACAAAAGTCCACTATCGACCAACCTCAGTAATGACTTATCTTTCTCCCTTATTTATCCCATAACGCCTAATTAATATCTAAATAATATTATAAATTAGTGCGTTAGTTATTAATAAATTCGGCACCGTAGGATTCTTAATAACACAATTGAAAACTCCCAAATTAATTAAATTTTATCTATAAATTTTAATTAATTAATCACTGATATTTTAGAATAAATTAATATTTTTAATTTAATATGTTAAGTTTTCTAAAATAACATTAGAATTTAAACTCAATTAAATTTATTAGACTCCCAAACATCAATAATAATCCAATAAGAATTATGGACCTAAATGCAAAAAGCCCAAGTATATTTTAAATCTGATGGGCCTCAGATCAGGCCCAACCTCAAAAACAGCCGATACCCCTTAGCCCAACCCTCCTCTTGCCGGAATGGTCGCCGGAGAACGTCTTTTTCCCGGCGACAACGCCTATTTTCCAGACAAAACTTGTTTCGACTCGTTTGGCCTCGTTTCTTGTCTGTTTTCGTCGATTCTTTTTCTTGAATTCAAGTTATTAAATTTTCTAACTAATAGAAACAAGAATCACCCAAAATAGTTCAGATTTGAATGAGGTTTTTGTGTTTAAAGTTTCGGTTTTTATCGAAAACGGTTTTTCAGGATTTTCGGTTGACTTGACAGCCTTCCGACCACCCATTGGACTTCGAAACTGTTATGAACGTTTTATGTATTAATTCTAACGTCCCTACATGTATATATTCGAGTTTAGAAGTGTCACATTCCTTAACCCGATGAACCGACACCGAAACGGGATCGAAACCATCACCATTTGACACGTACCTCCTTTGCTTCTCCTGGACTTGAAGAAAAACGTTTTTATTTCTCTCTCTCACGAGTGGTGAATCGAAAACCCAAAAGGGGTGGGTTAGCCTCCTTTAAATAGCCCGGTTTACCCTACGGTTTATGGAAGGATTCGGATTATGGCAACCCTCATTAATCCCATGAATCCCTTCCATACCGACTTTTATCGAACGTCAAAACTCACCCCCTCTCATCGAAAATATTACAATTCGGGTCCTTAATTTAAATCACTTTCAAAATTATTATTATTCCATTACCATAATAATAAATTAATAACAAAATCATAAAAATCTTTATTAATTTCCACCAAGAATAAAGATCCTACCATAATTTAAAATTCTAAAAATTAAAAACACACCCTCCAATTTAATTCATTTGACATAATAAATAACCAAACTTTAGAGTGTTACATAAAATGTGTGAAATACATGAAGCAAATATGTAATTTACTCTAAGAGGGAGTTTAGTTCGCATGATATTTTTGGATGTAATGGAATATGTCAAAGGATTTTGACTTTGAATGAATTGAAATGAAATGTTATTAGGTTTGAACACATGTTTGGTTGATAGACATTTAAATGGAATACGTTAAAGGAATTTGAAATATGTCTATTTGGTTTACAGAATGTAGTTTTGGAATTGGAATAAATTATTGGTAAATGGCCAAAATGCCCTTTTTTTGAAAATTTTGAATCTGAAATCAACTACTATGGTTCAGATCGGTGGTGTTCGACGGTGATGGTTTAGCTCGGCAGTGGTCGACGGTGGTTCATGTCTCGATGGTCGGTGTTGGTTCAGGTCGATGGTGTGGTTCATATCGGCGGTGGTCGATGATGGTTCATATCGGCGTTGGTCGGTGGTAGTCGGTAGTGGTTCAAATTGCGATCGTTGGCAGTGGTTTTGATGGCAGTGGTCGGCAGTGGTTCAAATTGGCGGTGGTCGGTGGTCGTTCAGATTGGTGGTGGTTTAGGTCGACGGTGGTTCATGTCTGGAATGGTCCGCGTTGGTTCAGGTCGGTGGTGTGGTTCATATCAACGGTGGTCGATGATGGTTCATATCAGCGTTGGTCGGTGGTGGTTCAGATCGGCGGTGGTTCAGATCGACGGTGGTCGGCAGTGGTTCAGCTCGACGGTGGTTCAGTTCGGCGGTGGTTCAGGTCGATGATGGTTTAGATCGGCGATAGTCGGCAATGGTTCAGATAGGCGGTTGTCGGTGATGGTTCAGATCAGTAATGGTCGATAGTGTTTCAGATCGGTGGTGGTTGGCGGAGGTTCAGATCGGTGGTGGTCGGCGATGGTTTATATTGAGAAGAAAGTGTGTGGCTATTTTATGATCTTAGGGTTAAGATGCATATTTGTGATTATGAAATTAGAACATTCATTTTCATCAAAATACCACCTTATTGTCGAGGAATGTTTAAATCTCTTATTTGTAAAATCAATGGATTTTGAAGATTTCTTTCATGAAAAAGAATGAAGCAAACGAGGGAATGGATCTGGTCAATGAAATTCAGCATTCTAATTGTATCAAATTTATCCAGAATCTATGAACCAAATGCCACCTAAATATTATATTTCTTTTAAAACAAAAATACATATTTTTTATAGTAACTCAAAAAAGATATTAGGTACCCTTTAAAAATGTCCATTCCTCGTTCCGTTGAAACTTTTCCCGTGATAACGCCAATACATAAATGATATAATTTATTTATTTTTGTAAAAAGTATTAGTAAATAGAAAAAAAAACCAAAATATCCTTTGTTTAACAGACAATTTTAACGGAGTTAGTAAATAGGAGCCACTTTCAGAACAAAATGAGAACCACAAAAATATTTTCTAAACTTGTCAAAATCCTATTTCCAAACTTTTTACCAAACCCCCAAGACTAAATTTTAGGGTGGTTCGTGGTCAGGTTTGGACGGTTTATCCCTCCAAACTGTAATGGCGGTTCAGAAAATTTCCAAAATAAATGGTTTGGTAGCAAGTGACAAACAGGTCAAACCGGACCACAAAAAGGCGGTCTGGTCTGACCGGTTTAGGCGATTTGGGCCTCTTATAGACGTAAGCTAAAAAAACATAACATTTATATCTAAAATAAATTTTCTACCGATATAACATTTATTAAAAAATATTATGTGAAATTATAAAAGAAATATATCTTTCTAAAGTTAATAAAAACATTGATTAAATTGAAAAAAGTGAAACAAGTCCACCAACAATAGTTGGAGTTTGGGACAAGTCGAAGGACGATTTAGAATTTTGGATTTCATTTTTGACGGATTTCAGAAATTTGTCAAATTATATAACGCGGCCAATCAAGAAATGAAAACTAAAAGCATAAGGTGCGTTTGGTTCGGGAAAACTGTTTTCATTTTCCTAGAAAACGTTTTCAGAAAATGGAGTTAAGTTTTCATTCTCAGTTTTCTATGAAAATTTTAGAAAACGTGTTTGGTTGAAATGGTGGAATTTCCATTTTCCATTTTTAGAAAATTAGAAAACTCGACGGACAGGTGGTCGACGATAACGACGGGTGTCGAGTGCCGACGATGGGCGTGGGGGGAGGGGGATGCGACGAGCCGACGATGCGATATTGGGATTTAGGGTTTGGAATGAAAGTATGAAGTCAAGAAATAAAAATTTGGAAAATTATTAGAACTAGTTTCTAATTTACCTAGGATTTTTTAAAAATGAATTTTTTTGTTTTCCTGGAATATTTTTTGAAAACTGAACGAACCAAACGGATTTTCTAAATTTTCATTTTTCCTGGAAATTTTTCCTAGAAAACTGGAAAAAAATTAGGAACCAAACGCACCCTTAATATCTTAGACGAACCTTTTCTAATTGGCCTATAAGTTAAGCCTACGACATGAGACTAAATTTAATTAATACATGTGTTTTTTTTACGGTAGGTTCGATCCAAACCGCACAAAAAATGTTCAAACCACAGACCAGATCAGACCGATTGGTTTGGCTATTTTTCATACCAGACCAGACAGCCAGATCGCTCAGATCGTAAAAAACGGCCCAATTTAATTTGGTTTGATCCATTTGAGCGGTCTAACGAATTTTTAAACCACCCTACCAAAATTAGAGTTTATTTTTATATTTATTTTAATTTTGTACCAAAATAGGTAAAACTGTGAACTAGGGGTGGTGATAACTCTCATTTTGAGTGTTATTTACACTTCTTTAGGGTCTCTTTTTTATTCCTTTTTAGTATGTGTTTTTCCTTTTTGTGTTTGTGTTTCCCATTTTTATTTATTTATTTTCATTTGGAGTTGTTGAGGATAAAAGTTTGTACTTTGATTAGTGTATGTGTCGTTTTTGAGCTGGTGCGTCATTGTGGCGAGTCACCACTGTGGCGAGCAACGTATGGAGCAGCTGGAGCTGCAGAAAACCCTTATGAATTTATTGCCAAAAATGTGTTAAAAGATGCAGATTCAGTTTGGGTCAAAGGGCTGTGTTATCATGAAAATAAAGAACAAAGTTGACAAAGGGAACATGACAAAATAGAGGAAGAGGACACCATTGAGAGGTCCCTTTTCCTCTCTCAAGTCTCTTTCATGGAGAAGAAGACAACCATGATGCATCGCTTTCTCCTCTTAAGTCCCTTTCAATCATCTCTACTTCTCCAACTATAAAAGAGAGCTCTTGGGACTTCATTTGATCCATCCATCACTTGAAGAAATGAGCTGAAAATTTAGTCTTTCATTTTACTTTGTAGTAGTTTAAATTTTTGCACTTTAATTTCTGTAATTTACTTTTCCGTCGGCCACCCCAGTTACGTTTAATGCAATTTCTATTTTCGTATTTCTACTTCTGCAGTATTTCTTTAATTATGTATCATAGCTAAACCCCCCTTTGGGTGTGGGTGTAAGCCGAACCCGAGAGTCCAAAATGTAACACTTGGGTGTTACTACTTTTTGCTAACTTTTCAGTTTGGTCATTCGAGTCGAAACTTCAACTCAACGCGGACAAGCTGATCATCCTAAGTGTTAATATTAGATCTTAGACATCGAGAGGGGTGGATCCGATATACGGCTTGAATGATGCAAGGAGGTTTGAGAAAATCTTCAATAATCGCATAGAGATATGGGTTTTTGCATAATCGTACTAAGGTTCAGATGTCGGTCGAGTGGGTGTGTCATAGAGATATGCGCATGGCCACATCCAGCGGAGCTAAGATCTCCGAGATCTACTTATGTACGATTGGCAAACCGAAGGTTAGCATTTGTGGCGACTTTATAATAAAACCGTTTTTACAACCTATATGACGTAGCTTCGAGAGGAGGAAATTATATGGGACCACATTGTGACCGGCTTTATTAACCATTTAAGTTATTAAAATACTCTCGGGGGGAAATTACACTCATACCCGCTTTTTATTTAATTGTTATTTTTAAAGTTATTAAATATTCCAACAACAAATCAATTTTATAACTCTAAACTTTGCACCGGAAGCTCGTAAGAAAATCTCCGATTCTTAGTTGACCAGTCCTTGGAACGAACTTGGTATTTACCATTATATTATTTGTTAAGAGAACGCAATAGTGGTGTGCACTTGTACTATTATTGTGACAAATTTCACGTGTGTTATTTTGCTATCAAGTTTTGGCGCCGCTGCCGGGGATTGGCGTGATTTTTAATACTAAGATATTGATTTTTTTTATTTGAGCCCGTGTCGCGAGTTTTCTATAACATTTTCACCCTTTCACCGTAATGGAATGTTTTAATTGGGATGCCCCTTATTATAATACTTTCGATTATTGTTGGGAACAACATCCTAATTATTTACAAATAATCAAGATGATGGCCCCTACACTTCCCTTGCACCTCCCCACCAAGATTGGAATGACACGTATTTGAATACATTTGACCAATCATGGGAGGCACATGTTGATATTCATGTGATTTTCAAGGGACGAATCCGTACTATGGATCCTCGTCCTATGTGCCCGACTACCCACTCGAGATATTTTTTGAGCAACCCGAGCCATCTCACTCTTTTGAAACTCGTCTTCAAAACTTAGTTGAACTTATGAAGCTATATTTTGAAAGTACTAAATCCTCTATGGATGCCTTGAGCACTAAGTTGGCACAACTAACAAACAAATTGAAAAATCAAAGTCAAGGCGCTTACCAAGTGATAACGAAAAATTAATATTTGTTGGTAAGAATGAGCGTGATGTTGAAAAAGAGTTAGAGATTTTCGAGGCAAAATCTGAGCATGTGAGCAAGCCCTCTTTACTTCCTAATAGTGAAGAGGTGCTTCAGAATGCTAAAAATCCTAACTTAATAATTTGTGCTCATATTTTGCAGCCTTCTTTTGACCATAGTGCTCCCACGGTAGTCACGTCTCAGACCGGTGGGATAAATTGTTTCGTCAAAAGCTCGGGAGATTTGACTATATCGTGTTCTTTGGGTGGTATAACAGTCGTTTTGAATGTGAAGGTGGTTGGCATCTTGAAACCATCCCATTTTCTGAAAATGCATGCATGGGGTGGTGAATCACATCCTACATAATCGTAATACAAACATTTTTTCCTTACTCTCAACTCCAATTTTGTGTCTGTTATTTTACACTTTTTAGGCTAGATTTGAGTCTATTAATTTTGTTTTTTTTTCTTCCGACTAGTATCAAAGTCATTGGGATCAAAAAAAAATACACAGTCTTCTCATCTTATATCCTTAGATTTTTAAGTTTCATAGTTTGAATAATCTTTCCACTACTAAGCATATTTCTAGAACTAAGCAACCAATTCCCCGGTGTCCATATTGATTTAACTTTGGAACTTTAGAAATGACATAGGCCATCTTTGTAAACACATAGCCGATACACTCTTCTTTTACCTTACCCAAGCCTTGTTGTTTGAATGGTTCCTCCACAATGAGGACATTGTGTTATCTTAAATTTGGGGGAGGGAACACATGTGTCAAAAAGAAAAAGAAAAAAAAGTTTAGTCCTTCGAAAAATTGGAAGGAACAAAATGCACCAACTATGTCACCATTGTCTACCACATGGAGAAAAGAAAACTATTAAATTGGGTTTGGAGTCATATAAATAGTTGAGTTTGACATATGATTTTTTTTGGGAAATACACAAGTTCACAAAAGATATTTTTTTATGTATAGCCCAAAAAGACAAGTTTGGGGGAAGATGAGAGATGTAAGAAGAGTGAGAATCCATAAACACTAGCCCATGAAAGCCCTATGGATCTAAGTGCGCAAAGTCAATTATCTTAAGATGGGTGAATTATAGTTTAATCTATGGAAATTATATTGCAACAAAAAGAAAGAGTGGAAAGATTAGGAAATTTATGGTACTTTTAAATCAAAAGGATGTAAGATGAAAAAAAATGAGGACCAAAAAAAGAAAAAGAAAAATATATATATCAATGATCCTATTTGTGATACTTAGTCTTCTTGTATTTTAAGTCATGTTAGTCTTTTTTTTATTTTTGTCTTTTGCGTTACTTTGACGACAAGTAACAAGTTAAGTTTGGGGGTGTGATAGCTCTCATTTTGAGTGTTATTTACACTTCTTTATAGTGTCTTTTTTCCTTTTCAGTATGTGCTTTTCCTTTTTGTGTTTGTGTTTCCCATTTTTATTTATTTATTTTCATTTGGAGTTGTTGAGGATAAAAGTTTGTATTTTGATTAGTGTATGTGTCGTTTTTGAGCTGGTGCGTCACTGTGGCGAGTCACCACTGTGGTGAGCAACGTATGGAGTTGTTGGAGCTGCAGAAAACCCTTATGAATTTATTGCCAAAAATGTGTTAAAAGATACAGATTCAGTTAGGGTCAAAGGGATGTGTTATCATGAAAATAAAGAACAAAGTTGACAAAGAGAACATGACAAAAATAGAGGAAGAGGACACCATTGAGAGGTCCCTTTTCTCTCTCAAATCTCTTTCATGGAGAAAAAGACAACCATGATGCATCACTTTCTCCAACTAAAAAAGAGAGCTCTTGGGACTTCATTTGATCCATCCATCACTTGAATAAATTAGCTGAAATTTTAGTCTTTCATTTTACTTTGTAGTAGTTTAAATTTCTACACTTTAATTTCTGTAATTTACTTTCCCACCGGCCACAGTGGTCACTGACCACTGTGGCCAGTTACGTTTAATGCAATTTTTGTTTTCGTATTTCTACTTCTATAGTATTTCTTTAATTATGTATCATAGCTAAACCCCCCTTTGGGTGTGGGTGTAAGTCGAACCCGAGAGTCCAAAATGTAACACTTGGGTGTTACTACTTTTTGCTAACTCTTTAGTTTGGTCATTCGAGTTGAAGCTTCAACTCAACGCGGACAAGCTAGTCACTTTAAGTGTTAATATTAGATCTTAGACCTCAAGAGGGGCGGATCCGAAATACGGCTTGAATGATGCAAGGAGGTTTGAGAAAATCTTCAATAATCGCATAGAGATATGGGTTTTTGCATATCGTACTAAAGTTCAGATGTCGGTCAAGTGGGTGTGTCATAAAGATATGTGCATCCGTCCACATCCGGCTGAGCTAAGATCTTCGAGATCTACTTATGTACGATTGGCAAACCGAAGGTTAGCATTTGTGGCGACTTTATAATAAAACCGTTTTTACAACCTATATGACGTAGCTTCGAGAGGAGGAAATTATATGGGACCACATTGTGACCGGCTTTATTAACCATTTAAGTTATTAAAATACTCTCGGGGGGAAACTTACACTCATACCCGCTTTTTATTTAATTGTTATTTTTAAAGTAATTAAATATTCCAACAACAAATCAATTTTATAACTCTAAACTTTGCACCGGAAGCTCGTAAGAAAATCTCCGATTCTTAGTTGACCAGTCCTTGGAACGAACTTGGTATTTACCATTATATTATTTGTTAAGTGAACGCAATAGTGGTGTACACTTGTACTATTATTGTGACACATTTCACGTGTATTATTTTGCTATCAGATGGCAATCGGGTCGTGTACGGATTGGCGGGTCGCGGGTTGCCGGGTCAAGGAGAGTCAACCCGGACACGACCCGTTTAGCTAATTGTGTCGAGATATGTAACCCTAACCCGCACATGCTCGGGTTGGGGGTTGGCGAGTTGTAAACGGGTTGACGGGTCATAAACGGATTGACGACTCATAAACAGGTTGACAGGTCATAAACTGATTGGCAGATCACCTAATAATACAACCAAATTTAAACAAAAAGTCCAAACACAAGTTTCAAACAAATGAAAAGTCCGAACACAAACAAATTCACATAATAATACAACCAAATTCACATAATAATACAACCAAATTCAAACATCCAAGTTTAAAATAAATTAAAAGTTCAAAAACAATCAAATTCAAACAAATCCAAGTTTCAAACAAATAAAAAGACCAAACACAACCAAATTCAAACAAATTCATTTTAACTATTTGAGACTTTTAAGTAAAATATAAAATATTTAAAAAATATATATTTTTTGCCGGGTTGGCGGGTCAACTTGTAACCCGTTTGGGTTAACCCGAACATGACCCATTTATTTAACGGGTCAGAAAATTCAACCCTAACCCGTTTATTTTCGTATCGGGTTAGTGTCGTGTCGAGAATTACCACTTCTACTGTAAAACAACATTAACCACACATGTAATTTACTCTAAATATTATATTTCTTTTAAGGGTTTTTCTAAATACAGCTAGTCTATAGAAACACCCTACGGTAAAACCCTCTTTTAAAACCAAAATACATATATTTTTATAATAACTCAAAAAAGGAAAAAAAAAATTAGGTACCTTTTAAATGTCCCCTCCTCATTTCATTGAAACTTTTCCCGTGATATGCCCGATGCAAGCTGACCCCACCCACTTTAATTTCACTAAATCTTTTTTACCAGTAAATTGCTAGATTTTATTATTATGTTGATTAGACTTGTATGCATATTGTTATTAAGAAGAGTTGTATTTTATTTTGGAATCACATTTTATAGTTATGGAAAACCATCTCTTTCATAGATGATATTTGAAAATACAAACTTTCTCCAATGGTAAAATAAAGACCTCGTAATTTTTTGGAAAATCATTTAATGAAAAGGTTAATTATTGGAGCAATAACTTAAAAAATAACTTGACATACAAAAACTGAAGGAATGTCAATTGTTTAAAGATTCATGTCTCTCTATTAAAAATGATGTAAAAATACAAAAAACCTTTTGAAAGACTTGACTATTAAAATAAGTGTCTGAGGATATTGGTTTTTGTTAGTGGAAATCTAATGTAACAAATAGATCAAGTCTTTTTAAAGACACGACTATTACAGATTATTCTCAAAGGTCATCGATTCCAACCCTATAAGGTTACTGGAGATTTCATTATTGTTCTTCAGGACCCTTGGAACTGGTTGCGGTGCACCGAAGTTGGCATGGGCCCAAGGGTTTAAAAAAATATATTTGAAAATTCAGTGTAATACATTACTACAGAAATGGTTATTTTATACCTTCCTTTTTATACGGTTTTAAAATTCCTTTACATGGTTTTTCGGTAACAAAAGTGCATAAAAACGTTTGAATATCTTTTTATACGATTGTTTTCTAAAACATATAAAAAGGTGTAAACATTTTATACGGTTATTTGAGAAAAATAACATCCGTAATGTGCATTCAATACATTAAAATTTGTTCATTGTTTTGTGTTTTAACTAAGGAATATTAACCCTGCAAAAAAAGACAAATGACCACTCTCTCTCTTTTCTATAACTCTACTCTTTAAATATTTGCAAAACCTTTTCCTTTTGGCTAGGCCTTTTTTCAAGATTGATGCTTCATCGACTTGTACAATATATATATATATATATATAACAATTGTATATTTATGTTTTAGAAATTAAATCATTAATTAATTACGTTTGGTAAAAAAATTAGTTGATCAAATAGACAATATTATAAAATAATACATTGAAAAAGTATAGGGATATAATTAAAAAAATGAAAAAAGAAGCTACTGGAATTTATTAAAATCTATACTACTTGAAATTCATCAAAAGTCTTAAAAAACAAGTCTTAATACATATGGTACTGCATACTAATGCATAAAGTCTTAAAATATCTTAATTACAACCTCACAAAGCTTGATGTACAACTTACATTTGCATAAAGTCTTAAATTTGGGTTCTCAATATCATCACTCCTTTAGAGCTCTCAGACGGTTGTCTATTTGTCTTCCCCATGAGTGCTGTCTTGATGCTCCTATCAGATTTCCACCCAAAATGACGATTCAATTCACACCCATATTGATGATTCACGATTCCAGGTATTCTCTTATTTCCTGATTCCATTATGGATTCATCTTCCTCTTCTTCCGGTTCTTAATTTCATTCTCGATAATATTTGGTTTTATTGTACAGATATGACAAAAAAATTGGGTGATATTCATCTTGCTACGTCTTTCATTAGTAAAAAATTTTCTATCCTCTGTGAAGATTATCATCCCGATTCCATTCTCGATCCAATTCTCATGTTAGGGTTTTCACATCCGTTGACATTTACTCAATTTTCTCTTGTAAACTACAAGTAGATTCATTTTGTATGGGTACCTCAAGTATTGTTACAAATGAAGCAAGAACAAGAAGGAGCAGATGGGTATTGTCCCAACACAGGTCAAATATGTCTTTGAATTTTAGTGATCCTTTACTCTTCTACTGGTTCTTGTTTTTCTATATATTTGTTCATCTTCAGGTGACTTTTAATGGAGCATTTGATCATATGAATATCGATGCTAACTAGGTATTGTTCTTTTATTTTTTGGCATGTTAAAATAATCAGTAATATTAGTCCAATCTTGATATACTGTAAATACTATTTACATTTTGATGTAGGAAACAACATTTTAGTTTAACAAGGATTTCCTAACAGGTAACCATCTTTGATGAAAATCATGTAATCGGAACAGCCAGTTTGGGTTTGTTTTTGGTTCCATGTTATTTTCTCTTTGAATGCATATGCAGATAGTGATAGAACGCAACCAGAAGCAGGCACAAAAATATGGTTAGGGTTCTCGCATAACCGTCTCTCTAGATTCAAGGTATTTGACTTTTATTATGTGCTTACGTGTTGTTCATCTTCCTCACTCTTTCACCATTTCGTATTTTTGGACTAAAACTAACCCATTCTCATCTCATTTTTATTGGGTTTAAGCCTTAAGGTCAATTTCAACCTCATTTATATGTTATTTTTTACACTGTAATTGAATCACAATTTCTTTTTATGAAGGTTCACATGGTTTCAACTTTCAACCATATTTAACTGGAAATATGTTGCTGTAATTGTCGGGATAATACCTATCATTCATACTTCATAGGTGTTTTTTCAGCTCTTCGTATCGATAACATTTAGCACTTCGTTTCGATACCTATCGGGGGAATACCGATCAGTTGAGTTGGTTCCTAATTACTTTGGTTAAGCAGGTTTTTGGACAATCACCCGGAACATAAATAAGTGGCCGATGCAAGACGATTTTCGTTTCAAATCTTGAGACCCCTATGGGAGAACTTTCAAATCCCAAGGTACGCATAGTATGGGTTTCAACCCTAAATCATATTTTCAATTTGTTTTGGCTATAATCAGAAGCTAAGTGTGTGTGTGTATATATATTTCTTTACTCCATATGATTAATTGGTACCAAGAATTTGATAATCATTTTTGTCTAAACACAAAGAATTTACAATATGGGTTTTCCCTATTTAGATGATCTCTTTTCTTGGTTGTTTCATATTGTTGATCAACTGATTTTAGGAGTTAGATGCAAGCATATTGTTGATCACTAAAATTATTGGTTTAAACTGGGCTTTCCAATTTAGAATTATGGGATACAAGCATGTTCATGGTCACTGATTCTAGATGAAATACCAAGTTTTTGTGTGTTTTGTGTTGTCTTTAGTAAGTTTTGTAGAGTGGTTTGCAGGTGATAGAAACTATCCAGTTGAAAATTTGTGAGGATCAACTGATGTCAGCTGCTATTACATATCCATTTGGTTTGTTTTCTTGTGTATGTGAGCAATTTCGTTAAGTTGTTGTTCGTGTTTGGATTGCAGGGAAGGGAACTCAATACCACAATGTAGTACAGAAATTCAAGGTCCAATAATACATAATTATACCCATGCATGGACCCTAATTTATAATGGTTATATAGTCTTAAAGTGCTTTTCCTTTTCTCAATATGGTTTCTATTATCTATGCTACCTTATAGTCTAAAGTGCTTGTCCTATTCAATACATGACTGTTGTTTGTGGCTTCATCATTAAGACGCTGACTTATTCACTCAGCCAAGTTGGGGAAGGAAGCTTAATCCTAACAAAGCTCCTTCTATTTGATGCTTGAAGGTGAGAGTTGTGGGAAGTTGACATCTCACGGAATCTCTACATGTAAATTGGAGGGATTTTTGAAGAATTACGTTCGTGCACCACCACTGTTCGAACTTGCAAGAGTTTGTAGCAAGTGTTCTTGGCTATGTACTTGGACTTTTACTATTGTAGTGTTCACATTTTATCCAAAAAATGTATTTAAGTGTTTATGGCATCGAATTGCATCAGAGTTTGGGCTTTTGTTTTTGGCAGTTGTCTGGAATCTAGCTGCTGTCACGAGGCCACAAGACGGATAAAGAGCAAAGATTGTGTTCGAAGTGGAGATACGTTTAACAGTCGTAAACGTCCAGAGCTGCAAAAGAAAGTATGGAGATCTTTCTTTAAAATAAGAGAGGTTGGTTGATAATGCAGGTGATTGTATTCATTGTGTCATGTTTCTGCTCTGCTCCATTCTAGAAAGGTTCTGTTGGTTTTGGCTTATTCTTTTTGAGTGTGCTGGAAAGGGTCTGTTGGTTTTTGGATTTTCTTTGGTGAAAGCTGTTTGTAAAGGTAATGATCCTGGTGGTGGTAAACTTATTGTAAGGATTGGTTTTCTTTTATAAATGAATAGTTTGCGGTGCAAAAAAAAATATTCTTGAATATAAAACATGGTGTTGGATTTTTTTTTACGGGAAATAGATGTATTATATTTCCAATTTTAGTTTATTATGAAATTGTATATCATGCAGCATTACACCGGTATGACAACGACGACAACAACAAAAAATTTACAGGACACAAAATGTGTTCGATTGTTTAAATACACTATTTACAGTCCATTTATAGGATACTCTTTGAAAAGGTATATTATCAAAAGATATTTTATAAAAAGATGTATTTACAAGACAGTTCTAAAAAATGACATGTAAAAGAGCTAACATGACACTTTGTCCTAAAAAGTTTGTTAATACGTTCAAAATCGTCCTATAATCATATTACAACAATTTTAGATAAGACACTTATTATTTTGATCATATAAATTTAAACACATATGTTTAGTCATATAAATTTAAGTCTTGCAAAGTAGTCTATTAGTACAATTAAACATTTTAATGTCTTATGAACATGATTTTGTTGTAGTTAACTCAACATGACAAACATGAACAATCAATAAATTAAGCTCATGGACTAACAATTCTGAATGCAGCTAGCTATCTATCGAAAATCGTAATCGGTATGTTCGCTTAATTTTTTCAAATTTTACATCCCGCCGCATTGCGCGGGTACACAACTAGTATTTTTAATTAACATTTTAAAAACTAACTTATAATAGCTTATCCAGCAATATTTTAAAACAGAGATTTAGTTGATTATTTGCTCTAATGGAAACTTTAAAATAGGAGAAAGATAAAGACACGAGCTATAAATCTTCAAACTTATAAAAAAAATCTTTAAAGTTGTGTTTGTGGTACAGGACGAAACAAACTCATTTTTCCTTAGTAACACGATATGAAACATGACAATAATTCATTGTTTCACGTTGGGGTCACATAGGACAGGGAGAAAGTGAGACAACATGGGACGAAAAAGCTTTATAGAACAAGAATGAGCAATAAACTAAAATATTTCTAATATACGCTCGTTTGATATAGAATCTCAATATTATATTTGTTTTAATGATCCTCACCTTTAGTCGCGACCACCGCCACCGGAGGCCACCGGTAGCCACCGTCGACCACCTCCATCTCCGCTTCCACTACAACAACCTCAACTGATAGCCACCATTTGACACCACCACTAATACAGTTCGCCACCTCCACCTCCACCGCATCACCTCCACCATAACCATCACCACCACTAGTAGCTCCAAGACATCGACCACAATCAGTGTTGATCGCCACCACCACCACTATCCACCGTCTTCACATTCTTCATAACCACTATCGTCCACCAATCACCAAGGTCTCTACCTCCATATATAACCATTGTTGTTTCAACAATATTCACGAATCTTGCTAATTGATAAGAATCTTTCAAACCGAATAAAATATAATTTCTTATTTGTACGAATCGAGTTTTATCAACCATCATCAATTATATCAATTTTTTTATTCAAAATTTGGTAATATTATACATGTATGTATTTATGTATATGAAAATTATGTAAAAATGGTTAAAATTCATTTTTTTAACTATTTAAATTATTTGTGTTAATTACAACTAATATATGATATATAGATAGAATCGTTAAATAACTTCTGGGGAAACTTGTCTAGTTTTGTCATGTCTAGTCCTAGTCGTATCAAACACCAAATAGACACTTCTTTTGTCCACCATGTCATGTCTGATCCAAACCTTTTGTACTATCTAGTTCTGTACCGTCTAATCCGATCCATTCTAATCATATATACGTATCAAATGTTATCTAAAACCTCAACATTGAGAAGAAAAGAAACTCAATCTTATAAAAAAAGTTTGAATGTATTGCTGTTTTTTTTAAATCGAAGTTTATTGATGTAATAAATTTATATAATATTTAAATAATAAAATTATATTATATATAGACCTGGCAAACATGTTGTATAGTGTCGGGTTCAAAGTTAAACGGGTCGAAAGTGTCTAACCCGAACCCGGCTTGTTTAATTTCATGTCATGTCGTGTCAACCCGTTTACTTAAACGGGTTGAAATGAATTACCCAAAACCTTTTAATTCGTATCGGGTTAGCATGTCATGACCGTTTATGTCAGTTCTACATAGAATGAACAATCACTTATTATTATTTAGTATTTACTTTGTTAAAAAAATTTATAAACCATGAGTTGTTGACGCTCGTTACCTAAAGGGACTAATATAAACAGGTTATTTGGGTCATTTTCGAGTTGAAATTTTTGACCCTAACCTTATATGTTTAATTTTCGTGTTGTGTCGTGTCAACCCATTTACTTAGGGTTGAAATATCTTACCCAAACCTATTAATTCGTGTCGAGCTCGTGTCGGATTAACGTGTCATGCCAATTTTTATCAGGTCTAGTTATATACCTAAAATAAAAGATAATTATAATAAAAATAGTTAGTTTTAAAAGTTTTAACTTTTGTTTTCTATATATTAGCATCTCCCACAATTACATTATTGTTGAAATTTTAAATATTTTAAAAAGGTTAACTATAACAGTTATACTAAGTTCTTTTCTATAATATAGAAAGAAATGACCGGATATGGAGAAAATTTTAAATTTTTTTGACATAAATGTTAGAGTAAACATTTTTTTTGGAAAGACATAGCGGCATCGAACCCACGAACGACTATTACGAACACAACGCACACACGCACGCACGCACGCCTCCTATTAGTAATTTCCATAATTAATGTTTCCATAAATAAGAGGCTTTGAGATAAGTCCTACACAAGGGGTGTTAGGATAATGACTATCTATTAAATACAAGTTGGTATTATAGTAGAACTCTAAGTCCTAGTTTTATGGTAATTCTCTTTAGTATATATAGTCGTATAGATATCGAGTTTAGGATATCAAGAATTGAGAGAACGATTGTAGCAAAGTTTTGAGCGAGTTTCTTTGTTATAATAAGAAGTTTTTCTTTCAAATTATTGTGTGTTCTGTTCTTGTTTACGTTTTGATACAACAATTGGTATCAGAGCCGTAAAAATCACGAAACATCAGTGATCCTAAAGGCAGCAACCATGACGGGCGGAGCCAGGAGCGGTACGAAGGAAACAAATACTCCAACTAGCGCGAGGGAGTCGTCATCCTTCTCATTCCACATTCCAATGTTAAACGCCACGAATTACACGGTGTGGGCTATCCGTATGAAGGTGATCCTCAACGTACATCAAGTATGGGATGTCGTTGATAAAGGAACGGATGACCCGAAGAAGAACAACTGCGCCATAGCTGTCCTCTTTCAAGCAATCCCAGAAGATCTAATCCTGCAAGTTGGCACAATGGAGACAGCGAAAGAAATCTGGGATGCTATTAAGACCCGTCATCTTGGCGCAGATAGAGTAAGGGAGGCACGATTGCAAACCCTAATTTCAGAATTTGATAACTTGAAGATGAAGGAAACAAGTACCATTGACGAGTTCGCGAGTCAACTGTCGAGCATCGCCTCCAAGTCATCCTTTTTGGGCGGAACTCTAGAAGAAACCAAACTCGTAAAGAAGTTTCTTACGAGTCTGCCAAGAAGATTCATTCATAGTGTGGCATCGATCGAACAGATACTTGATCTCAAAATAGTTGGTTTTGAAGATGTAGTCGGGCGATTGAAGGCTTATGAGGAACGAATCAAGGAAGATGTACCAGAAAGCGATTAAGGAAAACTTCTGTTAAACAGGACAGAACCTTATGGTCGCAACACCGAGTCGGGACGAGGTCGAGGCCGTGGAGCCAGTCGAGGGCGAGGAGGTCACCAAAATAACTCGTATCAACAAAGAAATCAGTCCGATCAAAATAACTCGTACCAGCGAAAAAACCAGTTCGACAAAGGAAAAGGCAAAGGTAAGGATCGATCCAAAATACAGTGTTATAGATGTGATCAGTTTGGCCACTTTGCGTCTACATGTCCGGATCGGAATGGGAAACAAGCCGAGGCCCATGTAGCCGAAACCGAAGATCATGACCCACAACTCTTCATGCACAAGACTCTCTTTGAAACGGTGCTTCTAAACGAAGAAAAAGTGATACCAAGTAGATACGAAACCCATGTTGACAAAGGCGACGTGTGGTATCTAGACAATGGTGCAAGCAATCACATGACTGGAAATCTATCATTTTTTTTCCGAGATAAACAAGCGAATAGGTGGCCGAGTGAAGTTTGGTGATGACTTGTGTGTGGAGATACAAGGCAAAGGGTCTATTCTGTTCAAAGGAGAAAGAAGCAGTCAAAAGCTACTCACCGACGTCTACTACATTCCAAACCTTAAAGCCAATATTATTAGCCTGGGTCAGGCAACCGAAAGTGGGTGTGAAGTTACTATGATAGATGAATATCTATACCTTCGTGACAGCCGAAAAGACCTAATTTTCAAGGTAAAAAGATCGCCAAATAGACTCTACAAGACGAGAATTCCAGTTGGAAAGCCGACTTGTCTACATAGCCGACTCAACAATCCGGGATGGTTGTGGCATGCTAGACTAGGGCACGCGAGTTTTGACACCATTGTCAGAATGTCAAAAAAGAACCTAGTCTCTGGTTTACCTCCCATTACTGGGAACAATCAACTTTGCGAGTCATGCTTGGTGGGTAAACATGCTCGAAAACCATTCCCGAAAAAGTCACTATACCGAGCAAGCAAGATGTTAGAGCTAATCCATGGAGATCTTTCTGGCCCGATATCACCATCCACAATAGGCGGAAACAAGTACATCTTTGTCCTGATCGACGATTTTTCGCGTTTCATGTGGTGTTTTCTGATGAAGGAGAAAAGCGATGCCATACACTACTTCAAGAAATTCAAGGCCATGGTCGAAGCTGAAACCGGAAACAATCTTAAAGTATTCCGGACCGACAGAGGTGGTGAATTCACATCTCGAGATTTTAATGCGATGTGTGCCGACAATGGTATAATTCGACATCTCACGACTCCATACACGCCGCAGCAAAACGGCGTTGTAGAGAGACGAAACCGAACTCTCCTTGAGATGACACGAAGCATGTTGAAGGCAAAGCAAGTCCCAAATCGTTTTTGGGGGGAGGCAGTGCAACATGCTACATATATCATAAATCGAATTCCGACAAGAGCTTTAGAAGAGTCAACACCGTACGAAATCTATTACCATAGAAAACCGAATATCGAACACTTGCGGGTCTTCGGCTAGATAGCCTACACAAAGGTTAACGATCCACATCTAAAGAAGCTTGATGATCGATCAAAGAAGACAGTTTACTTTGGGAGGGAATCCGGTTCTAAAGGCAATCGATTGTTCGATCCACAAAATCAAAAGATAATAGTTTCAAGGGAGGTACTCATGGATGAAAAACACAAGCTGGAATTGGGACATCGAGGTGAAATCCAAACCAGGTATGTTCTGGGTTCACTGGCCAAATCTCGTGGATACAGGAGAAGGACCGGTGGCGAGTGAAACAAGCGAGACTGAAGCACAACAGCCTAACTCACCGGATACTGACGGAACGACAGAATCCGAGACTGATCAACAAGCCGAGCAAGAGACACAAGCCGAGCATGAGCCACAGTCCCAATTACGAAGATCAACACGAGATACTCAATTACCAAGAAGGTACGATGACTTCGAGGTAAACTTTTATGCCAAAAATCACGAGCTGCTGCTATCTTTTAGCGAAGATGAGCCATCAACCTATCTTGAAGCCAAGAAAAATCCAAAGTGGGAAAAAGCAATGAAAGAAGAAATTGCCTCAATCGAGAAAAATGGTACGTGGAAGTTAGTCACCCAACCGCGCAACTCGACCATCATAGGGTTAAAATGGGTTTTCAAGGTAAAAAGAGATGCAAGTGGCGCTGTAAGCAAGTATAAAGCAAGGCTCGTGGCCAAAGGATATTTACAACAATCTGGTGTTGATTTTGATGAAGTATTTGCACCGGTTGCCCGTATAGAAACTGTTCGAGTTCTTATTGCCCTAGCGGCGTCAAAAGGATGGGAGCTCCATCATCTAGATATGAAATCTGCCTTCTTACACGGTGAACTCCAAGAAGAAGTCTTTGTTCACCAACCAGAAGGTTTTGTGAAGAAAGGAAAAGAAATCACGTGTACAAGCTAGTTAAAGCATTGTACGGTCTACGACAAGCACCACGTACATGGAACATAAAGTTGGATGGAATCCTAAAGGATATGAAGTTCCAAAGGTGTGTACAAGAACAAGCCGTGTATCGAAGAAACATAGGGGCTGAATTAATTCTTGTCGGGGTTTACGTCGATGACTTGGTTGTCACGGGATCTAACACAACCATCATATCAAAGTTTAAACAAGCAATGGCAAACAACTTTGATATGACCGATCTCGGTATTCTAAGATACTACCTAGGTATTGAGGTGTATCAAAGAAAAGACGATATCTTAATCACACAAGAAGGCTATGAGAAGAAAGTGCTCAAAGATGCAGGTATGTTTGACTACAATCCCACGATGACTCTTATGGATGCAAATTCAAAGTATTCAAAAGATGAAGAAGGAGAAGATATGAATGCAACAGAATATCGTAGTCTAGTGGGTAGACTAAGATACTTGCTACAGACAAGACCCGATCTCTCGTATGCGGTTGGCATTACAAGTCGATACATGCAAACTCCAAAGAAGTCCCATATGGCGGCAATCAAACTCATTCTAAGGTACGTAAAAGGAACCTTGGGTTATGGAATAAAGTATTCTCGAAAAGAACCGATGGAGTTGGTTGGATATAGTGACAGTAGTCACAACATAGACCTGGACGATGTGAGGAGCACAACTGGGCATATTTTTTATCTAGGAAAATCACCTATTAGTTGGTGCTCACAAAAGCAAGAAACGGTAGCTTTGTCTTCGTGTGAAGCGGAATACATGGCTGCAAGTTCGGCAAGCTGTCGCGCTCGCTACGAGAATTACTTGGCGAGATAACCGGATCAAAGATTCCAGCGGTGACGATTAAAGTAGATAACACATCCGCAATTGCATTGGTTAAAAATCCAGTTTTTCACGGACGGAGTAAGCACATAAAATCTCGTTATCACTACATTCGTGAACTAGCTGAAGAGAAAGAGATCATGGTGGAACATATTAGCGGGAATGAACAACGAGCTGACATTTTGACAAAGGCGCTTGCTAAGATCAAGTTTGGTGAAATGCGCAAACTTCTTGGTGTGGAGAACCTCTCAGTTTCCATTCAGAAATTAGGGGGGTGAATATTAGTAATTTCCATAATTAATGTTTCCATAAATAAGAGGCTTTGAGATAAGTCCTACACAAGGGGGTGTTAGGATAATGACTATCTATTAAATACAAGTTGGTATTATAGTAGAACTCTAAGTCCTAGTTTTATGGTAATTCTCTTTAGTATATATAGTCGTATAGATATCGAGTTTAGGATATCAAGAATTGAGAGAACGATTGTAGCAAAGTTTTGAGCGAGTTTCTTTGTTATAATAAGAAGTTTTTCTTTCAAATTATTGTGTGTTCTGTTCTTGTTTACGTTTTGATACAACACCTCCCCGGCGGTATCGGGCATCCAAGGACAGCCCACTAATCCGCCACTGTTCCAGCTGATGTTGGACCTAGAGCCGAACCACAGTCTATGACTGGGCTAATGGGCAACCCAGTCTTTTGACTGGACCAGTCGAAGGACTGGGTACTCCTCATGTTTTCGAATTGACTCCCCTTGTATTCGAACCCGGGTAGATTGGGATACCATCCACAATCCCCCAAGGATGTTACCGCTTTGAGGAAACCAACTGAGCTAGACATGATTTGTAAATGTTAGAGTAAACTTTTGTTATATATCTAAAATTTCTAAAACAAAGTAGCTATAAAAATACTTGTTTCAACAATTGTGGTCTATTTCAAGTATATACAACAATTATAACCATTGGAATTATAAATTCATTACTAACTTTTTACGATCATAGTTTACCGAATTAGTTTAGTGGTATTAACCCCAAACACTAATAAAAAGAATGAAAAAAGCGGACACCAATAAATAAAAAAAATGCTTGTTTCAAGGACAGTGGCATGAGGAATTACCCTATTTCTTTATGACAGTTTCACTCACACCAATTTATGAGTCTCTCTCCTCTCCTCTCCTCTGTTGAGCAAGAAAAGAAAAGAAAAGCAACATTCTTTGTTTGTTTCAAGTTTCAAATTTCAAAGCTCAAAGTTGTTTTCTTCTTCAATTCTTGTTAATTACTCAAATATTTAGAGTGAAAAAGAGGATGATGGGTAGGAGTAGGACTAGGAGTGTGATTATCTTCACTTTCATAACTCTGTTTCTGCAACAATTTACTCATTCTGCAACTCTTGTTGTTGATGGAGTTTCTGAATGGAAGAACCCTACTGTCCAAGTTGGTGACTCCATTAGTAAGTTACAAATCTCATTCCAAAAAAACCCATTTTTTTTCAAATTTTTATTTTTATTTTTTATTATTAACTCTATTTTGCAGGTTTTTAATTAGCTTCTTTTTTGTGGGATAACTCCAATTTCCTATTTTTCCCTCCTTTTTATGAAGCCTAATTTTACCTAGTTTTCTTGAAGAGCTTGATTTTATTTGTTGATTTGAAGCTCAAAATAACCAAAAGTGTGTTCTTTTTTGTTCGGATTTTTGCAGTTTTTAGGCACAAACACAACTACGATTTGTACATTTTCAAGAACCGAAGAGCCTTCAATTTGTGCAACTTTACTGAATCCACCCTTCTCACTCCTTCCAGTCCCACCTTCACTGTAACATCTCTCTCTCTCTCTCTCTATATATATATATATATATATATATAAATCAGTATATCACACACACACAACAGACTAAAGGTTAAGCTTAGAAGTTTAATGGGTTAATTAAAACATGTCTAAAGCAATGAATGCTCTAAACCATTGTAGCATACACTTTGTTGTACATTCCATTTCTAGAAAGTTTTTATTGTGGATAAATAAAATGCATTTTTTTAAAGGTGTCCTTGACTATACCTGAATTAATCGTGGTAAATTGTGACCGTAAAAAACAGTGATGATAAACTCAATGACCATAAATTATTGTATATGTTTGGAATTAAACTCTGGACAAATGAAATATTTCACCACATTCCTCAAGATTTCAACTACTACACCAAATTGGTTATAAAATCGAATGTGTTTCTGTTTTCCGTTGCATAAAAGTTTAATGATTTGATTAAAAAATGATTTTTTAGTAAGCAATGAATGCATAATGTCATATGCTTGGTTGTATATTCTATTTATAACTCGTTCTGTCTTTCGTAGATCTAAAATGAAGTTTTCATAGGGTGTTTTTCTGTGTTAAGTTACAAGGTTAGGATATGATTAAAGGGCAGTGCATTATATCATATTAGTTTTTTTCTGTAAAAATTCTAACTAGTTTTTCAAAAAATTTAAAAGTATTTAAAATTATATCAAACATAGCGTTAAATCTTACAAGTTCAATGGGTAACTTAAAATAATAGTTCAAAAAACCGAATGAATCTTCACATTTTTGATAATTAAGTCCTAAACTCATTTTTTAAATGAATAAATCATTAGATTTTTCATTTGAAGGAAATAAATTTTTGTACATATTTTTATGAATTTAATCATTTAAAATGAAAAAATTGGTTGGGTTTAAATATGATTTTCTTTAAAGCAATGAGTGCTTTAAATCATTGTATCATCTGCTTTATTGGTTATACATTTCGCTTTTAAGAAAAAAAAAAGTCAACTTTTTCCCGTTCAAAACAAGCTCTTTATTTCACAAGATACTTTAACCGTAACTTTCACAATCATTCTGTTATTAACCACAACTTTTCCTAGAAGTGTAAGATTTAAAATTAAATTTTAATAAAGTTTGACCGAAAAAATTATCAAATTTAGGTTGTTTTTATGAAAACTACAAATTTGGTCCTTATGGTTTGTCAAAAATAGCATTTTATGTCCATATAGTTTTGAAATTACAAGATCATCATTACGGTTTGCAAAAATGTGAACAATGATTGTCATCTTATAATTTTGAAGCTATAGGAACGGAAAATGTTATTTTTTTTTACAAACCATAAGGACCAAATCTATGGTTTACTTTTGTTTTTACTTCATAATTGAATGGAAGGATATCTTTAATATATTTATTAGAGTAAATTGCAATTTTGGTTCATGTGGTTTATTGTTTTTCTTGGTTTGGTCGTTAAATTTTTTTAGTCAAAATGACATTCATAGTATACAAAAGTGTTTGGTTTGGGTTCCTCACATGAGAAAAAGTTAACTTCCATCCATATACTCTCACATGTGCCTTTCACTGTGAGGGTATATGAGTCATTTTAGACCACCTTTAATATCATTTAACCTTTTAACACTATCCCTTCTCTCTACAGTCGGCCTTCACCCCACAACCAAAACCATGACACCTCTTCCTCTTCCAAACTTAACTTTCTTTGGTAATAAAGATTCAAACCAAACACTTTTGCATATTATGAGAATTTTTTTACAATAAATGTTTTGTAAGGACCCAAATCAAAAAAAACAAACCACAAGGACCAAACTTGCAATTTACTGTTTTTAATGTTTTCGATATTCTTTTGATGGGATTTGATATTAATAATGAAAGGACGAATACGTGGTTCAATATTATAAGAAAATGTAAACATTTCGGGTAAAGAAAAAGTTTGTATATATCTTTTTCTTTATATTTTGATGTCGTATTTATAAGTTTTTTTTTTGCATTCTATTCATTTAAAAAATGATAGAAGGGTATTAATTTAATGTAATGAGATAAATTTCGATTTTAAAATGTTATTTTATTTTTTGTCTTTGGCATACTATAACTTTTTATAAAAATAATAATTAATTATTATGTTAAAACTTATAGATTTTTTTAATTATATTTTAGATTTTTTAAATTTAAAATAGATGTTTATTATATATTTGATTATTTATATTTGCAGTTAGTTATACAAAATTACAAATTCAAAATTAAACTTTAATAAATTGTATTTATATATAATTAATTGTAATTTTCAGCTTTAAATAATATCTATCAATAACAATGTTATAAGTGTTCTTTTAATAAATAGTTTATAATATAAGTATAAATAATACTTAAGTTGACAAGTGATTTAATAAAATTATTTTGACCGTTAATGAAATCATTTAAAAGTTTTTACAATGAATAACGAACCAAAGTTATTAAATTTAAAAATTAACGGTTTTTTTTGGAATGAAGTGGCACCCATCACGGCTTGGCTCCTTCTACTTCGCTTTCAAAAATGGCTCCACAAAAGCTTGTGACGACGGCCAGAAGCTTGCCATACAAGTCTCCTCCTCACTAACGCCGGAAACTTCTGCTTCTCCACCATTAGGTCAACCACCAGCGGTGGTGCCGTCGCCTAGTGGTGGTGATATTGTATCATCAACCCCTCCTCCGCCTAGTGGTGGCGGCGGTGGTGGTGGTGGTGGTGGTGGAGATATTGTATCATCGTCTCCATCTTACCCATGGCCTAACCGTCCACAAGAGTTAACTTCTCCCAGCCCAACTCCGATGAATGCAATTTTCCCTAGAAAAGGTGGCAGCTCTTTACCGTTCATCAACAGCAATCCGGCGGTGCCACTGCCCACCGGAGAAGTGGATTCTGCTACCATACGCCCTTCGCCAACTTCAAGCAGCCACAGATTACAGGTAATATATATATATATATATATATATATATAAAATATACAATAGAGGGTAGGTGGTTCAAATGAGAACTTTGTAAATTTAAAGTATAAAGGAACACCTTGTGGACCGCATATGATGTGGGTCCCACAAAATATTTCTTTAAACAGAAGGTGTTCTTGTATTATCCCTCCCCATATATAATATATATATATATATATATAGAGGAAAGTTCAAATGCGAACTCAAATTTGTTTGTGAACGTGAGGACAAATGAGAGCGTGACACGTGTCTGAATGTAGATTATTCAGACTGAATAATCAAATAAATATTCAGAATGAATAAACACTATATTCAGTTTTATTCAATCTGAATATTTCTCTGAATATTCAGTCTAAATATGACACGTGTTGCGTTCTCATTTGTCCTCACGTTCACAACTAAATTTAAATTCTCATTTGAACCCGCCCTATATATATATAGGGTTGATTTCCGTTACAAAACACCTCAATTCGTACAAACCGTATGCAACCAATATTTTTTTTTTAATTTTTTAATTTTTTCTTAATTACTATGGTTGGTTAGTCAATAATATATAAAAAAATTTCATCAAGAATACATGAAGATTGGTGAATGAAGAATATGTGAAACAAGATTCATCAAATTGAGAGTTTCATGAATCAATTCATTTTCATGTAGAAAGAAAAATAATTTCATGAAGAAAAAAATTATATGAAACAAATTCATCATATTAAACATTTTCATGAAAAAAAATTATTCAAAAAAACAATGAAACACGCGGTTTATACGGTTTGTACGAATTGACATGGTTTGTATTTGAAATCTCCCCTATATATATATATATAGGAAAGAAAGTACAAATACAAACCAGTTGAACGTTACAAACCATACAAACTCGTACAAATCAATATAAAAATAAATTTTTTCGTTATTTTTTTTATCAAATGTTATGATTTAAGATATTATTACACATATGTTTGTTTCACCTTGTGAAAAAAATACATAAAAAACACATGTGGACTTTTACATAATGAAACAAATATATGAGAAACTTTCAACTTATGAAAACAAATACATGTGAAACTTTTACATTATGAAACAAACATACGTGTAATAATATCTTAAATCATAGCATTTGATGAAAAAAACCAGGAAAAAAATTTATTTTTATATTGATCTGTATGAGTTTGTATAGCTTGTAGCATTCAACTGGTTTGTATTTGAGTCAACCTCTATATATATAGGTTGGATTTTTTTGAGAACCCATGATAACCTTGAGAATTTGTGTACCATTTGTTATTTCATATAATTTTTTTTTCAATCTAACACTAGAATTTGAATTGTTGAATAACATTTTTTTTTTCACAATGTGTTTGTCTCACATGTAACCGGTTCACAATGTGAAACTTTTTGGAGTGTTTGTAAAACAGAAAATACATATAAAAAGTTTCACATTGTGAAACGAGTAACATGTAAAACAAACTTATTGTAAAACAACTATATGTTAATCAATATATCAAATACTATGTGTAGATTGAAAAAAATCATATGACATAATACGTGATGCACAAGTTCTCAAGGTTATTACAGTTTCATGGGTTATCAAATGATTAAGCCTCTATATATATGGCTTAATTATTCGAGAACTCTAAAAATTACGAGATTCGTGAGATCTTCTATATTAAGGCTTTGCCACATAATTTTTTTCCAAATAAGTATAATATTTAATATATTAATTAACATATATTTGTTTTACAATTTGTTTGTTTCATATGTATTCTGTTCACGATGTGAAACTTTTGCCGTGTAACTTTTGTTTCACAAACATTCAAAAATGGATTTATATTGTGAACCGAATACATGTAAAATAAATACACCATAAAACAAATACATGTTTATCGATATTCTAAATCCTAGTAACCAATGAAAATATCATAGAAAATAACACATATGGGTTCTTAAAAAAGTCCCTATTTATATTCATAATCATCGTGATATAAGTGTTTATCTAATTATTTAAAAAATATATTAAATCACATGATGGTATGCCTAGATGATGATGATGTTGATTGGAATTTTATGTTTCTTTTTGCAGGTTGTGGGGTTTGTTAAAGCCTTTTCTTCTGTGGCTTTGGTAGTGGTGTTGCTATGAAAATGGGTGGCAACTGGCAGCTAAATGCATGTAAAGAGAGGAAATGTGGGGGTTGTAGGGTGGTACATGTGAAATTTGAATTAAAAGGGTGGGATTGATGATTATTGTACCAATCTTTCTATGGATCCTTTTTGTGACCCTCCTTTGGAATAATTGGCCACTTTTTTTTTTCTTTCTTTTTTTCACTTTTTTGTCCATTGAAAGCTTAGCGTGGTCGATTATCACAAGATTTGCACCGAAAGATGATTACAACAAAAACAATGAATGTAATGAGTTCAAGATTTAGAACAATTATGAACATGTCCATGATTGTGTGGTTTATATGTGGAATTCGTGTGCTTGACACAAGATGGAAAGTTTATTTTGTCAATGGGTTTTTTTAAATACATCCTAGTCTATGATGTATATGATAACACTTAAAGAAAATTAAAGTAGGCATGCACACCTAATCCAATTAGTAGACATGATATAGACTATGGTGTATATGGTAGGTATGAGATCGTGTGAGAAGTGAAATTAAGGTGAGAACCGTAAGAAGGGATCTGAACCCTTGATCACTTTTAACCTCACACCCACCCTTGAATTGTGCTCCTTGCGAGAATTAATCCGGTGCATCTCGGTGTATCTCATCTCGGTGCATCTCATCCTAATGTGCATCAAACGGTGGAAATCATTTCTTATGCTTTTCACCATAACTTCTCTCTTACCGGAACCCAACTCTGTATATGGTAATGCCCTTTGTTAATTTTCATTGTAAACATGATCATCAATCTCAACTCTCCATCTTATTTAATCTAACAACTCATATTAAATAAAGTTTTTAATTAAGATGATTAAGGGTAAAAAAGATATTTATTTAAATCCAAAGCTTACCATCTTTGACTTTTTATTTTCTTTTTTAATTTAAAAATCTTTTTACCCGCTTAAAGTTTAAAATAAATTATCTTAAAAATTACAAATATTTTAATCAAACAAATTACATCAAAAAACAAGAATATCATGCTCTTCGATATGACATCCATCTTGATATAGTTTTTTATTCGTTTTAATTGTTTTTTATGTGAAATGTTATCATGTATTATATTCATTATAAGTTTTTTTATGTACATTCAAGTGTGTACAACAGCTCAACACTGTAATTTCGTAACTCAACATCATTTTCTTGAACACTTTCTTCAACATCGTAAGGCACCACATTCTTCGTTACTGTAACCCAGCACCATCGAGACCGATCGAGAACCTATAGAGAAACCCATTGAGACCGATCGAGAATCCTTTCACTGACTTGGTATGTGTTTATTCAACCTTTTCTAGTTTTATTTATAAATTAATAGTTTAATGCATTTAAAAATAAATACATATATTATTTTAGTATTATTATAATATTAAAGATGTTTTTAGTGTTGTTTTTTTAGTGTGTGGTTGGAGTTGGATTTTTTTTACTGTTACATTTTTAGTGTTTTTAGTGGTCATTTTATAGTGGTTGGGTTGAAGATGCTCTTATGTGTGTTAAATCATAACCTACCACCTTTATTTCCATCAAGAGAGTTATTTTATACAAGTGATCATCATAAATATTCATGATGAATACTATGTATATTCATATGATGAATGTTACAGTGAAAATATTCACGATGAATGTTATAGTGAAAATATGCATGATGAATATCATACTGATGTATGAATGTTGCAAAATTGTTGTATACACATGAACACATATAAATATTTATGATGAACAATATGTATGAATACTAAAAAGTTATTGTATACACGTGAACGTATCTATATATATATAGAGAGTTGGGATCCGGTGAGAAGCTAAGTTATGGTGAGAAACGTAAGAAATGTGTGAGATTAAAAAGTGATCAAGGGTTCAGTCTTACGCTTCTCATCTTAACTCTTCTCATCATATGATCTCGCGCCTATATATATATATAGGGTTGGGTTCCGGTGAAAAGTGAAGTTATGGTGAGAAGGGTAAGAAGGGATCTCCACCCTTGGATTGGTTGCACATTAGGATAAGATGCACCGAGATGCATCGGATCAATACCCGTATGAAGTACGATTCACGGGTGGGTTTGTGTAACACCCTCAACTCTGGAAAAAGCGACTAATTTAAAATTTTCATCAATACAACAAATAAGGAGTAAATCCTTTTCTTATACATCAAAACTTGGATTGCTTTGAATATACATTCTAAATAAACTTCAACAACAGATAGACCAAGTCTTATACAAGAACATAATTATGGTAGGGTGTTACTAAACCCAATAAGAGTCAATATCTCCAAATGCGGAAACGTCACCAAAAGCTATATCCTTATCGTGCCACTCCCTAGCGCTCAAGTCAACACGTGTCGCTAGTACCAACCCCAACGAGAGCCTGATGCACATGCCGACAAAAAAAACGTTAGGCTTAACGCCTAATGAGCTCAAGAGTTTACAACAATATTTATAAATGAAAGAAATCGGAAGACTGCTTGATTTAAATAACAGAATCCTTAAATAGAATGACTTCATTCCAAAAGCAATATCTTTTCCAAATTCACCATTTTCATGATAAAAGCTTTAGACCAAAATATCGTTAGTAACGAAAGCTTTAAATAAAATACCCGTTCAAAAAAAGAGAACTATACACCCGTTACTCACCCAAGACGTGAATAAGTTTAATGTTCCAAAAACCGAAATATGGTTAAGTCTCAATGATCCAATAATATAAATTATGGATAATAATTCATACTCTAAAAATGTCACCAAAAATAATGAATAAGACTGCATACCCAAAACAACACCTTTCGGTGACGGTGGGAGACCCGATTTACCACTAGTCGTGACGGGACACAAAGGTAGGCCACAAACCAATGTTATAGAGTGTCACATAAAGGTCTGGTGGCCATTGACATCAACCAAAGCCAGTATTATAGTCATTTGTGCACATAAACTCTTGCCTCAAGAATTGCACACTTTATCACAATGTCTATTCCGAGTTAGTGAAAAGATGTATGGAAATTACACCATTTATCACAATGCCTATTTCCAATTTATAAATGAGATAATACAATCATTCACATAAATAAGGAATGAATTGGAAATTACTTACAATGTCTATTCCCAATAAAACAAAAGGAAACTCAAGTTGTACTGTTTGAGAATCTCATCCCTTGTATACACCATTAGACCGACTAATATGTCTATAGATCCATTACATTCTAGCCATAAAATTACACGACACTAAATGAATGACTAATGCACCCAAAACGTGTAATATATCAAATAATATGTCATAACTACATATAACTCAAAAGACCCGTCATAGAGTAATTTAAATCAGACAAATGTCCACGAGACTCATTTTAGTCAAAAACGAGCAAAAACTCTATAAGTCAACACTTATGTGATTACTCAAAACATTGGTTAAGACAAACCATTTTCCAAATGAAATCATATTCATATATTTCCAAAATGTCTCATAATGCAATAACATGTAATTTCAACGGTTTATAAATAAAAAACTCCAAAGATGGAAATAAAACCAAATGGTCTTCATTTAAAAGATAATGCACCCAAATAATTCACACTTATACTTTATTTATCAAAATGTCTAAAACTCAAGTATAAGCCTCTTACATGATTTATAAACTCTTTTATACCAAATATGCAAAACTTACCCAAATACTCACACATTTGATAAATAACAAGTAAAATATATAATACTTCGAAATGGACATTTTTGGCATGTACACCATTTTCACAAAGCAACTTGAACTCATCTTGCTAGATTTAGGCTAAATCTAGGTTTTACACCAAATCTTGAGCTTCAAAAGTTAGAGACTTGAGTTCCAATAGCTAAACCTCTAGATCTATGGTGAAAATCCTCTCAAGAACACTTCATTTACTCTCAAAACATACAAAAACAACCCAATACAAAGAATGCGAGTCGTTGGTGCAAAATAACCAAACCATAGATTCAAAGGACTAAAGATATGATCTTACCTTCACTTATATGAACTCCAAAATCAACCAATAACCTCGAAACATCCTTGTTCCCATGTTTAAGAGCTTCAAAAGGCGAATCCATAACAACTTGAATCACCAAAATTGAAGCAAAATTGAGTGAGATATGGCTAAAATGAGAAAGACCCCGATTTTCGATCCTTAAAAACGCTGAATAGAGGCGTTCACTAGTTGTTTTGTGGGTTAGACCACGTAACTAGCGAACTAACCCCGCGGGCTATAAATTGAGTGAACTGATACTAGACGCTGGTTGCCAAGTGGGTTAGACTTCGGTAACCATCGAGGTAACCCACGCGGAATATAATTTGAGTGAACCAGTGTTGGACGCTGGTTATCAAATGGGCTAGACTTACATAACCATCGAACTAACCCATGCTAACCTTTGTTGAGTGTAATGGTGCCTTAGGCTAGTTGTCAAGCTAGTTTCAGCTCTGAACTCACTTCGTAACCGGCTTGAATCACTTTTCCCCCTTAACTGATCATTACCTTGAGTTTTGAGACGCCAATACCAAAAGACCCAAAAACATTCAAAGGAGTTTAATTTAAATCTTAAAGAACTATACTTATAGATGACCCACAATAGAAGATAGTAACGAAAATTCCGGGTGTTACAGTTTGAGATTAAAAGTGATAAAGGGTCGAGATCCCTTCTTATGCTTCTCATCATAACTCAACTTCTCACACGATCCTACGCCTATATATATATACACATATTTATACCCATGATGATTGTTATAAAGAAAACGTATATTCATGATGAATAGTATTTATATCCATGACGAATGTTATAATGAAAATGTATGTTAATGATGAAGGTCATAGTGATGCATTAATGCTAAAGATATGTTAAATCCACGTGAAAATACATAACTATTCATTATGAATTTATACTAAGTTGTATATTTATGATGAATATCATACTAATGTATGAATCTTAAAGAGTTGTGGTAAACATTTTAACGTGCATAAATATTCATAATGAATATTACACATATATACTATTTGACGTAAAAACGTTAAAAAAAACTATATCGATATGGATGGCAAACCGAAGAGAATGAAATGCTCAATTTTTTATGTAATTTGTTTTATCAAAATATAAATTATTTTTAAGATTATTTAGTTTAAAAAGTAAAGGGGTAAAAAATGTAATTAAAAAAGAAAATAAAAAGTCAAAAATGGTAGGCGCATGATCCAACTTTCAATTTTGCGCTAATCACTTCGTGATTTAAACATTTTATGTTTTTAACCATAAGTTAGTTATCTAAATTTTAATCAACGACCGAGATTGATTTTCTTTGTTCACAATGAAAATTAATTTTAGTTTGAACTCGCCCCTATATATATATAGCCATAGGTTATTTTGAAAAATGTTAATATTTTGATAAATAAAGAAGCGATCCTAGCCCTTCATATGATCAAGATCAGATTTAACTAGTAAAAAATGTGGCTTTGACTGATCAATATTTTACGGTTATGTGAAAACTAGAGAGGGTAGTTTCGTAACTTTTAGAAACAGACGACAAACATGTTCATATATGAATCCATGTGATTCACATATGAAACATATGTTCATATGTGAACCTGTGCAAGACATTTTAAAGGTAAAAAGGTTGAACCTTCACAGTGTTTTGCTGTGAAGTTTCAAGTGCAAAAAGGTGTAGGGATAAGACTAGAGGACTGTTTCCCGAACTGAAATCGAAACCGAATCGAACCAAACTGGCACCGAATTTATATACACCGTTCGGTTTTCGGTCCTCTTTTTCAGTCGCTAAAAGATTCGATAACAACCGGTTCGCTACCCATCTCATCCCTATCTCCATAACTATTACTTTGATCAAGACATCAGTATCACCATTAAAAAACGGCCCTTTGATTGTTGAACTTTATCGAATGTTTTGATACACATTTTAACTTTTGATTGTTGAATTTTCGATTGTTGAACTTTTGCTATTGGTTTGGATTGTTCCTTTACCCACTTTCAATTTTCGGTCCTAAGTGGTCCTAGTACTGATTTTTCCGTCCCGAAACTGAATTCGCACCGTTACCGAATTTGTACATGCTATTCAGTTTCCAGTCCTCGTTTCCAGTCCCAAAAATTTCGGTACCAATCTCGTACTGTTGATCCAAGCTCCTTCAATGATTTGATGATGATGATATACTTAATGAAATTCTTAGGTTTAGACTACGTTTAGTCTCAGCGAAAGCAAACACTGATCGCACTCAGTGATTGCTGAAGAATAACAGGAATGATCTCTGAACCTGAAAGACCTGAACACAAAGTTTACACAAAAGAAGCATTCAACGATGTCGAAGACTTAGCTGATGAAAGAGATAGTTAGTTTGTGATCTGAAGCGGTTTAGTGGTAACAAAGACTATCTACACCAAATGTGAAATGATAGGATCAAATATCCTAAATTAGGAAAGTTTTATAAAGAAGGAAAGGATTTAATATAATATTCTAAATTGTGTTTAATTCCTTATGGGCTTGGGCTTACCATGTAAAAGACACCTACTATATAAAGGAGTCTAGGGTAGAGGATTCGTTAATGAGAGTCGTCTAAAGTACATTCACGTTTGTAATCTTTAATGCTTTCATCAATAAAACATACGACTCAATGATTTCTATATGATTTCTCTATTGATCTTGTTGAATCGGACCTAACAAGTGGTATCAGAGCCGAAATCGAATCTATCTGATTTGATACGATCATCATATTCATCAAGATCAAGGTATTATCGAGCATTATTTTTTTTTCTTCTCACTGTGCGTCATTTTTGAAGTTCGGGACTGAAGAATCGATTTTTATGATTTTATGGTATTTTTCGATCTGGAAGTTTGATTGCTGTGTTCGAATTAAATATCAAGTGTTCTATATCGATTTCTTCTGGTTGCTTATAAACTGGATTTTGAAGTTTCTTGCTCATCAAGTTCATATTAGTAAATCGATCTGGTCTACTCTGAAAATAGCTGGATAGTCGAAATTACCTGGGATAGAGGAAAGGGTTCAAACGAACAAAATCCTAACCGCGTATCAAGAGAAAACCCTTCACCCGATATATTTTTATGTTGGGTCCCCTTAGCCCGACATCTGACCTTGTCGAAACCTCTTGACCCGACATATTTTTATGTCTAGTCCCAAAGACCCGACAAGTTAGCCTTCAGAAGTTCCTAAGCGTTTTTCTCGACTCCACTTTGCCCGATAATTTTTTTTTCTCGAGTACACTACCCCCCGACAACCATTTTTCTCGACCAATGCTTGAGCCGACATCATGTTTTCTCGAGTCCATATGACCCGATAACATGTTTTCTCGAGTCCATATGACCCGACATATATTCTTCTCGATTCTATAAGACCCGGCATAAATCTTTCTCGAACCTATATGACCCAAGAACGTCATACAGATCCCGACAAAAGCTTATCTCGTCGACCACAATTGAGTTTCAACCTAAGATTCCTTATGACATCAAAACAAAACATTCAAGAGCCCTGCATCAATAAAACATACGACTCAAAGATTTCTGTATAATTCCTCTATTGGTCTTGTTGAATCGGACCTAACATGAAATCTTAACACGATTCAGTGATACCTAAATGATTCATCCTTGGGTCCTCAATATCAACAATCAAAAGAATTGTGCTCAACAAGATTAGAATTTGTCTTATCCTCGATGCACAAAGGACAACCTTCCCCATGACCTATGTTAGAAAGTACGTATGGAGTTACTTTATGTCTCCCACGTGTTTACCAACTTTGAAGGTCAACTGTTCATATTCGGCTAAAAGCATGGCTACTTTATAGACAAAGGACAAGCTTCCTAATGGATGCTTAGCACGTGACATATACCTTCTGACTTGCATTAAATGCATTGGGTATAAATATATGAAGAAACCTTCTTCATCTTCATACATACTACTCTCTTCTTGAACCTCTGTTTCTTTCTCTCCTTATTTTGTGCATCATACTTAGTGTTTCTAGATTGTTTAGAATAAGTATTTATACTTGTTCTTATTTCCGCAACGATCTGTAAATTTGTTTATTTGTAGTAAACTCATTGTTCATCACCGCTTCTACAAACTGTGTGATACTTATATACTCTTGTAGACTCTCTTGAGACCAACAAGTGGTAGCAGAACAATGTTTATTGCTTTCTTTTATCTTCAAAAATACAAATATCTATTGTTTTTGAAATTGCTAACCAAAACACAAACTATAATGATAATCACTCTCTTGTCAAACCTCCTAAGTTTATCAAGGATAATTTCCTTGTACGGAAGGAAAGAATGACTCTATTCCTAGAAGGTGTTGATCCTAAGATACCCTACTATGTAGAGAATGGACCATTTGTTCCAACAACCATTGTTCATGCAGTTCCTGAGGCTACAACCTCAGCTGCTATCCCTGAAAGACGTATACCCTAAGCTTCACATTAATGGAGTGAAGAAGGCAAGAAAGAACCAGCTGTCGATACTAGAGCTAGATCTGTTATTGCTAGTCTCTTCCTAACCATGTTTACCATTCCATCATGAAGATGAGAACCTCAAAATCCATGTGGGACACTCTCTGTGTTCAATATAAAGGTACCAATGAGGTACATGAATCAAGAAAGATCAACGTTGTAAGATAATATGAAAGTTTCATTTGTGGTAAAAATGAAACCTTGTTAGAGGTACATCAAAGATTTAACTGCTTAATAATTGATCTCCAAACTTTTGGGAGAGAATATTCCAACTCAAAGGTCCTGGAAAATTTCATGGAATCTTTTCCTAACCATTAGGACACATTTACTACGTGTCTCAAAATGTCAAAGAACATCACCTCCCTTTCCTTAAGTGCTCTTTATGGGATCTTGCTCAATCATGAGAGATACCAAGTATTAAAGAAGAATCTAGTCAAGGATACTAAAAGCACTAAAATCTCCTCTTTAGCTTTGGTGTCTTCAGAGACCGACCCTTTAAAAACAATCTCACCCTCTAATACTGTTATCACTGATTTAGAGCCTTTTAACTCTGAGGACTTATCAGATGCTGATCTTTAAGAATTTGACGAGTCTCTGGCTCTTCTGACTATACCTTCAGAAGATTTGCTAGAAAGGGAAACTTTAGAACAAACTCTTCTATCACTGACTCTGACAAATTAAAGCTTTCTCCTATCGATAAAGCTTCAACGACTTGCTATAACTGTCAACACAAAGGTCACTTGCTAGTAAATGCAAGTCCAATAAAGTTGCTTCTTCGACCTCCTTTCAAACCTCCTCTAAACCCAGAGATGATAAATATCTCATGTTAAAGGAGTAGTACCTAAATATGAAATAGCCCAACTTAAAGGCATAAGCTTGCTCGCTGAAGAACATAACTGGACAGGCACCTCTGATGAGTCTGGCTCATATGAAGAAGACTTGGCATTTGTTTGTCTTATGGAAAAAATTCAAGAAGTAGAAGAGATAAATGAATCTTCTTCATCCAAGGTTTCTTCAAACTCTACTTGTTATGTCAAAGAATTAGACCTATAGTTTGATGTTTTATAAAGTAAGTATTTTATATCTTGTATTTTAAAGCTATTTTATTGGGATTTGGGCTTGGGATTTCACTTGTATTATGGGTCATATAAATAGTAAGTTATAGGCTTAAGAGATCATTATGAGAGTCGTTTAACAAGTTAAGTGTGTGTTTGTAAATGTGTTTTCTCTATATGTTTCTAATAAAGATGAGGATGAATTGAGTGAATTATCTTGAATCGTGTTGTTAATCTGGGATTATCATGTGGTATCAGAGCAGGATCGTTGATTAATTCTTCGATACGATCATATTGTTAGCAACATATTTGAATTCTTCCAATGAAACCGTGATTTTTTTTCTCGAAGATGAACAGTGGAATTTTGATCGGATTATGGTGATTTGATGTTGTTTTTTATGAAGTTTGTTGGTGAATTCATTAATTGATCATAGACGAATCAATTAGAATTGATTTGTGGATTCAATTCGAAGGTTTTGGTTCTTAATTGATCAAATTCGAAGTTTTTGAAGTTCTTATTCGAACATACTGTTCTTGGCCAAAATTTGGTGAATTTGATGTTTTAATCCAATTAAAGCTTAAGGATTAGTCGAAATATGTTTCTAGACATATTTTGATCATCAATTTTGGGATTATTTGTAGAAATTTGGATTTATTGAAGATTTTTGGTTCGAACAGATATGAATATGGCTTGATTTATGAACATTGTTGGATGAAGATACTCTTGAAGCGTTATAGGTTAAATATCGCTAGTTGAAGATCTCCTGGAAGCGATATTGTTAAAATTTCGCTAGTTGAATTTTCATCACTAATGTGTTCAACGACTTTTGGGTGAACATCACTACCTTTACCAACATATGTTTTTGATGCTAAGTATTTTGAGCGATGTTGTAAATATCTCTAGGTAGTCAGCGATATTTGGATTTGTATAGAATATCGTTTCAGGCATTAAAGATAATTGTTCATTGAAAATATTGCCTAAGACGTCAGCAATGTATGCAAGTATCGCCTAAGGCATCAACAATATTTAGATTTATGGGAATATCGCTTAAGGCTTGAACGATATAATAGTTCAAAGCGCTATTGTGATGCATTTTTTCTTTAATGGGGAGCGACATACTTTAGCGGGACTCCCGTGCTAAGTCTCGGGAGCGGGATACTGTTCATTGGAGCCATTTCGCGTAAAACGTGTATGACATCATTCTGATCATTAGTTTGTCGTATTACTAGTTTCGAGAAAATCATTGGCTTCATTACTTATCTTCGCTACATTATTATTGTCATAGTTCTTGATTTTGAAGATTGAAGGCTTCCGCGTAGTGCGTGTGACACCACTGATTATTCAGGTTTATCGTAAGATAAGTGAGTGCTTAATTGTCTAAGCTCAAGATATCCTCAAGTTACATAGTGTGTTTTTTTTCTTCATAAAGCCATGTTTGTTTCGTGAAACCCATCAACAATTGTTCAAAGTGCTCAAAGTTGACTTTCTTGGTCAAAATTTATTTTGTGCTATCTAAATAGCCGGATTTGAAGATTTTCCAGAATTGGGTGATCAATTCAGTATTCGGTTGGAAGATTAGAAGTCTGAGTTTCTGCAATCATTTCTCTGAAGATTTATTCTTGAGGTAGACCGCTGACTGCTTCCAATCTGTCTTCTAACTTGATCACTTAGAGTATAGGGTGCTTGCAATCATTGTTCTGCACATTTTTCTCAAGATACTGGACCGTTGAGTGTTTTCAATCATCGTTCTGTCTTGATAAAGCAGAAGATTGAGTGACTACAATCAGTTTTATGGTAATTTGGTTGTGTTTTAGAGATCTGAATGCCGATAATCATTCATGTTGATCATAACTCCTCTCAGTGATTTTAATATGATTCCTTTTGATACTTAGTGAAATTCCTAGTTTAAGCTTAAGTTCAAATTCAGCGATAAGCATACGCTGACTGCCATCAGCGATCACTGAAGATCAAGGAACCTTAACCTTATCTCTGTAGATCTGAAGATCAACGATCACACTAAATAACCATTCAACGAAAATCAAAGACCAAGCTGAAGAAAGAGATAATCAGCTACGTGAACTGACGTGGTTCAACGATAGCAAAGATCATCTATCCAAAGTGTGAAGTCTTGTGAAGCCTCAGCGATACTGAAAGTTCATCCTTGAATATTCAGTCTCAGCGATCAAGTGAAGCTTCTCATACAAGATTAACGTTGACCTTATCCTCGATGCACAAAAGACAAACCCTATACTGTGTTAGAGAAGGACGTACGAATTGTCTCTTATGTCCCTATCATATCTGATATGGTACCGTTCTTATGCGGCCAAAAATATGGCTGTATTATGAGCAAAGGACAAGTCTCCTATGGATGCTTGCCACGTTGCACATACCTTTTGTCTTGCATTAAATGCAAACGGGTATAAATAAGATGATGATATCTTCTTCATCTTTGTGCATGCAACTTTCTGTCTTAAACCTTCTGTATTCCTTCTTACTTCTTTCTTGTGCATCAATCTTAGTGATTTCTTAGTTACAATAAAATAGGTTTAAACTTGTTCTAATTTCCGCTTGTAACTGTAAATTTGTTTATGCAATATAAACTAATTTAAAAACCAAAAATCTGTGTGTTTGTATTCAACCCCCCCTTCTACAAACCGTTTCTATATCCAAGAACTCTTGTAGACTCCTAAGGGACCAACAATTCATCTGATTGTGAAGATTGGATCTGGATTTGGTTATTCAGTCTTTTGGAAATCGGCTTATCTTTCTGGTTTGGCGTTGTTAATCAAGAAGCTATGTTCTCAATGCCATCTATCTCCCAACACTCCCGTTTCATGTGCTTATCGGAAGAAGTTCTTACGCTGAATGCTTATTCAACTCGTGGTTTAAAGACAGATTCTCTGTAATTTGACTGATTCTACACACTGCCTTCACGTAACTCGCACTTTATCTATCTCGTAGTTGGATGACTTGCCATGCTTGTGGGTCAGTTGAGATTATGCGATTAACAGTTGTGTTGAGTTTCTACAGATTTTAAAAGTTGCATTTGGTGCAATCAGCGGCGTTTCTTGCACATTGAATTTGGTGTTAAAGTTGAGAGTGAAGATAAGAGCATTATTCAAAGAGAAGCTTGTATTTATTCAAAGGGGAGTGCTTACAATCCAGTAGCACTACTATGTTTTCTAAGAAAGACAAGGAGGAGAAGATCTGAAGATGCTTCAATGCTTTCTTTATAAAACATAGGGGGAGAATGTTAGGTCAAAGAATTAGACCTATAGTTTGATGTTTTATAAATATAGCATTTTTATATCTTGTATTGTAAAGCCAATGTATTGGGGTTTAGGCTTGGGCTTTCACTTGTATTATGGGTCATATAAATAGTAAGTCATAGGCTTAGGAGATCATCATGAGAGTCGTTTAACAAGTTAATTGTGTGTTTATAAAGGTGTTCTCTCTATATATATATATATATATATTTCTAATAAATATGAGATGAATTGAGTGAATTATCTTGAATCGTGTTGTTAATCTGGTATTATCACTACTCAGGTATCAAATCTGAATGATTCTACTATTTCCAAAAATGATAGCTTGTCAGCTCTCGATACGCTGATTGTTGATTTAGATAATGCTTTAAATAGGAAAAGAAAGACTGAACAATTAAACTCAGATTTACAAGAACAAATATAAACTTGTCATCTGAAAATCAAAGAACTAACTTTAGGCTGAAGAAAATCTGAAGGACCAAGTCTTTGTAAATCGGACTATAAGCATTGAGAAACAACAAGCTATCATTGAGCACGAAAAGGTCATCGCAGAATTCAAAGCTGAAAAGACTACCATTTAGGATGGTGCAAAGCCTCGATTAAGGCTAACGAGATCATAAATGCTCAGCTTCTTTTTAAGGTTAAGAGTGCTTTGGGATATTTTTCGGATCTTGAAGAACCTCAGAAAGATTGTTCCATGCTTAAGTTTGGAACGTTTTTCTCCTCTATCCCTGGCACTTCAACTCAGTGTTCCTCTACATCTGAGTCAAAACCTTCTAAACCTATTCTAAGGGTTCAAAGAGTGTGATTAAAGGCAAGTCCATTATTTATACTCCCAAGGCCAAGAAACTTCCTAAACTGAAGAAGAGTCATTCGACTCCTTCAGTGAATCAACCTTCCACTTCTGGGAAGAAGATCCCTGAATCAGTTCGTAGATCCACCCTAGAATCAAGATTGATCTTACTCTTTCCAAACCTGAGAAACATGTGGTTCCTCCAAGGTCTATGGAGAAAGGAATTCTTGGACCTGGCTTTGCTAATCTTAAGCTTTCTATAAAACATGCTTTTGGTACTAAAGCTTCTTTCAGCTATTGGAAGGGCTACCATTGTGGGGAAATTTCTCACATTGCAAGGAAATACCCTACTGCTACCAAGGCTGACAAGATCTCTCATGGAAAGAAAGTAGCCAAAACTGAGAAATCAGTCAAGGTGAAATCCAACAAAGTTGGTAAAACATCTAAGGTGAAGAAATCCACTGAACTTAAATATCTAGAGATTGAGAATGATAATCCCACTAATATCAAGTAACAAGTAATGTAAACAACTAAGAACAAAAATTAAGATCAAATCATCATATATTTAAGTTTCTCTCTCTAGATTCTCTCTCTAGAAATATTACAAATGAGATCCACACTAATCTCTACTAGGCATGGGAATACGGCGAGGACCCCAATCCCCGTCCTCGTCCCCGATTCCAATCTCCATCCCCATCCCTATCCCCATCCCCACCGGGGAATATGATCACATTCCCATCCCCATCCCCAACGGGTAACGAGGATCCCCACCGGGGAATCAGGGATTTTTTTATCCCCGTAAATATAATTTTTTTTAAATCAAATATGTTAAATACCAAAGTCGATCAATAATGGGTTATGTTTAAAACTCACATATTTTCAAAATTTGCTTTTATAGAGTATCAAATATTCATACGTGAACAAAATCACAACATGTTACATAATTGTTTGAACAAACACTTTTGGATTTCAACGTTTTTTTATCTGAAAATAAGCAAGACAACAAAAAAATGTACATAAGAAAAAAATATCAAAATACTATATACAAGTCTAAAATATATTAAATCTTATTATTTATAAATAATATATTTAATAATATAAATATATAATATATTTAATATTCGGAAAGGGGGGGGGGGGAGGGGGTAAAACCGGTTCCCCGATGTGGCGGGTTTACAATCTAATAATACAAGAGTATTTATACTCATGGCTAACTACAAAGTCAAACTACAATGTAAGCAACAATTAAACTCTAGACTTTGACTTTCTTATCTTGATATGTTGACTATACATAATATGCTGATTATGTTGACTTTGACTTTCTTGGCTTTGACCTCTTCATTCTCGGTGATTTCGGATACAACATAATTTTATACCTAACAATCTCTCCATTTAGATTCGAGATCGCAAAACAACAACCATCAAAGACTTTTAAAAACCTGTCTTTGCTAAACTTTGAATTTAACAATCTCCGACAAATCATAAGTATTTAACGATTATGAAGACGACCAGAAGTTGTCAACCTTTGAACAACAAAGATTTGGAAAATAACAATCTTCCCTTCTGGATAAACAAAATCATATCATAATCCTCATCATGAACTTATCTTCAGTCTTCAAAATTATCTCTTGAGTAGTCAACAGTTAACAAATCTTCAATCAAATCTTTTTCAGTCACCAAATCAGTTTTAGACAATAAGGGTTGAAGCTTTGACACTACGTATACTAAGCTCAACACCTATATATCATGAAAGAATCCATCTGTATGAACAAACTTCTTCAAACATCTTCATCAGAAATGTCATCAGGAAATTTCAATAGTTAAGCTCCAAACTCTTCATCACATTTACAATCTTTAAATCCAATTGGTTTTCAACCTTAGATTTAAAATATTTACATTCAAACTTTCCTCTCCATAAACTGATTCAACATATTATATCAGTTAATTCATAGAACAAAATATCTAATATGAATTTAAGATCACATGATTAATTGCAAAGCAGTCGGTTGTACATACTTCACCATTTTCTCTGTAAACTTTATAAAAAGAGTAATAATATCCATTCTTCCTCCTCTGATCAGCATCCAGAAGCTTCTTTACTGCACTCTCAATTCTGATAGATGATCTGGGCTTTCCAGTACTTCTGATAAAATTTAGATACCACCTTATGAACTTGAAACCCTTGTTAATCCATCAACCAATAAAATCAAACCTTTGAAAGTTTTCTTTTGTCATGAACATTTCAGGATGAAAATATTCAAGAAACAATATATCAATATGCTCTATAATCACTCTCGCTTGAAGTTTTTTCAGCTTCAACAACTTCTTTGCCTTTCCCAAAACTTTCAGCATTCTTTTCAGAAGTTAACTTCTCAGAATTTTTCTTTGATTGAGCTTCTTCAGAAGGTTCTTTCTGTGCAACTTTAACCACATATTTTTCAAAAATATCTAACTTTCTTGGATGAATAGCAAAATCATAAGGGTAGTTCAGAAAATGATTTGCATCTCTCTGAGAATTTCTTTCTGTAATTCCAAGTGAAAAACTTCTTCTGGTTATCTCTCTGAATTGTATTCTTTCATTAATCTGAAATAATATTTCATCTTTTATCCTTTTATCTCCACCAAATCCACTCTTCTTAATCATATAAGTAAACCACTTCAAAGTAGAATAAGAATACTTGGGAATGTCTGAAATATAAAACACAAATAGACAAGGACTGTTTGGTTTGAAATAATAAAATCCCAGTTCTGGAGCATTGAAAAATTCCTTGGATGTTGTTTGATTTTCAGAAATTCTGCTAAGCTTTATCATATTTACCAGCCATACCCTTCTTTCAATAGCAATTTGAAAATCATGTAATGCCAGGTTTTTGAGATAGATACCTAAAATTCTTTTGAGCTCTGCTTCAAGTTTTGCATCCTTTGTATTTACAAAATAATTCAGCAAGAACAATTTGTCTTGAAGCCTCAAAGTATACAAATCAAAAGTAGTAAAACCAAGCATAAAACCGTCTTCTCTCTCTACACCAATATTAATAACATTCATGTTATCAGTCATCCTTTTATTTACATGATCAACCCTTTTAATATGAGTTTCGTCATTCATATTTCTCATTTTGTACTTCTGATAGAACTACCTGACTTGCCTTGCATATTCTCTGAGCCAATTACCATCAAAGAAATGTTCCATGTAGCAATCATCAAGACTTTCTCTGTACATGACTTCATAAGTAGCTTCAGGAAAAATTGTTTTCATATGCACTTCTGCATGAAAGAACTCCTACTTTTCAAACACTTTATCTACAGTTGGTTCTTCAATCTCTGGAAGTTCAATCTTTGGAATTTCTATCGACTCCCTATACATAACAGTAAATGATCTAAAATTTTCTTCTAACACTACATCATTGAAGAAAACTTCTGGTAAATGATCAAAATCAACTTCATTCTTGTTCATACAAGGGTTGATTATAAAAAATTCTGAGCACAGTCAAATCTCCATACATGAATCTAACATCCAGAGTCCATGTAGGACTAAGAAAACCAGAGTGAAGAAAAAATAACTTCTTCAACCATTCAAAAATATTCAGAAGATCTTCCTCTCCTCTTCTGTCATCAATTAGATCTTTTGGTCTCCATAAAACAATATCCCTTATATCATTGAACTCCTCTTCATCATCAAATCTTATCACATCACTCAAATTTCCTGGCTCTCCAAATTCTTCTTCATTTGCCAGATATTCATTTATCATCTATTCATTTGAATTAGGTAATATCTCTATATCATCTATTAGCTTTGATTCCTCTGACTCATTGAACTCTAGAATTTCTGTTTCATTCCCTTCTTCTTCTTCAAAATTCTTTTCAGCTACAACATCAACATTTTCAGAAACTTTATCAGCACTAGAAGCATTATGAACATCTTTAGAAGATCTTTTAGAAGCCTGGGCAATAGAACATCCAACATCTTGAACTTTAAGAACTCTTCTTCTCTTCTCCCCCTCATGATCATCAGGACCCTGGTCATCATATTTTCTTTTATGAGTTTCTGTCTGAGCCTTGCATTCCAGATAAGAAATTCTCTGATTAAGAGCAGCTTGTGTTTTTTGCACAACATTTAATTTGTCAAGAATTTGTTTGATGTCATTTTTAGTAGCCAACTAAGATAAGTACTGAGGCTCAGAAGTAGTAGGCATATCTGTCTTCATAGATGAAATAGAAGTAAAAACTTCTGAAAGATTCTTCAGAATTGATTTCTTGAAGGAATTAAGATCATAGCCAGAGATAGTAGCTTCTTCCAGAATACCCAATCTATCCAAAATAGTTTTCTCCTGACTCTCCACCCTATCCTCCACTGCTTTTTTGAGATTTTTCCGTAAATTCCTTAATATCCTTTTGAATCTTTGCAAATTCAGAAGTACATAATTACTTAAATTCAGTGAATTCGGTGAATTCAAAAGGAATGAGCGAAAAACTGGAACAACAGATGTTCTTGTTTGCATACCTACCGAAGTAGGATGGTCTGTTGATGTCACAACATCATGAACCACAAAAGAATCATGTAATGAGGCTTTTTGAATGTTCACCTCACCAGGTCTTCCATCAAATCCTTAAACATCCAAATTTGGAATGTCTATTGATGTTGTGGAAGCATGACAGACAAGCTGCTTAGTGAAGTCCATAGGACTTGTGCTAGTGTGAAAGAAAGGAACATCTTGTGTTCTAATAGGCTCAAGATTGGATGGACCTCCAAACTCTATGTGCTCCAAACTGTGAAGGGGGGAAATATATCCTTCTTTTTCAACATTGAGATCCTCCAAGTGAGGACTCAATAGTAGATTGGTTGCTTACCGTATAAATGTTGATGAAACATCCTTATTTTGAGAGAGGGATGAGTGAGTATGGGGTTTACAAGATTTCCTATGGGCTCACTAGCTAGTTCAATATTATCCACCAAAGGTTGTGGAATAATGAATGTTGTGGGTTCCCGACTTGTAACAGTTAGGCCACAGATTCCTTGATTTTCTATCTGTGTTCTCCCCTCTTCATTTCTTTTTCTCACCCTTCTACCCTGTCTCTCATTTTCATTTTTCCTCTCGGCTTTCTGAGGATGTTCACCCCCTTGAACAACCTCCCCACTCTCCCTAGGTGGAATTCTAGACCCCTCACCTTGCACACCTAATAGCAAAAGATCGTATAGGTATACACTATGGGTATGAAGTCCCTAAAGTGGCGGTGCAAGTGCACGCCGACACTATGATCGCTTACAACTAATAAAGTGGTATAGTACCAAGATCGTATCTACAGGGATTGGACTTCAAAGTTTCGAGTAGTAAGTTGAGAATACAACGATTTCTCTTAGAGAAGGAAAATATATTTGAGTTTGATGATTTTAACATCGAAATCTAAATAAGCAACTAAAAATGGGTATGGGTGTAAATTTTCCTTAAGGCATCTTGTGGAAACAAATGGTAAAATACTTTGTAAATCTCTAGAGTGGTTTATAAATATCCAAATCTCTCGAAAGTGAATAAATCTAAACCGTGCTTTACAAAGTACTTATGAAGTTTCCATAATTACCGCTTAATAAGCTTGACGATTTAGCTAAGTTTGATGTGTAAAATCAAGTTCGATTAGTATAAATTATTATACCCAAATCTCTTTGTGATATAATACTCGACTAAAGTTTGAACCTTAGTAAATGATAAAAACCCGTATCTCTACGTGGTTATCAAAGACTCTCTCAAATCTTTGTGCATCACTTAAGCCGTATTTCGAACCCGCCCCTCTCGAGGTCTAAGGTCTAATATGAACACTTCAAAGTGATCGGCTTATCCGCATTGAGTTATGTCTCGACTCAAGTGATCAAGCTTAAGAATTAGCAATTATGGCAACACCCAAGTGTTGCCAACAAGCCTTTAGTTTGATTCACACCCACACCCAAGGAGGTGATTAGCTCATACCAGAAATAAAAGACATAATAAATAAATACTTGAAAGGATATTGCATTAATTAAAAAGCAACAGCTTGTCCACTGGGGACAGTTCTGTGAACAGAATGTAAAGTTGCAGAAATGTAAATGACATAAATTAAATGCATAAAAGTAAATTACAGAAATTAAGTGCAGAAATTAAATGCAGAAAGTAGTCTTCCACCAAAGATGAACTTTGGTGGAGATGAGAAAGATAGATAATGGTGTGTCTTCATTTGCATCCCAAAGCCTCTTTATATAGTCCCCCCCTCTTAAATAAAGAAATAATAGAGTACAAATAGTGTTCATTATTTGGCCCATACCTCCATAATTTCGACCATGCTGAAATCTGCCAAACATTGCTTCCAAGGACAAGCAAATAGTGAATTAAAGTACTTGTGAACAGCAGCGACTGCCCACTGTGGACATATTTGTGCCTACTCTGCCTAGTGACGACCTCTTTTTGCATAAAAATCACTTCTTGGGTATTTGTCATCTATTACAAGCAAAATAGACAAAATGAAGGGGATAGAAGCAAAATGGGTAAAAAAATGATATAAAAATCCTAGAAAAGAGTAATTAATAACTCTCATAAATGAGAGTTATCATACCCCCAAACTTGAGGTGTTACTTGTCCTCAAGTAAAAAGAAGGAAACAAAAAGAATGTTACAAAGGGAGAAACGAAAGAAAAAAAACTTGCAAGGACGATGTTGATATTTTCTTCGAGCATGAATATTAGTACAACTTTCTTCATTGACTTTGTTGTTGTTTCCACTAATCAGTAGGGCCTTTTGGGTTTTTATATTTGGCTTTGTGTATTTAAACCTCTCCCAAACTTGCTCTATACTACAAAAGGGTGTGAATTCTTTTTCTCAATGGCTCACTTTTGAATATTTGTCTTGCATTTGTGACAAAATTTTTGAATATTTCATCCCTTTTTTAATTTAGCCACAAATTTTCTTTGTTTTCCAAAAAAAAAAAATTGACGACTTATTTTTTTTCTTTTTTTACTTGCCTTCCAATTTTTCGAAGGCAACAAACATTATTGAGATATCCCCCCCCCCCAAACTTGAATAATGCAACGTCCCCACTGTACAAAAAAGGGACAACTTTGGTGGCTTGGTTTGGTAACAAGAGGAAAGTATTTGAGGCCGAGAGAAAAAATGAGGGTCTGTGTCCTTTTAATTTTGACAACACAAAAGTTAATTAAGCAAGTTATACCTGAAAGGGGAATAAGCTCGAAAAAAACTAAAAGAAAATCAACATCATAATATTTATAATACTAATAAATCCGTTATACAACACAAAACACGGATTCAGACGATAGTTAGAAAGTATAGATACCCAAAAGACGTAATATGATAATAGCTCACAAGAAGATGATTAATAACCAAGAATCAAGTAGCATGAGAGGATTGAGGCAGGCACAATAGGTCCTGGAAGTTGTTGATGGTTCTGAGGGAAGCAAACAACAACGTGATTGGCTCTAGCAACGGAGGAAACAACGACAATTTGAGCAACAACGATGGAAGATCCAACGCTGAGTGATGGTTGTCGGGATCATAGGAGAGGCGATGGTGGTGCTTGCGACAATGGATGATGAAGATCCGACCTCTGGATCGTCGGAACTTGGTCAGCGAAGAATCGACTGGCGAGTTGGAAGGGAAGCATGAGTCACTTCTTTGATCATGCCTTGGAATCCGGCGAAAGAGTAGGAGCGAATTTGATGGATGTGAAGAGGTTTAATGGAAATAGGGAGGTTTCTTTGCTTTTTGAAATATTGATTTCCTCCATTTTGAAAATAAATCCACTTCCAATATTGCTGAAGTTAAACCACTAGATTGGAAAAGTTGCCCATGGTATTGATTAGTGGCCCATGGTATTGGAATAGTAGCCCATGGTATTGACAGTGGGCACCATTCACCCTACAGTGGCAGTACCAACAGTCCAACATTTAACCAAAAATGACGCATCTAACCATCAAAATACAAACTTTTGTCCTCAATAGCTCCAAATAAAAATAAATAAATAAAAGAAATACGAATACATAAATAGAAAACACAACTAAAACGGACGAAAAACTTATATAAATAATGTGTAAATAACGCTCAAAATGAGAGTTATCACACCCTCAAACTTAACTTGTTATTTGTCCCCAAGTAACTAAAAGGAAAAACTTAAAAAAAATGAATATAAGCACACAAGAAGACTAAGTATCACATACAGGATCTTCAATAGTGTTTTTTTTAATTTTAATTTTTTTAAATTCTTAAATTCTTAAATTTTTTTAATTATTTTAATTATTTTAAATTTTTAAATTTTTTTAATTATTTTAAATTTTTTTATCCCAAAAGAATTTGATACTAGTCAGAAAGAGAAAAAAAAAGACTCAACTTATACACAAAAATATAAAACAAAAGACACAAAATTGGAGCTGAGAGTAAGAAAGAAAGTTTGCATAAGGTTATGTAGGATGAGATTCACCACCCCAAATGTGCATCTTCAAAAATTGGAGTGGTTTCAAGATAATAGCCACCACCATCATACCAAAGGTTCTTCCAACAAATTCACCACCCAAAGAACACGAGTTAGGCAAAACTTCAGAGCTTTTGATCACACAAGTCCTCCCAATGGTCCATGGTATGACAACTTTAGGAGCATTATGGTCGCAAAAAGAAGACTGCACAACATGAGCAAAAATCATTGATTTGGGAATTTTAGCATCTTGAAATTTGTCTCAAAAATCTCCAACTCTTTTTTGACATCACTCTCATCATTACCGACACATTTTAACTTTTTATTGCCACTTAGTAAGGGACCTCGACTTTAATTTTTCAACTCGTCGACTAGTTGTCCCATCTTAGTATTCAAGGCTTCAAAAGAGGATGTGAAATTTCCCAAAAATGTTGTAAAATTTTCTACTAAGTTTGGGGAAAATGTTTCAAAAGAGTGAGATGGTTCGGATTGTTCAAAAAGATTCTCGGGTGGATTGTTGGACACAAAAGACGATAATCCATAGCAAGGATCACTCCCTTGGAAATGACACAAATAATCACAATTCTCCTCCCATGATTGGTCAAATGTATTTATATACGTGTTATTCCAATCTTGATAGGGAGGTGAAAATGAAGGATAGGTGCCATCATCTTGAATATTTGTCAAAAAGTTAAGATGTTGTTCCCATGAATAATCGAAAGTATTAAAATTTGGGGCATCCCAACTAAAACCGTTCATTATGGTGAAAGAAAAATCACTGAAAAACTCAACTTATAACTCAAGAAACTCTGGAAATACGCCAATCCTCGGCAGCGGCGCCAAAAACTTAATAGCAGAAGATCGTATGGGTTCACACTATGGGTATGAAGTCCCCAAAGTGGCGGTGCAAGTGCACGCCGACACTATGATCGCTTACAAGTAATAAAGTGGTATATTACCAAGATCATATCCACAGGGATTGGACTTCAAAGTTTCGAGTAGTAAGTTGAGAATACAACGATTTCTCTTAGAGAAGGAAAATATATTTGAGTTTGATGATTTTAACAACGAAATCTAAATAAGCAACTAAAAATGGGTATGGGTGTAAATTTTCCTTAAGGCATTTTGTGGAAATAAATGGTTAAATACTTTGTAAATCCCTAGAGTGGTTTATAAATACTCCAAATCTCTCGAAAGTGAATAAATATAAATCGTGCTTTACAAGCACTTATGAAGTTTCCATAATTACCGCTTAATAAGCTTGACGATTTAGCTAAGTTTGATGTGTAAAATCAAGTTCGATTAGTATAAAGTATTATACCCAAATCTCTTTGTGATATAATACGCGACTAAAGTTTGAACCTTAGTAAATCATACAAAACCCGTATCTCTACGTGGTTATCAAAGACTCTCTCAAATCTTTGTGCATCACTTAAGCCGTATTTCGAACCCGCCCTCTCGAGGTCTAAGGTCTAATATGAACACTTCAAAGTGATCGGCTTATCCGCATTGAGTTATGTCCCGACTCAAGTGATCAGGCTTAAGAATTAGCAATTATGACAACACCCAAGTGTTGCCAACTAGCCTTTAGTTTGATTCACACCCACACCCAAGAAGGTGATTAGCTCATACTAGAAATAAAAGACATAATAAATAATAACTTGAAAGGAAATTGCATTAACTAAAAAGCAACAGCTTGTCCACTGGGGACAGTACTATGAACAGAATGTAAAGTTGCGGAAATGTAAATGACATAAATTAAATGCATAAAAGTAAATTACAGAAATTAAGTGCAGAAATTAAATGCAGAAAGTAGTCTGCCACAAAAGATGAACTTTGGTGGAGATGAGAAAGATAGATAATGGTATGTCTTCATTTGCATCCCAAAGCCTCTTTATATAGTCCTCCCTCTTGAATAAAGAAACAATATAGTACAAATAGTGTTCACTATTTGGCCCATACCTCCATAATTTCGACCATGCTGAAATCTGCCAAACATTGCTTCCAAGGACAAGCAAATAGTGAATTAAAGTACTTGTGAAGAGACTAGAAATTTTCCTGGTAGACAACTATTCATTATAGAGAAAAGAGTATACCAGATTGGTGGAAGACATTTTCTTCTGAATGAGCTCAGAGTTGTAAGTCTTTTTGAATATCCTAAGGTCATGAAGTCTTCAATCATTTTTTTCATATCTTGGAACCTTATCAAAATCTTCCTTTCTCACAACACCAGTACTTTCAAACAGCTCCAAAATCCTTCTCAGTTGATCTATCTTCAAACAAAATTGATAACCTCCTACAATTGAAGTTATAGCCTCTTCTTTAGGTTTATAATCGATGAAATACCACCATTGTTGCAAATATTCCTCAGAAACTTGAATACTTTTGATAAACATATTTTGAGAGGATACTTTTTCATAATTTCAATCAAAGTTATTTGATCTTCTTTGAACTCATTAGATCTAAGATTCAGTGCACAATTATTTCTTTTGATTTAAGCCAAATCATCTGTTGGAACTGTTGTTTTGCTCTGAGCAGGTCCAGATGCTCTAGAAACATCATCTGTTTGGGTTTGTCTTTGATTTGGATTGTCACAAACATCTCTCTAAGACTCATTATCAGCAACAATCAATTCAGAAACCACATTGATAGGAGCATTTTGGGTTACCTCAATTTCAGCATCGACATTAGGGTTAGGGTTAGGATTATTTGGTTTTCAGTATTTTGAATTATTTGGTTCGTGGCAGTGTCTTCTAGGGTTGGATCATTTGGCAAAGTAACTTCAATATTGCAAACCATGATGGATTTTGCACCAATTTGTACGATCCTTGAGATGAAGTGCCATCTTCACTGTTACTAAAATACGACTTTACCGGTTTGAATAGGTTTGTTCACTTGAGAAACAGATTTCGACATGATCAAATGAACTTTGATTGAACGAGAAATTTCTAAAATTAGTAAGTTCAGATGATCAAGCTTGGAAGGAAATTTTGCAGAAGATTTGAAAAAATAAATCGATATGAAATATATATCGATCTGGAGACGAAGAGGTTTGGTATGTGATGTACACGTGTCGCAAAAAGAACGAAAAAATAAACGTGATTAAGTGGTAATTAATGATATTCAAACGAGCTAATTACCACCTAAACATTTTAAGACATGGTAATCACAATCCAATAGACTTATAACACGTGGCACGACACTAAGTGTTGACTTAGTGAGACGAGAAAAATCTTCAGAAGTTAATTCTCAGAAGTGTTGACGTGTCTTTTCAGTAATATTCTCAGATTCTGAGAAATTATGTTCAGAGTTATGAAGTCGAACTTCTGAATTGAAAAATCATTAAAAAACTAACTTTTGAATTTAAAAAAAAAACTTTAAATCATTCAGAAGTAGTTTGAACAATAAAAAAAATTTCACACTAGAAGATTGTCCATACTTCTAAGTGATTCAGCTAAGAGGTAATGAATTACCTGTTCAGAGCTTATTCAGATGAAACATTCAGACACAAGAAATTAGTATTATCAACAAAATATGATCAATTATAAACATTAAGCTCTACCTTAAATTATGCATAAGATAAAAAGCTCCATCTTGAAAAATGTAACCAAAGAAATGTTATAACAGATAAAAATCTGAGCCAGTACTTCATAGTTAGAAATAAATTGAAGAAATATAATATCAGAAGTAAGAAACTAATTATGAACTGTATTTATTCAAAAAATTTATTAAAGTATGAAGAGAAGATTTCAGAGTTCCGAGGAAGAAAATTCAGAACTTTTGAATTTTCTTTATCAGACTTCCTAACCTTATCCTTCAAAAGTTAATACTTAACTCTTTTTCTTAGTAACAGATTAATTCAGATTAGTTCATCATGCATACTCTTTTTCTTAGTAACAGATTATCACTTGTGAACAACATATTGCTGCAGCTACATACTCTGCTTCAGTAGTAGATGTTGACACACAATTTTGCTTTTTAGAAGACCAACAGAAATTGACATGATCCAGACATGTTTTTCGTATCTAATTTGCAACCACCATGATTTGCATATGTGCAAGCAGTTAGCTCAAATGCATTTGGATACCAAAGGCCCAATGATGATGAACCTTTAAGATATCTAAGAATCCTTTTAGCAGCAAGAAGGTGAAATTCTTTATGATTTGCTTTATATCTAGCACAAATACTAGTAGCAAACATAATATTTGGTCTACTAGCTCCAAGATATAATAAAGAACCAATTATACCTCTGTAATTCTTTTGATCAACAGATTTACCACTTAAATCTGGATCAAGTTTAGTTCCAGTGGCCATGGGTGTCTTTATACTTGCACAATCAGACATATTATACTTAGTTTGATTTATGAATGTTCCAGTAGAAAGTTGTTTCACTTGAAGACCAAGGAAGAAAGTTAACTTACCCATCATACTCATTTCAAACTCTTTTTGCATAATAGTCTCAAAGTTTTTACAAAATTGAGCATTAGTAGAAGCAAAAATTATGTCATCTACATAAATCTGTATTAGAATTAAATCATCACCTTGCTTTTTTCAGAAATAAAGTTGTATCAATTGTACCTCTCTTGAATTTGGATTTGAGTATGAATTTTGTAAGAGTATCATATCAGGCTCTTGGAGCTTGTTTTAAACCATACAAAGCCTTGTCCAGAATGTATACATGATCTGGAAATTCCTTGCTATCAAATCCTTCTGGTTGATCAACATACACTTCTTCATGTAAAATTCCATTCCGAAATGCACATTTTACATCCATTTGAAAAACTTTCATATTTTTATGTGTTGCATATGCAAGAAACATCCTTATAGCTTCTAATCTGATAACCGGTGCAAAGGTTTCATCATAATCAATGCCTTCTTGTTGACAATACCCTTTGTAACTAGTCTAGCTTTGTTTCTTACAACAATTCTGTTCTCAACCTTCTAATTTCTGATCACCCATTTGGTTCCAACAATGGATTTTCCTTTGGGTCTTGGAATGAGCCTCCAGACTTTGTTTCTTTCAAATTGATTTAGCTCATCTTGCATAGCTAGAAACCAGTATGGATCTTGAAGGGCCTCACTAGGCTTCTTAGGCTCTATGTTGCTTAATTTTTTTACATATAAACATTCATTTGCAGTTGCAGATCTGGTTTGTACTCCACTATATGTATCACCTTTTATTTGATGTAGGGGATGATCTCTTGTACTTTTATTCAAACTTGGTAAAGGTTGAACATTAGTAATATTATTCTGATCATCATTATAATCAACAATTGCTTGAACTCCAGGTTCTGGATGAACTTCTGAATTCATATCTTCAGAAGTAACAACAAGTGAGTCAAAAATAGGAATTTTGTAGTTGAGGTTGAGATTGTAGGTCTAGAAATATGTGATATTACATGTTCTTCAGATATTGGTTCTGGATTATCTCTGACTAATGATGGATTTTGAAAATCTGCAGAGACATCAATAAAAACATCAAATAAATCATGACATAACAAATCTAATTTGTCTTTCATTGATTTGTTATCAGGGTTAGATATAGTTGTATCAGTTAACCCTATCTCTGAATCAGGTAGTTCAGAGTTCTGAATTTGTCTGAGTTCTGAACTATCTTGTTTAGAAGTCGTATTTGGTTAATCAAATTTGACATGGACACTTTCTGTTATCGTTCTGGTCTAGTTATGATATACTCTGAAAGCTTTGAATCTTGAAGAATATCCAACAAATACTCCTGAGTTAGCTTTCTTTTCAAATTTACGCAGATTATATTTATCATTCAGCAGAAAGCACCTGCATCCAAAAAATATGAAATAATTTAATTGTAGGCTTTCTTTTATGAATTAATTATTAAGAAGTTTTAAGAAATCTTCTATTTAATAAAGTCATGTTAATATAAAACAAGCAGTTGCAATAGCTTCATCCCATAAGAACATGCGTAACTCTGAATAGGCTAGCATAGTCCTAGCTGCTTCAACCAGAGTTCTATTCATTCTCTCAACTACACTATTTTGTTGTGGAGTTCTAGCAACAGAAAAATTGTGTGAAATACCAACAGAGTCTAAGAGTGTTTCAATTTGAGCATTTCTGAACTTTGTTCCATTGTCACTTCTGAGTTTCTGTAATGGTAGTTGTAAGAGTACTTGAATTCTCTTCAGAAATGTAATAATAACTTCTGGAGCATCAGATTTATGTCTGAGAAATTCAACCCATTTATATCTTGATATTTACCAATTATGACCAAGATATATTTCTTTCCTCCTAAACTCTGAGTTCTCATAGGACCACAAAGATTCATAAGAACCATTTCTAATGGAAAATTGCATGATGTATTCATTTTAATCTTTTGAGAACTTTTTTTCATTTTTCCTAACTCACATGCAGAGACAATGAGTTCTTTTGAAATCTTATTTTTGGTAAACCAACAACTGCATTTTTTTAAGCCAAGTCATTGTTGGATTTGAAATTCAGATGAGACATCCTTTTGTGCCATAGCCAACTTTCTTCAAGAACAGGTTTAGAAATATAGCATACTCCTTTAAGTTGACCATCTTCTGTGAAAGTTGCAGTTTGTAGATATCACCATCTCTATAAGCCGTCAAAGCTTCCTTCTTCTCTCGGTATAGTCAGTTAGAAGATCCTTGAAAGATGTCATGTGTGTTGAACATCCAGAATCTAAGACCCACACATGACGGATCTACAGAAACAATTACTTACATTTAGGTACCCATTTGAAAATGGGTCCTTTCAGATTAGTAATAAAAGAGGGAAATATGAACTTTGGTTTCCTGACTTTCTTTAACTTCTGAGAATTTGGTTCAGAAGTTCCTTTAACAAGCCATTTCATCACATTTCATCATTAGTGTGTGATTTAGAAGTTTTAGATTTATATGAAGATTGAGAAGTTTTGACAAGTTTCTGTGAAAATTTCTGTTTCTTTTATGAGTTTAGTTGGAAGGAATGATGACCACAATTATTACAATGAATAGTATTCTTAAGCAGTTTCAGTAATTTATGACAAAGACATGAATGAACAACATGAGAATGTTTAACAAAAGATTTCTTTTATTGTTCTAACAAAGGGTACATTATTACATGAATCAATCCTATCTATTTTGTCTTTGTTTGATAGGCTTGACTATTTCTTCCTCCAATCTAAAGAGGACTGCTCTAAAAAAGATAAGAAATGAGGATTAGTGATAGTTGATTTGAAAGATGTTGAAGTATCTTTGTTAGTTTTCTTAATCTTTTTCTGTTTGAATTGAACATTAGGTGTGGACTTAGAAGATTGTCCTTTCTCAAAAAGTTTAATTATGAAGTCAAATGAGGATGATGATAATTCAGAAGTACCTGTAGTAGATTGATTTTTAAATTCTGAATTGTTGTGAACTGTCCAAACTTTTAAATCTAAAGTATCTTGTTTGCATTCAGAAGTTGGTTTGTTTTTATACTCTTCTTTTAAGAATACAGAACTAAACATTTCTGAATGTAATTTGGGTTCTTCAGATTTTAGTTTGTCACTTTCAACTAAAGAAGATTTTGATTTAAAAAAAATATATCCTTCCTTATAAATGACAACAACTATAAGTGTATCATCATCACCTTCATTACCAGTATAAGTAGCATTTATTAATTCTGAAAATTTATCTCCAGACATATTTTGAACAAACTCATTTAGTTTGGAAATCTTTTTAGAATTAATGTCCTTATCCTATTATGTTGAATCTTGATTGTTCACAATATCTTCAGTTTCATTATCAGATTCATCAAAATAGATTCCTAAAATATTATTAAATTTTTCTTCAGATTTATTTTCTGAAAATTCTTCAAAAGTTTCTTTAGAATTTTTTAAAGTCATCTGTCACAGAGTTTTTAATAATATTCTTTTCTGAACTATTTTCAGATGTCAGTTCAGTGATCCCATCAGAAGTCACTTCAGAAATTTCCTTAGAGGGTACTTCAGAAATTTCATCAGAAGTCGATTTAGAATTCTCTTTTAATACTTCAGAAATTGTTTCAAATTTTGATTCTTCAGAATTTCCAGAATTTTCATTTGCAAAAAGAGTCTTAGACTTTACAAACATTTTTTCTAAAGGTATTCTCTCAAGCAATGTATGTAACACCTTTTATTCCTTCATTAAAAACATGCAATTTTGAAAAATTATATAGTTTTGAAGGTGCACTTTTAAAAATTTGATATTCATTATAACTAGGGGTGAGCATAACTGGGTACCCGGCCAATTTTCGTGGAAGTGGAACCGCGGTTACTGGAAATCCGGAACCGGAACCAGAGCCGCTGGGAACCGGTTTCGGTACCGGGTACCCGATTTCAATTTTCTTATAATTTTTTATATTGCATACAATAAAAATGTAATTATAAGCTACAAAATACCGACTTAAACTAATAAATGCAATAAATGGTAAAAAAATTAATCCGATAAAAACTAATTATTACATAAATAAACTACAAAGTTTGAGTCTTTATTTATTATTTGTAAATATATAAAATATGTTTTATTTATAAGTGGCGGGTGGCGGGTGGCGGGTAGCGGGTACCCAGCGGGTAACGGTTCCAAAAAAAATGAGAACCGGAACCAATCACATCGGTTCCGGTTCCAGAACCGGCAGTTCCCAAGCGTTTCCAGTTCCAAAGGCGGGTACCCGGTTCCGATGCTCACGCCTAATTATAACCAAGACCTGCCTTAACATTGTAAAATTAATTTTGAATTTTGAGCTTGACTGATTAACAGGTTCAAAGTTTACTCAGTCTGACTCCTTTTAAAATTCAGATCTTCTAGTTCCTTGATCTTTTTATATAATTCAATTCTTTCTTTATTTAAAAAATCCAATTTAATTGTTAATACCTCTTTTCCAGATTTTTCATTATCTATGCTCTTAGTCAAAATTCGGACTTTTTCATTTAAAACATACTTTTCTTCAGAAAATTTGTCAAGTTGCTATTTTGTAATTATGCAATTTAATTTGTAAATTTGACTTTCTCACTAATTTTTTTGACCAAAAGTCTTTCACCTTTAATTATTTTACTCAGATCCTCAAATTTAGAGTTCATTTGTAAATTTTGATCTTGTAAATTAAGTTCATTTCTTTGATACATGCACGAGTCTTTGTGATTCCACATGCATATCTTTGTGTTTATGCTAGAACAGTTTCAGAAGTTAGTTTTCTAAACTTACTTCTGTGATAAGTGGAAGTCCTATAAGAGATTCCTAATTGCCAAACTCTGAACATAGGCCACTCAATTGAACTTAGGGATGACCACAACAGACCGAAATCCCGAACCGAACCGGTACCGAATGGCACTACCGGTTCGGGATTCGGTATTGGGTTTTTCCACTTTTGGGATTCAGGACTTTCGGTATCGATACCGGTACTAGTCCCGGTAATCCCGAATTCGTACCGGAGAATTTAAAGAGCCACTTTTAAATTAAATTGGTAATAAAACCCTTTCCTTTTCCCAACATGATATCTTCCATTTTTATAGAAAATCTAGCTAAATATATTACAAATTTCGGTTCTTGTATTTACCACTCAGATACCGATTATTTTTTGCAATTCTTCATATTTCGGTTCTTGCAATTCTCCAAAATCGGTTCCATAATTTCTCCAAAACCCGGTTCTTGATTAAGTTAGTTAATTGATTTTGGTCTTTGTTATTGTGTTTAATGATTAACAGTGAAAAACGTTTGTCGTCCCAAAAAATGGTACCAAACGGTTCTAGTCCCGAAAATCCTGATACCGAACCGGTACCGATTTTCACTAATCGGTTCGGTACTCGGTATTGGGTTTTTCCACTTCCGGTTTCGGTACCGCTCATCCCTAAATGAAATCATTGTTGTGATAACAGTTGCTACACGTGCTTCTGTTTGTTAGATGATTATCCTTTGTGCCACATCAGATATTTTCTAACATTTTTATACTGTGTCACCGATTTGTCTTTGTCTTTGATACGTTCATAATGATTCGGATTCTCCTTATCATTATGAGTGGGAGAAACAGTGTATCAAAGAAGTCACATGCGAATAGATAACATGGAGAAAACAAGAAAAGAAAGGTAAAATTTATCGTGTCATCCGACAACCTCAAGTTATCGCATCTGCCTAACCCGATAACCTCAAGATATCGCAGCGTTTAGACACGACGTTCTTTTGTCTCTTTCATCATACAACAAGTTCTACTTGAAGAAAAATTTTACCCTACGACATCACGGCTACTTCGACATTCTGTTATTGAACTTTATGCTAATGTTAAGGGGGAGCTACTGTGACAACCCTCAGAATTTTTTATTAGGACAACTTTGACTTTGACTTTCCATATATGGCAAGATAGGACCGTCATTCCTATTTAAGGAAAGAAATATGCTCAGCATCAAATTTTTAATATCAGATTTAGTTAGAAAAAAGTCAACTTTCCACTTTTGGCAAGTGGAATCGACTTTCTATTTTTGGCAGGTCCCGATTCCGACTACTGTTTTTGACAATTGGAACTTAAAATGTTCAAAATTTATAAAATATTAAATACATGTGAGTTTTCTTAAGAAATTTTTAAAACTGCGATTCGTTACGTTTAAAACACAAAAAATACCCATTTTCGGTAACAATTCTTAGTTTTGACAACCCAATTGAATAAAAATTACATTTATTTATAAAAAAAAATATAATTTAAATAAAAATCAGATATATTTGAATTATTTAGGATATCTAGACAATAATTAAAAATAAAGATAAAAGACAACAAAGTAAAAACCAACATTATTCACACACTTTAAAACCAACCAACTTACACACTTTAAACCACACCACACACCATCACCACCCCTCCCCCTACCCCAAAACCGGCCACCCCCTACCCCCCTTTTTCTTCTTCTCCAACTATAAATAAGACCCTTACCCCACTTCATTCATTTTACACACCCATTTCTCTTAAAACTCTCTCAACTCCATCCATCCTCTTCATTTTCTTTCCTTCATTTCCTCAATGAGAAATCATCTCCAAGGTAATCCCTTCCCCTTTTTCTTCTTCTTTTCTTCTACTTTTAACTTTCTTCTTATCTTCTTCCTACTCATCTCTTCTTAAATGTTCTTGATTTTAATAACATCTTCTTGATTTTTAGATGTTAGGAGATGAAAATCACCACACACTTATATGTTATAAAATGGTGAACATCAATCACTAACCAAAAAGTTTAAAAATCTAAGAAATCTTACTATCATCTTGTATTGTAACCCCTCCCCCTTTTTATTTTGTACTATCATCATGCATCTATGAAACAGTTAGAAACCTTCATTTGCATGGTGATGTTTTTGTATCTATTGGTCCATCATCATGTGTATTTGAGACGGTTAGAAACCTTCATTGCATGATGATGTTGATATATTTAATTTCTTGCACTATATCTCTTTTGTATGTTCTAATTCTACATCAATAAGTATGGTTACACCTACATTGCTCTTATATATATATACATATATTTGTTGTTCAGGGCATAATCAAATGAGAACCCTCTAAAGGTTGATAACCATGAGATCCACTCCTAACCATAAATAAAGAAGGGTAACTTGGTAAATTAACAAATTTAATAATTAATCTTTATAATGTTAAATTTTGTGTTACAAATCAGATAAAGATAAAGATGATTTATTTTCCTAAATTATCGAACAGAACAAAATCAAAAACATATCGGATCATTCATTCAATCGATTCCCTTGATCATTCCGGCTTCAAATTAATTCAGTAGCAGAAGGCATTTTGATTATACACAGAAAGTTTTTATATACATTTGTTTACTTATTTATATACAAAGTTTTTCGAAGTTGTTTCCTATGTTCATATCAAATAACATGAACACATGTGATACTGTTTTATGAATAAGTACGGTACATCGTTGGACGCTGTAAATTGTATACCCAACCAACAAGCAAATGGTAATTGTTTAATGTTGATATAAAAGTCTAATGTTTATAATTCAGTAAGGTATATGAGAATTTTTTTCCTGTATGTAAAAAATATATGAATACATATGGTACCTTCTCTATGTATACCCAACCAACAAGCAAATGGTAATTGTTTAATGTTGATATAAAAGTCTAATGTTTATAATTCAGTAAGGTATATGAGAATTTTTTTTCCTGTATGTAAAAAATATATGAATACATATGGTACCTTCTCTATGAATAAGTAAGGTACATTTTTATGAATAAGTATGGTACATCGTTGGACGCTGTAAATTGTATACATATGGTACATTCTCTATGAATATGTATGGTACATTGGTACCTTCATAATGTATCACATACCTCCATTTTCTTCTTCCATCTTGGTTAATCAATTTCTGAACTTAATCGGGCGGCAAAAAAACGCGAATCAGATTTTAGGGCTTATCGGGAAAACCCTAGGATGATTCTTCGTACTGAAAGGGAGCCGAAGGATTATTTGATTTGAATTGATTTGAAAAAGGATGTTTGTTTTGATTTGTTATCGTAACATGCACTGAATATAGTATCCGCCTTATTTAGATGAAGATGACTTTAAATATAAAATTACAATAATACCCTTTTGATAAAACTTTATTAAATTAAGTTGTTTTGTTTTAGGTAGTGTCATTATAATTAATTCAATTAATTATGGACCCTTGATCAACTAATTCAATGGATTAAATTGGATCTCATGGTTATCAAGATTAACTTAGATCTCCCACGAAGAGCCCCATTTGTTGTTCTATATATATATATATATATCATCATGCATGCGGGTTTAAAAACCCATTGCATGTGGCAACAATCAAAACTTTAGCTTGGATTGTTTTAATATCCAAGTAAACGTTTTGCTTTAATCTTGCCAAAATCTACAATCCCTACAACTAACAAGCATGAGTATTTTGTTTTGGAAAAAAAAGAGGACATATTTCTTAAACAAATCAGATGGAGAATCAAAAATAATAAATACCAACACCTAAAAGACAAAAAGGAAGAATATTAATAAAGTGCATAAAAACTTGAACTTAAAAACGTATATAAATTCTGGCAAATTTAAGTGCTGGCTTTGAGAACCCATAACTTGGTCATATTTTCTCCAATCGAGGTCGTTCTTTTTTCAAAAATTAAGTTCAGTGAGTTGGCTTTCACCACTGACCCCTCTAAAAAATTCTGAGTTTTGAACCCTCAAACAGTCTATGCATAACAAGTGCGCAAACAACACAGCACACTGTCGAGGCTTTAAAACAAAAATAGGATGAGGCACTTAGACAACTCCAAAATTACGATTTTTGAGCCAAAGGTTTCCTAACTCAATGAACTAAAACATACTAAAAATTTCAAGATTTTAAAATAAGGGGAAGATACTCAAAATCAATCTTGAATGAGCATGTGGGAATCCGCCAGAAAGTGTATTTCCTAACCAATGGCAAAACAATTTTCTTTTAACTAACACTCCATCTATTTTATTTTAAAAACATTAAATAAATACTTTTAAAAGTCAAGCACATGCATGATAACACATGAGTTTATAATAAATAAAAATCATGCATGCAAAGTGTAAGAAAACCTATAACTTTCGGTTTCGATCATCTCATCCAAACTTTGATTAAAATGGTTCCTATAGTCTTCTATTAGTATTGTAAACCCGAAATTATGTGGAAATAAGAATGTACGCAAATAAATACAAAATCTATAACTTGGACATATACCGGAATTTACCGAACCCAAAACCAAAAATTACAACGAGCGCCATCTTTAACCGCAAAACTTAAAGAAAAATAATAAGGAAACTCACAATTAAAAAAATTTATATGTTGGGATCGGAATCGGTGTGACGTTGCCTTGTCGGAAAAGTTTTGTTATTTCAAGAGAACCGCTTAGGTGAGTTTAACAGCCCCTTTTTACTGCTTTTAATATTTTGGGGTGAAAAGCATGACATTGAATTAATTTTTACGCTTGACGTATATATATTGATAAATGCCCTTCGTGGCTTATTATTTCAAATGATGTTATTTTATGTTCAATTGGTATGTATGCTAATGTTGCTTGGTGTTGAGTTTATTTATCACAAGTCGCCGGTTGACTACCAATTTAACTCGTATATCGAGCCGTCGGTAATTTTGTGGAAAAATTTTATTTGGGCTGAAACCCCCACTCGTAAATTGTTGGAGTGCATGATTACCATTTAGTTTTCCACACGTTAGGCGATAGGCGTGTGTTTCGGGGCGTTGGGTTCAATAGGTATGGGAAAGTGGGTTCTCATTCTTGAACTTTGCATGCGCTAAATACCTTGAGCAAAATTTGAAAAGTTTTGGCAATCACTATCTTACGAATTTAAGTTTTGGATTTCAAACAAGAGTGCATCAAAAACGTTTTGTGCATGTTAAACTCGTGATCTCACCAACTATTTTTAGTTGACCTTTATTTGTCATGTTTTTCAGGATCCTAAATGTAAGAAAGCAAAAGATGCATATGTGTGCTTACATTCCGCATGCCAAGATCTCCTCCCGTTGAAGTCTTTAAACTTCTGTTTATTTTAGTAATCTGAAAATGATGTAATTTGTAATAGTCGAACGAATGATGCACTCCATTATGTAATTGTTTTAAATTTTAAATTTCTATAGTGTTATTGTCTTATGCATTGTGCCATGCTACTTTGAGCTGTGACACCTCGTGTTTCCGTCGCGGCGGGGTGTGACAACTACAGAGCTTATCATGTAATTATATTCGTAAAGGAAGCAAAAGATTCAAGATGAAGATTTGTTGAGAAAGTATCATCGTTTTCAAAAGTGTTGATTTGCTGAATTGTAATCTCGAATACAAATGGGGAGATTGTTAGGTCTGAAATATTGTATCCGAGATCACAACTATGGAGACATGATGAAGGGGCAAAGCGTAAATTCAACAAAGTCATCAATATAGAAAGTTCAAGTTTTAGGAAAGGTTTAAGGATTAAGAATTTTTAATGATAAGAAAATATGTTATAGTAATTAAGGCAAGTATATAATGCCTTTTATCATTGTTTCTTGCCTTCTATCATTGTTTCCTTATTGCGATAATGTCTAGCATATATATAGAGGGCTTAGGGTCAGGAGCGGAGCTAGAAAATCAATATTGAGGGGGCTAAAAGTAATATAAGAAAATCAATGGTTTCATAGTTGGCAAGATTGTTTTAAGAGTGAATTACACCGGTGGTCCCTGTGGTTTGTTTAAATTTTGGATTTGGTTCCTAAAACAAACTATCTACACTGGTGGTCCCGAACTTTCCATTTGCATTTCACCATGGTCCTTCAACTTAACAAAGTTAGTTAGCAACCGTTAGGAAGGACTAACCGGTCTTTGAACATGCTATATGGACCAAAAATATAATTTACTCTAAAATTTAATTTTTTTCACCCTTTTTAATTTTTTTTATTAAAAATATATTTTATATATCTATTACAAATCAGATTTCTTAATTTTTTTTATATATCCAAGTAAAAAATTGAGATTTTATGAGACTATTAAAATAACAAGAAGAGAATTGAAGCAAAATGGTAAAATAAAATCTTTAATAATTAAAATAGTTTAGATTTAAATTATTTATTTTATACAAAAGTAAGCCAATAATTAAAATAACAATAAAATAATTTTTTTTATATATAAATAATCTCAGAATAACCGGATTTTATTTTCAATGTTTTCCTTATATATTTCGATTTTCACTCAAAAGATATGTAATATTATCTTGATTTCTTTTGTTTTTGTAAACTTGAGATTTTTAACGCTAACTTTTTAGTGTGAATAAATAGATTTAAATATATAAAAAGATTTTTATTTAATATCTATTTTATTTTAAGAAATCTGATTTGTGATTGGATATATAAAATGTTTTTTAATAAGTCACAAAAAAATGAAAATCAAGAAATTTGATATAAAAAATATATGAAATAATTAAAAAAAAGAAGTTAAAAGAATTACAAAGAAAATCAAGATAAATTCACAAAAATAGCGTTAAAAAATTATATTACAATTTTCAACTTAAAATATATGTGAATTTATTTTGTTTTTTTTTGTTTTTGTAAACTTAAGATTTTTTAGCGTTAATTTTTTCTGTTAATAAATTAGTTTTTGAATATATATAAATATTTTTATTTAATACATATTTTATTTTAAGAAATTTGATTTGTGATTGGATATATAAAATATTTTTTAATAAGAAAAATTCATAAAAAGAAAATAAAAATCAAAACAGTTGATATAAAAAATATATGAAACAATTAAAAGAAAAGATATTAAAAAAATTCACAAAGAAAATCAAGATAAATTCAAAATGATTAGTGTTAGAAAATTATAAATCTAAAGTTTATAATTGAATATATAAATTGTTGATCCCAGTATATCAGGTAACAATGTAATTAACACACTAATATATGAATAACATGATTAATATGAATAACTGACATTGTATATCTCAGTTGTATAATATATCGATTACAAAGTAATCTCTCAATAAGCTCTCTCTCTAATGATATGAATTAATGATCTACTTCTAATGCTAGACCTAACCCTCTATTTATATTGCTGAGAGTTATAATGAGATAAGGAAACTATAAGAGTTTGAGGCATTATATAATTGTCATAATTACAAGATAATTATCCTTTCCTTATTTAACACAATTCTAATTCAACCCTAACTCTAATTGTTAAACATTTCCATATTTATGGCTTTGTTGACTTTACGCTTTTGGTCCTTCATGTCTTCAATAGTTGTCATCTCGGATACAATATTTTCAGACCTAACAATCTCCCCTTTTGTATTCGAGATTACAATTTTATCAAATCAGCACTTTTGAAGACGATGAAATTTTGTCAACAAATATAATTTTGAAATCTTTAGCTCCCCCTGCGAATATGATCACTTAATAAGCTTTGTAGCTCTCCTATAACATGAAGTTCAATAATAGATTGTTGAAGAAGCCGTGAAGTCGTAGGGTAAAATCTTTCTTCGAGTAGAACTTGTCGTTTGATGAAAGATAGCTTGAGTTTGTCGGGTTAGGCTATGCGATGAACTGAATTTGTCGGATTAGGCATGATGAGATTTCTTCAATTTGAACTTGTCGTATGATGACCTAATGTCGGATCAAAATGTCGCGATATCATTGTTGTTGTCGGGTTAGGCAATGATGCGATAAAGAATGATGTCGGGCCAAGTGGAGTCGATAAGCTCATATGAGAAACGGTCCTGATTTCTTCCAAGTTCATATGATGTGATGATGCGATTACTTTTCTCATTTCTTTCTTCGTATGTGCCTTTGATGATGACTTTCTCCCTCATAATGGCCATTTGTCTTTGATACTTTTTCTCCCCCTCAGAATGATAAGGAGAATCCGAAGCATTATGAACAATCAAAGACAATAAGCGGATGTGAAAAAATGGGTAAAAATTCTAACATAGAAGCACAAATAGCAACTATTGTCACTTAAATCAAAAATAAATTCAATTTAGTGGCCTATATTTAGTGTTTGCAGCGGATTGACACTGATAAGACTTCCAGTTATCATAGAAGTAAATTTTAAAACTAACTTCTCAAACTGTTCCGGCATAAACACAAAGATATGATTGTGGAGTCACAAAGACTCGCGCAAGTGTAGAAAGAAAAAAAATTTGTATATATTTCGGCTCAAAAATAGACTCAATGTGCATAGAACATGATGTTCGAAGACCGGAGGTGTGTCTTCTTGTTCAATATCTAAATCTTCCGAGTGAAGAATAGATAGATGATATGTTAAATCTTCGTGATATATGAAACAAGCACCTTTTGTGAGATACTTGAGTAGTTCGGTGGGGTGACACGAGTTATCGACATTGGGTCCATGTCTATTTTCAATATTCATCTCCAAAGAATTGAGAATGAATAGATTGTGTGGCTACCCGGATAACTGTTTAGGTTTGGTAAGGACCAAATTTCTTTTAAATCCTGTCACATCCTCGCCTTTTCTTTTATCTCACAAGCACTTAATTTTATATTAATCATACCCTTTCAAGATATCTAACCTAGGGATGTGTTTCATGGGTAGGTCCTTCCGGCTTTGGATTGACCATTGAAACATCTAAATCCTATCACACAGAAAGAGTCGAAACATGGAAGTCCGAGTTCTGAACCGGTATATTCAGAAGTCATGATGTACATAAAAAACGGGTTAAGAGTAGGTCCATATCTAAGATACTATGAAGCTAATATTAAGAGCAGGTCCATAGCTGAAATGCAATGACGCTAATCAAATAATAATAAAAAATGTGGTACTCCCCTTCAAATGTAGCATTACCTTTTGAAGGATTGTCATGTGATGTGAATATGCGGAATTTAGAACACACATGATGTACCTATAAAACAGATTAAAATGATTTTGGTACCCAAGCTTTGTTGGGTCCTCGGAGGTTAGCTTTAGTTTTAACAAATGGGGAATTGGGGATACTGTAAGTACCATACCATTTATGAACATACCGTTGATCGACAAAATCATTTGTTCCACAAATAGAACAAAAAAGATTTGTGGTGCTTAGACTGATTAACTGATTGATTGACTTGATAGAATAAGGTAAATCAGTCTTGGAAACAAATGATTTTGCATCAACTACAGGAGATGTATGTGACATGTTTTCAACACTATCATTTGTAGTTGACTTCTTTTTCCAAACCATTTTAAACTTCTTAAAATTACCGGAATTAGCAACAAAATCATTGCGAAACCGATTAGAATTATGAGTATGAGAATTTAAAGAACTATATGATTTGGAGCTGTTAGAATAACTATTTGATTGAACACTTGAAGAACAGTTATTCTTACAGACACTTATTGTAGAAAGAGGATTCATCTTTTGAATTGAACTTGAAGCAGATGTATAACCTTCAAGTTCTCTAATTTTGTACAAGAGATGATTTCTTTCTTCTGTAATCAAATCATATTTTGTTTGAAATTCAGATCTCATTTTCTTTCCATTCACAAGATTTGTTTCTAAAACAGATAATTGATTTGAAAGCTTACCAATTTTCTCTTCAAAGGTTTTCTTTTCGTTTTCAAACACTTTTTCCAAGTTTTTGTTTTTAGCAACGATCAAAACACTTTTATTGAGTAAATTTGTCTTATCAGTTTCAAACACTTTTCTTTCATCTTCTAAAAGATTTTGAGTTTCAGAAAGTTGCTTTGAAAGTTCCAAACATTTTGTTTCAGAAGATTTTCTTTCTAAAATCACAACTTGTTCAAAATCAGACACTTGTTTAGAAAGTTTTTGAATGGTCAGTTCACAAGTTTTAATTTTTCTTTCAAAGGCTTTTCGTTCAATTTCAAATTTGTGTTTTTCATCAGAAGTTAAAAGTCTTTCTTTCTCGAATATCATGAATTTAGAAATTTTACTTGAAAGAGAAACACTATAAGTCTCAGAATCTTTGAATTTCTCTAACTCAGAAATTTTGTTTTTCAACTCAAAATTTATTTTTATCAACTCAAGATTTTTCAATTCTTCATCCCTCGTATGATTTGGATTCCTAGAAAGCTCGTTGAGTTGATATTGGAAATACTCTTTATCATTTTTCAATTCCTTTCTAGTTTGTTCTGAGTTATGAAACTTAGATTTGAGATAAACGTGTTCACTTAAAAGTTCATTAAGAACTTTCATGTTATTTGTGTGTCTTGCTTCAAGTCTTTTAATTTCAGCATTGAGATCAGAAATTTTATTTTTATGACTCATCTTTGAAATTAAAAAAATAAAGTACTTGTTACCTGATAAAGTGATCGTCGATCAGTGAGTTTTGAAAAAATTCTTAGTTTTCGCGAACGTAAGATTTTAACTCGGATAACTATTCCGAGTATTTTTATCGGGTTCATAAGATGCGATATCTGGTTTATCGGGTATGGAGGGTCGATAAATAGGAATATCGTGTAAGACAAATAAGGTGAGATGTTATATCGGGTCATCTGAAGTCGATAAAAACTCAAGATTGGTGATTATCGGGTTGCCTAGACGTGATAAAAAACTAATGAAGGTTGATTATCGGGTCACCTAGATGCGATAAAAACTAAAGTGATGTATTTTCGAGTAGGTTAAAGCCGAGAAAAATCCTAATAGCAGATGCGATAAAACAAGGAAAAAAAATATTTTTTGTTCTTTAATCGATGAACCAGAAAGCTAAGACACGAAGGGTTCTTGACCAAAAGATCTAGCGTAACATAGTTATCTAGTCTTTTGAGGAAAATTACAGCTAAGCTCTTGTGTTTCAGGTTTCTCAATTAATGTCACTGCAAACTTCCTAAGGTTTAAGATGTTTACTAGAGAATTCTTTATCCAGAAAAGCTGCAAGAATCAAAGACCCTGAATTTTCTGTTGAAAAAGAATAACAAAAGTAATGCGAAAATAAGCGAAAATAGTTTTGCTAGTTGACTGTGAAAACAGATTTGTTTGAAGAAATTTTTTCCACAATAAAGTAAATAGAATTACTGAATTTTATGGTGTGTACTTTAGAACCCTTAAACTAGAAAAGTTGCAGAAGTCAAAGACCCTGAGTTTTCTAATTAAAGTGAAGTAAAAGTACCACATAATAAACAAAAGTAATTATAATTTTTTTTTGAAAATAGGATTCGATAAAAAATTTGAGAAAACAAGGATGCAAAAAAAATTAATTTAATTTTTTTTACTATTCACCCGACAAAACACTATTCACCCGACAAGCACTATTCACCCGACAAGTTACTATTCACCCGACAAAACACTATTCATCCGAAAAAACTAATCAAAACATGTCCAAATTTAAATAAATTTTAGTATGTTTTTCGCAAGACAAATACCAACTACTTTTAAGCTTGGAGTTTGGGCAAAATAGATCAAAATTGATGCAATACGGAATGAAAAAGGACCCGTTTTCGGGGGAAAAAGTATTTCAAAAATCAAAACTTTTTGATGAAATCGATTTAGTCACAAAAAAATCACACACATATAAATCAAGATCAAAATCAAATATAAACAATCACATAAAAAAAATCTTAAATCTCTAAAATCGCAAAAGAACACGATTATAAATCAATCAAAACTCTGATCGTTCGACTCTGATACCACTTATTGATCCCAATATATCAGGTAACGATGTAATTAACACACTAATATATGAAGAACACGATTAATATGAATAACTGATGTTGTATATCTCACTTGTATAATATATCGATTACAAAGTAATCTCTCAATAAGCTCTCTCTCTAATGATATGAATTAATGATCTACTTCTAATGCTAGACCTAACCCTCTATTTATATTGCTAAGAGTTATAATGAGATAAGGAAATTATAAGAGTTTGAGGCATTATATAATTGCCATAATTACAATATAATTATCCTTTTCTTATTTAACACAATTCTAATTCAACCCTAACTCTAATTGTTGAACATTTCCATATTTATGGCTTTGTTGACTTTACGCTTTTGGTCCTTCATGTCTTCAATAGTTGTCATCTCGGATACAATATTTTCAGACCTAGCATAAATAATATATAAACAATTAATAAATTTGATTTATAATTGGATATATAAAATAATTTTTTAATAAAAAAATTTAAAAAGGGTGAATAAAATTAAATTTTAGAGTAGATTATACTTTTGGTCCCTATAGTATGTTCAAAGACCCATTAGTCCTTCCTAACGGTTGCTAACTAACATTTTTAAGTGGAGGGACCATAGACGCAATAAAAATGAAAAGTTAGGGACCATCGTTGAAGATAGTTTGTTTTAAGGGTCATATCCAAAATTTGAGCAAACCGTAAGGACCGTCGGTGTAGTTCACTCTTGTTTTAAAAAATATATTTCTTTGTCAAATTTTTATTCATATACAATAGATATTACAACTCAAACAAATTACAATTTTACATTATTTATAATTACATTTACATAATTTCATTCAAATACAAAATATTAAGAGGCTATTTACGAAACGCTTACGGGTAAGAGTCATCATTGCTATTAACCTTACTGGATAAGATTCTTGGTCATCAAAATGACATTGTCTGCACAATCTTAGCCTGCAAACACTTATCGGTAAAAATCGTCACCCTCATTTACCAGGTAAAAATCTCCTTCCTTGTCTTGCCTCTTATCAGTTAAGATTATCGATCATTGCCATGTTAATCCGGCAAGATAAGTGATTGATAAACGCTTAATGAATAAACATTTTGGTTAACATCCCCTAAACCAAACGTACCATCTTGTCCCTCATTGTCTACGCCTTTGTTTAGGGTATGCATTATAGAGATTACAGAACTAGAAGAGAGATAATACGTACCATCTTGTAATCGATCATTAGTATTGTGCAACATTTTTTGTAACTCGATTACAACAAGTGAGATATATGACATACGTTCTCTTATATTCATTGTGTTCTTCATTATTTGCTTAATTTGTTCATTAGTACTTGATATATAATGGGATCTACAGCCCTTTTATTCATCCTACGTTTCCATCAAAATAAGAAGAGAAAAAAACTATATTTGATTTCCTATTTACCGCTCTCCACTTCCTATCAATCAAAAACCAAGAATACAAAAACTCTAAATCTCTTTAGTCCATGCCATCTTTCAAGTCTGCATCTCGTTTTCTCATTAATCATCGCTTGACATCATTTTTATTTTTGTTTATTTTTTGTATTTCGATCATTCTTTGTTGTTTTAATGTGATTGTCCTATTTCTTTATATGTGATGAAAGTATAGCAAACTCCAACCAAAGAAACAAAACAATTGTTGGGCTCTTAAAAATTGAAGAATTGATCTTCAACAAGAGTAAATACTCGTTGATCATGTATAAAATACCTATTTATTAATGACCTTATTTTAGTTATCTAATGTCTGTTTATATATTATAAATATAAACTTAATGGTTAAAGACAATTTCTTTTTTTGATCTTCTAGGTTCCTGAAGGAAGTTAGATAATGGTCTAGACTCAAAGCATTTGTAGCAAATCAAGCAGAATTTGGATAATAGTCTAGACTCAAAGCATTTGGAGCATTTGTAGCAAATCAAGTAGAATTTGGATAATAGTGTAGACTCAAAGCATTTGGAGCAAATCAAGCAGAATTTGGATAATGGTCTAGACTCAAAGCATTTGGAGCAAATCAAACATAATTTGGATAAGTTCTAGACTCAAAGCATTTGGAGCAAATCAAGCAGAATTCTTCATATGGATCTCTAGTACTTAACATGTGGACATTGGCATTAATGATACATGGTTTCCCACCATAATCTTTTGAAGCAACAAACATAAGAGATACAAGTGATGAGAAAATGTTTCAACAGATTCAAAGCATTATATCCTGATTCAACGTGACACAAATTTGATATTTTCGGTGCAATCTACAGCTCTCCCACCGGTTATAACTAGTCAATCATCTGAATAGGTCCATGAAAAAGATGATGGTGTACAAATGTTGATTAGTATTTTTTGGTTATTTCATTTTGTTAAGTATCTAAAAGATATTCCGGTTTGGTTATGTAATTTTAGTTTACGTTTTAAAGTGGTTTGATAAATCAAAGCACAAAAATAAATCGATAAAAGTCTTTGTTTACCTTCTTTTGTTTATGTTGACAAAAGTTTGCATAAATGCATTATTGAAAGTTTTATTGTAAGATCAATACAAAATTCTGTCGTCGGGTTTTTCCTTCGGAAAGTTTTTGACTAAAAAATTCTAATAACTTTAATCGGCAGGTTTTTGTGCCGCAAAAACACGATAAAAATATCAAATCATGTTTTTGCCGACAGATTTTTGCGTAGTAAAAAGTTAAAAATAAAAAAACATTTACCGGCGGATTTTTAGGCCGATAAATGCTTGACCAAAAAGTTAAATAAAACTTTTCCCGACGAAAAAAATAATGCCGGCAAAAGTTGTCGGGAAAAGGATTTTATACGATTATTTGAGAGACATTTTTGCCAACGAGTTTAGTTTTTACCGACGACTACCTTTCGCCGGCATAAGTATCTTTACCGACCATCCATGTGTTAGCCGGCAAAAACACTTGTAGAGACCAACTTTTCACGGAAACTTTTACCGATGAAAAAGTCAGATGGCAAAGGATTTTGAGCTGTTGCCGGTGACTTTCGAGACTTTTGTCGGCAACATTTCCCTCCGGCAAAAGTAGTTATTTTTGTAGTTATCTTCAGTTAGGTCTTCGACTATCACTGAAGGGGCTTTGGTGTGAGTGTTGTTATTCAGATCTTTTAAGTTCAGATAGTGTTCTTGAGTTTTAACGATCACTGAGTGCAATAAGTGTTTGCATTCGCTGAATCTAAACAATAACATAAGCTAGGTTTTTCACTAAGTACAAGAGGAATCATATTCAAATCACTGAAAGAAGTTTGGATCAATAATGGCTTATTGGAATTTCATGCAAAGAGTTGTGAAGTCAAAAATATATGTTTTCTCGGATGTTCCCATTGATAAATTGGATGATGTTGCTCAGAAGGAATGAAGAAGTAACAAATACTCTGTGTAAATTGTAATAAGGGAAGGTGGACAGTTGTATAAATTCTATGAAGCAGATTTTCCAACTCTGAATTTGAGTGACATGTATTGCATCTACAAAAAATTGATACCTTTTGCTGACAAAACTACTAAGTTCATAATTGGATTCTCTTGTATGAAGGACGGAATTTACAGAGCAACTTTATGGCAAGTATGACATATTTTCAAGTACATCTGGTTCTTGGAAAGAGGAAGGTGTTCTTATCTACTCCAAATACTCATTTGGGTGGCATCAATAAATTAAAATTTAGTACAATAGTTCATGATCATGCTGGCTATGTTTGAAGAAAAGATGGAAATAAATTCTTTGCCAGACTTAATGATATTTCAAAGTACTCCTCTGTTACTTTAAATGCTCTTGTTGAACCTCTGCAAAAGAAGGCACGAAAAAGATCAAAGAATGTTTCTCATGAAGAATGGCCAAAGGTTAAAGAGTTGTCAAGAACTATGTTAGGTCATGTACAAAGAAAGATGAACTACAGAAAAACAATAATTGGATAGTTCCTTCCAATTTTGCTTGAGTGGAAATATGCTCTTTGAAACAAAGGGGGAGATTGTCAAGAAAAGTAAAGTTGCTTCAAAGATTGGCAAAGTGTTAACTCTGCAGACCAGAGTTCAGAGATCCGAATGTATGGAAAGTGGTTAAGTGTCAACATATGTAGAGTAGTCCACAAGGATTTGAAGACATGATCTTCAGAGTTCGTAGCAAGTGAAATCGACTAAGTATGTAAGTCTGCAAAGAAGACTTTAGAAGTCTGAGGAAGGGACTTCAAAGTTCGGAAAGAAACTCTTAATATTTCAATATTAAAGAATTTAACAAAAGAAAAACTGAGTGTATTTGTATTCAACCCCCCTTCTACAAATCCTTTACTTAACAGTCATTATCTTGTTAGGGACCAACAAGTGGTATAAGAGCAGATTGATTTAATCTAATAAATCAGATCTGTAATGACTACTCCTTCATCGTCTAATGTTGGTATTACTCGGCAAAATCCCCTCGATGGGTCATACGATTCAGGCTCTCTAGCCAAACCTCCAAAGTTCAATCCTAACAACTTTTCTCTTTGGAAAAATCGTATGATACTATTCTTGGAAGGGATTGATAGAAGGTATCCAACCATTCTAAATGAAGGACCTATCGTTCCTATGGTCTGGGCTTGTTTTGGTCCACAAAAAGATGCTGAAGGAAAGGACATAGAATCTGACGAAGAAAAATCTGATGCACCTGGTAGATACATTATCAAAACTCCAAATAAATATACTGAGGAAGATAAACGTCTTGTTGCATTAGATGCAAAAGTCAAATCTGCTTTAGCTGTCTCTCTTCCTGATGAAGTATATCATTCCTTGGTAAATCTTCCTACTTCCAAGGATATGTGGGATACAATGTGTTCTTTATGAAGGAACTAAAGAAGTAAAGAAGAGTAAAAAGATTTTTCTTATAACAAAATATGAACTATTCATGTTTGAAAAAGGAGAATCTCTCTCCACTTACTAAAATCGTTTTAATAGTTTTCTGAATGATCTAAAAGTGTTGGGTAAGATATATGACAATGAAGAAGTCCTATGCAAATTTATGGATTCTCTTCCAGACCTTTGGGAAAACATCTGCACTTGCATAAAGACAACTAAGGATCTTGATCATATGCCTTTAACTGCTCTGTATGGTGCTTTGCTAAATTATGAGCAAACTAAATCTCAACGAAAATCTCTCATCAACAGTATTAAAACTTATATATTGCTTTAATAAGTAATTCTAAGAAGTCTGATTGTGTTCCTAGAATCATTTATCCTTCTTCTGAGTGTGAAAAAGAAACTAAGGATGATTCTTCTCACTTATCGGAGGCTTACTACAGTGTTACCGATGATGAAAGTGAAGAAACAACTATAGACATACTTTCTGATAGTATGGCCATGATAGCTGGAAATCTTATAAATAGAAGATTCTCTTCCAATCGGCCCAGGTTTAGTAGATCTTCCTCTACATAAAAATCCTCCGATAAGACAAATGAAGAATGTTTCAATTGTGGAAAGAAAGGACATTATGCCTCTGAGTGTAAGTCAAAATCCAAAGTCAAAATATCTGGCCATGACTCCTTAAAATCAGTCTCTAGAAAACCTGATGAGAGGAGTAGCCGATCCCCCAAGAATCATCACAACTCTTCTCAATCCAAAGAATTGGTAGGTTATAGAAAATATAAGGCTAAATACAGAAGAGAGAAGGAAAGAAACCAGAACAAAGTAAAAACTCTTGTCGCCGAAACTTGGGAAGATGAACCAACCTCATAAAGTGGAAGTGAGTATGTCAGCAAGTGTTTAATGGCTAAGATTGATGAAATAGAAGAAATGGAAAGACCAAAATTTTCCACGGCCTTAGTCTCTACCGAAGGATCATCCTCTCAACATCAGGTACACCCTTTCTTTTCTCTTTCTGATGATCAAAAGATAGATGCATTTGATTCTTTAACTGTTGACTTCTACAATCTTAAAGAGTCAAAGAAGAAAGATGACATTCACATAAAATCCTTGAATGAACAACTTCAAACTTGTTTTTCAAAATTAAAGAATTTTGACAAAATGAATGCTGATTTGGAAAATCTCAGATACCTAAATGATAGTCTTTCAAAAGAAAAGAATAAGATTTCCAACAAACTTGAAAGGGAACAGGAAGTCTTTTTTAAATGGACAAAATCTTCTAAAAATCTAGAAAAGATTCTTCAGGATCAAATTTCATGCAATGATAAGACTGGCTTAGGTTTTGGTAAAGATAACTCTGAATCTTTTGTTCTTCAAATCATCAACCCTCTGATCCTCAAGGATATCCTGCTGGATTTCATTCCTCTGATGATGATCTGTTAGATTGCTCATAAGATGATCCCACATCTATTCACTCTTTTGATCTCATGGAAATTCGGTACCTTTGTAAAAGCCAAAGAATTTGCTTCCTCCAGTTTGGGTGACTCCGAAGCACAAAACCTAAAAGAACCAACCGAACCTATTCAGAATCTCATCAAAACCTTAAATCTTGATGAACCCAAATCTCTCTCCCCTAAATTCTCTGAGAGATTAAACAATAAGCTGAAATTTCCTGTTTCTCCAAAACTCAACTCTAAACGAAAGAAGTCTCGGCCAAGAACACAAGATCAAGTCACAGATTTCATTCCTAGATTTGTAAACTTGATGAAATCCAAGACTCCTTCCTCTTCATCTTCTGTCCCATTCTTCGGGAAAGGAATTCTTGGACCTAAACCAGGCATCAGCGCCTCTTCTCAGCCGATTCCCTCAAAAGACTCAACATTCTAGAAGAGTGTTCATATACAGAAAGTGCTACAACTGTGGTGACACCTTTCGTCTTGCAAAAGACTATCTAAACACCCACAGTGCCCGAAAGAAAGTTGCGTCTAATCCAAAAGGACCCATCACCAAATGGGTACCTAGAAACTAATGTGTTCATGAATGGAGGTACCAAATATAGATCACATATGGTACATGGATAGTGGATGCTCGAGGCACATGACAGGGAATAGATCTCTACTCTCAAACTTCTCCAAAGAAAGCGGCCCAATTGTAACTTTTGGAGAAAATGGTAAAGGAATCACAAAAGGTTATGGGATCATAAAAAATGGTATTATAACTTTTTCAAGAGTTGCTCATGTTGAAGGTCTAATGTATAATCTATTAAGCATTAGTCAACTTTGTGATATGGGTTACAAAGTTACATTCCAACTATGTGTTTGATTAGTTCTTGATATGGAAGAAAAAGTTGTACTTGTCGGTACCAGGAAAAATGATGTCTACGTGATCAACATGAAAGAAAGTGCCATTGATGAAGCAATGTGTCTTCTGTCTGAAGAAGTAGCTAGACAAAGCTGGTTATGGCACAATCGTTTCTCTCACCTCAACTTCAAAACTCTAAATAAACTCTCTCACAAGGACCTGGTTATCGGTATGCCAAAAATATCTTTTTCTAAAGAAAAACTTTGTGGATCCTGTGAAAAAGGAAAACTCACAAAATCCTCTTTCAAAACCAAACAATGTTCTTCTATCTCTCATCCTTTTCAAATGCTCCACATGGATATATGTGGACCAATTAGCACTCCAAGTCTTGGTGGCAAAAGATATATGCTAGTCATAGTAGATGAATTCACTCGCTATACTTGGTTTTTCTTTCTCAAGTATAAGAGTGATACGACCGAAGAAATCATTCGTTTCATCAAAAATCTGAAACTTTCTATGGTCATCCTGTATGTTCGGTACGAAGTGACAATGGAACCGAATTCAGAAATAATGCCTTAGAAGAATTCTTCTTCAACAAAGGAATTTCTCAAAATTTCTCATATGTTCGTACTGCTCAACAAAATGGTGTTGTTGAAAGAAAGAATCAAACCCTATGTGAAGCTGCCAGGTCAATGCTGAGTGAATCTAAACATCCAACCTATTTTTGGGCTGAAACTATAAACTCTGCATGCTTTACTCAAAATAGATCTATTATAATCAAAAGACACAACAAGACAGCCTATGAAGTTCTGTTTAGGCAAAGACCAAAAGTTGATTACTTTCGAGTATTCGGCTGTGTATGTTTTGTGCTAAACGATAGAGAAAACCTTGGAAAGTTTGATCCAAAGTTAGATGAAGGAATATTTGTAGGATACTCCTTGTCTTCTCGGGGATACAAGGTCTTCAATCTCCGAAGAAAATGCATTGATGAATCAATGCGCGTCAAATTTGATGACTTTCAAACTTCAACTCTCTCAAGCAATGAAGAAGAACTAAATCAATGGGTAGATTCGTTTGTAGGATCCTTGCCATATCCAAATCCAGTCTCTTTCTCACCAGCCAATCATCATTCATCCTCCATCAATGATGAAAATCAGTCTCAAAATCCTTCCTCTCCTCTCTAAAACACTACCCTGTCTTCTGAACCTGTCCAAGTTCATTGTTAAGTGAATTTTATGCACCTAACTTTGTGTGTTTTAGTTGTGTCTTCTATGCATTTTAGTTCCTAGTTTAGTCTTTTCATGCATATTTTATTATTCTTTTCCATTTCTCTCTTTAATCACGGTTGGAATGGTTTTTGGAATGGTTTCTACGATTTTGATATGTTTTGTGCAGATTTTACGAGGTATTCGAGAGGATCGAAGAACGACGCCAAGGAGGAGGTGAAGAAAGAAGAGTTGGTATTCGTGAAGATGAAGAATTGGAGCAAAAGAGTTGGAGAATTTAAAGATTGGATGATTCGTAGCGCGAAGAAAACATCTCAGAAGAGAAAAAAGTTTATGCCCGATTTCAGGAGCGCGAAAGAATCTGTCACGCCCCTGAACTGCTCCTGAAAAGCTTTCTGTTTACTTTCACGCCCGTGAAGGATTTCTTCATGGTCGTGAAAGCAGTCTGGACTTTTATTTCGGACCTTTTTTCTTGGGCTTTTTATTTCAGTAATTAAACTCTTTCTTATTTTTTAGTAGGATAAGCCGTCTCATTCCATAGCATAGAATTATTCTAGTTTTCTCTCAACCTTCTTAATCCATCATTCAATCTTGGGGAAGAAGATAGGAGCTTGAAGCTTATGTCATTGGAGACCGATTGACATCCGGCTCTCAATACATTATTGAGTATCTTCTTCCCTATCCATTTAGTTTGTATTTAATTCTTTTGTGTTTTGTTCAAATATTGATATTAATTGATTGGTTCTTGAAATTTCTCCATTAGTATTTCAAAGTTTCTTGTTGGTTTGTATCAAGTTTCGATCTTTCTTCTTTTCTCCTTCCCTTACTTCATCATTATTTACGTTTATGCATCTCTCTCCCTTACTCTCTACCCTAATCCTTAATTTATTGCATTTTAGGTTTAATATGTTCTTTTAGTCTTTTATTGTTCGTCTTTCTTTGTTTTCCGTAAGTGTTAGTCATTATAAGAGTCGTGTCTGATGTAGTTGTTTTAGTAGTGTAAATCTATTTGATCTTTATCTTTAATTTATTGAAGTCTAGATAAAATAACTTGTTCTTGGTTTTAATTTGGTAATCGCTTTATTGGGTAATCGTCGCTTAGGATTGAGGTTTTGGGTATTAATCAATTGGTCTTAAAAACGAATGTTAAGTTTTAATCCTATTTCAATTCTAACGAAAGTTGGAATCGATTTAAGTGGTTTTTAATAAAACGTTTAGTTAACCTAATTAGTTTTTGACGAAAACGAAGGTTTGGTCTTTTACTTAAATTACATTGATCAATGACAACGGTCCTAACATGCAAATAGTTAGGAATGTTGATCGGGAAAATATTTGTTTTAAATCTTAACTGTTGGAACCCAGATCCCTTTCTAACAATTAATCAATAGATCGAATGTGAAAATATGAGCGGAAGCAAATTAGATCTAGGAATAAAGCAGTTAACAGTAAGAACAGTAAGAACGATACTGAAGAACAAATGGTAATTCGTATTAATAACCTGGAAGATGATTACAATACGATGAATGAAATGCTCTATTTGCTCTCCAGAATGTATCTCAGATCGACAACTATTACATTCATAAAAGGATCTATTTATACTAGTACAATGAATAGAAGTCAACATTCTAGCCTATTATAAACTGACACGTAAGAAAAGCTTGTAACAAATTCAGTTACAAGATTAGATACACGGAACATGTGCAGGCCACGTCATCAGGAGCGCGTATGATACCTCTATTGTAGTCCAACTATTCTTTCAAACTCTGGGTGTCTCTGTGATGAGTGAGATCAGAAGATGAACTTCTGATCTTCTGCACTTGTACAATTTTGGTTCATACTTTCCTGAAAATGAGGTCTAACAATCTCCCCCTAAGTATGAAGTCCAGAATGTTAAAAGATGACTTCGTTTGGCTTTAGTTCCGTTTGTGTTAGAAGGGGGCAACCTGTGAGATAATCTTGCAAATATGATCTGTAATTTCTCTAATCTTCAAGACGCTGTCAAGTCTTTTCACTATCTTCTCTATTGCTTCTTGGTCATGATCATCAACTTCAACAGAGGCATAACATTTGACAATGTATACTACCTCTGATGAATACTTGTATGCCTCTTTTATTCTGAAGAAGCTTCTTCTGTGTGGCCTCTTGAACACAACCCCTTCTTCCTGGCTGAGTCAACACTTTTCCAATTCTCAGAGTATTGAGGCCTTCCAAGTCTTCATTTGGAGTAGAGATACATAAGTTGTCAACGTTGTAGTTCAGCCCAGTCTGAAAGTCTACCTGTCTTCTATATCTAATAAAAGATTTCACACACTCAATGATCCAGAAGTAAGCAATCTTATCTTGACTATCCCTTTTCTTGTTCATTTGAATCTTCATGAATTTCTCCAGGATCAGAAGATTAGAAGGGTTAATGGACAATAGATCATTGTCACAAAAATAGTAAGTCTGTTTGTCTTCTCTTACTACCTCATATATTGTGTACCAGATCTCTGATTGTTCAAATTGAGTGTGCTTGATTGTAGAGAGCTTTTTGATTGGTACAATCGAGTAAGCATCCTTTTTTGCTTGCCTATGACTCATAAATTTATCCTTGACAGCATCACTTACATGATAGTCATTTGCAAAATTACGCAGCATCAAGAAAATCTTCTGATCAGCAGGAGCATACATGTGCCTGTTTTTCAATTCCAGAGTTGGTAACTCAAGTCTTCCCAGCTTCTGTTGTCTTTCTTCATATGCAGCTCTGAATTTTCATGACTCCTCTCGTTTGGCTTTCTCAAAATTTTCCCGTGCTCTTTCAGCTTCGGCCTTAGCTTTATCAGCTTCAGCTTTAGCCTTTTCTTCTGCTCTGTCTATTTCTGCTTGTGCCTTGGCTCTTTCAGCTTCGGCCTTGGCTTCATCAGCTTCAGCTTTAGCTTTGTCAGCTTCAGCTTTGGCTCTGAGTTCAGCCTCAGTTTTGGCTCTATCTTCTTCAGCTCTGGCTTTTTCAGCATCGATATTTGATTGTTGAGGGGCAGGGGCAGAAGGACTTGCACTTGAAGGTTGAGATTGTCTCTTTGTTTTGCCAATGATCTCAAGCAGAAACTTGGCCACCTCTGGATCTTTAGGAAGAGGACCAGTGTGTGTGGCAAGTGGCGTTGGAGTTAAAGGAGTTTGTTTTAGGAGGAGGAGCAGAGGGTGAAGGGGCAGGAGCTTTACCTCTGTCTTGATCCATCTTCTGAGCAGTTTCGATTTTGGCCTTCTTAAGATTTTCCAGATTCTCCCCCTTCTGAGAATCAGGATCCTGATCCTTAGAATTTTTGCGCTTGTGCTCTGCTTTCTTACATGCCCTTGCCTCCTTAGCTTTCTTCTTATCATCAAAAGCAGCAGAGATAGAACTCACCATGGTGGATAACTTCGAGACAGAGGTTTCTAAAGAAGTGATCTTCTGATCCATGTTTGAAGTGCTAGTATTTGTCTTAGAGACATATCTCGAAGTCAACGCATTGATCCAGTCAATCATGGCTTTTTGGAAAATAGCCATGTCAGACTTCTTTACGACGGAGGAGAAGGAAGCAGAAGCATCTTCAGTAGGAATAACGGCCTTAATAATCTTCTGAATATCAGCTACGAAAGAACCGTATTCAGCAACAGAAATGGTGACTTCTGAAGATGGAAGCTCTTCAGGAAGATGGAAAATTGCCTCTAAATTGGCCTTAATGCCAGCGTCCAGAGCATGAAAGTGGTTAGAAGCAGAATTCCTCTAAGAATCTGCATTATCAGTGATGAGCTTCTTGATGGCCTCCAGAGTTTGAGGGATAGTTTTAGATCGTCCATAGATCTCTGAATTTTATCACCAAATGCCATAAACGCTATATTGGTGACGAAATCAGAAGGTGTAACCGGTGCATCTCCAACACATGGAGCCCCTTGTCTCTCGCGTTCAAAGAGGCCCTCATTCATACCTGTATTGACATTGAGTGTGGAGGGACTTCTACCATGTCTTCGAGGTCTGTCATTGACAGACACTTCTTCGGTTGTTTTGATAGGTTCAACTTGTTCCCTGTCATCAGAGGATGGGGAGCTGAACACAATGTGATTACCTTTATAAAGGGTAAAGACCCCGGTAAGTGGTGCATCCTGTGGCTGTAACCCCTCTGATGGGACTTCGTCAGCATCTATACTATCAAAGGGTGTGGACGTACCCTCTACTTTCCCTAGGACCTCGTTGGTCACGGAGACGTCAACGAGTGGTGTGGGTAGTGGCGAGTTCTGGGGCAATGGAACTCTTATATTTTTGTAACACCCAAAAATTTTAGTTAAGTTTATGAAACTTTGGAAAAGACTGATACAAGAATTCTGGTATTTCAGGCCTATTTTCAAGTATTTATATCATATTTGGTTGGAGAATTAAAGAAGGTGTCCAACGATATTTTTCGGAGTCAATTTGGAGCTAAGACGAAGCATTTATGGGTAAAACATCGTCTAAGGCTAGTTTTCATGTGGGTTAGGATGGAAGCTAGTTACGAGGTGAGTTTCAGAGTTGAAACTAGCTTGATAACTAGCCTAGGCACTTTTGCACTCAATTATTCTTAGCGTGAGTTACAAAGCCAGTTAGCAAATCGTAACTAACTTCACAAGTAGCCTTAAGCTCTTTTTACTTGATTTGTGCTTAGCGTGAGTTACAATGCCAGTTACGAAATGTAACTAGCTTCACAACTAGCGTCAGAGTCTGTTTGGTCAAGAGGGAGCCGCATGAGTTACCAATGCCAGTTACGAACGTAACGGGCGTCCATATCTGGCGTCAGCCTCTGTCAGCGTTTTAAAGACCGAAAATCAGGATCTTTCTCATTTGAACCATATCTCTCTCAATAATTCTCCGATTTGGGTGATTCAAGTTGCTATGGATTCGTCTCTTGAAGCTCTACAACATGAAACAAGTATGGCTAGAGGCTATTGATGATTTTAGAGCTCATAGGGTGGAAGGTAAGATCACCTCTCCGAAATCTCAAATCTAGGGTTTGGGTTTTTCACCAACAACTCTCATTCTCTCTTGGGTTTGTTTTGTGTATGTTTTGGAAGTCATGTAGGTGTTCTTGGAAGGATTGAACCATGGATCTAGAGTTATAGCTCAAGGATCTAAAGTCTTCACCGTATGGAACTCGGTATTGGGGTAAAACCTAGATTTAGCCTATATCTAGCAAGGTGAGTTCAAGATACTTTGTGAAAACTTTGTACATGCGAAAAACGTCCATTTTAAAGTATTAACATGCTTCACTTGTTATTTATCAAATTTGTGAGTATTTGTGTAAGTTTGCATATTTGGTATAAAAGGATTTATAAATCATGAAATAGGCTTATACTTGGTTTTTAGACATTTTGACAAATAAAATATAAGTGTGGGTTGTTTGGGTGCAATATCTTTAAATGAAAACCATTTGGTTGTATTTGCATCTTTGGAGTTTTGGAACTTATAAATCATTGAAAAATACAGATTATTGCATTATGGGTCATTTTGTAAATGCATAAGTATGAGTTCAAATCTAAACTTATAAACTCAAATACTTGTTGTGAATGTAGTATTTTACTGATTCCTAAAATTAATTTCAAGTGGTTGTGTATTTGGGTAAGCTTGGAGGTTTTGGGTCAAAATGAGGATTTTGAGTATTTTGTTGTAAATGATGAGTTGAGCATCATTAATGGTTTAAAATACTTGGAAAGGTTATAAAATGAAATAATCTTTGGTTTTGAAACTCAAAATGATTTGACCTAATTTTTGGTAAAACTTGGACTTGAAAGAAGATGGTTTGTTGAAAAGAGTTTTCAAGGTTGGAAAACTAGTAATACGTCTCGTTGATGTATTCGGTAGTAGGACTAGTATGTAATGGATCCATAGGCATATAGTCGGTTTAAAGGCGGGATTGTTGTCCCTTTTTGGTCGCATAGAAGTCATAGGGGCCTCTTACCGTTGGGTATAATGCCGGATCATTACCGAATGCCATTGACTCTATGCATGCGCAATTTGGGGTCATCAGGGGGCCGTGTACTAAGGTGCATAATCGGTTATAGACCGGTTGCCAGTGACCATTGCGCGGGCTTTCGTAGGAGCCATCGGGGGATAATCGGTTGTTGACCGATTGCCATTGACTCCTATGGTTGCTCAACATCGAGTAGTGACCTACTTTTGTATCCGTCACCAAAGATGGTATGATCGGGAATCCCCCGTGAACTTTGGATATTTCTATCCCTTTAAAGGTCCGCGTGAGTTAACGTTTTATAAAACATGGTTAAAAGTATGTTTTCTATCTCCACGTTTATAAACTCAATCATAGTCGTGTGAGTATTGGAATTGATATGTCGTTAAAAGAATATTTCTATTTTAAAGTATTCTCTTCTAATGTCATTTTGGTCTAAAGCTTTTATTATGGGACTAGTGAATTTGGGGAAAGACGTTGCTTTTATAATAAGGTTATTTCCTTTGAGAATTATATTTTATCAAGCACATCTTTTGGTTTCAAATCAATCATAAATATGTTAAAAACTCTTGAGCTCACTAGGCGTTAAGCCTAACCCTTTTTCTTTGTCGGCATGTGCATGAGGTTATCGTGGGGGTTGGTACTAGTGACACGTGTGGGCTTGAGTGCTAGGAAGTGGCACGATAAAGACTCTTGGTAACGTTTTCCGCATTCGGAGATAGCGACTCTTATTGGTTTAGTAACACCCAACCGTAAGTAGGTCTTATATAGGACTTGATTTGTTTGTTGTAAAGGCTTATTACTAATTGTGGTTTGAGGAAAGTTATTTATTGATGAAATATTAGAAATTTTAAATTAGTCGCTCTTTCCAAATTTGAGGGTGTTACAAGTTGGTATCAGAGCATAAGTTTGAGAGATTTAGGTATTGATTTAGATGCCTAGACTCAAACTAGCGTATTGATTAAGTGAGCAGATGTGAGATTTCACAATTAGACACTGTAAGATAGGATGTTTGGAGGTTAATAGATGCACTAGAATCGAGAAACATGATGATGGTAACAAGGATCCGCATGTAAGGTAAATTTGTATTATTATCCGACCGGTGATAATAGGAATTTACAGTTACGTGTGTGTGCTTGAGACGCATTGTCATGGTGATCGATGGGGTAGTGAATGAGTTCTTATGGCAGTGACCGTTGAAAGATTTGATGGATGTAGCAATGTCACTTTGAATGACATATAAGTACGGTGATTATCTTAAGCCGACCATTTTGGGTCAAAGGTAATGGTTAGTTATGAACCATAACCTTGTTGAATCAACCTAATTCCGGGAGGAAATTGTAAATCGATGGATTTAGTGGGGGATGATGGTCTTAAGATATGAAGCTTTCCAATATTGGCTTTGTGGTGGACTTGGCAATCATGGTTTAAGACTTTGGGTCCCAACCGGATGCATGCACGACATTTGTTTTAGAAATAAATTGCAAAATTATTTCGGATTTGTCAAAGGGGTAATCATTCTGAAAAATGTCTTGGGCACACTTAAGAGTGTAGCCATGTCTTGGATTTTGTTAAATCGTTTTAGTTGCATGAAAATTGCACTAAGAATTTAATCCATGCTATTTTGCTAGAATTGCAAATTTTGAAATTATATCTCAAGAGAGTTTAAATTTGAAACTAACCTAAATTGTTTCGTTGTTCCGAGAAACGTACACATATCCTTTTTTTTACGAGTTTTGAGAAATTATTTGGTGTACGTGAGTTTTGGGTCAAGATTGAAATGCATGAACTATCGTACCTCCTACGGTCGTTTACGAGTTTCAGTTAAATTTTGGGTGCGTACTATTCACGAGTCAATTTTGAGATTTTGGAATTTTTGGATTTGTTTTAGTGTCGGTTTTGGGGTATGAGAGTTTGTTGAGAATTTTATTCCACGTCATCTATGTTGGGTATAAATATTTTGAAGTCGTCAAAAATATAAAGTTCCCATCGGTATTATTTTAACTTTATGGGAACCTCTTGTTGCATAGAGTTTGCATACATTCTAATTGTAGCATCTTAATTTAGGTAGCCAACATTCTGGAAAAGCATAAGAATTTTATTAATTGGCTTCAAATTTGAAACCCAAATCAAGTTGATTTCATAAGGTGACCAAGATGCATGCATATAACGTTTGGATAGTTTTTAAAAAGTAAACGGATGCATGCTATTATTGTTGAGAAACTTTACTTTGTGCCTTCCTAAGGCTAAAAGAAGAAAACATTTGTAGAATTTGGTACAAACATTTTGTAGCACTCTATTTTAGTGCATGAATTTCTCTTGCATACATGATGGCAATACATGTGTGAAATGGTTATAAAGATTTCATATTTGTTAAATTTTTGATAAATAAAATTGGCATATTTGCTTAGTCATATACTTGTAAAACCTTGAACTCATTAGGAACACTTGGGGGTAAACGTCATGTTGTGGTGGGTATTGCATATGTGGGACGATGAGGCTCCGTGAATTTAGTAATGATTGCATGGCTTGTGGATGGCTTTGAATTTTGGGAAATTGGTTTGAACGATCGGTGTATATAGGAGCTTTTATTTTATGTGATAGTCTTCTTGTTTCATCAACCTTCGGGTCGAAGTTTATGGGATTGATTGCTTTAAAGAGTTGTTTGGTTGGTGTTTGTGTGATAAGGATGTTTCATCTTGGTGAGCTTTAGTGATTGAGGACGATTTGTTGAGTTGTCAATAGATTGGGAAGTAAAGCTTTGATGTTTCAGCGCAATTGGAAAGAATCGTGGGATCAAGTACTAAAGTGTGGTAATTATGGGATTCGACATCCCATATTAAGTGTCAACTCTGGGATGACGTTGTCGGCCGATGCATACTTGTGGTACTGACCTTTTACAAACTTAGGTGTCAACTTATGATTTTCTTGAGGTCAAGAAACATTGTTGTATTTGGGGTACCTACATTGAATCTTAGTAAGTGTTCGAAAGCTTTATGCGGTGAACTTGAGGAGAATAGATTTTAGTGAATGGTGATGTTTGATAAGGATCATTTGAGTTGCTAAGGAAGTCTGATAGTTCTTTGGAGATTTGTGTTTGGCGAAAGTTTGGGTCTGGATTTGGACCAAATTTTTGAATAAGAGTTTCGTCATTGAATGGACGATAAATCTTGTATGATATTGAATACTGGGGAATTTTAGTAAGAAAGTTAATGCAGTCATTGAGTGGAAGTTGCTTTATCGAGGAGACTTTGATTGTCGAAGTATAAGATTTACCGTGGGCGTCAACAGATGGTATATTTCGGGATGTTTTGCAGGACTCCCTTACCACCCAGGTAAGGTCGACGTTGTAACGAGTACTCCGATTTGAAAGATGTATGTGTGGTTTTGTTCAAATAAAGTTTTGGAATATTATCGAAGGGTTGTTTACATATAGGAACCGTATTCTAGTTGGCTAAAAGTTGTTAGAAAGTGCTAAAAGTAACTTCTTTTATGGCAATTTTCGCGGAATTGAGAAGTCGAAATTAATAGTTACCCTTGAGGAAGTACGAATCACTTAAGGTTGGGAGCCAATTGCAATCGTATTGCTATAAAGTTTTCCAACAATGCTCAGTGTTCACCCTAAGGGTGGTGTAGCATGTTAAGTCAATGATTAAATGTGGGAATCAGCGTGTTAATCGTCATAGTAATCTCGATAAAAGATTTTTGAACCCCTTTTAGAGTTGATTCATTTTAGTGACACTCTCTTGGGAAGGGAGCCATTCGGATTTGTGAAATAAGGTTATTTGGATGTTTGGCTGTTTATAGATTTCGAGGACGAAATCTCCTTTTAAGGTTGGGAGGATTGTAACACCCGGAAATTTTAGTTAAGTTTATGAAACTTTGGAAAAGACTGATACAAGAATTCTGGTATTTCAGGCCTATTTTCAAGTATTTATATCATATTTGGTTGGAGAATTAAAGAAGGAGTCCAACGATATTTTTCGGAGTCAATTTGGAGCTAAGACGAAGCATTTATGGGTAAAACATCGTCTAAGGCTAGTTTTCATGTGGGTTAGGATGGAAGCTAGTTACGAGGTGAGTTTCAGAGTTGAAACTAGCTTGATAACTAGCCTAGGCACTTTTGCACTCAATTATGCTTAGCGTGAGTTACAAAGCCAGTTAGCAAATCGTAACTAACTTCACAAGTAGCCTTAAGCTCTTTTTACTTGATTTGTGCTTAGCGTGAGTTACAATGCCAGTTACAAAATGTAACTAGCTTCACAACTAGCGTCAGAGTCTGTTTGGTCAAGAGGGAGCCGCGTGAGTTACCAATGCCAGTTACGAACGTAACTGGCGTCCATATCTGGCGTCAGCCTCTGTCAGCGTTTTAAAGACCGAAAATCGGGATCTTTCTCATTTGAACCATATCTCTCTCAATAATGCTCCGATTTGGGTGATTCAAGTTGCTATGGATTCGTCTCTTGAAGCTCTACAACATGAAACAAGTATGGCTAGAGGCTATTGATGATTTTAGAGCTCATAGGGTGGAAGGTAAGATCACCTCTCCGAAATCTCAAATCTAGGGTTTGGGTTTTTCACCAACAACTCTCATTCTCTCTTGGGTTTGTTTTGTGTATGTTTTGGAAGTCATGTAGGTGTTCTTGGAAGGATTGAACCATGGATCTAGAGTTATAGCTCAAGGATCTAAAGTCTTCACCGTATGGAACTCGGTATTGGGGTAAAACCTAGATTTAGCCTATATCTAGCAAGGTGAGTTCAAGATACTTTGTGAAAACTTTGTACATGCGAAAAACGTCCATTTTAAAGTATTAACATGCTTCACTTGTTATTTATCAAATGTGTGAGTATTTGTGTAAGTTTGCATATTTGGTATAAAAGGATTTATAAATCATGAAAGAGGCTTATACTTGGTTTTTAGACATTTTGACAAATAAAATATAAGTGTGGGTTGTTTGGGTGCAATATCTTTAAATGAAAACCATTTGGTTGTATTTGCATCTTTGGAGTTTTGGAACTTATAAATCATTGAAAAATACAGATTATTGCATTATGGGTCATTTTGTAAATGCATAAGTATGAGTTCAAATCTAAACTTATAAACTCAAATACTTGTTGTGAATGTAGTATTTTACTGATTCCTAAAATTAATTTCAAGTGGTTGTGTATTTGGGTAAGCTTGGAGGTTTTGGGTCAAAATGAGGATTTTGAGTATTTTGTTGTAAATGATGAGTTGAGCATCATTAATGGTTTAAAATACTTGGAAAGGTTATAAAATGAAATAATCTATGGTTTTGAAACTCAAAATGATTTGACCTAATTTTTGGTAAAACTTGGACTTGAAAGAAGATGGTTTGTTGAAAAGAGTTTTCAAGGTTGGAAAACTAGTAATACGTCTCGTTGATGTATTCGGTAGTAGGACTAGTATGTAATGGATCCATAGGCATATAGTCGGTTTAAAGGCGGGATTGTTGTCCCTTTTTGGTCGCATAGAAGTCATATGGGGCCTCTTACCGTTGGGTATAATGCCGGATCATTACCGGATGCCATTGACTCTATGCATGCGCAATTTGGGGTCATCAAGGGGCCGTGTACTAAGGTGCATAATCGGTTATAGACCGGTTGCCAGTGACCATTGCGCGGGCTTTCGTAGGAGCCATCGGGGGCCATGTACTAAGGTGCATAATCGGTTGTTGACCGATTGCCATTGACTCCTATGGTTGCTCAAAATCGAGTAGTGACCTACTTTTGTATCCGTCACCAAAGATGGTATGATCGGGAATCCCCCATGAACTTTGGATATTTCTATCCCTTTAAAGGTCCGCGTGAGTTAACGTTTTATAAAACATGGTTAAAAGTATGTTTTCTATCTCCACGTTTATAAACTCAATCATAGTCGTGTGAGTATTGGAATTGGTACGTCGTTAAAAGAATATTTCTATTTTAAAGTATTCTCTTCTAATGTCATTTTGGTCTAAAGCTTTTATTATGGGACTAGTGAATTTGGGGGAAGACGTTGCTTTTATAATAAGATTATTTCCTTTGAGAATTATATTTTATCAAGCACATCTTTTGGTTTCAAATCAATCATAAATATGTTAAAAACTCTTGAGCTCACTAGGCGTTAAGCCTAACCCTTTTTCTTTGTCGGCATGTGCATCAGGTTATCGTGGGGGTTGGTACTAGTGACACGTGTGGACTTGAGTGCTAGGAAGTGGCACGATAAAGACTCTTGGTAACGTTTTCCGCATTCGGAGATAGCGACTCTTATTGGTTTAGTAACACCCAACCGTAAGTAGGTTTTGTATAGGACTTGATTTGTTTGTTGTAGAGGCTTATTACTAATTGTGGTTTGAGGAAAGTTATTTATTGATGAAATATTAGAAATTTTAAATTAGTCGCTCTTTCCAGATTTGAGGGTGTTACAATTTTCATCATCACCCTTTTGAGAGGATGATAAAGAAGAGGTGGAATCCCCGGTAGTGCTAGATCCAGAGGAAAGAAGAGTATCATCTGATCGGTTGGCTTCTGGGTGGATTGGACTAGGTAGTCCTTGGTCAATGAGAGTAGATGTGTTGGCATCTACCTCAGTAACTGTGGGTGCCCTTTGGGAAGAAGGTGAGATTCGCTCAATTGTGTCTCTATGGACATCTTCAGTACCCTCTTGTAGTAAGGGGTCAGGATGGGTAGAAGCACTAGGATGTTCACTCACATTCTTTTCAACCTCATGCTCACTTGACCCCTCACTGCCTAAACTAGGCTCTAAGTGCCCTGGGGTAGGTATTCTCGGTTCTGAGGATACCAGAGAGCTTCTATAGGATATGAGATTGGGAGAGGATGTAGGTATGAGATTAAGCATGTACCTGGAGAGCACCCTTGGTGATGGATACCCATTGTTGTCGATGGTCGGCTTATGTGAGCTCATAGATGCAATCTTGCAAAATGGTTGAAGCAGAGGAGCCTTTAGAGCCCCGATGGCTGGAAAAGTGAATAGGGATAAAAATCGTGGAAACATTAGGGCTGGGAGAGCTGTTCCTTAGCTCTGGTGAGTAACCTTCTTATGCACAACAACTTTCATTTCTTGGAAAATCAAACTCGCATAATCCAGTGGTCGATTGAAGTACATACCATACATGATGGGAAGGATGCTCTTGCTTGCCTGGTCTAAGGAGCCGATTTTGCAAGTTAGGCTCTTGTTCAGGATGGAAACCAGTACGTTCCACATTGGGGGTAACTGCTTTCTTTTGAACTCAGATAACTTTGTGATAGGTTCATTATAACCCAAGAAGTTGATGAAGGCAAGTAAGGCTTCAGGGGTAGGGTTTTGTTCAAGAGCAGGATTGGGTATTTTTTGTTCACCATCATCGATAATGGGTTGGAGCAAATGAAAATACCTTGCAATTTTCTTCTTGGTAATAGGTATTTCCACAGCAGTGTCAGATTCGGTGGGGGTGGCTGAAGTTTTCAATAAGAGTTTCTTCATCTTGTATAAACATGGATTGCCAAACTTCTTGGACATAAATTTCAGGGACATTGGGATTTGTTAAAGTTAGGGTTCAGTTTAGAGAATGGTGTTGGAAGAACTCTATCATGACCCTATAATCGGCCAGATATGTGTTTGGATCGAGAAGTACCTGAACGTTGTTGGCCTTCAATGGCAGTTTGATGACTGGAGCACTGTCAGCCGTTGAGTCGATTAACCTTCCATCTTCATTTTGGACATTGAGATTAGTAGATTGGGTCGCTATTGATGAAATTTGGGTGTGTGGAAGTCGATGAGAGAGCAGGTTTGCAATTGCGAGTAATAGCGTGAGGAAGAAGACGATGCACTATAGTTCGGAGGTTTATATATGAGAGAGAAAGAGTACTCGAGTGTAATTTGGAATGGAAAGGGTTTTAATTTGGGGATGGGCAAAAACGGTTCGGTTATGCTGATGTAAGCACAGGCGTGCAGTCATGTAATAACTAGATCATTGACACGTGGACAATTTGATTGCGTGTGTGATGATTGGCACGGGTATGGATGAGTCACCGAAAGGGTTTAATTACCTTTAAACTGTTGATTAATCCCATAAAGAAAATTAAAAAGAAATTAATAAGAAAAATTATTAATTAATCAACAGGTAATCTGTTGAATAAAATAATTTTTGATATTAATAAAGCTTTTTAATTGAATTTTAAAATCAGACATTTGGTTGAATAAATCAGTTTTTGAACCAAATGAAAGTTTAATATTTAAAGACATGTGTTTCTTAAGAAATTTTAATAAAATAAGAAAATTTTAATTAACCTTGAAGGCAAGAGTTAAATAAAATGTACTTATTAAAATGAAAATTTCAGAGGAAAAACGAAGTCAGAAAATATCTGGTCAGACAAAACATTTTGTGACCAAAAATGTCAAAAGAACATCCTTCCAGAAAGAGTTTTAGTTGAATCTGAAAATTCTTAGTAACCTTGACGGCAAGAGTTATTCAGAAGAAACAGATTCAATTTTTTTTAAGGAAAAGAGGTTCAGAAGGCAGCTAACTTCTGTTAGACTTGATTTGCTCCCCCTCGAATTGATCTCTGTGCTCCCCCTCAAAAGTTGCATCTTGCTCCCCCTTGCTTTTTTTTAAGTAATGCTCCCTTGCTGTCATCACATGGTGCAAAAATGTAAGATATATACTTTTGAAGCACAGAGGTGTCCAGAGGCTTCTGAGTGCCTCTGGATGAAACCATCAGAAGTAACCAGAAGCTTCTGGACAGTTCTGATTTATTCAAACAGAAGAAGAAAAATAAGAATAAACAAAGCAAAATTTGTGAACAGAAATAAGTAATTATGTTTTAATCCTATGAAGATCATAGTTTTAAAAGGAATTACATATTTAACATGCCCAACTTGCTGACTAAGAAATTAAAGCGTTTCTCGTCCAGAGCTTTTGTGAAAATATCAGCAAGTTAATAATCAGTAGAGACAAAATACATTTCTATTGTGCCCTTCTCTACATGATCTTTGATAAAATGATACCTGACATCGATGTGTTTGGTTTTGGAGTGCTGAACTGGATTTTCAATGATGGCAATGGCACTTTCTGAGTCACATAGGATTGGGATCTTACCATAGACTAAACTGTAGTCTCTGAGCTAAGTCTTCATCCAAATGACTTGGGAACAGCAACTGGCAGCAACAACATAAGCAACTTCAGCTGTAGATTTTGAAACACAGTTATGTTTCTTGGATGTCCAGCTTATAAGCCTGTTCCTCAGAAGTTGATAGCTACCAGAGGTACTTTTTTCTGTCCAACTTACATCCTGCATGATCAGAATCTGTATATGCCATTAGATCAAATCCATAATTTTAGGATACTAGAGACCCAGTGAAGGAGTTCCCTTTAAGGTATCTAAAAATTCGTTTAACAGCAGCCAAATGAGATTCTTTTGGGTTGGCTTGATAACGAGCACAGAGGCAAGCGGCAAACATAATATCTGGCCTACTAGTTGTCAGATACAGAAGAGATCCTATCATATCTCTATAGCCCGTAACATCCACTGATTTCCCAGAAGGATTAGGGCCAAGTTTCGTGCTAGTGGAGATAGGAGTTTTCATAGGTGAGGAATTTTGAAGATGAAATTTCTTAAGCATGTCAGAAACATACTTAGCTTGATTTATAAAAATGCCAGAGGCATTTTGTTTGACTTGGAGTCCTAGAAAGAATGTTAGTTCTCCCATCATACTCATTTCAAATTCTTGTTCCATCAATTTAGAAAACAGATCAACTTCTGATTGATGAGTAGAACCAAAGGTTATGTATCCAGATAGATTTGGACAACAATTAACATACCTTTGCCTCTTTTGATAAACAGAGTTGTATCAATTTTACCTTTTTCGTAACCTTTACTGATCAGAAACGTAGATAAGCGTTTGTACCAGGCTCTTGGTGCTTGCTTCACACCATATAAAGCTTTGTCGAGAATATAGACATACTCTGGATGTTTAGCATCTTTAAGACCAACAGGTTGTATGCAGAGAAGCCATTCAGAAATGCACATTTAACATCCATTTGATACACCTTAAAGTTTTTGTATGCAGAGAAGGCCATAAATAGTCGTATTGCCTCAAGTCTTGCTACAGGGGCAAAGGTCTCGTCATAATCTATTCCTTCTTCTTGACAATACCCCTTAGCCACCAGTCGAGCTTTGTTTCTGATCACTATGCCGTCTTCATCTTTCTTGTTTTTGAAGACCCACTTAGTACCAATTGCGAGTTTGTCCTTTGGCAAGGGTACTAAGTTCCAAACTTTATTGCGTTCAAACTGAAGTGTTGATCATAACTCCTCTCAGTGATTTGAATATGATTCCTCTTTACACTTAGTGAAATTCCTTGTTTAAGTTCAAGTTCAAATTCAGTGATAAGCACACGCTGACTGTCATCAGCGATCGCTGAAGATCAAGGAACCTTAAGCATTAACTCTGAAGATCAGCGATCACACCAAATGATCATTCAGCGAAAGTCAAAGACCAAGCTGAAGAAAGAGATAATCAGCTACGTGACCTGAAGTGGTTCAGCGATAGCAAAGATTATCTATCCAAGTGTGAAGTTGTGAAGCCTCAACGATACTGAAAGTTCATCATTGAAGATTCAGTCTCAGCGATCAAATGAAGCTTCTCATACAAGGTTAACGTTGACCTTATCCTCGATGCACAAAAGACAAACCCTATACTGTGTCAAAAAAGGACGTACGAATTGTCTCTTATGTCCCCATCATATCTGATATGGTACTGTTCAAATGCGGCCAAAAACATGGTTGTATTCTGAACAAAGGACAAGTCTCCTATGGATGCTTGCCACGTAGCACATACCTTTTGTCTTGCATTAAATGCAAACGGGTATAAATAAGATGAAGATATCTTCTTCATCTGCGTGCATGCTGCTTTCTTTCTTCAACCTTCTGTATTCCATCTTATTTCTTTCTTGTGCATCAATCTTAGTGATTTCTTAAGTTATAATAGAATAGATTAAAACTTGTTCTAATTCCGCTTGTAACTGTAAATTTATTTATGTAATATAAACTCATTTAAAAATAAAAAATTTGTGTGTTTGTATTCAACCCCCCTTCTACAAACTGTTTCTATATCAAAGAACTCTTGTAGACTCCTTAGGGACCAACAAGTGGTATCAGAGCAGTGTGTTTTCTATCTTTAAAATATTTTCTTTCAAAACTATTTTAAAAATGTCAAATCCTAATACAAACTATAATGACAATGGATCTTTAGCTAAACCTCCAAGATTTAACCATGATAATTTCCCATTGTGGAGGAAAGAATGTCTCTGTTTCTAGAATGATCGGACCCAAAGATCCCTTACTATATAGAAAACGGACCATTTTTTCCTACAACTATTGTAGCTGGTGTTCCTGTCACCACTACTACTCCAGCCATCCCTGAAAGGAGTATCATTAAAACTCCTAATCGATGGACTGAAGAAGATAAGAAAGAAGTTGCTATTGACTCAAAAGCCAGATCCATAATAGCAATGTCCCTCCCTGATGAAGTCTATCACTCAGTAATGAAAATGAGGACATCTAAAGCCATGTGGGATACTTTATGTATTCAATATGAAGGAACATCTGAGGTGCAAATCACTAGAAGTATCAATCTAGTAAGACAGTATGAAAGCTTAATGCATCATAAAGGTGAAACTCTTTCTCAATTTCACCAACGTTTTAACTGCTTGTTGATTGATTTAAAAACAGTCACCAAACACTATTCTAACGCTGAAATTCTGACAAAGTTCATGGAGGCACTACCCGAACAATAGGCAGTGTACACTACATGTCTGAAATAGTCAAAGAATCTTGAAACTCTTTCTTTAAGTGCTTTGTATGGAATGCTATTAAATGAAGAGCAATCCCAAGTTTTGGGGGAAAACCTCATCAATCAACTCAGGGGTGCCAAAAGTACTTCTTTGGCACTCGTGTCTTCAGAGGTAAATCCATTAAAAAATACTTCCTCTTCCACTATTACTTCTATCAATGAATTAGGTCAAACTGATTCAGAAGATCAACTTACTGATGCTGACATCTCTGAGTTTGATAACTCTCTGGCTCTGTTAACTAATAACTTTAAAAGATTCTCCATAAAAAGTAACTTTCGAAGAACACCTACTCTCACTAACCCTGATAAATTAAAGACTATGCCCGCTGAGAAAGCCTCAGCCATATGCTACAATTGTCAGCGAAAGGGTCACTTCGCTAGTCAATGTAGATCCAAGAAAGTTACAGCCCCCACTACCTCGCAGACCTCTAATAAGAAAGAGAAGTATTTAACATTAAAAAAAATACAAAGATCTGAAGAAAAACCAGCCAAAAGGCAAAGGTCTTGTCGCTGAAGAAGTTGATTAGGATGATGAAGGTGACTGGACCAAGACCTCTGATGAGTCAGGCACAGATGAAGAAGATCTTGCCTTCTTATGTCTGATGGCAAGAATAGAAGACGCTGAAGAAGTATCTGAAACTTTTTTCTCTGAGTCCCCTTCTACTCAGGTATCCATCCCTTCTGTCTCCTTAATATCTGAAAATGATAACTTATCTGCGCTCGATGCTATGACTGTTGATTTTTACAATGCTCTAAATGGAAAGAAAGTAGCTCAAGCTGATAAATCAGCAAGAGTGAAATCCACCAAGGTTGCAAAACCAACAAAGGTGAAGATATCCACTGAAGAAAGTTCTTCAGCAAGTAGTACCTCCGCCACTCCTTTCACTAAAAAGGCAGGACCCATAGTAATATGGGTACCTTCAAAAAATTAATCTCTTTGTTGTATACAGAGTGCTAAAGGTATCGGGTATCTCGATAGCGGATGCTCAAGGCACATGACTGGTAGAAAGTCTCTGCTCTCTGACTACAAAGAAGAAGTTGGTCCATCAGTGACCTTTGTTAGAAATGGCAAAGGATACACTAAAGGCTATGGAATCTTGTCCAACGGAGCCACCTCGTTTAGTCGAGTTGCCTACGTTTAAGGACTAAAGCACAATCTCTTAAGTGTTAGTCATCTATGTGACAAAGATTTCAAAGTTCTATTCCTAAGAAATAGATGTGCTATCACTGACTGCAATGATAAGCTTGCCTTAACAGGCAAAAGAGTTGAAAATGTATACGTAATCAATATGAATAGTTCTCACTCTAAGAACGTGTGCTTTATCTCTAAAGCATCCTCTGATGTCAATTGGTTATGGCATAAAAGACTCTCTCATCTCAACTTTAAGACAATTAATGAACTGTCTCAAAAGGAACTTGTCAGAGATCTCCCAAATCATAGATTTGCAAAGGAATCTCTTTGCTCAGCGTGAGAAAAGGGAAAGCTGACAAAAGCATCTTTCAGATCTAAATAAGTTTCTGCAGTAACCTCACCTCTTCAGCTACTCCATATGGATCTCTTTGGACCTGTCAATGTCCAATCTATATCTGGAAAGAAATACACTCTTGTGATTGTTGATGAATATTCCAGATACACATGAGTATTCTTTCTTCGATCCAAAAGTGACATCCCTGATATGATAATATCTTTTATCAAAAGGATGGAAGTTCTGAACAATCTGACTGTTCGTTCCATGAGAAGTGATCATGGTACTGAATTCAAGAACAGTACTCTGATAAATTTCTTTGACGAAAAAAGGATCTCTCACAGCTTCTCTTCAGTAAGAACTCCTCAGCAAAATGGTGTTGCTGAAAGAAGAAACCGAACTATCATTGAAGCAGCTCGCTCAATGCTCAGCGAATCACGCCTTCCAACTCAATTCTGGGCCGAAGTAGTCAATACAGCATGCTTTACTCAGAATTGATCCGTGATTATGAAGCGATTCAAGAAAACTCCTTATGAATTATTTCATGGAAAAAGACCTACTCTGAAGTATCTTCACATCTTTGGATGCAAATGCTACATTCTGAATGACAGAGATCATTTGGGAAAGTTCGATCCAAAAGCTGATGAAGGAATTTTTCTTGAGTATTCCTCTATATCTAAGTCTTTCAGAATCTTCAACAAACGAAGACAACACGTTGAAGAATCCATTCATGTCAATTTTGATGAATCCCGTACAACCCCCACTTCTCCTATCCTTGAAGAAGATGAAGAATTGAATGCATGGATGAAGTCTCACTATGGGGAACCTGAAACTTATTTCAACAATCAACCTAATGCTAAATTAAGTGATGATGGAATCCCTGAAATACCTACTAACAGTGATCCATCTTCAGGGATCAATGTTACTCCTCTCAATCAGATTCCTCCTTCTGATACCTCTCTTGGAAATTTCTTAGTAAATAATCAAGCTTCATCCTCTGCAAATCAATCCCTTGAGTCTCCTCAATTGATTCTAAACGATGAAGTACCTATTGCTGAAACAACAAGTATTATCCCTGAAGTGGAAGAACAAGTCGTTGAATCTGCCGTTGATCTCTCTCCTCAACCACCAGCTCAGCGATGGACTGCAAATCATCCAATAAATCAGATTATTGGTGATCCTAATGCAGGTATCAAAACACGTAGAGGTACACATAATATATGTCTCTATGTTAACTTCATCTCTCCCTCTAAACCTAAAAAGATAGATCAAGCTATCTCTGATCCAAGCTGGATTTCAGCTATGCAAGAAGAACTAACTGAGTTTTGTAGAAACAAAATTTGGAATCTTGTTCCTAGACCCTCTGGTAAAACAGTGATTGGAACCAAATGGGTGTTTTGAAATAAGCTAGATCAAAACGGGACTGTTATTCGCAATAAAGCTAGACTTGTCGCTCAAGGATACAAACATGAAGAAGGTATTGATTACGATGAAACCTTTGCACCTGTAGCTCGTTTAGAAGCTATAAGACTTTTCTTAGCTTATGATGCCCATAAAGACTTCAAAGTTTTTCAAATGGATGTTAAATGTGCTTTTCTAAATGGGAAACTCACCGAGGAAGTTTATGTTGAACAACCCCCTGGTTTCTCAGACCCTAACCATCCTGGTTATGTTTGCAAACTTGAAAAAGCTCTTTATGGGTTAAAACAAGCTCCTAGAGCTTGGTATGATACTCTTTATAAATTTCTTCTTAAAGAAAAATTCATTCGTGGAAAAATTGACCAAACTCTTTTTTTAAGAAAATATAAAGGTCATACTATACTCGCTCAAATATATGTCGATGACATTATCTTTGGTTCCACAAGACCCAAATTATGCACTCGTTTCGCCACAAGAATGCAAAAACAATATAAAGATATGCTGAACAAGTTTGATATGAATCAATGCTCAGCGATGAAGACTCCTATGGCCCCTCCTCTGACTCTGAATAAGGACTCTAATGGGAAACCTGTAATGTCACCGCCTATCGAGGGATGATTGGGTCTCTGCTATATCTTACAGCGAGTAGACCTGATATCATGTATTCTACATGTCTCTATGCTCGGTATCATGCTGAATCGAAGGAATCTCATCTCATCGATGTAAAGTGAATCTTCAGATACCTGAAAGGAACTCCTAATCTGGGTCTTTGGTATCCCAAAGGCTCAGGATTCGATCTAATTGCTTACTCTAATAGTGATTTTGCAGGTTGCAAGATAGATAGAAAGAGCACCACTGGTGGGTGTCAGCTACTAGGTGGTAAATTGATTAGTTGGACAAGTAAAAAAGAAAAATTTTGTGTCCACCTCCACCGCTGAAGCTGAATACGTAGCCGCTGGAAGTTGTTGTGCTCAAATCCTTTGGATGAGAAATCAACTTAGAGACTATGATCTCATGCTCTCCAAGATCCCTATTTTATTGTGATAGCACAGTGCTATAGCAATTGCCAACAATCTTGTACTTCACTCTAAAACCAAGTCCATTGAGATTCGATATCACTTTATCAGAGATCATGTGATGAATGGTGAAATTGAGCTTAATTTTGTACCCACTAAATATCAGCTCGCTGATCTTTTCACCAAGCCTCTTGATGAAACAAGATTCAATCTACTCATCAGCGAACTTGGTATGTTGAACGCTGAATAATCTTTACTCATCTAACAACAAATAGTGATACAAATAAAGTCTTCTATTACCATTCGCTGAACTCTGATTCAGAGATATCTATACTTTCTCACTCAGGTATTATCTTCTAAACTTTATAGCTCCCTGACTTTTCCTTAATCAGGGAATGAATCTGAAAAGATAAAACTCATCACTAACAATCCTTTATTGTTTTTGATGAAGATTTTAAAAGATAATGATTAATCTTTCCTAATGGATAATTATCATTATAATTTTTTTTGAATAAGAAAAGGACACGTCAGACCTTTTCTGACACAAGACGGACCACGACGTTTCTTTTCCAACTTCTTTCTAGGGACGTGCGCCAGGTCATCATTTCTTTTTCAAAAAGCTAAAACCGTCATTTAGCTATCCTTTTCTCTCTCCTCGTGCTATTTAAGAAAATCGTTGCCTCATTTCCTTCTTTACGCTCTCATAACTTCCAAAAGGCAAGGATTCTCTCTTAATTCTCAAAGCTTTCTCAAGAACACCAAGAACACGCACTTGTGCGTTTTTCTTCTCGAACTTCACTAAGGTTTGATCTAACCTTACACATTAATCTGGAAACATCTTGTTTCACTACTCCTTACTTTTCTTATGTTCAAAACAAAAATCGAGGGTAAATAAAATAAAAATCTGGATTAAACTTCAAAACTTCAAAACCCTGTTCTAAAAGTTTTTCCTTAAGAACAGAAGACATTTCTTTGTTTAATCCATCTTTTATATTCTATACCTAAATTTTTTATTATACCAAACTTTTTAAAACATTTGGTATTTTATTTGTTTTTCTACCACAAGTATTTTGATATTGTTCATCGAAACACTTGTTTCTTTTCTCCTTAAATTTGGTATTCTTTATACCAAACTCTGGTTTATACATTTTGTATTAAACCGTGATTTTTCTATTTGGTGTTCCCATCTATGAAACAGAAATGGCCTCATTAAGCAAAGTTGTTGAATCTACCCACGTCGCTGACACTCTGGTTACTGCTGTCGTTTGCCATTTTCCTCTGGAACAAGCAACATTCAAGCCCTGCAACTATCTTGCCCTGGTGGACATCCCTGCTGAACGTCCACAATTCGCTGAAGGTGCCACATTCATCATGGCTTGTCCGCTGATGTATGCCTTTGTTCACAACCTAATTGGTATCTCCTCTCACCTACAGGCCCTATGGTACACGGCACACTGTACCACCTGCACCACTGATAAGGGTAAAGAACTCCCTACAATCAATTGCCTTTACCATTCCCACTCTAGGCCACTTTGCCTTCACCTCTGGATTCTTGTGGCAAGCTCTTCGCCTCCCTGCTCGTGGCAAGAATGAAAGGTGGGCAGTGGAACCTTCAAAGCAGCAGACCGACTCCTTCTTAGACAGCATTGGCTACGCATGGGAAAACAACTCTCTGAAGACCGTCGGTTCCAAGCTGGAAAAGAAGTGCTTACCTGCTCGTTGGCAATACAACTTCACTCAGGTCATTCAGTGCCTGGGATCAAAGACTGGCTCGCACGATCAAGCCAGCAAGCACTTTCAAGACATGGGCTTTGCTCTCTGCACGGGCTACAAGCTGAACTTTGCTGACTATATCTTCAGTGATATGTTCAACAGGGTGAAAGCTGCAAACAGGCACTCCGTCATCCCCTACCCAAGATTCTTTGCAACTATCTTGGAACATGCCTTCGGGGATGAGTATCCCAAGACAGCCAACCACTCTTTCTCAATGGTGGGAAAGAAGTCCCTGGACATTAAGGAACGTCCAGGTGATGCTCCCTTTACACCATACATGCTGACGATCATTGGAGCTCCTGCTTTAATGTCTAGCTCACTGAAAAACCCATCAGTGAGTATCCCTGACACTTCTACCCCCAAAGAAAACAACCTACCGATGGTCACAAAAAGACCATTGCAACCAAACAAAAGAAGCCAAGGGTGGTGGTCTCTCAAAAGACTACTCTCTCTCTCATTCTGGTGTACTACCAACACCATCAGCTGCCCCAGCTACTTCAACGGTTTTCTCTTCCGTTGTTGCTTCTTCAGCGCTTCCACCGCATTCAGCGACTACGGTCACTGAAAGTGTATTAGTCAGCTCCGCTGAAGCTGTATCAGGTAATACTTTCACAGCCTTCTACTCTTCTTCTATCCCCCTTCTTTGGTCCTCACATCAACAAATGATTCAGAGATAGTTGTCCCTATCTCTGATGATGCTGAAACGCACGCAGTCCAAGCCTCAGTGTTGTTTCGACACTCTGAGTTTTGGAAGGCCAGTATCACAGGACCTCAGCATGTCTCTCACAGGCATTCTAAGACACTGGCTAGTGATCCTCATGACACTACCTCTGCACAAGTGGTCCGTGAGAGTAATCCTCATGATGCTCTCAAGGGTTATAAGATGCCTACTCATCTGTCATCTAACCCACTCTTTTTGGCTGCTCTGTCTATGTTGTCACCAGGTGTCCCTCCTCTCTTTCACCACAGCGACAACCACAACTACCACCAAGGCTGCTGCTCCTCCTCTCAGCAAGGACAAAGGGAAATCTGCTCAACAACCACGATCCTCTGCCAAGCTCATGGAAGTCAAGACAGAGAAGGGTGCTCCCAAACTTCCTCCCTGCCCTGCTGAGCTTCCCCCCATTGTTCTTCCTAGTCCTACATTCCCTGCCATTGACTTTCTAGTCAAGGAATGTGCTTTCACCAGGGCTAAGGTAGAATTCATCTTCCGAACCGTGGTTGGGACTCCAGGGATCAAAACCTCTGTCAGCAATATTCTTACTGGCATCGAGTCCCTGAAGGAAGACAATCAACACATGGTCAGTCCATTGCATGACTAGAGAAGAAGGTGGATGATCAGAATCTCGTGCTTGAGTCTATTCAAAAGACTCAATCCGACATGATGCAGTTGCTGACAAAGCGGTCTGAGTCTAGCTCCTCTTTCTCCACTGCTGATCGGACATCCCTGAATTCGGTCCTTCAGCACCAAGAACGCCATGAAACCAAGCTGAAGGACATTCAGGCGAATGTACGCATGCTGATGGTGCATTGTCTCCTTGCTGACAACATCGAGGGGGAGAGATGTGCCAAAGAGTTCGTTGACGACATCATTGCGGAATATAATGAGACCTTCCCTGCTGATAAAATTTCTCCCTACATCAAGCATGCAGAACCTTCCCTCATTGAAGGTTTAGTGGAAGAAGAAGAAGAAGATGATGATGATGATGATGATGAAGATGAAGAAGAAGACATCCCTCACTATGGGGGAGCAAATGATGATGATGATGACGACGATATTGGAAGTGCTTTGGAGCACTTCAAAATGTCAAGGCCAGAAGTCACTCATCAGGAGCCTTTGGGGGACGGACAACATCTCTCTCAGGGACAGTCCAGTCCCTCAGGCAAAGGAAATGACGTGGCAGAACTTGATGCCACTATCCCTATATCTGAGGGGGAGACCACTGTCGAGGTATCTCTTCCTCTCATTCTCCTCTCTACTCCAATCTCTGAACCACCCACATATCCCTCTTTTTCACCACCAAATTTTGGCTTTGACAAATCTCCTTCTACCTCTCCTTCTCTCAGTGAGCCCAATCCCCCAAAGGACTCCACTTTTTGGAAGGAAACTTCATCTGAATAGCAGTTTGTGTACATATCTGACTCTGACTATGAAGATGAAGAAGGCCTCATTTCTAGACGCCGCGCTCAGAGACCCCTAATAAGCAAGCCTGAAGGGGAAGAAAGGCGAATAAACTTCTTAAATGAACTCGAAGCCAAGAGAATAAAGTTGCCCTCTGCTGAAATAGAATGTCCAACTTCTATCAGCATGGTGGATGACTTCTATTTCCTATCGAAGGAGGAGAGAGCACAAGCACTTGAAGCTCAAAGAATAAGGGACGAAAAGATGAAGCAAACAGAGAATGATCTAGAGCTTGCAAGAAGAATACTCAGGGAGGATGCTGCTAAAGACAAGGCGAATAAGGCGCTGATCGACAAAAGCCAAAGAGTCGCTGAAGCTCTGGCACAAAAAAAACTTAATGAAGAAAATATTAAAGAGTCGATGAAGAACTGTGCTGGTGTACTGAAAGATTCAATTATCGAAGGTCTGATTCAAAAATCATTCGAGCAACGATCGAAGGACGTCCTTCCAAAAGGTATGGACTGAAGGTATTTGTTCGAATGTACAGACATGCGAATGTTGAAAAAGAAGAAGCTAAGTTCTTAAAGTTCTATGGATACTCTGAATGGTTAGAAATCTGTTGATCATAACTCCTCTCAGTGATTTGTATATGATTCCTTTACTATACTTAGTGAAATTCCTTAGATAAGCTTCTGTTCAAATTCAGCGATAGCATACGCTGATTGCTATCAGCGATCGCTGAAGATCAAGGATCAACAAGATTGACTCTGAAGACCTGAAGATCAGCTATCACACCAGAAGACCATTCAGCGACAGTCGAAGACCAAAGCTGAAGAAAGAGATAATCAGCTAAGTGACCTGAAGCGGTTCAGCGATAGCAGCGATTATCTACTCAAAGTATGAAGTCTTGTGAAGCCTCAAAGAACATCGAAGTTCATCCTTGAACATTCAGTGTCAACGATCAAATGAAGCTTCCTCTGCAAGATTAAAGTTTGATCTTATCCTCGATGCACAAAAGTCAAACCTAGAACCATGTCAGAAAAGGACGTACGACTTGTCTCTTATGTCCCCATCATATTTGATACGGTACTGTTCATATTCGGCCAAAAGCATGGTTGTCTTATTTACAAGGACAAGCTTCCTATCTAAGCTTGACACGTGGCATGTACCTTTTGTCTTGCATTAAATGCAAGCGGGTATAAATAGATGAAGATATCTTCTTCATCTTTATGCATGCTTCCTTCTAGCCTATACCTTCTAGCCTATACCTTCTGTATTATTTCTTTCATCTTCTTGTGCATCAAACTGTGTGTTTCTTTTGCATCAAACTGTGTGTTTCTTTAGTTACAATAGAATTGGCTTTTAAACTTGTTCTAATTCCGCTTGTAACTGTAAGTTTGTTTATTTTCAATAAACTCATTTAAAAACTAAAATCTGTGTGTTTGTATTCAACCCCCCCCCCCTTCTACAAACTGTTTACTTAATATTTAACTCTTGTAGATCCTTATTGGGACCAACAAGTGGTATCAGAGCGGTGTTGTTATCTTTCTCTTTAAAATATTCTTTTTTAGATCATATTTTAAAATGACAAACCCTAATACAAACTACAACGATAACGGATCTTTAGCTAAACCTCCACGGTTCAGCCATGATAATTTCCCTTTATGGAAAGAAAGAGTGTCACTTTTTCTAGAGGGATCTGATCCTAAGATCCCATACTATGTAGAAAACGGACCTTTCGTTCCTACAGCCATAGCAGTTGTACCTGCCACTGCTACTACCCTAGCCGTCGCTGAAAGGAGTATTGTAAAAACTCCAGATCGATGGACTGAGGAAGACAAGAAAGAAGTTGCTATTGATGCGAAAGCACGATCTATAATAGCAATGTCTTTGCCTGATGAAGTATATCATTCTGTAATGAAAATGAGAACTTCAAAAGCCATGTGGGATACTCTATGTATCCAGTATGAAGGAACTTCTGAGGTTAAACTAACTAGATGCATAAATCTTGTAAGAAAATACGAGAGCTTTATGTATCAAAAGGGTGAATCTCTTTCTCAAATTCACCAGCGATTTAACTGTCTGCTGATTGATCTCAAATCAGTCGATAGGGTATATTCAAACGCTGAAATTCTGACAAAATTCATGGAGGCATTGCCCGATCAATGGGCAGTGTATACTACATGTATAAAACTGTCAAAGAATCTTGAAACCTTGTCCTTAAGTGCATTGTATGGCATGCTCTTAAATGAGGAACAATCTCAGCTTCTAAGGAAAAACCTTCTTAACGAACTCAAAGGTGCTAAAAGTACTTCTTTAGCACTTGTAAACATTCCCTCTGACTCTTTACTATCTGAAAAGGATAACCTGTCGCCTCTCGATGCAATGACAGTTGATTTTTACAACGCCTTGAATGGAAAGATTAAAGCTGAAAAAATTAACACTGACTTATCTGAACAATTGAAAAATTGCCTCATAAGAATCAAAGAACTTTCCAAACTTGAGGACTCTCTCAAAGACCAAGTTTTTGTAAATCAAACAATAAGCATTGAGAAACAACAAGCTATCGCTGATAGGGAAAAGGCTATTGCTGATCTCAAGTCTGAAAAAGCAACCATCGAAGGATGGTGTAAGGCTTCTGATAAAGTCAATGAGATAATCAATGCCCAAATACCTATGAAAGTGAGAAGTTGGTTAGGCTATAACCCTGAAAAGGAAGAATCAGAGAATGATCGTTCCATGCTCAAATTTGGAATGTTTATCTCCTCTATCCCTGATCCTTCTTCTTCGACCTCTTCTTCCACTTCCTCTAAAGAGAAGCTTCATGTGGATTATTCTAAGAAGGTGATCAAAAACAAGTTTCTTGACCATGTTCCTAAGAATAAGAAAACTCTAGATAAGAACAAGAAGATTTCTAAATCTGGGAAAAAGGTCCCTGATTATTCTCAGAGACCAACTCCCAAGATTAAAATCGATCTCAATCCTACCCCTAAAAAGGTTGTAATACCTCCAAGGACCATGGATAAAGGAATTCTTGGACCTATCCCTGAGAAACTTCCTGTTCCCTCTCTTATCTCTAAACCTTTTAAGTATAGGAAATGCTTTTACTGTGGTGAAACAACACACATTGCAAGCAAGTTTCCAAATACTACTAGAGCTGATAAACTAGCTCATGGAAAGAAAGTAGCTCATGCTGATAAATCAGCGAGAGTGAAATCCACCAAAGTTGCTAAACCAACTAAGGTGAAGATATCCACTGAAGAGAGTTCTTCAGCTAGTAGTACATCCGCCAATCCTGTATCTAACCAAGTAGGACCCATAGTAATATGGGTACCTTTAAACAATTAATCTTTTGTTGTATGCAGAGTGCCAAAGGTATCTGGTATCTTGATAGCGGATGCTCGAGGCATATGACTGGCAGAAAATCTCTGCTCTCTGACTACAAAGAAGAAGCTGGTCCATCAGTGACCTTTGGTGGAAATGGCAAAGGATACACTAAAGGTTATGGAATTCTGTCCAACGGAGCCACATCTTTTTCTCATGTTGCTTACGTTGAGGGACTAAAGCACAATCTCTTGAGCGTCAGTCAGTTGTGTGACAAAGACTTCAAAGTTCTATTCCTAAAGAATAGATGTGCTGTCACTGACGGAAATGATAAGCTTGCCCTCTCTGGCAAAAGAGTTGAAAACGTATACGTCATAAACATGAATAGTTCTCACTCTGAGAACATGTGCTTTATCTCTAAAGCATCCACTGACATAAACTGGTTATGGCATAAAAGCCTTTCTCATCTCAACTTTAAGACAATAAATGAGTTGTCTCAAAAAGACTTAGTCAGAGACCTCCCAAATCACACCTTTACAAAGAAATCTCTTTGTTCAGCGTGTGAAAAGGGAAAGCTGACAAAAGCCTCCTTCAGGTCAAAGCAAGTTTCTTCAGTGACCACTCCTCTTCAGCTACTCCACATGGATCTATTCGGACCTGTCAATGTCCAATCAATCTCTGGAAAGAAATACACTTTAGTGATTGTTGATGAATACTCCAGATACACATGGGTATTCTTCCTTCGATCTAAAAGTGATACCCCTGAAATGATAATCTCTTTTATCAAAAGAATGGAAGTGCTGAACAACTTGCTTGTTCGTTCCATAAGAAGTGATCATGGTACTGAATTCAAAAATAGTACTTTGGTTAGTTTCTTTGAAGAAAAAGGCATCTCTCACAACTTCTCATCAGTGAGAATTCCTCAGCAAAATGGTGTTGCTGAAAGAAGAAATCGAACTATAATCGAAGCAGCTCGCTCAATGCTCAGCGAATCACGTCTTGCAACTCAATTCTGTGCTGAAGCTGTCAATACAGTGTGCTTTACTCAGAATCGATCCCTGATTGTTAAGCGATTCAAGAAGACTTCCTATGAATTATTTCATGGAAGAAGACCCTCTCTGAAATATCTTCACATTTTTGGATGTACGTGTTACATTCTGAATGACATAGATCATTTGGGTAAATTTGATCCCAAAGCTGATGATGGTATATTTCTTGGATACTCCTCAGTATCTAAGTCTTTCATAGTATTCAACAAAAGAAGACAACACGTTGAAGAATCTATGCATGTCAACTTTGATGAATCTCGTCCCATTCATCCTTCTCATAATCTTGATGATGATGAAGAATTGAATGCTTGGATGGAATCCCATTATGGGGAACCTAAAACATACTTCAGCAATCAAACTCCAGCTGATGTATGTGATGATGAAATCCCTGTAAACTCAACAAGTAACAATAATCCATCTTCAGGGATAAATGTTACTCCTTTAAATCAGATTCCTGTTACTGATTCATCTCTTGGAAATTCCTCTGTGAATAACCAAACCTCTTCTGAAAATCAATCCCCTAAATTGATTCTAAATGAAGTACATGTTGCTGAAACAAGTCCTATTCCAGAATCTGAAGAACAGGTCGCTGAATCTGTTGTTGATCTCTCTCCTCAACCACCAGCTCAGCGATGGAATGCAAATCATCCAATAAATCAGATTATTGGCGATCCCACTGTAGGTATCAAAACACGTAGAGGTACAGGTAATATCTGTCTTTATGTAAACTTCATTTCCCTCTCTGAACCTAAGAAGATAGATCAAGCTATCTCTGACCCTAGCTGGGTTTCAGCTATGCAAGAAGAACTGACTGAATTTCGTTGAAATAAAGTTTGGAATCTTGTTCCTAGACCCTCTGATAAAACCGTCATAGGAACCAAATGGGTTTTCAGAAATAAGCTAGATGAAAACGGGACTATAATTCGCAATAAGGCTAGACTTGTTGCTCAAGGTTATAGACAGGAAGAAGGAATTGATTATGATGAAACCTTTGCCCCTGTAGCTCGTTTAGAAGCCATAAGACTCTTTTTAGCTTATGCTGCCCATAAATACTTCAAAGTTTTTCAAATGGATGTTAAAAGTGCTTTTCTAAATGGAAAACTCAGCGAGGAAGTTTATGTTGAACAACCCCCTGGTTTCTCAGACCCTAACCACCCTGGTTATGTTTTTAAACTTGAAAAAACTCTTACGGGTTAAAACAAGCTCCTAGAGCTTGGTATGATACCCTCTCTAAATTTCTTCTTAAAGAAAAATTTGTTCGTGGAAAAATGGACCAAACTCTGTTATTAAGAAAATATAAAGGTCATACGATTCTCGCTCAGATATATGTTGATGACATTATCTTTGGTTCCACAAGACCCAAATTATGCACTCGTTTCGCTGCAAGAATGCAAAAACAATATAAAATGAGTATGATGGGTGAACTAACATATTTTCTAGGTTTGCAGATTAAGCAATCTGACAAAGGAATTTTTATTTGTCAAAGCAAATATGTTAAAGACATGCTGAATATTTGACATGAATCAATGCTCAGCGATGAAGACTCCTATGGCGCCTCCTTTGACATTAAACAAGGATCCCAATGGGAAACCAGTCAATGTCACTGCCTATCGAGGAATGATTAGGTCTCTATTGTATCTTACAGCGAGTAGACCAGACATCATGTACGCTACCTGTCTCTGTGCTCGGTATCAAGCTGAACCGAAGGAATCCCATCTAATCGCTGTAAAGCGAATCTTCAGATATCTGAAAGGAACTCCAAATATTGGTCTCTGGTATCCCAAAGGCTCAGGATTTGATCTCATCGGTTATTCTGACAGTGACTTTGCAGGTTGTAAGATTGATAGGAAAAGCACCACTGGTGGGTGTCAGCTACTAGGTGGAAAGTTAATAAGTTGGACAAGTAAAAAGCAAAACTCAGTGTTCACTTCCACCGCTGAAGCTGAATACGTAGCAGCTGGTAGTTGTTGTGCTCAAATCCTTTGGATGAGAAATCAACTCAGAGACTACGATTTAAAGCTCTCTAAAATTCCTATATACTATGATAGCACAAGTGCTATAGCAATTGCTAACAACCCTGTACTTCACTCCAAAACCAAGCATATTGAGATCCGATATCACTTTATCAGAGATCATGTGATGAATGGTGAAGTTGAGCTCCATTTTGTTCCTACTGAATATCAGCTCGCTGATCTTTTCACCAAGCCTCTTGATGAAACTAGATTCAATCTACTCATCAGCAAACTTGGTATGTTGAACGCTGAATAATTTATTAATCCGTGATCAACAAAGGATTACAAATAAAGCTTTCAAACTTTCCATTCTCTGAACTCTGATTCAGCGATATCTAGGTCATCTCCTCAGGTATTATCTTCTAATCTCTAAAACTCTTTGATAACTTTTCTCATCAAAGAATGTCTCTCTTAAAATTAAAACTCCTCACTGACAATCCTTTATTATTAGTGATGAAGGTTTTTCTAAAAATTATAAATGATAAACCTTCCTTATTGATAATTATCATTATAATCTTTTTAAAAAAAATTAAAGAAAAGGACATGTCAGACCTTTTTCTGACACACGACGGACCGCGACGTTTCCATTCCACCTCCTTTCTTGGAACGTGCGCCAGGTCATCATTTCTTTTTCAAAAAGCTAAAACCGTCGTTTAGCTATCCTCTCTTTCTCTCTCCTCTTGCTATTTAAGAATTCCTTTTGTCTCACCTTATTCCTTCCGCTTTCATAACTTCTCTAAAGGCAAAGGAAACCCTCGATTCTTCAAGCTTTCTCCAAGAACACCAAGAACACGCACTTGTGCGTTTTTCTTCTTCACACGTTTAAGGTTTGATCTAAACCTTATATCAAGAACTGGAAACAACTCGTTTCAACTTTCTATTCTATTTTCTTTCTTAAAATCAATAAAAAAAAATTAAAAAGTGAACAGCTTTTTCACTTTCAAAACCCTGTTCATAGAACAGAAGTTTTTTTTTACGTTTTATCATTTTTTTTATTTACCATTAAATTTTTTTTTGCCAACAAGCATTTTGATATTGTTCATCAAAATACTTGTTTCTTTGCTCTTAAATTTGGTACTTTTTATACCAAACCTCTGGTTTATACATTCATGTATTAAAACCATGATTTATCTCTTCGGTGTTGCCATTTTTCCTACAGAAATGGCCTCTGCTTCCAACGTCGCTGAAACTGCTGCTGCTAACCAGTTGGTCGCTGCACCAACCTGTCACTTTGAGCTGGAAAAGTCAACCTTCAAGCCATGCAATTACATTGCATTGGTGGACATTCCCTCTGAACGCCCTCAGTGCAAGGATGCTGCAACCTTCCTAAAGGCGTGCCCTCTGATGTATGCCTTCGTCCACAACCCAGTGGGCATTGCTTCTCACCTTCAGGCTCTCTGGTACACGGCGCAATGTACCACGCTGAAAACAAACAAGGGAACTGTCCTTCCTGCTATCTCCTTCACAATCCCTGACCTTGGTTTCTTCGCGTTCTCAGCGGGGTTTGTACGCAAGGCGCTAAGACTCCTTCAGCGCAAGAAAAATGAGCAATGGGGTGCTGAACCAACAAAGCAGCAGATTGATGCTTTCTTGGATTCCATTGGCTACAAATGGGAGAACCCCTTAGTGAAGACGGTGGGTTCGAAGCTGGAAAATAAGCGACTCCCTGCTCGCTGGCAGTATGTTTTCACCCAGGTCATTCAATGCCTAGGGTCAAAAGTTGGCTCCCACGATCAGGCGAGCAAACATTTTCAAGACCTTGCCTTCTCTCTCTGCACGGGTCATCCTCTGAACTACGCTGATTACATCTTCAGCGATATGTGCAGCCGCCTCAACGCCTCCACCAGACATCACGTTATCCCTTACCCACGTTTCTTCTCCACCATCCTTGAAGAAGCTTTCGGGGAGAGCTACCCGAAAGTTGGTGACTTCGCCTTCTCTATGGTAGGGAAGAAGTCCCTGGACCTGGAAGAACGTCCAGGTGATGCTCCTCTCACTCTCTATATGCTCCAAATTATAGGAGCACCTCTTTTAGTGACCTCCTCGCTGCCCATCCCCGCAGTGAGTACCCAAGGCACTACTGCTGCAAAGAGGAAAACCCCCCACTGATGGTCATAAGAAGACCATCGCCTCAAAGAAACCTAAGAAGGTGGTCTCTCAACAGACCATCCTCTCTGATTTTGGTGTACTTCAATCACCACCCTCATCCACAACCACTCCAATGGTTTCTGCTGCCGTTGAAGCTTCATCAGCACTACCACCACCATCAGTGACTAAGGTCTCTGAAGGTGTTATAGCCAGCTCTGCTGAAGCTGGATCAGGTATTACTTTCACTGCCCTCTCTACCTCTTCCATCTCTACTTCTTTGGTCCTCACATCAGCAAGTGACTCAGTGATAGTTGTCCCTATCTCTGATAATGCTGAAATGCACGCAGTCCAAACCTCAAAATTGTTTAGGCAATCTGAGTTTTGGGAAGCCAATTTAAAAGGACCTCAGAGTATCTCTTTCAGATACTCTAAGACACTGATCAGTGATCCTCAGGACACTGCCTCTGCAAAAGTAGTCCCTGAGAGTAATCCTCATGATACTCTCAAGGAAAATAATGTTATTTTACATCCATCATCTAATCCGGATTCCTTTCTCGCCTCTTTGTCAATGTCATCAGCTGCTGCCACGGCTCATATCTACTCAGCGACAGCGACCACAACCACCACCACCACTACGAAGCCAATGATGAAGTCTTCTGAACGCCCTCCCAGTGCCAAAAAGCTCAGGGATGTAAAAATGAAGAACCTGGCCCCCAAGCTTCCTCCCAGGGTCACTGACTTGCCACCTGTGTCTCTGCCTGCTCCTACATTCCCTGCCATTGATCATCTGGTCAATGAGTATGCTCTGACCAGAGCCAGGCTGGACACTCTGCAAACATCAGCAGAGTTGATTTTCAGGCAGGTCGCTGGCACTCCAGGAATGAAGATTAACGTCAGCAACTTGGTGTCTGACGTTCAGTCTCTGAAGGACGACCACAAGGACCTTCTCCAATCTCTCACCAACATTGAGCACAAGGTTGATGCTCAGGCCGCTGTCCTCGAGTCTATTCGAAAGACTCAGTCCGAAATGATGCAGGCTCTCTCAAAGCTCAGTGAGACTGGTCCCTCATTTGCTTCTGCTGATCGGACCATGCTGGAGGACGTGCACATAAATGTGCGCACTCTGATGATCTATGTTCTGCCCCATGATAACATTGAGGGGGAGAAGGTGGCCAAAGAGTTCGCTGACGAACTTATCGGCGAGCACAATCGTCGGTTTCCAGATGAAAGGATCTCTCCCTACATCCAACGACCAGAACCTTCCTCCACTGCAAGAGTTGATGATGATGAGGAAGAAGACGATGAAGAAGAAGAAGAACGCATCCCTCACTATGAGGTTGATGATGATGATGATGACTTGGGTTTTGCACTGGAGCATTTCAGATTATCCAGACCAAGCACATCTCAGCTAGAGCCCTTGGGGGACGAAGCTGGACCCTCAGCCAGAGTGGTCGATCTCGAGGCCACCATCCCTATATCAGAGGGGGAGACCGCTGATAAGGTAACACTTCAGCTTATCCCTTATATTACTCCTCTCTCTGAATCTCCCATACAATCCTCTTCACCCACTAAAATTCCCTCTGACAATACTATTTCCTCCTCTCCTTCCCTCAGTGATCCCCGTCCCCCAAAGGACTCATCCACAAGGAAGGAACCTTCTCCCAAAGAGCAGTTTATGTACATAGAGGAAACTGACTCTGAGGTAGAAGAATGCCTCATCCCTCGGCGTCGCGTTCAGAAGCAGATCATAAGCGAGCCTGAAGAGGAAGAAAGGCGAATAAAATTCCTAAGGGAATTCGAAGCCAAGAGAATAAGGGTGCCCCAAGAAGACCCAATAAACGCTGTACCAATCAGGATAGTAGATGAATTCTACTTTTTATCCAAAGAAGAGAGAGAACAAGCTCTGACAGCTCAGAGGATCAGAGATGAAGAAATAAAGCAAACTGAGAATGATCTTGCTTTAGCAAGGAAGATTCTCAGGGAAGACTCAGCAAGAGACAAAGCAGCCAAAGAGCAATTAGAAAAGAGTGAACGGCTCGCTACAGCTCTGGCTCAGAAAGAATTTGTACAGGAAAACCTGAATGTAGATCCCATTCTCGCTCAACAGAAGATTCTCACTGCACTAACCACTGAAGCCACAACTCAGAAAGACAAAGAACTGGATTGGTGCACAGAGATGCTGAACTTTCGAAGATCTGATGACAAAATCATTCACGCAACTATCCAAGGGCGACACTCCAACAGAGGTGGTCCAAAGGTATATGTAAGAATGACAAGGCCATCCAGAACAGAGAGAGAAGAAGCAAAATTCTTAAGGTTATATGGATACACTGAATGGCTCGAAATCAGAGATGCCATTCAGAGTTCCAAATCCAAGTTCAAGAATGTGGTAGAAGATGAGTTGAATCAGTTGCTGCAAAGAATGTCGCAACATGTACAAGTTCCCCCTCTCCCTGAACCATCAAAGAAGAAAAGATCAGTTGCTGAAGGTGGCTCAAGTTCGAATAATGAGCATGAAACTAAGTTTGATTATCAAAGCATTCTTGGTCATCTTGAGCTCCCTGATATATCAATGCTTTGTACCTCTCTTCCTCAAGACCGAAGATATCAAGAAGACGAAATCATCTCACTGCCTGAACCTGGTATGGTATTCTTGGATAATGAAGGGTTCTTAGGACTCTTCAGAAACCAAGAAATTCACAGGGCCCCTTCCTCTCTCATAAAGATCATGCTTTGGCGCTGCTGGTCAGATACTCCTCTGATGAACAGACAGAAAACTCTTTATGAGAATGAGCTACAAAGAAGAAACGAGAATATCTCTGACTAGTCATAGTTTTCTATTTCCTTTGTAATATTTCTTCAGTGTACAAGTACTTTACCTTTATCATTGTAATTTCATTTCGCTGTAATTCTTCAGATTATAATTAATGAAATTCACAGTACTTTACTCCACCCTAGTACTGAAAAGATCCCTGAAAATAGTAAAAGGGACAATGAACATAAGAGTTCTATTTTCGTTACACTATCTTTTACTCACTGATCTTTCACTCTGAAAGTTCAATCAGTGAATGTACTTTAAGCTCTTCTACTTGTAAAAATTGTGATTTCATATCCTTATGAATGAAACTCAATTCAGATAATAGTTTAGCTGAAAAAGATTTTACAGATTAGTACTTAGAAAATTCATTTTAAATTTTATAAGTCCCTGCTAATCTTTTAAAAGCAATTTTCTTATGTTGCTTAATCATAATCAAATAGGGGGAGATTGTTGATCATAACTCCTCTCAGTGATTTGAATATGATTCCTTTACTATACTTAGTGAAATTCCTTAGATAAGCTTCTGTTCAAATTCAGCGATAGCATACGTTGATTACTATCAGCGATCGCTGAAGATCAAGGATCAACAAGCTTGTCTCTGAAGACCTGAAGATCAGGTATCACACCAGAAGACCATTCAGCGACAGTCGAAGACCAAAGCTGAAGAAAGAGATAATCAGCTAAGTGACACAAGCGGTTCGGCGATAGCGCCGATTATCTACTCAAAGTGTGAAGTCTTGTGAAGCCTCGCAACACCGAAGTTCATCCTTGAACATTCGGTCGCCGATCAAATGAAGCTTCCTCTGCAAGATTAAAGTTTGATCTTATCCTCGATGCACAAAAGTCAAACCTAGAACCATGTCAGAAAAGGACGTACGACTTGTCTTTTATGTCCCCATCATATCTGATAGGTACTGTTCATATTCGGCCAAAAGCATGCTTGTCTTATTTACAAGGACAAGCTTCCTATCCAAGCTTGACACGTGGCATGTACCTTTTGTCTTGCATTAAATGCAAGCGGGTATAAATAAATGAAGATATCTTCTTCATCTTTATGTATGCTTCCTTCTAGCCTATACCTTCTGTATTCTTTCTTTCATCTTCTTGTGCATCAAACTGTGTGTTTCTTTAGTTACAATAGAATAGGCTTTTAAACTTGTTCTAATTCTGCTTGTAACTGTAAATTTGTTTATTTTCAATAAACTCATTTAAAAACTAAAATCTGTGTGTTTGTATTCAACCCCCCCTTCTACAAACTGTTTACTTAATATTTAACTCTTGTAGATCCTTATTGGGATCAACAAAATCATAGATGCCATTCAGGTTTCCAAATCAAAGTTTAAAGATGTGATGGAAAGAGCGTTGGATCAACTTCTTTAAAGGATGTCACAACATGTACAAGTTCCGCCTCTCCCTGAGCCTACAAGAAAGAGAAGATCGAATGCTGAAGGAGGTTCATCTTCCAAAAGTGATCATGAAACCAAATTCAACTACGAAAGTATTCTCGGTCGTCTGGAAATTCATAATATCTCAATGCTGAGAGTCTCTCTCCCTCAAGACAGAAAATATGAAGAAAATGAAATCATCACCTTCCCTGAACCTGGCATGGTTTTCTTGGATAATGATGGTTTCCTTGGGCTCTTCAGAAATAGCGAGGTCAGCAAAGCTCCATCAGCCTTCATCAAGATCATGCATCACTACTGCTGGTCAGATGATCCACTGATGAATCGACAGAAGAGACTCTATGAAAATGAAATACGAAGAAGACATGAAAATTTCTGATAAATATATAGTTGTCTTTTCTTTGTATCATTCTTCAGTGTATTGTACTTCCCTTTACTTACTAATTTGTAATTTCATTGTTCATGTAATGTCTTCAGATTATTAATGAAATTTCAAATGAAGTACTCTACTCCAACTGTGTACTGAAAAGATCCCTGAAAACAGTAAATGGGACAATGAACATAAGAGTTCTAACTTCTTTACATATCTCCTTACTCACTGATATTTCTCTCTGAAATTTAAATCAATGAATGTACTTAGGCATCTACTTGTAAAAATTGTGTTTTCATATCCTTATAAATGAAACTCAATGGATAAAATAGATTAGCTTAAATAGATCTCACAGATTAGTACTTAGAAATTTTATCTTAATCATTTCTTAAGTCCTTACTAATTCCTTCAAGTAATTTTCTCATATTACTTAATCATAATCAAATAAGGGGAGATTGTTGATCATAACTCCTCCAGTGATTTGAATATGATTCCTCTTTACACTTAGTGAAATTCCTTGCTTAAATTTAAGTTCAAATTTAGCGATAAGCAGACACTGACTGTCATCAGCGATCGCTGAAGATCAAGGAACCTTAAGCATTAACTCTGAAGATCTGTAGATCAGCGATCACACCAAATGATCATTCAGCGAAAGTCAAAGACCAAACTGAAGAAAGAGATAATCAGCTACGTGACCTGAAGCGGTTCAGCGATAGCAAAGATTATCTATCCAAGTGTGAAGTCTTGTGAAGCCTCAACGATACTGAAAGTTCATCCTTGAAGATTCAGTCTCAGCGATCAAATGAAGCTTCTCATACAAGGTTAACGTTGACCTTATCCTCGATGCACAAAAGACAAACCCTATACTGTGTCAAAAAAGGACGTACGAATTGTCTCTTATGTCCCCATCATATCTGATATGGTATTGTTCAAATGCGGCAAAAAACATGGTTGTGTTCTGAACAAAGGACAAGTCTCCTATAGATGCTTGCCACGTAGCACATACCTTTTGTCTTGCATTAAATGCAAACGGGTATACATATCATCTGCGTGCATGCTGCTTTCTTTCTTCAACCTTCTGTATTCCATCTTATTTCTTTCTTGTGCATCAATATTAGTGATTTCTTACGTTACAATAGAATAGGTTAAAACTTGTTCTAATTCTGCTTATAACTGTAAATTTGTTTATGCAATATAAACTCATTTAAAAACAAAAAAACTGTGTGTTTGTATTCAACCCCCCCCCCCCCTTCTACAAACTGTTTCTATATCCAAGAACTCTTGTAGACTCCTTATGGACCAACATGAAGAAATTCTTCTTGCATAGCTTCCACCCAGCTGGGTTCTTGCAAGGCTTCATGAACGTGCTTTGGTTCGATCATGCTAAGGAAATTAACATAAAAGGCTTCATTTGCAGTAGTAGATCTTGTTTTAACGCCTTCAGATGGACTGCCAATAATACGATTTGGAGTGTGTGATTTAGTCCATCTCGTCATCCTAGTTTGAGGTACTTGTTGGGCTTGAACTTTAGTTTCAGAAGATTGAATAACTTCATCTGGAATTGATTCTGAATCGTGAGCAACATCTAAAGTCTCCCCCTCAGATGAAGGCACAAAAGAATTTTCATCTGGAATTGAAGTGGCTTCTGGACAGTCGCTTGATGGAATGGGAAGAACAAAAGATGTTGGTGGACTCTTATCAGAAATTTCAGGACCAGAAAGAGTAATTCCAGAAGCTTGAAGAACTTCAGGAATACTTAAGGATGGATTCTTTTGTATTTGCTCTGAAAATATTTCTTTGCCCATAAAATCTTGAAAAATGACATCGATTTCGGATTCTCTGGAACCTGAAAGATAATCAGAGGTAACAGTGTTAAGTTTGAGTTCAGAAGTAGAATATTCAGAAGTCAGTTGAGTTTGATCATCAAAATCAATGTTAATGCTTTCCATAACAGTCTTAGTACGTAAATTAAAGACTCTAAAAGCTTTTGAATTTAACGAATATCCTAAGAATTGAGCTTCATCGGATTTCTTATCAAACTTGCCAAGTTTTTCTCTGTCATTTAAAATAGAACACCTGCAACCAAAAATAGGAAAGAATTTAACACAGGGTTTTTATTTATTTATAAGCTCATAAGAGGTTTTGAAATGCCTCTTGACAATAATTGAACGGTTCTGAGTGAAACAAGCAGTGGCTACAGCTTCTGCCCAAAAATGGATACGGAGTCTAGAAGCTGCAAGCATCGTTCTGGCTGCTTCCACCAAGGTTCTGTTGCGTCGTTATACTACACCATTTTGTTGAGGAGTGCGTACAGCTGAGAAGTTTTGTGTAATTCCATTTTCAACAAGGTATGCTTCAAGCTTGACATTCTTGAACTCTGTACCATTATCACTTCTTAGCTGTTGAATCTTCTGGTGTAGAAGAACTTGGATTCTGGTCATCATGTTTTGTAAAACATTAGGCACCTTTGATTTTTGTCTTACAAATGCGAGCCATGTATACCTGGAAAATTCATCAATAAGTACCAGTATATACTTTTTACCAGATAAACTCTGAATTGCAATGGGACCACAGAGGTCCTAACAATTGCAAAGGTCTAGTACAAGAATGATCACTTTTTGTTTTATGAGATGCTCGTTTTATTTTTCACACCGGCAACCCAGAGACGTACGACCACGGTCCCGACCTTACCAGCACCGGGGGTGTACTAATCCTTTGGATGTTGTCGTGATGCTTTGGTTACATGACACCGTCGCGACCACTGCATCCGAGAAGGAGTCCACCCAAATAACCAAAACAGATGCGCTGACCAGACTGCGCTACGAATCTTTCACTCTACCTCCTCTTATTAAGACTATAGAATGTTCCTGCGAATTATGACTAAGCCCGTGCTCGTCCAAAGACGATTGGACTAGATCGAAAGCCTGGATCAAAATTTAACTGAGACATTTTGTGATGCCATAACCACGCAACTTCACTCTTTTTGGAGATAAGACAGAGGGTTTCTTTACCGTCCTTTGATGTAAAGTTCATCATATATAGATTACCTTTTCTGTTCGCTCTCTAGAGTTCTTCACCTGCCTTAGAAAAACAAGTAACAATGCTTTTCATCAAATACGACAAATATTTTACAATCATAAAGTTAACTTACACTCAGCATGTTATGTTTAAATCCAGAAACATGAGCTACTTTTGATAAGGTAATATTACCTTCATGTAAAGTACCGTAGCCTTTTATTTGACCCTTACCATTGTCTCCAAACGTTACAGCTCCACCACATTTGTCTTTAAATTGGGAGAGTAAGTCTTCGTTCCAGTCATGTGCCTCGAGCATCCAGAGTCAAGATACCAGATGTGCACACGCTGCTTCTGCAATCACAATCAGAGTGTTTTAGGTACCCATCTCAGAATGGGTCCTTTAATGTTAGTTTTAGACTTTTCACTCTTTTTATCTTGCACAGGATTTGATTTAGCAGGATTTAAAGGTTTGCTCTTTTCATTTTCTGTATTTTTGTTTTTCTTTGGTTTAGTCCTGAAGTGTGAAAAATTATCATATAAACGATCAGAGGGTCTCGAGAAAAATTGCTTTAGTTTTAAGAATAAAGAAAAACATTCAGAATTCTGAGACATAAAAGATTGCATTGAATTTTCATTAGAATAATGATAATTACAATTCTTCTTGTTTCTGTCTGTACTAGTTTCAGTAGTTCTATTGAACTTCTTAGCTAGGCTAGACTTATGCTTAGAATCATAAGTGTTCTTCTGTTGAGGCTTCCTCTAATAAACCTTCTCAGGAGCTTTCGGAATTACTGAAACAGAAGCAGAAAAATTAGATTTCCATTTGCCTTTTTGAGCAGCAGTAAACTTTGGAAGACTTTGCAGAGATTTTTGCTGAACATTCAATTTCTTTTTAAGACTCTCTTTTTTCTCAAGTTCAAGACAAGATTTGGCCTTAAGACACATCCCAATGAAGTCTGGATGAATAGGAACCGGTTTTCTCTGTCCTATTAGAGGAACAGAGAGTATTGGTATTCCACTTGAATATTTTTCAACATTCAGACCAGAGGCTCTGATCTCTAGAGGTTCATTTGTATATAAGAAATGTGCGTTTTCATTCTTAACTACCTCTAGAACCTTTTTGTAAACAGAAGGTAACTGATTTTCTAAATATGAAAAATATTTCTCTGAGTTATCAAAAAAATCATCACTTTGGTAATCATTCTCCCAAGGATATGTAGTTATTTTCAAGTCTTCTTGTGTTCTGAAAGATTTAAGTCAACAAAGGAACAAGGAAATATTTCTGGATGGTTTTCTGAAGAATTTTGCTGAACATTTTCATGTTCAAGTTTAAAGCATTCATCCAAAGTTGAGAGAATATCATTTTCAAAACCAAGTCTTATCTCTTCTTCTGCTTGTGTAGGAATAAAAGCATCGGCCTCTGGATTCAAAGTTATATGAACATTTGAGCCAAATTTGAAAATGTCACTTTTCTTCTGAATTTTATTCAGATCAACGTTTGTTTTTCCAGATGAATATTTTATGTTATTAAACTTGAGTTTACGTTGATGATGACCATTTTCATGTTTTGATTTTTTAAAAATAGATTGTTCATATAAAATTGGAAACACAGGCTTTTGTTCTTGTCCTAGACAGAAAACAGATTTCAGAGTAGACCTCTTTTCACATGTGTAGAGATCCAGATCCTCGAAACCAAGTCCAGATCTCCCTACTTGTGTATTTATTTTGTCATGAACTTTCTGAGCATCCAAATATGTTTTGACCTGTAGCTTTTTGTTTTGAAGTTCAATATGTAAAAATTCTCTCTCCTTTTGAAAATAGTTTTTAAGTGCTACAGAATTCAATCGGTCACTTTCTTTTGCTTTGATCTCCTTATCTTTGCCTTCAAAAAGTTTAGTGAAGTTCAATTTCTCTTCCTTGAGCTTAACTTCAGTAATTTTTAAAACTTTAGAAATCTTCTCATTTTCAGAACTTAGCTCCAGTTTTCATCTGTTAAAAGATCCATCTCTCTTTTGTAAATTTCTCTTTCCCTTTGAGTTACTGAAAGAGTTTGTTCAATATTTTTTCGCAATTTCTTTTCAACTGTAAGCTTTTGCTTAAGTTCTTCAAAATTATTTGACAAAATCAGAATGGTGTTTTCGAGTTCAGATGATTCAGAGATAGTACTAACCGGTGATTCAGAAGGCTGATCTTCTGATTCATTGGTTTTGGCCATTCTGCAGAACATGGCTTCATCACCACTAGACTCATCTCCTAGCCAGTTTTCTTTTTCTGCAAAGTGAGCTCTTTCAGCGACATTGTACTTGTATATATTCTTGTAGTACGTTTTGTCTTTGTCCAGAGCTCCCCTGCAATCCTTTGAATAGTGCCCTGGCTTGCCACATTTATAACACACATCCTTCTTTTTCTTTAATTCATCCTCTTTCTTCTCTGCCTCTGTCTTCTCAGCCCTCTGGATATCTTGTCTAGGAGTATAATTTGGAGTTGAACGATCAAGTCTTTTGCTTCCTAGAAAAAATCTATTACCAAACTTTTTTTTGAATTGTTTGGTAATAAGTGCTAGTGATTCAGCAAAAGCTTTGATTTCATCATCAGAGTCAGAGTCATCTTTTGGGATTGCTTCTGTCATGAGAGCTTTACTCTTTCCTCTTTTCTCGATTTCTTTACTCCTTCTGATCGACCCTCTTGATTCAGAAATTAGAGCCAGAGGTCCACCTATTGTTGTTTTCTTCTGAACGACCTCTTTCTCATGAGCTTGAAGTGTACCAAATACATCATGCAGAGACATTGTTCTAGATCCTGATTTGCTTGCAGAGACATTGAGAGATTTGACCACTCTGGATTCAATCGTTTGAGAAATAAGACATTGTCGTCTTCCTTAGATCTGACGATATCACACCTTTTGCATAGATTTAACAGAGTATTAAATCTATGAAAAGTTTGCTCCAGAGACTCTTCAGGAATAGCCTGGAAGCTATTGTATTCATTCAGAGCTTGAGCTCTTCTGTTTTTCTTCATTTTAGCTCTCGCCTTCTAGAATGTTTTCAGCTGATCCCATAGCTCTTTAGCAGTATCACACAAATCCAGAGACTGGAAAATCTCATTTGGAATTGCCATGATCAGTAGACTTTTTGCCTTTTTGGCCAATTCCACTTTTGTCTTTTCATCATCAGACCAATTTTCCCTCAGCTTTGGAACTTGTCTCACAAGAATTTCATCGGTATTTGTAGTGGCAGAAATCCTTGGAATCGTTGTCATTGGAATAAACGAACCTTTTTGAACAATAGGGTAAAGTTCTACATCCAATCCTTCATAAAAGTTGATCATACGGATCTTCCATTATGGATATTCATCACGGATTAGAGTAGGAGGTTTGGTCAGGGATCCGGAGGTGTAAACAGCATTCAAATTTAAATTTGCCATTTTTCCAGAAAACAGGGAGTTGAGAGAATAACAGGAGGATTTTTGAAATATAGTACAAATAAATTTCAAATGAATTGAAACAGGATGATATTCTTACTGATTTTCAGATTTAAACCCAAATTACCACCAATTTGGAGAAATTGTTATGAAATTAACAAATTCTCGAAAAACATGGTAGAATTACAAACAATAGCTTAAAACTAAAAATAACTGCAAATAGAAGAGGGACTTCTCCAAATGGAAGAGATCTAATAATCAATAGATTGATTAGATGGCTCTGATACCAATTGTTGGAACCCAGATCCCTTTCTAACAATTAATCAATAGATCGAATGTGAAAATATGAGCGGAAGCAAATTAGATCTACGAATTAAAGCAGTTAACAGTAAGAACGATATTGAAAGAACAAATGGTAATTCGTATTAATAACCTGGAAGATGATTACAATACGATGAATGAAATGCTCTATTTGCTCTCCAGAATGTATCTCAGATCGACAACTATTACATTCATAAAAGGATCTACTTATACTAGTACAATGAATAGAAGTCAACATTCTAGCCTATTACAAACTGACACGTAAGCAAAGCTTGTAACAAATTCAGTTACAAGATTAGATAGATGGAACATGTGCAGGCCACGTCATCAGGAGCGCGTATGATACCTCTGTTGTAGTCCAGCTGTTCTTCCAAACTCTGGGCGTCTCTGTGATGAGTGAGATCAGAAGATGAACTTCTGATCTTCTACACTTGTACAATTCTGGTTCATACTTTCCTGAAAATGAGGTCTAACATTAACGTTTCATCCCAACGTATACGTATTGCGAAAGTAAATACGTGTCTTGGTTTAGAAAATCTTTTCCACCTCGAAAGAGGGTTGAAGTAATTTTACATAACAAATTCTGACCATTACCGAAATCCAAAGTTGACATTACCTAGTGTCCGTTAGTTGTCGTTTTGATTTAATTTGTTTTATTTTATAGTTAGTTTCTTTTCTCCCTTTTTTTATTTACTCTCATTTATTTTATATCTAATTAGCGTAATAAACAAATCAATTATCAGATTCGCATAACTAGGCCATAATCATTAAGTTGTTAGTGTTAGACCATCACCTCCCTGTGATCGACCCGTATGCTACACACCCGTACGCTTGCGGTTATAAATTTAAAACACATCATTCATCAACCTTCTGAAATCATTCCCTTAGAAGAAAACTCTCAACCATTAAACTCTCCTTCCTCACCATCCAATATACCTTCTTCCTCTTTTCAAAACTCGGTCTCTCCTCCAATGCCTCCTGCTCTAAAATGGACCATAGATCATCCTATCAATCAGATAATCGGCAACCCACAAGTTGGAGTACAAACCAAACAAATTGAAGAAGCATTAGCCGATCCTAGTTGGGTCTTAGCGATGCAAGATGAACTATCTCAGTTTGAGAGAAACAAAGTTTGGAGACTGGTTCCTCATCCATCAAACAAACTGTGATTGGAACCAAATGGGTTTCAGGAATAAAATGGATGAGGAAGGAACAGTTATCCGAAATAAGGCAAGGTTAGTTGCCCAAGGATATCGCCAAGAAGAAGGAATCGACTATGATGAAACTTTTGCACCTGTTGCTCGTTTAGAAGCTATCCGAATATTTCTTGTTCATGATGCATACAAGAGTTTTCGGGTATTTCAAATGGATGTAAAAAGTTCCTTTCTAAATGGAAAGCTATCCGAAGAAGTATATGTAAAGCAGCCTCCCGGGTTTGAAGATCGAATTCATCCTTATCATGTCTTTCGGCTAGACAAAGCTCTATATGGATTGAAGCAAGCTCCTCGTGCCTGGTATGATACATTCTCCGACTTCCTTTTGGAAAACAAGTATACCAGAGGTAAAATCGACAATACTCTCTTCTTCAGAAAATCTAAAGGTAATATCATTCATGTTCAAATCTATGTGGATGATATTATTTCTGGTGCCATCGATGAATCTGTGTGTGATGAATTCAACTCTCTCATGCAAAGCAAATATGAGATGAGCATGATGGGAGAGCTCACTTTCTTTCTTGGCTTACAAATTAAACAATCTCCAGAAGGCATTTTTATAAATCAAAGTAATACATTAAAGACCTTCTGGAAAAAAAATTGACACATGTACTCCAATGAAAACCCCCCATGGCTCCTCCTCTTAAAATTCATTCTGACCCTGATGGTGTATCAGTCAATGTTACCAACTATCGGGGTATGATAGGTTCTCTTCTTTACCTTACTGCTAGTAGACCAGACATTATGTATGTTACATGTCTGTGTGCTCGTTACCAAGCCAATCCCAAGGAATCTCACCTGGCTGCGGTTAAACGAATTTTTCGGTACCTAAAAGGTACCATGAATCTGGGTCTTTGGTATCCCAAAGACTCAGGTTTCGATCTCATCGGGTATTCGGACTCTGACTTTGCAGGTTCCAAAATAGATCGAAAAAGCACAACTGGAAGTTGCCAGCTTCTTGGAGGAAAGCTTGTCAGCTGGTCGAGCAAAAAGCAACACTCTGTATCCACCTCTACTGCTGAAGCCGAATATGTAGCTGCTGGAAGTTGTTGTGCTCAAATATTGTGGATGAAAAATCATCTTCGAGATTACAATCAGATTTTTTCAAACATCCCAATACTTTGTGACAACTCAAGTGCAATAGCCATTGCAAACAATCCTGTTCTTCATTCAAGATCTAAGCATATTGATATCAGATATCACTTTATAAGAGATCATATCTCTAAAGGTGATGTGGAACTTCATTTCATTCCAACTGAATATCAATTAGCCGATCTCTTCACAAAGCCTCTTGATGAAGCAAGATTTAACTTCCTAATTGGCAAGCTAGGTATTTATGTATAGTTTTAAAAAAATAAAATAATATATATATAACCACACACTCGGCGAGTATACTCTTGTTCATACTCGGCGAACTCCCCGAATCTTTTCAAAAGCTCGGCGAGTATATGTTTTTATATACTCGGCGACTCCCCGAATATTTCCTTTACCCAACTTCTTTCTAAACTTTTTCTCGACGACTCCCCGAAACATTTTATAAACCTCTTTTCTCGGCGACTCCACGAAACCTTTTCTAAACCTTTTTCCTCAGCGACTCCCCGAATCATTTCCTAAATCCTATACTCCGCGAGTAACTTTTTTAAGTATAACTCTTCGTTTTCCATTCTTGGTGACCAAGAATTCTTTGTGTCTATCCAAAATGACGTACTACACGTCATCTATGTCAGACGCATGCGCCAAATTCAACCTCTGAAAGCCTTTTCATATTTCAGACCTTACAATCACCAATTACCCATCATGTACCTTAATTTTCTATTTTAAAAAAAAATTATAAATACCATAGCCGTTCCCCCCAATTTCTCCTTCTTTTATAATCTTCATCTTCTTCCGTGAACTTTCTCTCTCTAAAAACCCTAAACCTGCAACTTCTTCGATCATGGCCTCCTCTACCACTCCTTCAAAATCCCCAAGAGTCACGGAGGAACAACCACTCACTCGAGAATCTCTTACCTTTCTTGCATGTAATCACATTGCTCGAATGGAAATTGATATCGGTCATCCAGAATTCAATGAGGTATGCCTGTTCTTGCATAGATCACCTCTTCAGTTTGCTTTGACGGCAAAACCAAGAATGAGCAAGTTCATGTTGGGAAACTTCTGGCTCACGTGTTCTTATGATGAATCCACCCAACAAGTATCTGCTTCAGTATTATCAAACAACAAACCTGATGTGGTTTTTGATGTCGATGACCTACACACCATTCTTCATCTTCCAACCTTTGATACATACGAAACTTTCCCTCTTGGAAATGAATACCAACAAGTTGTTGCTACTCTCAACTACTTCAAAGATTCAAAGTCTAAAGCCAAGTCAAAGGGCTCCGGTACGCTTCTGAGGAAAAACATCGGAAATGTGTGGAATTTCTTCTTTTCTCATATTATCCACTGTTTAAGCAAGAAAACTAGTGGCCATGACCAATCTCCTTCCTATCTCACCGATCTGGCCCATGTTGTGCTGTTTCAACGAAAGATTGATTTCACTAGTTATTTCTTCAAGGAAATCGTGTCCTCATTCTCACCAACTCGCCGATCTCAGGTACCCTTTCAAAGATTCTTTTCTCTTATTATCAATCATAAGCTGGAAAATAAGTTAAAGACTAGGGTGATATTATATATGATCTTCCAACTCACCAAATCGGGAAGCATGTTCTTTAGAAGAAACCCCTTGCCATCGATAATCCCCTCAGGGCCAATATGGTTGCATTTGCAAGGATGCCACCCTTGCATGGGGAACCAATGAGGAACCCATTCGGGGACCTTAGGCTATTGTTGATTTACCTCCTCAACCCAGAGCCACCGATGTGCCCAAAACCCGAAAGAAATCTAAATCATCGGGCACATCTACCTCCGCACCATCTTTTAGGGCCACGAAACTGAAAGAGCCTTCAGATTCTATCCAGGCCCCGAAACCCTCTTCAAAGTGGAGAAGCTCTACAAGCCCCCTCCCCCCCCCCCCTAAGACTTCCTCTAAGAAGTCTAAGGGTACCAAAAGGATCAATGACACATTACCACTATCCGATTCCCAGAAGTCGGCCAGTGTTGAAAATATCCCTTTCAGATCCAGGAAACACTTATCTACCCCACCTACCTCCTCTATGCCCTCTCAACAGGACATAGTTGATTATTTAGGGATCAAACCCAGATCTCTCCCCGATCCCACTTTTTCTTTATTTGATGAGGATGACTCGGATCACTCCCTGATCCTTGGTCCTTCATCTCCACCTGAAGAGTTTTGCAAACTCACTTCCCCTTCTCCGAATGTAGATGCATCACAACCGGGTGTATCCGTAGGAGTCACCCATTTTGCCGATATTTTCTACTCCGATATTACCTCTTGAAGGGAGTCCATCCCAGGGTCCCTTCAAGGTATGATTGAGGAGCCCCAAGAAGAGGACACCCCTCTCGAAAGACATATTTCTCCACATGTCTCCCCCAAAAATCTTCGAACTATGGAATCCCCGAAGCCCACTCCCTTGGACTTGGTGAATCCAAAGTCCCCAATACCCGTTTCGGACACCCTGAAATCCACCCCAAGAAGGACATATTCTCTGGTACCTTACTCATCCTCTTCACCATCTCCTTCTCCGAAGGATGGTGACCACCCTAAGTCTCCCACAACGGTCTCTAATAATGCACCTTCAAATGCATCTCAGCGACTAGAAGTTCTAATAACAGCCACAGATCACCTTCATGCTGCTCTCGAGGATGTGGTTGCCGAGCTGTCCATCTCCAATCCCTTTTTGGCAACTTGTTTTGATTTCCTTCACATTGATACCTCAGCTATCAGTGACGAAGTCAGCCGCACCCATACTACGGTTACCAATGCCATCTCCACTCTTTCTACTGCCCAATCGGGCTCTGAAATCATCCGTGGTTTCTCTAAAGGATGAATCGGCGAAACATGCTACCAATATATCCTCCTTGGAACAAGGTCAAAAGGCCATTTTGGAATCTCTTCAATCTCTACATTTGCAGATTGACAAAATTTCTTCTTCCCCACCATCTGTTGAGCTCGATGTTGGGGATGCTTTATTTTGTGGCCCACATCGTACCACTCTGAAGAATATTGAAAAGAAGCTCGGAGATCTTTCCTCTGATGTTGATGGTATTAAATCATTTCTCTCTTCCTTGGGACATCTGGGTTCGGCCACTGAGGTGAAGAAAGGTACAAAATCTTCACCTATCACTATCCAAGTTCAAGATTCAGACTCTCTGATAAATGAGAAACCACCTGTAACTGAACCACAAAATGCCAATGAACCTTTAGTTCCGGGTAACACTAGATCAACTATCGGTGAGGCTCTTGAAAAAGAAGATGCACAGATTGAGGGGGAGGGAACCAGTGTCCGAACTCCAAAGGACACTGAGGAGGCCGCGGCTATGACTAAGGGGGAGAAAATGAAAGATAAAGGAAAGAAGTAGATATCGTATGCCCAGGAGCTGGCCGAAATGCAGAGAAGTAAAGCTGAAAGGATTAAAAGACAAAGAGGACCACAAATGCAGACTCTCCTAAACTAAAGCCCGCTTCAATACCTTCTTCAGAGAACCCTATTGATCTTCTACTCTCCGATGTTGATAAACAAACGGCTCGAAAGGCCCAACTGGAGCATGATCAAGGAAAAGAGCTTCTTAAAAAATTGGCACAAGAAGAAGCTTCTCAATTCGAGGTCACCGATCCCATACAAGCTCAAAAGGATGACCTAGAACTTCTTTAAAAATCGACGACATATAAGAAATCAGAGATTGAATGGTTCAATAGAAGGTTGAGGACTCGGCGAAATGACTCGCCGATAACTGGAGCAAGTATTCATGCCCCAAAAACAAAGCATGATTCTTTTCTCATTGTTATAAGAAGACAAGACAATATAAATCGGGTAGAAAGATTGGAATGACTTGAAACACTTGGTGCTACTGAATGGATTGAAGTTGCCTACTACATTCACACCAGCAAGAGCAAGTACATGTTAACTGTACTTAACGAATTAAATGAACAAATCTGTAAGATGGCCAGAATTCAGAAGGAGCACAACATAAAGCTAACTCCTGAGGAAGAAAACAAAATGAACTTTCTTGTGCACTCTTTTCCTAAAGGTTCGGCTCAAAAGTCATCAAGAAACAAGAAGGGTCATTTTGAAAAGTTAGCCGCTAAAGGCAAAGTCATAAAATTTCTGGTATCAACCTTACTCTTCCTCTACCAATCGGTTAACCTGAAGGAACCATCATCTCGGCTCCTGACTTTGGAATATTCTTTGAAAATTCCTTTGGAACACTTTTGTTCTTTAGGATAAGAGAAATTTCAGTGGCCGACTCCTCTTTTCTTCTAGCCATACTCGGTGTCATTCCACAATCTGATGATGGGAAACTAGTCTATAGTGCAATCAAGAATGAGCTAGACAAACGCACGAAAAAATCCATCTAGCCGAACAGATTGTTATTTAATGTACCGTGAACTTCTTTAATCATGTACTTTCCTTTGTAATGATTAATGAAAGTTCATTTAAGTTATTTACTCTTGTTTATATTTCATTTCATTGCACATATTTATTTTTTCTTTTATACTGTATATACCTTAAACTGTAAATATCAGATACACAAAATAAATAAATAAATAAAACAATTTTATTATCTTTGTGAAAAGAACCCAAAAGAAAAAGAAAGAGTCAAAATGTACTTAAGAATTCCTTTTACACTTTCTAAACAAGATATCAGTTTCATCATCAAACAGGGGGAGATTGTTGGGTCACCGATGATTCGGTGATGACCCCTCAGTTTATTCCTTAATTGTTATATCTTGTATTTTAGGTTCTTTGAAGAAGTCTGGCAGTACTCAACAAGATCACTGAATCGAAGACTAGCTGATACAAAGGAAACATATCAACATTGTGGAAATGAATATATGTTCACGAATATGATCCAGACTTATTGCCGAATCAAAGCACAAGGTTGCCGAATTTCTTAGACCAAGATCGGTCAGTGTGTACTAGCCGATACATAAAGTAATGTACTCGCCGATATATCCCTTGAGATATCCGGCTAGTTGTCTTACATGGTGAATTCGGATGACATTTTTGAAGATACTCCTGTGGTCACAATAAATACAAGAACGTGTGCATCAAGCCTTAAGTGTTAACATTCTTATTGCAGCTCATAAAAAGGGATGTTTGTCTTATTGCAAAAAGATTTGATGTGACAACTGCAGACGTGAAGAAAAGATGAATAGTGACATCTCCTTTTGTACTATAAGGAATGACTCCAGCCTTTTTCTATTAGTCTAAGGAATGGCACCATATTTTGTCCAAAGAATATACTGCAAGAAAATGATATTGTGACAAGTGTCCACATGCATTAAATGCATGGACACTATAAAAGGAGATCCAAAGCTTCCATGCAAAGGGTGCTTCTCAACAAGTTATCTTCTAAGTGCTTAAGTTGATTCAGCAAGTGTCAAACAGTTTTTAAAATAGCTTACTTTGTGTTTAGTTATTTATCTGTTGTCTAAGTGATTTCTAAGTGTTTAGATTGTTAGAGTAGATTTATTTGTTCTTTCGCAACAATCTATATTCTATGTATAAGTTCTTAATATTTCAATATTAAAGAATTTAAAAAGAGAAAAACTGAGTGTATTTGGTGGCGTTTGTTTTTTAAGAGGTCTGAAGTCTGATTTCAGTTTGAAAATGGTTATGAAATGCCTAAACGAATCAGACATAAGTGGTGATTAAGAGCTTAAAATGAAAAAACAAACAAGGCCTTTGTATTCAACCCCCCTTCTACAAATCCTTTACTTAACAGTCATTATCTTGTTAAGGACCAACAACTTGTATACGTGTATAGACGTGATAGGACTGTGACAGACATACATGTATCTTTAGCATCTCTATACTAGTATATATAGAAGTTAGTTAGTCTGGTATTGTAATATTCATAACACTTGTACATTTGATTACTCTTGTACTTGTAAAAACTATAAATCAATATGCATTCGACTTCCTTGAACCAATTTTTGTGTGTTGTTCTGAACATTCTTGTTATATCTTGATTGTAATTTTATTACGAGAATTCACATCTCTCTTTCCCCTCTCCTACCCCACATCCATCTCTTTCCTTCCTCCTAAATCAATAGACCATCCACCAAACAAAGGCCAGAGAGATCTCGCCTAAATCTTACCCACAACCTCAACCCCTCGATGTAGAAGCTCACCACGACACCTCCCCCTCTTTTTCTTCACCTTTCTTGCTTCACCCACCGTCATGTGACGTCATAGTCCCATCTAACCACCATCGTCTTCTCCGACATCTAGTCATCATGATAGGTGTAGAAACATTTTTCTTTCAATCTCAAATCTTATTTCCATATTTGAATTGGAAGCAATGGATTCTTATATTTAAGTAGAAACCCAAAATCGAACCCCGATATAGATTAGGCCTTTAAATCTGTCGATGTTAGCACCCTGAAATCATGCAATAGATTTTGCTTATTCTCCTCCCACGACGTGCCTAGCTATTACATTCCGACTCATGCATCTGCCGGTAAAGTAAAGCACGTCCAAAGTGATGGAATGGAATGAAGAAAAGAAGAGAGGAAAGTGGTTCACTGGAGTTTGTCTCTTGAAAATGGTTATTATCTTGAAGGTCTTTTTTGATAGATTCTGTCCAGCCCCAATCTGTTTTTAGTTTAATAACGCAATTTATTTTTTACAAAATCAGACCTTCGGGTTTCATTGTGATTTTGATTTTGATTTTGGTTTGAACATTAGGTTTGGATTAGGGTTTGATGTGGATTTTTTTTATTTTAATGTTCAGTGGAGGGGAAAGTTTTGAGAATGGATAAAAAAAGTAGGTTGCTTATAGTATGTTGACTTTTAATCAGAGTTGCAAATGGTTTACCGGAAGGCGTGGGGTAGGGGGTGTTGACGATGTAGTATGTAACATTTTTGGTTCCTACAGTTTTGAAATTACAGATAAAGATTGAAAAAGACTAAAATACCCTCATGACTGATCTGTAATTTAGAAGGGGGGTCAAATCCAGACCTTTTTTTATAAACCACAATGACTTGGTCTGTAATTTCGAATCTGTAAAGATGAAATTTTTTACTTTTGAGAAAACTACAGGGACCAAATTTGTAGTTGACTCTATAATTAATATGATTATAGTTGCGGGTTCAAATGAAAATTGAGTTTTTGTTGTGAACGTGAGGACAAAGGAGAGTGCGACACATGTCCACTGCGTCCATGAGTTATTAATCACGAATGGATAATGATTGTGTGTTATTCATAGTTTCATACTGAATCTTGTATCAATGAATAGTTTATGAACTTCACCTTCATTATTCATCTTGAATGCCTTTTGTTATTCATACTGAATGTGAACGCCATTAACACGTGTCGCGCTTTCCTTTATCCTCACGTTTACAACGAAAAATGAGTTCACATGTGAACTTTCCCCTATGATTATAATATTAAAATAACACAATTGATAAAAAAAACTTTTGTTCAACTACACAATTGAAAAACACGTTAACCGATTTATTCCTTTTCAGTTTTGACACCATCTCGTCATTTCGTACCATTTTCGAATCAGTCAAAATAACCAAAATCATTTCAACTTAAACCGCTACCCGAAAATAACCAATAGAAATCATGAAAGATTCAATGATGAAAATTACCTTTTTACCCTTGACAACATCCATATTCAGCCACCAACACCAATGGGTTCACGTTCATACACATAAACTATTATGTGGACAAGAAATAGAACGAAAAGAAAAGAAAATGACCAAGAAGAGGAGAAGTCCAGTTCATCCCAGCAGATGACAATAATTTCAATTAGTCAAATTTACTACAAAACCCCACAACCAAAATTTGAGGCACATGTTCCTCGATAAACACAGAAAGCAGAATGATGGCATTTGTCATACTCATACCCAAGCAGTAGTTGATGCTCTCCATTGATTTATAACACCTTAATCTTGTGGAAGCCTATTCAAGAAAATTGCAAAACTACATTCTTTAAGCGTTTTTCTGGTAATCTTTTCTTCTCTCTTATTTTATTATTATTATTATTTTGTTTTTTAAAATCAAATAAACTATCTTACCTAAATTGACGGAAGCAGAGGTCCATTTGATAAGATTTTTCTTGTGCCCGTCTCTTCTTGTCCTCTGTTTCTTTCGTTCTTTTGTCGTGTGGAAATTTGGAAATACATTTCAATGGAAAAATCTTGATAAAAAGCAAAGAAATCCAATATTTGGGTATTCTTGATCCGTTGGTTTTTTGTTTAACAGTTTTGAGAACTCTTAACCTTGGGAATTTCCTGCAATTTCAGATTTGAAGGACGTGTTTTCTTGAAGGGTTTTGGTGGGTTTTTGTTGACCTTTAAGAATTTGGGTATTGAAAAGTGCCGATATCATATCGTCTGTAAGGATTAAGTCGTTCAAGGGTTTTGCTGGGGTTTTCTCAATTGAGTTCGTCAGATTCAGTTGAGTCTCTTTTTGAAGCTTATCAAATGAAATGGATCCTGATGAGAGTTTAAGCAAATGGAAAACTGAAGATTCTTGTGGTGCTACTACCTCTAATGTTTCATCACCTATTGAGATCTCAAAATCCAAGGAATTGAGTTATAGTGCTCCACCACATCCTCGAAGGGGTTAGTGCTTATAATCTAATTAGTTTTTGTTATAATCTTTATAACCATAAACTTGTATTATCTTGTTTTATATCGTGTTCTGAAGCTAAATTGCCAAAAATACCTCATACCTAACCTTACTGACTATAAAAATGGACATTGACAGGGTTCAGTATTGATTTAGGGGCTGTTTGGATTGGTTTTCCATTATGTCCGTTATGAATAGAGCTGTCTGTGTGGACTAATCTGTCTGTATAGATTGAGAAGGTTTTTGTTTGGGAGGGTTTTTTTTTATAGATTGAAGGTGCATGTTTTTTAATTGGTAGGGACATGGTTGGAAGAAACTTGGCTTTCTGTAGAAAGCTCCCCCCCAAGAAGCTTACTGAATAAGCCACTTTCTATATCATTAAGCCACTACCAAACAGTTATATATAGGACTATAGGTGACTGAATAAGTTGAGTCTCATTAAGCTTATTAAGCTGCTAACAAACAGGCCCATAATCCAGCATTCATATAAATATGGGGAATGGCTTTGTTCTGAGCATTCAGTTTGATGATACTTATGTTTGGTACCTATAAATAAGCCTGTAAATTGTAAATGAGTTATTAATTTTATCATACTTGTTCTTTTGTTGCAAACAAACCATTTTTAAAAACACAAAATAAATGATGCAATATGCATTAGATGTCGTTTTTCAACAACAAATTCATTAGCATTTCTGCATTTTATTCAAAGTTATTATGCTTTTTTCCTTTCATTTTTGCAAGGATGATGGTTTGTTTGGAATAAAAAGTAAAGTATGATGGCTAGATAATTTGAATCTTACTGTCCACCTTGCATTTGGAGTAATAATCCACCTAATACATTGGAGATAGATATGCTGTTTTAGTTTGATAGCATATATTCTCATATATACTCGACGTAGTGATGGCCACAGGGGTCCGAGTATGTTTTTCAGAGATTTTGACGAGTGTTTGCTACATACTATATCTTATAGCAAAAAAAGAAACTAGATAGAATTCTATTTTATTCATGTTTCTCATATTTTTGGGTGGGGTTTCTTGTAGAAATTTTAAAGAGCCATATAACATGTTGCTTCTATCCTTCTGTATTGATTCAAATCATGGCCACACATTGCTGCAATGACAAAGATTGCTCCATATTTGTCAAATCATGAATAATATTCTTATTTCATCCCAACAGTCGGTATACACACAGACCTTACCTCTACCTCTACCCTGAGGAGTAGAAAGGTTGTTTCCGTCAAGACCCCTAACTTGCTAAAATTTTACTGTTGCTACCATCATACCATGGTTTTAAAAATCGTTTGAGCCCTCCTACGAGCCCTCCTACGCCTCTAGGTATGGGTGTACAAAAAACCGTCAACCCGCTAACAACCCGATTTAACCCAACCCGCCAACCCGCTAATTAGGAGGGTTGGAATTGGGTTAGAAAAACTCAACCCACCCCAAACTGGCAACCTGCCGCTAATATATATTATTTCGATAAAATTATATATTTATATATATATATATATATATAATTTTAGAACATTATAATTTACAACCCAAAAATATGTATATATTTTATTCCAATTTACATCCCAAAAATAATATATTATTAGTGCAATTTAGAGCCGAAGCCAAAACTTAATCCAAGTAAGTGAGGATGTGTTCTTCGATAGACGTTAATTTGTGATTTGTAGATTAGGATTTAACAATTGAGCTTTAAGTAAGGTTGGTTTTTAAGTTATGGCTTTTATCGACATTTACAAATGAACACGATAAATATATATAAATTTAAAGTCAATTGGTCGGATCATTGGATGCGAATATGAAATAAATGGTATATATATGTTTCATTCATTTATATAAATACAACTTCTATCGACAGGACAATGTCATCTAAGTTTGGTCACGTAGCATCAGAAATCAATGTCAATTTAAAGAAAATTTATTTAATGTAAGAAGGGATCTTGACCCTTGATCACTTTTAATCTCAAGCCTACCCATGAATCGGCTTGATACGTGGATTGATCCGGTGCATCTCATCTCAGAGCATCTCATCCTAATGTGCATTCAAGGGTAGAGATCCCTTCTTACCCTTCTCACCATAACTTCACTTCTCACCAGAACCCAACCCTTTAGTATTATATATATATATATAATTATAGAGGACTAATGAAATACAAACCATGCAAATGTTGCACACCTTACAAACCAATCTTGGCTGTTGATTTTGTGTAATTTGAAATTTTTAGGCGGTTATCAAATTAGTTGCAGATAAGGTTTGAGAGGAAATATCGGAACCGATTTAATCTACATCGTTGACAACTTGACATTGACTTGATAATCTGCATGGACGGTTAAGATTGGTTTTTAAGGCATGCAACGTTTACACATGGTTTGTATTTGAAGTGGCCTCTATAATTATATATATATATATAGGGGTGGTTTCAATTGTTGGGTTTGTAATTGAAACGTCCCCTATATATATATATATCTCCATCTTGGGGCTTAAGGCGCGGCGCGGACTGCCTCGGGGCTTACGTCTCGCCTTGACGAGGGAAAACCCCTCCAGGCCCGATTCAGCCTTTTAAAACCTGATTGCTACAAGGCTCGCTCCTCGTTTGCGCCAAATGGTAGTTAAATAGTTGCTAGAAGGTGGTTAAACTTGTTGACTTCTACTCTTTGTCATATACCATTTCGATTGATGTTTGTGTAGTTTGGGTAGTTCCTAAAGAAGATCCATTTTACAATCAATCTTTTTCTAAAAGACTCATCCTATTCCAAAATTTAACATTGAGATAAATTAGATGTTTGTAAACTATTTTTCCTAGATTGAATAAATATTACTCTGTTAATTATATTTATATGATAAGTTATTTTCCAGGATAAAGAGTAGGCTACTTACTAAAGTTTATATAATGTAATGTAAAATGTAAATAAGTGTAATTTCGCTTTTAACCGTGGAAACATTTCTGAAAGTGGTAAGCAAATTCTGTTTTCCTAGTTCTATATTGTCATATAGAAGCTACTTTTCATTGGTTCTACAATTTAACTCTTGTTTCTTTCCTGAAGCCTTGGATCACAGCGTTACTGCACCTGCAAGCATCCGCAGAAATCTATTTCCTGAAAACAATGAAGCTGCTTATTCTAGGTCAATGACTGAGAGGTGGTGGACACAATCATGGATTCCAAAGCACGAACTTAAATTAGATCGACTATCAGAGCGTGAAAAGGTGAGTATTAGATTTACCTGAAAAGACTGTAATTTCATATGTCATATGTACATCTATTTATGTTTTAAAATTGCATAAACATATGTATTTATGCTAATTAACTAACTATCATGGGTTATGAACATTTTGAGTTTTCATGTTTGTTTCCATAATTTATATTCTGATTTTTGGATAATGTGTTTTCCAGCAAAAGCTTATTGTGGAACTTGTAAAGATCCAAAGTGATGGTACAGTGGAGGTGGATCTATCTAAGAATGCACCCGTAGCTTCAGAGTTGTTTGAGTACCAATCCATTGAAGGGTTTCACCCAGATATGGAATTCATTGTAACGGATTCCAACAAATCTATTCCGAAATTAAAGATTGCAATGCTTGTGGTGGGAACAAGAGGAGATGTTCAACCTTTTCTTGCTATTTCAAAGAGACTTCAGGCATGTTTATTTTACAAATTCCTCCCTCTGGCTATGGAAAAAGAGTCATATCTCAACATTTTAAATAATCATTTTACTAATTTTTGTGAACGAAAAGTTTTCCTCTAAAATCTGAAGTGGACTCCAAATCGGTAAATTCGGTTTTTGGTATATTTGGTTCGGGTCGGTTTTTTAACGTGTCTAAAACTAACCTAAAACCAAACCAATAAGGTTCGGTTTAATCGGTTTAGGGTTATTCGGTTTTCAGGTTGTTCGGTTGGATAATTGGTTTAGCCGAATAAGAATTCATATTTTTCATTGAGCACTTGGTTAAATAATTTTTCCAAATTCAATGCCCGTTACTTTTAATATATAATTATATCATACATTCATATTCAACAATTGACTTGTATTAATTAAAAAGCATCGTTTACCAAAAATGAATCTATAAAAAGACATTATTTTCTCCATGCTACAAATTATATCAAGTAAAAAACAATATCTATCAAGAAAGAAAAAATAGTATATAACAAAAAAAAATGTAAAATAATAATAGCATAATGTGTATTTTGTTTTATTTTTATAGAAATGAAATATATAAAATATAAGTAGGATGTGTTATTCGGTTAATTCTGGTCCTTCTCACAAAAAATGTTTGCAGGAGTTTGGTCATCATGTTAGGTTAGCAACACATGCAAACTTCCGCTCTTTCGTAGAGTCGGCTGGTGTAGACTTCTATCCTTTGGGTGGTGATCCTCGTATTTTGGCTGGATGTAAGAGGTCCTTGGCATTAAATATATTATCGCTTTATTTGAAACATCTATTTGCAACTCCATTAGGGACACATATCCCATAATATAAAATGTAAATTCTAAAATATATTGTTGTGTTTTCTTGAACTTCAGATATGGCAAGAAATAAAGGTCTTATTCCATCAGCACCTGGTGAAATATCTACACAGAGGAAGCAACTAAAGGCAATTATTGAATCTCTTCTTCCAGCATGCACAGAACCAGATCTGAAAACTGGAAAAGCTTTCCAAGCTCAGGCAATTATTGCAAATCCTCCTGCCTATGGTGAGTTTATGTTGTGCTTCTCCCACATATCTATTTGTGTATAATTTTTATGTCCATTTCATCTTTTTGGTCTCATTTAACATATAATAATATTAAAATACTTTTATTTATATCAAATACTTGCATGAAATACTCTACCGTGCGCTAAGGCCATGTTTGGCAATGTTAAGCTAGCTTATTGATAAAGCCCCTTTTGGTAGCCATAAGAGTGTCTCCGACAGCTATGCTATAAATTTCCCAAAATAGGGTATCAAAAGTAAGAATTTTTCTAAAAGTTTTACATTCAACTCCAATAACTACTCTATTTTAGCTATTCCATCATTAACTATATTATTTAAATATTCAATACACTTAATAAAATATAATTTCTCTTTCCTAAAAACTTAATTTCAATGTTTCCTATTGGTGAGAAGGAATAAAATATTATTTCTCTCTTTTACCCAAGGTGTTTTAGAGATTTCTCCAAATGTAGAGGATTTTATCATCTCTCTCCTCTTTTTTCTATTTTAGCATACCAGATAGCATAATTATTGGAGCAAAAAATTTGTTAAAATCTCACTTTTCTCTATTTTAGCATAGTTCTTGGAGATGCTCTAAGCTAGCTTTTTGAAAAACTACTTCAAATAGCATTTCAATAAGCTTCAGGGGATATTTCATTTTTTTCCAATTATGCCCCTTATATACTTTTTCAATTAGTTTTTCAACATGCCATTTTACATTTTCATTTAGCTTATAGTTAGTTTTTTTTTACCATCTAGCTTATGTCTCTTCCAAGATTTTTTATATAGGTTTTGGGAGTTCAATTTGTCTCATAAAGAATTCATTATTTGTTTTGATAACCAATATTGAAACCTTGAAAGCATAAAGAATTCATCATTTGTGTTGACGTGTTTCTTTGGTTGACACTTGACAGGGCATGCTCATGTTGCCGAAGCTCTTGGTGTACCTCTTCACATGTTCTTCACAATGCCTTGGACGTGAGTTTTGACTGAAGTTCCTACTTGTAGTTTGATGGAATTAAGCTTCTATTATATGCTCGTTTTTTTAGATCTATGTTAATAATATATTGCGGTGGAGTCACTCTGTTTAATTTCCGCCAAGTCATTAATGATTTGGTGGCAATCACTAGGGTGGTCTAGGATAAATAATAGGGTTTCGGGCTTGTATAAGGGTCATTAATGGTTTAGATAACTACACACACATATACACAATATTTGTTGCAGATAACATATAAAAAAACTATATACAATAAACGACTTGTCTATATGTTCATTAGCATTTTCATTTTATCTTTGCAATTTTAGTAGCATATCTTTTATGATATGAATTTAGACAAAAGGATGGAGAGATAGACGAACAATCTTCCTAACTGTTAGGTCCACTCACTTTTTCCGTAATATAATAGTTGCATCAACTATCTCCTATAATAAGATGAAGCTAGTTGGTATCAAAATTAGGAGTTGAAACTTCTCTTTAGAAGTTTGATTCCCTTTGTCTCCCTCTCTTAACATCCTCTATTTGTTTTTCCATCCATCTTCACGTATGATTTAGTGGAATAGAGTTGTTTTAATCAACTAGAGTTACACGAGGGCTTAACTTCACAAATGGAATTCATGATCTCATATCATCATAATCTCATAAGTATTATATGATCAACTTGTAGCACATGTTATCATGATTGTTAGAATCATGTTCTTGACTTCTTGTGCACAAATTATCCTCCAAACTAAACCAAGAGAACATAGTATATCTCGCACGTTGGTAGGGTCTGAGGGTGTAGGATGTACATAGACCTTGCCGGTATTGAGGATGTACATAGTATATTCTAAGTATGAAAAATTGCGTTGTTTTGCCGGTATTGTGGCTTGCGAAACAAAAATACTAGGAGATGGGTGAGAGAAGTAGCACCAGGGTTCGATTCCAGGTGTACACAACAATTGTGGCCATTGAGCTTATCAAAGCTGATTTCTTGCGGTCACAATTTGCTAGGATTAGTCCAGACATAGCCTGGGACACCCTTAAACACGCAACATGTACAAAATTATTCTCCATTTTATGTTATTTTGTAGTTTTCCTATTTGCACATTGTATTTTATACTATTATATTTATTAATAAAAAAACTCCGGGTTGTTAGAGGTGTGTAATTTGAAATTATATAAAGATAAAAAGCCACAAAATTAACCTACAATTTTTAAATATTAAAATATTGGTGGGTGTTGGGGGTGTAGTAAATTAAATTTTGTTTCTGTGGATCCTTCGTCTTCACTAAAAATTCAAAAATCTTCATAAAAGTATTATAGTTTAAAAGGAGTCTTCATTTTCTAGTAGTTAATTGTCTAAAGGTGGTGTCTTCTTTGTTCTTATATCTCTTTTCTATAGGCAGGCCGACATCTGAGTTTCCTTCCCCATTGGCACGTGTTCCTCAAAGTGCTGGTTATTGGGTACATTCTCATTTTATCTGCTGACTGTTTCACAGGAAGTTTTGTAAATATATTCTTAACCGTAATGTTTACTAGCAAATATTTTATCTTTTTATCCAGCTCTCGTATATAGTTGTAGATCTTTTGATCTGGTGGGGGATAAGAGGATATATAAATGACTTCAGGAAGAAGTTGAATCTTGCTCCCATTGCATACTTTAGCATGTATCGTGGTTCAATATCTCATTTCCCAACAGGCTACATGTGGAGCCCTCATGTTGTATCTAAACCAAGTGGTAAGAAATTAAGAATACACCCTCTATGTTTGTTTTGGCTGCTTACCCTTTTCGTTGTATGAGAAGAAATGGAAGTGTGATTGTGGGTCCCATTTGCAGATTGGGGTCCACTGGTCGATGTTGTTGGTTATTGCTTCTTGAATCTTGCTTCCAAGTATCAACCGCCTAAAGAATTCATTGAATGGATTGGAAAAGGAACAAGTCCCATATATATTGGGTTTGGGAGCATGGTATTATTCTTGCTGTTTTTAAATTATATCATCACGAGGATTTTGGCTATGTTTGGTAAAAATAAGCTAGCTTATTTTCAGTGTACACGTTTGGCAAACCATAAGCTAGCTTATAAGTTAGCTTATAAGCTAGCTTATTGAAACGCTACTTGGAGTAGCGTTTTGGGAGCTTATTGTCATTTTTTCCAATTATAATCGTCATTAATATTAATTATAAATTTTTTTTTATTTTTCAATATGCCATTTTTGGTTAGTTTACATTCTTATACGCTAGTTTTGCCAAACATGATTTTTTAATCAGCTAACTTATCAGCTACCAGCTAGCTTATCAGTCATCGGCTACCTTATCGGCTACCGGCTAGCTTATCAGCTAGTTTGCCAAACATAGCCTTTGTTCTAATAAAGCACAAAAAATAGGTGTAATTTCATTTTTGAGATCAAACTAACTATTCTTATAACTTGTTTTCTTTCTAAGCCTCTTGAAGATTCTGTGAAAACCACAACTATCATTTTGGAGGCTCTGAGAAAAACGGGCCAAAGGGGGATAATTGACCGTGGTTGGGGAGATCTAGGGACCTGTAAGTTTCTTACCACTTGTAGCTTTTCTTTTGAATTATTAAAGTGCCTTTTAAATCCAATGTTTGAATGCATATACGAAAATAAGTTTGTTTGACTTCATTTCTTTTTTGATTTCTTGACCCTTTGGGGGTAAAATTGGAATTGCAGTTCCAGAAATTCCCGAGGATGTTTTTCTTCTGGTGGATTGTCCTCATGATTGGCTATTCCCTCAATGTGCAGCCGTGGTGAGTTATGTATTAAGATGTTAAATCGTCTAAAATGAATAGGACCAAAACCTTCTCCTGTTCATATGTTTTAATGGGAAATGCTACCTTAAGATAATGAACGAAAATGGTATGCACGATTGGGTTCTTAGTAAATTTAAAAATAATATTTTATAATTTCGCAGGTTCATCATGGAGGTGCTGGAACAACGGCCACAGGATTAAGAGCTGGGGTAATAATTTAATCTTATTTTTATTTTATTTTTGCTTATATTTATTTGATCTAGAACTAATATGAATTTAACACGAGAACGTCTTATATGTTTATATAATCTGTACTAGTTGTTATAAATGTCAATTTGATGATTTCTTCAAGTTATAGTGGTTTTTATATATAGTGTAATGTGAAAATGCAGTGTCCTACAACTATTGTACCCTTCTTCGGAGATCAGTATTTTTGGGGTGATAGAATATATAATAGAGGACTGGGGCCGAATCCAATCCCAATTAATCAGCTCAGTGTTGAAGCACTTTCAGATTCGATAAATTTCATGCTGCAGCCAGAGGTAAGTAATATGATTGGAAGCTTTCCATTTTTAAGTAAAATGTGGGATATACTTGATTCGTTTGGTTTTTAAATGTGTGAACATGATGTAATCATGGATTCTTAGTTATTGAATTTCTTCTTTCAACCCCAAACAAATCCGTAGAGTTTTGGTTTACATCAAGAATTTTAAACATCTTGTTTTAATTCAAACCAAACCAGAATTGAATGGTTTGGTGCATGATTAAGTAGTTAGAATAAATTAAGAGGATCTTATGATATAGTGCAAAATGAAATATGGTTGTTTGGTAATTGTTCAGAATGAAATTAGGGTTCTGAATGGTTTAGAAAGGCCCAAGATACAAAATCATTCAGAGGGTTTTGGAACCGTTAAGAGGCAGACTTTTTTTTTTGCTGAACAAGATTCACCTCTTAGTGATTCAGAGGCTGCCTCTTAATGGAACTATTAAGAGGTAAACAAAAAGAAATATACCACTCGGAAGTAGGTCTAGGGAGGGAGGGATTTATGCAAATCTGTCATCTACCCCAAAGAGTAAATTGTTGTTTTCCGGGAAGCCTTTTGGTAATACTAGTATACCAATAAGAATTATAGGAAAACATGCTTTAAGGGCCCGTTTACCAAACGCCTACCAGCAAGAGTTATCATCCTCACTTACTTTATCGGGTAACATTATTGATCATCAAAATGGATTGTGGTATGCGTCTTTTACCTAGTAAGTGCCTACCGGATAAGATTTGGGTAAGATCTTTTGGTCTTTGCTATGCCTCTTACCGGGTAAGAATTCTTAGTCCTTGCCATGCTCATGGGTAAGCGCTTAACCTGTAAAACTTTGGTAAACGGCTCCTCAGTTTCCAATTACCACAAATGAATAACTTCATGAGGTCTCATTAACTAATACTCTTTTTAGTCTCATTTGATAAGTTTATAAGTTAGCTTTTTGAAAAGCTAGTTCAGATAGCTTAGTGTGTCTTCTTTTTTTCTTCTAATAATGCCCCTTATATTTTATGTAAATTCCCTGTTTATTTTATTAGGTTATTTTATATTGTTAGCTAGTTTATGAGTCAACGATTATCCAGCTAATAGATAGGAATTGTTGAAACGTAGGGCACAAATGAGACTGTAGAACTACTTATAATATGCATTTACATATACTATTGATTTCGGCTTGCAAGATTTTCTTGGTTTCCCATTATTGAAAGATATTTAACAAATACTTTTTTTCTAAAACGGCCACTTGATCGTAGATTTTATGAGATAGGAATTAGTTGGTCATTTGAGTTTGGAGTCTTATGGTGTAAAAATGTTTGATAGGTGAAAAGTCGAGCAATGGATTTGGCAAAACTAATAGAGAACGAAGATGGGGTTGCGAATGCAGTTGATGCATTTCATCGGCATTTGCCAGCGGATATGCCATTCTCATCAACTCTACCTTCAAAACAAGAAGATGATGATGATTATCCAAACCCTTTACAATGGCTGTTTACTCAGATTGGATTATACTGTGGCTGTGGTACTTCCTAGATATATATATATATATATATATATCTCAATAATATGTATGTATGTATGTATCTGTCTATACGCTTCACTGCATATCATTCATTTTTTTACAACTTCAATATTGATTTCATTCATTTTGTTTTCAAGGCCAACAACATTCAAGTTAGTTTTACTTTCAGGGATAACAGTTGTACATTGTGCATGGATAGTTGTACAAGTGATTCATTCTTGTATTGTAGAATGAAGGTATGATCATTTCTTTCATGATTAGCTGTGGCTGGCTTTGTATAATTTTTGTTTTTTTATATTCTTTTTATCTTCCGAAATGTTATTTAATTAATAGCACCAGCAAAAAAAGGGCAGGTCTTTGGTCTTAGTTCGAGTCTTTTCAAGTGACTTGAGGATTTTCCAGACTTTTAGGAGAGCGTTCGGTTTACAGATGGAATTTGGTGGAATTGGAAACCATCAAAGAAATTTGACTTTAAAAGAATTGGAAGGAATTTGACCGCACATTTGATTGGTAGGAAATGGAGTATCCATTTTGTTTGGGAGAGGATGGGGGTGGCAGTTGTCATGACGACAATAGTGGCCTGGTGGTATTGGTGGTTAGTGGTGGCTGGGGGGTTAGGAGTTACAGGGGGCAGGGGCGAGGTGAGGGTGGCGGTTGTGATGACCACATGCCATTGGTGGTGGGGCGGGTCTTTGGTCTTATTTTGAGTCTTTTCAAGTCATTGAGGATTTTTTACTCTTATTTTCATGGTCACATGAGATTATTCAACGTATATATAGGATTGTTGTGTTTTCATTCCACACAATTCTCTCTCAGTTTCTCTCGAGTTTACAATTTGTGATTTTGATTTTGATTTTGATATATCTTTTGTATGAAAAAAAAACTTTAATTTCGACATTATTTTTGAAGTTCTAAATTTTAAAATGTAAAACGACCTCACACAATTCCACCTTTTGGGGGTCCTAGGTAGGGCTGTAAACGAACCGAACGAACATGAACGAAGGCTTGTTTGTGTTCGTTCATTTAATTTAACCGAACAAACGAACGAACACGAACGGTAAACGAACGAAATTTTTTGTGTTCGTGTTCGTTCGTTTAACTTAACCGAACAAACCAACGAACACGAATGGTAAACGAACGAAATATTTTGTGTTCATTAAGAAAAATTGTTTTGTTCATGTTCGTTTGTTAAGATGTTAAACGAACGTAAACGAACAAATATAAATGAACGTGAATGAAGATAAACGAACGTAAACGAACATAGATGAACATAAATAAAACACAAATATAGAATAAAACCACCACTACTTATTATTTTGTTCCTAAAAATTAACATAACAAAATAAAAAACCGGGTAAACTTAAAAGCCATAGAAAAGAAATTCTAAAAATTTAATTTAATTATTGATTTTACATATTAATGTCATGGAGGAAAGTTCAAATGTGAACTCATTTTTGGTTGTGAACGTGAGGACGAATCTCAGCCACTTATCCGGTCAATAAAGGCGGCTTTGACCTGGTTCCCCTCCTTTAATAATCTCCACCCTCCCATGAATCGCGTCAATCCTCCGTGATCGCGTCCACCATAACCGAAGATGTGTGACTGAGATTCGTCCTCACGTTCACAGCCAAAATTGAGTTCACATTTGAACCTAACCCTAATGTCATAATATATAAATATATTTATACATATAAACAAATGTAAACGAACATAAACGAACGAACATAAACGAACGGATGTAAATGAACGTTCACGAACGTAAATGAACGAACGAGACCATTGTTCATGTTCGTTCATTTAACTAAACGAACAAAAAAATGTGTTCATGTTCGTTCGTTTATTAAATAAACGAACATAAACGAACTTCCCGCCGAACGGTTCACGAACAGTTCGGTGAACGTTCAGTTCGTTTACAGCCCTAGTCCTAGGTGGGTGGTTTTCAAGTTGGATCATGGGTTCTTAAATTTGTTACCTAGGGAATTGTTGATCATAATAAAAAAACCTTGTTTTAATAAAATTACGACATGATAATTTTGTTGAATGAAAAGAAAGGAATTGTTGATCGAAAAAAAAAAGCCTTGTCTTAATGAAGTTACGACATGATAATTTTGTTGAATGAGAAAAGAAAGGCACAACATAAAATGTTGAGCGAAATTAGATGATAGATATAATAGTTGGTTTATTTTATATTTTTTAATACATATATTGTATTTTTTATACATGTTTTGGCCGGATTTTGATATAAACACGACTCAAGTCTGAGTCCCAACAATGAAACAAATAAACAATAAAAACGAAAAGATAAATACACTAGAATAGGTATGTATGTACGTACAAGGGCGGAGCCACATATGCACCGCAAGGTGCATGTGCTCCCCCTAGAAATTTTTTTAATAGCAAATTTGATATAGGGCACATGGGTAGTGCTTTTTATTTGCATATGTTCACTATGTATTGTCTTTGGTTAATAATATATTTTCTTTTCGACTATCAAAATGGACTGTTGATAAGCGTTTTAAACCTGGTAAGCACTCACTTACTGGGTAAAACTCCTTTTCCTCACTTACCAGGTATAACTTTTGGTCCATGTTATGCCTCTTATCATATAAGATTGTTAGACTTAGTCATTCTCAATCAGTAAGTTAAGTGATGTCCGTAACCGCTTACTTGATAAACATTTAGTAAACAAACCCCTTAGTACATCTTCTCACATAATACTTGTCATGACTACAAGAGGCTACATAGCATTTTTAGCTATAAACATTGTAAAAATACGTTGTTAAATAAAACGAATGATTGTTGGGTTTTTTTTTTGTAAAAAGTTGTTTTTGTCATGTTGATAATTAATAAAAAAACATAAAATGCATCAAGAAATGAAACTTAAGAGTTATACTCTTATAAAATACTTTGAGTAGTTTATAATTTTTAATATATTATATCATTAATACAATTTATTTGTGTTTGCCAATTTTAAAAAATTAGTATTTATTTTTAATCTATCTTAATTATTTATGCTCGAGGCTCCCCTTAGTTCTATATTCTAGCTCCCCTTGTGTGTGTATGTATGTATATAAATGGAAGTTTATAAAATATTTATTATTTTAGTAGAATAAGACTAAAATAGTTTGTGTTTAAAAATGCTAACTATGATAAACTTTTGTTGGTCCCAATAAGGTTCTACAAGAGTTTATAGGTATAATAGTTTCTAGAGAGGGGAAAGGGGTTTGAATACAAACACTTAATTTTTACTTCTTAAATTCGTTTATTGATATTAAGAGATCAATACATGAATTTACAGATTGTTGAGGAATAAGATAAGGTAAAAATAAAATCTAAACAATATACGAGAATCACTTAGTTCCTTGCACAAGAAAGTAAGAACAAGAGAGAAGAGAGTTAGAAGATAGAAGAAGACTCTTCTCATCTATTTATACCCATTACATTTAATGCACCTCGGTGGAATACAATGCACGTGTCAAAAGATTAGTGGAATGCTTGTCCTTGTTCTTTCGATATGGCAGACCTTTGGCCGCTTGTGAACAGTAGCTCGTACAAAGTTGGTAAGCATGTTTGGATACAAGAAAGCTAATCCGTACGTGTATCTTTCTGTGGGAGCGTCGGGTAAGTCCTTTGTAAGAAGATAAGACAAAAACAAACTTGCCGAGCAAGAATTTGATCAACTTATCACTGATGGTTTCTTCAGCTATAGCTGAAGGCTTCGTAGCTATGTTTGCTCTTTATATCTGAAAGAAACAAGAACTTTGAATTAGCATGATTTGAAATAGTTTTGATCTTTAAAGGATTTGTGAATCTTTTTGAAAATTTTTCACTTTGTGAACAGGAAAATTCTCCTTTTTCAAAATTCTCGACTATGGAATTGAAATACGATATAGTTACCACAACTGACTTGGGCTTTCTTTGTTGAACAAACGCTGGATTTGAATGAATTTTCCAAACACTTTGGTTTAATGAATCTGTACTACACTAAGTATTTGGAGTGTGTTTATCATATTTTTTTTAAAATACATGACCAAACATTTCATTAGTTAATTTGATTTCAGATTTGAGTTTATCACCATCAACCAAACTATCCAAAGATTCGTAAACCATATAAACATATTTGTTAATCATAGCAGGAGTTTCTACTTTTTTTTTCTATCTTTCTATCTGAAGCATTTATCATTTCATCAATTTTTTATTCAAACATATTTTTGACAAAATCTGATAACTTTGAAAACTCTTGATTCTTGACATAGTCAGAGTATTTTGATCATCCTTAGTCTGATCTTCAATGTTAGAGACAACTTGTGTTGATTCTTCTTTGTTTGTGACTTCAGACTTTTGATCATAACTCTGAATATAAGGTTCAAAATTTTGGATACACTGTTCAGAGCTAGGAACTTCACATTCAGAGTTAGCTTTAACGTCTTCAAACCTGTTTTCAAATTTTGAATTATGAGAAGGATAATTGTAACAACCACGATTCTAAAACAAAGGTATAACATACTATTGCTTTAAAATAATGTCGAATCCGAACATAAATGGTCCCAAAGTATAAACTTAACCTCATAGATTGCAGCGGAACAAAACTAGCTACTAAGATTTATTACATATCAACTCTAAACTAGGCAACTAACTATAGTAGCGCCTCACTCTAGCTCCTCGAGCTCACAACTTCCCCTTCCCATTACTCGTGCTCTTCATCATATGCTTTCCTGAAAATGGTTTTCAGTTTTATAAAAGAGAGGGTTAGACCATAAGGCCTAGTAATTCCCCCAAAACAACAGTTAATATATGCATGACAGTTGTAAGAGAAAACGGTTATTCATGAATATTAACTCACACATTTCAAAAAACCTTTTCACGTACCTGTTGCAACAGTACAATACACTTACGTCACACACACCGTGACTAGTGTTAGTCAAACACACCGTGACCTTAAATGGGCCCGCACTGCCCAAATTTGAATGATTTAAACAATTCAATTTAAAACATTCATTTATAAAAGAAGCACACGAAGGGAACTCACCTGGATTGCCGAGCCACTTAGCTCACTTTCCAACTACGATCTCACCAACCGAACACCTGATTTAGACCAATTAACTACGAGTTAATGATCCAATTATACTTCCACACATCCTACCTATTAACCCTCTAGGCTAGGACACATCTTAACACCCTTAGAATACTTTTCATCAAAAACCCGAAATCGGCAAAACAGTGAGTTGCGCGACTTTCCGCGCAACCTGAAGCCGCGGGACAAGTCGTGGGAACTCAATGTGGTTCCTGCACTTTCTTGCTCGAACATCAAATCCCCAAAACACCATTTTACATGATTTCTATCCCAAAACTGATATAAATCTTACCCTAAACACATATAAAACCATTCCCAACAACAAGTAAACCATTTAATCCATTCCATCCATTGATTTCATGGCATTTCATCTCCATAGATGAAATCAAGGTCAACCATGGTGGTTTCCATTGATTTCACTCCCTCAAAATGAAATATGGATCCCAATACTTGAAGAATACTTCAATACCAAATTCAATAACCCAACAAATACTGATTTGAGGGTTTATTCCATCATACCATCATCTAATCCACATAAACCCAAGACTTCAATCAACCAAACAACTCAACAAGAATATAATATGAAGGAGATGAACATTCATACCTGAAATTGTTTTGTTGATTCATTGCTCCTTCAAGATTTCTCTTCTTCTTCCTCTTCTCTCCCAAAATCGCACACACTAGGTGCACACACAAACCACCAGCCGTTTTTCACACAAATGAGAGGGTTTCCAAACCCTTATTAATCATCTTTTCCATATTTACCACTTCAGTCCCTGCTGTTCAGAAAATTAGACACCATCCACCTTATTTGCACAATTCTCTACAAAATAAGATTTCGGGTTATTACATCTCTCCCCCCTTAAAAGAATTCCGTCCCCGGAATTCATCAAGCTAAAAGCTGAGGGTATTTCTTCCTCATTTCCGATTCCGGTTCCCACGTCTTATCCTTCCCGTTGTGGAACCTCCAATTGCACCCTCACAAGCATAACCTCCTTGAGTAACCAACCACCAAACCAAGCTACTCAAAATTTCCATCCTACTTCTTACACTTAGGGGATTTCCGACATACTAACACAATACCAATCTCTTTGTTCTTGATATATCTCTTTTGTTCCCTCTTGGAACAATTTCTCGACCAAACACACGATTACTGGCAGGTTGTCACCCTTTTGCTGGATACTCTTAATAAATTTACAAACACTCGATATCCCGCACAATCACACATTGATTAGCTACCATTTCCGTTTACCGAACTACTTCGCAACTATTCACATCATTACCAAACTTCCAGTTCAACATTCTCCACTCAAAATTTGTACCACGAAACAAATACCGACTACTTTCCATAACATCTCATGTAAACCATACTTGTTATTGCCTGATCTGTCCACACACCGGACTCATGATGTTAAAACGCGTCCACTTCGGACTTCATACTGAACTTCAATTCTTCAAAAGAAAGAACTTTTAATGAGGTCCACTCCTTCACAAACATGAACCCCTACTAATCATTACATCCACCCAATTTGACCACTTAACGGAAAGTCATCCTTGCACCTCCCACTTAGACTTTCAATTGAGAGTTTCTTAACAAGCGAATTAATATTGTACCTCTACTATAGTATTGATCATTAAATCATCAACACTACTCCTTTCTTTCGAAATTAGCACACATCACTCACAACTTTGTTACCACATTTATATACATAAGCAAATGCCTTTTCATAACAATTCACAGAATAGCATCCAGATAGTCTACCAATAAGGATTGAACCAATCCTGTAAACACACATTTCGAAACTTCCATCGAGTCAACCAATAATCCAAGACTTCCTCCACAATAATTTCTAAGCTCATTTGCCTCACAAAAGGAGCAACCACTCGCTGGGAATCATCCCATCTTGCACAATCTCGAACACAAGATCTACACATAATGCCTGTCGCTTCCATACTAATTCAACCTCAACAACCTGCCTCTCAAAACCCCACATCCAACTACTTTTTACTTGCTTTCTCGAAATTAAAAGGCATATACTTCCAATTTAAGTCTTGCTAGCAAAGCAAGCTTTAAGCAGTCTCCCAACTTAGTAACCAAATATCTTAGCTAGAGCCAACATCAATACTTTTATTCTCTTGAAGAGTTTATATAAATATACTTAACAAAATGGCATGTTTAGCCACAACTCCATTCCTTCACATCACTCGACCAACTCCTTACTTTTGTCAGAATTACATAGTCCACATGTCATTCCTCCTCCTCACACTAATCTGAATTACTAGTGGCTAAACAATACCCCCATCAAATATTCAACGAAATCCATTACCAAAATCACACATCGACTACTACAAGACTAGGTCTAGCTAAACGATCTCATCAAAACTTCCATTCATGATATTTAACTATGCCACCACACTTGGCTCTCACGAATCCAAACCAATGCTTCAAACCACCACACGCCTCTCGATCCTCAGAAGGAGATAACGAACCACTGATATTCCTTTACAAACAAGGAATTTTTTGCCACTTTAATCAAATCAGCAAACCCACTATCAAGCCCGTTCTTCAACCGAATTTGACATTTCGCCAATGTCCCAACGAGAATAATTCACGACATACCCGAATAATTATGTGAATCCATCACTAATTACCACTCAAGTCTTTTCTTCTCAAAACAAGGATTTTATAATGTCGTCAAGAATTTTCTGTACCCCAAGCGATCGTCATTAACACTCTTGAATACTTCTACATTAGATACTCAAACAACGATTCACACCGACACTCCAATCAACGATTCACACCGACACTATAGTATGTGATGATTATTTGAGTGGCAGTTGGAATGTTCTTGTTAAGCAACATCCATCTAGCTCTAGTCACGCACACTTGTGACTGCACCCACTGCTTACTGGCTACACACTTGCCAGTCCCTTGAGCTATGTAAACCATAGAGTGACCATATTCCCACTCTACTAACTAAACACACACTCCCACTCATCTCATGCCTTAACACCAAGGTGACTAGCAATCCTACATTACACTATTGCCAACTATCAGCAACACATTCAACTAGATCAAAGAGGAATAACACCCTCTTGAGTGAACCGTAAAGTCCCACGTACACCAACTTTTGCCCTTGATGGCTACTTTATTCTCATACGAGCCACCAATCCAACTAACGACCTCCAGCCTTCATAACAATCACACATGAAGAATGCCTCTTGCTCATATGACCACTCACATTGTTGTCCATTCACAACCAATTAACCCCATTGCCGTCAATTTTCAAACCTATAACTGTAGTCGCGCCACACCCATCTACAACTACTCCCAGTCCACCCATGATAACGATGCACGACCTCATTACCTCATCCCCACTGCAAGTCTACTTTAACACTCTATGAATGCTCCGATTCATAATCCCCTTTTACTTCCTTACAGGTAGTATTTCTTCAAAAATCAAACCATTACTTCTTAGGCTTAAGATATTCCGAATATCCACATTTATTGTCAACCTCTTCATCGGCCACATTGAGACAAGAATTTAAATTCCTACTGCAGGAATCAATACTTACTTTACCTCCTTGCATTAATATTATGCACCGACCATTCACATGCTCGCATACCACGATCAAGAGTCAACCTCAAATGACCAAACCACATATTCCGACAACCTCTCCTTCTCTTTACTCGCATCATCCTTTTAAAGGATTTTTTTTAATCCAACAACCCTACGAGTTCATAGCATCATGCATACCGACACACCCACACGCACGTTTGCACACTCACACATGAAATGACCAACTCCTTACTTTCGTCAGAATTACATAGTCCACATCAAAACTATTTGTGCTATTTTGAAATATATATATTCTTGAATAGTTATAGAACTTGGATGGAGTAACTTTCAACACACAATTTTCATTTAAGCCAAGACCCATCTTTGGATTATAAAATCTATTATCCTTAGGATTACTAGTCAATAAATTTAAAGTTTTTTCTATCTAGCCCATCTTGAAATTCAAATCCTCAAGTTCCATTATCTTTTTATGTAATTCAATCCTTCCATTTGATATAAAACCAAATTTCACTGTCAAAACATCCTTTTCAATTCTAGCATTTTCAAAATTCTTTTCTAGTTCAGATATTTTCTTGGATAGATCATATTTTTCACTCAAAAAAAATATCATTTTGCTTTCTCCACTCATGCAGTTTAAATTAAAACTTTCTTTTTCCTCTCTAAATCTGTTCACCATGATTCTTTTACCTTTCATTTTTTTTCTTTAGATCAACAATTCAACGTTCATTGTTTCAGTTTGATTTTGAAAATCAAGGTCAATAGAATTTTGTACCTCAGAATCAGTTTTAGTTACACATTGTGATGAGCTAAACTTTTTATCTAATTTGCTAATGAAATAAAAACCATCAAAATGAGTTGTTTCATCATTTGAAGAGGATCATTAAGGCCAATTTCATCATTTGAAGAGGATCATTAAGGCCAATTCTTTTTTTAATAACAACTTCTTTTAATAGTAATCATAGTTCCTGGTTTTCTTAAATCCCCATTCACTTGCAAAGTGACCTGGCTTACTAGAGTTGAAACATCTGGGTACCTCTTCATCATCCTTATCTTGATCTTTCTCCTTTTCTTCCTCTTCTTGAAGCCTTTGAACTCATAAATCTCTTTGTCAACATTACCTTCTTGTAGTATTTGGTTTGAGGCTTATCATAGCTTTTCTTGCCAAAACTCTTGTTGAATGCCTTTGTTAACTGCAAGACGTTCAACCATCCTTTTGAGTTCTAAGTCTAAATCCCACTATTAGAGTTAGAGTCAGATTGTAACTCTGGAATTTCAATGATCTTAGATGAGGAAGACTATTTGGAACTTGTCTTGTATTTCCTTTCAGATATAAAATCAAGATAATCATTTACCTTCTTCTTCTCTGAAAGTCTCTCCTTGACCTTCCCTTCATGATAATTAAGAATACCGTAAATGCCATGGATATTCTTCTTTGTAAAATTCTCGGTTAAGAGATTATCTTAAAACTGTCCTAACCAGGCCTCAAATTCTTCAAAAAATTGTTGTTAATTTATGAGTTTATCTTCTAGACTCCACTTCTCCTCAAATCATTCAAAATATCATTGAATCTAGTATATGTTTCAAAAAAAGATTCGGACTCTGCTTTGAATCCCTCAAAAGCTCCTATGCATATGTTGAGCTTATTCTGCAGAGCTTTCTCACCTCCTTGCATTTGGGCTCCCACCTCATACCATATTTCTTTAGTAGATTTGAGGCTATAACACTGTTGCATATCTCATTTGAAAGAGCCATTGTAAGCATATTTAGATCTTTCTTGAGTCTTGATGCAGGGATGGCTGGAGTATTTTCTGTCCTTGAAACTGAAGGAATTACAAGGAGAACTTCGAAAAGACCTGTTAAAATGGATTTTATCAGTTTTTATCAATGTGGTCCAAAATCTGAATCATGTGAATTCTTCTTTGATGGTATTCGCCTACGAACAAGGCTAGCGATTTTGTTTCATACCCAATTCTTACGTATTCCTTAAACATCTAGAAATCAATATTATGATTGATACGACATTATAGATTTCAGAAAAGAATTTGATCAAGAAATAGAGAGGATTGATCAAATTGAACGAAATTGATCAATTAAATGAAAATGAGTCAAGATCTTGAAAACAAAGTGAAAATTGTAATTGAATTCAAAAGTCGGTAGTTCTGGTACGAGATGACAATTCCCATATACTAAATAGAATCAAGAATATAAGAAATACAATCAAGAACATTATTGGAATGAAGAAATCATTATGTCATCGATCAATTTGTATGAGTACAAAAGAATCTTTGAGAGAATCTATACAATGTATCTACCTATGTACAAGTATGAATGTAAGAATACATACACAACTAATATTACTAACTTTTATTTATACCAAAACTGAGATGATATTTAGACGTCAACCCTGTTACCTATTGATACATATTCTAGTATCCTTGTGATCGAGAAGTCTTGAATCTTCCTTCTAGAGAACTCCTCTTGAATAAATCTGCGAACTGTTCTAACTCTAGATAGTGTATCTAGAGTTAGTCTCGAACTCTGTATATACTACAGCCGACTCTAGAAAACTTGATACTTACAACCTTTCTCATCATATGAACTCTGGAAAGTCTATTCAGACTTTTATTTCAATTCTTTCTAGGATACTTCATAACTCTGGATGAGTCTTCTAGACTTTCACACTTAGTGAATTTGAAGTAATCACTTTACCAAAGAAAGCCATCAACAGATCATTGATGGTTAATGGATTTTCATAGTCAACCGTTAATAGTTCAATAACGCTCACGATTCCCCAATAATTGGGCCTTAAGTCTTCTCGGAAAGAGTTCGTAAATGTCAATAAACAACCCATATATGGGATGAATAATCGATTGGAAACATATTTTAAATGGGTGTCCATACAAAATGAATATCCTTCTAGCCACACCTCTGATCAAATTTTTTCATCTAGTGCCATCAAATCAATATGGTCGGGAAATCCCTGAATTTGCATAAAGATCTCTAATTTGTACTTTTCTAAATAGCACTCATGGATTAATCCATATCACCATTGAACGGTACTCTAAAACACTTATTATAAAGAGTTAAATGTTTCTAACCCTTCCTAGGTTTTTTAGCAAAAGACAAGGAATCGTACCTTATACATACTTTCCAAACTCGAATTTTTTATATCGAAATTTTTCTTCATGGTTTCTTGTAGGAAATAGGATGAAGAGTATGAAGATCAATAATTAAAAGGATATATATATATACTGATCTTTGAAAAATCGATGATGATATGCGTGTCAGGAACAAGTGTCGATGATTGACACTAATCCTCCGACTCTTTGTGTGTTGCATGGATGAGTGACATGTACCCCCTTAACAATTGTGTCCTACCAGTTGTCAGCAAATAACCCTTAAAACACAGACAACTCAATTTCCTTATAGTTACATTCGGAAAAAAAATTGAATTAGTTGAAAGAAAATTCTAAATACAAGATTCAAAATTTGGGGGAAAATTATTTGGGTAAATTTTTTATAACTCAGATCAATGTGGGAATACAAATAGTCTCGAGACTATCATACGAATTCTTAAAAGTTGGAAAACTAACGTGGTGGTTCCCAGATTTCTCAATTAATGATCTAAAGAGAAAATTAGGAGCGAAAGAAATATAGATCATAAAGGGTTAAAGAAATTTAGATTAAGAACAATAATGAAATATCATAGATCTGCTTGAGTCACCATCATCATCATGTGCATTGATATACTTGAGTAACAATTCAAAAAATGATCGAGAGGATCGTAGAGCACAAATTATATTACTAAAATTGTACCCTAATCTTTTTTGTAATCGTTACTTTCTCATTGTTACAAGTGAACAAGGCATGAGCTCCTATTTATAGGCTTCAAGTGGAAAGTCAAAGCAGAAGCCAAAGTTTGAACGGGAACGGTTGAGCGCTTAAGCTTTAAACTTCGCAGAGGTTGAAAAGACCGGAGGTATGACCAAAAGCGAGACAGAGCCTTTGGTTCCCCGTGTTGATCTTCTAGTTACAACTTCTGGTTCCTTAGTGACCATCTTCTAGTCTTCCAATATTGAGAATTTTCATACTTTTACATATAAGAATGATGGGGTCTAATAATTTCCCTTAAGTATGAAAAAGGCATAAAACAAATATATTGAACTAGAAAGAAAGAGGTCAACATGGTCCAAAACTCTATACCATACATATAGAGCCTCTACATGTACTATGCAGAGCCACTGGTCCAAGACTTCTTAGATTCAAGACAAGTGTTTCCCAATGACACTCTAAAGTACAATTGGCCCTATAACAACATGCCACGTGTGCAGAAGCGGTTATTGACCTTTACAACTGACATTCTCTCATTGGCTGGAGAGTTGACTTTCATATTTTATACTATAAATAGTAAAGCTGCTTAGGCTTCTAATTGTTTTTTTTACAGATTCATTCATATTGTACATAAGAGATTATTTTGAGACCTTTTCTTCACACAGTTACTGTGTGTTCTTGGTGTAACCGGCAATCCTCATTGTTCTAATCAATAAACATGATGACTACGTTGTTCCAGTAATTCGGTTTGTAAATCATTTCATACTTTACTCGTAGATCATCATATCTAGTTTAATTGGTGAATTGTTAACTGCTTCCGCTCATAACTCTCCAATGTTTAATTAATTCACCAATTTAATGAGTTTCTAGCGGATATGGTTCCAACAATTGGTATCAGATCCATCTAATCAATTTATTAAATAGTCGATCCAATCTATTATGGACTATTCCTCACTTAACTAGATTTCTTTTTATTAAAGTTGTTTTTCACTCCAAACCCTGTTTATGAGATTTCTGTAATTCGATTAAGATCTCGTTAAATCCAGTTGGTTAATTGAAGAATTGTGTATTGAAATAAATTTTGTCAAGTTCTCGTGTCTTTAATTTCATTTCCTGCTATTCAATTTCATTTTCTCATTTCAAACTTTCATATTCCCTGTTTATGCAAAAATGGCAAATCCAACTTGGAATGCCATGTATAGTGCTGGATCATTGACCAAACCTCCTACTCGTATGAGGGATGAATATCCCCAATGGAAAATTCGTGTGATTAATTTATACGAAGGTTTAGATATCGATTTATACACTTATGTGATAAATGGACCCTATGTACCCATGATTGTTATTCCTCGAGTTCCTGCTACTGTCAACACTGAGTAGATCCCTACTCAACGAATTTCAAATGAAAGAAAGGATTTGAACGAAGATGATAAGAAGAAGGTGAAATTGACCTTAAAGCCAAAAGGTTGCTTATAATCGCAATTTTGAATGACATATTCCAATCCATGGATTCCTGTAATATTGCCAAAGAATTATGGGATCAACTCGCAAATCAGTTAGAAGAATGTGCGAAGATGAGGAAAAACAGAATAGCTCAAGCTCTTAATGAGTATAACCGTTTTCTAGTTCTACCCGATGAAACTCTAGAGCAAACATATCATAGATTCAACACTTTAATCAACAAGTGTAGAAGATGTGATGTGATCGGATCTTAGGAAAACAACAATGTGCTCTTTCGCAAGAGATTAAATGAAGAATGGTCAAATTTGTCCATGTCTCTGCAAGAAAATCAAGATCTCGAACAATGGACTCTCCATGACGTATTTAACACTCTGCAAGCCAATGTGAAAGAAGTACATAAGAAGAAAGATGTTGTAGGTGGTCCTTTAGCCCTGACCTCTAAATCAAAAGAAATTGTATCTGCAGAGTCAAGCAGAAAGACCAGAGAGAGGCCGTCCAACGAAGAAAAGAGAGGAAAAAACAAGCTCTCTGGGTCTGACAATGATGACATTAGTGCTTTTGCACAATCTCTGGCTCTGATCCCTAAGGAGTTCACTAGAAAGTATGGGAATAGGTCTTTAGTGATGCAGAGGAGAACTCCTTTGACTCTCAGGTATGCTTTATCTCTGGCATTGATTGTTAGATTATATTTCTGATGTAAAAAGTATGAAGAAAACTTTTCTGAAGACTAAGTATACTTCTCCAGAAGTAGCTCCCAAGTTCTCCAGAAGTCATCCAGAGGTAGGGCCATCTCCGGATACTCTTCAACTATTACTGCACGTGGTGAATGACATGGATAACTTCCTAACAAATTATGTTAGAAGATTCCTCCTACGTGTCATCTTGTAATAGGATGGTTCCTTGACTCTTGTACTTAGTACTAGTATAAATAGTGGAGTGTACTTCATAGATAGATGTTGATTGAATAGGACAGAGCTCGAGAGATACATTTGTATTGATCTATACTGTAACTGTTTGATCCTTGAGTGAAATACAATATTTGTTTGGTTAATTGAATCTGTTTAAATCCTTCTGATTAATCAATTCTAGTTTACTTGTTGATTATCAAACTGCTTTCGCTTACTGTTTGATTTATATACTGTAATCAACTTTTGAGTGTAAAACGGGATCTGGGTTCCAACAATTGGTATCAGAGCCAACTAATCAATCTACTGATTAGCTGATCTAATCCAGTATGGAGAAATCTCCACTCAACTAGAATTTCTCGATTGTAATTGCTGACTTCAATTCATACCCTGTTTTATGAAGTTTTTGCAGTTTAATCACAAATTTCTTCAAATCGGTTGTAATTTGCAATTAGATCTGTTATTCCCTGTTTTCTACGAAAAATGGAAAATCCAAATTGGAATGCTATGTATAGCTCAGGATCTTTGAGTAAACCTTCAACTCTCCGTAGGGATGAATATCCTCAATGGAAGATATGAATGATCAATTTCTATGAAAGCTTAGATCTAGATCTATACTCTTCAGTACTAAATGGGCCATATGTCCCAACCTCTGTGATCCCCATATTTCCTATGACTGTGACTACTGTAGAAATTCTTGCTCAACGAATTCCAAAAGAGAGGAAGGACTAGGATGACGAAGACAAAAGAAAGGTTGAAATTGATCTCAAGGCTAAGAGGCTTCTAATCATGGCAATTCCAAATGACATTTTCCAGTCACTGGATTCTTGTGAAACTGCGAAAGATCTATGGGATCAACTGGCGAATCAACTAGAAGGTGGAGCTAAAATGCAAAACAACAGAAGAGCACAAGCTCTAAACGAATATAATGGCTTTCAAGCTCTACCAGAAGAGACTCTTGACCAGACATATCACAGATTTAATACTCTGATTAAACATTGTAAGAGATGGGACATTATCAGATCGCAAGAAGACAACAATGTCTTATTTCTTAAGCGTATGAATGAAGAATGGTCAAACCTATCAACTCTTCAAGCAGACCAAGATCTAGAGCAGTGGTCATTGCATGATGTATTTGGAACTCTTCAAGCCCATGAGAAGGAGGTAAAGAAGAAGAAGACAAGAATTGGTGGTCCTCTGGCCCTAATTTCTGAATCTCAAGGGTCAAGCAGAAGAAGAAGAGAGGAAGAAAAGAGAGAAAAGACCAAGGCTCTCATATTTGAGGCTCATACAGAAGCTGGTCAATCTTGATCAGAAGATGATGAGATAAGTGCATATGTTGAATCTCTGGCCCTGATCACCAAACAATTTCAAAGGAAATTTGGGAACCGATCTTTCCAGAATAGAGATCGTTTTGACCGAGGTGAAAGGTCTAATCAACAGACATACGCGCCAAGACAAGAGGCGCCTTTGGTAAAAAAAAAGATGAAGAGAAGAAGGAGATAAATAAGAATGATAGATGTTTTTTCGATGTGGCAAGTCGGGTACTTCAACAAAGATTGCAAAGGCCTTCAGGTCAAGGATGGAACATATTACAAGAACAAATACAAGTATAATAGAAATGAAAGGGCAAAGATCGCCGAACTAGAAAACTAGCTATCTGGTCAATCAAGTGATGGAGAACCACTATTATGTGGTATGGCAATGAAACAAAAGACTCATCCTCTTACTCTCAGGTTTGCTCTACATCTGAACTTGAAAACACTATCTTTAATCTTACTTAAGACTTTGAAACTCTAAAACAAAAGCCCTTTAATGAAAAGAAAATGTTAAAAGATCTTGAAAAATCTCTTGAACTTGTTGAAAAGGAAAGAAATAGTTTTAAGAGAGAAATGGATCTTCTTAATGAAGAGAAACAAGAACTCTCTGTGGAGAATCAAAATATTTTAAAACTCAAAGGTTCCACAGAAAGCAACTTAAAAAGGGAGATTGGTGAAATAAAAAAGAACAGAAACCAAGAATTCCCATATGTCCTGATTTTCTGTTCATGTGTATGAAAGCCAAGTCATGTCTAGGACTAGAGAAAGAAGCTGAAATCAAAAAGAGAAATCAATCTCAAACTCTCCAACCCTCAAACCTTCTGGACTAAAGCATAATTTATTAAGTGTAAGCCAGCTTTGCGATACAGACATTGGCGTCTTCTTCCAGAAGAAACATTGCTCTTTATTTACAAAGTCAGATAAAGAGCTGCTCAGAGCCAACATAAAAGGTAATCTTTACTTAATGAACTTCTCTTCTAAAAATGGAACAGAGACTCTCTGTCTCAAATCAAAGAAGAGTGAAGTGGCTTGTCTCTAACACCACAAGTTATCTAACTTAAAATTTTCAAATATTGAGAAACTTGTAAAATACAATCTGGTTGATGGTCTCCCAAAGGTCCAATTCCAGAAAGATCATCTTTGTCCCGCATGCGAAATGGGAAAGCTTAAAAGCGCCTCCCACAAGACAAAGAGTGATCACTCGTTCCCTAGACCTCTGCACATGCTACATGTCGACCTTTGTGGTCCCATAGTTGTATAGAGATTGTCTGGTAAGAAGTATATCTTGGTACTAGTCGATGAATATTTTAGATATACCTGGCTAGCTTTTGTAAGACAGAAATCAAAGGTACCAGAAGTACTAATCACCATGATGAGGAGAATCCAAGTGCTTCTACAAAGCAAAGTCCATAAGCTAAAAAGAATAATGGTATAGAATTCAAGAATGCCAAACTTGAAGAGTACCTGAACAACGAAGGAATTTCTCAAAACTTCTCAGCTGCAAGGACTCCTCAACAAAATGGTGTTGTGGAAAGAAGAAACATAACTGTAGTTGAGGCAGCAAGACTTATGCTTGATGCTTCTGGACTTCCTACTCACTTCTGGCCTGAGGCAGTCTCGACTGCACGTTTTACACATAATAGATCTATAGTGGTCAAGAGACACCTCAAAACTTCCTATGAACTAATCAATGAAAGAAAACCTATTATAAAATTCTTACACATCTTTGGTTGCAGATGCTTCATTCTAAATGATCGAGATAAACTTGGCAAGTTCGATAATAACTCTGATGAAGGCCAATTTCTTGGTTATTCACTTACTTCAAAAGCATACAGAGTATACAATCTACAAACCAAGATGGTCATGGAAAGCATTAATGTCAACTTTGAAGATCAAGCCCAATTAACTTTTGAGTACCCTAACTCAGAACTTAAGCTCAACAATGTTACTTCTTACTATCTCTCCAAATCCAGAGAGCCAGCACTATATTCACTTTTCGAGGACTATTTTGGAGATGAACCAGCCTCTGCAAGTGAAACCAAAGATCCTCCAGTCAGAACACCAGAAGAACCTCAAACTTTAGGTATAAATATTTCTGGTCCTTTTGGTTCCCCTACTATTTCATCTGACCATTCAGATACAGATGATGAGACCTTAGAAGCCATCAATTTTGCACCCTTAAACTTAAATGCAAGTCCAATGGAACAAATCCCTACTCTAGAGCCCCACACCTCTGCTCTAGGTATTTGTACCTCTGGTCCTACATTTGAGGGGAAGCAACTAGCTTCTTCTCCAACCCAAGAACATATTGATACAGAAATTGAACCCCAACTGGTCTCTCCACCTCCCTTGAATAAGTGGACAAAAGAACATCCCCTCAAACCAAATTGTTGGTAATCCTTCTGATGGTGTAAAGACTAGGTCTACCATTGCTAATGAAGCATTCTTTATGAATTTTCTAAGCATGGTAGAACCTAAGAAAGTCCAAGAACCCCTTCAAAACCCAAGCTGGATTGATGCCATGCAAGAGGAACTACTTCAGTTCGAAAGAAACAAGGTATGGACAATTGTTCTCATACCTAAAGATAAAATTGCAATTGGTACAAAATGAGCTTTCAGGAACAAGAAGGATGAGGATGGAATAGTGATCAGAAACAAGGCCAGAGGTTGCGAAAGGTTACCGCCAAGAAGAAGGGATTGACTACGATGAAACTTATGCTCTAGTAGCAAGGCTTAAGGCAATCAGATTGTTCCTTGCCTTCTCTACATATAAAGATTTCAAAGTTTATCAAATGGATGTTAAATCCACCTTTCTGAATGGCAAGCTCAATGAAGAAGTATACGTGCAGTAACCTCATAGTTTTTTAGAGCTCAACTCATCCAGACTATGTCTCTCAAAAGAACAGAAACCTAGAATTCCCATATGTCCTGATTTTCTGGACATGTGTATCAAAGCCAAGTCATGTCTAGGACTAGAGAAAGAAGCTGAAATCAAAAAGAGAAATCAATCTCAAACCCTCAAACCTTTTGTCTCAAAGTCACACTTTCAGAAGCCAGTTAAGTTCACAAAGGAACAGAAAGGAAAATGGACCATGCAAGATAATCAAGTTTCTTCTGTTTCTGTGAAATCTCCAATGGTCCAAAGGGAGTAGACTACAAAGAAGAGGACTCAAGAGAAGAATTAAGATTTCAAAGGAAATAACTCTAGATTAGATAACAAGTTAAATAGAACAACTGATGCTAGAATAGATGTAAATAAAAAATCTTGTAATTCTCATTTTAAGAATGAAATTTCAATGAAATCTTTTATTACCCAAAATTCTGAATGTCTCTTTCTGTTGTTAAAATTAAAGAAACTCTTTTCTGGTCCACATCTTTTTCCTTTTAACTCTAAGAATCGACAGTATCCTAAAGGTCAGAAGAAGAAATAAAAACCTAAAACCAACCCAGGAAAACCAGAAGCTTCTGGAAAACATGAAAATAAGAGTACGATAAAATAAAAGCAAAACATTAATACTAAGCCTAACATAAGAGGACCCATTATGAAATGGGTACCTAAAACTCTCTAATCTGTATTGCAGAAACAACGTGTGCACACATGGTATCTCGACTCTGGATGCTCTAGGCACATGACTAGAACCAAAGGGTTACTTTTTTTATTCAAAGACAAATTAGGAGTAGTAACTTATGATGATGATGGCAAGGAACATATCAAAGGCTATGGAACTCTGACAGAAGGAGACATATCCTTAACAAAGGTGGCTTACGTATCTGGACTAAAGAACAATTTATTAAGTGTTAGCCAGCTTTGCGATGCAGACATTGGCGTCTTCTTCTAGAAGAAACATTGCTCTTTATTTACAAAGTCAGATAAAGAGGTGCTCAGAGCCAACATAAAAGGTAATATTTACTTAATGAACTTCTTTTTAAGAATGGAACGGAGACTCTCTGTCTCATATCAAAGAAGAGTGAAGTGGCTTGTCTCTAACACCACAAGTTATCTCACTTAAAATTTTCAAATCTTGAGAAACTCGTAAAATACAATCTGGTTGATGGTCTCCGAAAGGTCCAATTCCAGAAAGATCATCTTTGTCCCACATGTGAAATGGGAAAGCTTAAAAGAGCCTCCCACAAGACAAAGAGTGATCACACGTGCCCTATACCTCTGCACATGCTACATGTTAGTAAGAAGTATATCTTGGTACTAATCGATGAATATTCTATATATACATGGCTTGCTTTTGTAAGACAGAAATCAAAGGTACCAGAAGTACTAATCACCATGATGAGGAGAATACAAGTGCTTCTACAAAGCAAAGTCCAAAAGCTATGAAGGATAATGGTACAGAATTCAAGAATGCCAAACTTGAAAAGTACCTGAACAACGAAAGAATTTCTCAAAACTTCTCAGCTGCAAGGACTCCTCAACAAAATGGTGTTGTGGAAAGAAGAAACATAACTCTAGTTGAGGCAGCAAGAACTATGCTTGATGCTTCTGGACATCCTACTCACTTCTGGCCTGAGGCAGTCTCGACTGCATGTTTTACACATAATAGATCTATAGTGGTCAAGAGACACCTCAAAACTTCCTATGTACTAATCAATGAAAGAAAACCTAATATAAAGTTCTTACACATCTTTGGTTGCATGCTTCATTTTAAATGATCGAGATAAACTTGGAAAGTTCGATACGAACTTTGATGAAGGCCAATTTCTTGGTTATTCACTTACTTCAAAAGCATACAGAGTATACAATCTACAAACCAAGATTGTCATGGAAAGCATTAATGTCAACTTTGATGATCAAGCCCAATTAACTTTTGAGTACCCTAACTCAGAACTTAAGCTCAACAATGTTACTTCTTACTATCTCTTCAAATCCAGAGAGTCAGAACTATATTCACTTTTCGAGGACTATTTTGGAGATGAACCAGCCTCTGCCAGTGAAACCAAAGATACTCCAGTCAGAACACTAGAAGAACCTCAAACTTTAGGTATAAATATTTCTGGTCATTCTGGTTCCCCTACTATTTCATCTGACCATGCAGATACAGATGATGAGACCTTAGCAGCCATCAATATTGCACCCTTAAACTTAAACGCAAGTCCAGTGGAACAAATCCCTGCTCCAGAGCCCGACACCTCTTCTCTAGGTATTTGTACCTCTGGTCCTACATTTGAGGGGGAGCAACTAGGTTCTTCTCCAACCTAAGAACATATTGATTCAGAAATTGAACCCCAACTAGTCTCTCAACCTCCCTTGAATAAGTGGACAAAAGAACATCCCTCAAACCAAATTTATGGTAATCCTTCTGATGGTGTAAAGACCAGGTCTAACATTGCTAATGAAGCATTCTTTATGAATTTTCTAAGCATGGTAGAACCTAAGAAAGTTCAAGAACCCCTTCAAAACCCATGTTGGATTGCCATGCAAGAGGAACTACTTCAGTTCGAAAGAAACAAGGTATGGACACTTGTTCTCATACCTAAAGATAAATTTTCAATAGGTACAAAATGAGTTTTCAGGAACAAGAAGGATGAGGATGGAATAGTGATCAGAAACAAGGCCAGACTGGTTGCGAAAGGTTACTGCCAAGAAGAAGGGATTGACTACGATGAAACTTATGCTCCAGTAGCAAGGCTTAAGGCAATCAGATTGTCCCTTGCCTACTCTACATATAAAGATTTCCAAGTTTATCAAATGGATGTTAAATCCACCTTTCTGAATGGCAAGCTCAATGAAGAAGTATACGTGCAGCAACCTCCTGGTTTTTGAGAGCTCAACTCATCCAGACTATGTCTATTTCTTAGATAAAACTCTGTATGTGTTGAAACAAGCTCCACGTGCATGGTATGAACGTCAATCAAAGTTTCTGATCAAACACAAATATGAGAAAGGTAAAATTGATACTACTTTTTCCATCAGGAGATGCAAAGGTGAGATAACTCTAGTCCAGATTATCTTTGGCTCTACCAATCAAGCAGAATGTAACAAATTCACTGCGTTGATGAAGAGTGAGTTTGAGATGAGCATCATGGGAGAATTAACATTCTTTCTAGGGCTCTAAGTCAAGCATACTACCTCTGGCATCTTTGTAAATCAAGCCAAGTATGTTTCTGAAATTCTCAAGAAATAGAAACTTCACAATTCTACAACAATGAGAACACCAAACTCTCCCAGCACCAAGCTTGACGTTGATTTCTCTGGAACATCAGTTGATATCAAGAAATATAGAGGGATGATTGGGTCACTTATGTGTTTGACTGCAAGTAGACCAAATATTATGTATGCCACATGTCTCTGTGCTAGATATCAAGCCAATCATAAGGAATCCCATATGGTTGCAGTTAAGAGGATCTTTAGATACCTAAAGTGGACTCAGTTTTTGGTTCTCTGGTATCCAAAGAACTCTGGCTTTGATTTAAGTACATACACTAACTCTGATCATGTAGGTTGCAAACTAGACAGAAAGATGGAAGTTGTCAACTACTTGGAAACAAGCTTGTTAGTTGGACATCGAAGAAGCAAAACTGTGTGTCAACTTCTACAGCAAAAGCATAATATGTTGCTGTTGCACGTTGTTGTTCACGAGTCATTTGGATGAAACGTAACTCAGAGACTATGGACTTTTGTTTGAAAACTTCTCATTCTGTGTGATTTAGAAAGTGCAATTGCCGTTACTGAAAATCATGTCCAACACTCAAAAACCAAGCACATTGATGTCAGGTATCATTTTATCAAGAATCATGTAGAAAAAGGTACAACTGAAATGTTCTTTGTCTCTACAGATTTCCAATTTGCTGATGTGTTTACAAAAGCTTTAGATGTGAAGAGATTATCTTTCTTAATCAGCAAGTTGGACATTCTTAGTATGCAATAATGAACCAGAAGCACTATCTATACAGAGCCTCTATATTCAATAACATAAGCATGTTCCTTATTTCGTGTCCTTATACTTCTTCTATATCATCGCTTTTCTTATAAGGAATACAGAGCTTCTGTATATACTATATAGTGTCTCTGCACCTCAAACTCTGCACACCGCTTTTACGTTTATCTGATCTAAGCATAGTTTGAGGGGGAGCAAAAGACAGCGCATACTTCAAGGGGAAGCAAATTCTTGCAATCTTGGGAAGAAATGGTAAGTTACTAATCAATAAGAAGAAGATCCAAAAAGTTCATGTAGTCATCCATTACTTCTGTGTATTATCTTTTCTCAAAGACAACACAAAGTTTCTGGTATGTCTATCAGAATCAATAGCAAACCATTTTCGAAAAGTTCAGATATGTCATCCAATACTTCTGAACCTTGTCTTTTCTCAAAGACTATAAGAGCTTCTGGTATGTCTATCAGGAACTTCTGAACTTTTTCTCGAAGACTGTAGATAGTTCATTCAATATCTTTGTATTCCGTCTTGTCTCAAAGACAATACAGAGCTTCTGGCATGTCTATCAGAAATATCTGGAATTTAGGTAGTTTTGTACACATATCTCCAAAAATGTTAAAACTTTCTTCTGGTCCCAAAACGTTTTTATCTGACCAGAATGACTAATTTTCATTATACTTACCTTCTAAACTTCGAACTCCAGAACCAGAATAAGCACATCTAGGGATTTAGTTTACACAAAATCTCTTCTGAAAGGGTTTTACACTTGTGTGTTTTTCCTTCGTGATTATCCGTGGGTGAGATACTTAAGTGACTGTCATGTCTCTAAATCTTATCCTTTAGTGACGGTTTTTCTCCCTGACACCTTTACATGTGTCATCACCCTGTGTCTCAAATACTGAACCATTTTCACCCCCACATCATTTGGAGGTGTTCCATTATCCAAAAGCACTCGATTGCCTTTTCTCAGTATTTTTAAATCGATTTTAACCTTCAATGTTAATTTTTCACCATCACTATTCTCGTACTCCCTGTGCAAAAGAATTTCCCATTTTCATCCCTGATAATTGCTTTTTCAAATCCTAACTGAATTCCATGGCTGCTCTATCTGCAAACTCCGGCGACTCCCCAAATGAATCGAACCTTCAATCCACTGGTGCTGAAAGCCATCCAATCGTTCCCCTACCCCTCAAGGCAAACAACTATAGGGTTGCCCTTGAAACCCGTTACTATGGTGGCGATTTTGCTTTGATGATCGAGTTCCTGAAAAATCACTGCCTTCAACCAGCCCTAGAACTGATAGATAACCAGGTTCCAGTTCAGTTTACACAAGAATATTTGCAAACCTACGACCTCACTGATGATGAACTTCGCATCTTTGGAACATTCAATGTCCCCAACACTGACGAAGAATGCAACGTCAAAATATCCACGGAAAGAACTTCAAGGCTATTTTTTATTCCAACCAAGCAAGAGCTTCAAATAGAGGAGTATGTGCCCAACCCCACTACTGATATCCTAGTCGATTTCTTGAAATTTCTAGGTTATAACCAACGCATCTCAAGAGTTTCTGAGTTCAAGCACCAATTCTTACCCCCAATCTGGAATGTACTAGTTTCCATTCAGATCAAAGGACTGACTTGCAAGATAGAATCAATGGACCAAGCTAGCACAAATATTATAACCATCATGTATGGGATGTTTTTTAACCTGAACTTAGACTACGTGGAACTCTTATTCAAAGAAATCAGAGCTTCTGTCGTCAGCAAGCTCAGTGTTGGTCCTAAAGGAGTCTACAAGAGTTCAACGATATAGAAACAGTTTGTAGAAAGGGGGTTGAATACAAACACACGATTTTTAGGTTTTTAAATAAGTTTATATTGCATAAACAAATTTACAGTTGTTATCGGAATTAGAACAAGTAATAAACCTATTCTATTACAGCTAAGAAGTTCACTAAGTTTGATGCACAAGAATGAGAAGGAAAAGCAACAGAGGTTTGAGAAATAGAAGGTAGCATACATGAAGATGAAGAAGGGTTCTTCATCTATTTATACCCGTCGCAATTGGTACTAAGTGGGTTTCCAGGAATAAGAAGGAAGACGATGGTATAGTCATCAGAAAAGAAAAGCCAGGTTAGTTGCCAAAGGTTATTGCCAATAGGATAGGGATAGATTATGACGAAAACTTTTCTCCAGTAGCAATGCTTGAAGGAATTCGTTTATTTCTGGCCTTCTCTACATACAAAGGATTCAAGGTCTATCAGATGGATGTCAATTATGCCTTTCTAAATGGTACACTAAAAGAAGAAGTGTACGTGCAACAACCACCTGGCTTTGAGAGCTATGAACATCCAGACTATGTCTATTATCTAGACAAGGCCCTTTGTGGCCTCAAGCAAGCACCTAGTATGAACATCTCTCAACATTTCTAGGCGACAACAAGTATTAGAAAGGTAAAATTGATATAACTTTGTTCATCAAAAGGTGCAAATGTGATATTCTTCTAGTACAGATCTATGTGGAAGATATTATTTTTGGCTCTACAAATCAGACTCCGTGTGATGAGCTCTCTGAGTTGATAAAGAGTAAGTTTGAGATGAGCATGATGGGAGATTTAACATTCTTTCTAGGGTTCCAAGTGAAACAAACCCACAATAGGATTTTCATAAACCAAGCCAAGTATGTCTCTGACATCTTGAAGAAATACAAACTTCACAACTTTACAACTATGAGAACACCAACCTATACGTGCATTAAGCTTGACTCTGATCTTTATGGAAAATTAGTAGATGTCAAGAACTATAGAGGTATGATTAGTTTTGTATCTGATAGCTAGTAGGCGAGACATAATGTTTGCAACATGCCTTTGTGCCAGATATCAAGCCAATCCAAAAGAGTCTCATTTGGATGCAGTTAAGAGGATCTTTAGATACCTAAAAGGGACACAATTCCTTGGTCTCTGGTATCCGAAGAACTCTAGCATTGATCTAATTCCATACACAAATTCTGATCATGTCGGGTGCAAATTAGATAGAAAGAGCACCTCTAGTCGTTGTCAACTACATGGAAATTAGTTACTGAGTTGGACTCCAAAAATCAGAACTGTGTGTCTACATCTACAGCAGAGGGAGAGTCTGTGGCTGCTGCTAGTTTGAACGACCAGAAATTTCTAGAATTATAAATTATTGTAGTGGAATCATATTTTAGGTGTTAAAAAGTTGATAGATTGAATTTGATGAATTTTACATTTCTAAGTTAAGAAATTTGGGGTATAAAACGTGCGGATCGCAGATAATCAAGTACACAAGAATATAATCAAGAACACAATGAATATGGAGAGAAGTTAAGTCGTATATCTCACTTGGTAATCGAGTTACAGATATGTCGTATAAAGCTATATGATCGATTACAATACAATTCTCTCTAACCGCTTTTAAATTATGACCTTGACCCTCTATATATATGCTAGGATAATACGATATAAGGAAACTTTAAGGCATTATACACTGCCTTTTCTTACAAAACAATGCTTTCCTTATTTTGACAAAATCAATTCATATCCTAACAATCTCCCACTTTGTGGAAAAATCTCGTCACCTGATCTCGAACATCCCTTCAAATCTGCGCAGCTTCAGACTGTAGATTAATCGTTTGTCGATGATATCCATAGCAGTTAAGATCTTTTGACGTTGAACCGATTTGAGCTTGATAGTTCCTTTTTGATCAGAACTAATCTCACAGATAATTTCATTCGAACGCCCTTTAACATTCTGTCACTGTAGGCAGCGATTTCGTTGAAGCACAAGAACTATTTGTTGCCAGTTTGATTGAGATAGACAATCCCATGAGTTGGCATAGTTAAGATGGTAAGGACTTTGTGCTTGTCCAGGCTGGGGATATCTTGATTGGGTTTCATGATGAAGAGCTTTTTCTGTCGGCTTTTGAGACCTCGTTGAAAGTCATGCAGATAACTAAAGCATATCTCTTTTTGATCGAATCTGACAATGGCTTTCAACGTTCTTTGTTCGTCTCGAGATCTTCTTTTCTTTTCTCTAAGCTCAATATACAGAAATTCCACATCATCAATCTCTAAGTTTGGAAAATCTGCTTCAGAGAAGAAATATTCCTTTGCATCTTCGAGTATGACTCTGAAAGTTGCAAATTTCACTTGACTTAGATGATCATAAATGATCTATTTGATGATCACGATCTGTTTCTTTGAATTAACTTCTTCCCTTGGTTTTGTAGCAGCTTTAAGCTTGAATACATACTCGATTAATTCTCAGGAACACTTTTCCGTAACATGATGAATGTGGGCCAAGTCTTCAGTAGTTTTCTTCTCGACAAAGAGTTTTTTCTTGGTCTTTTCAAGATAAGGAACTCGCATCTGATCTCTTTCCCATTTAGGATTTTAGTTTTCGATGATCTTTTCCCATTCGTCTTGATGAGGCAATAGACGTTTAGCTGCGAGTGCGATGGAGCTATTTTGTTGTTGGATGCTCTTATAATCTTCATCTCCGAGAACCAGAGCATAAGGATCTCTAAACCAGCTTCTAACTTCATTCTTCATGCTTTGTACATTCACTTGAATAGGCTCATCGATATCTGGATCAACGACTCTTTAGATGTTCTCGAAATTGAAATCCTGCATCAAAGGTTGTTGGCGCGATGGATTTGAAGAGGAACCGGATGATTGTTGTACCAGAGGTGTCGTTGGTTTGGGCGAGGTGGTGGATACCGTACTTGATTCTGATACCCACTGAAGTTTCTCCCCCTCGGGACGATTAGGATCATCTTGATCATCATGATCAGGAAGCGGTCTATTGGAGGAGAAGCGGGGACGACAATTCTAACGGATTTCTTCTCGTGAGAATTGATTGCATCCAAGACATTTCATTCAGTGTTCGTCATCTAGGTCTTTATATCAGAGAGTTCCTTGTGCGCCTCAGCTTTGAAGCAGTCAAACTCATGGCGAGTGACTGTAGGGATCTGGAGGTTGCGACGAAGGACTCCTGATAACTCTGGCTGGCCAGTTGCTTCAGCTTACGCGAGTAAATTCGAATAGAGCATCGACATCAGCTCGTCATTATTTAACTGTGTCGGAATTAGGGGAGGAGGTGGTGAGTCCGGATTTGAAGATAACGAAGCAGTTAAGGGAGAAGGTGGAGGTGACCGGCTAGTGCTTACTGACGCCTTACGGGTACGTACAGAGTCGGTCATTGCTTCCTCAAGAGATTTTCCTTTAAGAAGGCTCTAAATTTCATTTATATGTGAATGAAGAGATGTCTGAGCGCCCTGAAATGCAGTATTAACAAAATCTCGTATCTCCGGAGGAATGGTAAACGCCGGTTGAGCAGAGCTGGATTGGGTAAGAAATGGTGTTAAACCTGCCAACATTTGTGAAACCGACATCTGTTGAGAGATACCGGAGTGGCTGGGTAGGGCGTGCAATTGCGTTGTTGGGTTCACAACGTCTTTTTCAATGCCGACACCCAACGAATGAGTGTCGATAGAGGTTTTGGCTACCCAGCTAGTGTAAGTTGAGATTCGCACGCCCTCGTTCATGTTTTGCATCCCTTCACTCTCGCTTACATGTACATTTTCTACTATAACTCCCAACTCTCTCCTTATCTCTCTATAAGTAGGCTCAAAATGGGGTTGGGTATGGGTTATGGAGTCGAATGTAGTGCTTTCCGAGGATGAGTCTAGAATGGATGGTTGTTGGCCAATGCGATCAATCACAGCATCTTCGGTAGATCGACGTTGTTGGCGAGGTGCAGGTGTGTTTGCAGAACTGTCGTGTAGTTCTAGGTTCGCGTGATCTTCCGTTTCGGTATCAGAAGAATAGACGACAGATTGGCGGGAAGGTCGTCGGCGGACTAAGATCTTTAGGCATGATATACGAGCGGTGGGTTGAGAGGTAGTGGCAGTTGCAACTCGGGAAGCAGGTTGGATTGGTTTGGTAGGTGTGACAATAGATGGGATTGACTGATCAGAAGCACCTCCTTCGTCAATTCCCCTTACTTCTTCTCTACTCTCAACACCCTGTTCAGGACCCCCAAGTGCCTGATCCTGCTCATCTATGATCTTAGGGCCCTCACCCAGCTCTAGTTTATCCTCATGGTGTGGCTCTTGGGGAGGCCCTTTCGGTACTGGAAGGGCCACTAAGCCGTTCTCCTCCCTAATATGCTATCACACAGGGTGCATCGTGATCAGCGTAGGCCAAAAGGGCTTCTGGGATAGGCATTTGGCGGTCAAACCTGGTATTTGGGAGTTTTAGGAAGTGCTGCACAAAGTGAGGGCCACGAGGAGTACCATCACAGCAAGGTATTTCTTCCTGGTAGTGCATCATGCTTCGTATGATTAGCTGGAGAAACCATTGGAAGGGAACGTATTTGCGTTTGCGGCCGATGCCTTTGTCTTCGAGTACTTCAACCAGCTCGGACCAGATGAGCGCGGCATAGTCGAAGTGACGGTTAAACGCAATGCCATGAAAAATGCGAAGTACCAAAGAATTTGCTCTATCAACACCGGTGTGTTTAGATGTAAGACGACAATTGACTAAGGAGAACAACGTAGACCATAGAGGTGGCAGATGCATTCGTTTGAATTGGCTGAAGCTGGTGAGAGTGTCTTTGAATCCTAAGGCCAGAAGATCGTGGCATAAATCTTCTTCCGAGGTCGGGTCTTCATATTCTTGGCATCCGGGAAAGGCGTTCATGGCCAGGAGCCGGAGAATACGACGTAGGCGAGAGGGGGTTATGTGAGTTTCGAATTCGTCGATTTGCGCCGTGAAGTGAAAGTCGTTCTCGATTGGATGGTAGTGGAGGGTGTAGCAGAACTGCTGAAGACAGAAATCTGAGACTCGTGCCGTCATATTGAACGTGTGGCGGAGAGGGTGGCCTTTAATGATCTCCAAGATTACCGGATGTTGGAGTCGCATATGAAAGTCTAGTTGATGATTATATGCGTGAAAGTCCTTCATATCTGTTTGGAGCATGAATCGGTCATCCGGGTTTCCGGTCGTCACACTCGGGGCCGAAGATCGTATGGATGGCATAGGTTCTCGTCATCGGAATCATTTGGATCACGGATTTCAGCCATTGAATGTGTGAAAGCACGTTAGCCAAGACACATCAGATGAACAGTTAGGAAAAATTGAGAGCGTAATATAAAATGTCTAAATGTGCATCTCGGATCTCACTGAAAGTAGTGTGGTCCGATGACCTTGAGATGTCGGGTCAATAGATGGGGGCAATGGCGGAGTTAAGGCTGGAACTCGGATCTTTTTAGGGAAATGATATCCGACAACCTTGAGATGTCGGGTGGTGCAGGCAAGGTGCAAAAAATTCCAAGTGTGAAACTCCTATGACCAATGGATGGGAGATCCGACAACCTATTTGATCCGACAAATCTGAAGGTTTAAAGGTTTGAGGGGTCCGACTAACTTGCACTTGAAATTACCCAAATTTCAAAGTGTGAATATAGGTAAATGAAACTTGAATCTAGGTGCGATGGGAGTCGATAGAGCAAGTTATAAATAATCATAGTGGCTATTATGCACAATAGACCCAGATTCTAGAGCTACAACGTAAAACCCATAAGGTTTAGTGAAGTCGAACATTCAAAGCCTCAATAGACAAACATGCGACGGCTAAAATCGAAAAATCCAAGAATTAAAGATAATCACGAGAGAGAGAGAGAGAGAGAGAGAGAGAGACGATGCTTAAGTCGAAGATTTGACAAAAACTTGGTGAACAGTGGGTGCTCGGGTAACTAAGTGTGAGAAATATTGGGAAAAGAGATTCGAGAAATGAATAGAGTGAGTGGGGCCCATGGTTTAAATAGTATTTCAAAAGTTATGCCACATGTCACAATCTCATTGGTCAACGGAAAGTTGACCAAGTCAACTTATCGGGTGAATGAAGTGGAATGAGGTTCGCGGGCCTTTGATATCCGAGCAAGTTACTGTGCTCGGATAGAGGAATCCGATAACTTTGGATCTCGAACATGGTTCATCCGACAAGTGTGTTTGTCGGGTCATATAGATCCGATAAGTGAGTTCCTCGGATCAGAAGAGTCCGAGAAAAAGACTTAGAAAAATTGATCAATGTAGCTTAGTGTTATTGAAGTGCGTGAAAAATTAGACAAAGAGTTGAAACCAAATTGCTCCCCCTAAAATGATGCACTATGTGTAAGAAAACTCAAGTCCCCCTACAATTGTGCGTGTGTAAAGTTAAGAAAAACTTACCTATACACTCCCCCTTAAATGCTGAAAGGTTAGCATAAAACAAACATCGAGAAAGAAAATGGTACCGGACATCGATATGTTTCGTCTTGATGTGTTGAACGAAATTACTGGATATGGCAATTGTGCTCTTCAAGTAATTGTAGATGGGAATCTTCTTGAACCAGAAGCCGTAATCCTTCAGTTGGGTGCACATCCAAAAGACTTTGGAGCAGCAGCTTGCGGCAGCGATATATTCGGCTTCCGCAGTTGATGTAGATACGCATGTTTGCTTCTTGGAAGACTAGCTGACTAGTTTGTCGCCCAAAAATTGTATGTGTCCCGTAGTGCTTTTCTGGTCAAGCATGCAGCCAGCATTATCAGCATCTGAAAAGGCAGTTAACTCGAAACCTGTGTCCTTAGGATACCATAGGCCAAGATCAGTAGTGACTTTTAAATATAGAAAAATACGTTTAGCAGCACTAAGACGAGATTCTTTAGGTGAGGCATGATATTTAACACATAAACAAGTAGAAAACATTATATCCGGGCGACTACATTAAAGAACCAATTATGCCCCTATAGTTCTTGGAATCTACCACTTTACCGGAAGGATCAGCGTGCAGTTTGGAACCGGGGGACATTAGAGTTCCAAATCGAGGTACAGTTTGTCATGTTAAATTTCTTTAACATGTCTGAAATGTATGTCGATTGGTTGATGAAAATCCACGTTGATAGTTGTGTGACTTAAAGACCAAGGAAGAAGTTCATTACTCCCACCATACTCATGTTGAACTTGGCAATCATGGGTGCGGAGAAATTCTTACAATATTGTGGGTTAGTCGACCCAAATATAATGTCGTCTACGTAAATTTGGATAAGAAAGATATCCCTTCTTCCTTTTTTATGAAGAGGGTAGGATCGATTATACCTTTTGAGAAACCGTTAGTGACCAAGAAGTCAGTTAAACTATCATACCATGCTCTTGGTCCTTGTTTGAGACCGTAAAGGGCTTTGTCGAGGATGTAGACGTGATTAGGCTTAGCATCGTTGATGAAACAGTCAGGTTGGGGGACGTAGACTTCTTCTCGTAAGACGCCATTGAGATATGCAGTCTTGACATCCAATTGGAAGACAATAAAGTTCTTGTGAGCCGCATATGCCAAGAACATGCGAATGGCTTCGATCCGGGCTACAAATGTGAAAGTTTCGTCATAGTCGATCCCTTCTTGCTGACGGTATCCTTTTGCGACAATCCGTTCTTTATTGCGGATGGCAACTCCATTTTCATCTCGTTTGTTCTTGAAGATCCATTTTATGCCAATGATGGTCTTGTTGCGAGGTCGGGGAACGAGACGCCAGACTTTAAAACTCTCAAATTGGTTGAGTTCTTGCATGGACGTAATCCAATCAGGGTCGGTCATAGCTACCGCAACAGTGGTGGGTTCGATTTTACTAAGAAAGGAAGTAAACAAGCAGTCGTTAGTTGAGGTTGATCTCGTTATGACCAGTTTGGAAGGATCGCCAAGGATTTGATGGACGGGATGAGCGTGAGTCCATTTAGTTGTGTGGGGAAGCGGTTGTAGTGCGGATTAAGCAGGATTGTCATCCACATAAGTACCAAGCGGTTGATCCTGAATTGTTTCGAGTGTCGGGGCCACTTTAGAGGGGTGAGTCGAACTGCTGACATCCTTGAGAGATGAAGAACCAGGAAGGGGAGAGGATTCTAGTGTTAGACTTGCGAATGTAATAGGAATGATATTGAGAAGTGGATCCAGTTGTGTCGGAATGAGGTCGAGAATGATATCTTCTACAAGTATCTCATTCGTTGTTTCAGAGGGGAGAGGTTCAGTATGGTGAGTTGATTCCGAAGTGGAGTCGGAGGGGAGCGGTTCAGTAACAGTTGCGAATATAGACTGAGAATCGGATTGGCCGTTGGAGCGTGTGGTCCAAAGTAGTCTGAATAAAAGTATTCAAACAGGTCATCCAACGCAGAGGTTGTGGTTTTGGAGGTGGAGAGCATCCTTTGGCTAGGGACTTGCGTGCCTTTGCCATGGTTAGAAATACTACATCATCTTTCCTTCTCTCCCCATAGACCACCACCATACCGCTATCTGATAAAAGGATCCGAATCAATTTCTTAGAGCATATGATTTCGTCTTGGTCCTAGGCCAACCAATCCATCTCAATCACCACATCAAATCCTCCTATTGCCATAGGCATGAGGTTCACCAAAAAATTCTTCTCTTCGATCTCTAAAGTGCAATTTCTAAGAACATCCCGAACTAGAACTTGATTACCACCGACTATCTCAATGATATAAGTATCTTCTAAATTACTAATAGGCACAAGAAGTCGTGGATAGAAAGTAGTGGACATAAAAAAAAGTAGCACCGGAATCAAAAAGAACACGAGCATGTACGGAGTTAACAAGGAACGTACTCGACACCACATCCGTCGACGCCTTTGCCTCGTCCACCGTCATCTTGAAGGCTCTCCCCGTTGCCTTCGGAGTACCACTAGTTTTTGCTTGAGGGCCCGCAGACTTCAACTTTGGGCACTTGTATCTGAAATGGCCTTGTTCTTTGCACTCAAAGCATACGGGTCCTTTGATTGGGCACTCATGACTGAGGTGACCAGCTTTCCCACACTTGTAACAACTACCTGAGGAGGAGTTACATGCTACAAAGTGTTTGCTCCAGCATCTGGAGCACCAACTGGCTTCCTTTCTAGAATCGTTCCTCTGGTTGTTGTTGTTGTAGTTTGACCTCTTGGGAGGTGCCGAGTGGCCCTCCCACTTCTTCTTTTCCCCAACTAACTCCTTTTCTTCTTTGCCTAGTTCATAGGCATCTTCCAACAGTTGAACTTGATCGATGGCCTCTTTCAGAGTAGAGGCTTTTGAAATTCGCACCATTGCCATCATATCGGATGGCAACCCTTTAATGTATTCCTTCACCCTCTTTTTCTCATCTGGAGCCACATGCCCCCACTAGATTCAACTTCTCCACAAATAAACGCTTGTATTCTCTCACAGATTTGCTCCCTTTCTTGAGAGCCTGAAATTCTTCCACAATGCGGTCAATCGCTCTCTTGTTGCAATATTCTTCCAAGACTTTCGCTTTGAACATCTCCCATGTAAGCATGGAGGCGATAGCCGGTCCAAGAGTAGTTGTGGTGATGTTCCACCACGCCAAGGCCTCGCCTCTAAGCATTTGTGAAGCAAACTTCACCCTATGTTTCTCCTCACACTCGCTCGAGCCAAAAGATTGCTTGATCTCCCGTAACCAATTCGTACAAACCACCGGATTATCTGATACGGAAAACTCGGGTGGTTTGGAGCACAAAAAGGTCTTGTATGAGCAACCCTTTCTCGTTCTCCTTACTTCACCCACGGGAGTCTCCACAGTACCATGACCAATCTCGTTCCTTCCGGAACCCCCCATGATGTTCTTTGTCGTTGCTTCGTGTCTTCGTTGACTGGCATCTCGTTCCTCTAACATCTCCAGAATTACCCATGCTGTTGAGCCATAGCGGAATTAACCGTCTGCATCATACTAAGCCTGAATTCGTCTTGAGTGCCCACCTCGACCATTAAAAGGCCATTCAAGGTGAGGTTGACTCCTAGCATGCGCTCCACTCTGGGCACAAATCTGTTATGACTTTCATTAATTGTGCCAAAATAAGGTAAGAATATGCTTAATTGTAAAAGGAAAGTTTATAATTCCTTCCACTCTTACCTTCCTTATATAGATTAGTCCTAGCAATATAAATAGGGTGTTAGGGTCATTCATTAAGGTGTGAATCGATATTGAGAGCTAATCAGAGAGAGCCGATATATTGTGTAATCAACATTATAATCAAGTGAGAAATCCGACTTCGGATCTTCATCATATTCTTGTGTTCTTCGTGTTTTTTTCTTAATTCATACGTACTTGATCATTATCTGGGATCCACAATTGGTATCAGAGCCTCACGATCTGCGTTTTGATCTAATTCTGATTGAGTTCGAAAAAGCAAGGTAAATCTCGATTTTTTTTGTTCATTCTTATCGATCCAAGCTTCAATAGCCTGGATCGACAAGTCTCAAAAACCCAAAATTCTTATCGACTCTATATATATCAAGAAGCTTTCAAACTTCTATTCGAAAAGTTTTGATTATCAGTATTATCGAACCCTATTTTTATGATTACTTTAGTTTATTCTGCGGTACCTTTGCTTCTCTTTTACAAAAGAAAACTTGGGAACTATTGACTCCTACAGCTATTCTGGTTTAAGGGTTCTCAAGTACACACCATAAACTTTAGTAATTCATTTTTTTTCTTTATTTGAACTAATTGAAGACTCAGGAACTTACCTCTTCTCTTCCATAAAAAGACTTGATCTTTTTTTTCGAGAAGTCTTCATTCTTGCTCTTCGATTTTTCAAAATAAAGATAAAAACGGAATTCGATAAACTGATCATTCAAACTTCTCAAATCTTCTTTGATAGATATAATTTATTTACTGGGTCATCCTATGCGATAAGATTTCTAGTTGATTCTTTGTGTTTCAAAAAAACTCAAACTTTTCAATCGACATAGTTTTATGTCAAGTCCTTGTCACCCGATACAAAATCTTGTCGATCCCTCTTCGCCCGAGATAAAATCTTGTCGATCCCTCTTCACCCGCGAAAAAAACTTGTCGATCCATCTTCACCCGATAAGAATTCTTGTCGAGATACCTTAACTCGACATAAATTTTTATCGGCCCCTTTCCAATCGACATCTTTTGGATTCTTTGTCAATCGAGATAGTTTATTCTGTTTTTTAAGAAACTCTTAGAATTTTTTCAAAACTCTTTGATCGAGATCACTTTGTCAAGTACAATGACTACACGCGAAGCTATGGCCATCGGTTCGGACACAAAACCGCCAATTCTTTTCCAAGGTGAATACTCACAGTGGAAGGATAGATTTCTAGACTTTGTTGCACGCCATGATTACGCGGATGAAATCATGCGCTCCATTACTGAAGGCCCTCCACCCGTCTTCTATCAAGACCTTCCTGCCATGCCAAATGTTGATCCTCCTGTTCTATCACGAAAAGGGATCAAGCCCAAGTCTGCCTATGATGATAATGAGAAGAGAATTACGAAAGGTGATCAACTTGCACGATCATACCTCCTTATGAGCATCCCAAATGAGATCTACATAAGCATTGATAGTCACAAAGAACAGCCAAAGAGATGTGGGAAGAAATTGAATAATTCATGCTCGGCAAAAAGATCGGGACTCAACTAAAGATCACCAATTATATCTCACAGTATGAAGAATTCAAGGCAAAAGAGGGTGAAAGTTTTACGAATACCTACACTCGTTTTGTTCAATTAATAAACGAGCTAAGTAAAAACGATACTCGTAAGACAAAGATCGAGAACAACATGAAGTTTGTAAGTAATCTTTAATCGGAATGGCGTCGCTTTGCCAATTAAATTAAGCCAAAGAGATGTAGGAAGAAATTGAAAAATTCATGTTCGGCACAAAGATCAGGACTCAACTAAAGATCACCAATTGTATCTCACAGTATGAAGAATTCAAGGCAAAAGACGGTGAAAGTCTTTCGAATACTTACACTCGTTTTGTTCAATTAGTAAACGAGCTAAGTAAAAACGATATTCGTAAGACAAAGATCGAGAACAACGTGAAATTTGTAAGTAATCTTCAACCAGAATGGCGTCGCTTTGGTAATTAAATCAAACACAGCAAATTTCTCGCTAAACTCGATCTTCACGAAGTATACGAAACCCTACAACAAGACGAAGAGGAAGTACTAGAAGCTATGGGGACAAACAACAAGATCAAAAAGCCTTCCGATCCAATCGCTCTAGTGGCAAAAGAAAGCTCGACTTTATCCCGAAACGCACCACAAGAAGCCTTTCCTGAATTAGAGGACGAAGAGTTCGACTATGATCCGGAGATTGCCCAATTCCAACAGCAATTGGTTCTACTCACAAAGGCATTTCAAAAAAAGTACTCTCGTCGCTCAAATTCCAATCAACAACGTTATGCTTCGGGACCAAAGAATCATGAGCGTAAAGCAATGTTCGAGCCAAAACCAACGAGAGAAGAACAACATCCGCCAACCAAACCGGAAGACAAATTCAAAGGCGAAATGAGTTTGTGCTACAACTGTGGAAAATCCGGCCACTATGCTCGTGAATGCAAAGCGCCAATGGTCAAAGACTCCAACTATTTTACTTACAAGTTGATGTTGGCTAAACAAAAAGAGGTTGGAAAGTACTTATGGCGGAAGATGAACACTGGCTCAATCATGGTAACGAAGATGGTGATACGGAAAACGAGATTCAAGCACATTTCAGTTTGATGGCTTATTCCGACCCTTCCGATAATTCCACTTCCAACGCTTCCGACTACACAGCTGAGGTAAGCCATTCTGACTTTGATAGTTTTGTTTCTCAAATACATGACTTAATGAGCCAATTGCAAGAATTAAAATCTTAATTGAAAACCGAGAAACTTTTGGTTTCCAAATTAGAAGCACATCTAGAAAATAATCACAACCAACTTCTAATTGTCACATCCGAACTTGCTACTTCTCAAAATATAGCCCAAAACTTTCAAAAGGAGAAAACCACCTTGCAAAATGAAAATTTGGATTTAAAACAACAAATCTTGGATCTCACAAATCAACTTACCAAATCTAAACGTGAGACCGAAGAATTTTCATCACAATATGAGTTTGTCACTATACAAAGACAAGATCTTTTAGCAAAACTCAAGAATTTGGAACTCAAACTTTACAAGATTGGTCAAACTAAACAAACGATTCATTTGAATGCTCCAAAGGATTTAAGTTCGAAAGTTGGATTAGGTTTTGAAATCCAAAACGCTTAGAAAAGCCCATATACAATACACCGACTCTTTATAAATTTGATATCTAGGCCTTGGTCCGGAATATAAAATTCTATTTATGAAGTCACATCACAAAGTCGAAATTAGGGATGATTGGAATAGGAAGAACAAGCAATATCACCAAATTCCTTTCTGCTATCCTACGCAAGTGGAAAAGGAATCTTCAGAAGAAACTCTTCCAAGCGACTATTTTCCATTTTACACCGACGAAGAACTTTAAAATCAAACTCCATAATTTAAAACATATATTCCCACCTTATTTTTAGAAAAGAAAATTGTTCAACTTGAAGAGGTGTTGGAATCTGAACATTCTTCGTCGGAAAAAGAAAAGGAGGCTTTAATCTCTAAAATTCAAAAACTTGAAAACGAACCTTTACACTCTAACAAAAACCCTGAAACTGATACAACTTCAAATATTTCTTCGTGTAAACCTTTCGTTGGCCCTTATTTAGATGATTGTGAAGAGATGTTCAAATTTGATCCAAATTATTGTCTTCCTAAATACCAAACTTCCCTTACTCCCGACCAAATTAATGCGGAATTGGATGACCTTGAAAAAATGATTTTTCTGGATGAAAATTCTAATCATTCTCAACTTAAATCCGACGAATGTTTACATGAGTCGAATGCTAACTTTGACTTCAATCCTAAACTTCCAAGCCATACGGAATTTTTAAACAAAGGCAAGAAACCAATGGAAACAACTTCGATTCCGGAGGATAAGAATGAATGTTCCACTAGTAAAACTAAAACCACTCATTTTAACCAAACGAATCAAACTAATTTTTTCTCAAGAGGTACTAACCGTGGTCCTATTGATGTTTCAGCACTTCATTCTTTAAAGTCAAAGCAAGTTTGGGTTGAAAACGGCAAAAGCACTCCAAAGTCGTGATCCCACAATAAAGACAAATTTACTTTTTCGAATTCTACAAATGTCAAAAGAACCAATCTTCATTTTCTATTTCCGTATACTATTGGTTCGTTTCGGCATTTAATTCAATTTTCTCGTAATCAAATTTGTTGCTCAAATTGCGGTGTTAATGACTTTATGCGCTTAAATTCTTTTGATTATGGTTATGATTATTATCCGTACATGTCTTACTCTTTCAATTATCATCAAGTCAATTCTTTTCAAAAATATCCTGTTTATAAATGAGTTCCTAAAAATACCATGACTTCCGCACCTAAGTCTCGCTTCAAGTGGGTACCCAAAGGTGCCAAGTCAACTAACCCCGAAGGACCCATTTACAAATGGGTACCTAAATCTGTCTAATTTTGTGCAGACTGGTCATGTGTGGTACTTAGATTCTTGATGCTCCAAACACATGACTGGACAAAAAGAGTTGCTTGCCAACTACAAGGAGAAAAAGGGCGGATTTGTACGATTTGGCAATGATCACTTAGCACCTATCAAAGGCCAAGGAGACATTATTCAAAATAACATCACAATTTCTGATGTCTCATATGTTCAAGGCCTAAGCCACAATTTACTAAGCATTGGCAAATTCTGTGACAAAGAACTTGAAGTCAACTTCCGATCCGAATGATGTTGTGTGCGAACTTACGAAGGATAGGAGTTATTAGCCGGCACTCACAAGTCAAATCTATACACCATCGAGCTTTCCCAAGTCCAACCTGCCACGAATGTGTGTCTACTCTCGAAAGTGACTAATGCTAACAACTGGCTTTGGCATCGACGATTATCTCATCTGAACTTCAAAAATATCAGTCGACTCTACATTGGAGGATTAGTCACCGATTTACCAAAGATCAAGTTTGAAAAGCCTCACTTATGTGATGCATGCAAGATGGGAAAGATGAAGAAAGTTTCGCACAAACCCAAGGTGGAACACAGCACCATAAGACCTCTACAACTCATCCATATGGATTTGTGCGGCTCAATGAGGACTCAAAGCATACATGGCAAGAAGTACGTCCTCGTTATGGTCGATGACTTCTGACTTCTCACGATTTACTTGGGTGAAATTCCTTCGCACAAAGGACGAAGCTCCCAAAACAATCATCAATTTCTTGAAGGCCATTCAAGTTAAATGGGAGCTTAACGCCCAAATCATCTGCACTGATAATGGAACAGAGTTCAAGAACCGTACTCTTGACAGCTTTCTCGAATCTGTTGGCATCATGCATACATTCTCTGTGGCTCGAACTCCTCAGCAAAATGGTATGGTCAAACGACGTAATCGTACGTTGGTCGAAGCTGCCCGCATTATGCTCGCCTATTCCAAACTACCACACCACCTTTGGGCCGAAGCAATCAATACAGCTTGCTACACTCAAAACCGTTCCATCTTCAACAAGCGCTTCAACAAAACGCCTTATCAGTTGGTCTACAACCGCATCCCATCTATCCATCACCTTCGCACCTTTGGTGATCGCTGCTTTATTCTTAATGAAAAGGAAGATCGTGGGAAACTCAAGCCAAAATCCGATGAAGCATACTTTCTTGGCTATTCTCCAAACACTGCAACTTATCGGATCTACATGAAGAATGCCCGCTGTGTCATGGAAAGTGTCAATGTCCAATTTGATACAACGACCGAAATGGCTTCTGAACAAGACAATTCGGAACCTGCTCTAAACCCCGCTCATTCAAATCAAGCGTCCACTTCCAAAACCGCTACATCAGATCTGAATGATTTATTCGAGCACTTTTACTCGGATTATTTTGGCCCCTACACTGAAATTCCTATGAGCATCACCTTGCCAACCTTGGAGGTTGCCGGGACCACAAATCTTTCTGGACCGCCAGTAACTATGGAAACTGTCTCAACTGCTGCAACTCCAAGCTCATCTTCAAATGTTGCCTTAGTCTCTCCTCCAAATCAGGTTAACCCCATCATTTCAAACATACCAGACCCACTTCCTGCAAACCCAACTTCTTCACCTACGAGTCCGGAACCTACATCCACTCCCCCACATACATCTTCCAATCCAAAGGATGGTTCAAGTTCCACTCGTCCTTCCGAAGTGGCTCCTGCATTAGAAACAGTTCAAGATCTTCCTCTTGGCACTTAAGTAGACGGCAATCCTGACCTAACCGCAATTCAGCCTCTTCCACATACCAAGAAATGGGTCTGATCTAACCCACCGGATCTGATTATTGGAGACCCATCTAAATCGGTCACAACGAGATCTGCTTCCGCCAACGATTGTCTCTTCTCATCTTTCCTAAGCCGAATCGAACCTAAAACCGTTGAGGAAGTGTTGTCTGATCCTGACTGGATTATCGCCATGCAAGAACAGCTCAACCAGTTTCAAAGTTTGAAAGTCTGAAAGTTTGGCGCCTCGTTCCATGACCGCACAACAAAACCATAATTGGCACCAAATGGATCTTCAAGAATAAACAAGATGAAGATGGCATTGTCATACGCAACAAAGCACGGCTTGTCGCAAAAGGCTACAGTCAGCCCCGGTAGCACGCATTGAAGCCATTCGCATGTTCTTGGCATATGCGGTTCACAAGAACTTCGTTGTTTTCAAAATAGACGTCAAGACTGCCTTTCTAAATGGTATTCTCCGCGAAGAAGTATATGTTTCTCATCCCGACGGTTTTGTTGATCCTTCAAAGCCGAATCATGTTTACATTCTCGACAAAGCTCTCTACGGCCTCAAACAAGCCCCACGTGCATGGTATGATAATCTATCTGAATACTTGGTCAAAAACGGATACTCCAAAGGTAAGATTGATCCTACATTGTTCATTAAGAAGGAAGAGGGTGATATCATGCTCATTCAAATCTACGTAGATGACATCATTTTCGATTCGACTAAACACAGCATTGTAAGAACTTCTCCGAACTCATGATTGCCAAGTTCAATATGAGTATGATGGGAGTGATGAATTTTTTCTTAGGACTTCAAGTAAAACAATTTTCAACGGGAATATTCATCAACCAATCGAAATACATCTCGGATATGTTACATAAATATAACATGACGACCTGTACACCGATTGGAACCCCCATGTCTCCAGGTTCAAAACTACACGCTGATCCTTTGGGCAAAGTGGTCGATTCCAAAACCTATCGGGGAATGGTCGGTTCTTTAATGTATTTAACGGCTATTCGTCCGGACATAATGTTTGCTACCTGCCTTTAGACTAGATATCAAGCATCTCCCAAAGAATCTCATCATAGTGCCATTAAGTGTATTTTTCGTTATTAAAAAGGTACTACTGATCTTGGCCTATGGTATCCAAAAGATATGGGTTTCGAGTTAACTACTTTTTCAGATGTTGATCACGTCGGATGCATGCTTGACCGAAAAAGCACGAAGGGCCACATTCAATTCTTGGGAGACAAATTAGTGAGCTGGTCCTCGAAGAAGCAAATGTGTGTATCTACGTCCAATGCGGAGGCCGAATACATCGCTGCCGCTAGCCGCTGTTCACAAGTCATTTGGATGCGCACGCAACTTAAAGACTATGGCTTCTGGTTTGACAAAATTCCCATCTATTGTGATCAAAGAGCGCCATAGCCATCTCCATCAATTCTGTTCAGCAAACCAAGACAAAACACATCGATGTCCGATATCATTTCAATAAAGATCATGTCGAAAGAGGTATAGTTGAACTCTATTTTGTGAACATAGAACTTCATCTTGCCGACCTGTTCACAAAGGCATTGGATGAGAAACGCTTCCAATTCCTAGTGTCCAAGTCGGGCATGCTAAACCTCAAAACCTGATTCGTTATCAGTGTCTTCAAAAATTCCAAAAAGTCCATTCACGTCTAAATGCACATTCTTATTTCATATATGAATCTGCCCTATTCTTGACTTCTCGTTTTGTAATTTTTGAAATAGTCTGGAGCTCTGTATTTTCAAAATAGTTTAGTTCTAGTACATCTTTCGTTTTTGTTCTGTCTTTTTCGATGTCTGTTTTTAACTTTATTTCTCAGCTACGTTCAAGGGGGAGCAACCAGGTTAGTTTTCTTATCTCATAGAACTTGAGGGGGAGCTAAGTTTTTCTTACCTTAGACATGAATCAAGGGGAGCACTTAGAAATTTTTTGAATTCAACTTAAAAAAAATTCAGACTTGTCGGCCCTATAAGCCCCGACAAGAATTTTTGTCGAGTGCCAAAAGCCCGACATCCTCTCTCACGACATCTTCTTGATGATGTCAGATGCTCGATAAGTTTTTGCCACGTGTCATCCCTCGATGACCCTACTATTTAAACAGAAGCCCCACTTGCACTATTCACGCTTTCAAAGATGTTTCCCTCTTCTCTCTCGAACTCTCCCGAGCACCAGCTTTTGCAAGAATTTTCTCAAATTTTCGAATTTCACAAAAAGAAAAACAAAACCAGTTTCCATGGCGGATATTAATGATCCAAGTGTTTCTGATGACGAGAACCCAATGCCTTCCGAACGATCTACTGCACCAAGCATAAACGCGAAAAACAGAGATGACATCCTAATGCCCCCGAGTAACAAACGGACGTTCAAGCCTAACAACCACCGTTTTAACATGGATATGCGACTGGAATACCCCATAATCATGGAGATACTACGACACCATCCGCTTCGGTTTGCATTCACATTGGAACACCGAGTCCCGACCTTCAGTGGTTAGTGCAGTGAGAATCTTCTGTTGAGCGAGAATGGGATCTACATTCAGGTTTTCTTGTGCAAGTTCTTTCTGAGCAAGAGCTGCAGCGAGCCGTTCACTCTTTTCCAATTGTTCTTTGGTCGCTTTGTCTCTTGAAGAGTCTTCCCTGAGAATCTTCCTTGCTAGAGCAAGATCATTCTTGGTTTGCTTTATTTCTTCATCTCTGATCCTCTGAGCTTCCAATGCTTGTTCTCTCTCTTCTTTGGATAGAAAGTAGAATTCATCTACCATCCTGATTGGTACAGCGTTTATTGGGTCTTCATGGGGTACCCTTATTCTTTTGGATTCGAATTCCCTTAGGAATTTTATTCGCCTTTCTTCCTCTTCAGGCTCGCTTATGATCTGCTTCTGAACGCGACGTCTGGGAATGAGGCCTTCTTCTTCCTCAGAGTCAGTTTCCACTATGTACATAAACTGCTCTTCAGAAGAAGGTTCCCTCCTTGTGGATGAGTCCTTTGGGGGACGGGGATCACTGAGGGAAGGAGAGAAAGAAGGAGATTTATCAGAGAGAGGGTTTGAAGGAGGAGAGTTATAGAAGGGGTTTCAGAGAGAGGAGTAATACAAGGGATAAGCTGAAGAGATACCTTGTCAGCGGCCTCCCCCTCTGTTTGTGGGATTGGGGCATCAAGATCAACCAGTTTATGTGATACTTTGCCTGAGGGACCAGATCCGTCCCCCAAGGGCTCTAGCTGAGATGTGCCTGGTCTGGACATTCTGAAATGTTCCATTGCAAATCCCATGTCATCATCATCATAATCATCACCAAAGTGAGGGATGCGTTCCTCTTCTTCTTCTTCTTCATCATCATCATCACCAAACCCTTCAGCAAAGGAAGGTTCTGCTCTTTGGATGTAAGGAGAGATCCTTTCATCAGGGAACCTCCAGTTGTGCTCGCCGATTATTTCGTCAGCGAACTCTTTGGCCACCTTCTCCCCCTCAATGTTATCATGGGGCAGAACATGGAACATAGGCTACCCTTTTTCGAAAGCTCCGCGGGACCACCTACCACTAGTCTTTGGCCGGAGGAGTTTGACTGCGGCACGAACGAGTAAGAAGAAAGAGAGGAAGCAAGGGCAGGGGCACGCCTTTTCTCGCTGCTTGATTGGCGGGGAGAAGCATCTCAAAGTATGGGGCAAAGGATTAAAGGCTTTTACTTTGACATGGAATTCTGAATTAGTTTGATTATCACAGTGCGAACATTCGTTTGCACGTCCTGAAGCATGGTCCGATCAGCAGCAGCAAATGAGGGACCAGCCCCACCGAGCCTTGAGAGAGCCTGCATCACTTCGGTCTGAGCCTTTTGAATAGACTCGAGGGCAGCGGCCTGAGCATCGACCTTTTCCTCAATGTTGATGAGGGATTGGCGAAGGTCCTTGTGCTCCTCCTTTAGATACTGAACGTCAGACCCCAGGTTGCTAACATTCGTCTTCATTCCAGGAGTACCAGCGACCTGCCAGAAGATTAACTCAGCTGAAGTTTGCAGCGAGTCCACCCTTGCCCTGGTGAGAGCACATTCATTGACTAAATAGTCAATGGCAGGGAATGTGGGACCAGGTAGAGACATAGGAGGTAACTCAGTGACCCTGGGAGGAAGCTTGGGGGCTTGGTTCTCCATCTTGACATCCCTGAGCTTTTTAGCACTGGGAGGGCGCTGAGGAGACTTCATCGTCGTCTTCGAAGTGGTGGTGGTGGTGGTGGTTGTTGTTGAGTAGACAGGAGCAGTGGCAGCAGCTGATGACATTGACAAAGAGTCAAGAAATGAATCCGGATCAGATGATGGATGAAACGTAGCATTCTTTTCCTTGAGAATATCATGAGGATTACTCTCAGGGACTACTTTTGCAGAGGTAGTGTCCTGAGGATCACTGACCAGTGTCTTAGAGTATCTGAAAGAGACACTCTGAGGTCCTTTGATATTGGCTTTACAAAACTTAGATTGCCTAAACAATACTGAGGTTTGGACTGCGTGCATTTCAGCATCATCAGGGATAGGGACAACTATCGCTGAATCACTTGCTGATGTAAGGACCAAAGAAGTAGAGATGGAAGAGGTAGAGAAGGCAGTGAGAGTAGTACCTGATCCAGCTTCAGCAGAGCTGTCTATAACACCTTCAGAGACCTTAGTCACTGATGGTGGTGGTAGTGCTGATGAAACTTCAATGGCAGCAGAAACCGTTGGAGTGGCTGTGGATGAGGGTGGTGTTTGTAGTACACCAAAATCAGAGAGGATGGTCTGTTGAGAGACCACCTTCTTGGGCTTCTTTGAGGCGATGGTCTTCTTATGACCATCAGTAGAGGTTTTCCTCTTAGCAGCAGCAGCAGTGCCTTGGTTACTCACTGAGGGGATGGGCAGCGAGGAGGTCACTGAAAGAGGTCCTCCTATTAATTGTAGCATGTAGGGAGTGAGAGGAGCATCACTTGGACGTTCCTTAAGATCCAGTGACTTCTTCCCTACCATTGAGAAGGCAAAGTCACCGACTTTCGGGTAGCTCTCCCCGAAAGCCTCTTCAAGGATGGTGGAGAAGAAACGGGGGTAAGGGATAACGGTATGTCTAGTATTGGCGTTGAGGCGGCTACACATATCGCTAAAGATGTAGTCAGCATAGTTTAAAGGATGACCTGTGCAGAGAGAATAGGCAAGGTCTTGAAAATGCTTGCTCGCCTGATCATGGGAGCCAACTTTGGACCCCAGGCACTGAATGACCTGGGTGAAAATGTACTGCCATTGAGCAGGGAGTCGCTTCTTTTCCAGCTTTGAACCCACCGTCTTCACAGAGAGGTTCTCCCATTTGTAGCCAATGGAGTCCAAGAAAACATCTATCTACTGCTTAGTTGGTTCAGCACCCCATTGCACACCCTTCTTGCGCTGAGGGAGTCTTAGCGCCTTGCGTACGAACCCCGCTGAGAACGAGAAGAAGCCAAGTTCAGGGATTCTGAAGGAAATAGCAAGGAGGACAGTGCCCTTGTCCGTTGTCAGACTGGTACATTGCGCCGTGTACCAGAGAGCCTGAAGGTGAGAGGTAATGCCCACTAGGTTGTGGACGAAGGCATACATCAGAGGGCATGCCTTGAAAAGTTGCAGCGCCTTTGAACTGAGGGCGTTCAGAGGGAATGTCCACTAATGCAATGTAATTGCATGGCTTGAAGGTTGATTTTTCCAGCTCGAATTGGCAGTTTGGTGCAGCGACCAACCGGTTTTCAGCAGCAGTAGTTTCAGCGATGTTGGAAGCAGAGGCCATTTCTGTAGGAAAAATGGCAACACCAAAGAGATAAATCATGGTTTTAATACATGAATGTATAAACCAGAGTTTTGGTATAAAAAGTACCAAATGTAATATCAAAGAAACAAGTATTATGATGAACAATATCAAAATGCTTGTTGGTAATAAAAAAGCAATAAAAAAAATTTGAAAGAAAAAAAATAAATTAGAAAGAGGAAAAACTTTGAAAAAGAAATCTTCTGTTCTAAGAACAGGGTTTTGAAAGTATAGAATTTATTTTTCACTCTAAAAGCAAGGTTTTATCGATTTTTAAGAATGAAATAGGTAAGAAAGGTGAAACAAGTTGTTTCCAATTCTTAAGTTTAGGTTTAGATCAAACCTTAGTCGAGTGAAGGAGAAAAATGCACAAGTGCGTGTTCTTGGTGTTCTTGGAGAAAACTTGAAGATTCGAAGGTTCCTTTTGCCTTTAGGAAAGTTATGAAAGCGGAAGGAAGCAAGTAAGGCAAATTAAGTGCTTAAATAACAAGAGGAGAGAGAAAGGAGGCTAAACGACGGTTTTAGCTTTTTGAAAAAGAAATGATGAACTGGCGCACGTTCCAAGAAAGGAATTGGAATGGAAACGTCGTGGTCCGTCGTGTGTCAGAAAAAGGTCTGACGTGTCTTTTTCTTAATTTTAAAAGATTTTAATGATAGTTATCCACAAGGAATGAATATCATTAATATTTTTAAAACACTTCATCAAAAATAATAAAGGATTACCAGTGATGGGTTTTCTCTTAAAGAATCAGGGAGAAAAAATTAATGATACCTGAGTGAGAGTACACAGATATCACTGAATCAGAGTTCAGCGAATGGAGAGATTGAAGGCTTTTCTTTGTACCACTGAATTTGTTGTTCACTGAATAAATACTTTATTCAGCGTTCAACATACCAAGTTCGCTGATAAGTAGATTGAATCTAGTCTCATCAAGAGGCTTGGTGAAAAGATCAGCGAGCTGATATTCAGTAGGAACAAAATGAAGTTCAACTTCACCATTCATCACATGATCTCTGATAAAATGATATCGGATTTCAATGTGCTTGGTTTTTGAATGAAGTACAGGGTTGTTAGCGATTGTAATAGAACTACTGCTATCACAATATATAGGAATCTTACAGAGATTTAGATCGTAGTCTCTGAGTTGATTTCTCATCCAAATGATTTGAGCACAACAACTACCAACGGCTACGTATTCAGCTTCAGCGGTGGAAGTGGACACAGAGTTTTGCTTTTTACTTGTCCAACTTATTAACTTACCACCTAGTAGCTGATAACCACTAGTGGTGCTTTTCCTATCAATTTTACAACCTGCAAAATCACTGTCAGAGTAACCAATGAGATCAAATCCTGAACCTTTGGGATACCAAAGGCCTAGTTTTAGAGTTTCTTTCAGGTATCTGAAGATTCGCTTCACAGCAATAAGATGGGATTCCTTCGGTTCAGCTTGATACCTAGCGCAGAGACATGTAGAGTACATGATGTCGGGTCTACTTGCTGTAAGATATAGCAGAGATCCAATCATCCCTCGATAGGCAGTGACATTGACTGGTTTCCCATTAGGGTCCTTGTTCAGAGTTAGAGGAGGTGCCATGGGGGTCTTCATTGCTGAGCATTGATTCATGTCAAACTTGTTCAGCATGTCTTTAACATATTTGCTTTGACTAATAAAGATACATTTATCAGATTGCTTTATCTGCAAGCCTAGAAAATATGTTAGTTCACCCATCATACTCATTTTATAGTGTTTCTTCATTCTTTCAGCGAAACGAGTGCAAAGTTTGGGCCTTGTGGAACCAAAGAAAATGTCATCAACATATATCTGAGCGAAAATAGTATGACCTATATATTTTCTTAAAAACAGGGTTTGGTCAATTTTTCCACAAACAAATTTTTCTTTAAGAAGAAATTTAGAAACGGTATCATACCAAGCTCTAGGAGCTTGTTTTAACCCGTAAAGAGCTTTTTCAAGTTTAAAAACATAACCAGGATGGTTAGGGTCTGAGAAACCAGGGGGTTGTTCAACATAAACTTCCTCGCTGAGTTTTCCATTTAGAAAAGCCCTTTTAACATTCATTTGAAAAACTTTGAAGTCTTTATGGGCAGCATAAGCTAAAAAGAGTCTTATGGCTTCTAAACGAGCAACAGGTGCAAAGGTTTCATCATAGTCAATTCCTTCTTCTTGTCTATAACCTTGAGCAACAAGTCTAGCCTTATTGCGAATTATAGTCCCGTTTTCATCTAGCTTATTTTTGAAAACCCATTTGGTTCCTATAACAGTTTTATCAGAGGGTCTTGGAACAAGATTCCAAACTTTATTTCTACGAAATTCAGTTAGTTCTTCTTGCATAGCTGAAACCCAGCTAGGATCAGAGATAGCTTCATCTATCTTCTTAGGTTTAGAGAGAGAGATGAAATTAACATAAAGACAGATATTACCTGTGCCTTTACGTGTGTTGATACCTGCAGTGGGATCACAAATAATTTGATTTACTTGATGATTTGCAGTCCATCGCTGAGCTGGTGGTTGAGGAGAGAGATCAACGGCAGATTCAGCGACTTGTTCTTCAGTTTCTGGATTAGGACCTGTTTCAGCGACTGGTTCTTCATTCAAAATCAAATCAGGAGATTGATTTTCAGAGATAGTTTGGTTGTTCACAGAGGAATTTCCAAGAGAGATATCAGTAGCAGGAATCTGATTGAGAGGAGTAATATTCATCCCTGAAGATGGTTGATCATTACTTGTTGGGTTTACAGGGATCTCATCATCACAAGCTTCAGCAGGAGGTTGATTGCTGAAATATGTTTCAGGTTCCCCATAATGAGATTTCATCCAAGCATTCGATTCTTCATCATCATCAAGATTATGAGAAGGATGAATGGGACGAGATTCATCAAAGTTGACATGCATAGATTCTTCAACATGTTGTCTTCTTTTGTTGAATACTCTGAAAGACTTAGATACAGAGGAGTATCCAAGAAATATACCATCATCAGCCTTGGGATCAAATTTACCCAAATGATCTCTGTCATTCAGAATGTAGCATATACATCCAAAAATGTGAAGATATTTCAGAGTGGGTCTTCTCCCATGAAATAATTCATAGGAAGTCTTCTTGAATCGCTTAACAATCAGGGATCGATTCTGAGTAAAGCATGTTGTATTGACAAATTTTCCCCGTAATTGAGTTGGAAGACGCGATTCGCTGAGCATTGAGCGAGCTGCTTCGATTATAGTTCGATTTCTTCTTTCAGCAACACCGTTTTGCTGAGGAGTTCTTACTGACGAGAAGTTGTGAGAGATGCCTTTTTCTTCAAAGAAATTAACCAAGGTACTGTTTTTGAATTCAGTACCATGATCACTTCTTATGGAGCGAACAAGTAAGTTGTTCAGAACTTCTATCCTTTTGATAAAAGAGATTATCATTTCAGGGGTATCACTTTTGGATCGTAAGAAAAATACCCAGGTATATCTGGAGTATTCATCAACAATAACTAAAGTGTATTTCTTTCCGGATATAGTTTGGACATTTACAGGTCCAAAGAGATCCATGTGGAGTAGCTGAAGAGGAGCGGTCACTGAAGAAATTTGTTTTGACCTGAAGGAGGCCTTAGTCAGCTTTCCCTTTTCACACGTTGAACAAAGAGATTCCTTTGTAAAGGTATGATTTGGGAGGTCTCTGACTAGATCTTTTTGAGACAATTCATTTATTGTCTTAAAGTTGAGATGAGAGAGTCTTTTATGCCATAACCAGTTTCCATCTGAGGATGCTCGAGAGATAAAGCACATGTTCTCAGAGTGAGAGCTATTCATATTAATAACATAAACGTTTTCAACTCCTTTGCCAGAGAGGGCAAGCTTATCATTGAAGTCAGTGACAGCACATCTATTCTTTAGAAATAGAACTTTGAAGTCTTTGTCACATAACTGACTAACACTTAAGAGATTGTGTTTCAGTCCTTCAACATAGGCAACACGATTAAATGAGGTAGCTCCGTTGGACAGAATTCCATAACCTTTAGTGTATCCTTTGCCATTTCCACCAAAGGTCACTGAAGGACCAGCTTCTTCCTTGTAGTCAGAGAGCAGAGATTTTCTGCCTGTCATATGCCTTGAGCATCCGCTATCGAGATACCAGATACCTTTGGCACTCTGCAGACAACAAAAGGATTAATTGTTTGAAGGTACCCATATTACTATGGGTCCTGCTTTGTTAGTGGAAGGAGTGGCAGATGAGCTATTAGCTGAAGAACTCTCTTCAGTGGATATCTTCACCTTTGGTTTTGCAACCTTGGTGGATTTCACTCTCGCTGATTTATCAGCTTGAGCTACTTTCTTTCCATGAGCTAGTTTATCAGCTCTAGTAGCATTAGGACACTTACTTGCAATGTGGGTTGTTTCACCACAGTGAAAGCACTTCCTATATTTATAAGGTTTAGAATTCAGAGAGGAAAGAGAAGAGACAGGAACCTTTTCAGGGATAGGACCAAGAATTCCTTTTTCCATAGTCCTTGGAGGTATTACTACCTTTTCAGGGGTAGGAGTGAGATCAATCTTAATTCTGGGAGTTGGTCTCTGAGAGAAGTCAGAGATCTTCTTCCTAGATTTAGAATTGCTCTCTGAGACTTTCTTGCTCTTATTATGAGCGATTTTATTCTTAGGAACTTGGTCAAGAAACTTGTTCTCGATCACTTTCTTAGAATTAGACAAAGGAACATTCTCTTTTAAAAGAGAGGAAGAAGTTGAAGAATGAGGATCAGGGATCGAAGAGACAAACATTCCAAATTTGAGCATGGAACGGTTACTCCCTGATTCCTCTTTTTCAGAGTTAAAGCCTAACCCACTTCTTGTTTTCATAGGGATTTAGGCATTGATGATCTTATTGACTTTTTCAGAAGCCTTATACCATCCTTCGATGGTTGCCTTTTCAGATATAAGATCAGCAATGGCCTTTTCCCTATCAGCAATAGCTTGCTACTTCTCAATGCTAATAGTTTGGTTTGCAAAGACTTGGTCTTTCAGGGATTCTTCAATCTTAGAAAGTTCTTTGATTTTAAGATGATAATTTTTTAATTGTCCAGATAAATCAGTATTTATTTTTTCAGCTTTAATCTTTTCATTTAAAACATTGTAGAAGTCAACAGTCATAGCATCAAGGGCTGATAAGTTATCACTTTCAGAGATAACAGTAGTAGAGGGGATGAATACCTGAGTTGAAGGAGACTCAGAGGAAGAAGTGTCAGTAGCTTCTTCAGCGTCCTCGATTCTTGCCATTAGACATAGGAAGGCAAGATCTTCTTGATCAGACCCAAACTCTTCAGAGGTCTTAGCCCAATCGTCTTCAGCATCCCAGTCAACTTCTTCAGCGATTAGACCTTTGCCTTTATGCTGGTTCTTCTTCAGATCTTGGTATTTGTTTTTGAGTTTCAAATACTTCTCCTTTTTATCACAGGTCTGGGAGGTGGTAGGTGCAGCAACTTTCTTTGATTGACATTCGCTGGCGAAGTGACCCTTTCGCTGACAGTTAAAGCAAATAGCTGAAGCTTTCTCAGCTAGAGCAGTTTTGGGCTTTTCAGAGTCAGAGAGAGTGGAGGGTTTTCGAAAGTTACTTTTTCTAGCAAATCTTCTAAAGTTGTTGGTCAGAAGAGCCAGAGAGTTATCAAACTCAGAGATGTCAGCATCAGTGAGTGTGTCTTCTGAACCAGTTTGAGTTAATTCAGTTATGGAGGTGATAGAAGAAGAAGGAAAGTTTTTAGGAGTATTTGCCTCTGAAGTCACAAGTGCCAAAGAAGTACTTTTGGCACCTTTGAGTTCATTAATAAGGTTCTTCCTTAAAAGTTGGGATTGTTCCTCACTTAAGAGCATCCCATATAGTGCACTTAAGGATAAAGTTTCAAGATTCTTTGACAGTTTTAAACATGTAGTATACACTGCCCATTGATCGGGTAGTGCCTCCATGAATAAGGTCAGAATTTCAGCGTTTGAATACACTCTGTTGACTGTTACAAGATCAATCAACAGACAGTTGAAACGCTGGTGAATTTGAGAGAGAGATTCACCTTTTTGTGATGCATAAAACTCTCATATTGTCTTACGAGGTTTATACATCTTGTTACCTGAACCTCAGAGGTTCCTTCATATTGGATACATAGGGTATCCCACATAGCTTTCGAAGTTCTCATTTTCATTACTGAATGATATACTTCATCAGGCAAAGACATTGCTATTATAGATCGTGCTTTCGCATCAACAGCAACTTCTTTCTTGTCTTCCTCAGTCCATCGATCTGGAGTTTTTACAATACTCCTTTCAGCGACAGCTGGGGTAGTAGTAGTGGCAGGAACACTTGCTACTATGGTTGTAGGAATGAAAGGTCCGTTTTCTACATAGTATGGGATCTTAGGATCAGATCCCTCTAGAAAAAGTGACATTCTTTCTTTCCATAGTGGGAAATTATCATGGCTGAACCTTGGAGGTTTAGCTAAATATCCATTATCGTTGTAGTTCGTATTAGGGTTTGTAATTTTAAAATATGATATTAAGAAAAATATTTTAAAGAGAAAGATAACAACACTGCTCTGATACCACTTGTTGGTCCCAATAAGGGTCTACAAGAATTAAATATTAAGTAAACGGTTTGTAGGAAGGGGGGGTTGAATACAAACACACTGATTTTGGTTTTTAAATGAGTTTATAGATAATAAACAAATTTACAGTTACAAGCGGAATTAGAACAAGTTCAAAACCTGTTCTATTGTAACTTAAGAAACACACAGTTTGATGCACAAGAGGAAGGAAGAAGGAATACAGAAGGTATAGGCTAGAAAGAAACATGCATTAAGATGAAGAAAATATCTCCATCTTATTTATACCCGTTTGCATTTAATGCAAGACAAAAGGTATATGTCACGTGTCAAGCTTGGATAGGAAGCTTGTCCTTGCTAACAAGACAGCCATGCTTTTGGCCGAATATGAACAGTATCGTATCAGATATGATGGGGACATAAGAGACCAGTCGTACGTCCTTTTCTGACATGGTTCTAGGTTTGACTTTTGTGCATCGAGGATAAGATCAATCTTTAGTCTTGCAGAGGAAGCTTCATTTGAGCGCTGACACTAAATTTTCAAGGATGAACTTCAGTGTTGCTGAGGCTTCACAAGACTTCACACTTTGAGTAGATAATCGTTGCTATCGCTGAACCGCTTCAGGTCACTTAGCTGATTATCTCTTTCTTCAGCTTTGGTCTTCGACTTTCGCTGAATGGTCTTTTGGTGTGATAGCTGATCTTCAGGTCTTCAGAGATAAGCTTATTGTTCCTTGATCTTCAGCGATCGCTGATGGTAATCAGCGTATGCTATCGCTGAATTTGAACAGAAGCCTAACTAAGGAATTTCACTAAGTATACTAAAGGAATCATATTCAAATCATTAAGAGGAGATATGATCAACAGATATCTTTTCTCATCAAAGAATCTCTCTAAAAATTAGAACTCCTCACTGACAATCCTTTATTATTAGTGATGAAGATTTTTCTAAAATTAATAATGATAAACCTTCCTTATGGATAATTACCATTATAATCTTTTAAAAATAAAGAAAAGGACACGTCAGACCTTTTTCTGACACACGACGGACCGCGTCGTTTAGCACCCCTTTCTTTCTCTCTCCTCTTGCTATTTAAGCATCTCTTTTGCCTTACTTTATTCCTTCCGCTTTCATAACTCTCCTAAAGGCAAAAGAAACTTTCGAATCTTCAAGATTTCTCAAGAACACCAAGAACACGCATTTGTGTGTTTTCTTCTCGAACTCAACTAAGGTTTGATCTAAACCTTGAATTATGACTGGAAACATCTTGTTTCACCTCTTCTTCTCCTTAAAACTCTAAAAATGATATAATAACATTTCTTAGAAACAAAAGTAAAAATAATCTGGATCAAACTTAAAAGGTTTTCCTTTATAAAAACCCTGTTCTAAGTTCTTTCCTTAGAACAGAAGATTTTTTTAAAATTTTATCCATTTACCTACGTTTTTTTTTAAATCTTTCATTATATTGTTTATAACAAGCATTTTGATATTGTTCATCAAAATATTTGTTCTCTTTGATCTTAAATTTGGTATTCTTTATACCAAACTCTGTTTTATACATTTATGTATAAAACCATGATTTACCTCTTTGGTGTTCCTATCTTTCCCACAGCAATGGCCTCTGCAAGTAAGACCGCTGCAACCTCTGGTGCTGAAGACACTACCTTGGTCGCTGCACTAACCTGCCATTTTCTTCTGGATAGAGCCGTCTTCAAGACCTGCAACTACATTGCACTGGTGGAAATCCCTGCAGACCGCCCCCAATTCGCTGAAGGAGCAAACTTCATCAAGGCGTGCCCACTGATGTATGCTTTCGTCCACAACCCAGTGGGCATCTCTTCTCATCTCCAAGCCCTATGGTACACGGCTCACTGTACCATGCTGACAACTGATAAGGGAACCGAACTCCCAGCTATTGGATTCAAGATTCTAGATCTTGGGTTCTTCTCTTTCACTGTTGGGTTTCTCAGGAAGGCTTTGCGTCTCCCTGTACGCGCAAAGAATCAACAATGGGGCGCTGAACCCACCAAGATGCAAATCGATGCATTCTTGGACTCTATCGGATATGCTTGGGAGAATCCCTCTCTGAAGACAGTGGTTTCCAAGGTAGAGAAGAAAAGGCTACCTGCTCGCTGGCAATATATCTTCACCCAGGTGATCCAATGCCTTGGGTCGAAGATCGGCTCGCACGACCAAGCGAGCAAGCACTTTCAAGACCTTGCCTACTCCCTCTGCACCGACCACAACCTCAACTACGCTGACTACATCTTCAGCGACATGGTCAGTCGCATCAGCGTTGCCACCAGACATCCCGTCATCCCTTATCCTCGCTTCTTCGCGACCATCATGGAAGTTTCCTTCGGGGAAGAATACCCGAAGGTCGGCGATCACTCCTTCTCTGTCATAGGAAGAAGTCCCTGGACATTGAGGAACGTCCAGGTGATGCACCTTTCACTCCTTACATGCTTCAAGTGATCGGAGCTCCTCTTCCAGTGTCCACCTCGCTGTCCAACCCAACAGCGAGCAACCCAGACACTGCTGCCGCTGTTAAGAGGAAGCAACCAACCGACGGTCATAAAAAGACCATCGCAACCAAACTCAAGAAGCCAAAGAAGATGGTCTCTCAAAAGACCACTCTCTCTGATTTTCGTATACTACCAACACCACCTAAAACCTCAGCCACTTCAACGGTCTTCTCAACCGTTGTTGCTTCATCAGCACTACCTACATCATCAGCGACTCCGGTCACTGAGGGTGTTTTAGCCGGCTCCACTGAAGCTGGATCAGGTACTACTCTCACTGCCTTCTCATCTACTTCTATCTCCTCTTCGTTGGTCCTCACCTCAGCAACTGACTCAGTGATAGTTGTCCCTATCCCTGATAATGCTGAAATGCACGCAGTCCAAACCTCAATATTTTTTAGGCAATCTGAGTTTTGGAAGGCCAAATTATAAGGACCTCAGAGTATCTCTCTCAGATACTCTAAGACACTGGTCAGTGATCCTCAAGACACTGCCTCTGCAAATGTGGTCCCTAAGAGTAATCCTCATGATACTCTCAAGGAGAAACATACATTTTTTCATCCATCTTCTAACCCGGATGTGTTTTTGGCATCTTTATCTATGTCATCATCGGGTGTCGCTTCTCTTCCAACTTTAGCAACGACAACCACCACCACCAGCGCTCCTCCCCGCAGCAAGGACATGGGGAAGTCTCCTCAGGGTCCTCCCAGCGCTGCTCGGCTCAGAGACGTGAAGCAATAGATGGCTACTCCCAAGCTTCCCACTCCAGTCACTGAGCTACCTCCCATTGTCCTTCCCAACCCTACATTCCCTGCAATTGACTATTTGGTCAAGGAATGTGCTCTCACAAGGGCCAGGGTGGACAATCTTCAGACGTCCGCTGAGCTTATCTTCAAACGAATCGTTGGGACTCCTTCGATCAAGACAAACGTCAACAACCTCATCTCTGACGTTTTCGGTCTGAAAGAAGATAATAGGGCCTTTCACAGACCCTGACAAACCTGGAGCAGAAGGTTGCTGCTCAAGCAAACGTCCTTGAGTCTATTCAAAAGACTCAATCCGATATGATGCAGATGCTCACGAAGCTCTCTGAGGCTAGTTCCTCTTCTTTCAACGCTGTTGATCGGACCACGCTTCAGGATAATGATGCGAAGCTAAAGGACGTTCAGACGAATGTTCGCACTCTGATGGTGCATTGTCTACCTCCTGATAACATTGAGGGGGAGAGATGTGCCAAAGAGTTCGCTGACGAACTCATCTCGGAGCATAATCAGAGGTTCCCTGGAGAGAGAATTTCTCCATACATCCAGCGAGCTGATCCTGAAGAAGATGATGCTGATGATGATGAAGACGAAGAAGAAGAAGATGATGAAGAACCTATCCCTCACTATGGGTGGATGGATGATGATGAAGACGACGATGACACTGGAAGTGCCTTAGAGCACTTCAGATTGTCAAGGCCTGGAGTCGCTCATCAAGAGCCCTTGGGGGACGGACCACAACCCTCTTAGGGACAATCCGGTCCCTCAGGCAAAGGAAAAGAAGTGGTAGATCTGGATACCACTATCCCTATATCTGAGGGGGAGACCACTCATGAGGTATCTCTTCCTCTTATCCCTTTCATAACTTCTCTCTCTGAAACCCCCACACCTCCTTCACCTACAAAAACTCTCTCTGACAATATTATTTCCTCCCCTCCTTCCCTCAGTGATCCCCGTCCCCCAAAGGACTCATCTTCATGGAAGGAACCTTCCTCTGAAGAGCAGTTTATGTACATAATAGACACTGACTCTGAAGAAGAAGAAGGCCTTATTCCCAGGTGTCGCGTTCAAAAGCCGATCATAAGCGAGCCTGAAGAAGAAGAAAGGCGAATAAAATTCCTTAGGGAATTCGAGGCTAGAAGAATAAGGGTGCCTGAAGCTGAACCCATTGAAGCCGTACCAATAAGGATCGTAGATGAATTCTACTTTCTGTCCAGAGATGAGAGAGAACAAGCATTGGAAGCACAAAGAATCAGGGATGAGGAGATAAAGCAAATTGAGAATGATCTTGCTTTAGCAAGAAAATTGCTCAGAGAAGACTTTGCAAGAGACAAAACGGCCAAAGATCAACTGAAAAAGAGTGAAAGGATCGCTGAAGCGCTTGTACAGAGAGAACTTGCACAAGAAAATTTGAATGTAGATCCAATTCTTGCTCAACAGAAGATTCTAAGTGCACTATGCGCTGAAGCCACTATGCAGGAAGACAAAGAGCTTGATTGGTGCACTAACAGACTGAAATTTCGAAGATCTGAAGCCAAAATCATTCATGCAACTATCCAAGGGCGACACTCCAACAGAGGTGGTCCAAAGGTATATGTAAGAATGACAAGGACGAACAGAACAGAGAGAGAAGAAGCCAAGTTCTTAAGGATTTATGGATACACCAAATGGTTAGAAATCAGAGACACCATTCAGGGTTCCAAATCCAAATTCAAGGATGTGGTGGACAGTGTGTTGGATCAGTTGCTGCAAAGAATGTCACAACATGTGCAAGTTCCCCCTCTCCCTGAATCATCTAAGAAGAAAATATCAACTGCTGAAGGAAGTTCAAGTGCTAAGAATGAGCATGAAACTAAATTTGATTATCAAAGCATTCTTGGTCATCTTGAGCTCCCTGATATATCAATGCTTTGTACCTCTCTCCCTCAAGACCGAAGATATGAAGAAGATGAAATCATCTCTCTGCCTGAACCTGGTATGGTATTCTTGGATAATGAAGGATTCTTAGGGCTTTTCAGAAACCAAGAAATTCGCAAGGCCCCATCCTCTCTCATAAAGATCATGCTTTGGCTTTGCTGGTCAGATACCCCTCTGATGAATCGACGGAAGACGCTTTATGAGAATGAGTTACAAAGACGAAACGAGAATATCTCTGACTAGTTATAGATTTCTATTTCCTTTGTAATATTTCTTCAGTGTACAAGTACTTTACTTTTATTATTGTAATTTCATTTCTCTGTAATTTCTTCATATTATATTTAATGAAATTCAATCAGAGTACTTTACTCCATCCTAGTACTGAAAAGATCCCTGAAAATAGTAAAAGGGACAATGAACATAAGAGTTCTATTTTCGTTACACTATCCTCACTCACTGATCTTTCACTCTGAAAATTCAATGAGTGAATGTACTTTAAGCTTATTTACTTGTAAAAATTGTTCTTTCATGTCCTTATAAATGAAACTCAATTCAGATAGTAGACTAGCTGAAAAAGACTTTACAGATTAGTACTTAGAAAATTTTCTTTAAATGTTTCCTAAGTCCTTACTAGTCTCTTAAAGCAATTTTCCTATGTTGCTTAATCATAATCAAATAGGGGAGATTGTTGATCATAACTCCTCTTGATGATTTGAATATGATTCCTTTTGTATACTTAGTGAAATTCCATTGTATAAGCTTCTGTTCATATTCAGCGATAGCACACGCTGATAACCATCAGCGATCGTTGAAGATCAAGGAACAACAGGCTTATCTCTGAAGATCCGAAGATCAGCTATCACACCAGAAGACCATTCAGCGAAAGTCAAAGACCCTAGCTGAAGAAAAAAATAATCAGCTAAGTGAACTGAAGCGGTTCAGCGATAGCAACGATTGTCTACTCAAAGTGTGAAGTCTTGTGAAGCCTCAGCGATACTGAAGTTCATCCTTGTATATTCAGTATCAGCAATCAAATAAAGCTTCCTTAACAAGATTAAAGATTGATCTTATCCTCGATGCACAAAAGTCAAACCTAGAACCATGTCAGAAAAGGACGTACGACTTGTCTCTTATGTCCCCATCATATCTGATACGGTACTGTTCATATTCGGCCAAAAGCATAGCTGTCTTATTAGCAAGGACAAGCTTCCTATCCAAGCTTGACATGTGGCATATACCTTTTGTCTTGCATTAAATGCAAACGGATATAAATAAGATGGAGATATCTTCTTCATCAAGATGCATGCTTCTTTCTAACCTATACCCTCTTTATTCTTTCTTTCATCTTCTTGTGCATCAAACTTAGTGTTTCTTAGTTACAATAGAATAGGTGTTAAACTTGTTCTTATTCCGCTTGTAACTGTAAATTTGTTTATTTTCAATAAACTCATTTAAAAACCAAAATCTGTGTGTGTTTGTATTCAACCCCCCCGGCCGTACTACTTTTGAAGATCCACCTACCGAGGAGGAACTATGTCGTGACTTCAGAGCGTTAGGATATGACGATGACCTCCACGGGACAATTCAAGAGAATGCATCTTCCTCAACTCTATTTCATGTTATTTTCTCTTATTAACCGTTGTCTTACAGGGAAACATACGGGTATGGACAGAGCAAGCATTACGGTTCTTCGCATCTTCCACAGGATCGTCCACAGTCGTCACTACGACTATGGCACTCTAATCAGGACCGACCTCGTTGAATATGCCTCTGACAAAGCCAACTCTCGAGACCGTGAGTTTCTTCCTTACCAACGCTTTCTTCAACTCGCTATCCATAGCATGATGACTACACGTGCGGAGATTCTAAGACATGCTGGCACGCCCCTTGGCCCCACTTATACCCAGAAGTATTTGAAACTTCATGACCACCGCTTCCCATACACCATGCCTATCCCTGAAGCCTTATTATCCCTAGCTGATTTGAATGCACCTGGTGTGATAGCCTATAGGGAGAGCATCGGCTTAGTGGCTCACCAACAACCGGATGAGCCTGCCCAAGAGCCAAACTATGAGGAACAAAATGAGTTAGGAGAGGGTCCTAGAATAGACGAGTAGGTTCAGGATCAAGAGGATCCTGAACAGGGTGTTGAGAAAATAGCTGAAGCGAGGGGAAATGACGAGGGTGGTGCATCTGATCAGCTTATGTACTACTTCTGCACCTACCATTCCCATTCCACCTCCAACCGGTACTCCAGCTACCTCTACCTCTCAACCGACGGCACGCATTCCTCGATTGAAACTCCTCGTAAACCGTCGTCGCGTACGCCGTCGCCCGTCATCATCTGAATCCGAAGAAAGCCCAGATGATCGACCTTTACATCGCCGAAGGAGAATTTCTTCCGCCGAAGCGGCACTTAGAAGAATCGGTCCTCAACCCTTAATTCAAGACTCCTCATCAGAAGCTACTGATTTCGATGACCTTCGTGACCTCTACAACTTTGATCCTGTCACCGAACCACTATCTGACCCACTACCTGAACCAAATGTTGGAGAGATAAGGAGAATGAAGAGAGTATCGGTTGTAAATTAAAATGTGAGCACGTGTGCAGCAGTGCAGGTGAGGAAAATATGAATGAGAGTGAGATACTTACAGACAATAGTCGGGTAACCGCGTCCCTTGTTGATGTTGGGTACCAACATTGGACAAGACATTGTCAACCCAACAACGCATATGCACCTACTTCGACTTCTTTTCTGAGCACTTCGAGTCTAGAACCTTCTAGGGAACACGCGTCTATACATACTGAGAGCCTCCGTGGCCCATTCGAAACTTCCATAGTGATGTCCATTTTGGACATTCGACGAGGATTGGAAGGAAATCCTACCAGCGCTACATCAATGCCAATGCTGAATGTAGGTCACACAGTTGATTCAACTGTGATGTCAACGGGAAATCTATGTGATCCCGGTGTTTCCCTTTCAGGTACAACTTTGCCAACTTTCACAGTCAATCCTGCAACTCAGGCGTATGTTGACGCTCAGTATAAGAGAGCTCAAGATTCCCTATTCGCTCACGAGGAACGCATACGAGAAATGATCCATCAAATGTCTGAAGCTTCTGGCTCCCTACCATCCAATCCTAATCAAGCTAGTTCTTCCCTGCCAAGCACAAGTCGTTCTTCGCCCTCGTCACCTCATAGCTCTGATGATCCAAATCTTCCTCCATCACCGCAATGACATCAGTACAACAATGATGAGCTTCTGTCTATGCTCTATGCCAATCTGCTTGTCGAGGCTACAACTAGAGGTCTTCCGGAAGATGAACTTATGGGTCTTCTACGACGTAACCTTGTGATCCCCACTGTCACTCGCCATGAATTCGATCTTTTCAAAGCTGATATGGAAATGAAGCTTGAAGTCATGGCGACTCAACAAAAACAGTATGTTGATGATATTCCTGGTGCGGTTACTGCTCTCCACACAGAAATACAACAATCTTGTCTTATGTTCAACGTCATCGACCTAATCAGAACGATCGACACTCCGTTCCTAATCGCCCAGAGGGGGAAATACGACGCCGGGTTACAAGAGCTCAAGCTCAGACACTACCATCTAGTACAACAACTTTCGGTCCATCTACTTCAGCACCGTCGTCTTGTCAAAGACAGCAAACTATTCCATATCCCACACAACAACAAGTTAATCAGCCAACGGTTGAAAAGCCCACGGCAGATTTTGACATTGGGAGTGGATCGCAAGTTGTTGGACCAGAATCAGTAAATGAAGAAGTGATCAATGTTCAGAACCTGAGAGATTCAGTCAAAAATTGGTTTAGAGATCCGTATGAACCTGTTCTGAGAGAAGAAGCCTATGTGAACTTAAGCCACGCAGAAAGGAAATATGTTCCGGGAAGTTCAAATAAAACACCTTTACTACCTCACCAAATTCATTTGGAAAGAATTCTCTCTGATAGCAAATGGATAAATCCACAAGTCAGGACTTCTTATCTAGAAGAAACTATGCAAAAGATATATGTGGATAAGAAGAAACCAGATGATATGTCTCGTATTCATTTAATCATGGAAATGAATTTGTTGCAAGTAACTGAATATGTGAGCATATTGAAAATGAAAGCAAAGGAACCTAATGAAGTTATTTCAAGGCACAGGATCGTCACTATCATGGAGATTGGATATGAGAAAGCTTTTCAAGTGATGTTTCCAACATTCAAAGAAATATGAAGACATTGTATACGGAGCTAAGAGACAAGACCAGAAGATCAGTTGATGAACGGAGAGCGTTAAGAGCGATCATAAGGCACATTCAAAAAGAGCTAAGGTACAGTTATCTTCATGATCTTCAAAGAGGGATCGAGAGCGAACAAAAGAAAGTTTATCTGCCTAAACCTGATCAAAGTGTTCCTGATCCGGATAAGTTGAAAGCTACTACAGTTCTGACCAAACCAGCACACGGGGTCGTTTACATGAAGATGACTGAAGAGAAGAGGTTTTTACGATTCAATGAGATAGTTGCTTATTCATATGGAACTTTACGGGGGGTTCGAAACAGATTGTTTGCTAAGATAAGTGCTGACATGAAGAAAGATAAGAAGAAGCAACTCACGTCTGATGCAAGAGAAAGACTTTTGAACGCCATCGAACTTATTGACACACATCTGATCTACCGTCAGACCCTACTGAGATTTGAAGTCATGTTCGAGCTTAAAAGATGATATGCTTATTTTGCCCCAAAGGGGGAGATTGTTAGGACTTTAATTAATTGTGCCAAAATAAGGTAAGGATATGCTTAATTGTAAAAGGAAAGTTTATAATTCCTTCCACTCTTACCTTCCTTATATAGATTAGTCCTAGCAATATAAATAGGGTGTTAGGTTCATTCATTAAGGTGTGAATCAATATTGAGAGCTAATCAGAGAGAGCCGATATATTGTGTAATCAACATTATAATCAAGTGAGAAATCCGACTTTGGATCTTCATCATATTCTTGTGTTCTTTGTGCTCTTTGTTTATTCATACGTACTTGATCATTATATGGGATCCACAAAATCCTCGTCGAATGTTAGGGGTCGGGGGTGGTTGAGTGACATCCGCTGTCTCTCGGGGACCCGGGGTCGAAATACTAAAGACCACACCCTCAGCCTCTTTTCACGATCTAGTACGCGTATTAGCCATCTTAGTCTGTCAAGAGCATAGAGTAGGAGTAAGACAAAGCTCACATAAATACGTATAACACATTCACCATTCTTCGCAACAATGGTAAAGTAAGTATACTCACATAACAGTATACCCAAAATAGCATTAGCTACGTGATATTTTGAATATATCATACATATAATAATTCTTATTACCAAAGTCACATATCATGATTAATGCATTTCCGTCAACTCTAACACTCTCCTATATTGATATGTGTTGATTATTCAACACATTAGTACCCTTTTGTAATGTCTTTTAGATAGTTATTTTACACTTCATCCCAACTTTGAGTCTTTTATTATATTATTTTATCATTTATTGAGTCATGAAGTTAAGTTAGATGAATTTCCTGTTTTATGTGCTTTATAGTAAATATTAGTTGAAAACTGCAGTTTCTGGAGCATTGCTGGAGCATTGGCCTGCAGATGGTAGCAGCTGAATGAGCGAGCTTACTGGATAAGCAAACTTGGGCAAAAAGATTTTCAGATCTTTTCTTTTGAACAATTATGTATTTTTATTAATATTGTAATAGTTAAATAGGGTAGAAAGCTTCCTATCAAGACAACTTGGGGAGCAAGTTGTGCTTGGTTGGCTTTTTGTTGACTTTTATGGTCTCCCTTGTAATGACCAATCTACCCTCCTTTGTTAGTATAAATAGATGGCTTAGTAATTGTAATAGATACACCACCATCTAGAGAATTGACAACTCTCTAGATGGATTCTCTCTCTAATCTAGTAAATCTTTTGAAGTTCTTTCTTGTCTTTACAATGTGTAGCTAAATTTATTAGCTTGGGTGTGAGATAAAAAGGTAATATTCTAAACTAAATAATGGTGGATTTTTGTTAGCAAAAATATATTTCATTATTTCATTCAAGTTTTACAAATCCAAATGCACTTCTTGACGGGTTGATCACTTTGAAAGTGTTTAAGTGTCGTGGACTTAGGAATAAGCCACGATATACACGTCAGCTCGAATGACATAGGAAGTAGACTTGGAAGAGTTGCTCTCTATATTTTTCTAACTGATTATTCTCGACGAGTTGGTTGCTTTTCAAAGTGTAAAGTGTGGTGGACTCAGGAATGAGCCACTATGACACACCCAACTTGGATGATATGGGAATCTGCTCGGAAGAGCGATTTTTAGACAAAGGAATTTGCTAGTCCATACACCTTGAGGAAACTGTCTGTTACAATCACTGGTCCGGATGCTACATAGGAATATGGGTTGAAAGCTAAATACTAGTAACAATGGCTAAGTCCGGAAGGAATACCCTCAAGATGGATGGTGGAATTTATTATTGCTAAATTGTTCACCAGAATTTATGTTTAGGACTCACCTCAAAATCTTACACCCATGCTACCTGTTTTATTCTGTTATTATAAGATGTGAACTCACAACAAATCAAACTTTTCCAATTCGCCATCTAAAGTTAGTTTCTCATCTCGAGATCTTGCAACTTAAGATACCTATCCCTGTGGAACGATACTTGGTACTTACCATTTTATTACTTGAAAGGCGATAGTAGGGTCAAAAGTATACTTGCTTTTGATCTTATTTGTTACATATCTAAGGTATATAAAATCTCTTGTCAAGTTTTTGGCGCCGCTGCCGGGGATAGGTGTAAATCTGTAGTTGCTTAGAAATTGAGTCTTGTTAAACTAATTTTTCTACCATCTTTGTTGCTTGTCATACGTCTCCATGTGTGTATAAGTAGCAAGTTTTTAAGTTTATATTTCTATGAATATAGATTAAATGGGGAATTCATTTGGGTCGTATTGATCTGTTTTCTGTGACAACTGTGGCGGAAATCATTTCTCATGTCGTTGTCCTTCAAACCCCGAATCTCATTATTTCATGGGAGATGGTAATTTGGATACCTCACACTTAAATGTTTTCACTCAATCATGGGAGGAGCATCCAAATTTGTTTTTAAGTAGTCTAGATCATGGCACTTTCACATCACCACCACCTTCGTCCCAAGATTGGAGCAACACTTATTCAAATACTTTTGACCAATCTTGGAAGGAACAAGTTGATTTTTCTAGGAGTTTTCAAAGGGATGACGTTAACAACTCATTTGTATCCCCTACACTCATAGAACTAATTGAAACTCTTGGAGCTATGATGAACGACAACTTTCAAAGTAATATGCAAAATATGCAAATCCAACATAATGATACAATGACATCTCTTAGCAACATCACAACTTGTGTTGAAGAGATGATTAGACAAACCCAACTTCCTTTACCAAGTAATATTCAAAATTCTAATGATGATGGTAAGGATGAGGGTAAGGTCAATACTTTGGAAGATAGTCAAGAAATAGAGAATTTTTTAGGAAGAACCCGAGCATTTGAGCAACCCCTCTTCACTTCAAAATAGTGAAGAAGTGCAACAAAATGTCAATATTGTCATTACCCCATGCTTTGAATGTGTGCAGGAAGAACAAATTATTGATAAAGATACCACAACATTCCTGCAACAAAGTACTGCAAAAATTATTCAAGTTGTTTTTAAAGAGGGATGCGATGATCAATCCAAGGGCTCGAGAGGCTTCGCAAAATCATGTTCTATTGTTGGTGTGGTGATGTGGAGAAATCTGTCTGGGATAAAATATTCTCCCATTTATGCCATTGACATCTGGTGCCATGATCTAGGAGTAAAGCATAAATGGAAAGAGAAACACCAAAAGAAGTGGGCAAAGACGGTCTGTCTTTGAGGAGCATACTAAGGTGCTCTAGCAAATTCCGTCATTACTCAAGAAGTTGTTATCAAACAATCTACAACATTAAAGGCCGGCAGAAAGAACACAACACCTACTCCATTGGAGTAGGGCAGGTTATTCCATCTCTTTGACTTCAGTTTATTTTATTTTATTTTACTTTCTTTGATTTTTCATTTTCTTAGTTTATTGAGTCTGGGATCATTTGCTGAATTTTAGGAGTTGTTTTTGCAAGATTATCTTTATGATTTGCATACCTCATGTGTCCATAGCCCCATTAATTTCAGAGTATTGGTTTATGCTCCTTTCACATGTCATTACGAGTACTAGCACAACCATGGAACTCAAAGTTCACACACACACCACACATATTAAGGCATGATGTAGGTCATGTATCCACTTTTAGCCCCTTGCACCCATATACTTCATACAAATCTTTCCAATGAGGTCATTGTCAATTTTAAGTTTGGGGGAGGAGTATTACAAGTATCTCCAAGACAAAACTTCAATAAAAAAAGAACAAAATAGCACAAAAATGCCAAATTCAAAAAATTTGTTCTAATCAGAAAAACCTTGAATGGGTATAAGGCATAGAATGTTCCATAGGGACAAAGTGCATTGCTGTCAACCAAAAGAGCATAAAAAGTGCCAATTTGAAAAATTTGAAAAATTTGCTAGTGAAGCAATTGAGAGAAAAGGCTAAAGTGAGAAAAAGATATGCCAAAAATGAGTGACCCTACTTTCAAAAGCCCTATTGACCTTAAAATAGATGTGTGTGTTGAACTAAGATAAGAGGGGAAATGTTAGTCTTTATTTTGTGCATATGATTGGTAGTTGCAAACAGAATATGGAATTATGCAAGGCTATGAATAATATGAGACTTGTATGCTCATCATAAGGAATAACACTTAATGTTATAATCTTGCAACTTTATTGAGTTATTTTTATTTTTTCTTTTGGTTGCTTAGGGACAAGCAATAATTCAAGTTTGGGGGTGTGATATGTGTTGATTATTCAACACATTAGTACGCTTTTGTAATGTTTTTTAGATAGTTATTTTACACTTCCTCCCAACTTTGAGTATTTTATTATATTATTTTATCATTTATTGAGTCATGAAGTTAAGTTAGATGAATTTCCTGTTTTATGTGCTTTATATTTAATATTAGTTGAAAACTGCAGTTTCTGGAGCATTGCTGAAGCATTGGCCTGCAGATGGTAGCAGCTGAATGAGCAAGCTTACTGGATAAGCAAACTTGGGCAAAAAGATTTATTAAAGATTTTCAGATCTTTTCTTTTGAACAATTATGTATTTTTATTAATATTGTAATAGTTAAATAGGGTAGGAAGCTTCCTATCAAGACAACTTGGGGAGCAAGTTGTGCTTGGTTGGCTTTTTGTTGACTTTTATGGTCTCCCTTGTAATGACCAATCTACCCTCCTCTGTTAGTATAAATAGATGGCTTAGTAATTGTAATAGATACACCACCATCTAGAGAATTGACAACTCTCTAGATGGATTCTCTCTCTAATCTAGTAAATCTTTTGAAGTTCTTTCTTGTCTTTACAATGTGTAGCTAAATTTATTAGCTTGGGTGTGAGATGAAAAGGTAATATTCTAAACTAAATAATGGTGGATTTTTGTTAGCAAAAATATATTTCATTATTTCATTCAAGTTTTATAAATCCAAATGCACTTCTTGACGGGTTGATCACTTTGAAAGTGTTTAAGTGCCGTGGACTTAGGAATAAGCCACGATATGCACGTCAGCTCGAATGACATAGGAAGTAGACTTGGAAGAGTTGCTCTCTATATTTTTCTAACTAATTATTCTCGACGAGTTGGTTGCTTTTCAAAGTGTAAAGTGTGGTGGACTCAGGAATGAGCCACTATGACACACCCAGCTTGGATGATATGGGAATCTGCTCGGAAGAGCGATTTTTAGACAAAGGAATTTGCTAGTCCATATACCTTGAGGAAACTGTCTGTTACAATCACTGGTCCGGATGCTACATAGGAATATGGGTTGAAAGCTAAATACTAGTAACAATGGTTAAGTCCGGAAGGAATACCCTCAAGATGGATGGTGGAATTTATTATTGCTAAATTGTTCACCAGAATTTATGTTTAGGTCTCACCTCAAAATCTTACACCCATGCTACCTGTTTTATTCTGTTATTATAAACTGTGAACTCACAACAAATCAAACTTTTCCAATTCGCCATCTAAAGTTAGTTTCTCATCTCGAGATCTTGCAACTTAAGATACCTATCCCTGTGGAACGATACTTGGTACTTACCATTTTATTACTTGAAAGGCGATAGTAAGGTCAAAAGTATACTTGCTTTTGATCTTATTTGTTACATATCTAAGGTATATAAAATCTCCTGTCAAGTTTTTGGCGCCGCTGCCGGGGATAGGCGTAAATCTGTAGTTGCTTAGAAATTGAGTCTTGTTAAACTAATTTTTCTACCATCTTTGTTGCTTGTCATACGTCTCCATGTGTGTAATATGGGCTGAAAGCTAAATACTATTAACAATGGTTAAGTCCGGAAGGAATACCCTCAAGATGGATGGTGGAATTTATTATTGCTAAATTGTTCACCAGAATTTATGTTCAGGTCTCACCTAAAAATCTTACACCCATGCTACCTGTTTTATTCTGTTATTATAAACTGTGAACTCACAACAAATCAAACAACAAATCAAACTTTTCCAATTCGCCATCTAAAGTTAGTTTCTCATCTCGAGATCTTGCAACTTAAGATACCTATCCCTGTGGAACGATACTTGGTACTTACCATTTTATTACTTGAAAGGCGATAGTAGGGTCAAAAGTATACTTGCTTTTGATCTTATTTGTTACATATCTAAGGTATATAAAATCTCCAGGGTCGAAATACTAAAGCCTGCACCCTCAGCCTCTTTTCACGATCTAGTACGCGTATTAACCATCTTAGTCTGTCAAGAGCATAGAGTAAGAGTAAGACAAAGCTCACATAAATACGTATAACACATTCATCATTCTTCGCAACAATGGTAAAGTAAGTATACTCACATAACAGTATACCCAAAATAGCATTAGCTACGTGATATTTTGAATATATCATACATATAATAATTCTTATTACCAAAGTCACATTTCATGATTAATGCATTTCCCTCAACTCTAACGTTCTCCTATATCAAGAGTGTCTACCCATATCTCACCATTTAATACTTAAAGTCTCAGCTTAAGTCTAGGCATCTTAGATTTATACCTAGTTCGCTTAAACTAAAGCTCTGATACCAACTTGTAACACCCTAAATATGGGAGTGAATTTAAGCCGAAATAACTTGCGAAAAGATACTAAATAAAATAAAGATCACCTAATAAAAGGGGAAAAGTTAGGGAGTTTACATCGATAAATGGTTACTAAAACAACAATCTATTAATCTACATAAATCTAAAACATAAATTATGTTCGGATGTTGCTAATATTCTCAAAATAATAAATCTGGTAACTCCAACTATATACATATACACTAGAAAGTGTATGTCAAAAAGGTGCCTCCACCGGCACGACACTCCTCTCAACTAGGGATGGAAACGAGGCGGGTATTGGGCGGGTAATGCATCCCCGGTCCCCGACCCCGACCCCCGTTTAAACCCCCCGTCCCCGCCTCCGCCCCGACTAATCCCCGATGGGTTCGGGGGGAAGAAATCCCCGACGGGTAGGGGGAACCCGTTGGGTACCCGTTTAGAAAAAATCGACGTATTTTAAAATTAAAATTATAATAAACAATTAGTATATTAATTAACAATATTAAAAAACAAATGTATTTGTCAATTTAATAATAAATGTATACATATATACACATTTATTTATTTAAATACACACTATATACATATATTTTAAAAAATAAAAAAATTAATCGGGTACATTAGGGGCGGGTAATGCCATCCCCGACCCCGCTTCGGGTATGAAAATATATCCCCGTCCCGCCCCGTTACCCGTCAAACTGGGGACGGGTCGGGTACCCGCTAGAATCTCCATCTCTTATCTCAACCCTTAGAAGCCCCGCTAGAATCTCCACTTGTTATACATGTCATTTAAGAAAAAGTGTTAGGGTTAACGCCTAGTAAGAACAACCAGTTGAATAAGAAAAGCCATAAAATCTTTGAAAGCGATAATAAGCTTTAAACAAGTTTACTTTATTCCTTTTCATTTTTCTTTTACTCACGTTTGTTCTTGGGAGAACATAGTTTTTAGGGATAACGGAGGAGGCCTGATATTGCATTAAGATCAACCAAATTAGGTCTTTAGTTTAATGCAAAATTAAGCTCAACTAAATTAAGTCTTTTGCTTACGGGTAACGAGTTCAATCAAATTAGATTTGTACATCGATATTTATAACCTAAACAAGTTCAACCAAATTAGGTCTATCACTTGATATAATCTAAAATCGACTTTTATGCCTATGTATCCATTATATTCTAGTCACAAAGTTTAATACATCAATTTAGACATATTAACTAGTTTTCCCAACACAAACCGTGTATGGTTAATACTCCTCGTTAACTAACAATATTCCCGAAATTAGGTCAAAAGGGTTATGAGTTCTAAACAATAATTTCCTTAAAATAAGTCAATACCAATCATGTAAAACCATTTGTCATGCTCATTAATAAATAGAAGCCAAAACTCCCAAATATTTCATTTTGACCTAATTCATCAAAATTAACCAAATACATAAACAACTAAAATATAAGCTTTGAGATAATAGAATATAGCATTTTAGATTTGTATAAAGTTTGTAAAAAGGGATATAGATTGAACTCACAAACTAGGGTTTGAGAAACCCTATGAAACTCCCAAAACTTGCGAAATGGAAGGAGTGATGAAGAACACCAAAATCTTGACGAACAAGCCTCAAATTCCTAGCTTCCAAGAAGAGTAAATACCCTAGGATGGTTGGTGATGGAGCATTTAAAGCTCCAAAATCGCTAATAATGGAGGAAAGAAGAAGAAAAACGGGTAGGAAGGGAAGGGGTGAAGAAGTCTGGTCAACATCGATCCTTAGAAGCGACCGGATCAGAAGTTCAACACAGGTGACTTTCATGCGAGTTCAAAGTCGCCCAGAACCCGCCCGGCCCCCTGATGTCGTCCCAAACAGTGAACAAAGCGACTTGTAGGCGGGTTTAAGCCGCTCAGGACCCACCTAGATTGCCCAATTCGCCCAGAAACCCCTTTAACTTTGAGTTCAGCTACATACCTTCAAACCTCCTTATACACTAACCAACTAACCTTTAAAACTAACCTTGAGATATCAAATTCGACTATCTAAATTAGATTTAATCCCGAATAAATATACAATCCATAAAAATGAGTCTTTTCCAACGTTTTGATTTTCATAGAATTTTCCAGGTGTTACAACAGACCAACCAAATATTACGAATTATAAACCAATCTCAATCGTCTATCTAGGTTGACGAATATTTGGTTTATAAATATATCGATTATTTTTTAATATAAAATATTGATCATAATTGATGAATTATAATCATCTTCTATAAATATCTAAATCATAATAAATCAATATTTATCATTTTTATAAATATTTATATAAATATTAGTTTGCAAGTTATAATATTCAGGAATTTGAATTTGATTTTCGATCTATATACGTTACATCTATAGAAAAAAGCACATATATTGCACCAAAGTAGAAGGGACAAGTGGGTGGGTGGCAATCCACCCAATGTAACATCACAAATTGTCTGGTTGCATGTAGAAATAGTGACTTGATATTTATTACATGTAAAACCAAAATAAATCTAACATTATTATATAATACACAATAATTATAGGGACAAATGTGTAAAATGACAAGATATTTGGCATAAACAGAACAATTTGACCCTTTTATATGATATACTCTGTATTTTCAACTTTTAGAAATAAAATTTATATTCAAAATTAATAATAATTACATAAAGTTGTGCTTGATTGATAGCAAGAGGAACCAGGGTTGCTCCAAATACTGACGAACTCGATGAATCCGGCTATTCCGGCTATTACGGAATTTTTTGTACTTAATAGGAGGTTTGATGTAGATGGATGTGAGGAACAATTGATTTATAGGGGTGTCATTAACAACATCTTAAGAATGCAATTAACCTCCTCCATCAAAAAAAATTGTGAATAAGAATGAAAATTTTGAATATCGCAATAAATTGTTTTAAGTTTGAAATAAAACCCATATGATTAATCGATAAATGTTCTTATATAATTTGAATACGCTTTATTGCAAAAAAATAAAATAAAAGACTTTTAAACAAAAAATGTTATTTAGAAAATCTTTTGATTTTTTAAAGTCAGAATTCATTTTCATAAATAAATTTTTTTTTTAAATTCAAAACTGTGATTTATTATTTCATACATATAACTTAGAACTCTATTTTTAACCTTCTTGAAATTACTAAGGGTAAGGGTGCGTTTAGTTAGCGAATACAGTTTTCATTTTCTAAGAAAACGTTTTCAGAAAATGGAGTTGAGTTTTTATTCTCAGATTTCTATGAAAAATTTTCAAAACGCGTTTAGCTGAATTGGTGGAGTTTTCATTTTTCGTTTTTAGATTTTTAGAAAACGCGTTTAGTTGTGCATTTTCTACCAGTTTTCATTTTCCATTTTCCATTTTTTTTCAAATTAGAAAGTGTGTATACACACACTTTTGCGCATACATAAGCACACTCACTTTCACACAGACACACACACACTTTCACATACACACACACACTTTCACATACACGCACACACACACACACACACTTTCACAGACATGCACACACACACACTTTCACATACACGCATGTGCACGCGCGCACACACACACACACTTTCATAGACACGCACACACACACTTTCACATACATGCACACACACACACTTTCACATACACGCACCCACACACACACACATTTTCACAGACACGCACACACACACACACACTTTCACATACATAAACACAGTTTCACACACACACACACACTTTGACTTTCACACGCGCGAACACGCGCGCTCACTTTCACACACACACACACACTTTCACTTTTACGCAGACATACACACGGACACACACACTTTCACTTTCACTTTCACACATATATACACACATTCACACACACACACACACATTCACACACACACTTTCGCACACACACTTTCACACACACACACACACTTTCACTTTCACATATACACACACACGCTTTCATTTTCACACGACATACACGCGCGCGCGCTTCGCGCGCGCGCGCGCACTTTCACTTTCATATAACACGCGCGCGCGCGCGCAATTTCACTTTCACCTGAAACATACACACACACTTTCCTTTCACACACACGCGCGCACCTTTTACACGCGCGTTCCGCGCGCGCGCATACACACACGCGCGCATTCGCGCGCGCGTGGTTGGCCTATGTGTGTGAATGTGTGTGTGTGTGTGTGAAAGTGTATGTGTGTGTGTGAAAGTGAGTGTGTGTGTGTGAAAGTGAAAGTGTGTGTGTGTGTGTGTGTGAAAGTGTATGTGTGTGTGTGTGTGAAAGTGTGAAAGTGTGTGTGTGTGTGTGTGTGAAAGTGTATGTGTGTGAAAATGAGTGTGTGTGTGTGTGTGTTTGTGTATGTATGTGTGTGTGTGTGTGAAAGTGTGTGCTTGTGTGTGTGTATGTGAAAGAGTGTGCTTGTGTGTGTGTGTGTGTGAAAGTGTATGTGTATAAAAGTGAAAGTGTGTGTGTGGAAGTGTGAAAGTGAAAATGTGTGTGTGTGTGCGCGCGCGCGCACGAAAGTGTGTGAAACTGTGTGTGAATGTGAAAGTGAAAGTGTGTGTGTGTGTGTATGAAAGTGTATGTGTGTGAAAGTGAAAATGTGTGTATGTGTGTGAGCGCGTAAGTGTGTGAAATTGTGTGTGAATGTAAAAGTGTGTGTGTGTGTGTGAAAGTGTATATATGTGTGTATGTGTGTGAAAGTGTTTGTATGTGTGTGTGAAAGTGAGTGTGTGAAAGTGTGTGTGTGTGTGAAAGTGTCTGTGTGTGAAAGTGAGTGTGTGTGTGAGAGAGAAAGTGAAAGTGTGTGTGTGGAAGTGTGAAAGTGAAAATGTGTGTATGTGTACGCGCGCGAAAGTGTGTATGAGTGTGAAAGTGAAAGTGTGTGTGTGTGTGTGTGTGTGTGTGAAAGTGTATATATATATATGTGTGTGTGTGTGTGTGTGTGTGTGTGTGTGTGAAAGTGTGTGAAATTGTGTATGAGTGTGAAAGTGAAAATGTGTGTGAAAGTGTATGTGTGTGTGTGTGAAAGTGAAAGTGTGTGTGTGTGTGTGTGTGTGTGAAAGTGTGTGTGTGTGTGTGTGTGTGTGTGTGTGAAATTGTGTATGTGTGTGTGTGTGAAAGTGAAAGAGTGTGTGTGTGTGTGTGTGAAAGTGTGTATGTGCACGCGTGTAAAAGTGTAAGTGTGTGTGCATGTAGAAAATTATTTTGAAAATGAAAATTCTGAAAACTCAAAAAAGTTGTTTTCTAAATCTAATATAAATTTAGAAAATGAAAATAAAAAAAATTTTGGAAAATTTTTGAAAACTGAAAGAACTAAACGCGTTTTCCAAATTTTCATTTTCTCTGGAAAAAATTTCTAGAAAACAGAAAATTTTTCACGAACTAAACGCAACCTAAATAACTAACTAAACGCAACCTATAGAATATTTCATAAATTTATTATTTTGCATTTCACGATACACAACTAATTATTTTGAAACAAATATATTTTTTGGGACAATATGTAGCGAAATTTGCATTAAATTCTTAGTTAGAGGCTGTTTACCAAACACTTACTCGGTAAGAGTTTATCGGTCAAATTTAACACTATCACTTACTTACTGTGTAAGATTTCAGTCAACAAAAATGACATAATGTACAATAATTCACCCGATAAGCGCTAACCATGGTAAGAGTCATCGCCTTCACTTACCGGATACGAGTCGCGGTCCTTGCCTCGCTCTTACATGGCAAAACAAAACATAATAGAACAGAACAAGTACCACTGCTCCATGTTTATCATGACTTTTGGAACAAAAAGGAATAGAGTGGAACAAAGTGGAACAAGCCTCTACCACCGCCACCCCATCGTACAAGGAGGCCCAAGCCTATATTTTACCAATATCTATACTTGATTGTTAAGCATTTAACAAAAACTCTTAAAACTCTTTTTTATGCATTAATTACTGTTTATTGATGCATATTATTTAAAAATCAACATTACAAGTAATTGTGCGTAAGTACAACTTATTACAGCTCAATGTTTGAATTTGTGCAACTAACTTCAGATAAATATAATCAAATACATGATAAATATCTCATTTTAAATATAAAAATATATTTTAGGATAATTATTGAGTTCTAACAAAATACTTAATTATTATCTTTATAAAAAATTATATTATTAAATCAAAAATAAATTACTTCGTTATTAAATCCAAATTAAATTATAATAAAAAATCGAATTAAAGAAATTACACCAAAAATGAGAACTTTTAAATAGTTAATTTGATACTAATATCGATATATTTTTCTAATTTTTTAATAATATCTTTAAATTTATCTTTTATTCTACAACAAAACCTTATTGTTTTTTCAAAATCATATAAAACCGTATTTATAATATCGACAAAAACAAAGAATAAAACGAAACATCAAAATAAAGATATATATTGCTGCATTGCAAGGGTACCATTGTACTATTCTCAAAATAAAATTTAACTCGCTTCTAAAACATCAAATAAGCCTCTCTCTTTACATTTTATCCATTTTTAAATTTTATTTATTGTATTTAAAATTTCAATTTATTGTTCTTAGAATTCTATTTTTATATATTTCCTATATTTTGGTTGATTTATGTATTTTTATTAAATATTAATAATATAAACATGATTCAAAAAAAGTATAAAATAAAATCTGAAAATTCCATACACTTCATATTTTGGTGTTATTTTAATCGTATTAACAATAATTTTCTAATGATATATTTTGTTTTAAAAAAAATTATTTTTGTTATGATATTTTTAATAAATTATGTAAATTAATCAAAATATAAAAACAATATATAAAATAAGAAATGGAAATTTGAGAGAAATAAAAGGAAAATTTAAAGTGAATAAAATACTTAGAGTAAGCTCTAATTTTGGTCCTTGAGGTTCAGTGAAAAGTCTGAAAGTGGGACCTAAACTTTGATAAGTCTATAAATCATCCTTGTGGTTTGCATTTTGCTTTAAAAATGGTCTTTGATTACTAACTCTGTTAACAATGTCAATTAATATAAGGGGCATTATGGTCCTTTTGCTTTTTCCTTTCCTTTTATTTGTTTTATAGTCAAATAAAATTAAAACTTAATTACCCACAATTATCTTCTTTTAACCCCCATCCCATTTCATAGCACCTGCAACCTTTTCCGAAAACTTCCTCGACTCCGAAAACTTCCTCGACACCACCTGTAAACAAAACATACAGTAAAACATACAAACACACACCTCATGTAACGGACACATAAACTCATTGGAACAGATTGAGTGTGTGTCTGCAATTTTTTTTTGCTACGATAAAGACTTACAGTGGTTTGAGGTGGCAGGTAGGAGCTAGTAATACTCTATGTGTGTAGTAAGGGAAGATAAGGTTGGTTGCCGATCAGAGCTTCAATGGAGTTGTAGATTGATCTGGGTTTGGGATGTAGGTCGGAGCTTCTATGAAGTTATAGATCGATTTGGTTTTGGCTGCAGATCGGTGCTTCAATGGAGTTGCAGATCGATCCGGGTTTGAGCTTCGACCAACCCTGTAGTACAATTCACCATCACCGTCATCCCCTACTCCTCGCCGGAGTTATGACGAAGAAGACATGATCCCAGTTTCTTGTTATCACCGGAGCTACGAGGAAGAAGACATGATCCCAGCTTTTTGTTATCACCGGAGTTGGGAGGAAAAGAACACATGATCCATACCAATGTCTTATTGCGTCTATATACATATATATATACACACATAATATACATACATATATATACACACAATGAACCATGAAGAGATGATCGTTTAAATACAATAAATCGTCCCTGTGTCATGTTGGTATGTGTTAGCGAGTATAATATAAAAATCATATCCATACAGCAACAATCGAAAGGCTTGGGCGAGGAAGTCCGGAGTCGAGGAAGGTTTCGGAAAAGGTTGCAGGTTTTATGAAATGGAATGGGGGGTTTGAAGAAGATGATTGTGGGGTCCACTAATTAATTTTGATTTTATTTGACTATAAAACCAATAAAAGGAAAGGAAAAAAAGCAAAAGGACCATAATGCCCCTCAGACTAACTGACATTGTTAATAGAGTTAGTAATCATGGACCATTTTCAAAGCAAAATGCAAACCATAAGGATGATTTTTAGACTTATCAAAGTTTAAGTCCCACTTTCATACTTTTCACTAAACCTCAAGGATCAAAATTAAAGTTTACTCAAATACTAATATATGTATTTTAGGTATTTTTTATTTTATAAATATGATATAAAGTAAGAGATATTTAGATCTTTTGATTTTATGAATTTGAGGTTTTTTAATCATTATTTATGTATATTTTGTATTTTTAAATATTATTTTTAAATTTTCATTTAAATTGATTTTTTTGGTAAACAAACACATTAAGCAATTCATTAGTGGTAAGTTGGTTATCGGTTATGTTTTACCTAATTATATTTTACCAAGTGTTGAATAATCGTTCTATCCCATATGTTATATTCTCCAAATTGGTAGCAAGGTTTGCAATAAATTTTTATTTGGTAAAATATTTGTTCCTTACAATAAGTTATAATATAGATGTATATTTTTAATTCTATCCATCTTTTTTTATGAACGACAATAACACACACACGTTCCTGAGGTATCCGGGATCCATTCGGGCACCCGACTAATCCCGACGACCAGGACCCACCACAGAGTGGTAGATCAAGGTCTGGATATCGCCACATGCAGCTGCGGGGATTCGAACCTGGGTAGTTAGAGATACCATCCACCGACCCCCAGGATGTTACCTTACCACTAAGCCAATCATGTTTGATCAGTAATTTAATGATCTTGCAATATCTGAGGATGAAGTTATCAAATTTATAACTCTGTCATAATCTGGTATTCATATATACTTCTTTATAAAAGAGGAGTTACTATTATGTTGAATTTTTTAAGAGATACAACTAATTAAGCATAATGTGCAAGCTCTTAAAGTTGTACAACCTCCCACGATCTTCCATGTATTAAAAATCAAATACGAATTATACACTATACCCTAATAATCAATGATTTAATTTACTTTGTATTTCTTAATTTTTTATTTTATACTCATATAAACATAAATAATCATATATAAACTAAAATACATTAACAAAATATGTTTTTTTATTAATTATACTATTATAATCGTTTCGTCAATACATTCAAAATAAGCTCAATATTTAATATTTTTAGTTTCAATCATAATATTAAATATCATGAACACCTATGAGTTAATTTAATTTATATCTTTTACGTGTTCATTTTTCATTTATACCTTTATCATATTAAAAATACGTAATCATATATTAATTAAAATACATTAAAAATATGTCTTTTTTATTACACATTTTATCATGTTAATAAACTATTTTATTTCAATTTTTTGACCAATGGAACATATAAACTTTGAATTTGTATATCATCTGATTTACAATATAAAATCGCAAGAAAGTATAAAATTAGCATCCAGAGGCACAAAGAATAAAACAAAAATCCGAAACAAGATTTTCGTTTTGGGTTCTCAGCTTCATAATCAAAATGATTTGTATGACATCACGCACGACATGGACGGACCCAATTTTTTTATATGGTGATATCATACAATATATGACAAAAAATAATTACGAAAAACACAGGTTTTTCGTTGTGTCTTTATGTTTTTTACTAACGTTCAATATCGTTTGATGTGTTTTTAGCCTAGAGGATTTTTTAAAGTTTTTTGTTTGCTTTTGAGGGATTTTTAAGTTTTTTTTTTCCCGATTTTGATGGACTTTTTCAGTTTTTTTTGTTAATTACAAAGTTTTTTTGGTTGATCACGAGGTACGGTTGCACCTTCTTGAACTTATGAATATCATACGGTGGTACCTTCTAAAACGACACGGTTGCACCTTTCATAAACGCAATTTTTTTAACCTTTCAACGAAGAAATAATACGATGGCACGTGCCACTGTGTGCCCTTAGATCCGTCCATGATGCACAAATACGATACTAGTGTCATTAAATTTTCAAGATCTATAAGTTACCTATCAAAATGAGAAAAAAATTAAACGTCTTTACCTCAATTATGAAAAAGATTTCGTTACATTAAATAGAAAGTAGACACTAACCAAACACTTACCCTATAAGTGATTACGAGTAAAATTCAACACTATCATTTATCTATCGAGTAATAGTTTATTCCACCAAAAAAGACATCATATACAATAATTTTCCTGATAAATGGTAACCGTGATAAAAAATGTCATCCTCACTTACTTATTTTTATCGAGTAAAATTTATGATTCTTATCATATTTATCTGGTAAAATAATATAACTTGGTAAAGATAGACGTTTGGTGAATCACCTCTAAAACAAAATTTGTTAAATCTTGATGTTTGTATTGTCTAATTTTTAAAGAAAAAAATATTGTTATTACAATAGCACGATGATATTTATTAGAACCATAAAACCTTGAAACACGTGAGGTGCACGTGACCCAATTGTGTCTTAAGCTCTAAACTCTTGTGTAATGTTACCGTCTACCTATACGTACATATCTCTCTATATGTATATCCTTGTGTGTGTGTTTTAGTGTGTGTAGAGTGTATAGGACCTTTCTCTCTCATTTGACACCTTCTACTACGATATAGCCGTGATGATATGGTGGAAAAAAGTGAAAGCTGAAACCCCACCGCCACCGTAAAACCACCACCACCGCCCGCCACTTGAAGATTCAAGAACTTCTGCAATCGTTGTTTCAATCTGAAAAATACAGCATTTTTTTAACACACCCCACCGACAGATAATCTCAAAGGGTTTACGTTGGGTTAAATCAAGCCGACGAATTGTAAATTTACATTTGTACCCTTCCGAAACCCTCCAAGAACCACCGTACATGGTGGGGCCCACATCCCCCACCACCACCTCCTCAGCGGGCCCCACTTCCTCCAAATTACAACTCATACTCTACTTTCTCTCACTAAAATCATCAAAGAAAACCCTCACAGAGATCCATCAAACCGATCTGTGTCTGTGTCCCTTCTGTGTTACGCGTTGAACTTTCAACGCCTTCAACTTTCTCTCTCTAAATTCTTTTTAACACACAAGTTATATCTTTGTGGATCTCTTCCTTCTACCCTCATTATTATTATTATTATTAACCCCTTTCTTTCTGATCCACAAACCCAAAAACACTACAGCTCAACAAACCCCCAACTGGGTTTTTTTATTTCTCTATCAAGAAAGGAATCAATCAAAAACTACCACTTGATTATTTTATTTATATCTTTGATTTTTATCTTTTTTAACATATTATATTGCAAATTATAGACTTATTTGCTGTTTACATTTCATTTTCAGTCGTTTTATAATGTGGGTTTGGTTATGTCTGTGATGGGTGTTTTAAAGTGAGTTATTATATAGAATAGAATAGAGGAAGAAGTTTAGAGAGAGAGAGAGAGAGTTGGAAATAGAGGAAAGATCTCTGCTTTCTTTATGGGTTTGTTCAAGAGATTTGTTGTGTGAAGTGGGTTCCTCTCAGATTTCTAAGTCTGTTTCATTCAGTGTTTATGTGCTTAGTTTGTGCTTGTGTTTGGAGAATCAATGGATACTAAAGGACGGCTGGTTGCGGGTTCACACAATAGGAATGAATTCGTCTTAATCAATGCGGATGAAGTTGGAAGAGTATGTTAGCGTTCCCAATCTAAATCTTTCAATATCTGAACTGTTACTTCCATTTATGGCTTAATTGTTGCAAAATCCGCACTTGTTGAGCTAAATTTCTGCATTTGGAGTGCTTAATTTTCAGTTTTTCTGGTCAATTTTTCCGTTTGAAGCATATTTTCTGTATTTATTTGTGTCGGTGGCTTGAATAGTGTTCAAAAATTTGGCTTTTTAGATAAGAAACACTGTTCATAAGCTGGATTTGGGTTTTGTGCCACACGATTCATCTAGATTTCAAAGATTATCACTTTAAGTTGAACGCTAGTTGTTTTTGAGCCAGATATGCTTTTTCATTTATGTATTAAGATTAGATAGATGAATGAAGATCCCATGGCTTCAAATCTTGAATAATTTTTGGGATCTGAATGCCAGCGAAGCATTGTGTGAGAAAAAGAGTAAGAGATCTGAACCCTTATCACTTTTAAGCTCATGCCCACCTACAAATTGCATAATTAGGATTGATCAGATCTCTTCTTATGCTTCACAATATAACTTCATTTAACTTCATTTCTCACTGAACCGAACCCTCTGAATGCCTTGGTTGACTTTAGATGAAAATCAATTGATGGGTGTTTGGTTTCTTGATCTGAAACTAATTTTGGTTTCTTGTAACAGGTGACTTCTGTGAAAGAATTGAGTGGTCAGATTTGCCAGATTTGTGGAGATGAGATTGAAATAACAGTTGATGGTGAGCCATTTGTTGCTTGCAATGAATGTGCTTTCCCGATTTGCAGACCTTGCTATGAATACGAAAGAAGAGAAGGAAACCAATCTTGCCCTCAATGCAAAACCCGATACAAACGGATTAAAGGTAACAACTTTTAATGGTAATTATCAATCGTAATATCGATCCTTTTCTAGTGTAATTTTAGTAAAAAAAAATTTACATTTAAATTTATCTTTAAGGGAGTCCAAGAGTTGATGGAGATGAAGATGAGGAGGAATTTGATGATTTGGACAATGAATTTGATCTTGCAAACTATCCTAGGAGAGACCCTCATAGTGTTGCTGAGGCTGTTCTCTCTTCTCGTCTTAATATCGGCCGTGGTTCATCTAATGCATCTGGCTTTGCCACCCCTTCTGAGGTGGATCCAGCCGCTCTAAATCCCGAGATCCCTCTTCTTACTTATGGGCAAGAGGTACTATTAGTAGTAATATCAATGATTTTGTGATTTTATTAGTGGGTCAAATTCAAATTCAAAAAATCAAGATTATTTGTGATTTAATAATGTGATGGTTCTTTTTGTTGATTGAAGGATGATGGGATTTCGGCTGACAAACATGCTTTAATCATCCCGCCATTTATGAATCGGGCAAAGCGAATCCATCCTATGCCGTTTTCTGATACTGCTTCATCAGTTTCTTGTAAGTATTTGGTTTCTGATGATAATCAAAGTGTAAGTATTTCAATGAATTGTTGTTAGCTTAAATTTTCATGGATTATGTTGCAGTGCCACCTCGACCGATGGATCCTAAGAAAGATCTGGCGGTTTATGGTTATGGAACGGTTGCATGGAAAGATAGAATGGAGGAATGGAGGAAGAGACAAAATGATAAACTCCAAATGGTTAAGCACCAAGGTGATGGTGGTGGCAGTGGACACAATGATGGAGATGTTGATGATCCTGATATGCCTAAGTACTTGCCATCCTTTTTTCGATGTCGTTTGTTAGTTTAGTAAACAGTAGATTGTTTTTTTTTTTTAATAATAAAAATCAAATCTTTTAAACATAAACGACACAAAAGGTTTCATATAGAGTAAGGTACTTGATCTCATCTTCATAATCTAATGATGTTAATTAAGTTATTGGAGTACCCTTTTTGCAAAATTTCCTTTTTCTTGACAAAATTTTCAATCTATAGAATCGTCATCATTATAAATCAATTGATGGTTAGAGAACCCTACTGTTGACCGGAATAATCATAAATGGTAATTATTTGTATTACAAAGTTATCTTAACATAATGTAGGTGCAATAATGTGTAGTTGGTCTTGTCTTACTTGTTATAGACATGTACAAACACAAACAAATGTATGTATTTATGTATGTACGTATGTGTATATGTGTATATATACATATGATATATGTACACACACACACACATATGTATATATATATGTATGTACGTATGTATGTATATGTTAGTCTTTATTCCTTCTACCTATTTTGAAGTGTTTTGATTTGGTTATACGTATATGTTTGTTAAATACCCTGTTTTTGTCTTCAAAATGTAGATATTTATTGTTCGTTATGTGTTTATAGGATGGACGAAGGGAGGCAACCACTCTCAAGGAAGTTACCAATCTCTTCAAGCAAGATAAATCCATACCGAATGGTCATATTGTTACGTATGGTGATTCTTGGTCTCTTCTTTCACTATAGAATCTTGCACCCTGTTAAGGATGCATACGCCTTATGGCTCACATCAATTATTTGTGAGATTTGGTTTGCGGTATCATGGATCTTTGACCAATTCCCAAAATGGTTCCCAATCGAGCGTGAAACTTACCTAGATCGACTGTCTCTAAGGTATGTGAAATTGTGAATGTGATTCCTCACTTTACTTGCTTACTCTATCTATACTATATTATAAAGCATTTGACACACTGTTTATTGATGCATATTACTTAAAATTCAAGATCAGAAGTAATTTATGCATAAGTACAACTTAATAAAGTTTATCGTGTAACTAACTGCAGATAAACATAATAAAAATAAAGCATTTGTATCTTGTTTCTCTAGACTAATTTAAAGAAACTTTATATCAGGTACGAAAAAGAGGGGAAACCTTCGGAGTTGGCTCCTATAGATGTCTATGTGAGTACAGTGGATCCATTGAAAGAACCTCCGCTGATTACCGCTAACACGGTGTTATCCATCCTTGCCGTGGATTATCCCGTTGATAAAGTAGCTTGCTACGTATCTGACGATGGTGCCGCCATGCTTACATTCGAAGCTCTCTCAGAAACGTCTGAATTTGCAAGAAAATGGGTACCATTTTGCAAGAAGTTTAATATAGAGCCACGTGCTCCCGAGTGGTATTTTGCTGAGAAGGTTGATTATCTTAAAGACAAAGTACATCCTTCATTTGTCCGAGAACGCCGTGCTATGAAGGTAACATCACTTTTACTAATAAAAGATATGATCAACTTTCTTTGGTGATTGATATATATATATATATATATATAGGGTAAGGGGAAAACACCAAAAAAAATAGAAAACTAAAGAACACCCTAAGAAGAACACCCTAAAAGCACTCCATCCGGATGGTATGCACAAATGCATACCGGTAATTTGTAACATGCATTTGTGTATATGCACTAATGCATATATATGCATCGGTGCATAGAAAAAAAAACAGCTTCAATCGCTTATTTGCATTTGTGCATACCGTCCGGATGGAGGGCTCTGAGGGTGTTCTTCAGGTTTTTTTTAGTGTTTTCCACTGAACCTCCCTCTCTCTCTCTATATATATATATGTATATATATATATATATATATTTATATATAGTTGTTATAAACTATCTGAAATGCAGAGGGAATATGAAGAGTTCAAGATACGGATCAATGGGCTTGTGACGATGGCACAGAAGGTTCCGGAAGAGGGGTGGACAATGCAGGATGGTACTCCATGGCCAGGAAACGACGTTAGGGATCATCCTGGAATGATCCAGGTGTGCAAATTTTTTCGATTTCTGGTACTTGAGAATGATTTGAATATAAAAAATTAAACACTAATAACAATATTTTTTTCTAATGAAAATAGGTTTTCCTTGGGAACAATGGTGTACATGACATGGAAGGAAACGAGTTACCAAAACTCGTTTACGTTTCTCGTGAAAAGAGGCCTGGATTCGATCACCACAAAAAAGCTGGTGCCATGAATGCTTTGGTATGAACGTTTCTTTGATTTCCGTATTTTGTGCGTTTTAAATACGTTTTTTTTTTCATGATTCATTTCTAACGTTTTTGGTTTTCTTGAAGATCCGAGTGTCGGCTGTCATCTCAAATGCACCTTATATGCTCAACGTCGATTGTGATCATTACATAAACAACAGTAAAGCACTTCGAGAATCTATGTGCTTCATGATGGATCCGACATCTGGAAAGAAGATTTGTTATGTTCAATTTCCTCAAAGATTTGATGGGATCGATCGACATGATAGATACTCAAATCGTAACGTTGTGTTCTTCGATGTATGTATCTTTTCGACTCTTATCTACTGAAGATTTCTATTTTATACTATATTATAAAGCATTTAGGTTTTTGTTAACTTTCGCGACTACAACTTAATTAAGTATAACTTATTAATAAAATACAAAATCTTTCAATTTCTATTTCTAAATTATTTCTATTTTCCCCTCTTTAAATATTAAGAAGACAGATTTTTGGAAATCTCATCTCTCATAATTTAAGGATTTCCAATATAAGTAATAAATTTAAAACAATTCTACTTTTGGATTAGGATTAAATTTCTATGATATTATCTTATTAATTTCAGCTTTATGTTTACAGATTAATATGAAAGGGCTTGATGGAATACAAGGGCCGATATACGTTGGAACGGGTTGTGTGTTTAGGAGACAAGCATTGTATGGATACGATGCCCCAACGAAGAAGAAACCTCCAGGCAAAACATGCAACTGCTTGCCTAAATGGTTTTGTTGCTTTTGCAATTCAAGAAAGAAGAAAAGCAAAGGGAAGTCAAAGAAGGAGAATAAGAAGATTAAAGAAACTTCCACACAAATACATGCACTAGAAAATATCGAAGAAGGAATTGAAGGTAAGTAATGCGTTTTATAACACATTTTTCAAAAGAAACAACCACATTAGTGCATTTCCAACAGCTATGCTATAATTTTTCTGTAATAAAGTATAAAAAGTCAAAATCTCTAAAAAAAGTTGCATCCAACTCCAATAGCTATTTTATTTTAGCAATTCTAATTAAACTATATTAACAAAATATTCAATACGTTTAATACAATATTATTTTCTCTCTCCTACATTTGTCATTTCAATAGTTGTAATTGGTTGGATATAATTAAAATATTATTTCTCTCTCTTCTATATGCTTTTAGAGATTTCTCTAAATTTAGAGATTTTTTTTCATCTCTCTGCTCATTTCTCTATTCTAGCATATGGAATAGCATGGCTGTTGTAGTAACAAATATGCTATAATTTTTTTTTTCTATTATAGCATAGCTGTTGGAGATGCTCTTACTCTTTATCCCAACACCACCTCTTATTTTTTTTTGTGTGTGTGTTGGGGGGGGGTGGTATATGGGGCTCGTGTTTTTTTTCGGATATTTGCATCTTGGAATGACACTGAAATGGATTTTTTGCAGGAATAGATAGCGAAAAGTCATCGCTTATGCCTCAGATAAAGTTTGAGAAGAAGTTTGGTCAGTCTCCGGTGTTTATAGCTTCAACCCTTTTGGAAGATGGCGGTGTTCCACCAGGAGCAACCTCCGCATCACTCCTAAAAGAAGCCATTCATGTGATAAGTTGTGGTTATGAAGATAAAACCGAATGGGGGAAAGAGGTATGTGAGAGCAATAATAAATTAAGATGATTAAAGTTGTTTTAATTTTGATATTGGTTACATGATTTAAGTTATATATATATATATATTTATCTAATTTCAATTGCAAAACAGGTTGGATGGATTTATGGTTCGGTGACTGAGGATATCTTAACCGGTTTCAAGATGCATTGCCATGGTTGGAGATCGGTGTATTGCATTCCGAAGAGGCCAGCATTCAAGGGTTCAGCTCCTATTAATCTTTCAGATCGTCTTCACCAAGTTCTTAGGTGGGCTTTGGGGTCTGTCGAAATCTTGTTAAGCCGACATTGTCCTATATGGTACGGTTATGGGTGCGGTTTGAAGCCACTAGAACGGTTTTCATATATAAACTCTGTTGTTTATCCGTTGACGTCTGTTCCATTGGTGGCGTATTGTACTCTTCCGGCCGTCTGTCTCCTCACCGGAAAGTTCATCGTTCCTGAGGTAATAAAAATATCTCACCATTCTGTAGAAGAAGTGTTAACCAAACAGGTGGTCAAACCTGATAACATTCCATTCGAGTTCCTTTGACAGATTTCATTCAATCCAAAAACATTCTGCTAACCAAACGCCACCTCCTAAGTTTAAGACGCATTTGGGTGTCTTAGCATGCTTTTTAGGACACTTCTGAAATGAAGCGTCTTGTTAGCTTTTTTATACGGCACTTCTGAGAAGTGTTCTATGAACACATTTTTTTTATATGATCCTTGTTTTACTTCAAAATTGCTCAAAAAAAACTTTGTTAAGATGCCAGTAACGTCCTAATTGTAATGCTTTTACATGGACACACAAGGGTTTGGTTTTATGGGGGCGGGTTCAAATGAGAACTCAAATTTGGTTGTGAACGTGAGAACAAACGATAGTGCGACACGTGTCATATTCAGACCAAATAATGAAGGAAAATATTCAGACCAAATGTAGTATTATTCAGCTTCATATTCAGACTGAATAATGAAGGAAAATATTTCGGTCTGAATATTTTCCTTCATTATGAATAATACTACATTCGGTCTGAATATTTTCCTTCATTATGAATAATACTACATTCGGTCTGAATATTTTCCTTAATTATTCGGTCTGAATATGACACGTGTCCCGCAAACATTTGTCCTCACGTTCACAACCAAATTTGAGTTCGCATTTAAACTTTCTTCTGGTTTGTATATACGCAAGTCCTATAAAGTAGTCTTATTAGGATACTTAAAACATTTTCTACATGTTATGTAAGCTATAGTTTATGTTTGATGGAAATGAATTATAATGGATTCTTGTATAATTTGCAGATAAGCAATTATGCTAGCATTCTCTTCATGCTCATGTTTTTGTCGATTGCTGTTACAAGTATCCTAGAAATTCAATGGGGAGGTGTAGGCATAGACGACTTATGGAGGAACGAGCAGTTTTGGGTTATCGGTGGAGTCTCATCTCATCTTTTTGCACTATTTCAAGGTCTCCTTAAGGTGTTGGCTGGAGTTAATACTGCCTTTACCGTTACCTCAAAGGGAGGAGATGATGGTGATTTTGCTGAGCTCTATCTCTTTAAGTGGACCACCCTTTTGATCCCACCGTTAACCCTCTTAATCATCAACATCATCGGTGTGATTGTTGGCATCTCTGATGCAATCAGCAATGGGTACGAATCATGGGGCCCGCTTTTCGGGAGATTGTTTTTTGCAATATGGGTGATTTTACATCTTTACCCTTTCCTCAAAGGTATGATGGGAAGGCAGAGCAATGTACCGACCATTATCATCGTGTGGTCAATCTTGCTAGCTTCGATCTTTTCACTTTTATGGGTTCGTGTTAATCCGTTCTTGGACAGAGGTGGGATTGTGTTGGAGGTTTGTGGGTTGGACTGTGACTGAAGAAGAAGAAGAAGAAGAAGAAGAAGATACGGAAAACAACACGTTACAGAAGAACGAACGGATGAACGATTCAAATCGCGAAATTCGATATTTATCAGTGAATGTGTGTAGATAAAAAGGGCAGGGACCTGATACATTGATTGTTTTTGCAAAGTCTTTTTTATTTTTATTTTTTATTTTTTTTTAAATCTTCAAATTGATTCTTTTAAATTTGGGTAATTTTTGTGGGTTGTGAGGGATAGACTTGAAGGAGATGAATCTGTCTGTATTCCCAGGAAGAACATAAAAGTTTTAGTTATTTATTTTTCATATAATTTAAGATCTTCTTTTTGAATAAGGGACTTCTGATTTGAATCAAATTTCACCATGTCTTAAAGAAGCAATCTTTTTGGTGTCCATACTTTGAGTTGGATGAAAAGATCAATTTTGAATTTGAATACTTTGATTGAGCTTGAGTGACTTAATCTTCGGTTCAGAGGCGTGTTTAGTGGTTGCTGAATGATTAAGATGTTTTTATGGTATAGTGGAAAATGAAATATAATTGTTTGGTAATTGTTCAGAATGAAATTAGGGTGCTGAATGGTTAAGTGAGATCCAAGATATAAAATCATCTCGAGGTTTTCGATTTCGAATCATTAAGAGATTTTTTTTGTCAAATAAGATTTACGTCTTAACAATTTGGAGACTGTCTTTTAAAAGGAGGTAAACAAAGTTTGAGACTTGCTCATGACTGAACTCTGAGCTGAATCAGGTGACTTGTTAAGCATCATTCAGCTGACTTGTTAAGCATCTCCGATGGCAAAACGCGCAGTCTTTAGGTGCCATCTTAAATGACCGTCATTTTTTTTAATCAATATTACACACTTCAATGCCAAAAACCTTTTTAATGCTAAAAGGCTTGAAAATGCTCAAGCCTTTTAAAAAACTTTTGCAAAAAGCCTTCTAATCCAATACTAAAAAGTAATGTTAAACAACTTAAGAAAAGAACTTTTTATTTATTTATGAAAACTCTGTAATTAAAGATGTTACGAGACTGATTTAGTTAGGCTTATAACCAGTTAACGTTTTAAGAACCAGGTTCAAAATTTAGAACCAAAAAGGGATTTTGCCTATACTGAGCAGTTCCTTTTTTAACCGGTCTTGTTTTGGAATGATCCTCGATCCTATCGAATCGGTCCATTGTACATTTCTAGTGTGGATCTTTTAAAACAATTGTACTGAATCATGTTTGCTATTTGTACATAAAAATGTGACCTAACATCAACGGCGGAGCCAGAATTTGATTTCAGGATGGTCCTTTTATTGTTATTACATAAATACATAAATAAGATAAATAAAAAAAACAAATATATAAAAAATCTAATCAAACAATCTAGGTTTTGTGTGAAGATGGTTTAAGGGGTTGTTTACCCAAACGCTTACCTGATAAGTACTAACGGTAAAAGTCGACATTCTCGCTTACATTCTCAGGTAAAATTATAGTCCAACAAAATAACATCACATGCAACTATTTACCCGATAATTAATGCTAACCAGGTAATAGTCGTCATCCACACGTAACAGGTAAAACTCTCGATCCTTGTCATCGCTCTTACCGGGTAAGATTCTCTGTCATTACCATGTTCATTACGTAGGTAAGTAACCCGGTAAGCATTTGGTAAAAGATCTCTAAGTAAGGATATGCAACACACTTTAAGTCTCAAATGGGAATATTAAAATTTAAGAACAAAAACATGAATAAGAAAGCTTCAAGAATGAAAAAAACTAGAATACAATAAAAAAGACAAAAAAATATAAGAACGTAGTTTTTGTAAAATTGTGTGGTTGTTAAGAATCAATTATGAACACAATGCTAGCTTTTGCTTCAAAATAGAAAGATGAAAAAGTTATAAATTATGTAAATAGAAATGTAAAAACCTATCTACTACTACTTAGCAACTAGAAAAAAATGACAAAACAATCAAATAAACTAATAAAATGAAACAAGTTAATGAGATTTGAGTTATTAAGTTCCAATAAATTAAGGAAAAGAATTTTCAGATCGAAAGTTTGCATAAAAATGAATACTAAAATATTAGTAAGTTAATATAAAAAAAAATAAAGATGAGGGAATGTTATAGAAGGTAGTTAACATAAATAAAAGTGGTTTTTCCATTACAAGGTGAGCGTGATCCTAGGCCCACCTTGGATCAACAGTAGCTCCGTCCTTGACCTAATTTATCGAAAATTTGGGACCGGGGCGTTGCCCTTTTGTGAACCTAAACTCTAAGTAAAACCATTGTTGATAAAAATAAGGGGTTATATATATTTTAAAAAGTTCATGAAAGAGATACTTGCAGCTTGACTATAAGTAGCGGTCAATCCATAAATGTATTTGCTAGTGACACAAATAGTTATAGTATCATAGAATGGAATGTAAACCAATACTAGTTTTAACAAATTTTAACTAGCAAAACTCACATTAAATTTTGATATGCTATTTTAGTCTCCTTGTCCTCCGACAATGATGTCCAATGGTAGCGAATAAGAGTGGTAGCACCATTAAGAGATACAAATGATTTACATTATGACGGACAATATTATCAATGACCATGTGTCACCACTCTTTAGTGGCTTTGTCAATTATTAGAATTGGTTGAGACAACTTGTTCTACTCCACTCTAGAGATGGGCAAACATGACCGCTTTTTGTAACCATACACGCCCAATAACTGGTTAAGGACGTAATTGATCGGGTCAATTATGTAACCGGTCAACCCACCTGGTCAACACAAAGAACTCCAAATCAGTCCACCAATGGGCCTCCTTAACCGGTTACAATAACCGGGCCTCCAGGGCCAACCGATTTATTTAAAAAAAAAGAGTAAACTCTAATTTTGGTCCCTGAGGTTTAATGAAATCTTTGAAGGTGGGACCTAAACTTTAATAAGGGGGTGTTTGGATGGGCTTATAAAAACAACTTATTGACTTATTCCGATGTGGCACCGGTAATAAGTCGTTTTGAGTGTTTGGGTAAAACAACTTATCCGGTGCCAAATCGGTAATAAGTCATTTTTTAAGAAGTAGAAATTTTTAACTTATCAACTTTTCATAAGTGCTTTTCTAGACTGGTAATAAGTTATAAGTCAATAAGCTCATCCAAACACCCCCTAAGTCTAGAAATCGTCCTTGTGATTCTTCTTTTGCTCTGAAAGTGGTCCCTCATCACTAACTCTGTTAGAAATATCAGTTAGAGCCAACGGCAAAATCTTCCCACCATGTTTTCCCCATATTTTTGCAATTCTTTTTCTGTTCTTTTCTTATTTTTGTAAAACAATCAAACTTTAGGGACCAACTATGTAAATAACTCATATATATATATATGTGTGTGTGTGTGTGTGTGTACACATCACAGGGACAATGAGTATGGTTCACATTTTGTAACACCCAAAAAATAAGAGACAATTTAAACCGAAAACCATTTAGGAAATAAAGCTTAATTACATAAGGATCGCCTAATGAATGGAGAAATAGTGCAAAAGTCTACATCAATAAATGGATACTAAACAACAACCTAATAATCTTTATTAAATCGAAACATAAATTACATTCAAGTGTTGCTAATATCCTCAAAAGTATTTGTATCTAATGTTAGAAATTAAAGTATGAGTCAAAGAAGAGATGTCTACAAAAGTCAACACACTCTTCTTGTTATAACTAATTGTTGTTAGACGCTCCCTTTTAGACACATGGCACTTTGTAATTGGCTAGCATTTTGACTTTCTGTTTTTGTATCTGTATAAATAGCATTATATTGTGTTTGTAAAAGTTGTCGATCAATACATTTACATTTTGAAGAATACTGTGCGTAATTCATAACTTTGTCTACTTTGATTCAAAGTTATCATTTCATAATCTTTGTTCTTCATTCTGTTTACTGTCTATTGATTTTAAATGTTAATTTGATCTGCTTCCGCATTTCACTTTGATTCAATACTCTCAATTAACAATCGGTTTAAAGGAATCTGGAACCAACAATTGGTATCAGAGCTTTCTAATCAATCTATTGATTATTAGATCTCTTCCATTGAAGAAATTCCTTTCGATCGAACAGTATTTTCTCAGATTCAAAATTTGTTTATTAATCCACTCTGTTTTACGAGATTTTGTTAAATCGTTAACAATCTTCTCTTAAATTGAGTCATTCATTTTGTAATCTGAAGAAACAGTGATATTATCGACCTGTTCTTCTATCAATTTGAGATTTAATTGTTCTAAATTTCTTTCAAATCTTCAAATTTTCTCTTCTATCCTACTCAAATGGCAAATTCGAGCTTGAATGCTGTTTATACGTACGGGTCCCCGACTAAACCTCCAACTCTTGTACGTGATGAATACCCACAATGGAAGATTCGAATGGTTAACTTCTATGAGGGATTGGATGCTGAGTTATATCCAATTATTCAAAACGGTCCGTTTGTTCCCACCACTACTATTCCCAGAATTCCAGCCACTGCAAATACAGATGAGGTACCAGCAAGATCGGTTCGAAGTCAAGGAATAACTGACCGATGAAGAAAAGGCTAAGGTGGAATTAGCTAAGAAAGCTAAGTCTCTCGTTGATAATGGCCATTCCAAATGAGATTTTTCAATCTGCGGACTCATGTGACACAGAAAAGATTTATGGGATCAATTTGGAGAATCTCTTAGAAGGTGGTGCGAAAATGAAAAAGAACAGAAGAGCCCAAGCTCTAAATGAATATAATAGTTTTCAAGCGCTGACTGATGAATCTCTGGAACAAACATTTCATCGATTCAACAATCTGATTAATCTCTGCAAGAGATGTGACATTGTTAGATCAAAGGAAGACAACAATGTTCTATTTCTCAAAAGGTTAAACCCTGAATGGTCAAATCTATCCATGTCACTACAAGCCAATCAGGACCTTGAACAATGGTCGCTGCATGATGTATTCGGTACACTGCAAGCTCATGGAAAAGAAGTTGTTCAGAAAAGAACAAACATCGGAGGTCCTCTGGCTTTGATCTCAGAAACAAAAGGAATCTGGAACCAACATCTAATAACTCCAAAAATACACTTAGCAATGCATTCCCAAAAATAAGAGAACCTGATATAAATGTCATTTGAGAACAGGTTTAGGCTTAAAGCCTAGTGAGAACAAACAATTGTTTGAATAAAATTATAAAACTTATAAAGTGGAAAACATAGCTTTAAAAAATTTAGATTATATCGCTAACTCACACTTTTCCAAGAAGACCATGGAACATTCATAGATAGCAAGGAAAGACCTGATTATTAATTTGTTGATGGTATACAAAAGTAGGCCACGACCCAAAATTATAATATGACAATTTTCTATTATACAAGCTTTGGCCTCAAGCTTAACTAACATCTAGCCAAATAGTAGTGACCTCAACTTATTCGGTATCTAGTCAAACAATAACGACCTCAACTTATTCAGTATCTAGTCAAACAATAGTGACCTCAATTGGCAATGACGTGTAGCTCAGGTGGTAATGGATGGGGTTAAGTTTGTCCAAAATCAAATTGTCTCCGGTTCGAGCCCGGACGCCCTCATAGCCACAACCGCCGAGTGAGTCAGGTGTGTCTCCTACATTATGGAATTGATAGTCGATTGTTGGCCGGTTAGGGTTGCCGGTTTCAATCTTTTTTTTGTCCAAAATAGTGATCTCAATTTATTCAGTATCTAGTCAAATGATAATGATTCAACTTATTCAGTATCTAGTCAAACAAAGTGACATCAACTTATTCAGTATCTAGTCAAACAATAGTGAACTCAACTTATTCAGTATCTAGTCATACATATTGACCTTAACTTATTCAGTATCTAGTCAAATAATGTGACCTCAACTTATTAAACATCTAGTCAAGCTAAGTGACATCAACTTATTCAGTATCTTGTCTTCATCATGTAACACTCATAAATTTAAATAAATAATAAATATTAATTGTTAGTTTTAGCATGGTAAAAGGGATAAAAGTTAAGGGGTGTGTTTTGCAATTTAGGCAAACTTGTTTTGTTTTTGTATTTGAAATTGCCGTATAAGTTCCATGATGGTTATGAGAACTTATGGAAAAATTAAATTAGTTTTAATGAGATCAATGGGGGAATAAATCCCTACCGTAATTAGTGAATTTTGAGAGTATGGAACGAGAGAGCCGAATATCATCTAGTGGTGAAGTAAGTTAGCATTTTGGCGTTGAGTTAGTTCTTCGTTCCTAATATCATGAATATACTTTTAGTAAATTATGTTTATGGTTATGATGGGTTCGTTTCTAATATCATGAATATACTTTTAGTAAATTAAGTCTTTGTTTATTTCATATATATAAAAATATAATCCAGAATTCTTCAAAATAAAATGAGACTTTAGACTCGTTTTGAGAAAGGGTTTTAGTTGGTTAAAAACATGATTCAATCTTAAGATTTTGCTGTTGTAATGAGACTAATTCGTAAAAAGAAGCGCTAAAAGAAAAGGGTTAAGAAATGAGAGAAAATAGAAGAAAAAACTTAAAAAAAGAGAATTTTTGTGTTTTCCGGCGACGGTGGCCGGTGGTCGGAGACAGCAGCTGGTGGCCGGTGATTGGTTGGTTGATGATTTATTTGGGTAATGGATTTTATTATAGATGGGCCTAGATTGTTTTATGACATTTGGGCTTAAATTTAATTCTAATATGTATTTTCGGCCCGGTGTGTTTTAAGTTAGAAAAACTTTAGTTGGGTAATACAAAACATAATTGGGTATTTACTTTTGGGCTAGAAAGTTTAGTGATGATTAAAAATAATTCTGGAAATTTTAATTTAGATGATGTGTTTTATTGGTTAAAGAATTAATTATTAATTAACTGTTTTTTTAAGGGTTTATTAAAAGGAATAATTTATATTCAAAATAGACATACATGTGGTTTACACGCATTTGAAGAATTCAATAGGAATTATGGGTTCATATAATTACGGAGATAAATTAAACGTAGTAGACCAGGTTAACTTTGGGAAATTAAATTGTTTATTTAAGGTTATGGGTAATCGGATAAGGAGGAACTGTATAACCCGGGGAAGACAGCAATGACATAAAGCCTTCACCCAATCGAGTGTTATACGAGATCTCTCAATGATTTAAGAATGCTATAATGTACATGTTATTTCACTCGAGTATTTTATACGTTGTATATGAATGAGATATGATTGTTTAGGCACGAAAACTATGAACTCACTGAGCTTATAAATCTGACTATTAATATGCATCTCAGGAGCAGGAGGGTCGAAGGTGGACAAGGGCAAGGGTCTTGCTCAGGGAGTTGAAGTGATTATTATTACTAAGTTTGTTTAATTTTATTGTGTGAGATACTTAAATTTACTTAAGTTTGGTATTTTAATAATGCCCTGTAGTTAACGGATAAATATTGAGATATTAATTCTAATACGTTATTAAAAGTCTTCCGCTTTATCAGGGCTTTAATGCTCATTAAGTTCGGGATATTTAATGATGTTTAATGAAAATGACGTGGCATCTCATATTAAAAATGAGGGTGTTACACAACCAATATAAAGAGTATTTACGTTCATAAAGATTATCCAACTTCTATGCCTATGGATCCATTAACATTGTTGTAACATTTGTCATAATTAAAAGTGACCGACTATAGTAACACATATAGGTCTTATCATTCAAATATCTTCATAAAATCGTTTTAACATAAGATTTACCAGATAGGACAAAGTATTCATAATTTTTCCAATAAATCCATTTTTTCTTCCCAATCTAATATGAGTTTTGGTTCAATCAAGTGTCTTTTCTCGGGCACGTAATCTCCGTTGAAGGTGTCAAAGTCGATTCGATGAAAACTGAAACCGTCACTAAATGACCATGACCTACAAAAGTATATGAAGTTAGTAGTTTTCTGGGTCTGGCGAAGAAGATTCTAGTTTTGAGGAACTGAAGCATCGATTAGTTACCACACTTATTCTTGTATTGCCGTGTGGCACTAGTAGGTTTCCAGTTTACAATGATGCTGCAAAAAAAAGGGTCTTGGTTGCATTCTTATGTAAAACCAAAGAGTCATCACATATGTTTCTCGTCAATTAAAGCCTTATAAGATCAATTATCTGACACATGACTTCGAACTGACTGCAGTCATCTTCGTACTTAAGATTTGGTGTCATTATCTGTATGGTGAGACTTGTGAAGTTTTCACCGACCACAAAAGCCTCAAATACATCCTTACTCAAAAATAATAAGAAGAAGAAGTTAAATATGTGTAAACAGAGGTGGCTCGAACTTCTGAAAGATTACGATGTCCGGATACAGTATCATCCGGGAAAGGCTATTGTAGTCGCCGACTAGGGGTGAGCTTCGGTCGGGTTTCTGGCGGGTCGGGGCCCAAAACCCAAAATCCGGTCGGGTATCGGGTGAAGATATGGATCCCCAAAGCCGACCGATATTTTTTTCTTCGGGTTTTTCGGGTTTCGGGTGGTCGGGTTTCAGGGTTTTCATGTTCGGGCATTGGGATTTGTTAGGTTTTCTTCATTTTTGGGCCTTTTTTCCACATGTTAGCAAGATTACACACACAATGTATCAAAACAGTTAGGGTTAGGCCTTTTTTTCAAATGAATGGAGGCGTGGAGGCAAGGCAACGATTTAGGGTTAGGCATTTTAGGGAAAAAATGGTTTTATATAGGGTTTCAGGTTTTTCGGTCGGGTTCGGGGCCGGATTTCCCCACCCAACCCGATCTTACATTTTAAATCGGGTAACTCGGATTCGAGGTTTTCGGGTTTCGGGGTTCGAATATTTTCAGGTTTTTCAGGTCGGGTTTGGTTGGGTTTTTTAGGTCAGTCGGGTTTTGTTCCCCCATATTGCCGACGCCTTAAGCCGTAAAGTTGGGGAACAAGTTCCTTCTTTGATTATTCCAATAGAGTTGACTTTAGAGATCGAACTGTTAGGATAGGAAATTTATCCGAGTTTGCAAACGCAGATTTTATCTAATCTAACGGTAGAACTGACTCTGATCTCTCGGACAAAGAAGCTCAACAAGATGATAGTGAATTATCAGTAAACTTCCAACAGACACAAGAGAATGTATGTTCGGAGTTCAAAATACATGATAATTACGTGTTGTGGTTTCGGGATCGCCTTTGTGTTCCGAATAACTCGGAGCTTAAACATCTAATACTGACCGAATTTTATAAACACTATGTTTTTGTTCATCCCGGCACAACGAAAATGAATTGCGCTATGAGGACTCATTCATGGTGGATTGGGATGAAGTGAGATATCGCCGACTTTGCAACTCATTGTCTTAGTTGTCAATAAGTTAAAAGTGAACATCAATGTCCGGGTGGCTTTCTCTGATTGCTAAATATTCTGGTGTGGAAATGGGATCACATAACTATAGATTTGGTAGTCTGATTACCCCGCACGACCTTGAAACATGATGCCATTTGGGTAGTGGTTGACCGACTTATGAAATCGGTTCATTTTCTTCCTAACCGACAAACTGGTCAGTCGATAAGTTGACAGAAGTATTCCAGCATGAGATTGTGCGTCTGCGTGACACTCCACTGAATCCCCAATCCTTTGCTTGCTGTGCAGTGACACTACCAATATCCACTAATATTGATTACCGCCAATCGAGACCCACAATTTTAATTTTGGGTTGGTTTACATAAATCTTGGGGAACACGTTTGAATTTTAGTACGACCTTTCATCGGAAAACTAATGAGAAATCTGAACGTAAGATTCAAACTCTAGAGGATATGCTTCGGGCATGTACTTTGGAATGACATGGAAGTTGTGTTGATCCAAACTCCTTTCAGTGATTTGAATATGACTCCTTAAATACTTAGTGAAAATTCCACTTATAGGATACTGTTCATATTCAACAATAAGCACACACTGACTGCGCTCAGTGATCGCTGAAGATTAGGAACAATCATCCTATTTCTTAAGATCTGAAGAACAAGACCATACCACAAGACCATTCAACAATAGTCGAAGGCTTAAGCTGAAGAAAAAGTTGATCAGCTAAGTGACCTGAAAGCGGTTCAGCGATAGCTACAGTCAACTGCATAAAAATGTGAGATCTTGCAAAGCCTCAATGATACCCGAAAACTTCATCTATGAAGGTTCTGGTTCAGTGATCAAGTGGGCCTACTCAACAAGATCAATGTTGATCTTATCCTCGATGCCCAAAAGTCAAAACCCCATACCTTGTCAAAAAAGGACGTACGGATTGTCTCTTATGTCCCCCATAAATCTGATTTGGTTACTGTTCATATTCGGCCAAAAGCATGGTTGTCTTTTGGACAAAGGACAAGTCTCAAATAGAAACTTGACACGTGACATATACCTTTTGTTTTGCATTAAATGCAACGACTATAAATAAATGAAGAAACCTTCTTCATCTTCATGCATACATATTCTCTTCAAAAACCTCAGCTGCTTTCTCTTCTTGTTCTTGTGCATCAAACTTAGTGACTTCTTTAGTTGTAATAGAATAGGTTTAAATACTTGTTCTAATTCCACTTACAACTGTAAATTTGTTTATTCAATATAAACTCATTTAAAAACAAAAAAAATGCTTGGGTTTGTATTCAACCCCCCTTTCTACAAACTGTTTCTATATCCATTGAACTCTTGTAGACTCCTTTGGGACCAACAAGTGGTATATGTAACACCCGAAATTTTCGTTGCTACCTTCCATCGTGGGTCCGCCTTTAAATATTAGTTCTTTAAGGTTTAGATTGAACTCATTCGAATGTTTTTGGGTAATGTAGTGTTGACGTCTCAAAACTTAAGGTAGCGTTTGGTTAAGGAGGATAAAGTGGGTTAAGCTGGTTACGAAGTTAGCTATGAGATGAAACTAACTTGATAACTAGCCTAAAAGACTTTAGCACACATTTTATGCTTAGTGTGGGTTACCAACGCCAGTTACAAAAACGTAACCAGCTTGATAACCAACCTAAGCTATTTTGCTCCGCGTGAGTTACCAACGCCAGTTACGAAAACGTAACTAACTTCACAACTAGCCCTAAGCCCTTTTCACTTGATTTATGCTTAGCGTGAGTTACAAAACCAGTTACGAAAATGTAACTAACTTCACAACTAGCGTCAGGCACTTTTGGGCCGCGTGGGTTACGGCGCCAGTTACAGCTAGCGTCCACAACTGGCGCCGGGCACTGGAGTCAATTGCGTGAACCTTAAAAACTCGATTTTCAGCTCCATTTTTGCCACACTAACTTCTCTACTCGTTTTTCTTCTCACTTCTCCTCACCAACTCGAAACCTACCTCATTTACTCCATATTTATACCATCTCAAAGGCATCTACTCACCATCAAAGCTAGGTATTTGGGATTCAAGCTCCAAGAAATTGTGTTCTTCATCTTCTTCACCTAGCTCCACCATTTCCACCATTTTAGGAGATTTTCTAGGGTTTTCCTAACCCTAGCTACGTGAGTTCAAATCCAAACTTTATAAACTCAAATACTTGTTATAAACGTTGTATTTACTGATTTTAAGATTATGATTTCAAGTATTTATGTATTTGGGTTAAGTTTGGAAGTTTTAGGTCAAAATGAAAAATTTAGGTATCTGGTTATGAATGATTATATGAGAATACTAGATGGGTTTTAATGCTTGAAAATGTTCTAAAATGAAATACTCCTTGGTTTTGATACCAAAATGGTTTGACCTAATTTTCGGTAAATTCCGTATTTCAAGGAGTAATGCTTATTTAAAGGTTTTCGGTGTTTGGAAAACTATCAATACGTCTTGTTTGATGTATTTGATTTATAGACTAGCCAGTCATGGGTACATAGGCATAAGAGTCTATATTTATTTATCGTGAAGGATAGTCTAAGTTATTTTTAAATTGGAAGTTAACATTGTGGAATTTGCGTATTGTTTCCTGACTATCCTTTCACTCACTCGGAATTTGCATTGTGGAATTTGTGTGCAATTCTTGAGGAAAGGGCATGTGCACAACGACTATCGTACTGGAATTTGGTAGATGTCTTGAATTTGCATTGTGAATTTTGCGTGCAATTCTTTGTGCCGCCCCGTAACATTGGTTCGTGACTACCTTGTGTTTCGTCATGACTAATGGTAATATCGGGTCTCCCCTGATTGTTTTAAAAAGACCCTTGCTCATCAAGAGTATGCTTTCAAGTAAAGTTAAATGGGATAAAATGTACCGCATCGTTATTTAAATTACTTTACTACTTTATCCATTTAACTGTTTGTTCTCACCAGGCGTAAGCCTAACACTTGATTTTAAATGTTGTTTAGTAGGTGAGCGGGTTGATGGGGGCTCCTTAGAGAGGAGCGGAGTGTTGTGCCAAGAGAGGGCACCCTTTTTGAGATTACACCTTAAAGTGTCATTATTGGAGATTTTAGAACAATTGTTTTGAGGAATATTAGCAACACCCAAACATAATCTATGTATTATATTATGTAGATTAATCGGTTGTTGATTTAGTATTCCATTCATAGATGTAAATTCCCATACTCATTCCCCAATTATTGGGTGATTTTATATAATTCTGCATTTACATTTGGTTTAAAATTGCTCTAAATTTTAGGGTGTTACAAGTTGGTATCAGAGTTCTAGTTTAAGCGAACTAGGTATGAATTTGAGATGCCTAGACTTAAGCTGAGACTTTAAGTATTGATTGTGAGATATGGGTAGACACACTTGAGATATGAGAGCTTTAGAGTCGACGAAAATGCACTAATCTCGAAATGCGACTTTGGTGATGAGAATTCTTATTGGTATGATATATTCAAAATATCACGTAGCTAATGCTATTTTGGGTATATTGTTATGTGAGTATGCTTATTTTACTGTTGTTGCGATGAATGCTGAATGTGTTATACGTATTTATGTTAGCTTTGTCTTACTCTTGTTCTATCATCTTGACAGACTAAGATGGTGAACACTCATACGAGATCTCGGAACGAACCCGAGACGGGGGCGGCTAGCATTACAAATCAGGGGACGACAGTGGAAGCCACTCAACCACCTCTAATTCCTACTACCGTTAGGAGATCACCGCCCCGAATTGATCAATTACCACCCGTAAATCTTAATCCCGGAACCAGACCTCTAATGGTATGATCCAAGCAATTAATTCTGCTTTAGCTCAACAACATGAAACGATGATGAAGATGTTTGAAGAGAGAGATGCCAGTCTCCGAAGGCATGAAGTGACTGCTGAGAACGCTGTTGGGGGTTCCGGAGGAAATGGAGTCGTGCTTGTTACTGAAGAGACATCTGTGACTGAGGTGAGAAAAGCGGGAAGAAGTTGCTCGTACAAGGACTTCATGTGTACCAAGCCACCCGAATTCTCAGGGTCGGATGACCCAGTGATGTGCATGAAGTGGCTATGAGAGATCCAGCAAGCTTTCGGCTCGAGCGACTGTGAAGAGAGGCAGAAAGTCAAGTTTGCCTCGCAAATGCTTAGAGTAATGCGCTAGAGTGGTGGAACATCACTACGATCTCCCTTGGACCCGCTATTGTATCCATGCTCACGTGGGAGATATTCAAGGCAAAGATAATGGAAGAGTATTGTAGTGAGAGGGCGATTGACCGGATTGTTGATGAGTTCCGGGCCCTCAAGAAAGGAGACAAGACGGTGAGAGAATACACCCGTTTATTTGTGGAAAAGCTCAGTTTGGTGGTGCATGTGGCCCCGACAGAAAAAGAGAAAGTGAAGGCTTATATCAAGGGATTACCATCCGATATGATGGAAATGGTTCGAATTTCGAAGCCCTCCAATCTCCAGGAGGCAATGGAAGAAGCTCAATATAAGGAGGATGCCCATAATTTGGGCATAGAAGAGAGGAATCTGGGAGGATAGAAGAGAAAATGGGAAGGTAACTCTATGCCTTCCAAGAAGCCGAACTTCAACAACAACAACCGTGGATTCAACTCTAGGCAAGAGCCTAGGTGGTGTTCGTGGTGCAAGAGCAAGCACCATGGCTCATGTCGATCGTACTTCGAGATTTGTGACAAATGTGGCAAGGCGGGTCACGACCGAAATGAATGCCCCGTTAAGGGACCCATTTGCTTCGATAGGAGCCGGGTCACTTTCGGAATGAGTGTCCGAAATTGAAGACGGGAGGAAGTCAAGGGAAGAAGGAGAATATCCCCAAAGCTACGGGAAGAGCTTTCAAGATGATCGTGGAGGAGGCGAAAGGTGCGGCGGAGGTGGTGACGGGTACGTTCCTTGTTAACTCCGTACCCGCTCATATTCTTTTTGATTCCGGTGCTACTTTTTCCTATGTTTCCACTACTTTCTACTCCAAAGCTTCTTATTCCTATTAGCACTTTAGAAGATGCTTATGTAGTTGAAATATCTGATGGTAGAAAAGTTATAGTTTGGGATGTTCTTAAGAACTGCACTTTAGAGATTGAAGAAAGACCATTCTCGGTAAACCTCATACCTATGGAAATAGGAAGTTTTGATGTAGTGATTGGATGGATTGGTTGGCCGAGAACCAAGCCGAGATTATTTGCTCCAAGAAATTAATCCGAATTCCATTACCGGATGGCGGCATGGTAGTAGTCTACGGGGAGAAAAGGAGCGGTGAGGTTGCATTATTGACTTTGGCAAAGGCAAGTAAGTGTCTAGCCAAAGAATGCCCCTCATTTTTAGCTTATGTTATGGATGCAAGTGTAGAGAAGAAGAAGTTAGAGGACGTTCAAATTGTTAGTGAATTTCCTGAAGTGTTTCCCGAAGACTTGCCCGGTTTTCCACCCCGACCGACAAGTGGAATTTCGAATTAATCTTGTACCGGGGGCCGCTCCAATTTCTAGAGCGCCTTACTGATTGGCACCCTTCGAAATGCAAGAGATGATGTCACAGTTACAAGATCTTTCGGAGAAGGGATTTGTGAGACCGAGTTCGTCACCTTGGGGAGCTCCGGTCTTATTTGTGAAGAAGAAGGACGACAATATGAGGATGTGTATCAACTACCGAGAATTGAATAAGGCAACCTTGAAGAACAAATATCCGCTCCCAAGAATTGATGATCTCTTTGACCAACTTCAAGGAGCGGGATGTTTCTCGAAAATTGATTTTCGTTCGGGTTATCATCAAGTGAAGGTGAGGGAAGAAGATGTGGCGAAGACAACATTTAGAACGCGTTATGGTCATTACAAATTTCTTGTAATGCCATTCGGTTTGACTAATGCAACGGCGGTGTTCATGGTTTTAATGAACCGAGTATGACGACCCTTCCTTGACAAGTCAGTAATAGTGTTCATTGATGATATACTCGTTTACTCTAAGAACGAGTTAGACCATGAGCAACACCTTCGGGAAGTCTTCGAAGTTTTAAGGAAGGAGAAGTTGTATGCAAATTCTCCAAGTGTGACTTTTGGTTGAAAGAAGTCCAATTCTTAGGCCATGTAGTCACTTAAGAGGGAGTAAAAGTATATCTGTCTAAAATTGAAGCAATGATGAATTGGGAACCGCCAAAGAGTCCGTCATAAATTCGAAGTTTCTTAGGATTGGCGGGCTACTATAGAAGATTCATTCAAGATTTTTCCAAGGTTGCATCTTCATTGACGACGTTGACTAAGAAGAATGTGAAGTTCATTTGGACTGAAAAACAAGAGAAAGCTTTTCAGACTCTTCAAAAGAAGTTATGTGAAGCTCCGATCCTTTCCTTACCGGAGGGATCCGAAGGTTTTGTGGTTTATAGTGATGCATCCAAGATGGGCTTAGGATGCGTGTTAATGCAAAGAGGCAAGGTGATTGCCTATGCATCAAGACAACTCAAGGATCATGAGAAGAATTATCCTACCCATGACTTAGAATTAGCCGCGGTGGTTTTTGCTTTGAAGTTGTGGCGGCATTACCTTTATGGTACCAAGTGCACTCTCTATTCCGATCACAAAAGTCTCAATGTCTTTGATCAAAAAGAGATAAACATCAGGCAGCGACGTTGGCTTGAATTACTCAAAGATTATGACTGTGAGTTGCTTTACTACACGGGTAAGACAAATGTGGTAGCAAATGCCTTGAATCGAAAGGAGCATGGTAGTGGAAGTGCCATACTTAAAGGATTGACATAGTGTCTAGCTTGATCGACCAGATTAAACTATCCCAAGCGGAGGCACTTTTGGAAGAGAACCTCAAGAGTGAGGTGATGGTCAACCAACACTTGCTTTTGACGGAAGACGGTTGATAACTCTCATTTTGAGCGTTATTTACACATTATTTATATAAGTTTTCCGTCCATTTTAGTTGTGTTTTCTATTTATGTGTTCGTATTTCTTTTATTTATTTATTTATTTATTTTTATTTCGAGCTGTTGAGAATAAAAGTTTGTATTTTGATGGTTAGATGCGTCATTTTTGGTTAAATGTTGGACTGCAAATGTGCATATGTGCCCACTGTTGCCCACTGTAAGCAATGACATGCTTCTTTGGACAAATCGTACTTTTATATATTATGGACATTTGGAGCAATATTGTGAAGATTTTAGAAGATATGAATCCCTGGCAATTTCTTGGGTATGGGGTGAATAGTGTCCTACCACCTAGAAGTTTAAAGAAATATTTTTTAATGGGAATGGCATTCACTCATCTTCTTCCTCCCTATAAATAAGAGACCTTGGGATCCATTTGAAGAGAGCTCCAACAATGTAGAAATTCCAATCATTTGTTTTTATATTTTAGTTGTAGTTGTAATTTAATTTCAAGTCTTTGTATTTTATTTTTAATGCAAGTTTATTTCAAGTATTTATTTATTATGTCTTTCATTTTTAGCATGAGCTAATCACCTCCTTGGGTGTGGGTGTGAATCAAACTTAAGGCTAGTTGGCAACACTTGGGTGTTGCCATAATTGCTAATTCTTAAGCTTGATCACTTGAGTCGGGACATAACTCAATGCAGATAAGCCGATCACTTTGAAGTGTTAATATTAGACCTTAGACCTTGAGGCGGGTGGGTTCGAAATACGGCTGAAGTGATGCACAAAGTTTTGAGAGAGTCTTTGATAACCACGTAGAGATACGGGTTTTGTATGATTTACTAAGGCTCAAACTCTAGTCGAGTATTATATCACAAAGAGATTTGGGTATAATACTTTATATTAATCGAACTTGATTTTATATATCAAACTTAGCTAAATCGTCAAGCTTATTAAGCGGTAATTATGGAAACTTCATAAGTACTTTGTAAAGCACGGTTTATATTTATTCACTTTCGAGAGATTGGAGTATTTATAAACCACTCTAGTGATTTACAAAGTATTTAACCATTTGTTTCTGTTGATCATAACTCCTCTCAGTGATTTGAATATGATTCCTCTGTATACTTAGTGAAAATTCCATTTATAAGGTTTAGTTCAAATTCAGCGATTGCATACGCTGATTTCATTCAGCGATCGCTGAAACTCAGGAACCTTAAGCTTATCTCTGAAGATCTGAAGAACAACATTCACAACACAATAACATTCAGCGAAAGTCGAAGACCAAGTTGAAGAAAGAAAAAACCAGCTAGTGATCTGAAGCGGTTAAGTGATAGCAATGATTATTTAAATAGAAGTGTGAAGTCTTGCTAGGCCTTCGCGATACTCTGAAAGTTAATCCTTGAAGTTTCAAGTTCAGCGATCAAGTGAAGTCTATAAGCAAGATCAATGTTGATCTTATCCTCGATGCACAAAAGTCAAAACCTTATACTATGTCAGAAAAGGACGTATGGATACTCTGATATGTCCCCATCAGAACTGATTTAGTACTGTTCACATACGGCCAAAAGCATGGTTGCTTTTGAACAAAGGACAAGCTCCCAATGAGAGTCTGACACGTGGCTTATACCTTTTGTCTTGCATTAATTGCAACGGGTATAAATAGATGAAGATCCTTTCTTCATCTTCATGCATGCTACTTTCTATTTTCTCAAACCTCTGCCTCTATTCTTTTCTTACTTTCTTTTGCATCAAACTGTGTGATTTCTTAAGTTACAATAGAATAGGTTTATTTACTTGTTCTAATTTCGCTTGTAACTGTAAATTTGTTTATTCAATATAAACTAATTTAAAAACCAAAAATCTGTGTGTTTGTATTCACCCCCCCCCCCCTTCTACAAACTGTTTTTATATCCTTGAACTCTTGTAGACTCCTTTGGGACCAACAGTTTCCACAAAATACCTCAAGGAAAATTTACACCCATACCCATTTTTAGTTTTTTATTTAGATTTTGTTGTTAAAATCATCAAACTCAAATATATTTTCCATCTCTAAGTGAAATCGTTGTATTCTCAACTTACCACTAAAAAGTTTGAAGTCCAATCCCTGTGGATACAATCTTGGTACTATACCATTTTATTACTTGTAAGCGATCATTGTGTCGGCGTGCATTTGCACCGCCACTTTGGGGACTTTTGTGCCCGTAGTGTGAACCTATATGATCTTTTGCTATCAACGGTCGTGGTTTGAAGTTGTTTCAAGGCCGTATTTGGGTGCCCAAATTAAGGGGAAATCGTGAGTTGTTATTGGAAGATGCACACAAGTCCAAGTATTCTATTCATCCGGGTAGCACCAAAACGTATGGGGATTTGAAGTTGACATATTGGTGGCCCGTTATTAAGTTGGATGTGGCCAAATATGTAGAAAGATGCGTGACGTGTTTGCAAGTGAAAGCGGAACACCAAAAGCCATACGGGAGTCTCCAATCTTTAGAGATACCGGAATGGAAGTGGGAACACCTCACCATGGACTTTGTAACTTTGAGAGGTCATGATATATGGGTGGTGGTGGATCTTTTGACAAAGAGTGCCCACTTTTTTCCTATGCGTGAGGCCGGCCCCGTTGACAAGCTTACAAAGTTGTACGTGAACAAGATCGTGTCAAGACATGGTGTACCCTTGACTATAAGAAGAGACGACCCATGGAGTTCCAAGTGGGTGAGCGTGTGATGATAAAGGCATCTCCTTGGAAAGGCATCATTTGATTTGGGAAGCGCAGAAAGCTTAGTCCTCGTTTCCCAGGACTGTTTAAAATTTTGGAGAGTGTGGGATGTCAAGCTTATAAATTGGAGCTACCGCCCGAAATGGATGGAATACATTCTACGTTCCACATATGCTACTTGAGGAAGTGCTTAGCGGAAGAAGAGAGTGTGATACCTCTTTCGGAAATTCGGGTCGACAACAATCGTTGTGTGGATGAACCAGAGGCAATCTTGGAAAGGAAGTATAAAATGCTTCGTCACAAAGAAATCGTCATGGTTAAAGTCCAATAGAAGCACCACCGAGGTTCCAACGTAACGCGGGAAGCGGAAGAGGACATGAAGAGAAGATATCCTAGTTTGTTTGGTTAATTTGTAAAATTTCGAGGACGAAATTAAATTCAAGGGTGGGAGGATTGTAACACCCGGTATTTTCATTTCTACCTTCCATCGTGGGTTCGCCTTTAAATGTTAGTTCTTTAAGGTTTAGATTGAACTAATTCAAATGTTTTTGGGTAATGTAGTGTTGACGTCTCAAAACTCAAGGTAACGTTTGGTTAAGGAGGATAAAGTGGGTTAAGCTGATTACGAAGTTAGTTATGAGATGAAACTAACTTGATAACTAGCCTAAGAGACTTTAACACTCATTTTATGCTTAGCGTGGGTTACCAACACCAATTAGGAAAATGTAACCAACTTGATAACCAACCCTAAGCTATTTTGCTATGCGTGGGTTACCAACGCCAGTTACGAAAACGTAACTAACTTCACAACTAGCCCTAACCCCTTTTCACTTGATTTATGCTTAACGTGAGTTACAAAGACAGATACGAAAACGTAACTAACTTCACAACTAGCGTCAGGCACTTTTGGGCCGCGTGGGTTATGGCGCCAGTTAGAACTGGCGTCCACAACTGGCACCGGGTACTGGAGTCAGTTGCGTGAACCTTAAAACTCGATTTTCAGCTCCATTTTTGCCACACTAACTTCTCTACTCGTTTTTCTTCTCACTTCTCCTCACCAACTCGAAACCTACCTCATTTACTCCATATTTCTACCATCTCAAAGGCATTTACTCACCATCAAAGCTAGGTATTTGGGATTCAAGCTCCAAGAAATTGTGTTCTTCATCTTCTTCCCCTAGCTCCACCATTTCCACCATTTTAGGAGATTTTCTAGGGTTTTCCTAACCCTAGCTACGTGAGTTCAAATCCAAACTTTATAAACTCAAATACTTGTTATAAACGTTGTATTTACTGATTTTAAGATTATGATTTCAAGTATTTATGTATTTGGGTTAAGTTTGGAAGTTTTAGGTCAATATGAGAAATTTGGGTATTTGGTTATGAATGAAGATATGAGTATACTAGATGGGTTTTAATGCTTGAAAATGTTCTAAAATGAAATACTCCTTGGTTTTGATACCAAAATGGTTTGACCTAATTTTCGGTAAATTCCGTATTTCAAAGAGAAATGCTTATTTAAAGGTTTTCGGTTTATAGACTAGCCAGTAATGGATCCATAGGCATAAGAGTCTGTAGTTGTTTATCGTGAAGGATAGTCGAAGTTATTTTTAAATTGGAAATTAACATTGTGTAATTTGCGTGTGGTATCCAAACTATCCTTTCACTCACTCGGAATTTGCATTGTGGAATTTGCGTGCGATTCTTGAGGAGAGGGCATGTGCACAACGACTATCGTACTGGAATTTGGTAGATGTCTTGAATTTGCATTGTGGATTTTGCGTGCAATTCTTTGTGTCGCCTGGTAACATTGGTTTGTGACTACCTTGTGTTTCGTCATGACTAATGGTAATATCGGGTCTCCCCCGATTGTTTTAAAAAGACCTTTGCTCATCAAGAGTAACCTTTCAAGTAAAGTTAAATGGGATAAAATGTACCACATCGTTATTTAAATTACTTTACTACTTTATCCATTTAACTGTTTGTTCTCACTAGGCGTAAGCCTAACACTTGATTTTAAATGTTGTTTAGTAGGTGAGCGGGTTGATAGGGCTCCTTCGAGAGGAGCAGAGTGTTGTGCCAAGAGAGGGCACCCTTTTTTGAGATTACACCTTAAAGTGTAATTATTGGAGATTTTAGAACAATTGTTTTGAGGAATATTAACAACACCCAAACATAATCTATGTATTTTATTATGTAGATTAATAGGTTGTTGATTTAGTATTCAATTTATAGATGTAAACTCCATACCCATTCCCCAATTATTGGGTGATTTTATATAATTCCGCATTGTTGGTCCCAATAAGGGTCTACAAGAGTTCAATCAAGAGAGAACAGTTTGTAGAAGGGGGGGGGGGTTGAATACAAACACACAGATTTTTTTGGTTTTTAAATAAGTTTATTAAAATAAACAAATTTACAGTTACAAGCGGAATTAGAACAAGTTTAAAACTTATTCTATTGTAACTAAGAAACACGAAGTATGATGCACAAGAAGATGAAAGAAAGAATAAAGAGGGTATAGGTTAGATAGAAGCATGCATGTGGATGAAGAAGATATCTTCATCTTATTTATACCCGTTTGTCTTTAAAACAAGACAAAAGGTACATGCCACGTGTCAAGCTTGGATAGGAAGCTTGTCCTTGTTAATAAGACAACCATGCTTTTGGCCGAATATGAACAGTACCATATCAGATATGATGGGTACATAAGAGACAAGTCGTGCGTCCTTTTCTGACATGGTTCTAGGTTTGACTTTTGTGCATCGAGGATAAGATCAATCTTTAATCTTGCAAAGGAAGCTTCATTTGATCGCTGATACTGAATCTTCATGGATGAACTTCAGTATCGCTGAGGCTTCACAAGACTTCACATTTTGAGTAGACAATCGCTGCTATCGCTGAACCGCTTCAGTTCACTTAGCTGATTATCTCTTTCTTCAGCTAGAGTCTTCGACTTTTGCTGAATGGTCTTCTGGTGTGATAACTGATATTTAGGTCTTCAGTGATAAGCTTGTAGTTCCTTGACCTTCAGCGATTGCTGATAGCAATCAGCGTGTGCTATCGCTGAATTTGAACAGAAGCTTAACTATGGAATTTCACTAAGTATAGTAAAGGAATAATATTCAAATCACTGAGAGTAGTTATGATCAACAATCTCCCCCTATTTGATTATGATTAAGCAACATAGGAAAATTGCTTTAAGAGACTAGTAAAGGACTTAGGAAATATTTAAAGAAAAATTTTCTAAGTGCTAATCTGTAAAGTCTTTTTCAGCTAGTCTATTATCTGAATTGAGTTTCTTTTATGAGGATATGAAAGCACAATTTTTACAAGTAGATAAGCTTAAAGTACATTCACTGATTGAATTTTCAGAGTGAAAGATCAGTGAGTAAAAGATAGTGTAACGAAAAATAGAACTCTTATGTTCATTGTCCCTTTTACTATTTTCAGGGATCTTTTAAGTACTAGGATGGAGTAAAGTACTTTGAATTTCATTAATTATAATCTGAAGAATTACAGCGAAATGAAATTACAATGATAAAGGTAAAGTACTTGTACACTGAAAAATATTACAAAGTAAGTAGAAAACTATGACTAGTCAGAGATATTCTCATTTCTTCTTTGTAGCTCATTCTCATAAAGCGTCTTCTGTCGATTCATCAGAGGAGTATCTGACCAGCAGCGCCAAAGCATAATCTTTATGAGAGAGGATGGGGCCTTGTGAATTTCTTGGTTTCTGAAGAGTCCTAAGAATCCTTCATTATCCGACAATATCATACCAGGTTCAGGCAGTGAGATGATTTCGTCTTCTTCATATCTTCGGTCTTGAGGGAGAGAAGTACAAAGCATTGATATATCAGGGAGCTCAAGATGACCAAGAATGCTTTGATAATCAAACTTAGTTTCATGCTCATTCTTAGCACTTGAACTTCCTTCAACGTTTGATCTTTTCTTTTTAGATGATTCAGGGAGACGGGGAACTTGCACATGTTGTGACATTCTTTGCAGCAACTGATCCAGCACACTGTCCACCACGTCCTTGAATTTGGATTTAGAACCCTGAGTGGCGTCTCTGATTTCAAGCCATTCAGTGTATCCATAAATTCCTAAGAATTTGGCTTCTTCTCTCTCTGTTTTGTTCGTCCTTGTTATTCTTACATATACCCTTGGACCACCTTTGTTGGAGTGTCGCCCTTGGATAGTTTCATGAATGATTTTGGCTTCAGATCTTCGAAATTTCAGTCTGTCGGTGCACCAATCAAGCTCTTTGTCTTTCTGCTTAGTGGCTTCAGAGGTCAGTGCACTTAGGATCTTCTGTTGAGCGAGAATTGGATCTACATTTATGTGCTCTTGTGCAAGTTCTTTTTGTACGAGAGCTTCAGCGACCCTTTCACTCTTTTTCAATTGTTCTCGAGTCGCCTTATCTCTTGCAGAGTCTTCTCTGAGCAATTTCCTTGCTAAAGCAAGATCATTCTCAGTTTGCTTTATTTCCTCATCCCTGATTCTTTGTGCTTCTAATGCTTGTTCTCTCTCTTCTCTGGACAAAAAGTAGAATTCATCTACCATCCTTATTGGTACGGCTTCAATGGGTTCAGCTTCAGGCACCCTTATTCTTCTTGCTTCGAATTCCCTAAGGAATTTTATTCGCCTTTCTTCTTCTTCAGGCTCGCTTATGATCGGCTTTTGAACGCGACGCCTAGGAATAAGGCCTTCTTCTTCTTCTTCAGAGTCAGTTTCAATTATGTACATAAACTGCTTTTTAGAGGAAGGTTCCTTCCATGAAGTTGAGTCCTTTGGGGGACGGGGATCACTGAGGGAAGGAGAGGAGGAAATAGTATTGTCAGAGGGAGTTTTTGTGGGTGAAGAGGAGAGTATGGGTGTTTCAGGGAGAGGTGTAGAGAAAGGGATAAGAGGAAGAGATACCTCAATTGTGGTCTCCCCCTCAGATATAGGGATAGTGGCATCCAGATCTACCACTTCTTTTCCTTTGCCTGAGGGACCAGATTGTTCCTGAGAAGGTTGCGTCCGTCCCCCAAGGGCTCTTGATGAGCGACACCAGGTCTTGACAATCTGAAGTGCTCTAATGCACTTCCAATGTCGTCATCATCTTCATCATCATCCATCCCCCCATAGTGAGGGATAGGTTCTTCATCATCTTCTTCCTCCTCATCTTCTTCTTCATCTTCTTCATCAGCAGCTTCAGCTTCAGGCCGCTGGATGTAAGGAGAGATTCTCTCTTCAGGGAACCTCTTGTTATGCTCCGAGATGAGTTTGTCAGCAAACTCTTTGGCACATCTCTCCCCCTCAATGTTATCAGGAGGTAGACAATGCACCATCAGAGTGCGAACGTTTGTCTGAACGTCCTTCAGCTTCTCCTCAGCTTCTTGAAGCGTGGTCCGATCAGCAGCGTTGAAAGACGAGGAACTTGCCTCAGAGAGCTTTGTGAGCAGCTGCATCATATCGGACTGAGTCTTTTGAATAGACTCAAGGACGTTTGCTTGAGCAGCAACCTTCTGCTCCAAGTTTGTCAGGGTCTGATTGAAGGCCTTGTTATCTTCCTTCAGGCCGAAAACGTCAGATATCAGGTTGCTGACGTTTGTCTTGATCGCTGGTGTACCAACGATCCTTCTGAAGATAAGCTCGGCCGATGTCTGAAGGTTGTCCACCCTAGCCCTTGTGAGAGCACATTCTTTGACCAGATAGTCAATTGCAGGGAATGTGGGGTAGTGAAGGACAATGGGAGGCAACTCGGTGATTGGAGTGGGAAGTTCGGGAGCAGCCATCTCTTGCTTCACTTCTCTGAGTTTTACGGCAGAGGGATGGCCCTGAGGAGATTTTCCCAAATTCTTGCTGATGGGAGGAGCGCTGGTGGTGGTGGTTGTCGTCGCTGAAGTAGGAATAGAAGCGACACCTGATGATGACATAGATAAAGATGCCAAAAACATATCCGGATTAGAAGAAGGATGAAAAATCTTATTTGTCTTCCTGAGAGTATCTTAAGGATTGCTCTTAGGGACTACATTTGGAAAGGTAGTGTCTAGAGGATCACTGACCAGTGTCTTAGAGTATCTGAGAGAGATACTCTGAGGTCCTTTTAATTTGGCCTTCCAAAACTCAGATTGCCTGAACAATAATGAGGTTTGGACTGCGTGCATTTCAGCATTATCAGGGATAGGGACAACTATCGCTGAGTCACTTGCTGAGGTGAGGACCAAAGAAGAGGATATAGAAGTAGAAGAGAAGGCTGTGGAAGTAGTACCTGATCCAGCTTTAGCAGAGCTGGCTAAGACACCCTCAGTGACCAGAGTCGCTGTTGATGTAGGTAGTGCTGAAGAAGCAACAACGGATGTAAAGACCGTTGAAGTGGTTGTGGCTGCAGTTGGTGTTGGTAGAACACCGAAATCAGAGAGGGTGGTCTTTTGAGAGACCAACTTCTTTGGCTTCTTTGTTTTGGTTGCGATGGTTTTTTAATGACCATCAGTTGGTTGTTTCCTCTTAATACCAGCAGTGTCTGGGTTGCTCGCTGTTGGGTTTGACAGCGAGGTGGACACTGGAAGAAGTGCTCCAATCACCTGCAGCATGTAGGGTGTGAAAGGAGCATCACCTGGACGTTCCTCAATGTCCAGAGACTTCTTCCCTACAATAGAGAAGGAGTGATCGCCGACCTTCGGGTATTCTTCCCCGAAGGCAACTTCCATTATGGTCGCGAAGAAGCGAGGATGAGGAATAATAGGATGTCTGGTGGCGGAGTTGATGCGCCTGACCATGTCGCTGAAGATGTAATCCGCATAATTCAGGTTGTGGCCGGTGTAGAGTGAGTAAGCAAGGTCTTGAAAGTGCTTGCTTGCCTGATCATGAGAGCCGATCTTCGACCCCAGGCACTGGATCACCTGAGTGAAGATATACTGCCAGTGAGCAGGGAGCCTTTTCTTCTCTAACTTAGAGCCCACCGTCTTCAGAGAGGGATTCTCCCAAGAGTATCCAATGGAGTCTACAAATGCATCAATTTGCATCTTGGTAGGTTCAGCTCCCCACTGTTGGTTCTTAGGGCGTACAGGGAGACGCAGAGCCTTCTTGAGAAATCCAGCGGTGAAGGAAAAGAAACCTAGTTCTGGAATCTTGAACCCAATAGCAGGGAGTTGGGTTCATTTGTCAGTTGTCAACATGGTACAATGAGCCGTGTACGATAAGGCTTGAAGATGGGAAGAGGTGCCCACCGGGTTGTGAACGAACGCATACATCAGAGGGCATGCCTTGATGAAAGTAGCTCCTTCAGTGAATTGGGGGCGGTCTGCAGGGATTTCTACCAAAGCGATGTAGTTGCAGGACTTGAAGACGGCTCTTTCCAAAGGGAAATGACATGTTGGTGCAGCGACCAGAGTAGTGTCTTCAGCAGTAGAGGAGGTTGCAGCAGTCTTACTTGTAGATGCCATTGCTGTGGGAAAGATAGGAACACCAAAGAGGTAAATCATGGTTTTATACATAAATGTATAAACCAGAGTTTGGTATAAAGAATACCAAATTTAAGATCAAAAAGAACAAATATTTTGATGAACAATATCAAAATGTTTGTTATAAACAATAATAAAAAGCCAAAGTAAATGGATTAACGTTTAAAAAAAAAATAGTCTTCTGTTCTAAGGAAATAACTTAGAACAGGGTTTTTATAGAGGGAAAACTTTTTAATTTTGGTCCAGTTTATCTTTATTTTTATTTTTAGAGTGTTAAGGAGAAGAAGAGGTGAAACAAGATGTTTCCAGTCATAATATAAGGTTTAGATCAAACCTTAGTTGAGTTCTTAGAAGAAAAACACACACAAGCGTGTTCTTGGTGTTCTTGAGAAAACCTTGAAGATTCGAAGAATTTCTTTTGCCTTGAGGATTGTTATGAAAGCGGAAGGAATAAAGTAAGGCAAAAAGAATGCTTAAATAGCAAGAGGAGAGAGAAAGAAAGGAGTGCTAAACGACGGTTTTAGCTTTTTGAAAAAGAAATGATGACCTGACACACGTTCCAAGAAAGGAGTTGGAATGGAAACGTCGCGGTCCGTCGTGTGTCAGAAAAAGGTCTGACGTGTCCTTTTCTTTATTTTTAAAAGATTATAATGATAATTATCCATAAGGAAGGTTTATCATTAATAATTTTAGAAAAATCTTCATCACTAATAATAAAGGATTGTCAGTGAGGAGTTTTAATTTTAAGAGAGACATTCTTTGATGAGAAAATATATCAAAGAGTGTTAAAGATTAGAAGATAATACCTGAGGAGATGGCCTAGATATCGCTGAATCAGAGTTCAGAGAATGGAAAGTTTGAAAGCTTTATTTGTAATCCTTTGTTGGTCACTGATTAATAAATTATTCAGCGTTCAACATACCAAGTTCGTTGATGAGTTGATTGAATCTAGTTTCATCAAGAGGCTTGGTGAAAAGATCAGCGAGCTGATATTCAGTAGGAACAAAATGGAGCTCAACTTCACCATTCATCACATGATCTCTGATAAAGAGATATCGGATCTCAATGTGCTTGGTTTTGGAGTGAAGTACAGGGTTGTTGGCAATTGCAATAGCACTTGTGCTATCACAATAGATAGGAATTTTAGAGAGGAGGCGCCATAGGAGTCTTCATCGCTGAGCATTGATTCATGTCGAATTTATTCAACATGTCTTTAACATATTTGCTTTGACAAATAAAAATTCCTTTGTCAGATTGCTTAATCTGCAAGCCTAGAAAATATGTTAGTTCACCCATCATACTCATTTTATGTTGTTTTCGCATTCTTGCAGCGAAACGAGTGCAAAGTTTGGGTCTTGTGGAACCAAAGATAATGTCATCAACATATATCTGAGCGAGAATAGTATGACCTTTATATTTTCTTAAAAACAAAGTTTGGTCAATTTTTCCACGAACAAATTTTTCTTTAAAAAGAAATTTAGAGAGGGTATCATACCAAGCTCTAGGAGCTTGTTTTAACCCGTAAAGAGCCTTTTCAAGTTTAAAAACATAACCAGGATGGTTAGGGTCTGAGGAACCAGGGGGTTGTTCAACATAAACTTCCTCGCTGAGTTTTCCATTTAGAAAAGCACTTTTAACATCCATTTGAAAAACTTTGAAGTCTTTATGGGCAACATAAGCTAAAAAGAGTCTTATGGCTTCTAAACGAGCAACAGGTGCAAAGGTTTCATCATAGTCAATTCCTTCTTCCTGTCTATAACCTTGAGCAACAAGTCTAGCCTTATTGCGAATTATAGTCCCGTTTTCATCTAGCTTATTTCTAAAAACCCATTTGGTTCCTATGACAGTTTTATCAGAGGGTCTAGGAACAAGATTCCAAACTTTATTTCTACGAAATTCAGTCAGTTCTTCTTGCATAGCTGAAACCCAGCTAGGATCAGAGATAGCTTGATCTATCTTCTTAGGTTCAGAGAGAGAAATGAAGTTAACATAAAGAAAGATATTACCTGTACCTCTACGTGTTTTGATACCTGCAGCGGGATCACCAGTAATCTGATTTATTGGATGATTTGCAGTCCATCGCTGAGCTGGTGGTTGCGGAGAGAGATCAACAGCAGATTCAGCGACCTGTTCTTCAGATTCTGGAATAGGACTTGTTTCAGCAACATGTACTTCATTTAGAATCAATTCAGGGGATTGATTTTCAGAAGTGGTTTGTTTGTTCACAGAGGAATTTCCAAGAGAGGAATCAACAACAGGAATCTGATTTAGAGGAGTAACATTCATCCCTGAAGATGGATGCTTATTACTTGTTGGGTTTACAGGGATTTCATCATCACTTGCTTCAGCTGGAGTTTGATTGCTGAAGTATGTTTCAGGTTCCCCATAATGAGATCTCATCCAGGCATTCAATTCTTCATCATCATCAAGAGAGTGAGAAGCATGAATGGGACGAGATTCATCAAAGTTAACGTGCATGGATTCTTCAACATGTTGTCTTCTTTTGTTGAAGACTCTGAATGATTTAGATATAGAGGAGTATCCAAGAAATATACCATCGTCAGCTTTTGGATCAAATTTACCTAAATGATCTTTGTCATTCAGAATGTAACATCTACATCCAAAAATGTGGAAATATTTCAGAGTAGGTCTTCTCCCATGAAATAATTCATAGGGGGTCTTCTTAAATCGTTTAACTATCAGGGATCGATTTTTAGTGAAGCATGCTGTATTAACTGCTTCAGCCCAGAACTGAGTTGGAAGATGCGATTCGCTGAGCATTGAGCGAGCCGCTTCAATGATAGTACGATTTCTTCTTTTAGCAACACCATTTTGCTGAGGAGTTCTTACTGAGGAGAAGTTGTGAGAGATGCCTCTTTCTTCAAAGAAGTTATCCAGAGTACTGTTTTTGAATTCAATGCCATGATCACTTCTTATGGAACGAGCAAATATATTGTTCAAAACTTCCATCTTTTTGATAAAAGAGATTATCATTTCAGGGGTATCACTTTTGGATCGAAGGAAAAACACCCATGTGTATCTGGAGTATTCATCAACAATCACTAAAGTGTATTTCTTTCGAGAGATCGATTGGACATTGACAGGTCCGAATAGATCCATGTGGAGTAACTGAAGAGGAGTGATCACTGAAGAAACTTGCTTTGACCTGAAGGAGGCTTTTGTCAGCTTTCCCTTCTCACACGCTGAACAAAGAGATTCCTTTGTAAATGTATGATTTGGGAGGTCTCTGACTAAGGGCTTGTTTGTTTTTTCCATTTCAGAGCTTAAAACCTCTGAAGTCTGAATCGGTCAGAGGTTTTTTAACTTCAGACTGTTTGTTTTTTTTCCCAATTAAGTGCTGAAGCTAACCCTAAAACCTCTGATACTTTTAGAGGTAAACATTCCTCTTATAACCTCTTATGAACTACCGCCTCTAACACTCTCTCTATTCTCTTTTATCGCCTTTCGATCTCTCCTCATACCAGGTCAATCTGCAGGTAATTTGTTCACTTCTCGATGCTCTCATCTCTCTTCTCTCGATGCTCTCCTCATAGTCTGTCTTGTTGCCACATCTCTCCTCTCTCTGCATCATCTCTTTTCTTCAAACTGCCTTACATACGTTAATTTTCAAACTGCATCATCATCTCCCTGGAAGCATTTGAGTGGCGATTCTGTGTTACATCATCTCGATTCTGTGTATGCTCTCGATGTCTGATCTGTTCTTTTTATAAGAACATATGTACAGATAAAAAAAGCCTTCTTGTTCATATCAAGTTGAAGGCCAGTTAAATGCACAAGTGTTAAGCCCATTTTTGCAATTTGTAGAGGGAATTCTGTCATATTCAAATGGTTGAAATACTTATATGAACACTGAGGATTCCTGGGTTTCTATTTGAATACCAAAATCCAAATGGGTATTTCAAGATTGGTGACAAAAGATGAAGCTTTTTAACAAGGGAAATGAAGAAACCCCCAAATTTGCTCCATCAAAATGCAAAATCTTTATAGGACTGTAAACAAAAGGAGAAGCAAGATCAAAAGGGTGTTTCACTGTTTTGAGATTGATAAAAAAATAAAGATGGAGAAAAAAATGGGTATCTGAGCCCCTCTTTCTTGATTGTTCTTCAACAAAACAAAAATAAAGTATGTATTGAAAGGGTTTTTTTGAGAACTTCTTTGTTTCTTTTGGGTAATAAAAACAATGGGTAGTGGAATGTAACCAAGAAAGGTTAGTCTGTGTGTGTGTGACAGAAGAGAGGGGAGGTTTGAGGTAGAAAAGTCAAAAATAAAGTATGAAAAGGTAGAAAAGTCAAAAAGTAGAAATGACTTGAACTATGCAAATACATCAAGTAATGAAAAGGGTTATTTAAGTTAAATTTTTGAATCCTTATTTGTAATCCTTCTTCTCTAGCCTCTCCTAGTTGTTTTTTTTCTAATAAAATTGTCGTCGCTGTTAAAAAAAATTGAATTTTTGAATGTGTTAACAATAGAGTGTAGTATAATTTAATTAAAATAAATTGATGCTTTTATGAATAGAGCAGTATAACATTTTGAGGGATAAAAAAGACAATTATAGATATTCAGACATTTGTCAGGATGCAAAAACAAACAGTCTAACTGATTTAGATTTCAGACTTCAACACCACCTCTTAAAGTTCAGAGCTGAAATCAGACTTCAGACTTCAGCACCTCTTAAAAAACAAACGCCACCTAAGTCTTTTTGAGACAATTCATTTATTGTCTTAAAGTTAAGATGAGAGAGTCTTTTATGCCATAACCAGTTTATGTCAGTGGATGCTTTAGAGATAAAGCACATGTTCTCAGAGTGAGAACTATTCATATTTATGACATACACATTTTCCACTCTTTTGCCTGTAAGGGCAAGCTTATCATTTCCGTCAGTGACAACACAACTATTCTTAAGATTAGAACTTTGAAGTCTTTGTCACATAACTAACTAACGCTCAAGAGATTGTGCTTTAGTCCCTCAACGTAAGCAACACGAGAAAATGATGTGGCCCCGTTGGACAGAATTCTATAACCTTTAGTGTATCCTTTGCCATTTTCCACCAAAGGTCACTGATGGACCAGCTTCTTCTTTGTAATCAAAGAGCAGAGATTTTCTGCCTGTCATGTGCCTTGAGCATCCGCTATCAAGATACCAGATACCTTTGGCACTCTGCATACAACAAAAGATTAATTGTTTAAAGGTACCCATATTACTATGGGTCTTGCTTGGTTAGATAGAGGATTGGCGGAGGAGCTACTAGCTGAAGAACTCTCTTCAGTGGATATCTTCACCTTTGATGGTTTTGCAACCTTGGTAGATTTCACTCTCGCCGATTTATCAGCTTGAGCTACTTTCTTTCCATGAGCTAGTTTATCAGCTCTAGTAGCATTAGGACATTTGCTTGCAATGTGGGTAGTTTCACCACATTGATAGCATTTCCTATATTTAAAGGGTTTGGAAATCAGAGAGGAAGCAGGAAATTTCTCAGGGATAGGTCCAAGAATTCCTTTATCCATGGTCCTTGGAGGTATAACAACCTTTTCAAGAGTAGGAGTGAGATCGATTTTAATTCTGGGGGTTGGTCTCTTAGAAAAGTCAGGGACCTCATTCCCAGTTTTAGAAACTTTCTCTGAGGATTTCTTGTTCCTATCTTGAGTTTTCTTATTCTTAGGAACATGATTAAGAAACTCGTTCTTGATCACTTTCTTAGAGTTAAGAATAGAAAGCTTCTCTTTAGAAGAGGAGGAAGAAGCGGTTGAAGAAGAAGGATCAGGGATAGAAGAGACAAACATTCCGAATTTGAGCATGGAACGATCATTCTCTGATTCTTCCTTTTCAGGGTTATAGCCTAACCCACTTCTTACTTTCATAGGTATTTGAGCATTGATGATCTCATTGACTTTATTAGAAGCCTTACACCATCCTTTGATGGCTGACAAGTTATCACTTTCAGAAGGTAAAGGGACAGAGGGAATAGTTACCTGAGTAGCAGGAGACTCAGAGGAAGAAGTCTCAGTGACTTCTCAGCGTCTTCAATTCTGGCCATCAGACAGAGGAAGGCAAGATCTTCTTCATCTGAACCAGACTCTTCAGAGGTCTTGGCCCAGTCATCTTCAGCATCCCAGTCAACTTCTTCAGCGACAAGGCCTTTGCCTTTTTGCTGGTTTTTCTTCATATCTTTGTATTTGTTTTTCAGTTTCAAATACTTCTCCTTTTTATCAGAGGTATGGGAGGTAGTGGGAGCAGCAACTTTCTTCGACCTGCATTCACTTGCAAAATGACCCTTTCGTTGACAATTGAAGCAAATCGCTGAGGCTTTCTCAGCGGGCAACGTTTTCTGCTTTTCAGAGTCAGAGAGGTTAGAAGGTTTTCGAAAATTGCTCTTTCTAGCAAATCTTTTAAGGTTATTAGTTAAAAGAGCTAGAGAGTTATCAAACTCAGAGATGTCTGCATCAGTGAGTTGATCTTCTGAATCAGTTTGACCTAATTCAGTAATGGAGGTGATAGTGGAAGAAGAAACATTTTTAGAAGAAGTTCCCTCAGAAGTCACAAGTGCCAAAGAAGTACTTTTAGCACCTTTGAGTTCATTAATTAGGTTCTTCCTTAGAAGCTGGGATTGTTCCTCATTTAAGAGCATACCATATAATGCACTTAAGGACAAGGTTTCAAGATTCTTTGACAGCTTTATACATGTAGTGTACACTGCCCATTGATCGGGCAATGCCTCCATGAATTTTGTCAGAATTTCGGCGTTTGAATATACTCTATCGATCGATTTAAGATCAATCAGCAGACAGTTAAATCACTGGTGAATTTGAGAAAGAGATTCACCCTTTTGATACATAAAACTCTCGTATTTTCTTACAAGGTTTATGCATCTAGTTACTTTAACTTCAGAAGTTCCTTCATATTGGATACATAATGTATCCCACATGGCTTTAGAAGTCCTCATTTTCATGACAGAATGATAGACTTCATCAGGTAAAGCCATTGCTATTATTGATCTTGCTTTAGAGTCAATAGCAATTTATTTCTTGTCTTCTTCAGTCCATCTGTTAGGAGTTTTAACAATAACCCTTTCAGGAATGGCTGGAGTTGCAGTGGTGGCAGGAACACTAGCTACTATTGTTGTAGGAACAAATGGTCCATTTTTCCAAATAGTAGGGAATCTTTGGATCAGATCCCTCCAGAAATAGAGACATTCTTTCCTTCCACAATGGAAAATTATCATGGCTAAACCTTGGAGGTTTAGCTAAAGATCCATTATCGTTGTAGTTTGTATTTGGGTTTGACATTTTAAAATAGTTTTAAGAAAAAATATTTTAAAGATTTAAGAAGCAAACACTGCTCTGATACCACTTGTTGATCCCAATAAGGGTCTACAAGAGTTCAATCAAGAGAGAACAGTTTGTAGAAGGGGGGGGGGGGGTTGAATACAAACACACAGATTTTTTTGGTTTTTAAATGAGTTTATTAAAATAAACAAATTTACAGTTACAAGCGGAATTAGAACAAGTTTAAAACCTATTCTATTGTAACTAAGAAACACGAAGTATGATGCACAAGAAGATGAAAGAAAGAATAAAGAGGGTATAGGTTAGATAGAAGCATGCATGTGGATTAAGAAGATATCTTCATCTTGTTTATACCCATTTGTCTTTAAAACAAGACAAAAGGTACATGCCACGTGTCAAGCTTGGATAGGAAGCTTGTCCTTGTTAATAAGACAACCATGCTTTTGGCCGAATATGAACAGTACCATATCAGATATGATGGGTACATAAGAGACAAGTCGTACGTCCTTTTCTGACATGGTTCTAGGTTTGACTTTTGTGCATCGAGGATAAGATCAATCTTTAATCTTGCAAAGGAAGCTTCATTTGATCGCTGATACTGAATCTTCAAGGATGAACTTCAGTATCGCTGAGACTTCACAAGACTTCACACTTTGAGTAGATAATCACTGCTATCGCTGAACCGCTTCAGTTCACTTAGCTGATTATCTCTTTCTTCAGCTAGAGTTTTCGACTTTCGCTGAATGGTCTTCTAGTGTGATAACTGATCTTCAAGTCTTCAATGATAAGCTTGTAGTTCCTTGACCTTCAGCGGTCGCTGATAGCAATCAGCGTGTGCTATCGTTGAATTTGAACAGAAGCTTAACTATGGAATTTCACTAAGTATAGTAAAGAAATCATATTCAAATCACTGAGAGGAGTTATAATCAACACGCATTTACATTTGGTTTAAAATTGCTCTAAATTTTAGGGTGTTACAGTAGCAGAACAGTGTTTATTGCTTTCTAAACTTTAAAACAATTATTTCCTGTTATTTTAAAATGGCTAACACAAACACAAAATACAATGACAATGGATCTTTAGCTAAACCTCCTAGATTTAGCCATGACAATTTCCTAGTCTGGAAGGAAAGAATGACTCTATTCCTAGAAGGGTTAGATCCTAAGATCCCGTACTATGTAGAGAATAGGCCATTCATTCCAATACTTCTAGTCTCTGCAGTTCCTGCTACTGCTACCTCTCCTGCTATTCCTGAGAGGCGAATTCCTAAAACTCCAAATCAATGGAGTGAGGAAGACAAGAGAGAGCTAGTTGTTAACTCAAAAGCTAGATCTATTATTGCTATATCTCTTCCAGATGATGTTTATCATTCTGTGATGAAAATGAGGACATCTAAGTCCATGTGGGATACTCTCTATGTCCAATATGAAAGAACCGATGAGGTTCGGATTACTCGCCGTATCAACTTGTTAAGCCAATATGAAAGCTTCATGGTTCTGAAAAATGAAACACTTTCACAAATCTACCAGAGATTTAACTGTCTTTTAATAGACATGAAAACAGTAGATGTTGAGTACTCTAAATATGAAATTCTGACTAAGTTCATGGAAGCTCTTCCTGAACAATGTGACACATTTACCACATGTCTTAAGTTGTCAAAGAACACATAAACTCTTTCTTTAAGTGCCCTGTACGAGATATTGCTTAATCATGATCAATCCCAAGCCTTAAAAAGAAACCTCATAAAGGACACTAAATCTACCAAAAGTACTTCTTTGGCTTTAGTGACCCCATAGATGGAAACTCCTAAACTTGTATCTTCTTCTATTACCTCTATCCCTGAGTTAGATCAAACTAACTCGGAGGATATCACTGATGCAGGTATCTCTGAATTTGATAATTCTCTGGCTCTCCTTACTAACAATTTCTGGAGATTTGCCAAAAAAGGCAATTTTAGAAAAACTCCTGCCATCATTGACTCTGATAAGTCAAAGACTCTTCCAGCTGACAAAACTTCAGCGATCTGCTATAACTGTCAGCGCAAAGCCACTTTGCAAGCGAATGCAGATCCCAGAAGGTTGCAGCTCCAACCACTTCTCAGACCACTGATAAAACTAAGAGCGAAAAAATATTCTAAGTTAAAAGAAAAATATCAGAGTCTGAAGAAAAACCAGCGAAAAGAAAACGGCCTTGTCGCAAAGCCACTCTTCCAATACTTCTAGTCCCTGCAGTTCCTGCTACTGCTACCTCTCCTGCTATTCCTGAGAGGCGAATTCCTAAAACTCCAAATCAATGGAGTGAGGAAGACAAGAGAGAGCTAGTTGTTAACTCAAAAGCTAGATCTATTATTGCTATATCTCTTCCAGATGATGTTTATCATTCTGTGATGAAAATGAGGACATCTAAGTCCATGTGGGATACTCTCTATGTCCAATATGAAAGAACCGATGAGGTTCGGATTACTCGCCGTATCAACTTGTTAAGCCAATATGAAAGCTTCATGGTTCTGAAAAATGAAACACTTTCACAAATCTACCAGAGATTTAACTGTCTTTTAATAGACATGAAAACAGTAGATGTTGAGTACTCTAAATATGAAATTCTGACTAAGTTCATGGAAGCTCTTCCTGAACAATGTGACACGTTTACCACATGTCTTAAGTTGTCAAAGAACACATAAACTCTTTCTTTAAGTGCCCTGTACGAGATATTGCTTAATCATGATCAATCCCAAGCCTTAAAAAGAAACCTCATAAAGGACACTAAATCTACCAAAAGTACTTCTTTGGCTTTAGTGACCCCATAGATGGAAACTCCTAAACTTGTATCTTCTTCTATTACCTCTATCCCTGAGTTAGATCAAACTAACTCGGAGGATATCACTGATGCAGGTATCTCTGAATTTGATAATTCTCTGGCTCTCCTTACTAACAATTTCTGGAGATTTGCCAAAAAAGGCAATTTTAGAAAAACCCCTGCCATCATTGACTCTGATAAGTCAAAGACTCTTCCAGCTGACAAAACTTCAGCGATCTGCTATAACTGTCAGCGCAAAGCCACTTTGCAAGCGAATGCAGATCCCAGAAGGTTGCAGCTCCAACCACTTCTCAGACCACTGATAAAACTAAGAATGAAAAAATATTCTAAGTTAAAAGAAAAATATCAGAGTCTGAAGAAAAACCAGCGAAAAGGAAACGGCCTTGTCGCTGAAGAAGTCGACTGGGATCAAGAAGACGACTGGGCTCAAACCGCTGATGAATCTGGATCAGATGAAGAAGACATGGCCTTTATATGTCTTATGGCTAGAATAGAAGAAGCTGAAGAGGCCTCCGACTCCTCTTCTACTGAAAATCCATCAACTCAGGTACCTATTCTAACTAAATCCTCTCTACCTGAAAATGATAGCGCGCCAGCTCTCGATTCTATGACTGTTGATTTTTACAATACTTTTAATAGTAAAGTAAAAGTTGAACAAATAAATATAGATCTAACTGAACAGCTTAAAAACTGCCATCTGAAAATCAAAGAACTTACTAAAATCGAAGAAGATTTTAAAGACCAAGTCTTTGTAAATCAGGCCATAAGCATTGAAAGAGAACAAGCTATCTCTGAGCGCAAAAAAACCATCGTTGATCTTAAAAATGAAAAAGACATCATTGAAGGATGGTGTAAGGCCTCTGATAAAGTCAGCGAGATCATAAATGCTCAGATCCCTAAAAAGGTCAAGAGCGGTCTTGGATATTCCTCTGACCAAGAAGAAATAGACACTGATCGTTCCATGCTAAAATTTGGAATGTTTGTTTTTTCTATCCCTGATCCCTCTTCTCATAATGTTTCTACCTCTGAGAAAAGACCTTCTAAATCTTTTACCAAGGATTCAGGGAAAGTGATCAAGGACAAGTCCCTTGACCATGTTCCCATGATCAATACCTTCCAAAAACTGAAGAAGAATCATTCAATTCCTTCAGTAAGTCATCCTAAAACTTGAAAGAAGATCCATGGATCTATTTAGAGATCTACTCCCAGAATTAAGATTGATCTCACTCCATCTAAATTAGAGGAACTAGTGGTTCCTGCAAGAACAACGAAGAAAGGAAATCTTGGTCCTGGTCCTGAAAATGTTTTGACCTCTCTGCATGCTTCTAGCTCAAAACCTGTTTTCAAGTACCGAAAAAGCTATCATTATGGTGAGACTACCCATATTGCTAGCAAATCTCTAAATGTTACTAAAGCTGAAAGATTGGATCATGGTAAGAAAGTAGCTCAAGCTGAGAAATCAGCAAAAGTGAAATCTACTAAGGTTGGTAAAACTTCCAACGTGAAGATAATCACTGAAGAAAATTCTTCAGCAAGTAACATATCCGCCTTACCTGTTTTTTCCACTAATAAAGCAGGACCCATAGTTATATGGGTACCTAGGAAATCTAGATAGAGGATGCTCAAGGCACATGACAGGCAGAAAATCTTTGCTCTCTGAATATAAGGAAGAAATTGGCCCCTCAGTGACTTTTGGTGGAAATGGCAAAGGATACACCAAGGGTTATGGCGTTCTATCCAAGGAGCAACCTCTTTCAGCCGTGTTGCTTATGTTGAAGGACTAAAGCATAATATTTTAAGCTTTAGTCAACTCTATGACAAAGACTTCAAAGTTTTGTTCACAAAGACAAGATGTGATGTCACTGATAAAAATGACAAACTTGCTTTAAAAGGAAAAAGATCAGAGAAAGTATATATCATAAATATGGACAATACTCACTCTGAAAATGTTTGTTTTCTATCAAGGGCCTCCTATGATATAAATTGGATCTGGCATAAGAGACTCTCTCATCTAAACTTTAAGATGATAATTGATCTCTCTCAGAGAGAACTTGTCAAAGGTCTCCCTAAACACTCTTTTACAAAGGAACCTCTTTGTTCAGCGTGTGAGAAATGAAATTTGACAAAAGCAACATTTAGATCAAAACAAGTCTCTTTAGTGACCTCACCTGTTCACTTACTTAATATGGATCTCTTTGGACTCGTCAATGTCCAATCCATATCTGGAAAGAAATACACTTTGGTGATCGTTGATGAATATTCTAGATACACTTGGGTATTCTTTCTTCGTTCTAAGAGTGATACACCTGATGAAATTATTTCCTTTATAAAAAGAATGGAAGTTCTGGAAAATCTCATTGTTCGCTCCATGAGAAGTGATCATGGCACTGAATTCAAAAACAGTTCCTTGGTTACTCTCTTTGAAGAAAAAGGAATCTCTCATAATTTCTCATCAGTAAGAACCCCTCAGCAAAATGGCGTTGCTGAAAGAAGAAGCTGAACGATCATTGAAGCTGCTCGTTTGATGCTCAGCGAATCATGTCTACCAACTCAATTCTGGGTTGAAGCTGTCAACACTGCATGTTTCACTCAGAATCGATCCCTGATAGTCAACAGATTCAAGAAGACCTCCTATGAACTCTTTCATTGATGAGTTCTATTTTCTTTAAACTCTCTATACTCACTGACATTACACTCTGTAATCAGTCAGTGAATGTACTTTATAGATTTTACACTTGTAACAATTGTGATTTCATATCCTTATAAATGAAACTCAATTCAAATAGGTTATTAGTTGAAAAAGATCTCACAGATTAGTAATTAGAAGTCTTTACTTTAAATTTTTTTAAGTCTTTACTAATTTCCACAAGCAATTTTCCTATGTTGCTTAATCATAATCAAATAGGAGGATATTGTTGATCCAAACTCCTTTCAGGGATTTGAATATGATTCTTTAAATACTTAGTGAAAATTCCACTTATAGGATACTGCTCATATTCAGCGATAAGCACACACTGACTGCGCTCAGTGATCGCTGAAGATCAGGAACAATCGTCCTATCTCTAAAGATCTGAAGAACAATACTCACACCACAAGACCATTCAGCAATAGTCGAAGGCTTAAGTTGAAGAAAAAGTAGACCAGCTAAGTGACCTGAAAGCGGTTCAGCGATAGCAACAGTCAACAACATAAAAGTGTGAGATCTTGCAAAGCCTCAGTGATACCCGAAGACTTCATCCTTGAAGGTTCTGGTTTAGTGATCAAGTGGGGCCTACTCAGCAAGATCAATGTTAATCTTATCCTCGATGCACAAAAGTCAAACCCCATACCTTGCCAGAAAAGGACGTACGGATTGTCTCTTATGTCCCCATCAAATCTGATTTGGTTACTGTTCATATTCGGCCAAAAGCATGATTGTCTTTTGGACAAAGGACAAGTCTCAAATAGAAACTTGACACGTGGCATATACCTTTTGCTTTGAATTAAATGCAACGGGTATAAATAGATGAAGAAACCTTCTTCATCTTCATGCATACATATTCTCTTCTAAAACCTCAGCTGCTTTCTCTTCTTGTTCTTGTGCATCAAACTTAGTGACTTTTTTAGTTGTAATAGAATAGGTTTAAATACTTGTTCTTATTCCGCTTACAACTGTAAATTTGTTTATTCAATATAAACTCATTTAAAAACCAAAAAAAGCTTGTGTTTGTATTCAACCACCCATTCTACAAATTGTTTCTATATCCATTGAACTCTTGTAGACTCCTTTGGGACCAACAAGTTGGGATAACTACTTGTACCTAAACAAGTTCTCCAATAATAAGAGTTGGTAGACGAGTTTCGGCATGGCCCCATATGAAGCACTATATGGCCGAAAGTGTTGATAGGGGTGTTTGCGGTGCGGTTTGAGGAAAAACCGCAAACCGCATTGCATATGCGGTTTGAGCATTTTCCCAAACCGCAACCCGCGCCGCATGAACCTCAAATCGCACCTGCGGTGCGGTGCGGTTTGTACCTATCGCACTTTATGTCTATAATACAATATTTATAAGTTTAAAAATACATTATAATATGAACGATAAAGTGACCGTAGTTCAAAGAAATAAAGAGTTTCAATATATTTGATTCCCAAATACATATTGCATAATTGAAAATATTCTAAGAAGTAAAATAATTAAATTCTGAACTAGATTGGAAGTGTGAGCTGTGACGTGTCCAATTAATTTATTAATATTGTCGATTGTCATATTAGATCAAACTAAAAGCGTAAAACACAAAGTCCAAAAATATTACATAAATAATAAATGATTATATATATATGTATGTGTTATATATAAAATTTAAAATATATAAAGCATGCGGTCCGGTGCGGTTTGAACCGCGATTTGATAGCTCAAAACCGCAAACCGCACCGCATAGTGCAGTTTAGTAAAAATTCAAACCGCAAACCGCATTGCGAAAGTTCTAAACCGCAGTTTGCGGTGCGGTGTGGTGCGGTGTAGGCGGTTTGTGCGGTTTGGCGGTTTGGATGAACACCCCTAAGTGTTGAGCACCGACTTGCTAGAATGAAGTCGGAGAACGTGTTCTTGAAGGCTCAGAATTTGTACTAGTTACTATAGACAAGATCGAGATTGGACATCAAATGATGAAAGAGGCTCAGGCTCGTCAAAAGAGCTACGCCGACAAGCGACAACGACCTATTGAGTTCCAACCGGGCGATAAAGTGTTTATGAAGGTTTCCCCAACTTGTGGTATTAGACGTTTCGATTTCAACGGGAAACTTCGCCCGAGATATATTTGTCATTCCGAAATTCCGGAAAGGGTTGGAGTTGTGGCCTACAGGTTAGCTCTACGCCACACGTGTCGCAGGTACATAATGTGTTTCATGTCTCTTCATTTCGAGGGTACAATTATCATCTCTAACACGTCATTGAATACCTCTTGGAGCACATGGAACTTGATTTGTCTTATCGCGAGTAGCCTGAGCAGTTCTAGATCGCCATGAGAGAGGTATACGGAAGAGAGTGATTCCTTTAGAAGAAGTTCTTTGGAAGAATCACTTGGAACGTGAGGAACATGGGAAATCGAAGAGCATATGCGGCAGGAGTACCCTGAAATCTTTAATTGATGTAAGTTTCCTACATATGTTCGATTTCGGGGTCGAAATCTCTTGGGGGGGGGGGAGGAATTATAAGACCGGAGTTTTAAAAACTTGTATGTTAGCTTACTTCTATTCTTCTCGTATTTAAAAAACGGCAAGTAACATTGAGGTGTTGTAATTGTTGTTCGTTTCCTTTTTTCTTATTATATTGCCAGAGGTACCGTCCTCTTTCCCCAAAAAACATTGAGGGGTTTAAACCGTCAAACTCTTAAACTCTTTATAATTATATGTATATATATATATATATTCACATTTCAATTAGAGTAAATTACAATTTCATCATCTTCTTCATGCATTTCCATCGCCATTATCATTTCAATTTTCTCTCTAAACTTGTTCTCTCCTTCTCTCTAAATTTCTCTCATTTTATTGAAGGAATCAACAATCTGATCATAAATTCGGAATCCACTCTTCGAACTCTTCCTAAAGGTATAAGTTTCTTTCCTTTTTATTACTTTTGTTATGTTAGGATTATTGAACCGATTTATAATCGGGTATATGTTTAGTTTATGGATTGTTATTGTTAACTTTGTGATATCTTACATGTTTTAGAGTGGTTGGATTGCTTAAATTGAAGAATAAATCAAAAGGGTAAACCATGGTTTAATATGGTTAGATTTGGTGTATATGTTTAACCGCACACCAACTGTTTGATTAAAGGTCGAAGAGAGTATAATTTTATTTATTAGGCTTAAGTTTATGACCATTGAACTTGTTTTAATGAATTTATGTTGAGGTATGTTTTAGCGCTTTTAGATGTATCAAATCATGAAGTTATGATTGTAAATGTTAGTTGGGAAAAAAAAGATGAAAATCGGATTTACCGAAAGGTGCAGATCTGTACTTTGATAGTGCGTAAGTCACAAACTGTAAGTCGAAATGATCTCATATTTTGCAGATAGAAAGCTCTTATTGTATAATACAATTGTCATGAAGGATCCAAAATCCAGTTCTGGATCTCTGTGGCTCAAAACAGTGTGTTTTCCGGGCTATTGGCAGTGTACTCTGGATTTTCACTACTGTTTTGTAAAATTCGTATAAGATATACGGATGATCCAAATGAGGTGATTTCAAAATCAATAGACTTATAAGAGACCTACTACAACTTTCTTTTAGATGACAAAATCAGTATTGGTGTAACATCCCCCATCCGCATAGTCCGAACAGGCGGTGTCACAAACGGAACTAAATATAAAAACACAAACAATTCAGAGCTACTAAAACTCTAAAGATAGATTACAACTGTCTAAGCATAACAACTCAAAAGATTACATTCTGAAAAGTATTTATAGACTTAGAATATTGACATCTAAAAACGAGTATGAAAACTCCAAAAATTGCACTCTCGATCTCAATCCCCGTCATATCGATCACTTGGAACCTGTCGTATCAGAAAACAAAAACACGGCTGAGCAATAGAGCTCAATGAACAAATTATAATATGAATTCATAATCAACAATTGGTAACATCGATAAGAAGCGAAATACTTATATATCAATAAATATAAATTCACATAAAATCAAGACGGTTAGCAATTCTCGATTCGGATCATAAAGTAAACAAAGTTCGTAAATTCATATTCAAGTGCTCAGTTCATAATTCTCGCTTCAAAAACATAATATAAATAAAGTTCGTCAATTCTTGTTGTGTTCGTGTGGTGGCCAAACCAAACGAACTATCGGGCCGGCGTGCGGGCATACACCCTGAGTCTCCCGTGAATTTAACCACGGTCACATGGTGGGTAATCCTAGAATTGATCCATTCGCTATTGAGCCAATAAAAATTGACTAGTCCCCAGGGTGGTTTCACGTAGACCATTATGGCCTAACCTTATGTACTTCATTCACCTGAAGGACGCCATGACTACAAAGCCGCCATAGAAGGCATCCCAACTAATATGCCATCAATTGGGTGATACTGAAAACCAAGAAAACTAAACATGTGCCACTACCCGGTGGCTTTCATAAAACGTCAAGTTTTAATATAATTCATAAAATTCACAATAAAAGGATTCAATAGACTAAACTTAAAAGGATTCAAACATAAAAGTCAATGGACTAAAATCAAGTTTTAAAATAAATGTTCAACGATTCATATATGTAAATAAGTGTTTTATTGACCACTTTTAAGTGATCAATCACAAGGCGGTGAACCACCGTTAAGAAGGGTCAACTAGAACAACTAGTTTTCCGAGAGTCAAAAGAAAGTGAAATCCGTACCTTAGTCAAAGATAAGAAACAACGCACGATTAGACGAGATTCACGGTAAGGTTTGACTTGATTGCGTGCCTAACGAATGCATAAATCGATTACTACATAAACAATGTAAAAACATATCCTAATTCTACTAATAAGTTAATTTGGTCCTACATGCTTATAAACAACTTAACTTCAAACACTCCAAATTCGACACAACACTTAGTTTTATGTAGTTTCGTTCCCGACGTTAAACAGCTTCGGTACCTCTTTTTCGTGAGCATTTTTATCCCACTTAGAGGCCAATACCGTAAATACTATCTAAATGAAAGTTGTAGTATGTTATCTTATGAGTCGCTTGGTTTTGGAATCATCTCCTTTGGATTATCCATCAGTTCTATACGGATGCCGGAAAACTGCTAAAAAAATCTCCTATATGCTGCAAACAGCCGTAAAACGGCACTGTTTTGATCCCCTTAGGACCAGAGCTGGTTCTTAGACCATTCATGAGAGTTGTAGAATACATTAAGCTCTTTCAATCTGCAAAATATGAGCTTAATCCAACATACCGTTTATGAGTTATGCATGGTCAAAGTACGGACCTGTACTACTTGGTATGTCCGATTTTCACCGTTTTGCCCAACTAACTTTTATAATCTTAATTTCATGAATTGCTACATTTAACGGCTCTAAAACATACTTAACATACTAGACATTACAATAAGGCTTAATGGTCATTAAGCTACGCTTAATCATGCAATTCTATTCTTTTCGACATTTAATCAAACATTTGGTGTGCGGTTAAACAAATACATCCAATCTAACCATATTGCACCCATAATCTAACCTTTTAATTTCTATAACAATATTAACCAATCCAAACATTATAAACATGCAAGATAACTTAATTTTAACAATATAAAACCGTAAACTTACACATAAACACCCGATTGTAACCGGGTCTTCAAAATCTTAACATAACAAACTTAATAAGAACGGAAGAAATTTATACCTTTACGAAGGTTTCGTAGAGTGGATTCCGAATATGTAATCGTTACTTCAGTTCTTCCGATGAATCGATGGAAACTTTAGAGAGAACGAAAGATATTTAGAGAGAGAGATGAGAAGATGGTAATGGCGGTGCTTGAAAAGAAACCACACGGACGATGTGCAGTTTACTCTATTAATAGATATATATATATATAGACCATTTTCATTTATTTTATATACATATATATATATAATTAATAGTTTGAAACTTTTGCGGTACTAACCCCTCAACAATTACTTAACATTATTACAACTACGGTACAATACGGGTAAACTAACGAGAATGTTTTTAAAACTCGGGTCTTATAATTGGACTCTAAGTATTAGAAAATTGATCTAAAAGAAAAGGGTCGGAAGCTGTAAAGTGTCTGGGAGAAACCGCACTAGATCAAGTATTGAGTTTGATTTCATAATTCGAATCGGCTGTTTCTATTGAAGTCTAAGTTGGTTATTAACATGTAGGACATAAGTAACTTATTAGAAGAATTAGGATATGGTTTTACGTCATTTAAATAATACTCGATTTATGCATTCGTTAGGCACAAAGTCGAACTTTATCGAGAGTCTCACTGATCGTGCGTTACTTCTCTATTTCAAATAAGGTATGGATATCTTATTCTTTTGACTTGAGGGTAACCGGTTACATTTCGGCAACCCATCCATGTTGATAGACGTGACTCCAAGCCTAATGGTTTCGAGTACTTTATAAGAAACTTTGTTTCCATTTCAAGATTTTGATTTATGCTTTACATTAAATTTGTTACACGATTCGAGGATGTTATTGAAATAGTTCAATTTTATGCTTTGCGACTTCATGTTAAATGTAATTTGCATAATTTCTAAATGAATTGATTTTTGAAGTTATGATCCGTTTTCGGTTGATTTGACAAATGCTTCCTAAACCATTTTCGGTGTTTTGAATATTATGATACGATCCGTTATCGGTTGAAATGACTATTATATGATTTCAAATTTGGTTTAAAGCTTGAGTAGAACTATTGATTTAATGATACGAGTTTTATTGTTTTCGATTTAGACTCAACACTTGGGCCACGGGTGTTGAGATGCCTCCATAGTGGCTATTAATAGCCATGGAATTCTCGTAATCAAGTCAAATAAAGGACGTAGGATGCATCCCGGGGCCGAATACCAGAAAATGCTTGGTTACCGGATAGAAACGATTATCGGATAGAGCCGAATACTAGAATTAAACTAGTTACCGGAGGATGGGTGGTGTTGTGCCTAACACTGACATTCTAGGTCTAATTGGACTGGTCATCCGATTAGAGAACATATTATTATAATACAGATGACTTGGTGACTTTTAAAATGATTTCTAAATTATTTATTTATGTTCAGAACCGGTTTCACTACGATTGTTTTGTGTTAATTTGTATTGAACTTATATTACGTTCACACAACTATGCATGTTATCCGTCCACTGAGCGATCTTGCTCAGCCGAGGTGTTTTATGTTTCCTCCGCAAGTTCAGGTACCACTCCATAGTGGGGATGAGGGATCGATACTAAGCTAGGAATAGAAGTCATAAGTTTCGTGTTTTTGTATATCGGGTTTGTATAATCTTTTGAAGATCACTTTAGACGATAACATTTTGGAAGCATAGTGAAGCTATGAAATGTGTATTGAGTTTTGATCCGATTACCGAATTGTAAATATCTCGTCTGAGGCTGCGTGGGGAGTGAGTGTTACATCTTCCCTGCAGACTTCTTTACTTCGACAAATCTTCAGCTATGCCGAACTCTAAAGTCTTCACTTCAGAACTTTGAGGATTGCTCCGCAGACTTTGATACTTAGTCTTTTTACCACATGTTCGGATCTGTGAACATAAGTTTGCATACTGCGATACTTAGCATATTTGAAGCAATTCTTCATATCCTAACATGCAAATATGCAAATATATAAGAATGAATATGTTAGGAGACTAAAATAGAGCATTCTGACATGTATAAAGTTTAAAATATTATAATGAACTCACCAATGTTAGATATAGGAGGAAACCTAGAAATGGCAAAACCCTTAAAAGATGGGGAGAGGACCTTGAAACTTGACCACTAGATTTTATAACCAGATGAGAGTACTAAACAAGTTTCTTGGATCTTCAAAACTTAATAATGATCTCTCGTAGGTAAATGAGAAGAGATGAGTGGAGAATTTGATATTGGTAAAGAAAATTAAATGTTAGCAAAGAATGTGAGAGAGAAAAGGAAGAGGATGGGTTTATAAATGTAGGAAAGGGGAAAGCGTTGACCAACTAGCTGCTGGGTTACCACATTAGGGCGGCTCTGGCAAGGCCTAAAGCCGCAGCTACCTCACGTATTCCACTGTTGGAGTTTTGTTGAAGCCTCAATCCAGCCTAACTTTCTTTCTTCCCTTTTTGACACCACATGGGCACACCCACATGGCAACCACCTACTCTTCATACATGAATCCATATGGTTAAAATATCATATTAATTAAAGAATTAATTTTGCATTACAATAGAGGAATAATGTATATATATATATGTGTATATTTATATAGTACACACACACATATATATACTTCCCTATATATATTATACACACACATATATATATACATAATTATAAATGTACTAAATGCAACAAGACTAGCTAAAAATACTTTTTTACCAAAAAATTTGGATGTTACAATCCTCCTCACCTAGAATTTGATTTTGTCCCCGAAATCCAAACTAAACAAACAAGTGAGGATATTTTTTAATTTTTCAAGTCTTCTTCCGCTCACACATTAGGTTCAACCCCCGATGATGCTTCTACTTTTACTATGACGATTTCTTTGTGGTGCACCATTTTCAACTTTCTTTCTAAGATTACTTTCGGATCTTCTACACACCGGTTGTTCTCATCTACATGAATTTCTGAGAGAGGAATCACACCCTTCTCTTCTTCTCTCTCTGTATACAAACACCATAACACCATTCGTTAACGGAGTTCAGATTAACTTTTTGGAGCATATGATCTTGGCTTGGTTTTTTTCTACAAACTAATCCGTCCAGATGTCCACACTGAAACCACCAATATCCATTGGCATAAGATTCACCGTGAATTTTGTTCCTTCAACCTCCAAGAATAACCCACACTAAAATTTGGCTACTAAAAACCATCTATATAATTAAGGCATCTTATAGTGTACTAATGGGCACAAAAAAACGCCGAGAGAAAGTGTGTGATACAAAAGATCAAGGTATACCCAAATAGAATGTTTGCGCAACTTCATAGTCTACAAGGTACCTAACACCACGTCAACGCAAACCCAATGTCACAGCTACCCCGTGTATCCCACTGTTAGAGTTTTGCCGAAACCTCAAACATCCAACCACATGGGCACACCCACATGGCAACCACCTACCCACCATACATGAATCCATATGGTTAGAATATCATATCATATTAATTAAAGAATTAATTTTATATTAAAATATAGGAATAATATATAGAGTAAACTCTAATTTTGGTCCCCATGGTTTACTAAAATCTTTGAAAGTGGGACCTAAACTTTGATAAGTCTAGAAATCATCCTTGTGGTTCTTATTTTGCTCTGAAAGTGATCCCTAGTCACTCACTCTGTTAAAGGAACCCGTTAGAGAGAAGGGTGTTTTAGTCTTTTACTTTGTTTTTGTTTTGACAACTTAAAGAAAACATTATATATAATAATATAATATATACACACATTTATAGCATATTCATTTCAACAGTCTTCATCGCCGGAGATTCCACCCTCTCCTCGGAAGCCATCAACCTAAATTTACCTGTGAGGCCTTGACTCCCCAACCCCCAAAACTGGATCTGTGGGTTTCTTCGAACTAAGAGACGAAAAGGAGGTGCAGAGACGAAAATGATCCATGGTTTTCTTTGAACTCGAACACAAGGACGAAACATGGACTGTTCTCTCTCTCTGTACAATTTCTTTCTTCTATTGGAGCACAAGCACAAAATTTTCTTCGAGTTCAAGCTCAAGGATGAAATATTCACCTCTCTCTCTCTCTCTCCCTCTCTTCGAATCTTCGATTTCTTTCTTCAAGTTCGACCACAGGGATGAAAGTTTCTTTGAGTTCAACTGTTTAAGCACAAGGATGAAATCTGCATAGCTCTCTCTCTCTCTCTCTCTTGGATTTCCTTTTTTGAATTTGAGCATAGGAACAAAACTTTATGGTTTCTGAACAAAGTTTGAGAAAAATATCGTTGTCGGTCTGCAGAATTTGAATGAACTTTAACCAAAATGTCCAATATGATTTTGATGTTGTTAGCTAGAAAATAGGTCTGGAGAAGTGGAGTCGCGACAATGGTGCCAGAGAAAAGGACATGCCGGAGATATCGCCGGACAAAGAAATGTCACTAGAGATATTGCTGGAGACCTGTTGGGGGTGGGAAACAAAGGCGACAGATGTTTTGTATGTCTATATAAATATAATGTATAATATAAAAGACAAAAATAGGAAAAAAGATAAAGAATTGAAAAGAAAAAAACCCCCTTCTCTCGAACGGATTCTTTTAACAGAGTTAGTGACTAGGGATCACTTTCAGAGCAAAATAAGAACCACAAGGATGATTTCTTGACTTATCAAAGTTTAGGTCCCACTTTCAAAGATTTCAGTAAACCACGGGGACCAAAATTAGAGTTTACTCTAATATATATATATATATACATAGATGGAGGTTCATTTACAAACTAGGCGAAGAGTACAAACTACGCAAATCGATCTTAACCGTTGATGAAAAAGATCCATGGTGATGATTTAAGCGGTGGCAGTTTGGTAATATAGTGAAAAGTGAAGGCCACAATGGGTATGAAGGATAAGTAGTAAGGGTAATTTTGTAATTCATATTTTTTATTTTCGAAAAGGAAATTATAAGTTCCCGTAAGATTAAGGTTTCATATCAACGGAAGATTCACTTTCCTAAATCGATGGAGAAGAAAAAGCGAGCAGTTTCTTGGAAATTCAAAGTTTTTAAAACTGAAACTGTGAATCGAATCTATCTCGTCAAGAACTGTAAGTATATCGTGTCCAAAAATGGCGGACGAACCAGCGGTTCCCAGACTAAGAGGTTAGGTTTCTGTTTACTTTGATTTATACTATAAATGGTGGTATGAAAACTCAATAACACTATCGATTCAACACAATAAGAAGACAAAGCGAAAGAATCACGAATTTCAAGAATACATCGGACAATCCCATCTATTTGGATGCAAATGGGAACATTGTTGAAGACGATCATATAGTGAGTGTGCTATTACTCTTTTATTGAAATATACGAGTGCGTATTTTGTCTGTCTAATATTGTGAAATTTTAGTTTTAACAAATACTTGTAGTTGTGATTTCGATGATGCAGATTCTGAGAAACCTCCAACTGATGGAGATGTTGGTAAGCAAAAAAAGAAACAAGGGTCATCAAAGAAGAAACCCCAGTCCCTCAACAATCTTGTTTTGAAGATTGGTACTTTAATCTTAATTTATACCCTTTCATTGTAATTTTGGTATTTTGATGGATTAAAGATTTATAGTCTATTGTTGTTATGATGCACGTAGGAGAGACAATGGAACACCAAAAGAGGATAATCCCAAATCTGCTAGTTTGGATAAGAAATCGGATGTTCACGAGAATGGTATGAAATATTTTAATTATCAAGTTATTATTGTGAAATATGTGTTAGTCATCAGTAAGCATATTTTTTAGTTGATGGGTGCAACATTGGGGGATATGTAGTTGTTTGATTTAGTGATTTATCCTTTAGTGCATGTTGTCATTGGGATTTGTTTAAAGGAAAAGGTAAGATTTGATACATTATCTCGAGTTTTTTAATAGTGGCATGATTCTATGAAATGTGTTGCATAACTTTTGCTTGGACTAATGTGTATCATTTGTTTATATGAATTTTGTCCGTTTACTCTATGCATATATGGACATCTTCAACACATGTATTGACAGTTACAATATTGTGTTTCACTCACCTTATTGCAAATACAATGTATGTTACATTATCTATATTTATAATGTTGTACAGCTTAATAAATATCTTGATAACTTTGTTTAATACATGGTTACGAAGTATTCTTCACAGTGGAAGCAAAAGGAAGGATAGGACTCCGACCATACCTACTAGAGAACCAAGCGCTGGACATGGTATGTAATAGTGTTAATGTTCTAAACAATTTAACAGGATTGGTAAAATTTATTGAATGCAAACTGTTAACTATCAAGTCCCATTTCATACTGATGATAAATTGCCAAAATATCAAAGTTATGATAGAAACGTGCAAGAAAGCACACGAATATCCAAAAAGCATGTAACTTTTGTAGAGAAAACTGCGGATCCAAAATAAGGTATGCATTTTTTTAGTGATTTAGATGGCAAGTAAATTTTGAAAGTTAATAATCCATTTTGACCATCACAAGTGAAGTGAAAAGACGTAAAAGATTACCATCGGATTTGCATGAGGGTATGTTCAATAAACCCACCATTTTTTAGTACATTCAGATATTGTAATTCACTAGTAAATTTCTTTTTTGTATTAAACAACAGGAACTGACAACCGAGTTTTTGTAATTTAGTCGTGCAATCTCATCTGCACAAAATATAGCCTGCAACTGTCAGTTGTTACATAATCAAAAAAAATCTGGTACTTTCCTCATACTATTTGTTAAAAGATTAACGAACATTTTCTCATATTTATTCCCAACAAAGCTTCCCATTTCCCGTCTAGCATTTCTATAGTCCACTGTCGTTGAATCAATGTATTCATATCCACCTTTGAGGGCAATTTCTATCCTATGCGTGTTTGATGGTCCAATACTTGCATAAGATGCATTGTACACTTTTCGAATATTTGCCTTCTAGCACGACATAGTTTCATTTCTTGCCTAGTTAACATCGGATGATTATGTCTCTCTTCAAACTTATATACAATGTATCGCGTGGATCCTTTAATAAGTTTTATCCTTATTTTAGCTTCGCACCTGATCTTTTCACATTAGAATACCTATACTTACGCTCCCTACTTCGCATTTCAATCGAATCAAAATCCTTTTTGGTTGGCATTCCCTCCTTGCTACAAACTAAATATCTGTTTGTTATGACATTGTTACTATTTTTCCTAACATTTGATTTTCTAACAACAAAACCCGCAACATCCACATATTTCATATACGCATCGTCAGGCCCGATCCTGACATTTTACAGGCCCTAGGAGAACGATAGAAAATGGGCTCCTATTTGAACAGAGTCACAGACAAATATGAAAATAAATGTTTTTTATTCATCAAAAGTAAAATTGCATACAATAAGCAGTGATACTTCATGTAAAACAAGTTCTTCGAACATTTTTTGTGGCAAAATCGTCAATAATAGTATCTAAATTAATAATCTCTAACATATCTTTTTCAATACATAGTATCGCTAATCCGTTCAACCTTTCTTGTGACATTAATGACCTCAAATATGTCTTCAATATCCTCGACTTTGAAAAACACCTTTCAGCAAATGCTATGGTCACAGGTACTGTCAACACAATTCGATATTCAACTGAAACATTTGGATAACAATCTACAACTTTAACAAACTCAAGAATGTCAAGTGCTGACATTGATTGATATGGCAAAGTTACCCGCAACACTTTTAATTCAGAAAAAAGATCATTTAAATCCACATCCGCCACATTATTATGAGAAAATTTAGCAGCAAAATTAACACAACATTTCATCAGTTCATTCTCATCCAATGACTTTAGTTTATTTGAGTCAAATAAGAATCCAAAAACACTTTCAAATTTCTTCAATTGTTTGTACCTGTTATTCAATGAAGAAATTGTCATATCCACAATGGCTAGAAAATAATTAATTCTAAAAGATTTCTCTTCCGATGCTTGCATTTCCTCTTCATTGTTATTTTCATCAAATTGTTTTTTCCTAATAACACGACGCCTAATTTGAAATGTAGAATCTACATTCAATTCACGTGCTATTTTTTTAGCGGTGTCTATACTTGAAGCAAACCCTTCATTCCTATATTTTTCAAAGTACTTTGTTACACCTTCAAATTGTTCCATGGTAGCATCAATGCACATTGATTTAAATTGCAGCTTTTTACTAACCATGTTTATTGCAAATAAAATATCATACCAAATAATCATACCAAGTAAAAATTCAAAGTTTTCAATAGCATTTACCAAACTGTCTACTTCACTTTTCGACTTGGCATCATCACATGATTTAGGTAATTCAAGTAAAGCCGATCTTATTTGAGGAGCTTGAAATCTAATGGCCTTGACACTTTTTATTCTACTCTCCCAACATGTGTTGCATAAAGATTTTACAGTCATGTTTGAAACATTATCAAGCAACACCTTCCATCTTTTTATAGAACTAGAAAATAATGTGTATATTCGTTGCACAATTCCAAAAAATGAAACAGCTTTAACACAAGAATGTGTCATATCACTAAGACTAAGATTAAGAGTATGACAGGCACATGGAATATATAATGCTTTTGGATTAATTTCAAGTAACCGATTTTGTACCCCTTGGTGTTTTCCTTTCATGTTGGAACCATTGTCGTAACCTTGGCCCCTCACATCATCAACATTAAGATCAAGAGATTTAAGTATATCTAACAATTCATTGAACAATCCCATACCAGATGTATCACCAACATTTAAAAATTCTAGAAAATATTCTTCTATTTTTATCTTATTACCGAACATATTCACACATCGGATTATCAAACTCATTTTCTCTTGATGGCTCACATCCGTTGTACAATCAAGAATTACAGAAAAATATTTAGCATCTTTGATAATTCTGATGATAGAATTTTTAACATTATAAGCCAAAAGAGAAATAAACTCATTTTAAATTTTGTAACCAAGATAATGATAGTGAATTTCCCGATTTTGACGTCTAATATGATCTTGAATAATCACATCAAATTCCCCAATCATCTCAATTAGTCCCAAAAAATTACCATTACTATTTTGATACAACTTCTCATTAGATCCCCTAAAAGCCAAAGAATATTTAGCAAGATATTTGACAGCGGCAATTATTCTGACCAAAACTTGTCTCCAACGTTCTTTCTCTTTTAAAATTTCTTGCTGCAAATCTTTATCAATTGTTTGATTTGTATTTAGTCTTATTTAAGTTCATTCCAAGATAGCATGTTACTCATATGATCAATAGTGTTTTCATGCTCTTTGAGTCTCTCACCAAGATGTTTCCAATCTCTAAATCCTTCATTAGCTAATTCATTCTTATAATTTTTAGATTTGAACAACTTACAACAAAAACAATATACTTTATCTGCATGTTTTGAATAAACTAGCCATTTCCGATCACTAGTTTCACCATTACTTAACTTTTTATCATAAGAAGCATATGAAAAGTGTCTAGATGTGTTATCTAAAGGAAACACAAGATTCAATTCTCTAATAGGTCACTTTTCAACTAAAATTTCTCTTGATCTATTATCAAGATTATCCCAATTTTCCGGATCATAAATATAAAAAAAAGGAGTTGCTTGCTCATCCACCTATAAATTTTCATTATTAGATCGACTGGGAACATCATTGTGTTCACCCATATTATTTATGTCCTCATTTTGGTGCTCAACATTATTTTCATTCAATTCATCATCATTTTCATTGGAGGAACCTACACATTTAACACATTTATCCATAGCACCTTTTTGTGATTGCATTAGCTTTTCAGCTAACTTTTTTTTTCCTTTTCTCATTTCCAGACAAATGTTTTCTAGGCATCATGTTTGACCAATTTCAACAAGCTTAAAGACCCAAAGTATAAAACGAAATCACCTGAATCCTCGTAAAGTATCGGAGAATTGAAGAAGTAAACTTCGGTCTTCAATAAACTGTAATTTAGATTCAAAGAGAGGTTGGAAAAATTAGTAACTGGTTATAAGAATTAAGACCATAAAGATCAAGAGCATAAAAGAAAAATAATACATAGATTCAAAATTTCAAAGAAAATTAAGTGACTTGATAAATTAATATATTAATACTAGTACTATACTAGGAGTCTATGACTAGGGAATTGACATTAGCCATTAGCCATTAGCCAATCACACATGAAAATCTCAAATTATAGCACTAGCCAATTAGCCATACATGATACAACATTTTCATTTAATAAGTTAATTTTACATTCAAACACATTATTTTAAAGGATAGCCATCAACAATTGAAATTTGCACATCGCCATCAACGATTGAAATTTTAATTTTTAAACAGTAGCCATCAATAATTTGTTTATAAGTAGCCATCAACAATTGAAATTTGAAACTCATGGTCTTTCAAATCCACAAACAAAAATACAGATAAATTAATAAATTAGCAAAATCATCAAATTAATAAGCAAAATCTTGGGGCTTACCTTCCAGACAATGTGGAGAAGAATCTCGACTTCTTGTAATGAAGATTGAAGCAATTGAACATGAAATTGACTGATGAAATCACAATATCAAATCAGAAATTTAGAGCCAAGAAGTGAAATTTGAGAATCCATATGTTGAAGATTGGAGGAAAAGTTGGGTCAATATCAAAATATATATAGAACCACTCACCACATATTATAGTCTAGAGATTACTGTTGCCATGGATTTTCCATCGTGAATTCGTGATTGATATGAAGACCGTTGAAATTGGAAGGTCGCATCTGTTGAGAAGATTTCTCGGGCGTGACTCTATGAGATGAGAAGAAGAAGGTAGACAACAGATTTTCTCGGTCTCCTACCATTGTGCGTCTCCTCAATCAGATAGATTAGCCTAGAATTAGAACTTCAATTAAGTTTGGATTGGGTCAAAGACTTTTAGGTTTTTAGGTTGGGCCTAATTTTATAAAACTAAAAAATTTACAACATATAATACATAGGAATGTTTTTTTGGGGCCCCTCTTTTCCATGGACCCTGGGCGCAAGCCCAGCCTGCCATCCCTCAGGACCGGGCCTGCGCATCGTATGCAGCTTCTACCGAATCGAATTCCGACCCTAATTCAACCCTAACAATTTCATCAACTCGTGGAACCCAATATTGTGTGCCACCGGGAGTTTAATACATTGCATGCGTCGTCCCTGTATTGAAGACACAAACAATTTGTAACAATTGTTATAATCGACATTTTCATCGTCTTCTGTCATAATTTTTAGGGTCCGAAGTTACACACAAGTATATCATACTTTTATAATTTTTAGGGTTGCATACATGGTCCCTGTATTCCAATTAATTTAAATAATAATTCGAGTTATTATTTTTTGTAATTGATGTTGTATTTTTTTTGTAGAAAGAAACTGTTTTTAACTTGTTGCACAACTACACAAGAAATACAATAAACAAACCAACTGTAAGTTCCATCGTAGATTTACCGGAACACGCATCTTGGAGGCTAAGGATCTCATTTTCATACTCTATGTTGTTTTCATGCATACCTTCTTCCTCGTCCATTTCATCATTATCAAAAGTGTCGAATATTATTTCATCTTCATCACCATTAACATGTTTTTTTTCCATTGGATCCACTGAATTCTCGCTTCCGTATGAATATGACTCCATTTGATTCTCGAGCAAATTCTCACGATGTTGTTGTAAAATTCTCAATTCGAACAGTATAATGGTTTCATCTTTTAAAAAAATCCGGTTTGTTTGGAAATTTAAATTTTGTATATATCTTGTTTCATTTTTTCTTGATTTTATGGTTATTTAATGTAGAAATATATTGAAAATGAATTTTTCCTAAAATAAAGGTGTAACCGTCCCCGCAATTTGGTGTTTATTAATTTGTTTAAAATATTAAGAAAATCGCTTATTTACACATTGACATATATACGTTTTTCATATTTTATTTAAAAGAAATTATAAGAAATTAGAAGGATGGCTTAGATCGGTTTGCGTAGTTTGTACTCTTCGTCCAGTTTGTAAATGAACCAACCTCTCTCTCCCGCTCTCTCTCTGTCTCTATATATATATATCTATATATATATAGAGAGAGAGATCCAATCATGTGTTAACTCATTAATTTGTGTTAACTTTGTTAACTAAAATTGACCAACAGGAGAATTTTGTTACTTATTGAATTATTAATATTTTGTTTTTTACACAGGGACATTATTGTATTTTAACAAATGTTACATAATTTTATTTTTTTGTTTTTTGTTTTTTGTTTTTTGTTTTTTGCTTTTTGTTTTTCTAAATAATACATTCCATAATTATAGGATAGTTAAGTATGGAAGTTGTATCAATAATTCTAATATATAATCGCATCATTCAAATTCAATTTATGTTCATAAAAATAGTCGTCCAACGTTTGAAATCGGAATCATGGTTGAATTCACTTAGCGGAAACGCCGCTACTGCTGTCGTGGAAGAAGGTGGTGGTTCTGCAGAATGTTGAGCACTCTCGCTACCACCTCCATCGCTTCAATATCTCATCAACCGATGTATATCATCCACCATAACTCATTGACAGTTGTTTCTACCACCACCGCTATCGCCTCTGTATCTCATCCACTGCCGTATCTCATCAAGCTCATCAACCGTTGTTTCTACCACAATCATTGTCGCCTCCATATCTCATCCACTGTAGTATCTCAACAAGCGTATTTTGTCGGAGATGTAAGATACACAGATCAAGTTTTAGATCTGTGTCGTAACAGATATTTCACCGGAGAAGTAAGACGGATTTCGTCGGAGATGGGTTTCTTAGCGGGTATCATAGTCGACAGCGGGTATCACAACGAGTATCACAGCGGGTAACACAGTGGGTCTTTTTTGTATTTCAGTATCATATTATGTATCTTGTAAAATTGGGTTCATATGTGAACTGATTTCATAAGCGAACCGGTGATGAACTATCAATATGTTCAGTAGTGATCAAATAAATTACAGATTCAAAATTGCTGCCATTCACTAGTGAACAATTTGCTACCATAGTGGACATGTATCTTGTGAAATTGGGTTCATAAGTGAACTGAGTTCATAAGAGAACTGGTGATGAACTATCAATATGTTCAGTAGTGATCAAATAAATTATAGATTCAAATTTGCTACCATTCACTAGTTAACAACTAAATTTTAGAAGCATATATAAATAAGCCAAGTTATAATAAATGTTCAGTGATGAACTATCAATATGTTTAGTAGTGATCAAATAAACTACGGATTCAAAGGGCTCGTTCACTAGTGGACAATCAAATTACAGACGCATATGTAAATAGTCCTAATTAGACTACTGCATTTTATCAAACTCGTTCACTATTGAACAATTAAATTGCAGATGCATATGTAAATAGTCCTAATTAGACTACTGCATTTTATCAAACTCATTCACTAGTGAACAATAAAATCTCTTTTTCTGCATAATTGAATTTTTTTTGTTCGATTATTTTTTTTGTTCGATTCAAACTATAATCGAATTTCAAGATTTTTCATACACCAACAAATCATCCCATCAAAAGGAATGATTGACTTATTCAAGGGTGATGGAGATAATTTAGGGAAGACGATTGTTTCCAATTTTGAGTTGTAGTGTTTTTTACCTTATTACCCTTGTTCACTGATGTTCATCCTTTTTCAAACCCAATTTTACATGGTTTAATTACAAAATTGCCACAACCATATTTCATCCGTTGATTAAATAGGTTAATGGTCCAGATTGGTTAACAAAGTTAACACAAATAAATGAGTTAACATTTGAAGTCGACTCTCTCTCTCTCTCTCTCTCTCTATCTCTCTATCTATCTATATATATATATATATAGGGGGTAAAGTAAATAAAAAACCATAAAAAAGTTTCAAACTCATGAAAAGCGATATAAAAATAAAAAAATTCATGATTTACATTCATCAAATGTTAGGATTTAAGATATTATTTCACATATATTTGTTTTATAAGATGAAAGTTTCACATGTATTTGTATGAATATTTTTCACGCATATCTTTCGTTTCACTAGGTGAATCAAAAAAAATCACATGTGGTTTTTTTTCATAAGGTGAACATAAAGATATGCGAAACAATATTTTAAACTATAAGTTTTGATGAAAAAAAATATTTTTATATTGCTTTTCACGAGTTTTTAACCTCTTTGTGGTTTTCATTTGATTATTGTTATATATATATATACACACACGTACCAACACCAAAGTACCATATATAGATATATTATATGTATATTTATATATTACACACACACACATATATATATACTTCCATATATATATATACATATATATGTCACACACACATATATATACATCCATATATATACATAATTATAAATGTACTAAATCCAACAAGGCTTGCTAAAAATACTTTTCTTACCAAAATTTTCACATGTTACGCATCTCCAGCCATGCCGTCTCCGGCCAACCTCTCTACCATGGTATAATGGCCAGTGATCTCGAGTTGATCTTCGATGTAGTTTTCTTTGTCGACGGCGTAACAAAGTTGGTCAAAGCATTGGGTCCACGCAGTTTGATAGCAGTATTATGGTACACCAAGGCAGCTTCTTCCATCGTTTCGTAGGTACACAACTATACACGTCGAGCTGGGTCCCTTATTTCTGCCGCCCATTTGCCCCACAGCCGTTATCGGACTCCTCAAAACTTTCGAACACTTCTCACTGCGACTGTCGGATATCCAGCAGCCGCCATTGCCTTTTGTTTCGCTTGAAGCGCACCCTCATCGGTTTTCATCCCTTTTTTCCGACCACCCACCGTTGGCACGAACGTCTTACAGATTTAGGTGTTAACTTCATAAACAAAGTTCTCAACTCGTCGTCCACCCAATAACTCGTCTTTATCGTTGCTGGAGGAGTTGATGGCGTCAGGATAGATTAACAATCACCATTGTTGTAACCTTTTTGTGTTGGATGTATTTCATCGGACGTATCATACGTGGTGGAGAGGTTGCCTAAAGATTTAATGGCCGGAGAACTCGAGTTGTAAACCAACCATCATTGTCCCTGTGGTAAACCATACTCATCGTCCTTGTGTGTGTATTTGTGTGTGTGTGTGTGTGTATATATATATATATATATATTAAAGTGTTGGTCCTAAGGGAGTCTACAAGAGTGTATAAGTATCACACGGTTTGTAGAAGGCGGGGGGGGGGGGGGATTGTTAATCCTGTGTATATCAAATAACGATGAATCACATTACATAATATCAAGAATCAATCAATGGATCTTCAAATATCAAATGTATTTAATATTTCTCTCTCTCTCTCTACAATATATGGAAATGACAAATCTCTCAAGTGTGTTCTCTAAGTATTACAATAAAAGTACATGACCATGGATATTTATAACGCTACTATATACAAAGAGTAAACTACACTTTCAGCTCTTGTTGACTTTGTTGACTTTAAGCTTTGACTTTGTCGTCTTCAATATTGTAATCTCGGATACAATATATTTATATCTAACAATCTCCCCCTTTGTATTCGAGATAACAATTCGACAAAACTGCTCTAACAATCTCCCTATTTCTTTGAAGACGATCAAACTTTGTCAACAAACAATCTTCAACTGAGAAACAATATTCCCCTATGTATTCAAGCATATTGCATCTGAAGAAAAACAAGCTCCCCTTTATACAAATCAGAACCTTTAGATCAAAGTCCTTCAGCTTGAACAAATCTTTAGAATTTTCGGAAGACTTTTCATCAGAAAACTTTAACAGTCAACAAACAATCTTTAAACAGTAAGGCTCGAAGTTTTGACACTACGTGTACTAAGCTTGTCACCTATATTTATGAAAATATCAATCTTTAAACATCTTCAAGCAACTTTGACTTGAAACTTTTATTCTTTTACTCAACATTAACTCTACAATCTTTGAGTCTAATGGCTTTTCAATCTTAGAATCAAAAGATTTGGATTCAAACATTTTAAAACCATGAATATTATTCAAACTTTTTTAAAATCATATGAATACTGTCAGCTCTGATTGCTCCCCCTCAACACCATCATTAAATCTTTGAATATCTGTTCGCATGTGACTTCGTGATAAGCTCTTTGCATGTGTTTGCATGTGTTCTTTATATATAATTTCTGCCCCTCATGATGATTAGGAGAATCCTGAGCATCATGAACGATTAAAGACTAAATCATTGTAGATGTATAAAACACAATTACACAATTGTTAGCTCCCCCTTATAAAGATATCTCCGTCAGAACAATTTGCTCCCCTTAAAAATTGATCTCTTCTAAACAAAGTGCTTCGGTAGAACAAATCGGTAATCGTCTAACATAGAAGCACATTTAGCAACTATTAACATTACAATCGAAATTAAATTCAATCGAGTGGTCTATTTTCAGAGTTGGCAATGATGAATTTCTGATAGGACTTCCAGTTATCACTGAAGTAAGTTATAAAACTAACTTGTCAAACTGTTCCGGCAACACCACAAATATATGCTTTAAAATCACGAAGACTCGTGCAATGTGTAGAAAGAATTAAGCACTTTACGCTATTTAAAGCTCAAAATGTGAAAATACATTTCACAAACTCAATGTGCATTGAATATAAAATTCGGAGACCGGAGGTGTGTCTTCCTTTTTCAATATCTTAATCGTCCGAGTGAAGAAAAGATAGCAGATATGTTGTGAGATACTTAAGTGGCTAGGTGGGGTGACACGAGTGGTCAACACTGGGTCTATGTCTTTTTCAATATTCTTCTCCAAATAATGAGAATGAATAGATTATGTGGTAACCTGGTTTACTGACTCGGTTTGTGAGGATATTTTTATTTTTTTGATCGTGTCTCATACTCACCATATTCTTTTAGCTCACTAGCACTCATATCGTAAAACAAATCAACTAAATCTCCCTCATTTCAGACTCGTATTCAACCACCTTTGATAATGATTGTAAATCCAGATATAATATTTTCAGCTTGAGACTCTACCCCTTCAAATTCCCTCTCATTTACATTTTATCTCAACACACCCCTTTTTAAGATCATTCCAAAGATCAAGAAACTCATCTAGTATCTACACCCCTTACTGAAATACTAATTTTGCAAGGAACATAAACATTTTAACTCCAAGTTCTAAACTGAAATGTTTAGAAGTCAAACAAATATAGTACAGGTTCTAAACTGAATTGTTTAGAAACTAAAAATAGGAATGTTTCTGTTTAAGAATGTCAATAAAACAAATACGAATGCTAGACAGATTGACTCAGTGAGCACAGTGTTTAATGAAATAAATGTTCAATTATTATTGAGATTAATTGTGAAGAACAAGTCATAATTATTATTTCGATAAGAATTGAATCATTGAAATGAATTAAACACAAAAATGAAAACAATTAAAGAATATCAAATGCAAGTGTATTTCCACCGAATATGCAACAATGTATGAGACGTGGAAATAACTTTTTCAAGAAAATATTACTCGTGGTAATCCAAGAATAGATTTTCAATCGGAAAAAAACAAACACAAGTAATTTTCTTGGATTGAACTACCAGTATTTCATGAAAATACAACACTTCAAACAAGATAATATCGTATATATTATTTCCCCCTCAAAGATAGAAATACTTACTCCCCCTCAAACCATTAACAAGTCTGATCATGTGTTTGAATAATTAGAATTCAGCACAACACATGACAACCTGCAAAACTAATTAAGCAGATTTTGGTACCCATACCTTTATGGGTTCGTGCACATTCGTATAGGTTTGAGGTATACTGAAAGATTCGAACCATCTATTAGATTTTCTTGTAGTAGATCTTATCACTGGGGAATCAGGAATAGAATAAGTACCATACCATTTATGCACATACCTTTGATTCACAAAGTCATATGTTCCGCATGTTGAACAACATATCTTGTTTTGGCTCAGACTAATCAACTCATTGATCGATCTGACAAAGTATAGAAGGTTAGTCCTAGAAGCAAATGACTTTGCATCAACTGCAGGAGATTGATATGACTTGTTTCTAGCTAGCATGCTCATCTATAGTTGATTTCTTTCTCCAAACCATCTTAACTTGTTTGGAATTGTTATTATTTGAACCATCAACAAAATGATTATAGAAAAGATTAGAAGTACAAATTCGATCTTGTGAAAAGTCATTTGATTCTTTTATCTTTTTAGCAACCTTATCAATTCCAATTTCATTACTCTTAGCCAATACTGTTTTGTTATGCTCTATTTGCTTTTCTAGCTCAGAGATCTTCTTTGAGAAAGCAGCAACCTTAGCTTCAGAAATTTGTCTTTCAGATTCGAAGCTACTCTTCTCATTTTCTAAATCTATTTCTAACCACTTTCTCTTTTCAGTTGAATCCTTGACCAGAGCAGCATTCTTCTTTACAATCAACTTTCTTTCAATCGCAAAATCTTTCTGTTGTTTTTCTAATCGTTGTTGAAGATTAGAAATCTGCTCGGTAAGCTCCAAACTTTTCTTCTTGGTCTCTTTTCTCTCTTTGTCAAGCTTACTTCTTTCCATAACGACGACTTGTTCAAAATCAGATATTTGCTTTGAAGGTTTAGCAACTGTTAACTCATAAGACTTGAGCTTGCTTTCAAAATTATTCTTTTTAGTCTCCAATTTGATTTTCTCATTCATAAGCATATGTTTTTCTTTCTCAACCTGCTCTTTTAAATTAGATTCAATGTCGAATCCAGAAATCTTTTCCTGAAGTTGAAAATCTCTAAGATGATTCTCAAGATCAAGATTTTTCTTTATGAGTACAATGTTCCTCTCTTGCCAATTCTCATGACAGCCATTATGCCATGGTTCCTTACGAAGATCGTCGATTTCTGCGTGCATTGCCTCCTTTTCAGCACAATCTTTTCTCAAAGAAGCAATCATCTCTTCATTTGCAATACAGTTGACTTTGAACCAATAAATTTCCTTATTCTGTTTATCCACAAGATCTTTAAGAGAAGGACATCTGAGAGGTTAAAATAGAAGTAGAAGTTGTTGTTAGATACAAAATGATCGCTAATAAAATGATTTGGAGAAGATTTGAACAACTTTGACAGTCAAGTAAATGCGGGAAAATAGACTTGAAAAGTCAAAGTCAACTCTCAAGAAAAAATCAACTGTAAAAGTCAAACCCCGAGAAAAAAAATTCAAAATTTGAAATATATTTTTGAAGATAAAATCTGAAATATAACCCAAAAAGTCGAAATTTGAAAGGGCAATTTTGGAAATTTCCAGACACTTTAAACTTAGTCTCCGAGGGTTCGTGCGAAGATCGGATGACAATTGTTATGCGAAGCTTCGGATCAGGCTTCGTGCGAGGCTCGGATAAGCCTTGTGCGAAGGTTACTTTGCGATGCTCGGGTAGGCTCGGATGACACTATACGAGGCTCGAGTAGCTTCACATGACACTATGCGAGGCTCAGATACTTTCACACAAGCTTTGTATGAGGGTTTACTGTTCACTCGCTTCTTTATCCGAAGGCTATGAACTTTGCCTATCTGAAGACTATGCCTATCCGAAGGATATGAACATAGTGTAGTCCGAGGGTTATGAATATGAACAGTACTTCGAACAAAACTCGAATATACCCCCCAAAATCTTTAATTTTGACCCCAAAACTTACCCGAATGAGCTGAAATTTTAATCTGTTGTTCGCAATCACAATCCTAACACATTTAATTCTTGCACCTATACCAAAATCGACCTAATTCCATGAATTCAGATCCAAAACAGTAACTTTTTCTTCAAAACTAAAAACCACGATTTTGATCCTAAAACCCAATATAATATGATCTAATTCCAAAGTTGATCAAAATCGAGTGATCCTCTGTCAAATGCGAATCTAATGAGCCTAATCTTAAACAAATTCAACCATTAAATCTTCCAAAATCGACCAAAATCAAAATTTTCAAGAAAACTTCAAATATGTCAATTTTCTTCAAATTAGATGATTCCCGCTCTATTACCAATTGTTAATCCTATGTATATCAAATAACGATGAATCACAATACAAAATATCAAGAATCAATCAATGGATCTTCAAATATTAAATGTATTTAATATTTCTCTCTCTCTACAATCTCTCTCTACAATATATGGAAATGACATACCTCTTAATTGTGTTCTCTAAGTGTTACAATAAAAGTACATGACCATGGGTATTTATACCCCTACTCTATACAAAGAATAAACTACACTTTAAGCTCTTGTTGACTTTGTTGACTTCAAGCTTTGACTTTCTCGTCTTCAACATTGTAATCTCGGATACATTATATTTATATCTAACAGGGATGAATGCAAACACACAAACATTAAGTTTTAAATGAGTTTATTGCAAATAAAATTTTTTATAGATTGTTTGCGGAAATAAGAACAAGTATAAATTATCTATTCTAAAACAATCTAGAAACACCAAGTATGATGCACAAGATAAGGAAGAAAGAGGCAGAGGTTCAAGAGGAGAGTAGCATGCATGAAGATGAAGAAGAGGTTCTTCATCTATTTATACCTAATGCATTTAATGCAAGTCAGAAAGTGCATGTCATATGTCAAGCATCCTTTGGATGCTTGTCCTTTGTCCATAAAGCAACCATACTTTTAGCCGAATATGAACAGTTGACCTTTCAGAGTTGGTAGGCACGTGGGAGGCAATAAAGTAACTCTGTATGTACTTTCTGACATAGGTCATGGGGAGGTTGTTCTTTGTTCATCAAGGATAAGATAAATTCAAATCTTGTAGAGTGTGATTCATTTGTTCACTGACACTTAGGATTCAAGGAGGAATCCTTCAGGTATCACCGAATCGTGTTAAGATTCCACACTTCATGAAGACAGTCTTTGATTATCACTAAATCACTTCAGATCATGAACTAACTATCTCTTTCATTAGCTAAGTCTTTGACATCACTGAAGGATTCTATTGTGTGAACTTTGTCTTTGGGGATTTCAGATTTAGAGAT